>JAKOOJ010000006.1:40489045-41724045 GCA_022577455.1 Arizona elegans
TTTTTCTTGAGGTCTGCATAGGCCACTGTCTCTATGATTGCTGGTACTACCAAATTTTCAATGATATCAAACATGGCTTGTCCACAGACACATAACAGGATTGCCACCTTCAGGCCATCGTCCATGACCTAGTTAGCCCGGAGATAGTTGTCTACTTGGGAGACATATGAGCTCCACTGTTCCAAGTGAGTAATATCGAACTTGTTGAGTCTTCCCAGTTTAGCCATTTTGAGAAGGCCCCTGTGGTTAATGCCTGTCCTACTGTGGGTGGAGCTGGGCTGGACTTAGGAGTCCTGGGGATGGATCCCACAGGTAAGTCTGTGCCTCCAGTGTGTCTTACTGGCAGGCAGGGCGGGGAGCATGGTCCCACCAGGGCTTTTTACCCAGTCTGACACCCAGTGATTTCAGCATGTCTCCAGTGTGGCTTACTGGCAGGCGGGGGTGAGTAGTTGTTCTGCCAGGGCTTCGTTACCCAGCCTATCACCCAGTGACTTCAGTCTCTAGGTTAGTAGCAGCTCTCTCCCCTGCAGCATCCCACCTTCGTCACCACTATTGTGTAGTGTGCTTCAGTAGGCAAGAACCAGACTAGCATAGCTACAATAGCATTTATTGACTCAAAACTGGAACTGAGGAACAGCAGGCAATGCCTGTAATTTTTACTCTGGGCCCACAGGGTCTTAACCAATCATAATGCTTGAAAACCCCACCCAAATAGGAATGTTCAAAGTTTCCCTCCAAAACAATTGGAGCTAATAGTGAGGGTCATCTAAAGGTTAGTTTCACTTTAGCAGGGTTAACAGTTAGGGCTATCTAAAGGTTACTTTCACTTTAGCAGGGCTTAACACAACTATATACATTCAATACATAACACTAGTCATAGAAGCAATCCATGCAGGGTATCTGATAGACTACATTAGAAATATTTCCCACCAAGCAATGGTTTCTATGGTTGTTAGGTCTCATTTTCATAGGCAATAAATATGCTAGGAAACAACAGTGAATATTTTGATGGAAAATACTGTATTAGATTAGTTGATGGTAGCTTGATCCAGATGCCTTCTTTTGCATTCTTATTTTAACTATGCTATTATGTAAAAACAAAGTAATAGTATTCAGAGACATACGAAAAACAAGCATTTCTCCTCCATGTTTCATATCTGGCCTCTTTCATCATCCTTTAAAATAACTGCTGTAGAATTTGCAATATTTCTCTTGATCCATTTGATTGATCTTTTCCACACTTTTAACATTTCTTTGATTTCCTTCTTGCAGCTTAGTGATAAAAATGTATGTCTTATTTCAACTGTTTTGGAATAAGTTATGCATAATGTTCTAATGTTCACAGATTAACTGATATTGTATTTGATTTTTTTTTTTTTGTAACTCTAATGAACCGTCTGTTAGTATAGGACAAGAGCAAATGCACCAGGATTAATGGTAGCTACTCCCTCAGCTGCTGAAAAGAGATTTGCCCTGTTAGCTGACCTATTTTTATTTTACTTATTAGCAAAGAAGGATGAGAAACTCTTCATTTGGGGAACAAAAGTACATGCAGAAGACCCAGTTCCATAACTGGCTTTTATAGTAGCTCCCTCCCACCAAATCATGATTTTAAAAAAATTATCTGCTATTCAAAAATGTTCCATTAGTTAAAAATAACTAATTACACTTTTATGTTTAAAAAGCTTTGCTCTGCAATAGATAAGGAAATAATCTGCAAGTTCCATATTTTTATTTGTGTTACACAGTGAACTACTTTGCTTTTTGTAGTATATGTCATATAAATGTAGCTAGATACAAATACACATTTGTTTATATTGGTGCACATTAGTATGAATCTATCAAGTGTTTGTGTTCAGAGACATAGGTACAGGGAAAAACATTTCATGCCTACCTATATTTTATCTATAAATGTTAAATAATTAGTGTTGTAGCCATAAAGCTTATATATTCCTTGCCAATGACATCTTCAAGGTCTCTGTGTTGCCTACTGCTTGACCTTGGTTTAAAACACATACAGAATAGAAACCTTGGAACCAAGATGAACAAGATTCATTTCTGAATGGAAACCAGATGCAACAAAACAGGACACACACACACACACACACACACACTTCCTTTTTGTTTTGTTTTTTACCAGTTCTTATACTCTGGAAGTACAGGCTGACCTATGTGGTACAATGGCTGTTTTACTATTCTAATTGTAAACTTGAAAAGGAAGTAAATGCTTGTTATTCCTTCCTAATAATACATACTGCATCCAACAGAAAAACAAGATATCTTCATTTCATCCTGAAGCCAATTAATTGAAATAATTTGTACTTGAAAAAAACAAAATGTTCTAGACAATAACATTTTGACTAAGTGATTATATAACTGAAGTACAATCAGATCTGTCTCACACACATACATAAAAAACACTGAAGACTGAACTTTTGTCTTCTATTATGTCTGTTACAACCCTTTATTAAAACACCCACAATTTAATATAACAGTTCAATATATCTTCTTATGTTTAAGTATCAGCAAAATTACAAAAAATTGCTGGAGCTTTTAATCAGGATTTTTATTTTGAATTTCACATCCTTGGAAACTGACTAGAATGGAATGAATAAGATAGCAGAGCAATGAGAGGGCAATGAAAATAATGATTATGACCCATTGATTTTAATAGAGACAAGTATATGTTTATAGGATTTTAAATGCAAAAGCTATAAATGTATTCACAACAAATACTAAATTGATCTGGAGGTCCATATCAGGATTCCTAATGACACTGGTTACTGCATAATGTTGCTATTTTCTATACAACAAAAGTAAACAAAATGGACCAGCATTCAATAATATAGGAATTGTGCCACAACATAGTATTTTCCTTATTTCTTCTAGCATAGTTCTTTGCTTTTAAGAAGCACAATAAAGCACAACTTAAAATAATGTTTGTTTCAAATATCTTGTGGAAGCTATTGGTTTCTTTTTCATTGGCAATTTTTCATAAGTCTTTGCTTTGGTGTGCCAGTTACAAATGTATAGCTTGTATCAGATTTACTCCTAACTCTTGGTTAACTCTTGCCAAATACTAATAAAAGATTTCCTTACTATTTTTCACCTTCCTCTTAAATTTAGCTTTCCCGGTCTTATTTTTGGGGAAATATGGTATATATAAAATGGTTAATGATTAATCATAATCCTACACATATTGTCAAAAGTTCTGGTTCCTCCAGAAATTAGTAGAGTTTTTCTTCTGCTTTCAAAGAATTGAGAGAAATTCAGGCAAGCAACGTAACTTTGTAAGGCACATGCTGAATTACTCTTGATTTAATGCTAAAAATAAAAATATTGTTGCATCAGGCACAGTGGTAGAATTCAGCTGGTTCACACCGGTTCAGTAGAACCGGTAGCTAAATTTTTGTGGAGTTCGGCAAACCGGCTGAATAGCCTTCCTTCCTGCCCCACCCTCCCCACCTGCAACCCCCAACTTGCATTGAAAAAGGGGGGGGGAGATGGCAAGAGGAGCCCTGTCTTGCTCCACACACCCCAATGAAAGGTAGTGGTCAGTTCCCTTGCCTGCCTTCTCTGGTGCTGGAAGCCACACCAGTCACCCATTCATTCCCCCCCCCCCCGTGTGTGTGTCACTGGGCTCACCTGGTGCCACAGTCCACCACACAGGCTGGGAGCTGCCCTGCCATCCTCCACGGGTTTGAGATGCCACTGAGGAAAGGTGCCAATGACTCCGTGGGCCCCTCTCTCTCTCTCTCTCTCTCTCTCTCTCTCTCTCCTCCTTCCATTCTGGGGGAATGAAGTCACCACTTCCGCAAAGGAGCGAGTCACTCTCTTACCCCAGCCTTGGCTTACCTCCCTCCCCACCACTTGCACATGCATGAGGGAGCCCAAAATGGTTGTTTCTTCTGTCACTTGCTCCCTCCCTGAACACAGGCATGGGAGGGACACCGCAGAAAGAGTCAGAGCAGGCGGGTATGTCAAACCAGAGGCCTTTATGAGAAGTGCACAGTTTGGGGGCAGAAAAGAGATGTGGGCAGGCGCTGCTCTCTCATTTCTTCTTCTTTCACTTTGTTGGGATTGGAGGTGCTCGCTGCCTTCAGTCACCCTCCTTACTTTATCCAGTGACAGAAATGTCATCAGAGATGTCAAACCAGGAAGCCATGGTTTAATTACGGCATTCAGCACATGATGGAATCCTCTTTCTTTGGCCACCTTTCTTAGGGGAAGCAAGGGCATCTGGGTGATGGTGGGTGGGGAAGCTCCGTGGTGCAATACTGCACTGCAATGGAGAAATGGGCAACAGAGCAGCCAACACGAGGGAAGGAGGAGCCGCTTTCCCTCTTTCTTCTCTATGCTTCTCCTCCTTCCCTTGTGCTGGCTGCTCTATTTCCCATTTCTCCATTGCAGCACAGCTCCGAGGATACACTTTGATAGCAGCAGGGGGTGTGTAATTTAACAACCAGTTCACCCAGGGTCAGGTTGACCATTGTGGAAGACATGTCCCACATGTGCGACAGAGCTGGAGGATGGGGCTAGGCCCTGCCTCCCACAATGGCCAACCTGAACCTGGGCAAACCGATTGTTAAATTATTTGAATTCCACCACTGATCAGACATGGATTAAGATGTGAATTGTCTAATTTAGTTCATTAGTTCAAAGTATATCATGTTTTAGTCAAGGCTTCATCTTGAACAAAGAATTCTCTAACATGACAGTTTTGGATCAATTTTGTTAGTGAATAAATAAACAATGTAATGTTTTTGATTCATTTATGTAATTGGATTCTCTTTGAATTGGAAAGCCTGGATGAAATCTGTCTGCCATTGAACAATGTGTTGGTTAGAAATGTCAGGAAACTATTTGTCAGTTGTCATAGCTATTTGTCAGTTGTAAGAAAACAAATCATCCAGAAATATATGACATACTTGTTTTACTAGTGAGGCACTCAGTACTTGATCAGGATTCTTAGTGAATCACAAAGAATTAACAATAATTGGAAGCAACTTCAATATTGCATTTTAAGGCAACAGAAAAGGTGGCCACTACCAAACTACTACTACATACCTGATTCTTCATCTTTTTATATTTTAGAATGTAATTGGCTTGGAGAAGACCTTGTTTATATTGCTTTGCTTAAGGACCCCCTGGGGAATGATGTGGCTACAAACATTACCTGTGGTCAGTATTAATGAGCCTCTTGACAGATGTTTTATTGGTGGTGATAAGAACCTGATATCGATATAAGCATCAGACTATGGTTTAGACTCTGAATCTGCAAGAAATATAATACAGGGACTGATGGTTCCACCACAAAAGTAAATACTGTGGTTTATATTTACAGTAATTGTGCATAGTTGTGGCTTGACTTCCCAAAGGTAGTAGTAGAGTAGTAGCCCCTCTATTACCCAAAGACACCACTATTCTGGAATGAAAGTGTTCCTTTTTAATCTTTTTGATACAGGTGCATCCATTGTTTATACTGAGACAGTAGCACCCACTATTTTCTTCCCTACGTTCAATAGAAAGTTGCTGCAGTAGTAGCCTAGCAACTTCTGCAATGCACATTTTAAGGCATGTATTCATTCCTTTCATAGAAAATTTGTATTAGGACAAACTAGTAACTGCCAATGCACCTCAGCACCACCAAAGCCGCCAGCAGCTTGTGCAGGTCCATTAGGCTGCTGCCGTCACCTCCCGCAGCACCAAGTTTGCCCAGCCCGAAAGAGGTGAAGCGGCCAGCTAGAAAGGCCGAGTAGAGGTGGTAAGGCATGCCCATTCCCAGCAGGCAAAAGGCAGCCATCATGAGTGGGGAAAGCTTTAAACCCATCAGTGCTATGGGCGCCCAAGCCCAGCTGGGATCGCGTGCCTCCCCCCATCTCTGCTGGGCCTGGGCAGCCAGGGCACAAATGGAGATCTGGCTTTCCTCATTCATGGTGGCTGTTTTTTGCCTGTTGGGCCTGGGTGTGCTTTACCATCTCTACTCGGCCTTTTTAGCTGGTTGCTTCACCTCCTTCGGGCTCAGCAGGTCTGCCGCATGGTGATGGAGTTGCCATCCAGGAGCTGCCAGGTGTAGAGACCCCCCAGAGTGTGCTTCCTTCACTGAGGCTGCTTGGCAGGGAGAGCTGAGCCCCACCCTGCCCTGAAAAGCAGCAGCTCCAGAGCACTTTCAGGATGCTGCCTGGCCAATGCAGGGCTGGGCTGAAGTGATGTGGGCTGGTCCCTTACCATTTTCAGGATGACTGCAGATCTTGAGTTTGACATCCCTGGGATAAAGGATAAAAACTGGAATACAAATCCTTGTTAACTTATTTGCACTCATTTTTATTTATAAAATAAAATAAACACCACATTGCAATTGGTGTGGTTCTGAGAATATTTTTTTAATGTATCATCCAAATTATATTGCAGTATTATGTGATTGTATAATATCTAAGTTATGCTCATAGTATGCATTTCTTCTTTTACATACTCTATCTTCCTGACATTCAGTTTTGTGACTATGTATGGTTATATGGTTTTATAGTTCTAACAGTAGTTTTGTTTCATGTCCATCAAGCTGTCAGCTGTCTATCACAGGAATCAGAGCTATTAAATACATCATGGAAAGGAGTCATGTCAACTCTAATAATATGCAGGTCTTGCAAACACTTTAAAAATTGTCAAACTTTGGTTAGAGACATTTGATGATCCACTGTCCTAGAAAGGTAGATGAAATTCATGACTTAATGGCACATAAGGCTCCAACTTTTAACACTTTGTCCTTGATTTCTGCCTTACACATGAAGCCCTTCATCTGGCAAATGCCCTTTGGGGGCCAATTTATTCCTGCAATTCCTCCAGCAGGCTCAACAAGATGTAGTGTCAAATGGTCCCAACAACTTGACCAGAAGGTGATGAGAGCCCTATCAGAGAACAACCTTCAAAAACTCCATTCAGCCTTTATATCAGCCAATTCTTCCCAAGATTTACTAGAACTATATAAAACTATAGTTCATAAGCTACAACCATTACTAGCACATGACCAGAACTTCTTAGCTAAGAGGCCCTGCATCGCCTCCAAACTCTAGTATGACAAAGATTGTGTTGAAGCCAAGAAAGTTCTCATCTTAGCATATAAAATGTACAAAAGCAAGACTGGGAATGGCAATAAAGCAACTCTTAAACATCTTCTTACACTCAAAAAACAATATAAACAATTGATTGGTCTTAAGAAGAGACACGACACAAGGTCCTCTTGGGAACAGCTTATTGAGGCATCAAAGCAAAAGAACTCTTCTCTATTCTGGCGTCTAATAGCTAGTCACTCTGACAGAATTCATACCCCACTAGACACCCATATACCTCCTACAACCTGGGAACTTCACTTTTAGAGAATGTATGAAGACCCCTCCAGTGAGTGTATAAGGTATACGATGAAGAATTTACCTGAATGCCCCCCAATTTCAGGGTCCAAAATTAAATCTGTCATTGGCCAACTCAGGACTGGGAAGGCCCCAGGAGCTGAATTCATTTCTGCTGAATTATTAAAGAACAATTTGAAGTGGTGGATACCAGTTCTGGTGGTGCTATTCACTTATATTGACTCCACTGGCCATGTCCCAGAAGATTGGGGCTTGGCATCCCAATTTTTTAAAAAGGAAAGAGATGACCCTGCCAATTACAGACCAATAAGAATGCTAAATATAATCAGCAAACTCTATGCCAAACACCTCTAAGATAAACTAAAGGAGTGTCTGGATCTTGAGAACTTGATCGCTGAAGAGCAAGACAGGGGAGAGGCACCATAGATCAATGCTTTGTTCTCCATCATCTAATTGAAAAATACTTATCAAATAGATCTGTATCATTATATGCCACTTTTATAGATCTCAAGGCAGCCTTTGATACGGTTACTAGGACTAAGCTATGGGAGAAGCTGGAAGCTGCCTCAATTAACCACAGGCTTCTTCATCTATTATATGCCTTACATACTAAAACATCCCTCAAGGTGAGGTGTAATATGCAAGGGTCTCTCTTGAAGTCAGTCAAAACTCAAAAGGGAATTAAACAGTGGTGAATTTTGGCCCCCTTGCTTTTCAACTTCTATATAAATGACATGGTACAATGATTAAATAGACTAAATTACCACCCCCCAAAAATAGGTGATCAAAGCATCACCCTGCTGCTCTATGCAGACGACGCTGTCACCACAACCACCTTCAAATACCTAGGAGTGGTCATCCAGGCCACTGGTTCAAAAAAAGCACATGGTGAATATGCGGCTGCCTTGGGCCAAAGATCAGCAAGCACAATCCTTAAATTTTTCCGAACAAAGGGAGGATACTATGTTCCTGTCGCAATTAAACTTTTTCTGGCCAAGTCAATAGCACAGCTTCTTTATGGAACCTTGGTTGGACCCTCAGCTTTGTGTTTCACAACATTGGGAAAAGTTCGATCCAAATTTTTTAGAGCAATTGTACAGATGCCACATTGTGTCTCAAATGCACTTCTGCGCCTGGAGACATGATTGGCAAAAGTCGAAGCAATAATTTGTGTAGCATCTTACTTTTTAAAATATTTTTTTTTATTGCAAAAGTTTTGCAGTTACATTTTCATCCCATTCCCCTCCCCCAACCCACCCCAAACTCCCCAACCTCATCCTCCCTAACCCTCCCTAACGCTCCCCTCCCCCCGGACTTCCACAGAATATACTCACATCAGAAACCCCCCCTTTATATAAAACTTGAACCCTCCCATACCCCATATAATTTTTCATCTTCACTAAGTTAAAATATTTCTATCTTAACATAACATTTTCAATTAAAAGCTATTTGATACTTCCTGGTTTGGTATTTGTTCTGCACATAATCTATCCACTTTTTCCATTCCCATTCATAAGTCTCTTGTGAACAGTCTTTTAAGTATGCTGAAATCTTCGCCATCTCTGCAAAACTGGCCATCTTCAATGTCCATTCCTCGATAGTGGGCAAAACTTCGTTTTTCCAATATTTACCTATCAATAATCTCGCTGCTGTTATCATATGCAATATCAACTTTGTTTCACCCAATGTAAAACCCTTAACTATACCCAGTAAAAACAATTGAGGAGAAAATTGAATTTTTTTCTTCAAAACGTTCTGCATAACCCACCAAATTTTTATCCAAAAAGCCTTAACTTCCTTACAAGTCCACCATATATGATAATATGTAGCATCTAAGCAATCACATCTCCAACATTTTGGCTGAACATTAGGGTACATGCATGACATGTAATTTTTATTCAACATTTACATCTTTAACATCCTTGTTACATTTTTACAGCTTTCCGATACCGGCATCTTTAATAATATCTATAAGCAACTATATACACATACATTTTATATATTACTTACTAATTTCTATATTCACTACAATTTATACCTATCTATTACACAATCTTCTCTTATGTTTATACATTTATACATTTATACATTAATTTTGGATTGTTTCTCCAACCAGTTATACCATCTATTCCATGCCTCATAATAAATCATTTCTTCTCAGTCTTTTAATTCCATTGTTAATTTATCTGCTTCTGCACATTCTAGCAACTTTTTTATGATCATTGTATTTGATGGAGCAAATCTTTGTTTCCAATTTTGTGCAAATGAAATTCTGGCAGCCGTAATTATGTGAAGTATAAGGTAATAAATTTCTTTCCTTTTTTATTTTTTTTATTTATTTTTTTAAATATTAAAACCAAACTTTATTAAACATAAAAAGATAAAATACCATATCGAGTATATACAGAATACATTTATATTAATCTGAACAGCATTACTTACTCACAACAAAAAATAGAAAAAGAAAAGAAAAGAAAAGAAAAAAGAAAAAAATGTAGAAAGTGACTTTGTCACTTTATCACATCCTTTATCTTGTTGAGGGTGCCTGTTTGTTAATTTTATTGTCTTACAAAATTTTACATTTACTCTCCTTTCTTTTGAATTATTCAATCGTACCATCTATTCCACGCCGTATAGTATTTTGAGTCTACCTTATCTTTTAACTCAAATGTTAATTTATCCATTTCCACACAATTGTAAATTTTTTGGATTATTAGTTGATCTGTTGGCAATTGATCCATTTTCCAATATTGAGCTAGTGCCAATCTGGTTGCCGTAATTATATGTAATATTAAATATTTTGTTTCTTTCCTATGGTTTTCTTTGATCATGCCTAATAGAAAAATTTCTGGTTTAAACTCTATTTCCTCTGCTGTAATTTCTGTTAGCCAAGTTTTTATTTTTTCCCAGTATTTCCCAATTTTTGGGCAAAGCCACCAGACATGAAAGAAAGTGGCCTGTGCCTGTTTGCATTTCCAGCAAGTTGGGTTTAAATTTGGATACATCTTCGCTAATCTCGAAGGGGCCAGATACCATCTATACCACATTTTATACTGATTCTCTTTATAAACTGCCGATTTTGTCATGGTATAATTAGTTTCCCACACTTTTTCCCAGTCCTCTAATTGTATGTTATGTCCAATATTTCTTGCCCATGCTATCATTTGTCCTTTTACTAATTCTTTTGCTACGTCAAATTCCAATAAGTATTTATAAATTTTTGAAATTAATTTTCCTTCCTTGGCTTCTAAAAGTTTATCTAATCGGTTCGGTTTTAGTTCAATTCCTCCTTCCTCTTGATCCTTTTTGTATCTTGTTTTTATCTGTAAGTAGGGCCACCAGTCTATCGGTATTCCTTGTTCTCTAAGTTGTTCTTGTGTTTTTAGTATTCCCTGGGAGTCCAATATTTCATTATATCTTATCATTTTTTGTATTGCTAGTGTGTTGGGGTGTATTGTCACCTCCATTGTGGATAACCATCCAGGAACTTTCATGTAATGTTTGTTTTTGATTTCTCGCCATGTACAAATTAATGAGTCTCTTAGTATATGATTACTAAAATATTTATATGTTTTGTTCCCAGTGTTCCATAAGAAGGCGTGCCACCCCATCAACAAATCATGTCCTTCTAATTTTAATAGTCTTTGATTTTTCAAGCTCACCCATTCTCTAATCCATGTCAGACTTGTTGCTTTATAGTATGTTTCCCATGCTGGCAATCTAAATCCACCTCTGGTTCTATCATCTTGCAAAATACTTAATTTGATTCTTGGTTTTCTCCCTTCCCATACAAATTTTGTAGTTATTTTATTCAAATTATAAAATAATTTGACAGGGGGGCAGGGATCGACCTCGAGGCCTCTTATATGTGGAGTACCTCAGGGGTCGGTCCTCTCGCCCCTTCTGTTCAACATTTATGTGAAGCCGCTGGGTGAGATCATCCATGGCTTTGGGGTGAAGTACCATCAGTACGCTGATGACACCCAGCTGTACATCTTCACCCCAGGCCACCCCAACGATGCCCTTGAAATGATGTCCCAGTGCCTGGAGGCTGTGCGGATCTGGATGGGGAGGAACAGGCTCAAGCTCAACCCTTCCAAGACTGAGTGGCTGTGGTTCCTGGCATCCCGATATAGTCAGTTGACTTCCTCACTGACTATCGGGGGCAAGTCTTTAGCCCCCGTAGAGGGGGCACGCAATCTGGGAGTCCTCCTGGATACGCAGCTGTCCTTGGAGGAACATCTGATGGCTGTAGCAAGGGGGACCTTTTGTCAGGTTTGCCTGATTTGCCAGTTGCAGCCCTTTCTTGATCGGGATTCCCTGTGCACAGTCACTCACGCCCTCGACACCTCGCACCTGGACTACTGCAACGCTCTCTACATGGTGCTCCCCTTGAGGAGTACCCGGAGGCTCCAACTGATCCAGAATGTGGCCGCGCGGGTAATCATGGGAGCCGCCTGGCGCTCCCATATAACACCACTCCTGCATGAGCTGCACTGGCTCCCAGTGGTCTTCCGGGTGCGCTTCAAGGTGTTGATTACCACCTTTAAAGCACTCCATGGCATAGGACCTAGTTATCTTCGAGACCGCCTGCTGCTACCGATGACCTCCCACCGACCTGTGCGCTCCCACAGAGAGGGCCTCCTTGGAGTGCCATCAGCCAAACAATGTAGGCTGGTGACCCCAGGGGGAGGGCCTTCTCTGTGGGGGCACCTACCCTCTGGAATCAGATGCCCCCAGAGATAAGGAGAATCCAAGACCTCAGTGCCTTCCGCTGTGCCCTTAAAACTTTCTTTTTTTCAGCAAGCCGGGCTGGCTTAACATATTTTTTAACATATTTTTATTTATTTATTTATTTATTTATTTATTTATTTATTTATTTATTTATTTATTTATTTATTTATTTATTTATTTATTTATTTAATTTGTATACCGCCCTTCTCCAACAGGACTCAAGGCGGTGAACAGCCATGGTAAAAACACAACATATAAAATTTAAAAACAATTTAAAAAACATTAAATACTTTTGGCCGTCAATTTAAAATAACCCAATTAAAACCAATTATAAATTTAAAACCGTAAGGATGGGGTCAAGCCAGCCCGGCTAGATGGAATAGATGTGTTTTCAGGGCCCGACGAAAAGTCCGGAGGTCTGGTATCGTGCGTATCTCTGGGGGTAGTTTGTTCCAGAGGGCAGGTGCCGCCACAGAGAAGGCTCTCCCCGTGGGGGTTGCTTAATTGGTTAAACAACCCCCAGGGGTCGCTTAACCATCGTTTAATTGGTTTGCTATCTTAAACTGGGGCCAAATTAATATATATCCTTTTAATTGTTTTTTAATGTTTGTATTGTATGTTTTTTATCTGGCTGTACACCGCCCTGAGTCTTTCGAGAGAAGGTGCGGTATATAAATTCGAAATAAAGTAAAATTAAAAAATAAAATAAAAATTATTGGAAAAAATTTTTTATCCAATTTTACCGGGATTGTTTGAAATAAATAAAGGAGTCTTGGCAGTACATTCATCTTTATTGCTGCTATCCTCCCTAATAGTGATAATTTCAATTTCCTCCATTTTTCTAAATCTTCTTTTATTTGTTGGACTAAAGTTCCATAATTGTTCTCCTTATGGTTGCACCTCTAGCTGTCAAATTTATACCTAAATATTTCACCTTTTTTACTATCTGTAATTCTAATTCGTTAACTAATTCTTCTATTTGTTTTCCTGTTATATTTTTCATTAACATTTTAGTCTTATCTTTATTAATTTTTAAACCTGCTACTTTTCCAAATTCCTCTATCTCTTTTATTAATATTGGTCCTGTTTTTAATGGTTGTTCTAAGAAGAATACAAGGTCATCCGCAAATGCTTGGACCTTGTATTCTTCTCATTTTACATTTAGTCCTTTTATTTTTTTATTTGATCTAATTCTTATATGTAAATTTTCCAATGTTAAAATAAAAAGTAAAGGTGAAAGTGGACATCCCTGCAGTACTCCTTTATTTATTTCAAAGAATTTAGTAGAGTCTCCATTTACTAGTATACTTGCTTTTTGTTTCGTATATATGGAGGCTATCATTTTTTCAAATCTCTCCCCGAATTTCATGTTTTTTATTTGCTGAATCATAAATTGCCAATTGACCTGATCGAAAGCTTTTTGTGCATCCAGAAACACCAGTGCTACCTGCCTCTCTGGATGCACCTCATAATATTCTAATACTTTAATTACTGTTCTTATATTGTTTTTTATTTGTCTCGTTGGTAAAAACCCATTTTGATCTGAGTGTATTCTAAAATTCAATAATTTTTTCATCCTATTTTTATATTCATAAAAATTTTGTAATCAGTGTTTAATAAAGAGATAGGTCTATAATTTTTTATTTGTGTTATATCCGCTCCTTCCTTCAGTATCAGTGAAATGTATGCTTCCCTCCATGAGTCTGGTAGCTTTGCCTCTGTCAATGCCTCATTACATGTTTCTAGTAGTATCCAATTCAATGTTTCTCCTAATCCTTTGTAAAATTCAATTAGTAATCCATCTGTCCCTGGGGTTTTATTATCCTCAATCCAGATGCAGAAGAAGACAGCCGGCATGGCTGACCCAAGGACCTGACATCCCGATTGAGAACAGCAGGAAGCAAAAAGTGAAAAAGGTGCAGGACTCGGTAGTGAGAGCGGGAAAGTAAAAGTTTTAAATTTTTGGATTATTTGAGAAAAACAGTCCGGAGAGGCAGCGGACAGGAAAGAAAGGCTCTGAAAGTGAACGGGCAGCAAACAATGAGTAGAGCAAACGTGAAGAGGGCAAACCTTAGACCAGCAGAAGAGCACCAGGGGAATGGAAAAGGAGACGATCGAAGAAAAGTGAGTGTTCCAGAAAGCTGGGAACTGAACAAGAGGTTCTGTGTTTATCCCTACAATTGCTGCTCTAATGGAAGTAGAAGTGCAGACAGGCAAAAATAAAAAATGCACCAGAGTGACAGGGCCGATTGAAAATCGCCACTTTGAAGATAAGGACTAGTTGATTACCACTTTTTGAGTGAGAGATTAAAACCTCAAAGGAAAGACTATATTTGAATTCTTAAATATAAACTTGAACTCTAAAAATATATAAGAACTGAAAGTACTGTGTATATTTATATATAATTTATATATATATATATATATATATATATATATATATATATATATATATATATATATATATAGTAATTTTTATATTTATAAGTAATTAATAGCAAATTATTAACTATTTGACTCTGATCTTCTCTTTTCAATCTTTTCTCTTTCTCTTTTTTCTATCCCCTTCTTTTGATTTGTTTATTTAATATTCAAACAAATATTTAAAGTTAATATTAGACTTTTTAAAAATGATTAAGTTGTAATAATATAATTATTGAATCAATTATCAATTAATTAAGGTAACTATTAATTAAGGTATTTATGATTTTTTCTTTTTAAAGGAAAATATATTAATCAAGTAAGAATCACATTATACAACTAGGTTTTTGAGATATAATACATTGTGAAAGGTAGAGGATTATTATACAATTTAGTAGTGGGAGATAGGGAGAGAAGAGAGGGAAAGGAAGTTGAATACAAAGTGGATGGTGATCTGGGAAAAGATAGATAGGATTTTAGGAGAACAGTATAGAATACTAAAGGAAATGACCAGCACCACCACAACCACCATGAAAACGGGAAAGAAAACTACCTCGACATTGATTGGACCAGCGGCTTCTCCTGCAGCACAGAGAACAATAGAAGGGATGTTCCCATCAGAAAAACAACTCCCTACTTTGAGTATGCAAACCATGCAGACTACCCTTGTAACGATTCAAGAGACTATGATAAAAATGCAGGAATGTATGACAAAGAACCACGAAGAAACGAGGAGGAATATGGATGAGGTCAAAAAAGAAGTTAAAAGTGATATTCAGAAATTAAACGAAAAGATGGATTCAATACAAGAAATCATATAAAAAAATGACTAAGAAATAATAGTCATAGAAAAAAGAACAGAACAAACAGAAGAAAAATTGGACTCACTGGACCAGAAAATGATGGGACTACATAAAGAATTGGAAAATACAGTGGCACGTCTGGAGATGGAGAGAGCTGCATTTTACCTGCGATTTCAAAACATGGTTGAAGATAGAGAACAGGACTTAACATTGGTGATGGCGGAAGTGATCGCAGAGGCTCTTCAACAAGATAAAGATGAAATAATAAATGGGTTGGATGAGGTTTATAGAGTCCACACGAATTATGCCAGACAATATAAATTACCAAGGAAGGTCCATGTAAGATTTGTGCGATGAAAAGTAAGAGACATTGTCTATAAAATAATGAAAAATGAACCTATGTTCTATAGAAGCAAGGAAATAATTACATTAAAGCAAGTCCCTAAGAGAATAAGGGAACTGAGAAAGGAATATTGGTTCTTGCCACACTATTAAATAAGTGGCATATACCGTTCAGATGGATAACACCGGAAGGAATGTTGGTGTTGTGGCAGGAGAAAAAAATAAAAGTGGACTCACAAAATAAAGCACAGAATCTACATGACCAAGTGATGGGCATAGAAGGAGCAAACAGTAACAGGGAGGAGCCGGAACGGAGAACTAAAGGGAAACAGAGACAAGAGGAACAAGAAAAAGTACTAGATGAGGGAGATAAAGAGGAAGAAGGAGAAATCCAAGAGGAAGAAGGAGTGAGAACAAGAGCCAAGAGAAAGGAAGTAATAGGAAAGAACATATAGGACAATCACTAAGGAATGAACAGAATTTAAAAATCTTACCATTGAATGTAAATGGTCTTAACTCTCCAGCCAAACAACAGCAATTTTTTAGAAAAGCAGTAAAACAAAAAATGGATATTGTGTGCCTCCAAGTGGTACAAATAAGAAAACAGGATGAAAAATACTTACAATGCAAAAAATTAGGTAAATCATTTGTAACACTAGCAGAAGAAAAGAAAAGAGGAATAGTGGTGTACATTAAAGAAGAAATAGAGAGTAACTTGAAGTATGCAGATTCAGTAGGAAGAATATTGATGATAGAGGTAAAATTTAAACATAAAAATATTTTATTGGTGGTCATATATGCATCGAATAGTGGACAAACAGAATTTTACAAAAAAGCACATGAAAAAATAATAGAACAAAAAATGAAGAATGTATGTTTGATTGGCGATTTCAACGCAATTGTAGATATAAAAAAAGGATTATAGAAGTGATCAGAGTAATAAAAAAAAGAAAAATGTACTGCCTAGAACTTTTATGGATCTAGTAGAAGAACCACACGTAGTAGGTAGTTGGAGATTTTATAACTCTGAGGTAAAGAATTTTACATATTATTCCAATCCCAATAAGTCCTGGTCTAGAATAGACATGGCATGGATAACCAAAATACTTATACAAGAAGTAGAAATAGTAGAAATAATGTCAAGCCATTGGGCTGACCATAATCCAGTAATGTTGATATGGAAAGGACAGAGATATTAAATAGTGATATCACTATAGAAGAGCTAAAGGAAACAATTAAGAAACAGTAAATTTCTTTCCTAATCTTCTCTTTTATAATTCCCAATAAAAATAGTTCGGCTTTCATAGCAATTTTTTCCCCTGTCATTTCCTCTAACCATTTTTGGATTTTTAACCAATATGCCTTTGCTTTGGGACATGTCCACCACATGTGGAAATATGTCCCATGTTGATGATTGCATTTCCAGCAATTTGGTGCATTTTTTGGGGATATCTTGGCCAATCTTGCCGGCGGTAAATGCAACCTATAAAACATTTTGTAAATATTTTCTTTATAGGCGGCCAACAACGTCATCTTATAATTTGTTCCCCATAATTTTTCCCAATACTCTAATTCAATATTATATCCAAAAAAATTTGCCCAAATTATCATTGTTTCTTTCATCATTTCCTCCTCCATTTTAAATTTGAGAAGACAATTATACATTTTGATAATTACTTTCTCATCAGTCCCTGTTAATATTTTATCCATTTCTTGTTGTTCATTTTGGAATTTATATAGTTTTAAATCTTTTTTTGTATCTTGTTTGTATCTGGAGATAATCTATTTTATGTAGCGTCTTTAAAACTCTGGTAAAGTTTAACTTCTTTCTGCAAGGTTTTGCTCCATTAATCTTCCAAGACAAATTCTCCTCATCATGAATCAAGGCTGTCAAGTCCAACTTTGCCAAACTAGGCTTCTCCCCAGCCTCAATATTCAAGTTGGACTACGACCAAGCAAAACAAACCTTGTGATAAAAGGTAGAGGACATCAAAAGGCAAACTGACTTAGGGAAAGCTCTGTTGTTTCTGGCTCCAGATGCCATTAGATATGTTGTTACTCCTGCCAGCTATTGTTGTCCCCAGTTCGGGTCTGAGCCTGGTGCCAAAGCCAGTGATGGACACCAGATATGAGGTGTAGTTTTTCTGATTGCTTTTTATTGGAGTACTCCAAGGAAAAGTGCTCCTGGCCAAAATGCCAAGAACCAAGAACAAAGGATTAAGTAAGCTTTATACATTTTCACTAAAAGAGAAGGCGGGACAAGGCGAGATAGTAAGAAATATAATCTAATAAACATTTTAGTAAAAATTCTACAATTTGTTCTATTGGTCTCTAGCTGTCTTTATTCCTAAACCTTGGCTAATGAATGCCCCAGGAGTTATCTAATACACATTTTATTGGCTACAGGCCATCTGTATTCCTAATTTTTAGCTGAGGCCTGGAAGTTGTCTAATTCTTGTTACTTTTATCAGCTTTTCTAACTACCCAGAATTGTTACAAGATTTACACATGCATATTTCCTGTAGATAAGCATTCTTTGTTCTTGCCAGACACTCTCCACAATTACAGTCTTCCTGATTTATTTTCAAGTGTGTGCCATGACCTGGCTTTATTTTAGCAGGCAGTCCATCACTATTTTAGCCAGTCAGCATACCATTGGGAAGCCTTTTCGCTCGCACAGTGCCATGCCCTTCCATTGGCTGTATGGTAAGTATAAAAAGATACCATTGACTGAAAGACTCTGTTCCTCTGACTCAGGAGAGATGGAGACCATTAGTCACATACTCTTTCGATGTTCCTTTTACAAAGAGATTAGAAAAAAATATATCCTTCCAATAATTGCTAAGTATCCTTGCTGTTCCAACACTGCTTATCTCCAGTGACTGCTTAAAGATGAACAGTCCATAACTACAGCACAGGTGGCTAGATTCTGTGCAGCAGCACTGGGGATTTGTCAGAAACGCGTGTCTAATCCACCATAGTTATTTTATACAACAAATGTGGCAAACCCTTTGCATTGCTTATTTCTTTCCCTTTTAGTAACTGACTACAAGCCATATAATTTATGGATTGTAATTTTAGTATAGTTAGACCATGTGTAAATGGATTTTATCATAGATTTTATCTGTTATTATTTTATTCTAGAAGTTTCTAGTGTTTTTATTTGTTCTAGTCTCTGCTCTATGACTGTAATAAACTGAAATTGAATTGATTTATGCCTATTCTTTCTGCTTCTTTTTGTTTTTTTCTTGCTCCAGTTTATTTATGGCCTTGTAGCTTTATTCATTATACTTATAGCATACAGCTTGTATCCTAGTAACCAAAATGATTCCTTAAAAATATGCTCGGGCGCTTTATGTATTATTTTGTAACTGTTAATAAACACTAGATTGGTATTATATTGTCAACCCTGAAGCAAACCTGGCTGACATCATCTTTGAGGCTTCAGGGTTGCCACAAGGAAGAAGGACAGGGAGGGGGGAAATAGATAGCTAGGGTTTTGTAGTCAAAACAAAAAGTTTTCCTGTTGGAACCAAGGACATTCCAATAGGTAGCTGGGGAGAGGACAGTGGAGTAACCAAGCAACCAGCCAGCACCTCTATTGGACAATGTGACATATGACTTGGGGGAAAGGGGAAATGTTTACTTTTTAATCAGGTGAAAACCATGGGAACTTTCAGAGTCTTCACCAGTTGTGGCAATATGATGTATTCAATAAAGTGTTCTTTGAGGAATCCACCTGCCTCAGAGTTCTGCTTTCTATGGCTGCATTACTTGGAACACTGACATTAAACTGACTCTCCCTTAGCTCTCCATCTAACCAGAGATGCTCTCCAGTGTCCTGAGCCCTGGCTGCTCACCCGATCTACCAAGGGAGCAGAGAAGACTCAGGGAAGATTGCAGAGTTGGAGAAGCGAGAGGAAGAAGTCCTGGGTGCTGGTGCTGCCCCCCTTGGAAAGCCAGTGGTGGTGGTGGCAGAGCTTGACTTTCAAATGACAATGATAAAGATGCACCCAAGCTGTGAAACGTGGACATTGACACCTTCCTGTAGGAGCTGAGGGCTAGATTCAAAGATGAGTTCCAAGCCCAGCAAGCTGAAGCAGAAATCTGCAAAATCAAGCAGAAGGGTCGCCCTGCCAAAGAGTATGTCAGGGAATTCAGAAGAATAGCTGGGAAGCTGTAGCACTGGCCAGAATGACTCCTGGTCTACTTCTTTAAAGAAGGCTTAGACCAATGATGGCGAACCTTTTTCTTGTTGCATGCCAAAAGTGTGTGTGCGTGCGTGCGACAGCATGTGTGTGTGCCAGCACCCATAATGTAATGCAAATCCCCACACACATGCACATTCATGCATGACCCCCATGCTCCTCCCACGCATGCTGCCCCAGATTGCGCATGCACACGCCCCATGCATGCGCACCTCCACACATGCGCTTCACACATACCCACCCCATTTTGGGCCTGGAAAGCCTCCTGAACTAAACTTTGCTGAGGTGAATGGCTTACCAGCCTCGAGCTCCAGGCAGCGTCCAGCCATGCCAGCCATGCTGGATGCTGCCTGGAGCGCAAGGTGGGCAGGCTGTTTGTGTCAGCAAAGGTTGGTGCAACCCTCTCCCGCCAGGGAGCATGACCGCTTCCTGGCCGGCACATCTCTTGCCGCTTACTGTGACCACTTCCTGGCTGGTGAGTGACCATGAGTGAGGAGCTGCACTCTCCTCTGGTCCTCCAGGGGCAGCTCGCCTCCCCGCCGGCAGCTTCTTCTTCTCCTGGATGCTCCAGGAGCAGCCTCTGTCTCTTAGATGGTGCAAATGGCCTGCTGCTGCAGCCAGCCACCACCCTCTCTGTCCCATCAGCTGCTCTGATACTGCCAGGAGAGCGGCAACATGAGAACTGACATTGCCGGGGGCGAGGGGGGTGGCGGTGGCAGGAGCAGTGGATGACAGTGGGGAAGAGGGCCGGCTGGGTACCTGACTGGCAGCTTTCCTCCTAAGGAGAGTGATTACAGGTCTAAAAGGAGACACGGTGGCCAGGAGCACTGTGAAGAACAATCTTGGCCAATTCACACGGCAGTCGAGAAAAGCACCTTCCTCCAGTTGCTGGAACTAAAAGACGGCTCTGTGCAGCTTCCTGAAAAACTTTTCTCCTGTAGGAGCTCCAGCCCCGCGATCTGTATAGCCGCTAGAACAGCGAAAATCAGCTATCTAGTGGCTAAAAAAATATCCCCCTGGGGAAAAGGGGGAGAGAAGAGCAGAAGGGTCTGGGTAGAGCTCCCCTAGACCTCCAGGTTTTTTTTCTTTTTAACCCTGGGGTTTGCAGGGTGAGAGCTCCCTGAAAGCCCTTTATTAGCTCCGGATCCGGGGTGAGTCTGCCTTTTGCAGACCGAGGCATAGCAACCACACCAGCAATGCAATTTTAAGTTTTACAAGACATCATGACTTTGGATGCTGGCAGAGCAAAATCAGGAGAATGACAAAAAGCAAGTATTAAGCTTTAACTCGGTTTAAAAAGGGGGGGAAATGGCAGTTGAGGGCATGAAGCCCTCAAGGCGTGAAAATGAAACTTACCAGTGAAAGTGCTTTAATGTTTGCAACATTGTTAACAACTACCAGATTACACATTAAGAAAAAGATTTAAAGTGGAAGCGGAAAGCAAAAGACTATGGAATTGATTTCAACTAATTTACATTTTTAAATTGTGTGAATAATTGGACTTTGAAAAAAAAGAAAATGGCTGGTACCTTTGAAAGTGCTGAAGGACTATTATTACACACACCAGCAAATACACAAATAAGAGTTATAATACATGAAATTTTTGGGTCACAAACCACTGCTTTACTGGAAAGTCTTAAAGGTTTTTTTGATGAAAGGTCTCAGGAAGAGGAAACTGTTTTGACTCAAAACATGGAGACAAAGGAGAATATAGCAGTGGTTCTCAACCTTCCAAATGCCGCGACCCTTTAATACAGTTCCTCATGTTGTGGTGACCCCCAACCAGGGGTGCGTTCTAAATTTTTTACACTACCGGTTCTGTGGGCATGGCTTATTTTGTGGGCGTGGCTTGGTGGTCATGTGACTGGGTGGGCAAGGCTAGCTGGTCATGTGACAGGTGGCCATGGCTATGTGTATAGGGACTACTCAGAGGGCTGAAAAAAGTCATTTCTGACAGGTCCTCACACTTTTGACTGGTCCTCACACTTATGACCATCCTCACATTTATGCCTGTGCAGCATTCTTAACAACCATGTCACTCATTTCACAACTGCTTCTCTTCAACATGGTATAAGATAGGGCAAAAAACGTAAAATGTGAGGACAGTCATAAATTCGAGGACTGGTCAAAAGTGCGAGGACCAGTCAAAAATAACTTTTTCAGCCCTCTGAGTAGTCCCTGTGCACAAAAGGACTACCCAGAGGGCTGAAAAATGTGATTTCTGACAGGTCCTCACACTTTTGACCGGTCTTCGCAGTTATGACTGGTCATCATTTATGCCCATTGTACCATTCTTAACAACTGTGTCACTCATTTCACAACTGCTTCTCTTCAACATGGTATAAGATAGGGCAAAAAACGTAAAATGTGAGGACAGTCGTAAGTTCGAGGACTGGTCAAAAGTGTGAGGACCAGTCAAAAATAACTTTTTCAGCCCTCTGAGTAGTCCATATGCATAAAAGGATACAGCAATAGAGAGGGATGAAGGAAGGGAAGGGAAATTAGAGTAGGAGTGAGGGTAAGAGAGGGAGGAAGAGAGGAGGGGAAGGAGAAAGGAAGAGGAAGTAGGAAGAAGAAGAAGGGGGGAAGAGAAAGTAAGAAGGAAAGAAAAGACAGAGGTGGTAGGTTTGAGGAGAAAGATTGCTGTACAATAAAAAAGATGAAAGGGAAGAAAGCCAACCCCAAACAAATATAAAGATATTAAGATAAAGAAGGAATTGTTAAACTTTAAAGAATAAAAGAGAACAAATAGCAATAAATAGCAATAATTAGAAACACACATACAAACATACAACGTATTTTCTTTGAACAGAGTATTTGGCCGGTCCACAAATTTAAACAGTTGTAGGAGGTTAGCACCCACCCCTTTCCTAGAAGAATGAAATATTTTGGGAAATATTAAAAAGGCAGAATATTATATTTCCCTGGATGAGAAATGGAGAAGCATATTTTACAGACAAATCAGCTCCCACCTTCCTGCCCCCCACCCTTTGTTAATGGGCCAGAGGCAGAAAGTCAATCCTTTGTCAAAGGACATTTGCAACACAATAGCAACAGAAACTAACACAATGGGCCCCATCAAGCCATGTGATCCTGTCCACCATTAAAACATCTTTCCAAATAGTCTCCATGTTTCCAGTGTCTTTTTCCCCACTTGGAGCAGAACCCAGAAGGATATTTCTTCCAACACAGTATTTAGTCATTTCAATTAAATTTACAATTTCTATATTTCCTTTTTACCATATTTATTCCTCATCTATTTTTTAAAAAAACCAATATTACCCTTCATCCTCATCTCTAATCTTAATCAAATTCAATTTTTCCCTTCTATTGTATATTATACCCCTTCGCATTGTCATCTATTTTTATATCCATCCTCACATTGGTTAATTATGTAATACAGTTGTTTAATACAAATTCAACATTTTAATATAAATCAATTAGTTATATAACTATCTTTTTTTGTATATTAATCAATATGAACATGAATATTCCAATTATTTCCATGCAATCCAATTTCTTACAAATCAATTAATTATATTTACCAATAATAATAAACCAAATAATTTCCCCCATATATTCCTCCAAACCACAACTTAACCATTTCTGCTTTCAACACAATATGCAATTAATAGTATCTCAATTATTACAATTCCCTAGTTAAATAGAGCTTTTTTTCTTTTGTGTTTTAAAATCTTGAACCTCCTCTTGCCCAAAATTTCCCATTGTTTGCAGTTTTGTACCTACCTTTTTTGGTGAGGAAAAAGAAAAAGAAATCTCTCTGCCTCATTTTCTCACGTTGCAGCTAAGACCCTCCTTTCGCTTTCTCTTTTCAGCATAGGTCGGAGGGAAAAAAACTTGCTCCGGGAATTTACCTCTTTGCAGCTAACTCTTTGAAGCCTCACGGCAAGAATTTAAAGTTTTCTTCCCCTCTAGCCATCAGCTGGGACTCCGGAGGCAGCAATAGATTGGGAGTGGGCGGGGTAAGTGAACGGTGACCGGGCGATCCAACAGAGGCAGAGGGTGAGGGTGAGTGAAGGCGTGGGGGGAGGGGGGCGAGAGAGGGCTTTGGCGACCCCTGTGAAATGGCCGTTCGACCCCCAAAGGGGTCGCGACCCCCAGGTTGAGAACCACTGGAATATAGTATCATTTCAAGGCTTGTTAGACAGTAGTGAGTTGTTGGAAGCAGATGGGGCAGAAATCCAGTTTAATGTGATTTTGGATAAAAAGGATGTTTTCCAGACCAAGAGGGGAAAGCAAAGGAATCTGGAAGAGTTTAATCAGGAGGACTTGAGAGAGATTTATGGGGGTTTCAAACTAAATAAAATAACTTTAAGAAGACAAAAACTTTCAAAGAGACATCAACTTCAAATCCAAATTTTAAAATTCTCGAAAATAAAAGCAGGAGGAGGAGCAATGCTGAAGAAGAAAGAATTATCGAAGAAAAAGGACTGGAAAAAATACAGAAAGAAGGGAAGAACTGAAGATTAATCTTTTTTGGGGAGGATTTTGGCAATAGGTTGAGAAGCTTAATTAAATTTGTACTTTTAAAGTTTATTCTAAGATAATAATATAAAGGAAGTGTGTTATTACGATTGGTTTTGGACATAAAAATGATAGCTTTTTAAGAGTTATCGAGGTAAAAATGATAGCTTTTTAAGAGTTATCGAGGTATCAAAATGGCTAATTAAAATTTTGAGGGATACTTTTCTGAAGGGCTTGAAATTTATATTTTGAGAAATGATTTAATGTCTTATTGATGTATTAAGAAATTTTTAAAATGTTTAATATAAGATTATAGTATTTTAAGAAGGTATATGACAGCGGTTCTCAACCTGGGGGTCGCGACCCCTTTGGGGGTCGAACAGCCATTTCACAGGGGTCGCCAAAGCCCTCTCTCCCCCCCCACGCCTTCACTCACCCTCACCCTCTGCTCTGTTGGATCGCTGGCCGTTCGCTTACCCCGCCCACTGCCAATCTATTGCTGCCTCTGATGGCTAGAGGAAAAAAAACTGTTTAAATTCTTGCCGCGGGGCTTCAAAGGGCCGCCCTATAGCCAGTGGTGCAGCCTAACCCTTTGTTAAATTGCTGGCTTGCCCCACCCCTCCGCACCACTATTTATTGCCAATAAATAGTGGTGGGCGAGGGGCGGGGGAGCCAGCAATTTAACAAACGGTTCGGTGTTTTTTTGTAATTTTATTGGCCCGCGGAGCTTCAGCATAGGCTAATTAGCCCTTGCTTAGATCGGCTCCCGACCCCCAGCTGATTTGCTCTCAGCTGTTTTGCTCAGGGCTCTGCTGCTTGCTTGGAAAGAATGCTGATTCCCCACCCCCCCATCTATGCTTAAAAACAAAACTGAAACTGCTTTGCTGTTGCTGCAACTTGGAAAATTAGGCAGGCAGATTTCTTTTCTTTTTCCTCACCAAAAAAGGTAGGTGCAAACAACGGGAAATTTAGGGAAAAAGAGGAGATTTTAAAACACAAAAGAAAAAAAGCTCTATTTAACTAGGGAATTGTAATAATTGAGATACTATTAATTGTATATTGTGTTGAAAGCAGAAATGGTTAAGTTGTGGTTTGGAGGAATATATGGGGGAAATTATTTGGTTTATTATTATTGGTAAATATAATTAATTGATTTGTAAGAAATTGGGTTGCATGGAAATAATTGGAATATTCATGTTCATATTGATTAATATACAAAAAAAGTAGTTATATAACTAATTGATTTATATTAAAATGTTGAATTCATATTAAACAACTGTAATATTACATAATTAACCAATGTGAGGATGGATATAAAAATAGATGACAATGGGAAGGGGTATAATATAGAATAGAAGGGAAAAATTGAATTTGATTAAGATTAGAGATGAGGATGAAGGGTAATATTGTTTTTTTACAAAAATAGATGAGGAATAAATATGGCAAAAAGAAAATATAGAAATTGTAAATTTAATTGAAATGACTAAACACTGTTTAAATCTGTGAACCGGCCAAATACTCTGTTCAAAGAAAATACATTGTATGTTTGTATGTGTGTTTCTAATTATTGTTATTTATTCATATTTGTTCTCTTTTATTCTTAAAGTTTAACAATTCATTCTTTATCTTAATATCTTTATTAAGATGGCTTTCTTCCCTTTCATCTTTTTTATTGTACAGCAATCTTTCTCCTCAAACCTACCACCTCTCTCTTTTCTTTCCTTCTTACTTTCTCTTCCTCCCCCTCTTCTTCTCCTCCCTACTTCCTCTTCCTTTCTCCTTCTCCTCTTCTCTTCCTCCCTCTCTTACCCTCACTCCTACTCTAATTTCCCTTCCCTTCCTTCATCCCTCTCTATTGCTGTATCCTTTTATGCATATGGACTACTCAGAGGGCTGAAAAAGTTATTTCTGACTGGTCCTCGCACTTTTGACCAGTCTTCGAACTTACGACTGTCCTCACATTTTATGTTTTTGCCCTATCTTGTCACCATGGTGAAGAGAAGCAGTTGTGAAATGAGTGACATGGTTGTTAAGAATGCTGCATGGGCATAAATGTGAGGATGGTCATAAGTGTGAGGACCAGTCAAAAGTGCAAGGACCTGTCAGAAATGACTTTTTTCAGCCCTTTGAGTAATCCCTATACACATAGCCATGGCCATCCAGTCACATGACCAGCTAGTCACACCCACCCAGTCACATGACCTCCAAGCCACGCCCACAAAATAAGCCACGCCCACAGAACCGGTAGTAAAATAATTTAGAACCCACCCCTGGTTGGGGGTCACCACAACATGAGGAACTGTATTAAAGGGTCGTGGCATTAGGAAGGTTGAGAACCACTGGTATATGAGATAAAATGTTTGAAGTTTTAAAATGTTTAATTTTATGAAGGATTAAAGAGGATAAATGTCTAATTTAGAACTTTATTTGGGAGCAATGTTGATTGAGGAAGAAGGACTGGAAAAAATATAGAAATGGTTAAGGTTTTGAAATTTATATTTTGAGAAATGAATTAAGAAGGTCTTATTGATGCATTAAGAGGTTTTTAAAATGTTTAATATAAGATTATACTATTTTAAAAGGTATAGGTGATAAAATGTTTAAAGTTTTAAAATGTTTAATTTAGAATTTTTAATGCTGAATAGTTAGAAATTGATAATTGGTTTATGAAGGAATAAAGAGGATAAATGTTTAATTTAGAATCTTATTAGGGAGCAATGTTGATAAAAAAGGTGTTTGAGGGATGAAAATGAAACTTATCCGTGTTTGTTAATGCTTGTAATATTGTTAAAGTTATTGGATTACATACCAAGAAAAAGTCTTTTATATTCAGGAAGAAAGAATTTAACCCAATTGATTTTGAGAATTTACAAAAGGGAGGTTGATGAATTTGCAAAAGAGGAGTTAAAGAGTGTGAGGGAGTTTTAAACTTTGTAGTAGGTTAGTATATTTTAGCTTTTGCTTGTTAAATGTTATACTCTGTTTTTGCTCTGAGAAGTCGGGGATGGGGAGGGTGGGAGGGTTGGGTTGGGATAAAATTGTTGAATAGATAAAGGTACAAATATAAAAGTAAATGTGGGGAAAATGTTACAACAAATGAAATGATAATATCAAGATATGATAAAGATTGGAGGAGTAAGAGGAAAAAAAGATGTATTCAGATGATACACTGATTGATTGATTGATTATATATTGTATGTATGCTTGTTTATAAAATAAAAACTTTTCAATAAAAAAAAAACTTTTCTTCCGACGGCCATTCTCTTTTGCATGCTCAGAGCCCCACACTGCCTAAACGTGAGGGACTGCATTGCTCTCTCGCCTACCCTCTCTACGGTCAGACTGGCAGCCAAGAATTCACTGAGGCTTCCTCAGTCTGGTAGATAATTCTAACTGAGCTAGCTAAACAACTCGTCTTGCAGCCGCTTCTTAAGCAGGGGAAAAGACGGGAGGGCTGGAGGCGGGGGGCAGGAAACCGATCTAAACTCTCTCCCTTCCCCCTTCTTTCTCCCAACCCCACCAGCCACTCTTAGTTTACCCCTAGTGAGGCAGGTTAAACACTCAGAGCTGGATTTTTTCACACAACCCAGTTTCAGCCAATGGCTCAGAACAGCCTTGAGGAGAAGGGGAAAGGATTGAGGGAAGAAAGCCAGAGCTCTAGCAGTCTCTTACTCTGTTAAACGTTTTTCCAAACTTGAAAGCACTGAAGGGCAGGCTTTGAAAATCTTTTCAAAATAGTTTCAACTGTTCGCAGGCAGCCTACTCTAAGACAGCGACCAGAGCAGCCAAGCTGTCAGATCCCTAAAAGTGATACTGCCATTCAATTGGAAGAAGGGGGAGACTTTGATTCGATTTACTAGCATTGTCTGTGTCAACAGTTATTTTACAACCTATATCTTGGCACCAAAGAGCTCTGAGATACTCTTTACGTGGAGGAATGTTTATGATAGCCATGTGGGTTGTTTCACTTTAAAGGATAATGGTGTGAATGCATGTTTGTTCAGGTTCTCAGGGAAACTAGTAAAGAAAACATCTTCACACTTGTGTATTGGCTAAAATCTGCATTCTGACTTAAAGGGAGAGGTCTCTACTGCTTTAATCCTACTTGTCTTGCCTAAGAGTATTCAGATCTTGCTTTAACTTGGTTGTTATCACTTCTGCTTAATAAAAGGATCCTTTTGAACAACCACGTTTTAAGAGTTTTTACTTTCTTAAGTTGGAAGGAGAGGCAATCATTACAAAAAACAAGATCTGCAAAATGGTCAACCCAGAGAAGCAATCTTCGCTCTGCTGAGGGGACCTTGCAAATCATGTCTGAATGAAGCAGAGAACTGGGAGAAGCCAATTGCTGGGAGGAGACAGCATCTGCCACCCAATCAGATGCCTGTTTCGTACACCCCATCGGAGAGGATGAGGTAACCCTGGAGAATCCTGAAAAGCCCCGCTGGTCAATTGGCATCGGGAAGAAAGATAGCTGGGATGAGAAAACCAGAGGAGTCACCCTCAGCCATGGCAACTGAAAACCGGGGTGGAAACTGGAACTAGAAGCCCTTGCTGACCAGGTGGGACTAACCGAAGCACCACTGAGGGAGGATTGCCTGAAGAGGCATATAACCCAATTGGTGATGGATACTTTGGAAAATCTCAACATCCGAGGGGAGCCAGGACAACAACCAAAGAGCGCTGAAAGGGCAGCAGTCACGGATGATGCCACGGGAGGCATCCCCCTTCTGTAGCCTGCCTATTAAGCAGCTGGTGCAGCAGCAGTGGGAGAAGACCCAGCAAACCCTCCCCCCCCAGGCAGCACGCACACCAGCGCTCATTCCCAACCAGCCCCAAGTCCTGCAACTGAAAAGAGAAATTCCCTCCCTTGGGGTGAAGTTTGATGGGAATCTGCAGCAATTAGGTTTCTTTGTAGCACACATGCTCACCTACATGCAAGAGTATGGGTGTGATTTCCAAACCCAAGGATCCCGAGTTCAAGTTGTGAGGGTGCTGCTGCCAGATGGATGGTGACCCTGCATAACGCCAACACTCCAGAACTGTGGGATTTTGACCGTTTCATGATGGACCTAGTGAGTTTGAGGACTCACTATCAGATCACAAAGCACGTGACTGCATTAAGGTGGTGAGGCAGGGGCAATGGCCAGTAGCAGAGTATATTGAAGAATTCTGGGATCTTGTGTGTCGTGTGAACTGGCCGGAAGATATTTTGGTGAGTTGTTTCAAGGATGGGCTGAGTGATGATCTATACAATGCCTGCGTGTCCCAAGGTGTACCAAATCACCTACATGAATGGTACGTCACTGCCGAAGAAACTGAGAGCGATATGGCCAGAAGCCAGTATTGAGCAGGGCGAGCATGGAAGAAATCCCCAACCCACTGGAAGCAAGAGCCCCCCAAAACCACAAACCGCATTCTCTCTGAGATCCTCAGCCTGTTTCAAGTGTGGAAAATAGGGGCACCAAGCTGCAGAGTGTCATTCACAAACACCTGCCCGAAACCACTCACTGGGGGAGAACCCTGCAAAACTGGGCCGGCATGGGAAGGAGACTGCCCTGAGGAGCAGGGAGACCATAGAATTTCCATCCCCTCCCCTCTTTGGGGAGAAAACCGTGGCATCTCAGCAGGAGGAATCACACTCATTTGGAAGTGGACCAGATGATGAACCATTGGTAAGCAAACCAATTAAGTGCTTAGCCTCCCCTTAAGACAATTTATCCCAAACCAGGACAGGGAGATAAATATCTCCACTCTAGTGGATTCAGGGTGCACCCGTTGTTTGATCAGCGTTGTTTGATCAGAAAGCTAAAAAATCCCATCACTTTCTGCCAACTAGATGAGTCAATAGCAGGAGGGGAGCCAGCTTCTTTTGCCACTGAGCCTTTACATATAGGCATCGGAAGCCATGAGGAAATGCTTACATTTATAGTGGCACCTGGCATGGAATGGCCATTAGTTCTGGGCCTTGCATGGCTGAAAAAATGGACCCCAAAATCAATTGGAAACAAGACATCATAAAATTTCAGATGAATGTGACTTTTGCTGAGAATCCACATAAAGGAACCGAGGGGCCAAGAATCGAGAAACAGCCATGCCTGGTCACACCATGCCAACTGTGGGCATACCCATAGAGTACAAGGATTTGGCTGAAGTTTTTAGTGAAAAAGACTAAGATGAGTTCCCTCCCCACCGCGCCACTGACTGTGCAATAGAAATCTTACCAGGCACTATACTCTCTAAACCCAAGATGTACAACATGTCACCGAGGGAGTTGGAAGAGCTGAGAACATTTATTGAGAAAATGTTAGCACGCCTCGTTAAAGGGAAAATTTTCTCAAAGCTGGACTTAAGGGAGGCTTACTATCATGTCAGAATTAAGGAGGGGGATGAGTGGAAAATGGCATTTAACACCCCCCTTGACTGCTACCAATTCAAGGTGCTCCCCTTTGGGTTACAAGGAGCCCCTGCAGTGTTTATGCAGGTAATAAATGAAGTGCTATACAGCATTTGTATAAGGGGGTCCTGGTCTACTTGGACGACAGTTTAATCTATACCGAGATCAAAGCAGAACATGTAAAACTAGTCAGGGCAGTTTTAAACAAACTCTGCTCTGCCAAACTTTATGCTAAACTTTACAAATGTGAATTCCACCAAGAGAAGATTGACTATTTGGGGTACCGCATTTCACACCAGGGCTTAGAAATGGACCCTCTAAAAGTACAGGCTGTACTTGATTGGGACCCTCCACACATGTGTAAACAGTTACAAAGCTTCCTGGGATTCGTCAACTTTTACTGCCAGTTTATCCTCGCTTTCACTCAGATTGCCCTCCCCATCACCAAGCTCTTAAAAACGAAGGGGGAGGACAACCCTAAACCGAAGAAACCATTGAACTGGACTATGAAATGCCAGGCAGCATTTGAAAAACTTAAACAGCTGTTCTCGGCAGAACCAATTCTAAAACACCTGAACACGGAGAAACCATTTGTCATACAATCAGATGCCAGTGATGTGGCAATAGGTGCAGTCCTGCTTCAGAAAAATGAGCAAGACCAACTACAACCATCCAAAAAGTTGGTTTACACATCCAAAAAGTTGAATGAGACTGAGCAAAGGTGGGCCATTTGGGAGAAAGAGGCTTATGCAGTTCGTTGGGCATTGTTAACCTGGAGACACTTCCTAGAAGGCAGTAAGACCCCTTTTGAAGTCTGGACTGATCGTAAAAATCTAGAAGCCCTAAAGACCCCAAGGAAACTCTCCCCAAAACAAGTACAATGGGCTCAGTACTTTAAACGGTTTGATTTTACTCTAAAATACTTCCATTCTGGCAGATGTGATATCCAGAAAACCGCAATACAATACTGCAAAGTCAGACGTAATTAAACCCATAGTACAAAACAATCAACTAGCCACTAAAGTAATCACCAGATCCCAGGCAAAGCAAGAAACATTGATGGACAATGACACCATCCAAACTTTTAAACAAGCTTTGGCCACCGATGAATGGTTTTTGAACCATAAATCCAGCTGTCTGATGAAAGAAGACTTGGCTTGGGTGGGAGGAAAGTTGTATGTTCTTGCCAGCCAAAGACTATGCTTAATGGTAAGGTGCCATGACTCCAAATTAGCTGGACATTTTGGGTTTGTGAAAACTTTACACCTAATTAAAAGACAATTTTGGTGTCCATCACTAAAAAAAGGACATAAAAAGCTATGTAGCTAGCTGCCCCATTTGTGCAGCAGCAAAAATAAGTCAGGGGAAAACCCCAGGTCTATTGCAGAAGGTAGCTGAGCCTTCAGAGCCATGGAGAGAGATTGCTATGGATTTCATTGTAGAATTGCCAAACAGTGAGGGAAATACTGTTATTTATGTCGTGACAGACCTGTTTTCAAAACAGGCACATTTTATACCTTGCTAAAAGATCTCAACTGCTAAAAGTTTAGCCAAATTATTCCTAACACACATTTATCAACTTCATGGAGCTCCACAAAGGATGATCTCCGACAGAGGGGTTCAATTCACCTCCAAATTCTGGAGGGCATTTTTGGACTTACTTGGTACTGGCCAGGGGTTGAGCTCCTCTCACACACACACAGCCCCCCCCCCCCCCGTCTACTAATGGAAATTCTGAAATTTTGAACTCGATGCTAGAACAATATTTAAGATATTTTATTAATTTTCAACAGGATAACTGGACCGAACTTTTGAATTTTGCTGAAGTTGCATTTAATAATGCTGTACATTTAAGCTGGTTGAATGTACACGGTTTTACCCCTTTTAGAGTAGCTACAGGCTAGGATTTCAGTCCCATGCCTGAACTACCCACAGAAGAACCCACCATCCCCTCACTTAAGGAGTGGATGGATAATTTGCAAAACACATAGCCAGTGATTAGATTAGATTAGATCACCCAGTATTCCATATTAGTTTACTCAAGCGAGAAGGAATCTCATCCCTCAGACCACCTGCATTTACACCACCTATTCCCATCATGATTGAAGGTGAACAACACTTTGAAATCAAGGAAAACCTTGACTCTAGGATCCACAGAGGGAAAATCCAATATTTAATCACTTGGAAACATTTACCATCAGCACACAATGAATGGGTCGCTAAACACCATGTTAGGGCTCCAATCTTACTGAGAAAATTTCACTCCCAATACCCTAACAAACTTTGTTAATATACTATCATGAAATTTTGTGTATATTTGGGTTTTTTTACAGGTGGATCCTTTCATTTTCTAAGGAGGGTAGCATGTCAGATCCCTAAAAGTGATACTGCCATTCAATTGGAAGAAGGGGGAGACTTGGATTCGATTTACTAGCATGGCCTATGTCAATAGATATTTTACAATCTATATCCTGGCGCCAAACAGCCCTGAGATCCTTTTTACATGGAGGAATGTTTATGATAGCCATGTGGGTTGTTTCACTTTAAAGCAGTGGTTCTCAACCTTCCTAATGCCGCGACCCATTAATACAGTTCCTCATGTTGTAGTGATCCCCAACCAGGGGTAGGTTCTAAAATTTTTTACTATTGGTTCTGTGGGCATGGCTTATTTTGTGGGCGTGGTTTGGAGGTCATGTGACTGGGTGGGCATGGCTAGCTGGTCATGTGACTGGGTGGCCGTGGCTATGTGTATAGGGACTACTCAGAGGGCTGAAAAAAGTCATTTCTGACAGATCCTCGCACTTTTGACCATCCTCACATTTATGCCCGTGCAGCATTCTTAACAACCATGTCACTCATTTCACAACTGCTTTTCTTCACCATGGTGACAAGATAGGGCAAAAAACGTAAAATGTGAGGACAGTCGTAAATTCGAGGACTGGTTAAAAGTGCGAGGGCCAGTCAAAAATAACTTTTTCAGCCCTCTGAGTAGTCCATCTGCACAAAAGGATACAGGAATAGATAGGGATGAAGGAAGGGAAGGGAAAATAGAGTAGGAGTGAGGGGAAGAGAGGGAGGAAGAGAGGAGGAGAAGAGAAAGGAAGAGGAAGTAGGGAGGAGAAGAAGAGGGGGGGAAGAGAAAGTAAGAAGGAAAGAAAAGAGAGAGGTGGTAGGTTTGAGGAGAAAGATTGCTGTACAATAAAAAAGATGAAAGGGAAGAAAGCCAACCCCAAACAAATATAAAGATATTAAGATAAAGAATGAATTGTTAAACTTTAAAGAATAAAAGAGAACAAGCATGAATAAATAGCAATAATTAGAAACACACATACAAACATACAATGTATTTTCTTTGAACAGAGTATTTAGCCGGTTCACAAATTTAAATAGTGTTTAGTCATTTCAATTAAATTTACAATTTCTATATTTTCTTTTTGCCATATTTATTCCTCATCTATTTTTTAAAAAAATCAATATTACCCTTCATCCTCATCTCTAATCTTAATCAAATTCAATTTTTCCCTTCTATTCTATATTATACCCCTTCCCATTGTCATCTATTTTTATATCCATCCTCACATTGGTTAATTATGTAATTATGTAATACAGTTGTTTAATACAAATTCAACATTTTAATATAAATCAATTAGTTATACAACTATCTTTTTTGTATATCAATCAATATGAACATGAATATTCCAATTATTTCCATGCAATCCAATTTCTTACAAATCAATTAATTATATTTACTAATAATAATAAACCAAATAATTTCTTGCAGGCACTAGTCTTCTCATTTGTTTTCTTTTAACACTGATCAGCTGTAGGGCGGCCCTTTGAAACCCCGTGGCAAGAATTTAAACGGTTTGTTTCCCTCTAGCTATCAGCTGGGACTCAGGAGGCAGCAATAGATTGGGAGTGGGCAGGGTAAGCGAACAGCGACCGGCAATCCAACAGAGGCAGAGGGTGAGGGTGAGTGAAGGCGTGGGGGGGCGAGAGAGGGCTTTGGCGACCTCTGTGAAATGGCTGTTCGACCCCCAAAGAGGTTGCGACCCCCAGGTTGAGAACCGCTGCTTTAAAAGATAATGGTCTGAATGCATGTGTGTTCGGGTTCTCAGGGAAACTAGTAAAGAAAACATCTTCACACTTGTGTATTGGCTAAAATCTGCATTCTGACTTAAAAGGAGGAGTCTCTACTGCTTTAATCCTACTTGTCTTGCCTAAGGGTATTCAGATCTTGCTTTAACTGGGTTGTTATCACTTCTGCTTAATAAAAGGATTCTTTTGAACAACCACGTTTCAAGAGTTATCCTTCCAACTTAAATCACAAGCCTTCCAGAGGGCGTGATTTTCACACCAGAGACGTGTCCTCTTTAAATAAGCAAACTTTATCCCTTCTTTGAGAACCCCCTCCATACTCTTCACTTGAGGAGGAGGGGAAAGGATTGAGGGAAGAAAGCTGGAGCTCCGACATCTTTGGAAAAATGTTTAACAGTAACAGACTGCCAAAGCTCTGGCTTTCTTCCCTCGATCCTTTCCCCTTCTCCTCAAGCGAAGCAGCTGCTCTGAGCCATTGGCTGAACCTGGGTTGTGTGAACTGATCCAGCTCCGAATGTTTAACCTGCCTCACTAGGGGTAAACCAAGAGTGGCTGGTGTGGTTGGGAGAAAGAAGGGGGAAGGGAGAGAGTTTGGATCAGTTTCCTGCCCCTCCTCCAGCCCTCCCATCTTTTCTCTTGGAAAAACTTTTGGTTTGTCGATTCCCCCACCCATGGAGTGGGGAATTACGTACTCTCAATCCGCTCCAGCATCCTTGTGAGGCGAGAGGAGCTCCCCAATTGTCTGCTGCTCCCAACTTCATCCTCTTGGCCTTGGTGGTCTTACCTTACATGGTGGCGGTGGTGCCTCACCTGGCCACTCCTTGCAAGCCAAAAGTGCAGCCCGGCAACACCCAAGTGGGGGCTGTGTGCTTTTGCCCCAGCAGCACCAGCAGAGCCACAATCTGCCCCCCACCACATGAGTGCTAATGAGCAGGTACAGCCCAGCCCATGCGGCCTGTCCCTCTTGGAGACTGCAAGCTGGCTTGCTCCGGTCAGCCTGGCTCCCAATCCCTCCAGCCGCTCTTACCTTACATGGCAGTGGTGCCTCCTCCTTGCAGGCCAAAAGTGCATCCCTACTCCCTGAGTGCCCAAGCTGGCTAATCGTTCTTGTCTTTCCCCCTGCAGTTGCCGCTGCTGTTGCTCTTCTTGGGCAGTGGAGCTGTGCAGGAGGAACACCGGCCGGACATTGCTATTGCTGGACTTCGCATGAGCACTAGAAACCAAGAGACCAAGTGGCCGATGCACATGCACATTCCTGAACATCTTCCTGGAGCGCGCATGCGCAATGGGCAGCTGCTCTTCAGGTTTCGGGTGCACAGGTGCACATGAAAACCAGCTGGCTGGTGCGCAGGAATCTGGAAGTACAATGGGTGAAGGCTCTGTGTACCTGGAAGGATGACTCTGCATGCCACTTCCGGCATGTGTGCCATAGGTTCGTCATCATGGGCTTAGACCCAGAGATACTTCACACATGCATCTTTCGAGCAGCCCCTGATTGGCATCCATGAGTGGTACCCAATGGCGGTGGCCATGGACCTCAAACTCAACCAGCACAAAAAACACGGGTCTCCAGGGAGGAAGCCAAAGAGTCAATAGGTGGCTGGAGAGAGGACAGTGGAGTAAACAAGCAACCGGCGAGCAACTCTATTGGATAATATGACTGATGACTTGGGGGTAAGGGGAAATGTGTCAGCCACCGCTCTTTCATTGCTTACTTGCTTGGCTGACATGAAACGGGGGAGGGGGGAGCTATTGGAATTCTTGGGAGGAGGAAGCGAGCTGGAGGAGAAGGAAAGTGAAAATTTGCTGCACGTTTTATTTGAAGTTGATAACTTCTCAAGGTCAATGGTCATGGCATAGCAAAGAGATGACACTACCAGACATTTGCACCCACATGACCCCTGGAGAACTTGTGGATTGGATGATTTATGCTGGACAGTTGGGGGGGATGCTTTCTATATGTGATTTTCGCGCCTTTGCTTCAGACCTTGCTTTGCTTTGGTTGTATTCATTTCACACTCAGTAAAAGTACCTTTCTCTATGAAAATGGAGTCGGGGGTTTTCTTTCTTGAGTGCTGAAAGAAGGCATGCCTGACATAAAGCAAAGTCTCTTTTTAACAGCCATCCCGGAAAACTACTGAAGGGGCTGAACAAACAATGTCTGATCAAGACAGCGACCAGGACCAGATGGGAGCTGCTGGCTCAACAGCTTCGTCACTCCACCTGGGGGGGGGGGAGCCTCAGACTGGATGGCTAATTTACGGCTGGAAGAAGAATTGGATCAAGCCAGATGGTCTCTGGGAATGGGGAGGCTATTAGAGCTGGAGAAGACCCCCACAGAGTAACAAGTACCAGACCCCAAAAGGGAGAACCTGCCTGGATGCAAGAGCAGAAAGAAAACCTCCTGGTCACACAAGCCCTGCAACTTCTGAAAGAAGCTGAGGAGAGCCGTAGAAGCCGGGACAGGTATGCTTACCCTGCTGAGAAAGGGGGGAACGGCCCAGGGATGAACCAGAGGCTGCTGCTTGTGGGGGAGAGAGAGAGCAAGCTGGGGAAGGAACAGCTCAAGCCACTGGAACTCAGGTGGGTGATGCAACAACCCAGGGGCCACTGGCAAGACAGGCACCACCCCAGAGGCAAAGAAAGCCAAAATTTCCCCCCATATCAGTAAAGTTTGGAGAAGATCCCAAAAAATTGGGATTTTTCCTGACCCAAGTGTGGAACTATATGCAGGACTGGGGGGAGGACTTCCTCTCAGATGCCACATGAGTGAGGTGCGTTACCAAAGCCCTAGAGGGAGTAGCAGCTGAATGGATTGTGGGACTCCACAATAATAACTCCCCCTTGCTGAGAAATTATGATCAATTTATGAGAGCCCTCAGAACGCAGTTTGAGGACCCCATAGCCAAGCGAAAAGCAAGAATCAGAATGAAGGGCATTCATCAGGGCCAGAGATTGGTGGCGGAGTACACCCAGGAGTTCCGCAAGTTGGCACCCTACATGATAGGGTGGTCAGAAGTGGCCCTAATAGAGAATTATAAAGATGGGTTGAATGAGGATGTCTACAAAGTTTGCTGTTCACAGGGGACACCCTGTATGTCGTGGCAGCAGACATGGAGATCGACCTGGCCCGAAGCCGGCTCCATGGTGGCTGCACTTGGGATCAGCCACCATCCTTACTTCCCAAGGGGGTGCCAAAGGCAGCAGTGGGGAAAGCAGGGCCCAAGCCAAAATCCTTTGGGTGTTTCAAATGTGGGCAGGAGGGGCACCGAGCCGCTGAGTGCTTCTCCAAGCCAGCACCAAAGGCAACCTCTACTGGAGGAAGGAAGGCTGATAAAACACCCATGAAAGCCCATGAGACCGCCCTGAAAGGAGAAGTCTTTGAGTTCACTCCCCTGAAGCAGGGTGAGTTGGGAACTCCGACCATCGCTGACGACAGCGAGACCGACACCGATTCCGATGATAATGATGAGTCATTATTATCGGTGATGAGTCACAAAGGGGGCCCCATGACCATCCCAGTAGAACTAAGGGTACCATCCACTGGGGCCCATGGCCAGATGCCAGCCCTCCTAGATTCTGGATGCACCAGGTGCGTAATCAGCTCAGACGTGGTTGAAAAGATGGATCTAAGACTAAAAGCGGTGAAAAGGCCCATCGCATTCTGTCAGCTAGACAGATCGGTGGCAGGAGGGGGCCCAGCCCATTTTGTGACCGAGCCAATCAAGATGCAAATGGGGGATCATCTGGAGACTCTTAATTTTATTGTGGCCCCGGGCATGGAACAGCCCCTCATACTTGGACTGCCTTGGCTCCATAAATGGAACCTGCGCATAAACTGGAGAACATGAGTTCTGTGTATCCGCTCCAAAAAGCAGGGGAGGAACCCCACATCATGGACGGAGTGGGAAAGGAGGGGGCAGCAACGGCAACAGACCACATTGCGGGGGACGAAAAGATCCCAAAGGAGTATTGGGGCCTCCGGGAGGTGTTCAGTGAGAAGGCATCAGACGTGCTGCCCCCCCTTTGGGGGTCGAACGGCCATTTCACAGGGGTCGCCAAAGCCCTCTCTCACCCCCCCCATGCCTTCACTCACCCTCACTCTCTGCTCTGTTGGATCACCGGCCGTTCGCTTACCCTGCCCACTCCCAATCTATTGCTGCCTCCTGAGTCCCAGCTGCTGGCTAGAGGAAAAAAAAACTGTTTAAATTCTTGCCGCGGGGCTTCAAAGGGCCGCCCTATAGCCAGTGGTGGGATTCTGCCCATTTGTTAAATTGCTGGCTTGCCCCGCCCCTCTGCACTACTATTTATTGCCAATAAATAGTGGTGGGCGAGGGGTGGGCGAGCCAGCAATTTAACAAACGGTTCGGTGGGGGTTTTTTTGTAATTTTATTGGCCCGCGGAGCTTCAGCATAGGCTAATTAGCCCTTGATTAGATTGGCTACTGACTATCAGCTGATTTGCTCTCAGCTGTTTTGCTCAGGGCTCTGCAAGCTGTTGCTTGCTTGCAAAGTGTGCAGATTTTTTTCCCCCTAGCTATGCTGAAAAACAAAACTGAAAGTAAAGCAGGCTGTTGGCTTTGCTGTAAGGTTGGAAAATTAGGCAATTCTTGTTCCTCACCAAAAAAGGTAGGTGCAAACAATGGGAAATTTAAGGAAAAAGAGGAGAGTTCAAGATTTTAAAACACAAAAGAAAAAAAGCTCTATTTAACTAGGGAATTGTTATAATTGAGATACTATTAATTGTATATTGTGTTGAAAGCAGAAATGGTTAAGTTGTGGTTTGGAGGAATATATGGGGGAAATTATTTGGTTTATTATTGGTAAATATAATTAATTGATTTGTAAGAAATTGGGTTGCATGGAAATAATTGGAATATTCATGTTCATATTGATTAATATACAAAAAAGGTAGTTATATAACTAATTGATTTATATTAAAATGTTGAATTCATATTAAACAACTGTAATATTACATAATTAACCAATGTGAGGATGGATATAAAAATAGATGACAATGGGAAGGGGTATAATATAGAATAGAAGGGAAAAATTGAATTTGATTAAGATTAGAGATGAGGATGAAGGGTAATATTGTTTTTTTACAAAAATAGATGAGGAATAAATATGGCAAAAAGGAAATATAGAAATTGTAAATTTAATTGAAATGACTAAACACTGTTTAAATCTGTGAACCGGCCAAATACTCTGTTCAAAGAAAATACATTGTATGTTTGTATGTGTGTTTCTAATTATTGTTATTTATTCATATTTGTTCTCTTTTATTCTTAAAGTTTAACAATTCATTCTTTATCTTAATATCTTTATATTTGTTTGGGGTTGGCTTTCTTCCCTTTCATCTTTTTTATTGTACAGCAATCTTTCTCCTCAAACCTACCACCTCTCTCTTTTCTTTCCTTCTTACTTTCTCTTCCTCACCCTCTTCTTCTCCTCCCTACTTCCTCTTCCTTTCTCCTTCTCCTCCTCTCTTCCTCCCTCTCTTACCCTCACTCCTACTCTAATTTCCCTTCCCTTCCTTCATCCCTCTCTATTGCTGTATCCGTAAGTCTTCAAACTTACGACTGTCCTCACATTTTACGTTTTTGCCCTATCTTGTCACCATGGTGAAGAGAAGCAGTTGTGAAATGAGTGACACATTGTTAAGAATGCTACAATGGGCATAAATGATGACCAGTCATAAGTGCGAAGACCGGTCAAAAGTGCAAGGACCTGTCAGAAATCACTTTTTTCAGCCCTCTGGGTAGTCCTTTTATGCATATGGACTACTCAGAGGGCTGAAAAAGTTATTTTTGACTGGTCCTCGCACTTTTGACCAGTCCTCGAACTTACGACTGTCCTCACATTTTACGTTTTTGCCCTATCTTGTCACCATGGTGAAGAGAAGCAGTTGTGAAATGAGTGACATGGTTGTTAAGAATGCTGCATGGGCATAAATGTGAGGATGGTCATAAGTGTGAGGACCAGTCAAAAGTGTGAGGACCTGTCAGAAATGACTTTTTTCAGCCCTTTGAGTAATCCCTATACACATAGCCATGGCCATCCGGTCACATGACCAGCTAGTCACACCCACCCAGTCACATGACCTCCAAGCCACGCCCACAAAATAAGCCACGCCCACAGAACCGGTAGTAAAATAATTTAGAACCCACCCCTGGTTGGGGGTCACCACAACATGAGGAACTGTATTAAAGGGTCGCGGCATTAGGAAGGTTGAGAACCACTGCTTTAAAAGAAGCAAAAATACCTGATACTTGGAGAGAAGCTTATATTTCATTGATTCCAAAAGAAGAGACAGACACCACCCAGATTAAAAATTATAGACCGATTTCATTATTAAATTTGGATTATAAAATTTTTATGAACTTATTGGCTAATTGAATTAAAATAATATTAAACCGGAAAATACACGTAGATCAGAACGGATTTCTACCAGGCCGGCAAATTAAAAATAATTTAAGGACAGTTATGAATGTAATTGAATATTATGAAAAACATCCAGAAAAACAGGTAGCCCTGATTTTTCTGGATGCACAGAAGGCATTTGACTGAGTAAATTGGAATTTCATGACCCAACAAATTAAAAATATGAAATTTGGTGAGAAATTTGGAGAATTAATTTTGTCAATTTATACTAAACAAAAGGCAAGAATACTAATTAATGGAGAAATAACAATTCTTTTTGGAATAGGTAAGGGAGTAAGGCAAGGATGCCCTCTCTCGCTGCTATTATTTATATTAACCCTAGAAAACCTGCTCCGAAGAATTAGAGCAAATGGAGACGTGAGGGGGCTTAAAATAAAAGGAGAAGAATACAAGGTCCAAGCTTTCATGGATGACCTTGTGTTCTTCTTAGAAGACCCACTATCAACAGAACCCAATCTAATGAAGGAAATTGAAAAATTTGGAAAAGTTGCAGGTTTGAAAATTAATAAGGATAAGACCAAAATATTAACCAAAAACCTAACAACAAAACAGATAGAAGAATTAGAGAAACAATTTGGGCTAAAAGTAGTTAAGAAAATAAAATATCTAGGAATAAACCTGACAAATAAGAATATTGACATAAAGAAAAACAATTACGATGGAATGATACATCAAATTGAAAATGATTTAGAAAGATGGGGAAATTTAAACATTTCATTTTTAGGAAGGATAGCGGCTCTGAAGATGAACATCTTGCTGAGGCTCCTCTACCTATTCCAAACTATCCCAGTGAAATTGGAGAAAAAATTCTTTATTAATTTAAATAAAATTATGTCTAAATTTTTATGGGAGGGCAAAAAACCCAGGATAAGTTTGAACACACTACAGGATGATAAACTTAGAGGAGGTTTTGGTTTCCCGGCATGGGAGAAATACTATAAGGCATGCCTGATATGGATAAAAGAGTAGGTTAATTTAGACAATCAATGGTTATTAAAACTGGAAGGGCATGATTTAATGATGGGGTGGCACGCTTTCCTGTGGAATACCGGGAACAAAGCATACCAACACTTTAACAATCATATAATTAGGAGAGCATTAATTGGCATTTGGTTGGAAATAAAGAAAAAATGCTATACGAAGGTTCCTGGGTGGCTTTCCACAGTGGAGGCGGCTATGCACCCCAATACTATATCTCCTCATATAATTATACAGTATAGGGACCTACTAGACTCAAATGGATTATTAAGAGCACGCCAGGACCTCAGAGATGTGGGAATGGAATTGGATTGGTGACCCTACCTTCAAGTACAAAATAGATATAGGAAAGACAGGGATGAAGGAGGAATCAATGTGAACCCTAATAGACTAGATAAATTTCTGGAAGTGAAAGAAGGGAAATTAATATCCAAAATATCCAAATATTTACTAGAAATTGACTTAAATGAGAATATAATTAAAGGACAAATGATTGCCTGGACCAGAAACATAGGTAAAAATATTCAACTAGAAGAGTGGGAAACGATTTGGGATAACAACATTAAAATAACAAAATCAGTAACTTACAAGGAAAATCAATATAAGATGTGGTATAGGTGGTACCTTGCCCCCTTGAGACTAGCACAAATGTACCCTAATTTGGACCCGAAATGTTGGAAATGTAAACAGGCCCGAGGAACTTTCTATCACGTATGGTGGCTATGTCCCAAAATCAAGGCATACTGGGGGAAAATTAGAATTTGGATATCACAAATTACAGGAGAAGAAATAGAATTAGACCCAGAGATTTTTTTAATTAGGAATATATAAACAAAATATTAGAAAAGAAATGACATATTTGATACATCATATAATTATGGCGGCCAGAATAGCAATTGCACAAGTTTGAAAGACGGATCATTTGCCAACCAACCAACAGATAATACAAAAAATACATGCATGTGCGGAATCAAATCAACTAACACTGAAATTAAAGGATAAGGAAAGCTCAAAGTATTTTAAGGTATGGGACAAGTGGTATGATTGGATTAAGCGAAAAGAAAGTGGATAAGGATATACTTAGTAAAGTATAAAGATAATCTTGATGAGTATTAAATTAATTGGAAGTGTATTTCCATGCTTATTTCATATAAATACCAACAATGACTTCACCGTCATGAGGATGAATGTGGGACTAGGTTATGAAATATATAATGTGTAGAGGAGAAGAATATATATATAGATATGTAAAAGAATAGAAATGAAATGTCAATTATAAGATATGATCTATGTATATGAATATTTTATTATGGTTTTAATTGTTTTTATAATTGTTTGATAATTTAATAAAGTTTGTTTTAAAAAAATAAATAAATAATATATCAGCAGAAAAAACAATTTTAACAAAGTAGTCTTTGAACTATTATTCAGTTGTTAATCTTTTTTCTTTTTCCCTTTCTCCTCTTTTACTCCCACTGAGTCATAAAACAGTTTATCTCAAATGTTACTCAAGGTCATTCTTTGTTCATTCCACAGTTCCCCCCAAAAAAGGGGGGGATTTTTTTTCACCACTAGATTTATTTATTTATTTATTTAATCATATTTATATGCCGCCCTTCTCTCGAAGGACTCGGGGTGGCTCACAAAGATAAAAACCACAGAAAAATAAGTTAATAAGTTAATTTAAGTTAATTAAAATAATCCAATTACAACCCTCAGAGAAGTAAAAACTCCCAGCAGATCAGACGATTTGTTGGAAGAGCCATGTCTTCAGGTCCCTGCGGAAGGAGCGGAGGTCGGGGGCCATCTGGAGCCTGGTGGGTAACCCATTTCAGAGGGTTGGTGCACCCACAGAGAACACCCTCATCCTGGGCGCCATCAGCTGACATTGCCTGGCCGATGGCACCCGGAGGAGGGCAGCCCTATGCAAGCGCACTGGACGGTGGGAGGCCGGCAGAAGGTGCTCCTGCAAGTACCCTGGGCCCATGCCATGAAGGGTTTTATAGGTAAGTACCAGCACCTTGAAGTGGATCCGGAGGACCACTGGTAACCAGTGCAGCTCGCGCAGGAGAGGTGTAACACAGGGGTAACAGGAAGCTCCCGTAACAACCCGCGCGGCCGCATTCTGGGCCAGTTGGAGCCTCCGGGTGCACCCCAAGGGTAGCCCCATGTAGGCACTGTATACCTTCACAACTTATTTTCACTGATCTAAAGTCTATTCGTTCCAACTTTGACCTTTCCCGTTTCTAATTTCTAATTTAAAGTCCAAAAATTATCCGTATTTCAATCTTATTACACACTGCCCAATCTGCTTTCCCTTATTTTCACAATCAGTCCATATTCTTTGAAAAAATTAATTTTTATATTTGGCCAGCATCTTGTACTGCCACTGATCCAAAAATGGGGAGGTAGCCAGATATCTGCTTCCTCCCGTTTCACTCTTGCCGGTCCTTTCCGTTTTAATTAATTTTCTATAGCTCAGATTATCTCTTGAAAGATAGAAGTCTTACTCCAAGATAGCAATTATCTCACCCAGATGGAATGCCTCATTTCCTCTTTCTTTCTCTTCACTCGTGACTGCTCCGGCTTTGTGACAGTTCTCAATGGCTGTCTTCCCAGCTGTAGAGTTGAAGGCTCTTTGCTGGTGCCACAGGGAAATGATTACAAAAATTTACAATTTTATTTTAAGAGATAGAATGGAAGAGGAAACAGTAAAAGAAACAATGATTAGTTGGGCCAGAAATTTCGGACATAATATAGAATTAGAAAAATGGGATAAATTGTAGGAAAGGAATTACAAATTTACAATGACAGTAGCATACAAAGAAAATCTTTACAAAATGTTTTATAGATGGCATTTGGCCCCAGAGAGATTGACCAAAATGTTTCTAAATTTATCACCTAAATATGTTGGAGATGCGGCCATAAATTAGTAACATACTACCACATGTGGTAGATGTGTCCCAATGTAAAAAATATTCTGGTGTAAAATTAAGAGATTGCTGGAAGAAATTACACTACAAAAGGTAGAACTTAAACCCAAGCTGTTCTTATTAGGAATAATAGACCCAAAAATGGAGAAAAAAATTGCAATATATAATACTGCACATATTAACAGCGGCTAGGATTACCCTTGCACAAAAATGGAAACAGATTAACATACCATCAGAGGAAATAGTGATTAGAAAAATTCTTGAATGCACAGAAATGGATAAAATGACTATGGAAATAAAAGAAAGAGTACTATAAAGTGTGGAATAAAATGTACAGGTGGCTAGAAAACAGAAACCAAAATAAGAAATAGGAGATTTAATCTAATATTGATTAAATAAAAACCAAAAACTATTAATTATTGTTAATGTTAAATTACTATGTAAAAAAAGTATAATGTAAATATATATAACAAGTGTGGTTATAATAATTATCAAAGTTGTTATAAAGGATAGAAAGATAAAGTAGAGTTGAATATAGAGTTGAATATAAAAGCAGAATATACACGTTGATGCAGAAGGCTGTAAAAATAATACATATTGTTATGTTTGTCTTGTTTTTTACTGTGTTTTTTGTCCTCCCCCCATTCTTTTTTTATTGAAAAGTTTTACAAAAAACAAAAATTTTCTTCCCCCCATATTCCCCCCACCCTTTCCCTCCCCTCATCCCCCCTCCCCCCAGACTTCCCAGAGCAAAATACAAGATGTTTCATTTAACAATCATAAACTAGATTGACCTACTTATCCTCAGACTACTAACTCCCCCCCTGAAACCTTAACTCCACTATGGATAACATAATAATTCTAATACTTAACATTCATTCATTCTTGCCCAGCCATCTGAACTTTATTCTTGTAGGAAGCTTGTAAGATATCATTTCTGATCCTCCTAGTTGTAAAATAGATCACCACATCTCTTGGCAGCTGCCTTTGTTTTGCCAGCCAGGAATTAACCCTATAAATTTTGTCAATTTGGCTTGCCACATCTTCTGGTCTTTCTTTAATTATCTCTGCAATAGCATCAGCACAAATATCTTTTAGGTTTTCTTTACTATTTTCTTTCAGGCCTCTCAATCTCAGAGCAAACTCCATGGACCTGTATTGTAACATTACCAATTCATCATCCACTTTCTTTGTTCTGGTCATAACATCTCCCATTTTGCTTTCCAAATTTAAATTGGCTTGATTAATTTCTTCAACTTTCCCATCAAGCTGGATAACAAGGTTTGACAATCCTGATACAGCATAAACAATGTCATCTCTTATTTTATTGTGTTTCTCTGCAACCACTTCCTTAATTGAACTTATATCCTCCTCAACTTTCTTTAATTTCCCTTCCACAAGTAATGTTAAGTTATTCATAGCTTCTTTCATTGCTGTTGCTTGATTATTCATGGCTTCTTTCATAAATTCTTTAAAATCATTAAGTGCTGCATCCTGGCTCTGAATCTGACTCTGTGAATCAGCCGGAAGTTGTGCTTTCTGTGTCACCACTGACACCACTGGAGAACCTCCCCCTCCTTTAACAACTCCTGGTTTCACTTGTCTAGAAGCCATCTTTTTTTCTTTTAAACAACTTTAAAATGTTTGTAATTTAGGCTCTAATTTATCAGGCAGGATGTTTTTTTTTCTCCACAAGCTCTCACTTCCCAGCAGTTAATAAGTAGCTAATCCACTCTCCCAGCGCAAAGTTCTCAAGCACTTTCGTTTCTGGCTTTCACTTTCAAAACCATAACAAAGACGCCATCTTCAGCCTCCAGCTCAATGAGTTTCAGTTTGAAACAAAGTAACTTCGGAATTAAGCTCTATACTTTTAAAGCTTGTTCTCCTGTTTTCCGCTCTGCCTGCACTTGTAATCAGTCAAACTCACTTTTAAAAGCAGGATCGGATCGCGGCTTCTCGCTCTGCTTTCGCAGAGTTGTCCTGGCTTCGGAGCTTCTTGGCGGGCTGGTTGGGGAGCTCTCACCCTCCAAGCCTCTGGAAATATTCCAGAGGGCTTTCGGGGAGCTCTACTCTCGCCCACCGGCTCTCCTCTCCTTCTTTTCCCAAAGGGGAGGTTTTTCAGCTGCCAGACAGCCGGTTTGCGCTGTCAAAGCGGCTTTTACGAAGACGCAGGGCTGGCGGTCTTAAAAGACTGTCCACGGAGCCTGCGGTGCCGACCAGAAGTCCCTCCCCCCCTGGTCTTAAAGGTGAAAAATGCTTAATAAAAACTATTTTAAAAAGAAAGAAAGAAAGAAACAGGCAGACAAACACCAAGCCCCACAACAGCTATTCCAGTTGGAGAAGAAGGTCTGCCTCTTCACAAAATACTTAAGGTTAAAACTCCCCAGAAAGAAACTGAGGCCAAAGTTTATGGGACCATTTCCCATAGTTAAGATCATCAACCCAGTAATGGTGCAATTAAAATTGCCCCAACTGCTAGGGAAGATACAACTGGTATTCCATAGTAGCCTCTTAAAACCCGTGGTCAGATTGACCCTGAGACCACTACCCCCCAGATCCCGTGGTCATACAGGGCCAAACGCATTATGAGGTGCAGCGAATTCTCAACTCGAGGTGGCACAGGAGACAACTCCAATACTTAATCAAGTGGAAGGGCTATTCCTTATCAGAGGCATCTTGGGTAGACAGTAGGAACATCCAGGCTGACTGCCTCATAGCAAAATTCCATGCAGACAACCCAAACAAGCCAGGGGGCAGCGTCACAACCCTGAAATCTATACCTACTCAAATTGTTTTTGCTTTGCACAGGTCACCTTCAGGAAGTGAGGGGAGCCAAATGTCAACTCACATAGCATCCCTGGCCTGCTCTCGAGTTGCCATAAGTAAGGGAGAATGGAAACCGACAAAACAGCATGGCAGCCAAAGATAGATGCACATTACAGACATATCTCTCTCAAGGCTGTTGTTGTGACTCCGACCCCTGAGCCCGTCTTATCGGAGGGAGAAGACTCCGAAGGTGAAGGAGAGGAGTTGGCCAGGCCTCCCTCTCCAGGACCCTCCTCTCTGGCAATGCCTCAGGTGTCTCGCGAAGGAGAAGAGATTGGCCAGGAGCCAGGTATCTCCAAACAGTCGCAGTCAGACAGTGACGAAGATAAGTCTTGGCTGGATCCACGCCAGCGTCGGAGAGACAAGCGCATGCAGCAGAAAAGGAGGCGTGCCAGAGATTAAGCTGAGTCACTGGACCACACCCCACAGGGGATAAAAGGGGGTATGGTGGCCATTCAGGCTCTGTGATGGACAAAACTAAACAACTAGCGAGTCACATTGTATCTATGAAACTACGTTATCTGCCTGCCTTGAATTTAATACGGACTGGACTTGACAATTCTGTGGCTTTGTGTATTTGTTTTGGTTTATCTGATGGAGGAGGAACACCTCCCTCTGTGAGTAAAGTTCTTGGCAAGCAGCTACTGGGTTGCTGCCAATCCTGTTATCGAAGGAATTTATTGTCTGCAAGTTTTATTTAACTCCTGGCTGACTGTTTGTGTGCGTGTGTGAGACGGGGACAGAACATCTGTATCTAAGGGTTACCCACAGCAGCAGGTGGGGAGTGGGCTCTATAACCTATGAAATTGCTCTGTTGGTGAATGTGATTGATGACACACCCTGGGGGGAGGGGGGAAAAGGGTCATGATTGGGACATAAATTACGTAGGGTCAGAGCTGGCTTCACTTGGGAATGTGGCAACATGAAACCCCTAATAAATAAGTGGATTTCTTTTGAAGCTTGGCTCAAGGCTCATGATTTAATTAGGGAAACTGTTGGAACTCGGACATGGATATCCTGTATGAGCGGTTCGGGAAAGCCAGCTTCCGGGATGCTCCATCCAGCCAGACATGGGAGATGGGAACAGAGGCTGCGAGGACATGGCAGCCACACAGAATGGGGACCCAGTGAGCTCCACATCTGCAGTCCCAATTTCATTTGGATAGCCTGAAGTTCCACCTGGACCCGGCCTCCACCATGCAAGGGGCCCTATGAGAGCAGAGTTCATCACTGGCTGAATTGGTAGGATGACTGGAATGGCACGCAGAGGGGATGGCCACAGCCGGGGACAGTGGGGCCCAGGGCCAGAGGTGGTGCCCAGGGTCTCAGCAGCCAGATCAGAGTGCATTGGCGGCTGTTGCCTCATGCCAGGTGAATCAGGGCCCACAGGGTCATGTGTGGGCCCTGGGGTATTGGCCCCAGCAGGTGGTGTGGGGTCCACTTCCTATGTTCAGTGGAAATCCCGACCATGTGGCCTTGTTCCTGAGCCAAGCCATCAGCCATTTGGACCAGTATGCTCAGTTGTACCATTTGCAGTGGGCATTGGTGGCAGCCATCACTGCAGTGCTGGAAGGTGAGGCTGCTGAGTGGGTGGAGGACTCACACAGTGAGCACACCAGGGATTTGGCAAACGTGGGTGTTGGTGTGGAAGCACTTCAGATCCAGTTCAAGGATGGGTCCCATGCACAGCGGGTGGAAGGAGATCTCCTAGCACTGAAGCAAAGGGGCCAGCCAGCAGTGGAGTATGTGTGGGAATTCCACTGGGTTGCTGGCAAGTTGAGCTCCTGGCTGGAAAGGTTGTTGGTCCATCAACTCATGGTGGGCTTGGGCCGTTATGTCTGGCAGGCCTGTGTTTAGCAGGATCTTCCATGTCAGCTGCAACAATGATTTCAAGCAGTCGTCGAGTTGGATGTGGGGTTATGGGAGTTCCGTCCCAAGGGGGACATAGGCCCTGGGCTCCAGAAAGCCCTGGGCAGACCAATCAGTGGAACACATCTAATCCCCAGTATCCTGGGGACCTCGGTGAGGCCTGTTTGGCTTTCACTGTGATGTTTCCAGTATAACCAATTGGGACACTGCCGCTGAATGCACAGCTCTCTTACAGCTGTTACCACCATTACCGGCTGGTGGCTCCAGCAAGACCACAGGCCTCCCCTACAGATCCCTGAAAGATCCCAGGGAGCAAAGCCATGGAGTCCTTGGTGATGACCTCAGAGGAGAGAGAAGTGACAGTGGTGGGGAAGTTCCCAGCAGTGCCTTACAACAGTGAGGATGATGGCTTGGAGGACCCAATGGTAAGCAACCACATCTGTCCTTTCATCATTCCCATCACTATAGTGGGGCCCTAGTCAAATGCCAAAGGAGATGAGGGAACTCCGATGGTACATTGACAAGAACGTAGCTAGGGGATTTATCCAACCAGCTCAGTTGAGAGTAGCCGCTCCAGTGCAGTTCAGAGAATAGAAAGATAGGACCCTGGGTTTATGTGTCGATTTCTGCAGAATTAACAGTGTATGTGTGGAACATATGTACCTCTTGCCTCTCATGAAGGACATGCTCACCCATTTGGTGACAGGACGTTTTTTTTACTAAATTAGATCTGAGAGAGGCTTACTATTGAGTGCGCATAAAACCCAGGGATGAGTGGAAGACCGCGTTCAACTGCCCGTTGGGGAGCTACCAGTTCCAGGTAATGCTGTTCGAGTTACAAGGGGCCAAGGCTGTATTCATGCAGCTCATTAACAATGTATTACATGAACACCTCTACCGAGGGGTCCTTGTATATCTCAAGGACATACTCATTTACACTACCACGATGGAGGAACACATAAGATTGGTGAGGCAGGTGCTGAAGAAATTGTTGGTGGCACAATTGTACATGAAACTCTCCAAGTGTGAGTTTCACCAGACCCATCTGGATTATCTGGGCTACTACATATCCAACACTGGGGTAGAGATGGATCCCTGTAAAGTTCAAGCCACATTGGAATGGCAGGTGGCAAAAACATGTAGACACTTGCAAAGCTTCCTTGGCTTTGCTAATTTTTATCAGCAATTCATTTCATCATTTGCCAAAGTGGCATTGCTGTTGACTAACTTATTCTGCACTAAGCACATGCTGACAAAGCCTCATCCCTGCCAACCACTCCAGTGGATGATGGATTGCTAGCGAGCCTTTGAAATGCTAAAAGCTCTCTTTGCTAGGGAGCTGGTCCTGAAACACCCCAACCCCGAGAACTGTTTGTCATTCAGGCTGATGCCAGTGATGTGGCTGTGGGAGCCGTCTTTTTGCAGAGTAACAAGTGAGGCCAGCTGCAGCAGTGTGCGTATACATCACAGAGACAGAGTGTGGCTGGGCTATTTGCGAGAAAGAGGCCTTTGCTGTGCGGTGGGTGTTGATGACATGGCAGTATCTTTTGGGGCCAGAGATCCATTTGAGATCTGGACAAACCACAAAAGCCTTGAGGCACTCCAGACACCACAGCGGTTATCTCCAAAGCAGGTCCAGTGGGCACAGTATTTCCAACGGTTCCGTTTTCAACTGAAGTATATTCCATCAGGTAAGAACTTCCTTGCAGATGTCCTGTCATGAACGCTGCAATATAATAGTAATCGAGAGGAAGTAATCCATGCCATCATCCCTCCCAACCAGCAGTCCAGGTGACAGTCGGGTCCCCGGTGGATGACTTGATGCATGAATTATGGACCGCACTATTGACCAACCTATGGCTTCTGGGGAACCAACAACTAGTCAAACAAAGGGACAACATTGTATGGAAAGGCAGCAAGCTATACCTGCCACTCACCATGAGGCCTGTGATGCTGCAACAATACCATGACACTAAATAAGCCGGCCATTTTGGGTTCCTAAAAACCCTACAACTTACCAGGGGGCGGTTCTGGTGGCCACGAATGAAGGCTGAAATAGAGAGCTACATCAAAAACTGTCCAGTCTGTGCAGCTACAAAACAGCAGACAGGGAAACTGCTTGGCCTCTTACAGGCTGTAGCTGACCCCCTCCTGGCCATGGAAGGAGATTGACATGGATTTCATTGTCGACCTACCCGAAAGTAATGGACACACTGTGATATGGACGATCATTGACCTATTCTCCAAACAGGCCCTTTTGTGCCGTGTTCTGGGTTACCCTCAGCACGAAGGCTGGCAAAGCTGTTTATTGGACATGTGTACCATCTCCACTGGGTTCTATGGTATATCATATCGGACAGGAGAGTACAATTCACTGCTCAGTTCTGGCAAGACTTTATCCATATGATTGGGCCCTCCCAAGGCCTCAGCATAGCATTCCACCCCAGCACGAATGGAGTGGTCGAATGGCCAAATGCCATGGTGGAGCAGTATCTGGGGTGCTACATCACCTATGAAAAGAAGAATTGGGTGGACCTCCTCCTGTTTGCAGAGATGGCCTACAACAATGAAGTGCACAGCAGTACCGGTTTCACCCCATTTTGGGTGATTCACAGGATGGACTTTGTACCAATTCCTGAGTGGCCTCAAGACCCTCCATTCCATAGTAGCCCAGGCGAATGGGTGAATAGGATACTGGTACTGTGAGATGACGTAAAGACGGCACTGCAGAAGGCAGCCAAAATCCATAAGGCTCAGGCCGACAAAAAATGGGTGTCCCATAAGCCATTTTGGGTGGGGGAACGGGTGTACCTCTCCACTAAATATCTCAGATTAAGAGTACCATGCAAGAAACTAAGGCCAAAGTACCTAGGGTCTTTTCCAATCATGCGGGTTATCAATCCTGTCACCGTGGAACTGAAACTTCCACCCTTGCTGGGGAAGATGTACCCCATGTTCCATAGTAGCCTCCTGAAACCTGTAGAGGAGGGAGACATGCAGGCCCTTCTCCAGCCACTGGGGCCTGTAGGGGATGACAGATATGAAATAAATTGGGTCCTAGACTCATGCCTCCATAGGGGTAAACTGCAGGACCTAGTACATGGGAGGGGTATCCAGTCACTATGCCTCATGGGTAGCAGAGCTGGATCTGCAGGCCTCATGGCTGCTTACCCAGTTCCACAGATCTTATCCCAACAAACGGGGGGGAGGGGAATGCATGTCAGGGTGCTATGCCTAACCCATCTGTCTCCTATCTTCCAGGTGTGGTCCTGGTAGAGAGGAGCCACCTGTCGAGTCCAGATCTGGACCACTATGCCTGGGGGTGGTGGTTGGGGAGCACAAAACTGTTACCTTCGGAGCTGGCGGGAAAGGTTGCGGAGGCCGTGGCAGCCACGGCGGCAGTGGATTGTATCAAACAGCACTAGCCAGCCACTCATCAGCGGGGAGTTCTCCTGGGTGGCACCGGCAGGCAACGAGTGCATGGCTGGCACAAAGAACACAGCGGTGGTGACAGAACACCACAGCTGCTCACCAGCTGTTTGCCCCTGCAGCCGCTTACATGCCCATGCAACTCCAGCTCTGCATTCCAGGACTCAGCTCCATGCCACCAGCCCAGCCACGCCACTGCAACTGGATGTTGACCGCAGATGGCAGGATGCTGGGTGGACAGCAGCCATGGCAGGCTGGTCAGCGGGTGTGGCCCTGGGTTATAAAATGCACTGGGAGACAAGAGCTCCCAGTGCTGACTTTGCACGGAACTGTGTGTTATACTCAATGTGTACCAAGGCTTTGGCCTATGGATGGGGAGTAAAACCTCGATTATTGAGTTGCTTAGTTTCCTGTGATTGTTTGCTTGACTCGTCCCTGGTCTGGACCTGGACCATTTGTGACTGAATGCTTTATTGAAAGAACAGGATATGGTGAAACTGAGGAAAATAGGGATACATACAATGAGAACTAAATACAAGTTAGACAGTATTAAGTTACTGCTGAACATAACAATTATTAAATACAAGCAATTTAAATCTCACCAGCAATGCTCTGTGTGTGGGATATGGGTTTTTCCTTGGATGACCATGTGCCACAGATTAAGATGGATTTTTCTATGAGCTTCTGCCTTCTCCAAATGCTAAAGGAAAATGGAGTCTGGCTTCCCAGCATGCACTTGTTTTCAGAGTGTGGGCTGATGGGTAATGGGGTGGGGTCAGCTTCAAACAATATACTTGGTATTTGCATCTCCGGCCACTAGATGGGGCTAGAGACAACAACAGTATATAAAAGTTATATGTTGAGGCAAGACACTTCCATTCTCCCATTTGAGTTGACTTTAGCAATACCATAAATTATCTGTGTCTGTCTGCCTGCCTGCCTACAATACCTATCATCTACATCTGCCTATCAATTGTCTAGCACTTGGGACATATACATATATACCTTTAGAAATATATATATATATATATATATATATATATATATATATATATATATATATATATATATATATATACACACACACACACACACACACACACACACACACACACACACACACACATATTTATATTTTCTACCAATAGATAAGAACCAGAGGTGGTATTCAGCTGGTTCGGACTAGTTCAGGTGAACCGGTAGCGGAAATTTTAGCTAGTTTGGAGAGCTGGCAAATACCACCTCTGGCTGGCTCCCAGCTGCCCGCCCGGTCGCTGCATGCCCCGCCCGCCCACTTTCCGCTCTCCCTGCCTGCCTGCTCACCCCACCCTCCCACTTGCGCCACCTCGCCCTGCCCTGTCCAGTCACTCCTCATTACCCCAGCATAACACACTGTGTGGCTCCTCGCTTGCATTAACCACACAGTCTGCTCTGTGGCTTGCCTGCCTTCCCACCCAGTGCCTGTGCCCCAACTGAGCGGCCCTGAACTGCCTGCCTGGGTAAGCCTGCGAGTCATGCTAGCCCGCCCCCCACCAACCATCCCCAGCCTCCAGCGCCAATGCAGCTGTGGTGGCAAAGCCAGCCAGGCAAGGCTGCTAGCTGCGGCCTAGCTAGCTGCCCCCCCATCCCCAGAGCTTGCCTAGCTGGCTTTGCCACTGCAGCTCCATCCCATACGGTGGTGCGGCCTAGCCAACTGCTCCCCCACCATCCCCAGCCTCCAGCTTACCTGCAGGACTTCCAATTCCCGAGCACCCCCAGCTTGCCTACCTTGCTTTGCCGTCGCAGCTGTATCCCACATGGCTGCATCCAACTCATTGGCCTGTGAACAACTTTTGAATCTGCCTGACTGCCTTCACCTAATTTTGGGTAAGTTGCTCTTTTTTTTTTAATTTAGCAGAAAAATTCAGAGTTGTAGACAGTTAATTTTGTGAGTTTGCTTGCAAGCAAATTTTATGTTATGAGTCTATAGCTTTTATATTTTGAAATTTGTGCAGCTTGATGAGATTTTGTGTGTTTCTGTAGGGACTATGATTGTTTTTTTATATGCCTTGATGGTTTTTATTCCTTTGGCTTTGTCTTTCCTGTCCTGAGGAGTAATCTTGTCTGAGAGGAGGATGTGGGAAGTTCTGAAAGTCATTCATAGTCTGATTCCTTGAGTATTTTCAGGATCTGCCCTTTGTTATTTAAACTTCTGGCATTTTCCAAGACTTCTAATCTATTTGTTATTCATAACATTCCCATTAGCTCATTTTTGCTTCTGGGGTTTTTCTTTCAGAGGGAAAAAACTGGTTTTATCTGCAGTCTTTTTTGGGGGAACTGTTTTTATTCTTTTGGTATTTTCCTGGCACTGTCCTAGTTTTTTTGGAGGGTGGGGGTGTATGCTCCCTATAACTTCCTACACATTAATAATGATCACATACTAATAATATTTGCTTATCCATGTTAGTGAACTTTCCTTATATAATTGGTGTTTTCTTTTATACTTTTAGATTTCTAACTTCTGTTTTTGTTAGTTAGCCATTGATAAAACAAATCCCATGTTAAAAAGTATTTGAAGCCTTCTCCTTAATTTTAAGTGTTAATCTATTCATTTCTGCACATTCTAATATTTTTATTACATTTTCCACTGTTGTGCAAACATAATTTTAGCAGTTGTTAACATGTCTAAAATTAAATATGTATTCCCTTTAAAATAACCAACAAAGTATTTCTGGTTTTAAATCTATATGTTGCTTTACCATTGTTTCTAACCATGACATAACTAACTCTTAAATAGCTACTTGACTTGAGTACAAGCTGAGCCCAATACTGAACCTAATTCATATATTCCCATTTTTTGAACTGAGGAATAAATTTCAGAAAAAGAATTCAGTATTGCTCTGTGAATGTACCAATGAAATTCATTCTTCTTGATCTAACTTCTTAGATGATTTTGTACTATATCTTTTCTGTTTGTCCCCATTTTGTTGGACCCCAATCCCCTGCTCTTTTAAAAATTTACCACACTAGTGAGGTTGTTCTAGTTGCAAAGCAAATGCTAAAGCATGCATTCATAAAGATAAAATGATATGAATCCTAGAAAAACAAGCAGCTGCTGAAATAAAATCCCACCTGGCTGGAATGCTGAAAAAAGCTTCAGTACATTTTTAAGATGAAAAGTCTAAAAAGCTTAGGTGACTAAACATGGCTTCCTCTGGCTTCTCTCTCTCTCTCTGCTATAGAGAGGGCATTCCATTAGGGACTGTTGGTCCAGCTAAGACCTGGGCTAATGTAAGGTAGTGATAGCTAGTAAAGATTTTTGTGGCAATACTGGCACAAAGAAACAAACACCCACATTGTAGTTCCATTTCAAGTGTTTATTTTTCAATTATTAATTAATTGTACTTATGAAAATATCAGCCATTCTTTACATCTTTTGCATGTCATTCTTAAATCCACTTTTAGCTCAGTCTCAGTCTTGTATGGTGAAAAATGTTCCCCTTCCATAACATTTTAAACACTAACTATCTATAGTGTCAGACACTAAGAGTGATTAAATATTACTGATCTCTGCTCCTTGCCAGCTTTCCTCATTTGCCAGCCTTTACTGCTCACTTAATTTTTGGCAAGTTGCTCTGGCCAGGGACTATGTGACCCCCCTCCTCCCACCCTGCTCTGATAGTGAGAGCAAATGGGACAGAAGTTGCCTTCAGAAGTTGTGGGAGCTTCATCACTAGAGGCTTTCAAGAAGAAACTAGACTGCCTTCTGTCAGAAATGGTATAGGGTCTCCTGCTTAGGTGAGGTTGGAGTTGGACTACATGACCCACAAAACAGACCCGCTAAAATGGTAAAATAAGGAAAGGGAGGAATGAGCCCAGTAATAGACTAGAGTTGGAAGGGACTGTGGAGGTGTTTTAGTTCAACTTCCTGCTCAGGCAGGAAACCCTATACCATTTCAGACAATTTGTATTTGAACATTACAAATTGTTCACAGCAATGGATGAAAAGACAGTACATTGTTGGGTGAAAACAGAAATCCCTTCCGTTACCTGCAGTCCTCAACTTACAACCACAATTGAGTCCAAAGCACAATATTGTTTTATTTCTTTTGCAGTAGTAGCCTTTAACAGGATGAAAAGGCAACAGAGTTTGACCACTTTTTTCAGCAAGAAAACAAGACCATCACAAGCACCACAAGCACCACTACAAGCACCACCACTTGAACTTGGAGAAAGCAGCAAGTCAATTATTGGTGACTCAAAAATTGAAAGTAATCTTTCTGATTGCTGGACTTTGCAACAGTATAACAACTTTAAAGAGAAATATAAGGGACTGATAATTTCCAACAAAAAGTTAGGTTGCAAGTACTGTGCAAAACATGACTTCGCAAAAGAGAAAGGTGTTCATGTGTCCAAAGAATGGAAACATTTCCAGATTGAGGCAGCAGGGAAAAATAAAGAAGTACAACAAGTGTCTCTAAGAAAAAAAATGAAAGAACATTTTTCATCAACAGCTCATACCATTTGCAGAGAGAACTTAAAACAAGGGGAGCAGGATGCTATAACAAAAGGAATAGATAAAGATGTCTGAAAAATATTTAGATACCACTTGTAGAATATGCAATACAGTTTACAGCCTGACAAAAGGATGTAAACCATTTTCAGCAGTGGTGGTATTCAGCTGATTCTATCCGGTTCGGGCGGATTCTATCCCACCCGCCCGGAAGTCAACATGTCCCATTTTTTATGCTCTGCACATGTGCACACTCACATTTGCGAACTAGTAGCAAAGATAAGTGAATACCATCCTTGATTTTCAGACAAAGAAGATGCAATAGAATTGCAAATTAAAAATGGACTAGATATGGGAATAGGATTGCATTCATGGTCAACTGCAGTGAAAATAGTTTATTTCATTGCAAAAGAAATTAAAACCAAATTGTTTACTAAAATTATTGAAAATAATCTGAAAATATGTTTGATTATTGACAAAGCCTCAATGCTACCATGGAAACCAGTTGTGATAGTTTTCTTAAAAGTTGAGGATTCAGTCAACTCACTAACAATTTTTGTTGAGCTTGTTGAATTGGAAAAACAAGATGCAGAGACAATATGTTCTTCAGTTATGGAAAGTTTGAATAATGCTGGGTTTACTAAGAACTGCCTTGAAAAAAATTTAATAGCATTTTGCTCTGATGGTGCCAGCATTATACTTGGGAGAAAATCTGGAGTGAGCACTAGAATAGCAAAAGCGTTTCCAAACAGCATAATATGGCACTGCTTAAACCATTGCCTCCAACTTGTTTTAGATGACTCCATAAAGAAAATTAAGCAACTAAATCATTTAAAAATATTTATTGACAAGATATATACTATTTTTTATAAATCCAGTAAGAGCCAAATGAAACTTACCAAAATATCCAAACAACTTGGAATTGAAATCATAAAGATTGGTAGAGTTTTGGGACCAAGATGGGCTGCCTGTAGTTTAAGGTCAACCCTAGCTGTGTGGCGTGCTTATCTAGTGCTACATCAGTATTTTCATTCCAATGAAAAATATTCAGGTATGGTACCCATCTTGAAAATATATATATTATAATTGATTTGGCATTGATGATCGATATTCTAAATGAAATTTCTCTTCTTTCAAATGTACTGCAGGCAAGAGACATCATAAAGGCTGAAAAACTTGTGATGAGATCAGTTAAAGCATTTGAAATGATTAGAAAGAGAAAGGGTCCATACGAAAAAAAAGTCGATGGATTAATTACTTCAGAAACCTTCAAAAATATAAAATTTGTACAAAATCGTTTGTTGGACTTTTTAACAGATTAACAGAGTTGGAAGGGACCTTATAGGTCATCTAGTCCAACCCCCCACTCATGGAGGAGCCCCTATACAATTTATGACAAATGGCAGTCCAATCTTTTCTTGAAAGTCTCAAGTGATGAAGCTCCCACAACTTCCAAAGGCAAGCTGTTCCATTGGTTGATTGTTCTCACTGTCAGAAAGTTCCTCCTCATTTCTAGGTTGAATCTCTCCTTGGTCAGTTTCCATCCATTAGTCCTTGTCTGGCCTTCAGGTGCTTTGGAAAATAGCTTGATCCCCTCCTCTCTGTTGCACCCCTCAAATATTGGAACACTGCTATCATGTCTTCTCTGGTCCTTCTTTTCACTAGACTAACCATGCCCAGTTCATGTAACCATTCTTCATATGTTTTAGTCTTCATTCCCCTAATCATCCTGGTTGCTCTTCTCTGCACTTTTTCTAGAGTCTCAATATCTTTTTTTATAGTGTGGTGACCAAAACTGGATGCAGTACTCTAGGTGTGGTCTTACTCGGGCTTTATAGAGTGGTATTAGTACCTCACTTGATCTTGATGGTATCCCTCTGTTAATGCAACGTAAGATTGCATTGGCTTTTTTAGCTGCTGCTGCACACTGCTGGCTGGTATTTAGCTGATTGTCCACTAAGTCTCCAAGATCCCTCTCACAGTCACTGCTATTAAGCCTGGTGTCCCCCAGTTTATGTGTGCTTTTGGTTTTTCTTACCTAAGTGGAAGACTTTACTTTTCTCTACATTGAATTTCATTTTGTTAGATAAGGCCCAGTGTTCAAGTCTGTCAAGATCCATCTGGATCTTGAGCCTATCTTCTAGGGTGTTAGCTATTCCTGCCAGCTTAGTATCATCTGCAAATTTGGTGAATTCCACTTCTATTCCCTCATCTAAGTCATTTATGAAGATATTGAAGAGTACTGGGCCTAAGACAGAACCTTGTGGCACCCCACTGCTTACTTCTCTCCATGTAGACTTGGACCCATTAAGAACTACTCATTGAGTATGGTTTGTCAGTCAGTTGCCAATCCATCTGGTGGTGAAGCTATCTATCCCACCTTTTTCTAGCTTACGAAGAAGTAGGTTGTTGTCTCCTTTGTCAAATGCCTTGCTGAAGTCTAAGTATATTATGTCCACAGTATTTTGCTGGTCTACTAATTTAGTCACTATGTTGGCATGATTTGTTTTTAACAAACGTGTGCTGACTGCTAGTTGTTACTTTACTCATTTCTAGGTGTTGGCAGATCTGTTTTTTAATTATCTTTTCCAGTATCTTCTCGGGTATTTTTTTTTTTTAATTTGATTTATATGCCGCCCTTCTCCGGAGACTCAGGGCGGCTTACAATGCGTTAAGCAATAGGTATTGATGTTAGGCTGATTGGTCTGTAGTTTCCTGGGTCTGGTTTTTTTCCTTTTTTGAAGATGGGAATCACATCAGCTCTTTTCCAGTCATCTGGTAGTTCCCCGGTTTTCCAGGATTTTTGAAAAATGTGGTGCAATGGTTCTGAGATGACATCTGCCAGCTCCTTTAGAACTCTGGGATGTAATCCATCAGGTCCTGGTGATTTGTATTCATCAAGATCAGACAGGTGTTCTCTTACTATTTTTTTTTTTTTTTTGCTTATTTTAATTTTTATTTCCAGTCTGTTTTTTACAGTTATGTTTCTGGTAGGTTGGACTATAGTTTCTTTTTGCATGAAGACCGATGCAAACTTTCCCGATTTCCTAAAAGACTAATGGATTGTGAACATTTAAAAACAGGTAGCCAATTGCAAGACACAAATAAATTACAATTTCTCAATATTTTGGAGCCAGATTACTGGAATATTGAAGAAATAGTAGTTCCATGGACAGCAGATGAAGAACAATTGCTTGTATTTAATGACATGTTTAATTACGAAATTAATATCAACGATTATAGAGATTTTGTAGAAAATGTTTTAAAAGATTCCTGGAAATATGCAATTCCTGACAGTATTAAAAAAGCTAAAGATATTGTCAGAACAATTGCAGAACAAGTTCAGTAAGGAAAGGGGTTTTTCAAAAATGAATATCATATGTTTAGAGAAGAGAACTCACCTGTTTCCAACATAACCAATCTAATGATCATTAGTATAATTGGCCTACCTCTAAAAGAATGGGACCCTATTCCTACAGTCAAAAATTGGTTGAGAGCACATCACACAACCATTGATGCTCAAGTAAAAGTGAAGAAAAATGCAAGTGAGGAGGAACTTGCCAATGAAATGATTTGGAAATACCTTAAAGATGAATAACACTTTTATTGTTCTTATGTAAGTATTTGTGTACCTCTTTTATTGTTTTGTGTACTTATTTAAGTATTAAATGCATGAAATAATAAACTCCTTTTTGGTATATCTTCTTTTTGTAGCTCATGACGGCAAAGTGGTGATGTCTACTTGGCCACATCCACCCAGTCACATGACCACCAAGCCATGTCCACCCAGTCACATGACCAGCGATCCATGCCTACCCACTCACATGACCACCCACTCACATGACCACCAAGCCACGCCCACAGAACCAGTAGTAAAAATAATGAATCCCACCACTGATAAGAACACACCTTTTTTCCTGTCATATTACTAGCAAAGCTGCTACTCTTAGAAAATTATATGGCTACAGAACTGCATTTATTTGAGTAATGCTTGAAAAAAATTGTGTTAAAATCTCAGGAAGGACAACTGTTCCCTATGGAGGTCACTTCCTTTCAAAAGATAAAGGTTTTCCTGTTGAGTCATGTCTGACTCTAGGGTGCAGTGGTCATTCCTGTTTTGGGCCAAGGAAGCCAGAGTTGCCCGAAGACGTTTTCTGTGGGCATGGCTATACACCAAAGGTGCACAGAACACTGTTACCTTCCCACCAAAGTGGTACATATTAATCTATTCACATGAGCCGAGGTGGCGCAGTGGTTAGAGTGCAGTACTGCAGCTACTTCAGCTGACTGCTAGATCAGCAGATTAGCGGATCAAATCTCACCGGCTCAAGATTGACTCAGCCTTCCATCTTTCCGAGGTGGGTAAAATGAGGACTCAGATTGTTGGGGGCAATATGCTATTTAGTATACTGTCTTTGGTGTAAGCCGCCCAGAGTCCTCGGAGAGTGGGCAGCATAGAAATACGACAAATAAATAAATAAATAAATAAATAAATAAATAAATAAATAAATAAATAAATTTGCATGCTTTCAAACTGCTAGGTTTGGGCAGGAATAGGAGTTCACCCTGTTGAATGGTGCTTGGGTCTCAAACCCAAGCTGTCAGTTTCCAGCTGATAAGCTCACCTTCTGCTGGGCCATCATGCCCCCCACCAATACACATCCGTTCACTGTAGCTGAAATGAAGCACATTCAAGCACATTCAAGTTCCAGGTCTATCAAACTCAATTTCACTGAGAGTCGCATCAGCATTATAGTTGCCCTCAAAGGGCCAGATGGGCATGGCTGGCTTGACCGACAGTGAAGAATCCTCTTCTTAGGCAAAAGGGGCTGAAGGATCTTTCAAATCCAGAATTATATGATAAAATTTGGAAGTGGCTCAGGCAGCTGCCTCCCTGATTCACAGGAGGATAAAAAGGAGGTTCAGCACTATTAGATTTTTTTTGGGGGGGGGATTATTATTTCAGCCAATCTGAATAAAAGTAGATTTTAGCCTTCTGGAAAGTTTGTTGGAGTATGTTTATAGACTGGGATAGACATGGTAAAAGGTCAGCCAATGGGGACTGTTTGGAAATATTTGGAAATGTGGCACAACATGATTCATGCATTCATCTCTTGCATAGAAAGCTTGGCCATGCCAGCTTCAGAGTTTTGCAAAAGACGCAACTGTTTGGACAAGGTATAAGCTTAAAAGAGTGTAAGGCATACTTGAACTGTGCAGTATGCAAATCATCAAAGTCCAAAGCATTCCCAGTAAGCAAGAATAGCACAAGGCAGACAACAAGAGTTCTAGCGCTGGTACATGCAGATTTGGTTAGGCCAATGCAAGCCAGTTTGGGAGGAGCAAAGTATGTGTTGGTCATTATAGATGACTACACCAGGTTTGGGTTCTGCTATTTACTGAAGAGTAAAATAGAGGTGGTACAGAAATTTAAGCAATGGCTAAGATTTGTAAAAAGAAGATATAAACAATAGTTATGTCAGCTTCAAACTGACAGAGGTTCAGAATTCATGTCGGCAAGTTTTCAATAGTGGTTGGGACAGTAAGGAATAAAACACAGATGCACAAATCCATACACAGCAGCTGAGAATGGTGTAGTTGAGAGGCGGAATGGTATTTTACAAATGATGAAGGACTCCCTGCTGGAGGACTCTGATCTGAGCAGGTCATATTGGGGTGAATTAATAGGCTATAGAGTTCCTCTATTAATGATACTCCATATGCAATGTTATATGGGAGGAAACCATCTCTGGCACATTAAAGAGTTTTTGGAAGTAATGCTTGGGTGCATATTCCAAAAGCAATTAGAAGAAAAGGACAACCAAAGGATAGAAAGCTCAGGTTTACACGCTGTGAGCCAGGCTCAAAGGGCTATCACTTTAGCGATAGGAGCAAAGGAACAGTGATTTCCAGGTCTGCTAGCTTTGCAGAGAAAAATTGGAACAGAATTGATGCAAATTTTTGGAACGATCCACTTAGTGACAGTGATCCACTTAGTGACAGTAACTTATTTAGTGATGGTCTCAGCATTCAGGGAGGAGAAACTGAAAAAGCACAAATAAAGGAGTCAGAAGATGACTCAGGTATGAAGCAAGAGAGGGTTAACAGAGAAGAGCAGTCAATGCCATTCAGGTCAGAGCGATGGAACAAGGAGATTCCACCTGACAGGTATTCTGCTAGTAAAATAAAAGGATGTAATGTATGGTATGAGCCAAGGAACTATAAGGAAATATTGGCATTACCTAAAATTGAACAAGTAAAGTGGAAAGAAGCCATGGACAAGGAAAAGAAATCCATGGGTGAACATAGAATGTTCACATCTATGACTTTGCCACAGGGTTGCAAAGCCATAGAATGCAAATGGGTGTACAAAAGAAAGGTACTACCCAACAATGAGGTCCAGACCAGACATAGCTTGTGCAGTAAATGTTCTAAGTCGCTTTAGTGCTGTACCAACCCAATTGCATTGGATAGGCATAAAAAGGAATTTTTAGGTATTTGAAGGGAACTGTGAATTTGTGTCTTCAAATACAGATCTGGGAAGAATATTAAGATATTCAATTTTATTTCTATTCCAGTTATGAAGGGAGGAGTGTCAGAGTTTGTTCATAGACTGGGATGGACATGATAAGAGGTCAGCCAATGGGGACTGTTTGGAAACTGAAACATAATATTTGTTTGTATGGGGCCATAAGAGAGAGTTTGGAATCTGGAAGTGGCTTAGACTTGCTGAATTGAATATAAGAGTTGGTTTGGCCTCTGTAATGGAGCCTCTGTACAATATACCTCTGTACAATATATTAGCCTCTGTATCTCTCTACTCTGTAAAGACTTGCTTCTATGAATATTGCTTCTGTGTTCCTGATATTGTATGCTGAATTCTGCTGTATGGTATTGTATATAAAGAAGTTTCTTATATGTAATTTGAATCCTGCTGAAGTTCATTTAATTGTGTCTGATTGTGTGTGCTGCAACAAACTCCGACAAAGTTGATTTTCTGGTCTGAGCAACCCAAGGAGGATGACACTTAAGCGCTGCTCAGAGTCCAGAACCTTCTGGGTGGATTTGGTCTCTTGCTTCACAACCCCCTTGCTTAAACGGCTCCTTTGGACTGGCTGATGGGATTCGGGAGATGCTGAAACAAGCCTCAAATGGCATCCCAACTCTGGCAGAGGGCAGCTCTAGGGCTGGGTTCGGGCAGGGCAAGGCAGAGCAGAGCAGAGCAGAGCAGGGAAAGGAGTCCCAGCTGCCTCTTGGGGATGGGAACTCCCCGCCCTTCCTGTTCGTCAGCACTGTCAAAGGTGTAACAGCAGGCAGGAGGCTCATCCCACGCATGCAGTTAGTGTTGGAGGATAAGGTTGGACAGCGGAGGCCTAGTGGGCAGGGGCCATTATATGGCAGTGACAACAGTCGGCTAGGCTGCCTTGCTACTATCTGTCCCACTATCTGTCTTTACTTGCCTGTGGCTGCTGTGGCTAGAACAAGATGGGCGGCTGCCCAGAGCATCCAATGAGCCAGATCGTGTGCTTTTCCCCTGTGCCTGTGCCTCTGCCTGCTGCTTAAAAGGCTGGCCTGCGGTGCACAGGCTGCAGTGACCAAGGTGCAAAAGAGCACTACATGTGGGGCATGGCCAGGCACAGCTTACTGGACTGCAACACAGTGGGCTGAGATGGCAGCTTGCAACCTTCCCAGGCTGGAGGTAAGTGGAGGGGAAGTGGGCTCCTGCTGGGCAGAGCTGCTGCTGCTGGTGCCATCACAGGGCGAGGCGAGGCGAGGCGAGGCGAGGCGAGGCGAGGCGAGGCGAGGCGAGGCGAGGCGAGGCAAGGCAAGGCAAGGCAAGGCAAGGCAAGGCAAGGCAAGGCAAGGCAAGGCAGGGTGGAGGGCAGGGTGGAGGGCAGGGTGGAGGTGGTCTGGCTGTGGGGCCCTGAGGTACGTGAGTGTGCTGCAGGTGGGGTGGGCCAAGTGCAACTGGACATCCGGTGGACTATGATGGCAGCTTCACCTCTGGGCTCACGGCCTTCCCAGGCTGGAGGAGAGCAGAGGGGTGGCAGGGCTCCTGCAGGATGGGGCTGCTGCTGCTGCTGTGGGGCAGAGGTAGCCTGGCTCCAGGACCCTGAGGTCCGCGAGTGTGCTGCAGGTGGGGCAGGGTTATTGGATGCCCCTGGCCATCGCTGGCAGCCAATGCGTGGCTAAAGGGCCAACAAGCTGTAGCTGCTGCTGGGCACCACTAGCCAACACACGCTTACTTCCTCCACTATGCCTAGCCAGAGGGAGCACCAGGCTGGGGCTGAGGTGGCAGGATCCAGCCCCTCATCATTTCCAGGGCAGCCCCAAGGGCCAGATCTAACCATATTGCAGGTTCGATCTGGTCCGTGGGCCTTGTGTTTGACATGTCTGAGTTAAGCAATTCTGGTAGGATATGTTAGCTCTCATCTATTATTCAATGCTTTTTTTATATACTGAAAACCCATTCTTAAATTATTAATAGCATATTAATAATACACACACACACGTATATAATACATACTTACATACATACATACAGATATATAGATATATACACATACATACACATATATATACATACATATAGATACTTGCTGCATAGAATGTATTATATTTTTCTTGAATTATGTTTGATTTATGGCTAGCAGAGAGACTTCTAAGAAAATATGTTTCAAATTACTTCTGAACACAGTACAATATTCAATTCGCAGCCATAGCCATCTCTGCTACTTCTATGTTAGAAAATATGCAAACAATCTGGGTTGAACTTGTTTTACACATTTGAATATAAATTGCTAACAAATTCTGAGAATCCTGCATAGCATAACATTTATATGTCTCCTAGACTAGAAGCTGTCTTAACTCTGACCTTGTTCACCTAGATACCATAGAAAACAGTCCCATTATTTTTGCACCCTGCCAAATATGTCAAGGCCACAATTAATCAAATGAAAACATGAAGAGCCTTAAAACTAAGACTTCTTATAAGGAAGATTACATTTTCTGGCACTTTATTATTTCACTAGTCTACATTATAGATTTAAACTCAGTATAATCTTTTTCTCATGCTTCTATGAAACTCAGGTTTGGGAAGGTTCAGATTTTTATTGATAGCATTTGTTTTTAATTATAAATGTTATTTAAAATATGTTCCAGTAGAAGTCAAATATTTTGTTTTGTCCAATTTCAATTAATATACTCAAAGATAAATAAATAAATTGATAGTAAAATATAGCCAATCTTTAATTCCATATATGATAGGCTTTTTATTATTTATTTTAATTGTCATTTTTAAAATTTAGAAGTGCAAACCTTTAACTTATTCATAAATAATATCAGCATGGTATCAAATGCCAATCCTTCATATTACATTTATAACCATAATAAGCATTGCTACAACAACATTTTATGATTTGCAAAGAACTTAAAATTCAATATCCTTTAAAGCCATCATATATTTTCCTCACTTTGGCCTTGCCATTTGCATATTCAATATATTTTCCACAGGAAGTCCAGAGGTTGGAAAGTTTGACTCCTAAGGGTACTTTTAGCCCTTAATTACTCAACAGAGTAAATACCTACCTTCAACAACAAGATACAGAATTTATGTTCTTTCTTTCTGCAGAAACTTGGCAATGGTTGATTTACTGCTTCTATCCTGCCCAATTCTGAGCTTAGAGTGCTTTGTGGGTACAGAAAGCACTTGTTCCTTCTTCCTAGGACAAGCAAATTTCTAGTGTTCTCCCCAGTTCAAGGGAGGAGGTAAAAATTTTTTTCAAGGCAGGTAAAGAATGGGATATTTCAAAGTTTATTAATAGGCTTCCTTTGCTTTGTTGTTGATGTCTTGTGGCTGTTAGGCAGATGTTGTTTGAGACATATGAAAATACTGTATGATTATACTCAGTAAAATGTTGAATAGAATTGACTATAAAATAATTTGGTTAATATTGCAATCATTTTAAATTACTTAGAAGTGCTATTGGTGATCTTTTTCTCTCTCTCATATTTAACATTTACTCCCATATTGTCTGAACACATTCTGTCATTAATTGTGGATAATTACAGTGGAAGATTACTGTATAAATCCACATTTTAATAATGAAACTATCATCAAATTTTACTAAATACAAGAAGTCATAAATTATAGTGACAAAGCATTACATGTTTTATAGCTGATCATGGTTGTGCCATGTTGAGGTTTGGATTTTTTTAAAAAATTCTGAATTAAATGTTTCTGTCAGATCCTGCCAATCAATTGGGAGAAGGGGGAGAGTTGGATTCAATTTACTAGTATTGCCTGTATCAACAGATATTTTAAAACCTATATCCTGGTGCAAAAGATCCCTGAGATCCTCTTAACATGGAGGAATGTTTATGATAGCCATGTGGGTTGTTTCACTTTAAAGCAGTGGTTCTCAACCTTCCTAATGCCGCGACCCTTTAATACAGTTCCTCATGTTGTGGTGACCCCCAATCAGGGGTGGGTTCTAAATATTTTACTACCGGTTCTGTGGGTGTGGCTTATTTTGTGGGCGTGGCTTGGAGGTCATGTGACTGGGTGGGCATGGCTAGCTGGTCATGTGACCGGGTGGCCATGGCTATGTGTATAGGGACTACTCAGGGGGCTGAAAAAAGTCATTTCTGACAGGTCCTCGCACTTTTGACTGGTCCTCACACTTATGACCATCCTCACATTTATGCCCGTGCAGCATTCTTAACAACCATGTCCCTCATTTCACAACTGCTTCTTTTCACCATGGTGATAAGATAGGGCAAAAAAAGTAAAATGTGAGGATAGTCGTAAATTCGAGATCTGGTCAAAAGTGCGAGGACTAGTCAAAAATAACTTTTTCAGCCCTCTGAGTAGTCCATATGCACAAAAGGACTACCCAGAGGGCTGAAAAAAGTGATTTCTGACAGGTCCTCACACTTTTCACCGGTTTTCGCACTTATGACTGGTCATCATTTATGCCCATTGTAGCATTCTTAACAACCATGTCACTCATTTCACAACTGCTTCTCTTCACCATGGTGACAAGATAGGGCAAAAACGTAAAATGTGAGGACAGTCGTAAGTTTGAGATCTGGTCAAAAGTGCGAGGACCAGTCAAAAATAACCTTTTCAGCCCTCTGAGTAGTCCATATGCACAAAAGGACTACCCAGAGGGCTGAAAAAAGTGATTTCTGACAGGTCCTCCCACTTTTGACCGGTCTTCGCACTTATGACTGGTCATCATTTATGCCCATTGTAGCATTCTTAACAACCATGTCACTCATTTCACAACTGCTTCTCTTCACCATGGTGACAAGATAGGGCAAAAATGTAAAATGTGAGGACAGTCGTAAGTTTGAGGACTGGTCAAAAGTGCGAGGACCAATCAGAAATAACTTTTTCAGCCCTCTGAGTAGTCCATATGCATAAAAGGATACAGCAATAGAGAGGGATGAAGGAAGGGAGGGGAAATTAGAGTAGGAGTGAGGGTAAGAGAGGGAGGAAGAGAGGAGGAGAAGGAGAAAGGAAGAGGAAGTAGGGAGGAGAAGAAGAGGGGGAGGAAGAGAAAGTAAGAAGGAAAGAAAAGAGAGAGGTGGTAGGTGTGAGGAGAAAGATTGCTGTACAATTAAAAAGATGAAAGGGAAGAAAGCCAACCCCAAACAAATATAAAGATATTAAGATAAAGAATGAATTGTTAAACTTTAAGAATAAAAGAGAACAAATATGAATAAATAACAATAATTAGAAACACACATACAAACATACAATGTATTTTCTTTGAACAGAGTATTTGGCCGGTTCACAGATTTAAACAGTGTTTAGTCATTTCAATTAAATTTACAATTTCTATATTTCCTTTTTGCCATATTTATTCCTCATCTATTTTTGTAAAAAACCAATATTACCCTTCATCCTCATCTCTAATCTTAATCAAATTCAATTTTCCCCTTCTATTCTATATTATACCCCTTCCCATTGTCATCTATTTTTATATCCATCCTCACATTGGTTAATTATGTAATATTACAGTTGTTTAATATGAATTCAACATTTTAATATAAATCAATTAGTTATATAACTACCTTTTTTGTATATTAATCAATATGAACATGAATATTCCAATTATTTCCATGCAATCCAATTTCTTACAAATCAATTAATTATATTTACCCATAATAATAAACCAAATAATTTCCCCCATATATTCCTCCAAACCACAACTTAACCATTTCTGCTTTCAACACAATATACAATTAATAGTATCTCAATTATTACAATTTCCTAGTTAAATAGAGCTTTTTTTCTTTTGTGTTTTAAAATCTCCTCTTTTTCCCTAAATTTCCCGTTGTTTGCACCTACCTTTTTTGGTGAGGAAAAAGAAAAGAAATCTGCCTGGCTAATTTTCCAAGTTGCAGCAACAGCAAAGCAGTTTCAGTTTCGTTTTTAAGCATAGATAGGGGGGGGTGGGAAAATCAGCACTCTTTCCAAGCAAGCAGCAGAGCCCTGAGCAAAACAGCTGAGGGCAAATCAGCTGGGGGTCAGGAGCCGATCTAAGCAAGGGCTAATTAGCCTATGCTGAAGCTCCGCGGGCCAATAAAATTACAAAAAAACACCGAACCGTTTGTTAAATTGCTGGCTCCCCCGCCCCTCGCCCACCACTATTTATTGGCAATAAATAGTGGTGCGGAGGGGCAGGGCAAGCCAGCAATTTAACAAAGGGTTAGGCTGCACCACTGGCTATAGGGCGGCCCTTTGAAGCCCCGCGGCAAGAATTTAAACAGTTTTTTTTCCTCTAGCCATCAGAGGCAGCAATAGATGGGGAGTGGGCGGGGTAAGCGAACGGCCGGCGATCCAACAGAGCAGAGGGTGAGGGTGAGTGAAGGCGTGGGGGGGGAGAGAGGGCTTTGGCGACCCCTGTGAAATGGCTGTTCGACCCCCAAAGGGGTCGCGACAACCAGGTTGAGAACCGCTGCTTTAAAGCCTCATTGTAAACTTCCAAGAGGATTGGGTTCAAAATTTCACCTAAACTTTTATATAATTCTACTGGGATCCCATCTGTTCCTGGTGTCTTATTATTTTTCTGTCCTTTAATTACCTCCTGCAATTCTTCTTTGGTAATCTCTCTGTTTAACATCTCTCTATCCTCTTCCATAATTACTGGGAGCCCTTCTTCTTCCAAATATTGTTTTATTTTCCCATTTGATTTCCCCGCCCCTCTTGGCTATATAATTCCTGGAAGTATTGAATTGCTATCTCTTTTTTCCTTTCAGTACCTTTTTGTAGATTGCCCTGTTTATCTTGTAGTTGGTGTATAGTCCTTTTCTCTTTTTCTTTCCTTAATTTGTAGGCCATCCATCTCCCTGGCTTATTCGCCTGCTCGAAATAGTTTTGTTTTATATATTTCAAAGAATTAATAGTCTTTTCCTGGTCAAGCAGATTCAATTTGTGTTTGGCTGTTATCCAGTTAGTTTTTATTTTATCGTCTCCTGGATGGGTACCTAATTTTTCTTCCCAATTTTTAATTTCATCTTGTATGTTATTATACTCCCTTTCCTTTTCTTTTTTCCTTTTACTATTATAAGCAATAGTTATACCCCTAATATAGGCCTTTGTGGTGTCCCATAAATTCTGTAGGTATGTCTGATCTTTATTGTTGTCTTTGAAAAACCATTTAAGTTCCTTTTCTAATTTTCCAATATATTCCTTCTCTTTAATTGTCTGTATGTTCATCATCCATCTGCCTTTTTTTGGTACTTGCCCTTTCCATTCTATTGATATTGGATTATGGTCCGCCCACTCATTTATTCTGATATCTACCGCTTCAACTTCCTGGACTAAGATCTTAGAGATCCATATCATATTGATCCTTGACCAGGACTTGTGTGGACTAGAATAATAGGTAAATTTCTGCTCCTTTGGATTCTGAAACCTCCAGATATCTATCAAGTTTAGTTCTTCTGTTAGGTTGAAAAATGTATTAGGTAGTAGATTTCTCTTCTTTTTGTTATTTTGATTACTTTTATAGTCTTTTTTCAAATCCGCTATTGCATTCAAATCCCTCAGTAAACAAATAGACTCTGTATTTTGTTCAATTATTTTCCCATGTACTTTTTGAAAAAATTCTTTTTGACCATTACTTGGCACATATAATACTACCAACAATACTTTTCTATTCTTAATATTTATTTCTATTAACAAAATTCTTCCATCCAAATCAGCATATATCAATTTACCTTCTACCTTCTCCTTGACATACACTACTACTCCTCTTTTTTCTTCCTCAGCCAAAGATGTATATACCTTTCCTAATTTTTTACATTGCAAGTACTTTTTGTCCTGCTTTCTTATATGTATTTCTTGTATGCATATTATATCTAATTTTTGTCTGATTAATTTCTTGAATATCTGATGTCTTTTAACTGTTGAATTGAGTCCATTAACATTTAATGAAATAATTTTTACATTCAAATCCATAGCCTAATCTGAATGTATTTCCTATTACTTCTTGTCTTTCTTCTTCGCTTCATTCATTGCTCTCGTTGTTACTCCTTCTTCTTCCAATTTTTCACTTTCTTCCTGTGTCTCTTTTCTACTATTTCTCCCCTCAAAAGATCGATCTTGCTGTTCCATGGCTTTTCTGGGTCTATTTCTCCCTTCTATTTCTTCTCATCTGCCATTGGTTCTTTCTGCCTCGATCACTTGGTCATGTAAGGTTTGTGCTTTTTCTATGGTATCCACCTTTATCTTTTTCCCTTGCCACGTTACCAGCATCCCTTCTGGTATAATCCATCTGAACAGGATTTGCTTTTTATTTAATATCAATGTAAGAAATCCATACTCTGTATAAGAATATTTATCACAAACAGAGGGCAAGTATACTAATAAATGGGGACAAGACTCGAACATTTCAGATTCAAAAGGGAGTAAGGCAGGGATGCCCCCTATCTCCTCTACTTTTCATCTTGGCGTTAGAAGTGTTACTTAGGAAGATTAGATCCAATAAAGAAATCAAAGGACTAAAGATTAGGAAAGAAATTTTCAAAATGCAAGCCTTTGCAGATGATGTGGCTCTAATAATAGAAGACCCATTAGAAACTGGCCGAAAATTACTACAGGAAATACAGAAATATGGAGAAGTTGCCGGCTTTAAACTTAATAAAACAAAAACCAAAATAATAGTGAAAAACGTAACATAAGCATATAAGAAAGTGTTGAAGGAATCTTTAGGTCTCCAGGTAGTGAAGAAAACAAAATACTTAGGAATATGAATAACACTGAGGTATTCATCATTAAAAGAAGATAATTATACCCCACTATTACAAAAAATATACCAGGATCTAGATAGATGGAAAAAGTTAAAATTGTCTTTCACGGGCAAAATAGCAGCAATTAAGATGAATATCCTCCCCAAAATTATATTTTTAGTCCAAAGCATACTGGTGAGTCTAGACAAAAAATTCTTTTTAGATTTTAATAAAAGTGTTAGGAATTTTCTATGGGAGGGAAAGAAGGCGAGGATCTCATATAACGTATTGCAAGGGAAAAGAAATATGGGCGGTTTTGGACTCCCTGATTGGGAAGTTTACCAAAAGGCAGCTAAATTAGTTTGGATGAAGGAGTTTGCAAAATAGGAGAATTCTGACCTTAGAGGGTCACGATTTACAAGAAGGATGGCACGCCCATTTGTGGGACCCAAGAAATAAGAAAAAATCCTATTTTCACAAACATAAAGTAAGGGAGACCCTTATACAAACGTGGGAGGTAATCAGGCAGCGGTTCTACGCCAAAGTACCAAATTGGCTTTCTATTATGGAGGCCCTGACCTCCCCAAATAGAAGAGACATTACAAAATTTGGCATATATAAGGATTCATTAGATGAAAACGGGAACCTCAAATCCCTGAGAGACCAAGGCTTTAACCTAGACTGGTGGAATTATTTACAGATAAATTCAAGGTACCAGAAGGATAGGGATCAATATGGCATAGAAGCAAAGCATAGAAATGTAGACAAAATTTTGTTGGGGGTGGAAAAGAAAATGTTAGCAAAAATATATAATCTTTTATTAGACGAGGACAGGGCAGAAGATATAGCTAGAAACTAGTTAAACATCTGGGAAAAAAACATTGGATATAGTTTAAATTTTAATGATTGGGAAGAGGCCTGGAATAGAAATTATAAAATGACTAAAGCAGCAACATATAGGGAAAATCATTATAAGATGCTCCATAGGTGGCACCTAGCGCCAGCCAGACTAGCGAAAATGTTTCCTAATGCTTCAGCAACTTGTTGGAAGTGTGGTAAGGAGGTTGGCACCTTCTATCATATGTGGTGGACCTGTTCAATGACAAAAAGGATTCGAATTTGGTTACGGGAAATAATTGAAGAGGAATTAGACTTATCCCCTATAAGATTTCTTTTGGGAATAATTAGGAATGGGCTTACTAAACATAAAATCCAATTTATAATTCATATTACAACAGCGGCTAGATTAGTTTATGCGAAATTTTGGAAAGATAAAACCATACCACCAGAGGAAATTTTAATAAATAAAATTTTAGAGTGTGCAGAAATGTCAAAACTAACGAACGAGCTAAATAACAACAAGAAATCAAAACACCATGTAGTATGGGGAAAGTGGTACGAATGGTTAAATAATAGGATAAAATCATGATGTCAGGGTATGCTTATTTCTTGCAATTTAAGTATGAAGTATACCTGATGTATATCTTGTAAATATGTACAAACACTGCACTTCTGATTTTAGTAGAGATTTGATGTTTTTAATCATAAAACTAATAAAGTATATTTAAAAAAAAGAAATCCATACTCTCTCCTCCATTCTCTAATACGTCTCGGGATCTGTTTCAATGTAATTATTTCTTTTTGTTTGTAATATATCGATTCATCTTTTATTATTTTGGAAACTGTGTCTCTCACTTTCTTTCTTGCAAATCTTACTTGGACCTCTCGGGGGAGTTTATGTTGTCTGGCATAGTTGGTGTGCACGCGATATGCCTCTTCAAGTTCCTTCATTATTTCATCCTTATCCCATTGTAGTACGTTTGAAAGTATTTCTGCCATTACTTCACATAGATCTTCATCTCTCTCTTCTTTAATATTTTGGAACCTCAAGTAAAACTCTGCTTTTTCCATTTCAAGTTGTGCCACCGTGCTTTCCAATTCTTTATTGAGAAAGTTCATTTTTCCATCTAATAATTCTATTTTCTCCTCTATCTGTTCTGTTTTCCCTTCTATCACTATTATCTGTTGTTCATTCTTTAGGATCAGTTCTTGGAATAAGTCTGCTTTTCCATCCAACTTTTGAATGTCGTCCTTGACGGCATTTTTAACATCGTCTAAGTCCTTTCTGGTTTGTTCATAATTCTTTGCCATGCATTCCTGCATTTTTAACATTGTTTCCTGTATGGATACTAGAGTTGTCTGCACGGTCTGCATTGTCATAGTAGGAGTTTGTTTTTCAGTTGGAAACATAGTATCTAAAGTTTTTTGTGCTATTGGGGAAGCCGTCATTCCACTTGGTATTGAAATAATTTTTTTCCCAGTTTTCCCTGTCGTTGTTATAGTTGATGTCATATCGTTCAAAAGTTTATGTTGTTTTTCTAATATTTTGTCTATTCTTTCCCAAATCAGCATCCAATATTATTGTGTGTTGTTAGTATATATAAATATCAATTTCCACTCCAATCTCGTATAGTTTGAACTAATTTGTTATCAGTTATAGTCCTTATTTTACTCTAAAATTTATAGTTTAAAAATTTAATAGAAATATAGAAATATAAACTCTAAAATACTAGGTCACCGTCTGATCTAATCTAATCAAATAGTCCTGATAATTAATTAATCCAAAACTACTAAAATTTTAAAGAACTCACTTAATCATTTAACAAATAAATGAAGGGAAAAATAAGAGGGAAGGAGAACAGGAGAGCAATACAGTCTAATCAGTAATCAATTCATTCGTAAAAATTAATACTTTTAATCTTCTATAATTATTGTATTAAGGCTATATATAAATTTATAAAGTTTTTAAAATATAAAAATTATGAGGTTATTTAATTATAAAATATTGCACTTATGAAATTATTCCAGTTATTTCTATTATCTATATTTCAAACAATAGGTTATAGTTGTCACCAGATCCAATCACTGAATTTGAATATCTTTATCCAGTCTTAATTTACTCAAGTTCACTCCTTATATCCTTAGTAATTTTCAAAGTTTTAAAAGGAGCTCTTCTTTTGTTTTTATATTTTCCAATAGTCCAAAATGGCTGCCTCAGTCACAGTGTCAATCTATTTCTTCTTATCTGTCACTCTTCACTTTGTTTTGCCCCAATAATCTTCTCCTTCAGCCCAGTTCTCCGTTCTTGCTTTATCAATCCAGCCCTCAGTCCTATGTTCTTTTCTCTTCCAACAAAAAAAGGGAGAGCTTTAAACTTACTGTCACAAATCTTAAGAATCTGGTTTCGCTGAGTCACTCTGGCAAGTGTTATTCTTTGCCACTTCCTCCCTCATTACGCCACTTCTTCTTTCTGCTGCGCTTCTGGACTTTAAATCCCATCCTCTTTTGTCAGTCCCTCAGTGCTAGAAACAATTTATAACACTTGATCTCTGCTCTCGCCGCCAAATTTCACCGCTCTCACTTCCTTGTCTTCCTGCTCTTATACGGTCGGGACGTCAGGTCTCTGGATTTGCCGAATCAGCCTCCTTCTTCTATGTCCAAAATAAGGGCTCTCCTTGGTCCGATGAGAGATCACACCTCTCCACACCGCGCCTCTGAAGTCGCCCTCTTTCTCCCGGTCCTCACCCGGACCGATCACCCCCTTTACCGAAACACAGAAAATCGCCACGAGAAAGTGGAGCTCTCCTTTCTCGTACCGCCATGACCTACGCCTCCGCCGGAACTCCCTGATATATTATTTTTGCTGACTATCTGGAGTGCAAATTTTTGGATCTTTTCTCTTCCCTTCTTCTTCTTCTTCTTCTTCTTCTTCTTCCTCCTCCTCCTCCTCCTCCTCCTCCTCCTCCTCCTCCTCCTCCTCCTCTTCCTCTTCTTCTTCCTCCTCCTCTTCTTCTTCTTTTTGCTATTTAAAACCTGAAATGTGGAAAAGCTAAAATTGGGATATTGTATTTTTCTTTCTTTCTTTCTCCCCCCCCATTTTTTTTTTTTTTTTTGATTTTGCATTTCTTGACATTTAATATTTTATATTTGGGATAATTACTCTTTTTTCTTCTACTTATTGTTTTAAGTGCATTTTGATAATCATATTTTTATTTTTTATTTGCCTATATTTTTACTTTACTCTCTTTATTATAGTTGGGTTTTTTTATATTTTTTGGCTGACTTTTGGACTTCTTGCTTTTGTTTCTTGATTATTAATTTTTTTTGGCAGTTGTTTTTTCTTTTTTCTTCCACTGCCTGGATATATTTTTTTCCTTCATTTTTCTCATTTCAGTTCCCCTTTAGGGGGAACATTAGTGTTTGGTTTTGTTTATATCATTTTTTAAACATATGGATTAGGGTATCAAGAACCTGAAGATCTGTGGTGACCAGGACGATAAATGTGGATTATAAATATTGATTTATGAAATTTGGATTATAAATTGGGCAATTTGAAAGTAGAGAGTAAAATGAAGAAGCAACCACAATATTTCTCATCACCATCAATAACAGCAGCACCAAGCTCTACAGCACAAAAAGCAGTAGAAACAACAATACAACAAGACAAAACCAACATGGAACTAAAAAGCAAGATATAGGCAATGCATGATAATCTTAAGGAAATGAAAGAAATGATGGGAAGAAATGAACCAAGATTGATAGCAGTGGAGGAGAAAGCAGAAGCAACAGAGAAAAAGATGGAGTATATGGATTATAGGCTCACAACTATAGATAAAAGCCAGGAAAAGACAATTATACAACTTGAAGTTGACAAGGCTGATTTTTACTTAAGATTCCAAAATATAGAGGAAGAAAAAGTAGAGAATCTACCAGAAAAAATTGCTGAAATATTAGCGGAAGCCATGAAAGAAAGTCCAGAAAAGATAATTAATGAGATAGACGAAATTTACAGAGTATATACAAGACATGCGATGAGGAATAATCTACCAAGAAAAATACATGTTAGATTTACCAAAAAACGCTGAGAACAGAGATCTTGCAACTCATGAGGAACACAGCGATACAGTATAAAGGTAGAGATATAGTGGCATTGAAACAAGTTCCAAGAAGAGTGAGAGATCTAAGAAATGAATACCAATTTTTGAAGAAACATTTGAGTAAAAAAGGAGTGAGTTTTAGATGGTTGATACCAGAAGGAATCTTGGTAAATTTACAAGAACAAAGGCACAGATTGGATACAGTAGAAAAGGCAGAGCTATTTTATCGGCAATGTATAGAACAACAAGAAAAAGTGAAATTGAGAGAAGAAGAAGAAGGGGCAAGCTGTCAAGAAGAGAAAAGAGAACAACTAAAGGAGATAACCAAGGAACAAGAGGAAAGAGCATTGAGAGAGGGGGCAAAAGCAAAAGAGATAAAAGAATAAAGAGAAACAAGAGTGACTAGAGCTACTAAACAAAGAAACAAGTAAAAATGGAAGAAGTAAAATAAAAATTATCCATTTCCAATTGTTCTTTATATATACCATATTGTTCCTGGTCTTTTTGAAATCTAGTTTTAATTTGTAGATATGGCCACCATTCCAAATTTAGTCCTAGCATTTTCAAATCTTGAACTGATTTTAATTCTCCTTTTTCATCAAGTAATTATGCATAACTCACCATTTTGCTCAAATCTGTAGTATTTGGGTGTATCATTGCTTCCATCGTTGATAACCAAATTGGGACTTTCCTGTAATGATTCTTTTTGATTTTTTCCAGACTTTTAACAGAGCATCTCTTAATATGTGTCTTTGGAAATATAAATGGAATGTATTCTTTCTCTCCCAAAGAAAGCTGTGCCAGCCAAGTTGGAGGTCATGGCCCTCTATCATTAATATTCATTTGTTTTTTAGTTGAATCCACTCTTTGAGCCATGTCAAAACTGCTGCCTGATAACAGAGCTCCCAATCTGGGAGACCAAAACCACCCTTATTTCTGCTATCCTGTAATAGTTTAAATTTGATACGTGGTTTTTTCCCCGACCAAATGAATTTCAATGTCATTTTATTTAATTGTTCAAAAATTTTTTTCTAGTTTTATTGGTACTGTTTGAAAAAGATAAAGTAATTTGGATAATATATTCATTTTAATTGTTGAAATTCTGCCAATTAACGATATTTGTAGTTTAGTCCAATTTTCCAAATCTTTTTGTATTTGTTGTAAGAATGTATTATAATTGTCTTTTTTATCGTGATGCACTTTGCCGATAGCCATATTCCTAAGTATTTAATTTTTTTAATTCTTCAGATTCCCAATTTCTCCTCTAGTTCTTTATTCTGTCTATTAGTTAGATTTTTGGTCAATATTTTGGTTTTCTCTTTATTTATTTTGAGCCCTGTCACTTTGCCAAATTGGTTTATATCTTGTAATAATAATTGTCCAGATTCTAAAGGTTTCGCTATAATAAATGCCAAATCGTCTGCGAATGCCTGGACTTTATATTCCTGTGATTTAATTTTTAATCCCTTTATTTCTTTTCTTTTTTTTAATTTTTTATTATAGACAAACATACACATACAAATATAAACATTTAAACAAACTAAACATAAACTAACTATACAGTGAAATCAAGTCATCAAGCTTGAACTTTGAAAATAGAGCTACTTTGGTAATTATATATCAATATATCTGTACATATTATCTTTCATCATATATCAGTATTTATATAACAATATTTCATTTTATTTCCTTGTTTTGGTAACATTGGGTGGTATTTCTTTATTTCGTGTTCTTTTTATCTAGCCAATTGTACCATTTTTGCCAAATTAAATAATAGTCTGAGTCTTCTTTTCCCTGTATTTCTTTGGTCAGTTTGTCCATTTCCGCACATTCCATTATTTTTTGTATTATTTTTTCTTCTGGTGGCGTATCTTCCAATTTCCACATTTGTGCGAAAACGATTCTGGCAGCGGTTAGGATGTGTATTATTAAGTATTGTGTCTCTTTTTTTATAGTCCTTAGTCAATAATCCTAATAGGTATGTTTCCGGTCTGAGAGGCACTTTTTGGGTGGTGATTTCTTCCAGCTGACTTTGAATTGTTTTCCAAAATTTTTTGGCTTTCGGGCATAACCATCACATGTGGTAATAGGTCCCCTTCTGTATTTTACATTTCCAGCAATTCTGGTTGGTGTTGGGAAACATCCTTGCCAACCGTGCAGGGGGGAGATGCCACCTATAAAACATCTTGTATGTATTTTCTTTGTAGGGCACGGACATTGTCAGTTTAGTGTTTACTTTCCACATTTTTTCCCACTTTTCTAAGTTAATATTATATCCAAAATTTTTTGCCCAACTAATCATGTTTTCCTTCACCACTTCTTCTTCCAATTTGTATTTAAGCAAATAATTATATATTTTAGTTATCAATTTGTCATCTGATTGTATTATAATTTTATCTAATTCATTCCTTTCTTTTTGGATTCCAAATTTTTTCATATCACTTTTATATCTTGATTTTATCTGTAAATACGTCCACCAATCAATGTCTCAATTCCTCTGTTGTTTTTATATCTCCCTCTGTATTCAACAGTTCGTCATAGGTTTTCATCTTGCCTATATCCATTGTGTTCGGGTAAATTTGGGCCTCCATGGTTGATAGCCATTTTGGGATTTTATCGTAGTGTTTTCTCCTTATTTCAGTCCAAATTTTTGCCAATGCTCCTCTGATATAATGTCTCCTAAAATGATCATGTTGTCTGGGCTTTTCCTCCCATAAAAATGCGTGCCAGCCTTTGGACAGATCAAATCCTTCTAGTGCTAATGTTCATTTATCTTCAAGCGTCATCCAATCTTTAATCCACGTTATGGCTGTTGCTGTGTAATACGTTTGCCAGTCTGGTAATCCCAGGCCACCCCTTTCTTTGGTGTCTTGCAGGTGTTTCAGTTTAATCCTGGCTCTTTTTCCCTGCCATATATACTTTGATGTCATTTTATCAAGATCTTTGAAATATGATTTTCCTGGGTTTATCGGTATTGTTCTAAATAAATATAACATTTTTGGTAAAATAGTCATTTTAATTGAAGCAATTTTGCCTAATAGTGATAGTTTCAATTTACTCCATGCCTCTAAGTCCTTCTGAATTTGTTTAGCCAATTTAATATAGTTGTCTTCTTTAAGGGATGATGCTTTATTGGTGAGCCAAATTCCTAAATATTTTATTTTTGTTGTTGTTTGTATTCCTAATGTCTCTTCCAATTTTTCTCCTGGGTTTGTGTCAAATTTTTAGTTAGTAGTTTTGTTTTTTGTCTATTAATTTTCAAACCAGCCACTTCGCCATATTGTTCTATCCTCCTTAGTAAATTCAGTCCTGATTGTTTTGGTCGTTCTAAAATAAATATTACGTCGTCGGCAAATGCTTGTAACTTATATTCCTGGTTTTTGGTTCTTAGTCCTTTTATTTCATTGTCATTCCTAATTTCATTCAACAGGGGTTCCAATGCTAGTATATATAGTATAGGAGAGAGAGGACATCCTTGTCTCACTCCCTTGGATATTTTAAATTGGTCTGTTGTCTCTCCGTTTATCCATATTTTTGCAATTTGATCTGAATATATTGTTTTAATCATATTTAGAAATTTCTCGCCAGTTCCCATTTTTTCTAGTTGCAATGTTAGGAATCCCCAGTTGAGATTGTCGAACGCTTTCTGTGCGTCGAGGAAGAGTAAAGCCATTTTTTCATCTGATTTTTGTTCATAATATTCCAGGATATTGACTATTGTTCTTGTGTTCTTATTGATTTGCCTGTTTGGAATAAATCCATTTTGGTCTGGATGGATATAATTCACAATAATTGTCTTCATTCTCTGGGCCATAATTGATGTAAATAGTTTATAGTCTGCGTTTAGGAGTGATATGGGTCTGTAGTTTTTGGTTTGAGTGGGGTCTGAGTCTTCTTTAGGTATCAATGTAATGATTGTCTCTATCCATGATTTAGGAATTTTGGCTTCTAAAATTGCTTCATTCAGGACTTGTAGTAAAATGTCATCAATTAGCTGGTGTTCAATTTTGTAAAATTCCGCCAGGATACCGTCTGGACCTGGTGTTTTATTGTTGTTCTGCTTCTTCTTCGCTTCAATTAATTCTGACATCGATATTGGTCTGTTCAAGAGTTCTCTTTGAGATTCCTTTATTTCTTGAATGTTGGCTTTATTTATATACTCTTTAACTTTTTCCAATTGGATTTCTTCCTGTGCATATAGTTTCTGATAGAAATTCCTTACAATTCGCTTTTTTTCCTCATTCATATGTTGCAGTTGTCCTTGTTCGTCTTGTAGTTGGTGTATTAGTCTTTTTTCCTTTTCTTTCTTTAGTTTGTAGGCCAGCCAACGTCCTGTTTTATTTGCGAATTCAAATTGGTTTTGTTTTGCAATTTTGATTTTCCTAGCTATTTCTGTTGTTGTTATTAGGTTTATTTCATGTTTGATAAGGTTTATTTTTCCCTTGATCTCTTTCCTATCGGGTCTGTTCTGTAATTCTGCTTCCTGTTTTGCGAGTTCAATCAGTAAATTGTTTCTTCTTTGCTGTTTCTCTCTGTTTTTCTTCGCCTTGAATGAAATTGTTAGTCCTCTTATATATGCTTTTGTGGCATCCCATAGGATTTGCAATGTTGTATGTTCCTTTTTGTTTATTTGAAAAAATATCTCCATCTCTTTCTTTATCATCTCTATATATTCTTTATCTTTGATGATCTCTCTGTCCATCATCCATCTTCCTCTTTTTTGCTGACCTTTCCAGACTATTGTTATAGGGCTGTGGTCAGCCCATACATTCGGTGTAATTTCAATTTCTTTGATGTTTTCTCTTAATTCTGCGGTCATCCAGGCCATATCTAATCTGGACCAGGACTGATGGGGGTTTGAGTAATATGTATATTGTTTTTTGGTTTTATTTAATTCTCTCCAAGCATCTTTCAGTTGTAACTCTTGAATCATATCCTTAAAAGTGTCAGGTAATGTCTTTTTCCTAGATTTGTTTTTTTTTTTTTGTTACTCTGGTAATCATTGTCCATATCTACGATTGCATTATAATCCCCTATTATACATATATATTCGTAGTCTAATTCTTTTATTTTATCATGTATCTTTTTAAAGTATTCTTTTTGGTTCCCATTCGGGGCGTATATTGATACCAGTAACATATTTTGGGTCTCCATCTTAATGTCTATCATTAATATCCTGCCGTCTCCATCTGTGTAAATTGGTTTTGCCTGAATATGGTTTTTAATGTATATTGCGATACCTCTTTTTTTTTTGATCTGATAGTGAGGTAAATAATGATCCAAGTTTTCTGTTTTCTAGTAATTGTTTATGTTGTTTTTTAATATGTACTTCTTGTAAATTGATAATGTCTGTGTCTAATTTTTGGAGTTTTTTGAAAGTATGTGTTCTTTTGGTTGGTAGGTTAAGGCCGTTTATATTAATTGAGATTAATTTCAACTCTCGTCCCATTGCCCTTAGTTTTTCTTTATTAGTTTAAGTCTACTTGTGTTTCTTGTTACCATTTGTGTCTTCCCCCTAGCCCCTTCTCTTTCCATCTTCTCCCTTTCTCTAGCCTCTTTTTCTTCCTTTTCTTTTTTTGTTTCCCCCGTGGAGTGTTCCTGATTTGTATTTTCTGAGTCACGCCTAGTTTCCTGTTCTTCTTCTATTGTAAAGTGTGTGTCAAAAAATTCTTGTGCCTTCTCTATCGTGTCGATTCTATATTTTTTGTCGTCCCATGATATTAGAATTCCCTCTGGCACCAGCCAGCGGAACATTATTTTATGTTGGTTCAGTAGGGTTGTCAAGAAATTGTAGTTTTTCCTGTATTCTCTTATTCTTCTTGGAACTTGTTTTAGAGTTATTATTTCTTTCCCTTTGTAGCAGGGTTTTCCCTCTCTCATTAATGTGTAGATCTCTTCTTTTACAGTTTTACGTGCAAATCTGACATGTATTTCTTTAGGTAGTTTGTGTCTGCGGGCATAGTTCGTATGAACTCTATAGATTTCGTCAATTTCCCTACTAATTTCGTTTTTCCCCTTCTGGGTAGCCTCAACTAGTATATCTGTCATCAGGTCTCTTAGGTCTTCTCTTTTTGTTTCCGCAATATTTTGAAATCGTAAAAAGAATGATGCCTTTTCTAATTCTAAATGGGTAATTGACTCTTCAAGTTCTCTATTTATCTCCATTTGATTTTGTTCGATGTTATCTATCTTTTGCTCCGTTAACACCATTTTAGCTTCCATGTTTTGGATTCGTTCTTCATTTTTAACTATGTTTTGTTGTATTCTCTCGATCTTATCATCCATTTTTTTTATATTATCATTTATTTGTCCTACTTCTGATTTCAGTTCCTCATGGTTCCTTTTTGTTTCTTCATGGTTATTCGCTATTGTTTCTTGGGTCTTGTTCATCCCCTCCTGGATCATAGCTAATATAGACTGTATATTCTGCATGTTGTGTGCAGTGGCAGCTTTTTCCTTGTCTGTAGTTAGCATCGTGTCTATGGTTTTTTGTTGTGCAGGTGAAGATTGTGTGGGTGTTAATTTTTTCCCTGTTTTCGTTATTGTTATTGAGGATGTTGCCATCGTTCTTTGTATTATTTTTCCCCAAATTTTCATACACTGATTCGATTGGGGGAGGGTGAAATATCGTTATATAGGAGTCAAATTAATTAATTCAGAGGGGTTAGGGGGAAGTACAGTGTTTTAGCAATTCATTCTTCTATTCTTGTTCCTATACAATATAATACGATTAATATTTAAATACCAAGTTATATTGATGTTAAATCACATTTATGTTCATACTTTCTGGTATCACAATACTTAAATTCACTTTAACACTAAACAATTCCCTTTTAACAATTTCTATGTAACTTTTATGTAATAAACCTATGAAATCTAAGATTCTCTATAAATATCTAAAATATTCTATTAAGTTATATCACAATTGCCAATGTATACTACTTATATTGATAATCACAGTTATTATTCCTTATTATTCCTTAATAATATCTATAGCCGTCTCTCTCCAATATCTATATTAATATCTAGGTTTCTAATCAATACACAATATAATATGGTATACGATATAATTCCCCTTAATCAATATATTACTATAAAATCTATTAACTTATTTCAATGGGGTGGGAAACCATAAAACAATAAAGAGAGAGATAGTCTTGAATCAATTTTTTGATATATATTATAATAACTTCAAGATCTAATATTAGTATTCTTTAAGCAAAATTAAATAAGTTTTAAGTGTGGATTTGTAAAGTAAATGAAATAGCTATATTTTAATAAATTAATATTTAAGGTTCTCCACTATATCACTTTCAGACCAATTGGAATTACTTCCTTCTCCTTCTTCCTTCGTTATTCCGTTCGCCTTCTCCTCACCCAGCTTTCACAGTTCTATTACAATGGCTTCCGTTAAATCAGTAAGTTAATTGTTCCGCTTTTCCTGTGTAGCAAATTATATCTCTTTTGCCAACAGCGTCAATGTATCCAATGTCTCGTTACAAATCCCATGTCTGTGGTTTAAGTTTGTTGTTGGTGCTGGATACAAAGTAAGAGTTCCTTCTCTGAATCCTCAATCCTCAATCCGCCATTCGCTACCGTTCAGCTGATTCCTTTCCATCCGCGACCGTCTTAAATAGTCTTAGTTCTTTAAACTTCACTTCTACAGTCACTCTGTTGATTAGTCTTTGTTCCTTATTAAATCAAGATGTATTATTGTAAAATTATAATCCACCGCTTGCTTCTGATCCTTTCCTTCTGTCTCTCGTTCCTTTCGCCAGTCAAATCTGCGTTGTCAATGTGGGTGTCAGACTTCGCTCCGATCACTATCTCTCGCCGCTTGCCTGACAATCTTACCGCCGCTTTTTGGAGTCCTATTCACGCCGATGCCTTAGATCCTTAAATCCTTATAATTATACCTTCGTATTCGAATAGCTTAGTCCATTACCGATGTTTCTCTGTACAATCTTTGCTTCCCCGCTTGTCGGTTGACAGCGCTCCGGCCAGCCAAGATGGCTGGTTTTTTCCCGGCTGGAATTAGGAGGTTTTCCTCTGAACCTTCGGGGAGATTGCTGTCACCCCGAGGTCCTAGGGAGTCCTCCTTTTTCTGTCGACCTCTCCGTGGTCGAAAGTGCCAAAAACAGCTTCCAATCAGGAAATTTGGAACTTCGGGGACGGAGCCTCGTTCCCCTCGTTCCTTACACGCTGACGTCACCGCCGGAAGTCTTTAATCTTTTAATCCCTTTATTTCTAAATTATCTCTAATTTGTGACATTAATGTTTCCACTGAGAGAATGAATAACAGAGAAGACTTCTTTAGCTATTTTGGAACTTTCTGTTTGTACACCATTTAATATTATTTTTGCTCTCTGGTTGGAATACATTACTCTGATCATTTCAGTAAAATTTTCTCCAAAGTCCATTGCTATTAGTTGATTTATCAAAAAGTCCCAATTTAGGTTATCAAAAGCTTTTTGTGCATCCAGGAATATCACAACTGCCTGTTTTTCTGGGTGTGCCTCATAGCATTCTAATACATTCATAATGGTTCTTATGTTATTTTTTATGTGTCTATTGGGCAGAAATCCGTTTTTGCCCAGATGTATGATTTCATTTAGTATAGTTTTGATTCTGTCTGCTATTATAGCCATAAATATCTTATAATCAGCATAAAACAGCGAGATTGGCCTGTAGTTTTGGATCTTCTGATTTTCAGTATTGCTTTTAGGAATGAGTATTATTAATGCCTCTGTCCAAGATTTTGGTATCTTAGCATGTTCTAATACTTCATTGTATGTTTCTAATAATAAGTTTTCTAATGGTTTTTGAAATTCCTTTTTTTTCCAAAAGTTTTTTTATTTTCAAACAAAAACAACATAAAAACATCATCCTTTTAAACAATTACAGACAGTGTTTTGGTCGGTTAAAATCCTTTCGTGCTTCCAAGATCTTCAAGATATCAATATGTGACACATGTTTTCTTTCCCCTAAAAAGAACAAATTTTTACAGATTTTATCTCAATTTCATTTCATATATCAAATTTCATCTCCGTGTTTTATTATCTATCCATTGATAAAATAAATCCCATATCAAATAATATTGTTTATCTTATTATTTCAAATGTTCTCTTATTTCAAATGTCAATTTACTCATTTCAGCACAATCCAACATTTTCTTAATAATTTCTTCATCTGTAGGTATCTTCTCTCCTTTCCAATTTTTAGCAAATACAATTCTAGCTGCTGTTAAAACATTCACAATTAAATATTGCAATTCTTTATTAAATGTCTCTGGTAAGATCCCTAATAAAAAATGTCTCTGGTTTAAAGTCAATATGTCTCTTTGTCATTTTTTCCAACCACATGTGTATCTTAGTCCAATATCTCCTTGCTTCTACGCATGTCCACCACATATGGTAATATGATCCTGGGGTCTGATGACACTTCCAACACTTCTCCAATTTATTGTTGAACATTCTGGCTATCCTTGTCGGGGATAAGTGCCACCTGTAAAACATCTTATACAAATTCTCCTTATATGCTGTAGACATTGTCATTTTATAATTATGCGACCACAATTTTTGCCATTTCTCTAAATCAATACCATAACCAATTTTTCCCCCATGCTATCATTGATTCTTTAACTTGTTCTTCTTCCAATTTTACCTCTAACAAATATCCATATAACTTTTCAATTACATGGTCATCAGAACACATTAAAATCTTATCTAAATTAGTCAAAACATTATAAAAACCTTTTTGTTTGAGATCTTCTCGATATCTAGAAAATATTTGCATATATGAAAATCAGTCCATCTTACAACCCTGATCTTCTAATTCCTGCTTTAATTTAAGTTCACCCTTTTCATCCAATAATTCACTATATCTAATAATTTGTTCCCTTTTAACTATTACTGGGTATGAAAAAGCTTCAATTGTAGATACCCAGACTGGAATCTTCAGATAATGATCTTTGTTGACCTTGTCCCAATTCAACCATAAAGCTTCACGTATCTGGTGTCTTCTAAAGTACCCCTGTATTTTAGTACCTTTATACCATAAAAAGGCATGCCATCCCATCAACAAATCGTGTCATTCCAAGTTCAATAATCTAGTATTTCTTAAAGTTATCCATTCTTTAATCCACATTAAACTTGTTGCTTGATAGTATAGTTCAAAATTAGGCAGACCAAAACCACCCCTCATTTTAGCATCTTGTAACAACTTTAATTTTATTCTCACCTTCTTTCCCTTATCCCTTATCATTTTATTCAAATCTACAAAGGATTCCTTACCCAACGTGATTGGAATTGTCTGGAATAAGTATAAAATTCTAGGCAAAATATTCATCTTAATAGTTGAGATTCTACCAATCAAAGACAGCTGCAAATTTCCCCATTTCATCAAATCTTGCCCTATTTGTTGTTTAAGCTTATTGTAATTATTTTCTTTAAGTGCGCTACACCTTGCTGTCAAATATATCCCCAAGTATTTTACCTTATTTGTGACCTGCATCTTTGAAATATCCATCAATTCCTCTCTTTGCTTTTTCAATATATTTTTAGGCATTATCTTCATTTTGTCTTTATTAATTTTCAAGCCAACTACTTTCCCAAACTCTCCAATAGTTTCTATCAATTTATTTATTATTATTAATGGTTCCTCAATAATAAAAACCAGGTCATCTGCAAAGGCTTGTAATTTATATTCTTCTTTTCGTATTTTCATACCTTTATCCTTTTCTTCTCTAATATTTCTGTTTAAAACTTCTAGAATCAGTATAAACAGCAATGGGGACAGCGGACATCCTTGTCTAGTACCTTTTTCTATTTTGATAGAATCAGTCAATTCACCATTTATCATTACTTTTGCCATCTGTTTAAAATATATAGCTTCAATTGCCTGAATAAATTTCCTACCAAAGCCCATCTCTTCCATTTGGAATATCATAAATCACCAGTTAACATTGTCAAAGGCTTTTTGTGCATCTAAAAATATCAAGGCCATCTGCTTTTCTGGATGTGCTTCATAATATTCTAAAGTATCTAGAATTATCCTTATATTGTCTCTAATTTGTCTTTTGGGGAGAAAACCATTCTGATCTGTATGTATAAAATTATTCAAATATCTCTTGAGTCTTTCTGCCAGTATTGAGGCAAAAATTTTATAATCTGAATTTAGCAGGGAAGTAGGCCTATAGTTTTTTATTTGTTGTGGGTCTGTGTCTTCCTTATGTATCAATGTAATGTACACCTCAGTCCATGATTTGGGTATTTTCTTCTTTATCATCACTTCATTCATAACATCCAGTAATGGGAGAGTTAAAGATTCTTGTAATGTCCTGTAATATTCCACAGATAAACCATCTGGCCCTGGTGCCTTTCCATTCTTCTGTTTCTTAATTGCTTCTGTTAATTCCATCATTGTTATGCTCCCCTCCAACATCTCTTCAGTATCTTTGGGAATCTGGGGTAGTTTTGTATCTTGTAAATATCTTGCCACTTTTTCTTCCTCTATCATCTCTCTCTTGTAAAGTTGTCTATAATATTCTCGTATTATTTTCTCCATCTCTTTATTTCCAAATTTACTTTGCCCTTGATCATCAACTAGTTGCATTATTTTTCTTGATTCTCTTTCTTTTTTCAATTTATATGCTAGCCATCTTCCGGGCTTATTCACATTTTCAAAGTAATTCTGTTTTGCATTTCTTATTTTTTTGGGCTAAATCTTCTTTCTCCAATAGGTCCATTTTATGCTTTATTGTGTCCATTTTTATTTTGATGTCTTTCTTATATGGACCTTTCTGGAGTTGTTTTTCAAATCTTTTATAGTCATCAGTCAATATTTTAAAGTTCTGTCTTTTCTTAACATTTCTTTTTCTTGTATAATCTATAATTAATCCTCTGGCGTAGGCCTTCATTGTATCCCAACGATTTTGTGCCGATGTTTCTTCCTTCTTGTTTTCTTTAAAGAAGAAGTCCAACTCTCTTTCCATTTTCTGAACAAAGTCTTTCTCTTTTAAAATTGTAGTATTTAAAGTCCATCTGGCTCTTCTTTTCCGCCCTTTCCATATGACTATCACCAGATTGTGATCTGCCCATAAATTAGGTTTTATTTCCACATGTTCTATATTCATCATCAAATCCATTGTTGTCCATATCATATCTAATCTGGACCAAGATGAATGTCTATCCAAATAAAAAGTATATTGTCTATTTTCCCCATTTCTCTCCCTCCATACATCTTTCATATTTATTTCCTCTATCATCTTGAAGAAAGATTTCGGTAATGTCTTTCTATTTTGTCTTATTGTTTTGTGTGTTTTATAGTCCAAGCTTTCATCCACAATTCCATTAAAGTCTCCCATCATACATATATTATCATATTTCATTTCAATTATTTTATTATGTAATTTTCTGTAAAAATCTCTTTGATTGTCGTTTGGAGCATAAATTGCTACTAGAAGAGTTTTCATATTATTATTAATTAATTCCACCATCAGAATTCTACCTTCTTCAACTGCATATTTTTGCTCCGCCAATATTGCATTTTTGATATATAAAGCAACTCCTCTCTTTTTGCTTTGTGATAGTGATAAAAAAATTCTTCCAAGTTTTGGTTGTATCAATAATTGTTCATGCTGTTTTTTTAATATGCAAATTAAACAAATTATATCAAATTTAAGTTTCTCTAATTTATGAAATACTGTCCTTCTTTTAATAGCAGAATTTAGTCCATTTACATTTATTGAAATTAATTTCCTTTCTTCCATGTTCATACTTTATATGTAGGTTTTGTTGCTCTAGTTGATCTTACTTCTTGCTGTTCCTTATGTTCCATAACCCCACCAACAGCATCTCCTGTTGATTCAAGCATTGCCAGTTCTTCTGTGAATTTAATTGGAACTTTAATTTAATTTTAATTAATTTAATTTAATTAATTCAATTTATATGCCGCCCCTCTCTGAAGACTCAGGGCGGCTTGGGTAGAACTACTGTAGCTTGTGTTTCAACTTCCGTTGCTACTTCTTTTTCTTTAAGAAATTCATCATAAAAACTTCTTGCTTTCTCAATTGTATTCAACCTATATATTTGGAGCTGCTGTGTGAAAGTTAGACCTTCTGGAACCAGCCATCTATAGTTAATTCCTTTTTGAATCAGGATTTTTGTCAAAAATTGGTATTCTCTTCTCAACTCTCTGATCTTTCTTGGTATTTGTTTCAAAACAGCCACTTCTTTCTCCTTGGACTTCAGGGTTTTTTCTCTAGATGCCTGAAGTATTTGTGCTTTCATTGATTTCTTGGTAAATTTTATGTGTACTTCTCTTGGTAGTTTGTTGTGCATAGCATATCTAGTATAAATTCAATAAATTTCATTGACCCCATCCATCATCTTTGCTTTATTGATTTCTAGTGCCTCAACCAGCATATCAATCATAATATCCACCAAATTTTCTTCTTTTTCTTCCTCCACATTTTGGAATCTTAAATAAAATTCTGCTTTGTCCATCTCCCATCCAATAAAGTTGTTTCTTGTTCGACCTCTCCCAATCTATTTTCTATTTCTTTTATTTTTTCCTCTTTTTGATCATCTTTCTTCTCTAAGTTTAACATTCTTTCTTCATATTTTGACATTGTTTGCTGAATAGTAACTACTTCTTCATCCGTCTTGAGTAGTTGTTCCATTCTTTGGACTTTCTCATCTGTCTTAAGTAGTAGTTGTTCCATTCTTAAAACTGTTTGGAAGATCGTTTGTAGTGATGGATCTTTCTCTTTCTCTTGCTACAACATTACTTGGAAAGATCTTTGTCCAGTTGGTGATGAGGATGGTGTGGTCACGGCAATTCTGACTGTTGCTACTTTTCTACTCATTTTGTTAAATATCCAACCAAGGCAACATCAGGAAAAAGCCAAACAAGTAATAAAGAAAAAGGAAAAAAGACGGAAAAATCAAAAAGAAAAAATCAATTTCTTTAGGTTCTTTCAAACCCTAATCCTTTAAACACAAATCCAAAAGAGAGAAAGTAAAAAACAAAAAATAAAAAGGAGAAAATAAAAAAAATATGAAAAGATATAACAAAAAAGTTGAAATCTTTAGGCTCTTGAATACCTTAATCCAATACTGTTATAAAGAATCCCAAATATGATAAAAATGAAAAATAGAAGAAGAAAATAGAAACAATAAAAAGGTAAAGAAAAATTTAAAAAAGAAAGTCCTTCAGACACATTTACATCTGGAAAGCATTCAGAGAGTGATTTCTTAGAAGCCACAAGTTGAAATAATAAAAGAAAAGTAAGTAACAGCTCAAAAAAATAAATAAAAGCCATCAGCAATATTTCTAGCTCCTACTCCATGCAAACACAAGAGAAACACCTGTATAAACAATGCAAATCCACTTTCTCTGATGTTCTCCACTCTTATCAGGATGCCAGTACAGAGCCACTTGTTTATGGCTACAATGTATCTCTAGGCTGTTACTTTAAAAAAATAGAAACAAAATATCTTTACTAGTAGGTGGCAGTATTAGACACTCTCCTATCTTTCCTATTTTAAAATCCAAAACTTTTCCATTTGAAATTAATTTAAAATTACAAAAAAGAGGGAGGGAAAAAAAGAATAACGCTTCCATCCAAGTAATCAAACCAGTTTCTTCAATTATTTTCTTTTGAAAAGGCAAAATTTAGAAAATTAACAATACTAATCTTCTCTCTTTCAATCCAGTCCCGGTCAATAGTGAAAGTAATGCACTTAAGTCTTTCAAATTGAATAATTGGGTTTAAACAAAAGACTATTTCCAATTCAGTTCGCTGCTTCTCCTCTCTTACTTACAGTCTCCAATTTCCAATCCTTTTTCCCTTTAGGGTGTTCTTTGTAACATTTAAAAAAGTAGAACTCTCTCACTGATCTGATTCACTGTCATTCCTTTCTCTCTTCCTGAAACTGCCCCAGCCTCGGCAGCCACAATGGCTGCTGTTCCGCTGCTGGAAAAAGAGCTTTCCTGGATCAACCAGGGTCTTTGTGATGTCCCTGGGATCCACAGGATGTGCTCTCCTCTACCACAGTCAAAAACTAGACTGTGGGGTCCAAATTGGACCGACTAGCAACAGAGTTTTCGGCAGGAATTATTATTATTATTATTATTATTATTATTATTATTATTATTATTATTATTATTATTTAATCTTTAGTGAGATTCACAGCCTTTGAGGCTGGTTAATAGCTCAGCAGCTCGAGTCCTAACCAAGGACCTAGGAACTGTTAAGGTATCGTTGGAGGATGTAAGCTGTTCCGAGTAAGGTGGTTTTTTGTAGAGTCAAAATGTTCAAGTCCGGCAAATTTAGAATTTCTAAATAGCGGGGTAGCCCTTTGGGTATTGCTCTGAGGGCTCCAATTACAATCGGGACAACACACGATTTCTTTTTCCACAGTCGCTCAACTTCAATTTGTAAGTTGTTATTATTATTATTATTATTATTATTATTATTATTATTATTATTACTATTATTATTATTATTATTATTTAATTAATTAATTTTATATACCGCCCTTCTCCCGAAGGACTCGGGGCAGTGAGCTGCCAGCAGATAAAATACAGAAAGTACAAAAATTAAAACAATATTAAAAAACCAATTAAATTAATTTGGCCCACAGTTAAAACACCCCTATATTAAAAACCTATAATTTAGCAATTTAAAATTTAAGCAATTTAAAAAATATGGTCAGGTCAGCCCAGCTTGATGAAACAAAAACGTCTTTAAGGCACGGTGGAAAGTGCGCAGATCCAGGATCCGCCGTATCTCCGGGGGCAACTCGTTCCAGAGGGTCGGTGCCCCCAAAGAGAAGGCTCTCCCCCTGGGGGCCACCAGCTGACATTGTTTGGCCAACGGAACCCTCAGGAGCCCGTCTCTGTGGGAGCGTACTGGTTGGTGGGAGGCTACTGGTGGCAGAAAGCGGTCTCGTAAATACCCGGGCCCTAAGCCATGGAGCACTCTAAAGGTGGTAACCAATACCTTGAAGCACACCCGGAAGACCACTGAGAGCCCCATGTAGAGAGCACTACAGTAGTCCAAGCGGGACGTGACGAGGGCATGAGTGACCGTGCATAAGGCATCCCGATCCAGAAAGAGACGCAACTGGTGGATCAGGAGAATCTGATAAAAAGCCTCCCTGGCCACAGCCATCATATACTCTTCCAAAGACAGCCGTGTATCCAGAAGGACACCCAAGTTGCGAGCCCTCTCTGTGGGGGCCAACGACTCGCCCCCAAAAGTCAGCGATGGTACCGACTGACTATATCGGGATGCCGGAAGCCACAGCCACTCAGTCTTGGACGGGTTGAGCTTGAGCCTGTTTCTCCCCATCCAGATCCGCATGGCCTCCAGGCACTGGGACATGACATCAAGGGCATCGTTGGGGTGGTCCGGGGTGGAGATGTACAGCTAAGTATCATCAGTGTACAGGTGACACTTCACCCTGAAACCATAGATCATCTCACCCAGCGGCTTCACATAAATGTTGAACAAAAGGGGCGAGAGAACCGACCCTTGCGGCACCCCACACACAAGGCGCCTCGAGGTCGATCTCTGTCCCGCCGTCAACACAAACTGCGACCGGTCGGAGAGGAAGGAGGAGAATCACCATAACACGGTGCCCCCTATCCCCAGCCCCTCCAGTCGGCGCAGCATGATACCATGGTCGATGGTATCACAAGCCACTGAGAGATCAAATAGGACCAGGACAGAGGAACAACCCCTGTCCCAAGCCCTCCAGAGATCATCCGCCAATGCGACCAATGCTGTTTCCATGCTGTGCCCAGGCCTGAAACCCGACTGGAACGGATCTAGATAAACTGTTTCCTCCAGGAACCGGGGAAACTGTCATGCCACCACACTCTCAACCTTTGCCACAAAGCGAAGGTTGGAGCAGGACAATAATTTGCTAATACAGACGGGTCCAGGGAAGGCTTCTTAAGGAGGGGCCTCACCACCGCCTCCTTCAAGGCAGTGGGAAAGTTACTCTCACTCAGAGAAGCATTGATAATCCCCTGGAGCCAGCCTCGTGTAACCTCCCTGGAGGCCAGTACCAACCAGGAGGGACACGGGTCCAGTAAACATATGGCCGCACTAAGCCTGCCCAGAATCCAGTCCACGTCCTCGGGAGCCACAGGGTCAAACTCCTCCCAAGTGACATTCGCAAGGCCCGCCTCTGTCACCCCACCTGAAACTACCCAGTCAGAGTCCAATCCTTCCCGAGTCTGAGCAATTTTGTCATACAGATATTGCACAAAATCCTCAGCTCTTCCGTGTAAGGGATCGTCCCCCGCTCCCTGATGGAGTAGGGAGCGGGTCACCCTAAGCAGGGTGACTGGGTGATTATCTGATGACACGATAAGAGCGAAGAAATACTCAGATTTTGCCGCTTTTATCGCCACTAGGTAGGTCTTAATATGAGACCTCACCAGTATCCGGTCGGATTTGGATTGGCTGGCCCTCCAACCGCTCTCTAGGCATCTTTTCCGGTGCTTCATTTCCCTGAGCTCCTCAGAGAACCAGGGAGCCACACCAGATCAGCACTGGGTCAGAGGCCGCAAAGGCATGACATGATCCAAGGCTCCAGCGGCCGCCCTATCCCAGGCAGCTACCAGGTCCTCGGTCGAATCGTGAGCCAGAACCTCAGGAAATGGCCCAAGCTCCCTCTGGAATCCATCAGGATCCATCAGGCGCCTGGGGCGGAACCACCTAACCGGGTTCTGCCTCCCTGCGGTGGGGGGCAGTGGTACAGAAATCCAGTTGGAGGAGCGAATGATCAGACCACAAAGGTTCGATGACTACATCCCCTATATCTAGATCATTCAGCCACTGACCTGAGATAAAAATCAGGTCCAGAGTGTGTCCCCCTGTGTGCATCAGGCCATGAACTACCTGGGTCAGGTCCATAGCTGTCATGGAAGCCATGAACTCCTGAGCCGCTTCCGACATCTCGCCGACGGACGGCAGGTTAAAATCCCCCATGACCATAAGTCTCGGGGTATCCACCACCACCCCGGCTATCACATCGAGCAGCTCAGGCAGGGCCACTGCTACATGGCAGGGAGCCAGGTACACAGTCAGCAGGCCCATCTGAACCCCATGACCCCACTTCACAAGGAGGAACTCACATCCGGCTATCTGAGGAACAGTGGCTTCCCTCGGACTCAGATCTTCTTTAATAATAACTGCCACCGATGGAATGCACAAAAACCTGGTGGACACAGTTCAACAAGGGGGACACCCCTCCTGCCCCAACCAGGTCTCTGTAACACCCGCCAGGTCTGCACCCCTCTCCTGTATGAGATTGCAAATGAGGGGAGCTTTATTTACCACGGACCTGGCGTTGCACAGCATCAGCCGAAAACCCGGGCCCTGGGGATCTGGACTCAGGGAACAAGAGGAGCCTTGGGGGCCAGAGCGCGCAATCGCTTAAAGATAGCGAGTGCACGCTCCCCGAACATGATATGGCCCCCTGCTCCCACCATATCTGCCCCTCCCAACCACAGTACCGATGGAACAACCCTCCACAGTATGGACACTGGCCCCCTCCTTAATCCTGGACCGCACATCCCCTGTAACGCCATCTCTTGTCGGGCTAATCCCAACCCCCCATATATTATCCCTCCCAGAGGTTCCTCTCTTGTAGGTATCTCTTGATATCCTTCTCTTCAATTTTTTCTTGGCTATACAGGCTTTGGAAATAGCTTACTGCTATGGTTTTTTTTTTCTTTCTTTCTGGAAGTGTATTGTCCTTTCTTCATCTTCTAATTGCTGTATTAGTTCCTTTTCCTTTTCTGTTTTTTAATTCGTAGGCCAACCATCTTCCCAGTTTATTAGCGTTTTCAAAATAGGTTTGTCTAATTGATCTAATTTTTTGAGCCACTTCTTCCTGCATAATTAGGTGTAATTTATGTTTAATTATTTCTTTTTCTTCTTTGATTTCCTGATTTGGGGCTTCTTTCTGTAGTTTTGATTCTATTTTTTCCAGTTTCCCCTGGAGCTCTGTGTATTGTTTCTTTTTATTTCTATTTCTTCATATTGTATGTGCTATTGATATACCCCTCACATAGGCTTTCATTGTATCCTGTAAATTTTGGGTGGTCATTTGTTCGTTCCAATTTTCTTTTAAGAAAAGCACTAATTCTTTTTCTACATATTGGATGTAGTTTTTTTCTTTCACCACCCTCTGGTTCATGGTCCATCTCCCTTTCCTCCTTACTTCTCCTTTCCATTTAATTATTAATGGACTGTGGTCTTCCCAGGTATTAGTTGCAATTTCTATTTCTGCTATATCTTTTTCTGTTTCTGGGTCCATCCACACCATGTCGATCCTAAACCACGAATTGTGGGGGTTAGAAAAGAAGGTATATTGATTCTTTTGTGGGTTAATTATTCTCCATACATCTTTTAAATTTAATTCTTGGATCATTTCAAAGAATGCAGTTGGTAATGTTCTCCTTTCATGATCCCCCTCCCCCCATTTTATAATCTTTCTTTTGATCTACCACTGCGTTAAAATCTCCTAATATGCAAACATTATCCAATTCTAATTCTACTAATTGTTTGTGTAGTTTACTATAATACTCTTTCTGATTTGTATTTGGTGCATAGATAACTGCAATTATCAGCTGTTTTGCTCTCAGTTGTTTTGCCCGGGTCTCTGCTTGCTTGCTGCAAGGAGGTAAATTGCTGGGAGCAGATTTTTTTTTTCTTGTGCTAATCAAGCTATGCTGAAAACAAAAATGAAAGTAAAGCAGGCTATTTGCTGTTTGCTGCAATGAGGCAAAATTGCTGGGAGGCAGAGGCAGAGGCAGAGGCAGATTTCTTTTTCTTGTTTTCCTCACCAAAAAAGGTATGTGCGTCTTAGAGTCCCAAGCATCTTACACTCCAAAAAATATGGTATATTAACCAATATTAAATTCACTTCCTCTTCCATTCTGTTACTTATTTGTCGCTCTTGTTCCTCTCCTTGGTTTTATTTCCCTTTGATGTCTTGTCCTCGCTCTTTCTCTTTCCTGATTATTTATTTTCAAATCTATGCTAACAGAAAAAAAATAACCTTAATCTATTTTAAGTATATAAAAGTCTATAATCAATATATATAAAGTTTATAAATATATAAAAAACAAGAGGAAAACAAGAAATATATAAATATATTAGGTATATCTGTATTTATGTATATATAAAATATTAAATTTTGATATTGGATATTAAATATCCAATGCATATTAAAAGGCTTTACAATGTTTTGTTAGAAAGGGATTCAGAAACTGAATTGGTTAAAGATTGTATGATTAAGTGGGCACAAAATTTTGCAGAGCCAGTGATGTTGGAAACATGGGAAAAAATTTGGGTTCAGAATGTTAAATTTACACAATCACAGAATTTGAGGGAAAATTTTTATAAAATGTTTTATAGATGGCATTTAGATCCTAAGAAATTGTCGTGTATGTACCCTAATGTTCAGCCAAAATGTTGGAGATGTGATTGTTTAGATGCTACATATTATCATGTTTGGTGGACCTGTAAGAAAGTTAAGGCTTTTTGGATAAAAATTTGGTGGGTTATGCAGAATGTTTTGAGGAAAAAACTTCAATTTTCTCCACAATTGTTTTTACTGGGTATAGTTAAGGGTTTTACAAAGGATGAAACAAAGTTGATATTGTATATGATAACAGCAGCAAGATTATTGACATGTAAATATTGTAAAAATGAAGCTTTGCCCACCATCGAGGAATGGACTTTGAAGATGGCCAGCTTTGCAGAGATGGCGAAGATTTCAGCATATCTAAAAGATCGCTTACAAGAGACTTATGAATGGGAATGGAAAAAGTGGATAGATTATGTGCAGAACAAATATCAAACTAGGAAGTATCAAATATCTTTTTACTGAAAGTATTATATAAAAATAGAAATATTGGAATTTTGTGAAGATGAAAAATTATATGGGGGATGTAGGGGTTCAGGTTTTATAAAAAGGGGATTTTGATGGGATTATATTCTGTGGAAGTCAGGGGGAGGGGAGGGTTAGGGGGGTTTGGGAGGGTTAGGTTGGGGAGCTTGGGGTGGGTTGGGGGTGGAAAAATGGGGTGAAAATGTAATTGTAAAACTTTTGCAATAAAAAAATTAAAAAAAAAGATATTAAATTTTAAAATTTAAAGGTTCTATATAAATCTCACAATAATAAGTATCTCTAAATTGTAGAAGAGTGTTTAAACTATCAAGAGTATATATATATATATATATATATATATATATATATATATATATATATATATATATATATATAACCAATATACACATGTGGTTTAATGCGTCCAGTCCAAAGTTCTTCACCCAAGTTACCAGAGTTATTTAATACTCAGCCTCTCTGCTTTATATTTTCTATGATAAATCCCATTCTCCAAGTTTAAATATTACAGCTTCCTCCAATTTGCTCAGTCACTGTCCCTTTTCCACACTTTCTCTGTCTCCAAAAAGACCCTTTCTTTTCTTCTTTTTTTCAGTCTGTTCACTGATCCAGCTATAGCCTCTGAAGGAGAATCCAAAAGCGGCTCATCCAAAAGGGCCTCTGTAACTTGTTTTATTTATTTATTTATTTATTTATTTATTAAATTTTTATACCGCCTCTCTCCCGAAGGACTCGGGGCGGTGAACAGCCAGAATTAAAAACACACATTACAAATATTAAAATACATTAAAACAGAATTAAATTATCGTGGGCTTCTCCCAATTTAAAACCCCGTTACCCATAAAATACACCCAATTAAAATTTTTTTTTTTTTTTAACCCAGCCCGGCTTGCTGAAATAAAAAAGTCTTCAGGGCCCGGCAGAAGGTCCGGAGGTCCGGGATTAGTCGTATCCCTGGGGGTAGCTCATTCCAGAGGGCGGGTGCCCCCACAGAGAAGGCTCTTCCCCGGGGGGTCGCCAGCCGACATTGCCTGACAGACGGCACCCTGAGGAGACCCTCTCTGTGGGAGCGTGTTGGCCGGTGGGAGGTTATCGGAGGCAGAAGGTGGTCTCGTAAATAACTGGGTCCTAAGCCATGGAGCGCTTTGAAGATGAGAACCAACACCTTGAAGCGCACTCGGAAGACCACTGGAAGCCAATGCAGCTCGCGCAGGAGAGGTGTCACGTGGGAGCGCCATGTCGCCCCCATAAGTACCCATGCGGCCGCATTCTGCACCAGTTGGAGCCTCCGAGTGCTCCTCAAGGGGAGCCCCATGTAGAGAGCGTTGCAGTAGTCGAGGCGGGAAGTAACGAGGGCATGAGTGACCGTGCATAGGGAGTCCCGATTCAGAAAGGGGCGCAACTGGCATATCAGGCAAACCTGATAAAAAGCCCCCCTGGCCACGGCCGTCATATGCTCTTCTAAAGACAGCCGTGCATCCAGGAGGACACCCAAGTTACGCGCCCTCTCTGTGGGGGCCAATGTCTCGCCCCCAATAGTCAGCGATGGCACCAGCTGACTATATCGGGACGCCGGCAGCCACAGCCACTCAGTCTTGGAGGGATTGAGTCGGAGCCTGTTCCTCCCCATCCAGACCCGCACCGCCTCCAGGCATCGGGACATCACTTCAAGGGCATCGTTGGGGTGGTCTGGGGTGGAGATGTACAGCTGGGTGTCATCAGCGTACAGATGGCACTGCACCCCAAAACCACGGATGATCTCGCCCAGCGGCTTCACATAAATGTTGAACAGAAGAGGCGAGAGGACCGACCCTTGTGGCACCCCACAAACCAAGTGCCTTGAGGTCGACCTCTGCCCTCCAGCCAACACAGACTGCGACCGGTCGGAGAGATAGGAGGAGAACCACCGTAAAACAGTGCCTCCCACTCCCAACCCCTCCAACCGGCGCAGCATGATACCATGGTCGATGGTATCAAAAGCCGCTGAGAGGTCTAATAGGACCAGAACAGAGGAGCAACCTCTGTCCCGAGCCCTCCAGAGATCATCAACCAACGCGACCAATGCCGTTTCCGTGCTGTACCCGGGCCTGAAGCCGGACTGGAACGGATCTAGATAGACGGTTTCATCCAGGTACTGCGGGAGCTGTCGCGCAACCACACTCTCAACAACCTTCGCCAAGAAGCGAAGGTTGGAAACTGGATGATAGTTTGCTAAAACAGCTGGGTCCAGAGAGGGCTTCTTGAGGAGGGGCCTCACCACCGCCTCTTTCAAGGCGGGAGGCAAGAACCCCTCACTCAAAGAAGCATTTATAATCCTCTGGAGCCAGCCTCGTGTAACCTCCCGGGTAGCCAGCACCAACCAGGAGGGACACGGGTCCAATAAACATGTGGTTGCGTTCAACCTCCCCAGCATCCTGTCCACATCCTCGGGAGTCACAGGGTCAAACTCATCCCAGATAACCATCTCAAGACAGACCTCGGACAACCCGCCTGTACCTACCCAGTCAGAGTCCAAGCCTTCCCGAATTTGAGCGACTTTATCGTGCAGATAATGCGGAAAATCCTCAGCACGACCTTGCAAGGGGTCTTCCTGCGCTCCCAGATGGAGAAGGCAGCGAGTCACCCTAAACAAGGCAGCTGGGCGATTTTCTGCCGACGCGATAAGAGCGGAAAAGTAATTACACTTCGCCGCCTTTATTGCCACTAAGTAGGTCTTGATATAAGACCTCACTAGTGTACGGTCAGATTCGGAGCGACTGGCCCTCCAACTACTCTCTAGGTGTCTTTTCCAGCGTTTCATCCCCCTCAGCTCTTCGGAGAACCAAGGAGCTGGGCAGATTCGGCGCCGGGTCAGAGGCCGCAAAGGCACGACCCGATCTAAAGCACCAGTGGCCGCCCTATCCCAGGCGGCCACCAGGTCTTCCGTCGAGTTGCGCGCCAGAGTCTCAGGAAATGGCCCAAGCTCCATTCAGAACCTATCAGGATCCATCAGGCGCCTGGGGCGGAACCACCTGATCGGTTCCGCCTCCCTGTGGTGGGGCATAGCGGTCAGGAAGTCAAGTCTAAGGAGAGAATGATCTGACCATGACAAGGGTTCAATAACTATATCCCCTGTATCTAAGCCATTCAACCACTGACCAGAGACGAAAACCAAGTCCAGCTTGTTTCCTCCTATGTGAGTGGGGCCCTGAATTAACTGGGTCAGGTCCATGGCCGTCATGGAAGCCATGAACTCCCGAGCCACCTCAGATGTTTCACCGATGGACGGCAGGTTGAAATCCCCCATGACTAAAAGCCTGGGGGTATCAACCACCACCCCGGCTATAACATTGAGGAGCTCGGGCAGGGTCGCTGCCACGCAGCAAGGAGCCAGGTACGTAACCAGCAGGCCCATCTGCCTCCCATGGCCCCACTTCACAAGGAGAGACTCACAACCGGCTATCTGAGGTACAGTGGCCTCCCTAGGATCAAGACCTTCCTTTACAATAACCGCCACCCCCCACCCCTACCCTGGGCCCTTGGCTGATGAAATGCGTGGAAACCCGGTGGGCACATTTCTACGAGGGGGACCCCCCCCTCCAGGCCCAACCAGGTCTCAGTAATACCCGCCAGGTCCGCTCCCCCCTCCTGGATCAGCTCACAAATGAGGGGGGCTTTATTAGCCACGGACCTGGCGTTGCACAACATCAGCCTAAGACCCAGGCTCTGAGACTCCGGACAACCCAGAGAACGAGAAGAGCATTGGGGGCCGGAGCATGTCACCGCTTGGAGACAGCGGATACGTGCCCCCACAACATGATATGGCCCCCTGCTCCCACCATACTTGCCCCTCCCACCCACGGTCCTGATGACATCGCCCTCCTCCCTACCAACACCAACCCCCTCTGATCCCCGCTCCGCACCTCCCCTAGCACGACCCTGTGCCGGGCCTGGTCCCCTCCCCAACAAATCGCCCTCCCTATCCTTTGCCAAACAACCCTCCCCCCTCCCAAAACCCCTTAAAAGATGGCAAATGACAATTTTAAAAAACCCCTCAACCCCCTCTTTGCCGCATGCCAGGTTGTTTTTCCATTACCTCCATCTCCATCTGCTTAGCCTGAATTTCAATCTCTTCTTCATTTTGCTTTTCTTTATCCCCCTCCTGTGTTCCTAGCACTGATGGCATACGTGGAGATGTTGGATCCATTTTAAAAACCTTGTAGTAAAATTCTCCCGCTTTTTCAACAGTATTTAGTTGATATCTTTCTCCTTGATATCTCAATATTATACCAACTGGAGTATCCCACCTAAATGGGATGTTTTGTTTCTTTAGCTCAGTCACCAAAAATCCAAAGTCCTTTCTATCTTTTAACATCTTGGACGGCAGCTCTTTATACATCCAAATCTTCCTTCCATTCATTTCTAGAGTGGAGTTAAAAGACTTGCACAATATCATTTCTTATTCCTTTATCAGTAAAGTAAATCACCACATCTCTAGGCAACTGCCTTTGCTTTGCCACCCAAGAATTTACTCTGTAGGCCTTATCAATCTTACAGGATACCTCTTCAGGACTAACCTTTAAAATCACAGCCAGAACTTCAGCAGACATCTTTCTCAAGTCATCTCTGTTATTTTCCTGTATTCCCCTCATTCTGACCGCGAATTCCATGGTTCTGTATTGCATCATTGCGACTTCATTTTCAATCCTTTGTTTTATATTATCTGCATTGTAAGTCTTGTGATCAGCTTCCTTTATTTTAGACTTTACTTCTGAGCTATTTTCTTGAATATTTATCAAATCATTTTCAATTCTTTGTATTTTATTATCCAGATTATGAATCTTATAATCAGCTTCCTTCATTTTAGACTCTATTTCTAAGTTGATATCTTTATCCATCTTTATAATTATTTCTGAAAAGCTTTTCAAAGCTGTTACAATATATCGTTTCAGGTTATCATACTTTTGTTGTACCAACTCCAGGGATGATTTTGATGGTGCAGTCTATCTCACGGTGGGGAGATAGGATGTCAGACTCGGCCTCACGGAATACTTCCGTGAGATCCTGATATTCTCTCAGGATCTGTTTGGGCTCTGGGGTTTTATCGGAGGTGGCTGCCAGTTGTTCTGGTGACCCCTTTGGTAGGGTTTCCTGCATGGGCAGGGCTTCTATTTGCTGGTGTGGAGGGGGTTGAGGTCCCATGCTATCCTCAGCCTTTGGCTGCCTCCTTGCCACTAGATGGTCAGACCCCAATTGTCTAGCCAGGAGAGTTTGAGTATGACTGTGTCTGTCATTTTGGGGGCTATTACAAATCAAATTGCTTCCCAGTGATTTGCTAGCTCTAGCTTTATTGGTTCAGTCAGGTGGATGGCATTGGCTCCTCCCAATAGGGACCCATTTGAACCTGATCAGGTGGGCTAGCCTTTTCACTCTAATCCCCAGTTGCAGGACTGTGGTTAGGTTGATCAAGCATCTAGTGCATCCTGAGTCTATTAGGGGTTGAAAAGTCCCCTGGGTTTCTGTTTTTGGGGCTGTGAGGCATATTGGGAAAATGAAAGACTGGTTCACTCACCATTGGGTTGTTTTTGCCCTTGCCTTTGCTGTCATAGGAATCCAGTGACTGGTCATCATTGGCTGGAGTCCCCCTCGCCCTTTGGCTGGGTGGGGAGGGACCTCTGCAGCCTGGAGGCCTTTTTGGGACATGTTGGTGGCACCCCTGGTTACTTGTTCTGGTCGTGGCCTGGGTGGTGGCTCTGGCTTTGGTTTTGGGGCTGAGGTCAGCATGCTGATGCCATGTGGCATATCCCCCCACATTTGTAGCATTTCAGCTGCCTTCGTGGGAGAGTTGGTTTTGGGGCTGGCTGTGGTGCTGTGGCTCCCCGTCGGCTGGATGGTCTCTAGTCTGGTTGACCTCTCTCTTTGGTGTCTAGTTAACACTCAGAGAGTCAGTTCAGGATGTCCTGATAGGTGGTTACCTGGGCAATTTGCTTGTCCAGGGTTGTTCTGAAAAAATGAACTAACAGCCGCTCCAGCAGCGGGGGTAGCTTCCCCATGACTCTCCTGAACTCATGGATATGTTCCTTAATGGGTCGCCCCCTCAGCTTTAGGTTTCTGAGCTCATCTTCCATGTACGGATCCTCCTCTGCCTCCTCAAATCTGGCCTCTAGTTGTCACAGGAAGTTGTCTACGTCTTGCAGTTGGGGGGCTCTCCTCTTATGGAGGGCTGCTAGCCATTCCCTTGCTTCTTCCTCTAGCCCCTCAGCAATGGTGTTTACCATGGCTCTGTGGGATGGGTAGAGGTGTCCATAGCACTCTAGGTGGATCTCAGCCAAGTCAAGGAATAGAGCCAGCTGATCTGAGTCCCCATCAAATTTCCCCCTGAAGCAGTGCAGTTCATTCAGCACTGCTCCTCCCTCCTCCTGTCGGCCCCTGTAAGCCTGTGCTTGATGTGGCTGGCTGTCTTCCTCGGCTCTTGTTTGTAGAGAGGGGGGAGCTGTCTGTCCTGGGCGGCTTGCTTGCTGCCTGGAGGAGGCACTGGCTGCAGCCTCGAGCTCCTTCTCCTTCTGATGGGTGGAAAAGGGGGGCTGGATTCCCATCTCTATCTCCTCATTTCAAAGGGCTCAGCTGCAACTTCCCTCTGTTTTGGGTGGCATGACAGCCCCTCATCACGAAGGATGGCCTGGTCAAATTCCTCGTTCAGCTGCTCTATGGATCTCCCCAGGGGTTCCATCAAGGGCTTTTGGAGCCTGACCTCTGCCCAGTCCCACATCCAATCCATTCTTCCCAGCTTGCTCAGGGGCCTTCCCCCCTTCTGGGCATTAGGGTGGGGGAAATCAACCTCAGCTTTAGGGATTCTTTCCCACCCATACTCATCCCTTTTTGCTTTGGTCGCTGGGGTGGGCATCTCAGCTTTGATGGTCAGGGAGGGCTGCACTCCAGTTGTGATTAGGGTCCTGGGTTCTGGAAGTCCCTGGTAGGGGGCAAGTTCTGCCTCTCTCTGTGTCGCCTGGAGCAGGCTCTCTTCGGATAGTCTGCCCTCTGCCATGGTCACCTGAGTTTCTCTCCATGCACCTTAGATGTCAGGGAGCGACTGGAGAGCTTGGGACCCAGGAATCCTTGTAATTTTGATTAGTTTTGAGAGAGCTGGCTTGCTGTCTGGGTTCCAATGGATGCCCTAATTAAATCATGAGCCTCAAGCCAAGCTTCAAAAGAAATCCAGTTATTTATTAGGAACTTCATGTCAGCACGTTCAGAGCAGAAACCAGCTCTGACCCTACATAATTTATGCCCCAATCATGACCCTGTTTTCTCCCTTCTCCCCAGGGTGTGTCATCAATCACATTCACCAACAGAGCAATTTCATGAGTTGTAGAGATCACTCCTCTCCAGCCACTGTGGGTAACCCTTATCTCCTGAGAGAGATAAGTTTGGAATGTGCATCTGTCTTTGGCTGTCGTGCCATTTTGTGGTTTCCCGTTGACCCTTGCTTATTGCAACTCAAGAGCAGGCCAGGGATGCTTTGCAAGTTGACAATCTGTGGTACTACTGCTCAGGATTGTTGAGTAACTCCACTCCCCCTCATCATCGTCCGTCCATCACCTCTCCTGCCACTGAGTCAAAGGGGCCCCAGAATGAGGGGGGGTAGTGTTGTGGTCCGTCAGCAGCCTGCGGAGCTGGCAGTGGAGTTGGACAGCGATGAGGCTGAGGAAGAACATGGGCCAGTCCTGGAGGCTGGGGAAGACCTGGATGAGGGCTCTGCGTCAGAGGCAGAGATGGGGCCAGGGCCATTGGGGAGTGATGCATGGACTTTGGAGCCTCTAGAAGCTGATAGTAGAGAGGCAGAGGAACAGGAGGAGCCTGTTCATATTGCACGTATGAGAAGATCTGCCAGAAAGGAGGAGCAGCTAAAGCAGAGAGGACGACTCGAGAGTAGGGCCAAGAGATGATTGGCCCCTCCCATAAGGCTTAAAAAACCAGCAATGGATTTGCTTCATGTTTGGATGTATTTCTTTCTTGTCAGCATCTTCTGTTCCTGAACTGTTGCCAAGAAAAGCTTTGACAGTTTGCCTAATTATCCCAAGATCAGAGATAAATTGAAGAATGGTGTTTTGAGGACTTTGCTTTCATTTAATTTGGAATATGCTGAGAATGAGTTAATTCTCAGCTGTTTTAATAAAATCTGTTTGTTTTTTGGAACTGTTTTGCATTTAATATTAACTATGTGGGCCTGGGTCATAACAGGTAGGCACCCTTGGGCCTGAAACCCCAATCACTGATGAACTTTGCCACCACTCCCCTGATTGGCCCAGTGCCTTGCCAGTCTCAGCCCTGTTGGCTCTCAGCCAAGTGCCCCAATTGCCTTGACTCACTCTCCTTCAGCCTCACAACTGATTGTGCACTGTCTCCTGATGCCTCTGTCTTAGGTACCTCGTCCTCTTCAGCTGGCACCACCACAGCTGCCTATGGCACCTTCCCTTCAGCCATCACACTGGCCTCCTTCCTTCTCTCTGACCAAACCTGCAAACCCCAGGGGGGAGGAAAAGAGGGAGCGCTGACTTTCTCTCATATGGTCCAGGCCCGGACCAGGAAGGAATCAAGCAAACAAAGACAGAAAACTAAGCAACTCAATAATCCAATTTTATTACCCATCCACAGGCCAGAGCCTTGGTACACATTGAGTATAACACACAGTTCCATGCAAAGTCAGCGCTGGGAGGCGAGAGCTCCCAGCGCATTTTATAACCTGAGGCCATGCCTGTTGACCATCCTGCCATGCCAGCTGTCCACCCAGCATGGCCATCAGTGGCGGACATCCGGTTGCAGCGATGTGGCCGGGCCTGGCACACAGAGCTGGAGCTGCGTGGGCACATGAGCGGCCACATAGGTGAACAGCTGGCGAGCAGCTGTGGTGTCTTGTCACTGCCATGTTCTTCATGCCGGTCGCGCACTCTGTTGCTTGCTGTTGCCGATTGCGGCCAGCACAGCATTGCCTGCTGGCACCCTGGTGCCTGCCAGTACCACCCAGGAGAATGCCCCACTGATGAGTGGCTGGCTGGCACTGTTTTGATGTGATCCGCTGCTGCCGTGGCCTCCGTGGCCTCTCCCACTGGCTCTGAAGGCAACAGCTCCGTGCTCCCCCACCCCCAGGTATGGTGAGCCCCGGATTGGGACTTGACATTCAGATCTATGCACACAGTCAGTTTTATTGGAGGATATGTGGGTTTAGCTGCATGTCAAGCTACACACAGACTAACATGTAGTGAGGACAGAACAGGAAGCTAAAGCAGACATGTCCACAGCATTCACTGCTATTGTCAAAAAGGTACACATATAACAATTGATATGCATTTATATCCTGTCAATAGTGACACTGCTTTTTCATCTTCACCATCACTTCGAAATCCAGAGGTTACCTAATCCAAATGCTGCTGGATTCTGTAATTTCAATTTCACAAATCTTTAATCTCTCTATTTTTGCAAACCAGTGTAAACTCCACTACCTACCAGCAAAAACCATAGGAGGAAGAGTATTTCTACTAACATCTTTTTTTTAATTTTTTTATTATAAATTAGAAACAAAAAACAGAATAAAGACTATAAAAAAACACAATCACATACATACAACTGAGGTTGATTCAACCCCCATATATATACAGTTTCTAAATAACATTACATATAATCATACTACAGCTTCAATTTGATTTATCATACTGCATCTTGCATTTGTTAATCTTCTTATATCTAATATTCCCTTATTTATATTTAGCTTGCTATTTACATATCTATGCTTTCCTAACATCTACCTCATGACATTTTTACTTCTATCCATTGGTACCATTTATCCCAGCTTTGATTGAAAGTTGATTCTTGTCTATCTTTAAGTATATATGTTAATCTATCACATTCTGCACACCACAAAATTTTGTTGATAATCATCTGATCCTATGGTACTTCTTTCCCTTTCCAAAGTTGCACATATGCAATTCTAGCCGCAGTGGTAATGTGTATGAAAAGGTACCAGTCTGCTTTCCTTATGCCCCCAGGGTTTATTCCTAGCAAGTAGACCTCTGGTCTCAGTTGAAAGCTGACTCCTGTAATCTCCATGAGCCAAACTTTTATCTTACTCCAATAATTTTGGGCTTGTAGACATGTCCACCATTGGTGGTAAAATGTACCCCTGGCTGACCCACATTTCCAACATTCTGCTGAGGTTCCAGGGAACATCTTTGCGATTCTTGCTGGTGGTATATGCCATCTATATAACATTTTAAATATATTTTCTTTGAAAAACACTGCCATCATCATTTTCGCATTTCTATTCCAAATTTGTTGCCATTTTTCCAGATCTAATGAATATCCGAAATTCCTCCCCCAGGCTATCATAGAGTCTTTAACTATTTCCTCAGCTACAAATCGGGACAGGAAGAGGTTATATACCTTAGTGATACATTTCTTATCACCAGGAGGGCCTTATCAAACTCTTGTGGTGAAGTGAACCCCCCCTCCATAGGCTTTATCTTTTTGATATCTTGCTTGAATTTGTGCATATGCCCACCAGTCCAAATTGATTCCCCGTAATTGTAGTTCCGCTTTAGATCTAAGATTTCTCCCACCATCCAACAATTCCCTGTATATCACAGGTTTATCCAAGTTATATAGAGGTGGGTATATAGTCGCTTCAAGCGTCACAAATCCATTTTCCTAAATAAACTTTTCTCTAATCTTGCCGGTGCCATTTGGAAAAGATATATCCATTTTGGCAGCACGTGTGCCTTTATTGCTGCCACTCTTCCTAACAGGGATAGCTGTACTTTCCTCCACCAATCTAAATCCTGTTCCATTTGCAAGATGAGTTTATCATAATTATTCTTTTTTATCAAGGAGCATTTTGGGGTCAGCCATATGCCCAAGTATTTTACCTTTTTAGCTATTTGTATTCCCATCACATTCTCTATCTCCAATTTCCGTGTCCCCTTAAGATTTTTAACAAGTAATTTGGTTTTGTCCCTGTTAATTTGTAGACCCGCTACTGCGCCAAATTCCTCAATACTTCTTAACAAATTTGGTCCCGAGGTCATTGGCTCCTCCAATATAAAGATGAAATCGTCTGAAAACGCTTGTATTTTAAATTCTTCTTTCCTAACATTAAGTCCTTTTATTTCTTAGTTTTGTCTGATTTGATTTAGTAAAGGTTCCAGAGTCAAAATAAATAATAGCGGGGATAGTGGGAATCCTTGCCTTGTTCCCCTATGTATTTGTATCTCCTCTGTTGTTTCACCTTCAATTAACACTCTTGCATATTGCGCCATATAAAGTGCCTGGATAGCTTGTGTAAAACTAGATCCAAAATCCATCTCCTCAATTTGTAATAAAATAAAGTCCCAATTAACCCTATCAAACGCCTTTTGCGCATCGAGGAACATTAGAACCATTTATTTGTCTGTATGTGTTTCATAATATTCCAGTATATCCATAATGGTTCCAACGTTCTCTCGTAAGTATCTATATGGCAAAAAGCCATTTTGATCTTGGTGGATGTATTCATTTAAAAAAATCTTTAATCTTTCGGCTAATATTGATGTAAATATTTTGTAGTCCGAATTTAGTAGATGGGTCTATAGTTTTTAATCTGTGTTCGATCAGAATCAGGCTTGGGAAGCAATGTGATGTAAGCTTCCATCCATGACCTGGGAACTATACCTTTAGTTAGAACTTCATTAAATAGGTTTTTCATATTTGGCAATAGTATATCATATATCTCTTTATATAATTCAACTGGCAATCCATCTGGTCCCGATGATTTGCCACATTTCTGCTTCTTAATAACAATTTCAATTTCTCCTTCACTAATCTCTGAATTAAGAATATCCTTCATATTTTGTGGGGTCTTAGCTAATTTTAAGTTTTCAAGGTATGCCCTTACTTGCATCTTCTGTATAATTTCTCAAAAAAAATTGTAATCACCCTCTTTTTCCCTTCCACATTCCCCATGAGATTTCCCTCACCATCTTGTAAGGCATCAATTCTCTTTGCTTCTGTTTCTTTTCTTAACCTATACGAGAGCCATTTACCTGCTTTATTAGCATGTTCAAAAAAATGTTGCCTCCCCCGCTTAAGTTTGTTCGCCAATTCCTCTTGATCCAATAATGATAATTTATGTTTAAGAAGCTCTTTTCTCTCTTTTATCTTCCCATTTCTCGGGTCTACTTCTAATGCCCTCTCTTCCTTTTCTAATTCTTCTAAAATTTTGCCCCTCTTCTCTCTCTCTAATTTCCATTTATGTGCCGAAATTTTTATCGAATATCCTCTTATAACCGCTTTCATAGTATCCCAGGTATTTTGTAGCGAGGTATCCTCTCATCTATTTTCTTCATAAAAAAGCTTTAGTTCTTTTTTCAATCCCGTGACAAAGTCCTCCTCCCTTGCCAGATCTGTCCACATTGTCCATCTTTCCCTATGCTTTCTTTCTTTCCAACTTACTGGAAACTAACTGGATTGTGGTCCGCCCATTCGTTTGGTCCAATTTCTATTTCTACAGCCAATCTTAATATTTCTGGAGTAGCCCAAATCATATCTATCCTGGACCATGTCTTATGTCTAGGGGAGAAATATGTGAAATGGGCCTCTCCTGGATGTGCAACTCTCCAAGAGTCCTAATTCATCCCAAATTTGATCACATATGAATGGCAGTGTCTTCCTTACCCTTTTCCTATTTCCCATATCCATCCCCCTGGCATAATCTTTAGTGGTATTCATAACCTCATTGAAGTCGCCCATTAAGCAAACATATTCATACTCCAATTCGTTTAGTTTGTTATAAATCATATTATAAAAAATTTTCTGGTTACAGTTAGGGGCATATATATTTCCTAGTAAAACCTTCCTTTGGCATATTTTGATTTCTACCAGCAAGAATCTTCCCTCTTCATCAGCAAAGATTTTTTTGGGTTCCAAATGTTTCTGTATATATATCGCAACTCCTCTTTTTTTTGGTCAGCCAAGGATACAAATAAATCACCTAATTTGGGACATAAGAGTAAATTCTGCTAACCTTTTTTGATATGTACTTCCTGCAAGCTTATTATTTGATATCTCCCCCGCTGTAACTTTATTTGTATTTTCTTCCTTTTGGGGGGCAGGTTTAATCTATTAATATTAATTGATATTAATCGAAGTCCATCTCCTGCCAGTTCATTTATTTGGTTCTTTCAATATGTTTCTTTTTCTGTCTCGTCACCATCTGGGATCCCGAGCCCCCAGTAAATTGGTCTTCTTCTTCTTCTTCTCTTAAATCCTTCTGCTCCTTTATCGCTTCCATTTCAAGCATCTCTTCTTGACTTTCACTTTCTACCTCTTCCCCTCTCTCTTGCTTATCAGCTTTAAAGTGCATGTCAAAAATTCCTGCACATCTCTTAGATCTTCTATACGTATCCGCTTATCTTGCCAGCTTATAATCAGCCCCTCCGGTAATAGCCAGTTATAACGAATCCCAGTCTTCTGAAGAAATCGTAAGAAATTCATAACTTTTCCTTATTTCTCTTACCCATTTTGGTAATTGACATAATATAATTATTTCTCATCCTTTATACATTATTTTTTTGATCTCTCATTTTTGTAGTACTTCATCACATAAAGTTTTCTTGGTGCATCATACATGGACTTCTTTCGGTAAATTATGACATCAAGCATAACTGATATATACTCGGAAAGTTTCATCTATATATCAATATACTTCTTCTCTGTCTCTCCCTGTAATCTCTGCCACCATATCCGTCATAATTTGGTCCAAGTTCTCATCTTTGTCCTCCGAGATATTCTGAAACCATATATAGAAGGCTTCCCTATCCATTTCCATAAATATTAATTCATCTTCCAACTTCCTATTTACTCTAGATTGTCTTGTTTCCAGTCGCATTACCTTCTCCTCCACTTTCCCCACTTTAGTCTCCATTTCCACAATCCGCTCCCCATGTGACATCATTGTCGAGTTCATCTCTTCCATTTTGACATTCATTTGCCTTAACTCGTCCCTCACCACTGTTACGTCTGATTTCAATTCATCTATTCCTTTAGTCATTGATTCTTGGTTTTTCACCATTGTTATCATTGTATCTTGTAATGTTTTGAGAATGTCATGGAGAATTGAGGGTATTCCAGTTGTACTTGAGGCTTTCCCTACTGATGCCATTGATGTCATATCTGCCAATGATTTTTGTGCCTTTAGGGAGGTCATAACTGGAGATGATATTGATGGTACTGTGAGAGTCTTCTTCTTGGTAGTAATTGTGGTTGTAGCCATCTTTGTTGGACAGAAAAGGTTGCTCCACTCTAACATACAGTGTATATCTTTACCCTAGTCTTCACAAGTAAATATCTCAATTAGAGGGGTTCAACAAGATAAACAAATAATCAAGTCCAATCTTAATTATGTATAAATATATCAATCAACCATCAACTAATTAATTTAGAACACTTGATGAATCTAGAGGTTTTGATTCAATATCAATTAGGCTAATTAGCAACAAACCAATTTAAATAATTTATAGCTAATAATCTTGAAACTTATTCAACTTCAATCTTTAAGGCTTGAGAAAGGAGACAAGTTGGGAGGGAGAGGAAGAGTCTCAGGAAAAGGAGAAAAAAGAAAAAAGTCATAGTGCAGTTCCAGTATCAGCCACAAGATGGTGTTCAAGTCTTTTATATATTACGACTCCACTAGGAATGCTCAATCTATCAACTTCCTCTTTCCTTTTCCCTCCCGATCACTCTAATGGAGACTTAGATTATATAGCTGAATCACCGTAGTCCTCTTCCACCACTCAACTCAACTCGGTCCGGGACTGTCACAGATAAATGCCTGACCTCAGACCCAGGGCCGGAGGTAGGAGGGCTGGGCAAGCCGATCCCCAGGGTCCACCCTAATCCACTGACCCCCTCCTTACCTTAGCCATGCCCTGGGGGTACTTAAGGTCCAGCCATGTGGTCCAGTCTCAGTTCCAGAGTTGTACCTGCAAGAATGAGATACCTGTGAATAAAGATTCACAGGTACAAAGAGTACCTGTGTGATGGAGTTATTGGGCTTGATCCTTGGACACCTATAACAAATTGGTAGCAGAGGATGGTTTAAAAACCCAACGAAACTACTCCAGGACATGCCAGGGTACTCCATGCAGACGATCACAACGAACAGGGCAAATACCAGGGCATTCGCCAAGAAGATGGCAGAACGACCTGCCCAGGCAGGAACCATGCAAGGAGAAGCGCCAGAGATGAGCGGCCTACTCTCCCACCCGTGCACACCAACCAGACATGACGAGGGAAGAAAGGAACCCGAGAGCCCAGCAAGCGAGAGGAACGATCTAAAGGGAAGACTCCTAAAACTCATAGACTCGGCTCAAAGCAATACCGACCTCATCGCGGAACTTCGAAGCCTGGTGGAGGGCTGCGAAGCGGCGAGTGAAGACTAGAGCGACGAAGACACGGTAAGAAAAAACTGCCCCTGCCAGAAGCCCACCGAAAAGGCCGAAAAAGAATTCGCGCCCTTTTCGCGGCGGCCATCTTGGACGGTGACATCACCAAAGATGGCCAACCAACCACCAATAGATTCCCGAGATTTAAATCTCATGGAGGGAATCAGGGCCTATTCGAAGGTGACCACCCAGAACCACAACGGTGACTGGAATGACTCAAAACCAAAATCCACGAGCTCACCTACCGAGCTCGAGATTGATGGAGCAATAAAACTAATTACCGCGGCCCTTGGGGACAAGATGAGGCTGCCGGACACATCCTCCAGCACCATGCGAAGACCCAGGGGGACCACCGACCCCAGGGGAACCAGCACCGATGCCAACCCAGAGGGACCAACCACCACCGCACAGGCCCAATACCACCCGTGACTCCCAGAAGGCCCACCCATGGGGACACCAGGACCGGGGACAGAGCACCAAGGGCAATGGGGCTACTCACCCAACCGGCGACCAGGATCAGGACCCATGGGACCATCGGTGGGCAGGGGATGGCTATCGGCAGGCAGAGGACTTGGCACGACACCAGGACACAGCCTCCACGCCAGGCTGGGCCATCCGGGACCATTCGCGGCCCCAACAGGACTCCCGATCTTCGCCGACAATCCGCGCCACTTTCCGGGGATCCAGATGACGACCCAAGGCCACTTCGACCAAGCGAGGCCAGCCAAGGAGGAACCGAAGGTCCATCCGGAAGATTGGAGCCTCCACCCGGGAGCTACAGGAATGAGCTCCTCACTCCACGGCTGCTGGACTGGAATGAACTTCAGGCATGCGCAGAGACTACCTATGAGGGAAACGAAACAGAACATAGAGATAGACTGACGCAAGAACATAGAGTCAAGTCAGTACAGACTTGCAACAGTCATCCCTCTGCCTTATTGCGAGTATCCATATGTGCAAAACCATGGACAGCGACACAATGTAAGTAATTTAACTTACAATTCAGGCACTTTGCCAAATGACTTTCCTAAACTGAGACTAGATGGGGACAATTTCTTGGAGTGGAACCAACAACTCCAAGTCATCCTCCTGAGGGAAGACCTGTTCCTAGTTACTGATCCCCCAGAAAAACCCTGGACTTTTGAATTAGACTGTGCTCACCACAAGGCTTACTACATAGTAATTGCCAGTATTACCCCCAGCATCTACCCTAGCATTAGCCACCATCTAACAGCCTCAGAGATAATACAGAAAATGCACAGACTATTCCATAGCCAGAGTGTAGCAAGCAGGCTTTCCAGGGAGTTTTACTTAACCAAACTCAAGGCAGGAGCCCCCATGAGCGAACACTTATTGTCATTAAATGCCACCAGGGCTGAACTGACACAGAGGGGGGAGATCATAAGTGAGAGAACCGTGATCAGCATTATTGTCAATTCTCTGGACCCCAGCTGGGACACATTTATCACCCAGATAGATAATCTCAGCTCAGAAAAACTCACACTGGAATCACTGAGTAACAAACTCATTGCTGAGGATAGCATAAGGAAGGACCGCTCACTAAGCCGTAGAGAACAGAGACTCAGCAGGAGGGTGGAACCACAGGGTAGGAGCCACAGCAACACAGAATGTTACACATGTGGCTCAAAAAACCATTACAAGAGGGATTGTCCTAGGAACATTAAAGATAGAGATAGGCCACACCGGAGGGACAGGCCAGAGCAAAGAGCGAGATTCAATGACAGGCATTCGCCAGACAATAGACACAGGCGTAGGGATTCCCCTAGCCCAAGGGACAGAAGAGGTTACAGGGACAGCTCCAGGGAGAGCCAAACCGGGTCACTGCATGGACTGGGGGACCAAGAACAATACACCAACCAGGAGAGGAAAGAGGGCACGTGGTTGCTAGACTCAGGAGCCACCAATCACACCACATATGATCAGAGCTTGCTAACCTCATTCACCAAAGAAAATTTTATAATAAAGGCGGCCAACCAAAATAACGTCCAGGTGACAGGGAAAGATAACACACACATGCCAGGGATTGGAGTGATAGAGGGAGTATTATTAGTACCAAACATACCCTACAACATTCTTGCCACCCTGAAACTGAGCAAGGACAACAACGTTGAGGTGACATTCAAAGAAGGGAAAGCACACGTAACCAGAGGGGGTGAGAGCGTAGGGAAGACAGTAGTCAGAGGGGGTCTGCCATACTTTCACCCAGACAGAGACACACGCCCAAAGGTGAACACCCACTTAAGGGCTAAGCCCAACACCGCAGGCAGCAGAAACGAAGAGAGCAACAGCGAGGAAATAGAGGGGGTTAGTCACACACACACAACAAATGGACCAAGGGACCAAGGGTCACCTGGTAAAGGGAAGCCATCAATAGGAAAGTTAGTACATGATAACTGCGCGCACCTATTACATAGGAAATTAGGACATATCAGTTTCCCCATGGTACAAAAAATGATGGAATGCTCCGAAGGTGTAAAAATAAAAAACTGTGAGAACTATCCCAAGTGTTCTGTTTGCAAAAGTTTTAAACTAAAAGCCAAGCCCAGGCCAAAAAAATCAGTGCGCACCACCAACTCCATTTTTCAACTCATACACATGGACCTAGTGGGACCACTAAGGCCCTCCATTAAATACAGGAAAAGGTTTTTCTTAACCATAGTTGACGATTTCAGCCGCTATGGCTTCGTATACACCCTGAAACATAAAAATGAGGTGTTCCAAAAATTTAAAGAATTCTATGCAAGGGTAGAAACACAGCATAACACTAAGATCAAACAGATAATGACAGACCGGGGGTCTGAATTCTTATCAAGCGATTTCTCACACTGGTTGAAAACACACGGGATACTACAATACACATCTTCTCCATTCTCCACCTTCCAGAATGGGGTCGTAGAATGAAAAAATGGAACGTTACAGATCATGATGAGGTGCGCACTAGAGGATGCAGGCTTAGGACAACATTTCTGGTCAGAAGCACTTATTTATTCAAATTATACGCTAAACAGACTGTGGTCCAGCGTACTGAACAAAACTCCATACAAGTTGATGTACCAAAAAAAAAACCACAGGTGTCACACCTGCATATATTTGGAGTCACAGCTGATGTACACATCCCCAGGCAATTACGACATAAAGGAGACAAAGTATCCCGAAGATTGAGGTTTATGGGATACAAACCAGGGACAAAGGGGTTCAGGTTCATAGACAGCAACAACAGATTCGTAGTATCACGAACAGCTGTCTTCCACGAGAACGCCAACTGGTCCAAGATACATCTCAATGAGGTGTCCCTCAACAGGGACGGACCAAAAGACAGCCAGAGGGAGGTGGAACACAACATAGGAGAGATCATAGAGCAGGGGAAGGACAAACCCAAGAGACAGGGGATACAGGTTAAGGAGTGGAAGGAGAACCATCCCAACATTAAGGTAGACTCGCTCACAGAGAAGGAGGCCAAGTATCTACACGACACCAAAATGCCACCTGCCAGACCAGTCAGAGTAAACAGGGGAAAGGCACCAAAAAAGTTAGAGGATTATGTCTTATCTCTACACACTAACCAACTAACCCCCAACACATACGAAGACGTGCTGAGATTACCGGAGGGAGAGAGGGCAAAATGGGAACAGGCTATGGAGAAGGAGATGAGTAGCCTAAGGGAACTAAAGGTATACACCCCCTCCAAAGTCACAAAGGACAAGACACCCATAGGCACCAGGTGGGTCTACAAAATTAAGGCACTAGAGGGAAATAAAGTCCTCTATAAAGCCAGACTAGTGGCACAAGGGTTCGCCCAGAAGTACCCAGATGACTACACAGAGACATATTCCCCCACCGTCAGAGCCGAAAGCGTGAAATGCGCACTGGTGATCGCATCATTGCTTGGCCTAGAAGTACATCAGTTCGATGTGCAAACCGCCTACCTACATGCTGAACTCAATAAGGAGATCTATGTAAGAGCGCCACCCAGCCAAAGTACCAAAAAAGGGGAAACCTGGGTCCTAAACAGAAGCCTATATGGGCTAAAACAATCAGGAAAACGTTGGTACCTGTCCAAAACTTTGAAATCCATGGGGTTCTCAGCCACCTCAGCAGACAACTGCTTCTTCATCAAGAAAGTAGGCAACTCCACTGAATATGTTTTGATATATGTGGACGATATATTGTACATCAGTGACCAGACCAGCAGGTGCAATGATTTTGCTAACGAGTTAGGGAGACACTTCTCGCTAAAAATTCTAGGTAAGGTGGACAAATACCTAGGGGTACAGATCACAAAGACAGACAAAGGCTTCCAGCTTTCACAAAGGGACAAAATATTGGAACTCTTGCAGAAATGCAACATGGCCAATGCCAAAACGTGTGAGACACCAATGCAGCTGGATTTCATAAAGGATATGTATAATGAGGCTGAGGCATTCAAGGATAATACACTATATAGGTCCACCATAGGCTCACTATTATACATTGCGAACTGGACAAGGCCCGACATTGCCCTGCCAGTTAACTTATTATCCCAGCACGTAGGTAACCCCACCGTGTACCATTGGGAGGCCATCAAGAGGATACTAAGATATCTAAAACGTAGTGCTGATGCCTGCCTGTCCCTAGAACCCGAAACAGCCACAAGACCCACACTCACTTGCTACGCTGACGCTGACTGGGCTGGAGACGTGAAAAGTAGGAAGAGCACCTCAGGCTACATATTCTTCCTAAACAACAGCCCAGTACATTGGTACACAGGCAAACAGAACCTGGTAGCCACATCCACGACAGAGGCTGAATACATATGCCTATCCAAAGCCACCAACAACCTGGTCTGGTTTGATGACCTGCTCACAAATGTTTGGACTGAACCCACCTACCCAATCACTATCCACGAGGACAATAAGGCTGCAGTTGACATATCGAAGGCTGAAGCAGTAGGCCAGAGGTCGAGGCATATCGATATAAAACACAAGCATGTCAGACAGTTTTCAAACATCGGGTTCATAAAGGTCATACACTGTGATACCGAAGAGCAGCCAGAGGACATATTAACAAAACCCCTACAAAGCAAACAGCACACGTACCTAACATCCAAACTGGGCGTTCTCTCAAGGACAACCTCTCAGGTGCACACAATCCAAGGACATCCAGGTCAGGCATTTAGAGGGGGGTTTGTCACAGATAAATGCCTGACCTCAGACCCAGAGCCGGAGGCAGGAGGGCTGAGCAAGCCGATCCCCAGGGTCCACCCTAATCCACTGACCCCTCCATACCTTAGCCACACCCCGGGGGTACTTAAGGTCCAGCAATGCGGTCCAGTCTCAGTTCCAGAGTTGTACCTGCAAGAATGAGATACCTGTGAATAAAGATTGCTAATTCGAAGAGTACCTGTGTGATGGAGTTATTGGGCTCGATCCTTGGACACCTATAACAGGGACAATTTGAATAGGCAAGTAGCAAATAGAAAAATCCAGTAAATCCAAAAATCCAATAAATCCAACAGCAGCTCCACGATCACCTTCAGACTGTCTCGCTCCAGCAGCAATCTCACCCGAACCAGCAGCCCTCAGCAATCATCGGTTAGTTTTTCTGCGTTGGTCTTCAGCCTCCTCCTTCTTGCCACTTCCTGATCACTGGCTTGATAGGTCAAATATCCGTTGGGATATAGATAGAAGTAATACAATAAAGTTCAATCTTCAATATCAGCTACCAGCCGCTTATTGATTATAGTATGATGATAATAGATAGCGGCAGACCCACAGCTTAGGGGCACCATAATGGATGCCTTCTTTCAGTGTCGGCACCTCAGGGGGAAATTTCAGTGTTTCCTGAGGGGTCCGCACCACCCCGTGATAGCCCTGCAATCCCCTCTTCTTTTGCCGATCTAAACACGAATGGCAATGGCCAAATTAAGCCGCCAAATGCTAAAAAGGGAACGGGTATCTAGGAGAACTCCTTACCCTGCTCCTTATTGCTATGACATCATACCAGAAGTCACTACTAACATCTTTTATATGGTACATTTGGGAAGAGAAACATTTCCTCATAGAACCAGTGGAGGGAATAAATTGATCATTAGTATATTGCAGCTTTGATTTAGAAAAGGGCTTAAGAGTCTTTCGAGTTTTAAAACTAATGACAGCATTTCAGTCTCCTCAATCTGATATTTTCTAAATGCGTTGGACTACAATTACTAAGATGCTAGTAAATCACTACATCTGGAAGCACTGTAACAGCAATATTTAATAATAAGAAATATTTCCTATAATAGCCTTTATATAATAGCCTTTATATAATCACTATGAAAGTTATGACTGCACTGAACACAATTTTCTCAAAGCTAGGAACCAACATGCAATACTAGACAGGTACTATATGTATGATATGCATGGTGATTTACTAAGTAAGACTGTGATGAAACAATCCCATAAACATATCACATGCTTGTATTTATTGTGCCAGCTACCTTCTAATTTGATCTTGTAAATGAGTTCTTCACTGTGGAACATTATTTTTCAAGCAACTGTCTTTCACATTCTGTTTGCACAATCCAGAAAGGACCACAACTGGATCCGGCAATATTGGCTAACTATCGTCCTGTCTCCAACCTCTGCTTCATTGCGAAGGTTCTTGAGAGTGTGGTTGCGCAACAGTTTCCACAATTCCTGGAGGAAACATCCTATCTAGATCCATTCCAGTCGGGTTTCAGGTCTGGGCACAGCACGGAAACGGCATTGGTCGCGTTGGTGGATGATCTCTGGAGGGCTCGGGACAGGGGTTGTTCCTCTGTTCTGGTCCTATTAGATCTCTAAGCGGCTTTTGATACCATCGACCATGGTATCATGCTGCACCGGCTGGAAGAGTTGGGGGTGGGAGGCACTGTGTTGTGGTGGTTCTCCTCCTTTCTCTCCGACCGGTCGCAGTTTGTGTTGGCAGGGGGGCAGAGGTCGACCTCGAGGCCTCTCATTTGTGGAGTGCCGCAGGGATCGGTCCTCTCGCCCCTTCTGTTCAACATTTATGTGAAGCCACTGGGTGAGATCATCTGTGGCTTTGGGTGAGATACCATCAGTACGCTGATGACACCCAGCTGTACATCTCCACCCCAGGCCACCCCAACGATGCCCTTGAAGTGATGTCCCAGTGCCTGGAGGCTGTGCAGATCTGGATGGGGAGGAACAGGCTCAAGCTCAACCCTTCCAAGACTGAGTGGCTGTGGCTCCCGGCATCCTGATATAGTCAGTTGACTCCATCACTGACTATTGAGGGCGAGTCTTTGGCCCCCACTGAAAGGGCTCGCAATCTGGGAGTCCTCCTGGATAGGCAGCTGTCTTTGGAAGAACATCTGACGGCTGTTACCAGGGGGACCTTTTATCAGGTTTGCCTGATTCGCCAGTTGATTTGCCCTTTCTCGATTGGGATTCCTTGTGCACAGTCACTCACGCCCTCGTCACCTCTCGCCTTGACTACTGCAACGCTCTCTACATGGGGCTCCCCTTGAAGAGCACCCGGAGGCTCCAGCTGGTCCAGAATGCAGCAGCGCGGGTAGTGATGGGAGCAACATGGCGCTCCCATGTAACACCTGCGCGAGCTGCACTGGCTCCCCGTGGTCTTCCGGGTGCGCTTCAAGGTGTTGGTTATCACCTTTAAAGCGCTCCATGGCATAGGGCCTAGCTATCTGCGAGACCACCTGCTGCTACCGACGACCTCCCATTGACCCGTGCGCTCCCACAGAGAGGGCCTCCTCAGGGCGCCATCAGCCAAACAATGTAGGCCTTCTCTGTGGGGGCTCCCACCCTCTGGAATCAGTTGCCCCCGGAGATAAGGAGAATCCATGACCTCAATGCCTTCCGTCGTTCCCTTAAAACCCATCTTTTCCAGCAAGCCGGGTTGGCTTAAGAAGAAATTTTTAAATTCTTTTAATCAGTCTGTGATTTCTTAACTTTTGGGCCAAAATTTATATATATTTTTAAATGTCTTTTAATATTTGTATTCTATGATTTTTATCTTGGCTGTAGACCACCCTGAGTCCTCAGGGAGAAGGGTGGTATATAAATTGGAAATTAAATTAAATTAAACTAAAAACAGGAACACATGGTCTGTAAACAAAAATTTCTAGGATTAGTTCCTGGTATCTGCAGATACAGGTTCTTCAGATAGGGAAGCCTTTACTCTAAGGCAGTGGTTCTCAACCTTCCTAATGCCGCGACCCTTTAATACAGTTCCTCATGTTGTGGTGACCCCCAACCAGGGGTGGGTTCTAAATTATTTTACTACCGGTTCTGTGGGCGTGGCTTATTTTGTGGGTGTGGCTTGGAGGTCATGTGACTGGGTGGGTGTGACTAGCTGGTCATGTGACTGGATTGCCATGGCTATGTGTATAGGGATTACTCAAAGGGCTGAAAAAAGTCATTTCTGACAGGTCCTCGCACTTTTGACTGGTCCTCACACTTATGACCATCCTCACATTTATGCCCATGCAGCATTCTTAACAACTATGTCACACATTTCACAACTGCTTCTCTTCACCATGGTGACAAGATAGGGCAAAAACGTAAAATGTGAGGACAGTCGTAAGTTCGAGGACTGGTCAAAAGTGCGAGGACCAGTCAAAAATAACTTTTTCAGCCCTCTGAGTAGTCCATATGCATAAAAGGACTACCCAGAGGGCTGAAAAAAGTGGTTTCTGACAGGTCCTCGCACTTTTGACCGGTCTTCGCACTTATGACTGGTCATCATTTATGCCCATTGTAGCATTCTTAACAATGTGTCACTCATTTCACAACTGCTTCTCTTCACCATGGTGACAAGATAGGGCAAAAACGTAAAATGTGAGGACAGTCGTAAGTTCGAAGACTGGTCAAAAGTGCGAGGACCAGTCAGAAATAATTTTTTCAGCCCTCTGAGTAGTCCATATGCATAAAAGGATACAGCAATAGAGAGGGATGAAGGAAGGGAGGGGAAATTAGAGTAGGAGTGAGGGTAAGAGAGGGAGGAAGAGAGGAGGAGAAGGAGAAAGGAAGGGGAAGTAGGGAGGAGAAGAAGAGGGTGAGGAAGAGAAAGTAAGAAGGAAAGAAAAGAGAGAGGTGGTAGGTTTGAGGAGAAAGATTGCTGTAGAATAAAAAAGATGAAAGGGAAGAAAGCCAACCCTAAACAAATATAAAGATATTAAGATAAAGAATGAATTGTTAAACTTTAAGAATAAAAGAGAACAAATATGAATAAATAACAATAATTAGAAACACACATACAAACATACAATGTATTTTCTTTGAACAGAGTATTTGGCCGGTTCACAGATTTAAACAGTGTTTAGTCATTTCAATTAAATTTACAATTTCTATATTTCCTTTTTGCCATATTTATTCCTCATCTATTTTTGTAAAAAACCAATATTACCCTTAATCCTCATCTCTAATCTTAATCAAATTCAATTTTTCCCTTCTATTCTATATTATACCCCTTCCCATTGTCATCTATTTTTATATCCATCCTCACATTGGTTAATTATGTAATATTACAGTTGTTTAATATGAATTCAACATTTTAATATAAATCAATTAGTTATATAACTACCTTTTTTGTATATTAATGAATATGAACATGAATATTCCAATTATTTCCATGCAATCCAATTTCTTACAAATCAATTAATTATATTTACCCATAATAATAAACCAAATAATTTCCCCCATATATTCCTCCAAACCACAACTTAACCATTTCTACTTTCAACACAATATACAATTAATAGTATCTCAATTATTACAATTCCCTAGTTAAATAGAGCTTTTTTTCTTTTGTGTTTTAAAATCTCCTCTTTTTCCCTAAATTTCCCGTTGTTTGCACCTACCTTTTTTGGTGAGGAAAAAGAAAAGAAATCTGCCTGCCTAATTTTCCAAGTTGCAGCAACAGCAAAGCAGTTTCAGTTTCGTTTTTAAGCATAGATGCGGGGGGGGGGGGGGAAATCAGCACTCTTTCCAAGCAAGCAGCAGAGCCCTGAGCAAAACAGCTGAGAGCAAATCAGCTGGGGGTCAGGAGCCGATCTAAGCAAGGGCTAATTAGCCTATGCTGAAGCTCCGCGGGCCAATAAAATTACAAAAAAACACCGAACCGTTTGTTAAATTGCTGGCTCCCCCGCCCCTCGCCCACCACTATTTATTGGCAATAAATAGTGGTGCGGAGGGGCGGGGCAAGCCAGCAATTTAACAAAGGGTTAGGCTGCACCACTGGCTATAGGGCGGCCCTTTGAAGCCCCGTGGCAAGAATTTAAACAGTTTTTTTTCCTCTAGCCATCGGAGGCAGCAATAGATTGGGAGTGGGCGGGGTAAGCGAACGGCCGGTGATCCAACAGAGCAGAGGGTGAGGGTGAGTGAAGGCGTGGGGGGGGGAGAGAGGGCTTTGGCGACCCCTGTGAAATGGCTGTTCGACCCCCAAAGGGGTCGCGATCCCCAGGTTGAGAACCGCTGCTCTAAGGCATATGTGCCACTATGGGCCTATGAAGTCAACATCTAGCAGGGGCAGATTTCAAAACCCGTCGCTACCAGTTCATTCATGAGTGCACGCACAAGCGCATGGCGCTTCTGCACATGAGCAGAAACATTCAGGCAGGTGGGGTGGAGCCTCCTGCCACCGCTGCTACCGGTTCGCCCGATCTAGGGCGAACTGGTAGCAACCCACCACTGACACTGAGCCATATGGACCAGTGAGTTCATTCTGTGAAATAGAATTGGTCATGTTCTTTATGACAGTAACAGTGGTTATCCAAAGTGGCATGTTAAAGCCTCAAGATGTTTTGCATAAGAAGTTATCTGCAACTTAACTAAAGCCAACTGATTTTCAAGTAGGCAATCTAAACTGCTTTCAACATCTCTTGTCCCTAGAACTCACAAGGTCAGCTGCTATTAGTTACTAGGGTAACATGCTTCAAGGAAGAAGTATCCTAATACCTTTCAAGGTTGAGAGGCTGTATATTATCTCATTCTCATTGACAATCCAAAATTTGTCTCTGGACAAAGAAAATGATTGTTTAGAAAGTACTTTTTAAAAGTTATTTTTGTCCATTATTTCATTTTGCTTTTTTTTATAATTGCACTCATTGTAATGATCCTTCTCCAATGCAATGGATTCACTCTATTACTTATATTCATTAGCTGCATATCATGTATCTTCTTCTAAAGTAAAACATCATTTAAATTGAGTTTGACTTCTGGTAATTTCATGGATTTCCATGTAGATTTCTTTGCAGTAGCAGAAAAGCAATTTGCCATTAATGGTTCCTTCTGGTGCTCCTACACCCCCCTCCCCAATTTCTTTCTTTAGTCTAGAATTCTCAAATTAATTTAGAGCCTTGTAATTTTCTGGTAGTCTTCCATTCAAATGCTACCCAATCAGTGGTGAAATCTAAATTTCTTTCCTACCGGTTCTGTGGACATGGTTTGGTGGGGGTCATGTGACTGGGTGATCAAAGGACAGAAACTCACTAATAATGTCCTGCTGTAGCAGGGTTTGACTAGATGACCTCCAGGTCCCTTCCAGCCCTGGATTATCCTCTGAAGCTGTGTCTAGTGCCAGGTTTGTAGTCCTTCCTTCCTCTCCTTTTTCCCTCCCTCCCTCCCTCCCTCCCTCTGTCTTTCTTTCTTTCTTTCTTTCTTTCTTTCTTTCTTTCTTTCTTTCTTTCTTTCTTACTCTCTCTCTCTCTCTCTCTCTCTCTCTCTCTCTTTCAAAAATGGACCACCCTAATGCCCCTGTTTTTTGCCTACACCCCCCTTTTGGCCTAGCAGGCTTCAGGGAAGCCTGCTGGGAGCAAAAACTGACACCCCCCACTGTTTTGGGCCTATATCCGCCCCCCAGTTTTTGGCCTAGCAGGCTTCAAGCCTGCTGGGAGCAAAAATGGACTCCCCACCCCACCCCAATAAAAACAAGGTTCTGACAATCACTCACCACAGCTGTGATCATTGGAGCCTTTTTTTAACCTTTTAAATGCATTTTTTTACTACCGCCTTGGGCGAATAGGTAGTAAAAAAAATGCTTTAAAAAAGTAAAAAAAAAAAAAAAGGCTCCGACGATCGCACGGCACAGCTGTGATCATCGGAGCCTGTTTTTTACTTTTTAAAAGCATTTTTTACTACCTATTCGCCCAAGCCAGTAGTAAAAAAATGCTAAAAAAGTGACGATCGCAGGTCGCTCAGCTGATCGTCAGAACTTTTTTTAAAACATTTTTTACTACGTGTTTGGCAAACCAGTAGCCTTTTTTACTACCAGTTTGGGTGAACTGGACCGAAGTGGTAGCATTTCAGCCCTGTACCCAGTCCAATCTTCACAGATTTTTATCAATCAACCAAATGAACAAGGCATTAACTAGGTTAGTGGACTTGTTTTTAGCTATGTAAAATATGACCTTAATAATGAAAGAATAATTGTGCTTCTATTTAACCAAATGAGGTGCAAAAATGCAAAATAATTCCTTCAAAGATTAGTAGAAATTAAGGTTAAAGATAAAACATTTTGTAGTTTTATAATTTGACTAGACAACCTATGATCTTTCAGGGGTATTTCATTACCTAAACAGAGAAATAGAGTGACCACAGCTGAATTGCTATTGTTTTGGTTTTAAAATTAAGGAAGAAAAGATCATTTTATTAAAGAAGAAAGTTGTGTAGCAAGACAAGCATAAATCCTTTTTGTTTAGCAAATGATTTTTTTTGATGATGACATTTGTGGTTGATCTGCATTCTTTAAAAGTACTCTACTGTTCTCACTTTTTTCCCCTCATCTTAAAGTAGCATACAGCTGACCATATTGGAATGGAATATTTTCTCCAGATAAATCAGTATATTTTACATGGTTTGTCCTTGCACTTTATGTATAGTGAGAACAAAGCATGACTGTGTCCGCTGAAGAGGGACATTTTTGTCCTCTGATAAATTCAGTGTTAATTCTTTGAATCATGATCATGTCATTTTTGAACACTGATGTAATGATGGATTTGTCCTTGAATAATCACAGAACTCATTTGTAATAGGTTCATCATTGCTATATAAATTGAGGAGTTCATTAGATAGAGGTTGCAAATTGCTTATCATGACCTTTACCTTCATACAACAGAAAATTGTGGTTTCTCCAGGAAATAGAAATGCATGACAGTGAGGGCAGACTTTGGTCATGCTACTAATATCAGCAGAAATATTATATCATGCAAATCACACATTTTGCCCATTTTGTTGAGTTCTTGTTATTGAAAGTGCCTATTGTCTTGTTGAAAAAGTCTTGCAATGATTAGTCTTTGTCACATATTCTCAAGTTGATATTCTGTTTCTTCCTCCATATTTTCTTGACCCCTCATTCTTGACTTTTCCTTGTGATTCTGTAAAGGTGCAGATCTTTCATCCTCTGTTGCTTCATCTCTCTTCCTCCTAGTCCCATCCTGACAAAGTTTAGTATCATCTCCTGACCGCGACATTCCCCCCTTTCCAAATGGCATAATTATGCTGGTGTTAATTTAATTTGATTTGATTTAATTTAATTTTTATCACAATGTGATACATTGCAGTTCTCATCTCAGAACAGTTTAGAATCCCTGCTGACTTGTCTATTTAATTGTAATTAGGGTAGTTATAAAATAGGATCATGTAACTTCTTCAGGGTTAGGGCAGGACCAGTCTACCTGGTCTCTGGCAGCCAAAGGAAGGGCTAGTCTACACTCAGTTTCAGCATAGAAATCAGTTGAAAAATAAACAGAATGGGCAAGGACTAAGACTAGTGACTAATATGTTTGATTGACTTTGGATAGATTCAGTTTCTACTCCATCAGTAGCCATAGCAGCTCACTTAGTGGCTTTCAGTCCAATCTACTTCATAGGGTTGTTGTGAAGAAATATAGGAGGATATAGACGACGGGTGTCAAACTTGCAGTGTCATGTTGTCATCATGTAACATATTGTGAGTTTTCCCCTGTTCGCTAAACTGGGGGTGGGTTTAGCCAGTGCGTGACACATCTGGCCGCGGGCTGCAAGTTTGACACCCCTGATATAGACTATGTATGTATCTTGAGTTCCTGAACAAAGATGGGATATCTTTGCATGTTTGTGTGACAAAGAAGGGGCACATAAAACAAGAGAAATATTTAGGTCTTTCTTTCTGTACCTTAAAGTTATTGCTTCTTTAAGAGCCACTTAGGTCAATTCTCACATGACCGCAGCAGCTATCCAGTAGTAATCAGTAGTGGTTAACAACCAAAAACATTCCCAAGTCGTGGGTCCTTGATATGCTTTCTCTAAAGTTAGTCCATTTGAATTTAGTTATGAACCTTAGTTCATAAATTGTTGCCCTCTGATGCACAGTTTCGCCTGGGTAAAGGTCATGACAGTGAGAGTTTTAGTAGTATATAGATAGATTTGAGATTTGGAGTATTATTAGTTTATGATTATATGACAATCCTAGCTGTCAGCAATACATAGGGATAATTTTGGAACAGTTTCTCTCCTTCCCTTCTTTTTTTCTCTTTCACACATACATACACACAAACAAAGCATAAGAAGAGGAGAAGTGACTGTCTTTATCTTTTTAAGGCAATTTTCTGTAGATTTTAGAGATTTAGTAGAGACATGTAAAACTTGACAATCAAATGCCCTGTTTGTGTTAATATCAAATTATTATTTTCCATATGACAGAAGGTGATATTAAATACATCACTGAAAAGCAGTTGTATTTCTATTTAAGTCATTCTATTCATTGTATGCAATTTTAATTTAAATACAAATAACATTTACATTTAAATTGCATTTAGTTTTTCATTTTAATCCTCTATTATATTCTGTATTGCATTAGTCCCAGCACACCATTCAAAGACCAATTGTGACCCCTGACTTAGAAAAAAAAAAGTTGTGCATTTGTGTTTAACTGGAATTTGGATTGACTGGATTAAATTTTAATGTAAATGCTGAATGTACATTCAGCAATGTACACTTCCTTCTAAAATTCACAGACAGGAACACTGAGCTTCTAAAGCCATTGCTTAGCAATACACCATGAAGGCAAATGCATGTCTATAAACAGATAAAACATTCCATTGCATAGAGATCACTGAATGCTGGCCTTCTACTCACTATTGTGTGTAGTTAGAAGCATTCCACAGGAATCAAAAATATCTGGAATTCTTTTGATTTATCTCTAAGTCTTATTTCCTGCAAATTCTAATGGTTTCTACCTTGAAATTTTCAATAAATGTCCACAGTAATCAGGGACCCTTCTCCTATCTTTATCTGATACAATGTGTGCTGACTCAGGCTGGGCACAGAAGCGATACAGCTGAAGCAAAGGCTTAATTCCCTTTTATCACTCCAACCTTTCCCACAATCCCCACAGTTCACTGCATATTCAAGAGCAGAGGTCTAAACACACATACATGCTTCCAATAGTTCTTGGCTGCTATACGTCCAGAGGAGCAGCACAGTCCTGGAAGCAGAAGCGGTACGGGAAACCTAATCATGGGGTGTCCTCATTGCTCAGAAAGTTTGCTGCAGATGCAGCAAAAACCTGGAGCAGAGCACTGTTGTTGCGAGCTCGCACACGAGTCTAAGGCATATGTGCCACTGTGGGCCTATGAAGTCAACACTGAGCAGGGGCGGGTTACACAGGGCAAAGGCAAGGCAAGGCAAGGCAAGGCAAGGCAAGGCAAGGCAAGGCAAGGCAAGGCAGCAGGGTGTCGGTAATCGCAAGTGTGGCTGGAAGAATGAAATACTTGTTCCCGACAAATGCCCCCCCCCACAGCATCTCCTTATATCCTATTTCCCAGGTGAGCCTGGAGACGAGGGGCAGGGCACCCTCCTCCTGAATCACTGGGTCACCCTGTGCTGATCCCACCTCCTTTCCATTCTCTGTACTCAGGGATCAGGCAGGGGAGGCAGTTGCTCTTCTCCAGAGGTCCATTACTCCTCTGCTCCACTGCCTATCCTTTCCATCTCCCCCCCCCCCCACTCAGTTATCCTCCTTGGACTCGGCCTCCGATGGGGCCATGACGCAATGTTACAATATTATAATTAATCAACAATGTTTTTTTTTAACCAAACAGAATTAAAAACAGTCAACCAGCAACCATTCCATTTATATGCAGTTTAGTTCATTTGAAATAATTTCAGTAATTCTAGGATAATGAAAAAGGATGTGGATTAAAATATAACACACAACTAAAGATTTATATTTAAGTCAAAAATTTTAGTGACATAAAAATAGATGGCCGTTCCCTATTATGACCTAGAAGATTAATTTAATCCCAAGTGTATATCTGTGTGGAATGACTTAAGCATTTGTTTTCATTAATAAATATTTTGAGCAAACTTAGTGGCAAAGTAGATTTGATAGTGAGAAAATAAAAATTCAGTCAGCTCATAATTCAGTATTATTGGTCCAGTCCCATTGATGTTCAGCTTTTAAAGAAGCCAACCAGAGTTATTATTCAAAGCTTTTAAAAATAGGCTGAAGAGAGAAGCTTGTTGATAAAAATTATAAGTAATGAAGTAGCCCAAGGAGGAATGTCAAATAGAACAGGAGATCTTGATGTGAAGACCTAGTTTCCTAATTGTTATTATGCTTACAAGGACATCCTGTAAAAAAAAAAAAATGAAAGCCTTGTTGAACACCTGCTGTAAAAAGATACTTGGATTCTGGAGCCATCTTAAATCATTTTTTGCCTGAAACGAACTGCCAAACAAGCCCTAGGCCATTTAATTTCCAAATACCAATAATTAAAATTAATAATCAGCATTTGGCAGGGCTTCAGCCTTTTTCTGTTCTTTTCATTTCCACATAAATTTTACTGAAGGTCAGAGTTTGGAGGGACAGAGCAGAACCTGCCTGCTATGAGCTCAGGGGAGGTTAAAATATGGCTTGTTCACAATGCCCCTCACTGTTCAGGATTTAATGATCCTTGACGATGATAACCTAGAAGTTAATTTCATTCTGTCCCCCCAGAGCAGCCATAGTTATGACAATTTGAAAAGGCCGAAGGGTACACTTTTTCTCATGATAAAGAATGACCAATGAGGTACAATGTAAACTACAGAATGAATGTTTATTGATTACTTTTTTTAGTATTGTTACAGATAACAAAAAGTCCATTCTCGTTGCTATTATTTACCTTTATATTATTCTTTTTTCCTCAGTAGCATTGCCATCCTTTATTAATTTGATGATATATAGCCTCTGAGGGAATTCTGACATCACTAATTGCACGGTATAATCTCAATGTAAATTTAGCGTGGTAGAACAGGACACAACCATCCACCAACAAAGGTAGTTACATAAGGTATTAGAATCCAAAGTCCACTACAAACTGAATATTTGATAAGAAATACAATGCTAATGTATTTTGAGTAGTCTATTCTATGTACTCTATGTACAAACAGACAAAAGTTAGATAACAGATATGTGATTTTTCTGTCCTTCTACCATGTTTTCTATAAAAGAGGGTATATAGAATGACCTGAAATAGTACATATCCCATAGTTTTCTCCTATCATACATGATCAAACACTTCAATTAATAGGAAACTTACCAAACTTGCCCTCCAGTAGAGTCAAGGATTTATTTCACTGATTATTTTACGGTAAAGGTTATCCATTAAAGGTATCTGCAAAATCTGATGCTTTCATCAAAATGATATACTTGTAAGTAACACATTTGCACTATTACTCTATCTCTATCTGTTCTATACTTACTTACATATATATACATAATGTCACAACCTACATACAAAAAATGTGGCGACTCCAAATCCTACAGTTCATAAAAAAGGAGTGAAACTAGTAAGCTCCACTGGATAAGTAAATGCCAACCCAGATACAACCAGAATAAAATCAATATCATATAAGTATCATACAGAGATACTGTAGTCCTTGAGTTATGACAGTTTACTTAATGATGGTTCAATGTTACGACACTCCTCCCCCCAAAAGTACTTACAACTCAATCTTGGAGTTACATATGTTGCAACATCACAGTGGTCATTTGCCCTTACAACTGAGAGATGCTACGACATGTCCTCTGCCTATTTTTTCCCCAACCTATCCTGCCAGGTCTCCACAGACACTGAGCTCATTTTGCTAGCCAACTGGATTCCAGATTTTATCTTTCTATTTTCAAAAATAATTGGGATGGTAATTATACCCATGAAATAAATGCCTGTTGTTTAAAAGAAATACGTAGACAGATTTAAACAGACTATTAAAGTGCAGAGACATCACACTGATAACATAGGGACATAGTGTCAAGGCCATCAGTTGCAACATGGTGTGAAATCTGTTTCACACCATGGAGAAAGGGTGAATAAAAAATTCAATTGTAATACAAAAGACCGCTGGGACTAGTTTGTACCTTAAGAGAACAAATCATTCAATAGTAGATGAAGGTAATAGCTGGACTAGGACCGCCTTTGCATACTTTCATCTGGTCTATCCCTTCTTTGACTAGGAAACCCTTTAGACCAGGGCTGTCAAACTCACGGCCCACAGGACAGATGCATCACATGCTGGCCATACCCATGCCTGGTTTAGCGAAGGGGGGAAAAGCCCCGATACATCACATGACGCCACCATGATGACGTGAGTTTGACATCCTGCTTTAGACAGTCACTCACACCTTGCTCGTGTCATGGCTTGATTATTGCAACCTGCTCTACATAAAGCTGACATGAAGACCACCCAGAAGATTCAACTGGTGGTGCTGGCCTCCTCCGCAGGGGTGGTGTAGGCCCTCTCCGCTGGGGCGGCGTTCCCTGGGTGGTCGATGATGTTTGCTGCCATTTTTCTGGAGTTGGCCGTCCCTGTCGGGTTGGTGCAGGCCTCCCTCACGGGGGTGGTGTAGGCCTTCCTCGCAGGGTTGGTTTGCGTCTTGTCTGGAGTGTGGTTGGTCTGCTTGGTACGGTTGGTGTCAGTCTCCCTTCCCGGTGGGTTGGGTGCCGACCTTGCTGGGGCGATGTGGAACTCCCTCTGTGGTCGGGTACTGGTCTACTGGCTCCTTTCGGTGGGGTCTCCCTTCTCGGGGTGTTGTTGGCCGACCTCCCCGGGGCGTTGTGGGGTGCGGCTGACCTCTGGGTTCCCATCTACTGTCCCCCGGTTGCAGATTGGTTGGTCTCTGGGCCCAGGGTGTCGACGGCCGCCCTCACCGGGGTGCTGTGGGGTGCTCCTCGTGGATGGTCCCCAGTCTACTTGCGCCGCATCTCGATCAGTGCTCACTCTGGGTGGCGGTCCTACCTCGTCGGGGTGTTTCCGGCCTACCCTGTCTGGCTGAGGCAGGCCTACCTCTTCGGGGTGTTGCAGGCCTACCTCGTCGGGGTGTTGCAGGCCTACCTCATTGGGTTGGTTTCCTTCCACTCCCTTCGACCTTTTCCAGAGCTGGTCGATGTGACCATCCATCTTCCAGCTCTACCCGATCTTCCAGCTCTACCCGATAGGACTTCGGGCCGGTTGTGCTCTCGATCTTCCCCTTCAGCCATTTCGGAGAGCCGTGAAAATTCAAAGCAAAGACCGAGTCTCCTGTGGCGAAAGTGCGAAGTTGGCGGCTGGTGGTTGCAGGTACCTCTGAGTCGTATTGAGGGTGCAGTCTGTCCAGTGGTGACCGGAGTCTTCTGCCCATCAACAGCTCCGCTGGGCATTTTCTTGTGGTGGCATGCGGAGTGATGTGTTGGGTGAGGAGGAAGTTATCAATCTGCTGCTGCCAATCACCCATGCCCATTTTGGTGAGCGCTTCCTTGGTGAGCCTCACCATCCGTTCCACCTGCCCATTTCCCGCCGGCCTGTACGGTGCTGAGAGGGCATGGCGGATGCCCAGTCCATGGCCAAGGACGTGAGTTGGGGCCCGTTATTGGAAACCAACACATCCAGCAATCCATGGGTGGCGAAGAGTCGGCGTAGAGCCCGGATCGTCACTTCTGTTGTGGTAGATGCCATGGGTACCACCTCGAGCCACTTGGAGAAGGCGTCAACGATGATGAGTAAATGGTGCCCCTGCATCGGACCCGCAAAGTCGATGTGGATCCGCGACCAGGGGCTGCTGGGGGTCTCCCACTTCATCGGTTCGGCTTGGGGTGGCACTGAACGTATTTCTTGGCACAGGTCACATCTGGAGACCCATTCCTCGATGTCTCTGTCCAGTGATGGCCACCAGACATAACTCCGTGCCAGGGCTTTCATGTGGACGATGCCGGGGTGCCCATTGTGCAACATTTCTAGTGTTCTTCGTTGCAGAGCACTGGGAATCAGCACTCTGTCTCCCCATATGTCCGGAATGCTGCTTCCTCCTCTTGGTCCCACTTCCAGGAAGCCGCTTTCCCCAGTAGGCGGTGGAGTGGCTCAGCAATCGTAGCTTTCTGTTTGAGGAATATGGCATAGAAGTTAAGCAATCCAAGGAATGCCTGAAGCTCCATTTTGTTTTTTGGGCTGGGAGCTTAATGGACAGCTTTAACTTTTGATTTGGTGGGGTGGATGCCTGTGCCATCTATGAGATAGCCCAGGAACTCGACCTCCTGGACTCCTAAGATGCAGTTATCTCTCCTGACTCTCAAACCCTTGGCCTTGAAGCACTGCAGGACAAGCCTGAGTCTTTCAAGGAGTCGGGCTTTGGAATCTCCGGAGATTAGTAGATCATCGAAGTATGGCACCACCCCTGGAATGCCTTGAAGAAGGCATTCCATCATTGATTGAAAAATTCCTGGGGCAGCGCTGACTCCAAATTGGAGACGGTTACATTTGAATGCCCCCCTGTGAGTAACGATCGTTTGGGCCTCTGCTGTTTTTTCGTTCACTGGCAGCTGCTGGTAGGCCTGGGCCAGGTCCAGTTTGGCAAAAATTGAGCCAGTCCCTAGGGAATGCAGCAGATGCTGCACCACTGGGACTGGGTATGCGCTCTGTGGCAACGCCTTATTGATTGTACAGTTATAGTCAGCACAGATGCGCACAGATCCATCATGCTTCATTGGGGTCACAATGGGGGTTTCCCATGAAGCATGATCGATAGGTTCCAGAACGCCTTGGGCTTATCTAGCTGAGCATCTACTTTTGGCCACAAGGCAAATGGAACCTGGCAGGGCTTCAGCCTAATTGGGGTGATTCCCTTGTCCAGATTAAAGGAGATTGGCTTTCCCACAAATCTACCAACCTTACCATCAAAGACTTCCTGGAACTCTTTGATGAGATTGTCGAGTTCGTCCTTCTGAATCTGGTGGATGCCTCCGATTGATAGCCCTAGTGGTTTGAACCACTCCACTCCCAGCAGGTTTGGGCGGCTGTGTTCCACGACTGTGATGGGAAGGTTGCCTTGGAATTGCCTGAACTCGATGCGGAGCGTGGTTCTGCCCAGGACACCTATGGGATTCCTGCTGAAGTCCACTAGCCTTGACCGCAAGGGCTTCAACTGGTTCTTCTCACAGGCTGGCTTCAGGCATTTCAGTTGCTGCCAGTCCATAATGGAATAGATGGAGCCTGAATCTACTTCCATTGTGCATGGTGACCCCTCTGCCAGCAGTGTCACATTGAATTTAGTGGCACCGTCGTCGCTTGTGTGAGCGATTGTGGTTTGGTGCACCGCTCTGCTGCGAGGGTATTCCTCGTCTCCGCGCCTGGACTGGTACGAGGACCGTTTGGATGTCCTCTGGGTATCTTTGCAATTTTCACAGAATCTTGGCCTGGGTGGTTTGGGAGCTGGATCTGCTGCTCTGCAGGCCTCGGCTATGTGTCCCCTCTTCAAGCAGCGACGGCAGGTTGCGTCCCTCCATCTGCAGTTTGCTTTGGGGTGGTCACCTTTGCAGCTGCCGCAGCGTTCCCCCCCCCGGTCGCCATGTTGGGGATTTTCCCGCTGGGGGGGGCAGGAAACCTTGTGTATGGCCATTTCCTCATCAGATTCGGATGGCGTGGGGGAGTCATCTGAGGAGTTTGGGCCCACCTTGTGGATCTTGTGGATCCCCCTTGCCTTCACCATTGCGGCAGCCGCTTTCTTGGAAGTCTCAGCAGCTGTGGCTTCTTCAAGGACTTCCTTGAGTGGGATCCTCTTGCGGCTCAGGAACTTCTTCTGGAGACCCACATCCCACATCCCGAAGATGATGCGGTCTCGGATGGCGTTATCAACGTTGTCAATTTGCAGTTGGCAGCGATTTGACGAAGTGCTGTCACGAACTCCTTGATGGATTCGCCTTCCTGTTGGTTTCTCTGCTGGAAGGTGAATCTGTTTGCAATCGGGGTGCCTGTGGGTGCATAGTGTTCCTGCAGGACTTCCTGCAGGTCACTCCAGGACATCTCCTCAATATCTCTGGGCGCCACGAGGTCGATGGCCATCTCTAGAACATCAGAACTGCAGTGGGCCAGGAACAGGGCTCTCTTGTGCTCGTCATCGAGGTTTTGGTAGCCGTTTCCTTGGAGGAATTGCCGGAATCTGACCATATACGACCTCCATTTCTCTCTTGCTGGGTCGAACGGGCTCAGTGAAGCGATCGGTGCTTGCGGGGTTGCCATTCCGTAGGGTGCCGTGGTTGGGTGACTTCAGCTCGGTTAAGGCGATCATGCCACCTCTCTTGCTCAGGTTCTCTTCTCTAGTCCTTCGTCGCCAGTGTTAGATCAGGCGCAGGGAAAGAAGCTCGATACATTTAGTAACTTTATTGCAACAGTAACAAGACTGGCACTGCGCTGCTGGAGCTCTCCTTATATTCACTCCGGCAGACGCACCGCCCCTAAGACAGCTATTCAAACTTCCCGCCCGAGGCTGGCAGCCAATCCGGATGGGTGTCCTTATAAGGACATAACAGAAAGCATTCAAATGAGCTATATATTCTTTTATTACATCCTAACTAGCCTTCACTCCTCCTTAATGCATTTGTTTTCAGTCTGTGCTACTCAAATCACCATTTCTTTTGAATGTAAAGACAGAGGTTAACAGAGGTGCTGAGATTCTGTTTTCTCTTGGTCTTTCCCTATTTGAAGTAAGCAGTGAGGCCCTCCTCCTTTGACTTTCCTCCTAACTGTTGCAAAAAATTGTTTCCTTGCTAGCCTCAGTACATTTTACACCTTTGCTTCCTGAGTTCTAAAGTTGGGTAATCAGCTATTTCTTCCAGTTCCATTAAGTACACTTCTTTAGTCTAAACTCTTTTGTAAACTACAGTATATCTTCAACCACATAAGCTTCTTTAGATGTCTACAAGTTTTTTTTAATCACTGGTATTGTTTGAAACTATCCTTAAGTGCTATTCTTGATCTTTTTAAGAAGTTATAATCATCTACAATATTTTTGTCTTTAAGGTTCTCTTCTTGAGGTTTCTTTATTATTTCTTTTAGTTTATTAAAATCAGCCTTTCAAAATCCATATGTTGCATTTGCTGGTTTATTATTTTATTTAACTTTTGTTAAAACCATTAACTTTATTAATGCACTCAAAGTTCCCACCACCCTAATTTCTTCAGCCATTTCATTCATGTCAGTAAAGTGGCAGAATTCTTACTGGTCTTCTTAGGAGACAAAATTATCATGTACAGAAGTCTCATCACATCAATATTTATTATGGTTATTGATAAAAATACAAGTCAAGAGTTTGTGTATCTTGTGTTTGGCAGACACAGCAATCACAACTACTTTATAACATTTTTGTGGGAAAGGGAGTCTTGAAGGGGTTTTTTAAGTAAACAACTGACTCAAAGGACACACATACCTATACACAACTCTGTCTATCTCTTCTGGCTCATTTGGTGATACGTACTAGACCTGTGATGGTGAACCTATGGCACGCGTGCCACAGGTGGCATGCAGAGCCATATTGGTGGGCATGCGAGCATTCCTTAGCTCAGGTCCAGCATGCATGCGCGCACTGGCCAGCTGATTTTTGGGCCTTCTAGGCCCACCAGAAGTCAGCAAACAGAAGCGGGTGGGGAAGGCTGTTTTTGCCCTCCCCAGGCTCCTAGAAAGCCTCTGGAGCCTGGGGAGGGCAAAAAATGGACCTACCGGGCCCACCGTGCCATCACATGCCAAAAGCGAGGGAAGCGGGGGGGTCATGCCCGCATGCATGGGGGGGGCAGGGCACATAGAATTATGGTGTGGGCACACACACGTGCAACCACCCCACATTCCCCCAGCTTTTGGCACGCGATGGCAAAAAGGTTAGCCATCACTGTACTAGACCCTTAACAAGTTATCCCTTCTGTTACCTTGCTTTTATTTTAACTCAGATGTTTTCAGCCTAGAGAGTTTTAGAGTGGTAAACTCATTGTACTGATACACAAAATGCTACCTTCTTTCTTGTGTTGATTATTACTTTGAAGCAAGATGTATTCACCAAGCGCAAGATTCATCTCACCATTTTTTCTGTAATCACTATAATAATTGTTTTTTTCCACGTTACATCCAGTTCATCTTTTTTGTTATTCAGATTTTATGCATATTGTAGAGATGCAAGATTATGATGACTTCCCTCCCCCCCCCCGACTCTGGTGGTTAGATTCTGTGTTCCATATACCTTTTCCTTTAAGTCTATAGTTTCTGTTCTTTATTAAAGTAATAATTTAAACTTTCTTTTTTGTTTGCAATTTTTTTTAAACAGAAACAACATAAAAACATTAACCTTCCAAATACTTACAGACAGTATTTCGATCGGTGAAAATCATTTCGTGCTCTCAAAATTTTCAAACTCTCATTATATGACAGATATTCTTACCTCTAACAAAAAAACAAGTGCTTAAACATTTTATCCAAATTTCATTTCATATATAATATTTCATCTCCATACTTCATTATCTATCCATTGATAAAATAGCTCCCATATCAAATAATATTGTTTATCTTCCTGTTCTCTTATTTCAAATGTCAACCTACTCATTTTGGCACAATCCAACATTTTCTTAATAATTTCTTCATCAGTAATCATCTTCTCTCCTTTCCAGTTTTTTGCAAATACAATTCTAGCCACTGTTAATATATTCACAATTAAATATTGTAATTCTTTGTTAAATGCCTCTGGTAAGATCCCTAATAAAAATATATCTGGTTTAAGGTCAATATGTCTCTTTGTCATTTTTTCCAACCATGTGTGTATCTTAGTCCAAAATCTCCTTGCTTCAACGCATGTCCACCACATAGGGTAATAAGATCCTGAGGTCTGATGGCACTTCCAGCCCTTCTCCGATTTGTTCTTGAACATTCTGGCTATCCTCGTCGGGGGTAAATGCCACCTGTAAAACATCTTATACAAATTCTCCTTATATGCTGTAGACATTGTCATTATATAATTATGTGACCACAATTTTTGCCATTTCTCTAAATCAATACCATAACCAAAGTTTTTCCTCCATGCTATCATTGACTCTTTAACTTGTTCTTCCAATTTTGCCTCTAGCAAGTGTCCATATAACTTTTTAATTACCTGGTCATCAGAGCCCATCAATATCTTATCTAAGGTAGTCAAAACATTATAAAAGCCTTCTTGTTTGAGATCTTCTCGATATCTAGAAAATATTTGCATATATGAAAACCAATCCATCTTAAACCCCTGATCTTCTAAGTCTTGCTTTAATTTAAGTTCACCCTTTTCATCCAATAATTCACTATATCTAACAATTTGTTCCCTTTTGAATATCACTGGATATGAAGAAGCTTCAATTGTAGATATCCAGACTGGAATCTTCAAATAATGATATTTTTAAATCCTGTCCCAATTCAAAAGCAACGCTTTAAGTATCTGATGTCTTCTAAAATACCCCTGTATTTTAGTTCCTTTGTACCATAAAAAGGCATGCCACCCCATCAACAAATCATGTCCCTCCAAATTCAATAGTCTAGTATTTTTCAATGTTACCCAATCTTTAATCCACATTAAACTAGCTGCTTGATAATATAATTCAAAGTTAGGCAAACCAAAACCACCCCTCACTTTAGCATCTTGTAACAACTTAATTTTTATTTTTGCCTTTTTCCCTTGCCAAATATATTTCAATATCAATTTATTCAAATCTGTAAAAAAAATCCTTGTCCAACTTTATTGGAATTGTCTGAAACAGATACAACATTCTAGGCAAAATATTCATCTTAATGGTTGCAATTCTCCCAATTAAAGATAGTTGCAAATTTCCCCATTTTTCCAAATCTTGTCCTATCTGTTGTTTAACCTTATTATAATTATTTTCCTTAAGAGAACTGCACCTTGCTGTCAACTATATCTCCAAATATTTTACCTTATTCGTAACCTGTATATTTGAAATCTCCATCAATTTTTCTCTTTGCTTTTTCAACATATTTTTAGTCATTATCTTTGTCTTTTCTTTATTAATTTTTAGACCAGCCACTTCTCCAAACTCTCCAATTCTTTCTAGCAATTTATTTATTGATGTTAAAGGTTCTTCCATAATAAAAACCAAATCATCTGCAAAAGCTTGTAACTTATATTCCTCTTTCCAAATTTTCATACCTTTTATCTCCTTTTCTTCTCTAATATTTCTGTTTAGCACTTCCAATGTCAATATAAACAACAATGGGGACAGTGGGCATCCTTGTCTTGTGCCTTTCTCTATTTCAATATATTCAGACAATTCTCCATTTATCATTACCTTAGCCTTTTGTTTTGAGTATATAGCTTCAATTGCCTGAAGAAATTTTTTCCCAAAGCCCATCTCCTCCATCTGTAACATCATAAATCGCCAATTGATATTGTCGAAGACTTTTTGTGCATCTAAAAATATCAGAGCCATCTGCTTTTCAGGATGCCCTTCGTAACATTCTAAAGTGTCCAAGATTATTCTTATATTGTCTCGGATTTGTTTTTTAGGTAAGAATCCATTTTGGTCGGAATGTATAAAATTATTCAAATATCTCTTAAGTCTTTCTGCCAGTATCATAGCAAAGATTTTATAATCTGCGTTTAGCAGGGATATCGGACTATAGTTTTTGATTTGTTGGGTCTGTCTCTTCCTTATGAATCAAAGTGATGTGTGCCTCAGTCCATATCTTGGGTATTTCTTTTTTTATCATTACTTCATTCATAACCTCCAGCATTGGGATCAATAGTGATTCTTGTAAAGTCCTATAATATTCATCTGGCAGTCCGTCTGGACCTGGTGCCTTTCCATTCTTCTGTTTCTTAATTGCCTCAGTTAACTCCATCATTGTTATATTTCCATCCAATAACTTCTCAACTTCTTTGGGGATTTTTGGTAGTTTAGCTTTTTGTAAATACCTTGCCACTTTATCCTCTTCTATCGCATCTTTCTTGTATAGTTGTGTATAGTATTCCTGTATTATTTCCCCATCTCTTTGTTTCCAAATCTACTTTGTCCTTGATGATCAATTAATTGCATTATTTTCCTTGATTCTCTTTCTTTTTTCAATTTATATGCTAACCATCTTCCAGGTTTATTTGCATTTTCAAAATAATTCTGTTTAACAGTTCTTATTTTTTGCGCTAATTCTTCCTTCTCCAGTAGATCCATTTTGTGCTTTATAGTATCCATTTTAATTTTTACATCTTTCTTATATGGATCTTTCTGGAGTTCTTTTTCAAGTCTTTTTGATCATCTCTCAATACTTTAAGGGTTTGTCTTTTCTTCACATTTCTTTTCCATGTATAATCAATGATTAATCCTCTGGCAAAGGCTTTCATTGTATCCCAATGATTTTGTATCGATGTTTCTTTCTTATTCTCCTTGAAAAAAAAGTCCAATTCTTGTTTCATTTTCTGTGTAAAATCTTTCTCTTTTAATATTGTATTGTTCAATGTCCATCTAGATCTGCCTTTTCGCCCTTTCCAAATAGCAATCACTGGATTATGATCAGCCCATGTATTAGTATCTATATTCACTTGTTCTATATTTAAAGTCAATTCCATTGTTGCCCATAACATATCCAATCTGGACCAAGATAAGTGTCTGTCAGAGTAGAAAGTATATTGTCTATTTTTCCCATTTCTCTCCCTCCAAATGTCTTTCAAGTTTATTTCCTCTATCATTTTAAAGAAGGTCCACGGCAATATCTTTCTACTATATCTTGTTGTTCTACTTGTTTTATAGTCCAGTTTTTCATCTACAATTCCATTAAAGTCCCCCATCATGCAAACATTTTCATACTCCATTTCAATTATCTTGTTATGTAATTTCCTGTAAAAATCATTCTGATTATTAATAGGGCTGTATATTGCTACTAAAAGTAGTTTTGTATTGTTATCAATTAATTCCACCATCAAAATTCTGCCATCTGGGTCAGCATACTTCTGCTCAGCCGTAAATGTATTTCTAATATACAGAGCAACATCTCTTTTTTTACTTTGCGCCAATGATAGAAAAGTTTTACCAAGTTTTGGTTGAATCAGTAATTGTTTATGTTGCTTTTTAATATGCACTTCCTGTAAACAAATTATATCAAATTTTAATTTTTCTAATTTGTGGAAGACTGTTCTTCTTTTATTGGCCGAATTTAGTCTATTTATATTTATTGAGATTAATGTCCTTTCCTCCATATTCATACTTTATAATTAGGTTTTTTTTATTTACACTTTATTGATTTTTTTTAACACAGATAAATTATAGTAACAATATCTGTTTGACATCGGATTTGCAGTGTTTATACATATATACATGAAAAAATATCAGTATCCAACTCTTTAAGAACTTCCTCGTAGAAAGCTCTTGCCTTATCAATTGTATTCAGTCTGTATCTTTGAGAGTTCCATGTTAAGCCTACTCCCTCTGGAAACAGCCATCTGTAGTTGATCCCTTTTTGCAACAAAACTTTGGTCAAGAATTGATATTTCCTTCTTATCTCTCTCACTTTCCTTGGAATTTGTCTCAAAACTGTGACTTCCTTCCCTTTGTATTCCAAAGCCTTGACACGAGCAGCCTGAAGAATCTGTGTCTTAATTGATTTCTTAGTAAATCTTATATGTATTTCTCTTGGAAGCTTATTGCACATTGCGTATCCAGTGTAAACTCGATAAATTTCATCAATTCCTTCCATCATCTTCTCTTTAGTTACTTCTAAGGCCTCAGCTAAAATTGTATTCATAATCTCGGGGAGATCCTCCCCTTTTTCTTCTACAACATTTTGAAATCTAAGGTAGAATTCTGCTTTGTCCATTTCCCATCCAATTAAACCAGATGTTCCTTGTTCGACCTCTCCAAGCCTATTCTCAATTTCCTTCAGTTTTTCTTTTTTTTTTGGCCATTTTTTTCCTCCAATTTAACCAGTCTTTCTTCATATTTCATCATTGTTTGTTGTATGCTAACCACCTTTTCATCTGTTTTAAGTAACTGTTGCTCCATTCTTTGTTGTTCTTTTTCCATTCTTTGAAGTGTTTGTAGAATCATTTGTGTCGTCTCTTTCTCTTTCTCTTTCTCTTGCTGTAACATTGTCTGGATGGAGCATTGGCCTCCAGGTGGTGATGAGGATGATGTAGTCACTGCAGCTCCCACTGTCGCTACTTTTTTGCTCATTTTGGAGTTGGCTAAATTCACTTTGAATTCAAAAGATATTCAAAAGATCCCACTAGACCTTTTGGGGCAGGAAAAAAAATAGAAAAACTAGGGTAGAAAGGGGGGAAAAAAGAAAAGAAAGGAAGGAAAAAAATAGCAATTTCTCCAATTCTTCAGGTTCTTCCAAAAACCCTAATCCAAAGGAAGGGAAAAGAAAAATAGGAAGAGACAAAAAATTGAAGCCAACTTTTTTAAAAAAAAAACAATTAAAAATTAACAATAATTCTTCAGGATCTTGAATGCCTTAACCCAATATTTGTGTACAAATCAAGGAAAAAGGGAAAAAACAACAACAAACAAACAAGAAAAAATTCATTCTTCAAATCCTTTATATCCAGAAAACCTACAGGAAGTAATTTTTCCTTTTGCCTCTTTCCAAGTCACGCATCTCACTGGGGTTTAGATAATTACTCAACGAGAAAAATAAAAAAAAAATAATAAAATAAATTCAGAACCTTCCAATATGTTCCCAGGCTTTAACAACTTAAATAGAAGAGCACCTGTGTAAACAACATTCAGTAACTCTTCAATCTCTATATTTGTTTTGACTACAATGTTTCCTTTCTTCTGCAACAAAATTTCTCTTCCAGTGGATGGCAGCACTACACACTCCCCTAATTCTCCTATCCTTATAAGGGAAAGGGGAAAAAAAAGAAAGAGAGGAAAAACTTTCTTTAAAATAGTCCAAAAATAAAAGAAATGGTACCAATCCAGATGCACTCAGCAGATATTATTCGCTGTTCCTCTTCATTTACTGCCCATCACAGTTCCATGCATTAATAAGGGTGTTCTTAGTAGAAAAAAAAAGTAAAAGTTTCTCACCGCTCTGATCACTGTCGTTCCGATCTTCCTTTCCTGAAGTTGCCACAGCCTCCACAGCCTAATGGCTGGTGCTCCGCTGCTGGAAAAAGGGCTTTCCTGGCTCAACCAGGGACTTAGCGATGTCCCTGGGAGCCTCAGGACGTGCCCTCTACTGCCACAGTCAAAGCGAGACTGTGTGGTCCGGTTTGGACCGTCCAGCAGCGGAGCTTCTTGGCAGAGTTTCAGGAGCCCTAGAAACCCTGCATGTCTTGCCGCAGCGCCAACTTCCTTTCTTTTGAAAAAACTTTCTGTTGATGCTGTATTTAACCCATTATTTGCCACTTTTTACTCACTTATGAATCTTGCAACCTACCCTAGTTTAAAGGTTTCCTGACCAACTTAGTCAACTGTTGTCCACATATAGACTTTCCCTTCTTAGAAAAATGAACTTTATTTCTGAAAAACTGCCCTTCATGCCATATGTTTATGCCGCTGCTGAAATATCTGAAATTATATTGCTTGCATCAGGTAGAAAAGAGGATTTCATTTTAAGTTAAAAAAAATCCTTTTCTTGCTGGACTTTTTTGTTCAGCAGGAAGTACTGATGAAAAGAAAATCTGGCCCTAAGATCCTTTACCTTTACATTATCATTTGTGCTCACGTGTCTGAAAAGATAAAGTATGCAAAAAAACAACGACAAGTTTTTCTTTTACTCTTGGATTCAGTCACCTGGGAGACAGCCTACATATTGAAATGGAAAATTTGAATGATAAATAGCAGCTTTTGTTCCTTTTAAGAGGAAATCACCTACAATCACAACCTTTCTTTTTTAGTTCTTGGTGATGGATAATAATGTCACACAGCACTGCAACGGTACTTGGGGCTGCCATTCATGTGGGGATCGCCATTCCACTGCTGCACACTTTCACCAACGACCCTTCCTGTGTGCCTGTTCTCCTGGATCATCAGCCCCGAGGATATACGTTTTACGCATGCCCAAGATGGCGATGGTTGCCGAGATCGCGGCTTGAGGATGAGGGACTGACCTACCCTCTGGGGTCTTCGGGGGTCGTTGTGAAGATCTACGACCCCAGGCCCGGTTAGGAGAACTCTCTGCCCACACGGAGAGGGTCTTTTCCCCTCCGGATATTGAGGCTGGGCTGAGAGAGAGAGCGGGCGATGTCGGGAGCAGCGGACTGCATCAGCTGGGCATCGGCAGCGTTTCCTCCAGCTGGAGTCCACGTGGGCATCGGAATCGGCGTGGCGGCGTTTTTGCCTGGGGCGCGGCTGTACGGCGATTTCCCAGGCTGAGGGGTTGCCCGGAGTGCTGTGGGAGTTGCCGGATTTCCCAGGAGATCTTTGGGATGTTGCCAGACCTTTCTGGGCATTGTGGCAGCGATGGCGGCAATGGCATAACGACGGCAGCTGTGATGGCAGTCCAGAGGGCCTGGCAGGGAGGAGACACCCCCCCCGGAGGCTGGGGATGGGGGGGGCAACGAGGCCGGAGATCATCTGCCTTTTGGGTTGGGCAAGGACCTGGCATGAGACGCTTTTAGATCTTGGGAGGCCTCTTTTACGTGTGGGGCTGGGGGGGGGGGGCTAGAGATAACTGCCCCTGTTTCCCCCCAATGCTTCTCTACCAGGACTATGCTCACCTTGGATTGTCGGCTAGCTCACTGACTCACCCAACGCCAAGTTTAATTTTCATCTGAACTTTCCCTAACTGCCGGGAGGACTATTTAAATCTGAATGGGGGCTGGTACATGGCTCCATCCCATCAGCTGAGAGGGCTGGGCTCAGTTAAACCACCGTGAGAGGGTGGCTCTGATGTCGGGGCCCCTAGGGGCTGAACTGGGATGATATTGAATTTCTTGCATCTGCCAGCAGAGGGGACCTGACCATCGGACCAACCGCCGTGAGAGGGCGGTTTTTGGACCTGAGCCCCAGATGCTGTGCTGTCTGCATTGGCTCATCGCTGCCATCTCACCACAAGAGGGGGCTGACTGGTTGATCGGACCTCCGTGAGAGGGTGGTTGGGTCTTTCCCCCCCCCCGGGACTGTGGTCAACCTGGAACTTGACCTCGTCATCTGTTGTGAGGGGACAGTGGACTGGTCTTGTTGAAAATGCTCCTAAAACTCCCATTCCATGTCTCTCCCCTGGACCTTCTATATGGACCCCTAGGATATGGTTGCTCCCATCCTCTGTGGTCAAGATGTATTCCGCAGCGGAGCTTCTTGGTCTGCGAGACTCCCCCCTCTCGCAGGCTTGGCCCTCCACTCTATCGAGGGCCTACCTCGATGACGGGCTTTGGAACCCCGAGAGGTGGCATGCCGCAAAGAGGGGGTTGTGGGGTTTTTTAAAATTGTCTTTTTGTAATCTTTTAAGGGGTTTAGGGCGGGGGTGGGAAGGGAGGGGCATAGGTCAGGCTCGTTACAGGGGCATGGAACAGAAGGCGGAGAGCGGGGTGTGGAGGAGCTCAGTGTGGATAGGGTGGAGGGCAGTTCTATCAGGACCGTGGTTGGGAGGGGCAGATATGGCGGGAGTAGGGGGCCACATCAGGTGGGGGGGCACGCACCCGCTATCTCCAAGCAGTGGCATGCCTCGGCCCCCATGATTCTTCTCGTCTCCCCGGCTGTCCAGAGTCTCAGAGCCCAGGCCTTAGACTGATGTTGTGCAATGCCAGGTCCGTGGTTAATAAGGACCCCCTCATTTGTGAGCTAATACAGGAGGGGGGTGCGGACCTGGCAGGTATTACAGAGACCTGGTTGGGCCAAGAGGGGGGGTCCCCCTCGTAGAGATGTGCCCACCAGGTTTCCGCGCATTCCATCAGCCAAGGGCCCAGGGCAGGGGTGGGGGGGTGGCGGTCGTTATAAAGGAAGGTCTTGATCCGAGGGAGGCCACTGTACCTCAGATAGCCGGATGTGAGTCTCTCCTGGTGAAGTGGGGCCATGGGATGCAGGTGGGCCTGCTGATCGCGTACCTGGCTCCCTGCCACGTGACAGCGGCCCTGCCTGAGCTTCTCAACGTTATTGCTGGGGTGGCGGTTGATACCCCCAGACTTTTGGTCATGGGTGATTTCAACCTGCCATCTACCGGTGAGGCGTCTGGGATGGCTCGGGAGTTTATGGCTTCCATGACAGCCATGGACCTGACACAATTAATTCATGGCCCCACTCACGTGGGAGGACACACTCTGGACTTGGTTTTTATCTCTGGTCAGTGGCGGAGTGGTCTGGATATAGGGGATATAGTTATTGAACCCCTGTCATGGTCGGACCATTCTCTCCTGAGACTGGACCTTTCGACCGCTGCACCCCACTGCAGGGAGGCGGAACCGACCAGGTGGTTCCGCCCCAGGCGCCTGATGGATCCTGATAGGTTCCAGAGGGAGCTTGGGCCAGTTCCTGAAACTCTGGCTCACGACTCGGCTGAAGATCTGGTGGCTGCCTGGGATAGGACAGCTGCCGGTGCTCTGGACTGAGTCGTGCCTTTGCGGCCTCTGACCTGACGCCGAACCTGCCCGGCCCCTTGGTTTTCCGAAGAGCTGAGGGGGATGAAGCGCCGGAAAAGACGCCTAGAGAGTGGTTGGAGGGCCAGTCGCTCCGAATCCGACCGAACGCTAGTTAGGTCTCATATTAAGACCTATCTAGTGGCGATAAAAGCGGCAAAGCGTAACCACTTTTTCGCTCTTATTGCATCGGCAGATAACCGCCCAGCCGCCTTGTTTAGGGTGACTCGCTCCCTCCTACATCAGGGAGCGCAGGAAGACCCCTTGCAAGGGCAGGCTGAGGATTTTGCACAGTATCTGCATGATAAAATCGCTCAGATTCGGGAAGGTTTGGACTCTGACTGGGTAGATCCCGGCGGGGTGACTGAGGCTGGTCTTGAGAATGTTATCTGGGATGAGTTCGACCCTGTGACTCCTGAGGACGTGGACAGGATCCTGGGGAGGCTAAACGCAACCACATGTTTATTGGACCCGTGCCCTTCCTGGCTGGTACTGGCCACCCGGGAGGTAACACGAGGCTGGCTCCAGAGGATCATAAATGCTTCTTTGAGAGAGGGTTTCTTGCCTCCTGCCTTGAAAGAGGCGGTGGTGAGGCCCCTCCTCAAGAAGCCTTCTCTGGACCCGGCCGTTTTGGCAAACTATCGTCCGGTCTCCAACCTTCGCTTTGTTGCGAAGGTTGTGGAGAGTGTGGTTGCGCGACAGCTCCCACAGTTCCTGGATGAAACCGTCTATCTAGATCCGTGCCAGTCCGGCTTCAGGCCTGGGTACAGCACGGAGACGGCATTGGTCGCATTGGTGGATGATCTCTGGAGGGCTCGGGACAGGGGTTGCTCCTCTGTTCTGGTCCTATTAGACCTCTCAGCGGCTTTTGATACCATCGACCATGGTATCATGCTGCGCCGGCTGGAGGGACTGGGGGTGGGAGGCACCGTGCTGCGGTGGTTCTCCTCCTATCTCTCTGACCGGTCGCAGTCTGTGTTGGCAGGGGGGCAGAGGTCGACCTCGAGGCACCTTGCTTGCGGGGTGCTGCAAGGGTCGGTCCTCTCGCCAATCCTGTTCAACATTTATGTGAAGCCGCTGGGTGAGATCATCCGTGGTTTTGGGGTGCGATGCCATCTGTACGCTGATGACACTCAGCTGTACATTTCCACCCCAGACCACCCCAATGATGCCCTCGAAGTGATGTCCCAGTGTCTGGAGGCCGTGCGGGTCTGGATGGGGAGGAACAGGCTTCAGCTCAACCCTTCCAAGACCAAGTGGCTGTGGATGCCGGCGTCCCGGTATAGCCAGCTGGTGCCATCGCTGGCTATTGGGGGTGAGTCACTGACCCCCACAGAGGGGGCTCGCAACTTGGGCGTCCTCCTGGACACACGGCTGTCTTTAGAAGAGCATATGACGGCCGTGGCCAGGGGGGCTTTTTATCAGGTTCGCCTGATACGCCAGTTGCGCCCCTTTCTGGATCGGGACTCCTTGTGCACAGTCACTCATGCCTTGGTTACGTCACGCCTGGACTACTGTAACGCTCTCTACATGGGGCTCCCCCTGAGGAGCACCCGGAGGCTCCAGCTGGTGCAGAATGCGGCTGCGCGGGTGATTATGGGAGCGACATGGCGCTCCCACGTAACACCTCTCCTGCGCGAGCTGCATTGGCTCCCGGTGGTCTTCCGGGTGCGCTTTAAGGTGTTGGTTCTCATCTTTAAAGCGCTCCATGGCTTAGGGCCAGGGTATTTGCGAGACCGCCTGCTGCTACCGATAACCTCCCACCGGCCAATACGCTCTCACAGAGAGGGCCTCCTCGGGGTGCCGTCGGTCAGGCAATGTTGGCTGGCGGCCCCCAGGGGCGAGCCTTCTCTGTGGAATGAGCTGCCTCCCGGAATACGATTGATCCCGGACCTCCGGACCTTCCGTAAAGCCCTGAAGACGTTTTTATTTCATCAAGCCGGCCTAGCCTAAATGGTTTTTAATTGGGATTTTAATTTTATGGATTTGGGGTTTTAAATTGGGTAGCCAATTATTTAATTCTTTTAATTATCTTAACTTTTGTATTTGTATGTTTTTTAATTTTGGCTGTTCACCGCCCTGAGTCCCTTCTGGGAGAAGGGCGGTATACAAATTAAATAAATAAATAAATAAATAAATGCCTCTCACTTCAACTTCCCAGCCGCATGCTAGATGACGTCAGGGTCATGCACTGAAGCAGTTTATCACCATCTATCACTTTAAGGGAAGACGGAGCAGTGGAACAACTGAAGTGGCTTGTGATGGATTGGGGAGGGAGAGGGAGGATATGGGTTAATTGGATAATTGAGTGATTGCACTGGGGTGGAGCTGTATGCTTCTTAAAAGGTGATGGGGAGGACGGAGCATCAGCTCCAACAAAGTTTCCTTTCTGTAACACTTTAAGGTGGTCAGTTAGTACCAATATCAGGATAAACAAACTTGATTACTGCTTTTGCATGCTGAGGTTTATTTTTCCAGTCTTTACAGAACCTGACAAATGATTCATTTCCACTTTGATCTGGTGACAGAACTTGGAAGGGGTTTTTTTGTAGCTCATTCATATCTATAGAAATTTCTTGGAAGTTGGAATTCATTGCCAAGGACTACATAAGTGCTTTGTGATTATTCGATTCTAGAGGGATACATTTTGCCCTCTGTCTTCTTTCTTCTCTTTTGATGAGACTGTAAGTTTCACATTGTTTTTTGTGCTTTGGTCAAGTACTGGCATCCATGCTTCTATTTAAGAAGTCCTTGTCTTGACAGTTGAGGAGTAGGGATGGTGATCTGCTGTTCAGTTCACTAATCTTTTCTTTCAGAAATTATTCCAGCTGACACAGAACAAATTATATGCTAATTTTGCCTTCTGGGATAAGGGCAAAAATGACATCTCTGCTTCAAAAAGTTTGTGAGTCCATATCTGGCACAATAATTTTTACGTGAGTAGATGTAGGAGAAGATGAAAAAAGCATTTGCCAGAAACAAGTGGTCAAAAAAGGACAACTCTGCTGGTTGTGTTGACTTCCACTCCGGAAGAGTGTTGTAAAGCACTATGGGGAAGAATATAAGACTAAATGCTATTGCTTTCCTATCCCAGAAAGGATCAAGAACATGCACATTAGTACCTTATCTGTGAGAACAGTTAAATCAGGAATGTCAAACTAAAGGCCCGCGGGCCACATCTGGCTGTTGTGGCCCACCAGACTTGGATGATGAGGAGGTTGGGAAGGAACTTGGGTCAGTCCTGGAGTCTGGGGAAGGCTCTGATGGATGCTCTGCATCAGAAGCAGAGATAGAGCCAGGGCCATTCAACATTTCCAGCTGCCTTCGGAGTTGGAGATAAGAGGGGAAGAAGAACAGCTGGGGCTTGTTCCAGGTGTGTATGTGCAGAGCTGTCAGGAGAGGAGAACAACTAAGAAACAGGGGCTGACTCGGGAAGACAGGCACACGTGGATGCTGAATGGCTCCTCCCTGGCTGGGGAATAAATAGAAGCAAAAGGGGAGTGGTGGTTGCAGGAGACAACAGTTCATATTTCTTTGCTTATTGTGGTTCATGCCTCAGAGACTTCTTGCCAGGAATTAATTTACAGCTTTGCAACTGGAAGCTCTTGGCCTGGCAATTATCCAAGGACTGATAAGGTCTGTTATTATAATTAACCCTTGAAAGTATTGCCTGGACTTTTCTGTGTGTGAATGCCATGAATTCACAGTAGTTAAATAAAGGGGTTTTTTTCTGGGACAAGGAGTCTATTTCTTGGTTCTGCTAAGGCTGGGTCAGAAAACCAGCCCATGAGGTGGCTAGATTTGGCCCATGGGGCTGTCCTGGAAACAGTGAAGGACCAGCCCATGGCGCCTCAACCTGGTCCAGGCTGACCAGGTGCTGATTTGTAACCTGGTGGCATCCATCCGGGCCAGACTGTGGCCAGCCTTAGATCAGCGGTGCTGCCTTGGCCCTGCCCCCTGGGCATGCACATAGGAGGCAGCAAGTGCACCTGGCCTAGCATCCCTTGGGACTGTGTTCTGAGCATGCCTAGGTGGTGGGGCCAAGGCAATGGCACAGATTTAAGGTTGGCTGCAATCCAGCCCAGATGGCAGACATCAGATCAGCACTCTGCCCCCACTTGGGAAAGCCATGCTGTCAATCTCTTCCCCCATCCTTGTCCCTTCCTGAGTGCGAAGTGCAAGAAGATGGAATGGGACCTTTAGGAGTATGAGGCTTCTGCTTGCCAGGTGCGATGGGTGATGGGCGATCACAGGGGCTTTTGGGGGGGACGTAGCAGGCAAGCAGTGATGGCATGTGGCTTCTGGCATGGGGGGGAGGGCAGAAGCAGAACTGCCCTCCCCTCATGAACCATGGAGGCAACAGAGGGGAGGGTGCTCCACAGGTTTTTTTTAACGTGCCAGAGGCTCTGTACAGAGGCTTCCCATTTTGATCCCTCCCACATTGTTGCTGCTGTGTGCCTCCCCCTGTCTCTGCTGGGCCTGGGTGGCCATGGTGCCAATGGGAATCAGGCTTTCCCCACTCTTTTGTCAGCTGGGCTTGGGAGTGCTCTACCACCACTAACTTGGCCTTTCTATCTGGCTGCTTTGCCTACTTCAAATTCGGCGGGTCTGCTGAGTGGTAGTGGCGGCAGGTCTGCTGAGTGGCGTCAGCCCACGGCAGGGCTGAGGTGCATCAGGTATACAAGGGGAATACACTCCATGTGCAGGCCAAGGGCAATGTCCCTGAGGGGGCCAAGAAGATGACCAGCAGCGACCTGCTCTCCAGCTGCAAGAAAAAACAAACACACAAAGGATAGCAAGGTTTCCGGCACCAGCCGCCCCACCCACTGTGTTACCCACAGCGGCAGCTCTCCCACTCCACCCCCTGCATCACCTCATCTCATCTCATCCTGTGGGACAAGCCTCCCACCCACCCTCCCAGCTGCCAGAAACCCCTAGATTCCCTCCCTAACACTGCCTGGCCCACATGAATGACATTGAACTGGCCATGCCCCCGGGCCATGCCCACTTGGCTGTGACAAACCCAGCCACATACCCCATCCCAGCCCCCCAAAGACAACCACAATGCTTTTATTAGATAATTAATAAAAAACCACCCCAAGTCTTTCTAAAATATTCTTCTTCTTCTTCTTCTTCTTCTTCTTTTATTTTTTTATTTATATGCCGCCCTTCTCCGGAGACTCAGGGCAGCTTACAATGCGCTAAGCAATAGCCTTCATTCTTTTGTATATTTATACAAAGTCAGCTTATTGCCCCCACAACTGGGTCCTCAATTTACCTACCTTAGAAAGGATGGAAGGCTGAGTCAACCTTGAGCCTTGGCGAGATTCAAACCTGCAGTAATTGCAGGCATCTGGTCTTAATAATCAGCTTAATAACAGGGTGCCTTAGACCACTGTATTACCAAGGCTCTTAGTTATTTTATTTTTTTTAGATAGATAGCTTTATTGATTAGCCTATAAGCCATATCAAAACACAAAGTTCAAACACATATCGCCAATAAAATCCTATACAAACAATTTAAAATAAGAGTAGGGTAAAATACGATAGTTATAAGATACAATTAATTTAATACATAAGTAAAATAGAATAAAATGACATAAAATTATATTTTGGTGTCACCCTTACAATCTACCCCAATCAGTCCTACGTATGCAGATCTCAACCGAACCATTTTGTGTAAGTACTCTGCTGTGTTAAATGTTATTTTCAGGTTCTGGCCACACATAAAGTAAGTTGTTTTGATATGGGGATCCCAATGGGTTATTTGTTTGGTATATAGACCAAGGTCTCTCACCCCCTTAAACAAGCAACAATCAAATAGGATGTGAGCCAGGTCTTCTACCTCTGCTGCTCTGCAAATGCAGAGACACTCATTGTAGAGTATAGAATGGAATCTCCCATAGCTGACCATTGTGTCAAGCTGTTCGAATCTTGCTCACGTAAATATCTCCCTAAGATGTTTTGGCAGTTGTAACTTCAAATAGCTGTCTACTTGAAAAGTATGTTTGTATTTGCTCAGCCATTTCAAGTTACCTACCTTACTAAGGATAGCTGTATAATTTTGTGCTTCTATATCCTTAATTCTTTGGAAAGCTCTTTTTTTGAATTGTTCTCCTGTTATGCAAGATACAGGAAGGCCACAGCTTCTTACAAAATTTGTTAGTTTGGTGATCCAGGAGATTTGTGATTGTAATTTTATTTGCTCTAGCAGACATAACTTATGGAGTCTATCAGTTTCTATTTCATTGACTTTGCACCAGTAGTTATATGCTCTAATTTTGGAAAGTGCATGAATTGTATGAATTCCCAATTCAGCTTTAACTGCTGCAGCAGATGTTCTTGGATCTACACCCAAAATATGTCTCAAATGCTGGGACTGTGTTTGTTCTAAGACTGTGGTTGAGTATAGACCCCAAATCTCTGCTCTAAACAAGAGCATAGGGGTAACTTTAGCTTTATATACTTTAATTAATGGGGCTAGGGACCCTGGTTAACTATGGTTCTTTAGTTTAAGCAGTAAGTTCAAATACGTTTGCTCTAAGTATATTCCGTTGATGATGGCAAGCCCAAGATCTAGTCTTGGAAAAGGTTACGCCTAAATATACAAAGGTGTTAACCTATTCAGTTGGTTCACTGTCTAATTGCCACCTATGTCTCTGATGATGATTTCCAAACAGCATTATTTTCGATTTAGATTTACTAATGATTAGGGAATTAAAAAAAATTATTTATACATTTATCCTATTATTATCAATGAAGATAATAAAGCAGCAATAGATATATCAGCTTCCGAGGCAATAGGCCAAAGATCTCGACATATCGATATCAAATATAAACATGTGAGACAATTATCAAGTATAGGATTTATTAAGGCTATTCACTGCGATACAAGTGAACAAATTGCTGACATTCTTACTAAACCCTTAGCAACCAAACAACATATATATCTGACTTCTAACTTTTAATGTACATATCTAAAACCAGTGATTTATTATTAGTTAGATATTTTAGAGGGGGATTTGTTACAATTGAAAATACGTAACCTGTTTTCTGTATATATGTATATTTGTATCTGAGTTAAATGTATGATGTCACTATGTTCCTTCCCATTGGTCCCTACTTACCTTTTGCCCCGCCTCCTCTGTATATAAGTTGATGCTCCTGTCAGAGCAGTTGCTGACCAAATGTAATTCTGTGGAAGATAAGAAACAAATAAATACATTTGTTATAAAGAAGCCTCAAATCTGTTAACTGGGCCTAACCAGAATAAACAAATAAGTAACAAATTATTGTTATTGATTGGTAGCAATAATAAATGGATATATTCCGTTGGGCAGCAAACCAAAATGGCGACTCCGCAGTGAACCCCGAGCTTAAGGAGGTGATGTTTGACATTTTCAGGGGTGTCAGGGGTTAGTTAACCATCTTTTGACCCCCTCCCAGCAAGCCGAGGTGTTGCTGGCTCAATAGAGCCGTGGATGGAGCCTGAGGAACAGCTGACTTTCGGGGAAGAGGTTAGAGGACGGCGACAGTACCTGGAGGCTTGGCTGCAAAGATGCCCCCATTGTTGGTGGAGAAGAGGGCAGCATTACAAACGTTAGGATCCCTCAGTTTTTGAGGGATCTGGACACTCCCTCCCTTTTTTTCTGAAGCATGGAAGGGGCTTAATGGGCTTAATGGCCTGAAAATCAAGCTTATGGGGAAGGAACTGAGAATTGTCAGTTGGGGATGACAGTTGGTCTCCCCCTTAACTGCCCCCCCTTATTAGGCTTAGGCCTAATAAGGCCACTCAGCATAAATTTACAACTTCTGATTGATCTGCAGCCTTATTTGACCATTATTTGACCATCTTGTCCTCCCTGGGTTACCCGGATTATTCGATTATTCAATCATTTATTCCATCCTATGACTACACCTTGCTTTTTTTTCTGAACTAAGTCTCAGCTATCGCTGGTGTGAGAATGGGAGGAGGCACAGACACCGAGAGTCTTGGACTATGGTGGGACGGACCATCTCTTATTTGACCTTATGACTCTGGTTTGGGTCACCTTGAAAGGGCGGCCTTTGAGACTTTTTTCCCCACCATTGAATAGACTTATTATAATCACAAGACTTCCCATCGTCATGATAGGACGATGATGTCCCGATGTTCTGATGTTTTTAGCATATTGTCTTCTCTTTAACATCTTTTCCTCCCTTATTTAATCTACCTGTTTTTACTATCTCTAACACCCTTTAATAGAAAATGATCCTTCATCACTCTCAGCTCATTACTATTCTTTAATGTATTCAACTGCGGAGCTCCTTGCATTGCGAGACTCCCCCCTCTCGCAGGTTTGGCCCTCTCAACTATCGAGGGCTGCCCTTGATTACGGGTTTTGGAACCCCGAGAGGTGGTACGCTAAAAAACAGAAACTCTGGGGGTTTTTAAATAGATTTTTAGATCCAATTTTAAGGGGATCCGGGAGGAGGGTGGTTTTTAATAATAAAAATGAGACTGGGAGGTCTCTTAAGGATCAGCAGCCGTGCCATTTTGACAATCCAAGTGGGTTGGAGAGGTTGGGAGTTGTAGGAGATGCTCGGAGGAGGGTGGGACAAGCTATACCTGTGATGGTGGGAAGGGGCAGAAGAAATCGAAGTAGGGGTGGGGAGCATCATACCAGATGCATTCAGATAGTGACTTGCTCCCATACCTCCTGCTCACCCTGCTTTCCTGGGGATATGAGAGTGAAAGACCCTGGTATCCGTCTGATATATGTGAATGCCAGGTCCGTGATGAATAAGACTCTCCTCATACGAGATCTTATTGATGAGGAGGGTGCGGACCTGGCCTGTATCACGGAGACCTGGTTGGGGCAAGAGGGGGGAATCCCTCTCTCTGATTTATGCCCCTCAGGCTTTCATGTCCTGCACCAGCCACGACACCAAGGAAGGGGCGGGGGGGGGGGCAGTAGTTGTTAGAGAAAGTCTGAGTCCTAGGGAGGTCACTGTCTCTCAGATAGGCGGGTGTGAGTCTCTTCTATTGAAGTAGGACCCTGGAGTTCAGTCAGGCTTGTTGGTCATGTACCTATCTCCCAGCTATGTTGCCACAGCCCTGCCCGCACTGCTCAATGTCTTGTCTGAGGTGGCACTTGAACTCCCCAACCTTTTAGTTATGGGAGATTTTAATCTGCCTTCGATTGGTGAGTCATCTGAGACAGTCCGGGAGTTCATGGCCTCCATGGCAGCCATGGACCTGACTCAGGTTATTCAGGGCCCAACTCATCGGGGAGGACACACACTCGACCTGGTTTTTCTCTCTGGGCAGTGGATAAATGGTCATGGTAAGGGGGAACTTTCCATCACTCCCCTGTCATGGACTGACCATTCCCTCCTTAGACTAGACTTTCAATCTGCCAACCCCTGCTGCTGGGAGACGGGACCCATAAAATGGTTCCACCCTAGGCGCCTGATGGACCCAGAAAGGTTCTTGAAGGAGCTTGGGACATTCCCCACCTCTCAATCCTGCGATTCAGCTGAGGCTCTGATGGCATCCTGGGAACGGGTGGCTACCGACGCCTTGGACAGAATCGCACCTTTGCGGCCTCTAACCCGACGCAGATCCCAGATTGCTCCTTGGTTTTCCATGGAGCTCCGGGAAATGAAACGTCGGAAAAGATGCTTAGAGGAGAGTTGGAGGTCCTCCCAATCTGAATCTGACCGAACACAGTTAAGAACCCATATTAGGTCTTATCTAGTGGCGATGGAAGCAGTGAAATGTCACTACTTCGCCGCCCTCATTGCATCTGCAGAAAACTGCCCAGTGGCCCTGTTTCGTGTGACCCGCTCCCTCGTCAATCAGGGAGTGAGGGAAGACCCTTTGCAGGGCAGAGCTGAGGATTTTGTACAGTTTCTGCATGATAAAATTGCTCAGATCCGGATTGGATTGGACTCTGACTGGGCAGAATCCAATCGGGAGACTAGGGTGGGTCTTCAGAATAATATCTGGATTGAGTTTGTCCCTGTTTCTGTCAAGGAAGTGGACAGGATTGTGAGCAAACTTAGTTCCTCCACTTGCTTCTTGGACCCTTGTCCCTCCTGGTTGGTTTCGGCTGCCAGGGAGGTGACTAGAGAGTGGATCCAGGCAATTGTCAACGCTTCGTTGAGAAAGGGGAACTTCCCCACCTCTCTTAAGGAGGCGGTGGTTCGACTTCTCCTCAAGAAGCCTTCCCTGGATCCAGACTCACTTAATAACTATCGTCCCGTCTCCAACCTTCGCTTCATCGCGAAGGTTGTTGAGACTGTAGTGGCTTAACAGCTCCCACAATTCCTGGAGGAAACAGAATACCTTGACCCATACCAATCAGGCTTCCGACACGGTCACAGCACGGAAACGGCATTGGTCGCTCTAGTGAATGATCTCTGGCAGGCTCAGGATGGGGGTTGTTCCTCCATCCTGGTCCTACTTGACCTCTCAGCGGCTTTTGATACCATCGACCATGGTATCCTACTGCAGCGACTTGTAGGGTTAGGGGTGGGAGGCACTGTCTTACGGTGGTTTTCCTCCTACCTCTCGGGTCGCTTTCAGTTTGTATGGGCGGGAGGACAGAGATCCACCCCGAGGCCCCTTAATTGTGGGGTTCCTCAGGGGTCGGTTCTCTCCCCCCTGCTCTTTAACTTTAAATACGAAGCCACTGGGTGAGATCATTCGTGGCTTTGCGGTGAGATATCATCAATATGCTGATGATACCTAATTATACATCTCCACCCCAGACCACCCCAGAGATGCCCTTTCCGTGATGTCCCATTGCCTGGAGGAGGTACGAGCCTGGATGGGCAGAAACAGACTCAAACTCAATCCCTCTAAGACTGAGTGGCTGTGGATGCCGGCATCTCGGGTTTCAGAGACTCCATCACTTTTGATAGATGGGGAGAAACTTGCACCCGTTGAAAGGGCTCGCAACTTGGGTGTCCTCCTGGATGCTCGGCTATCCCTAGAAGACCATCTAATGGCTGTGACCAGGGGGGCCTTCGCACAGGTTCGCCTGGTGCGCCAGTTGCGCCCTTTCCTGGACCGAGATCTGGTCCACAGCCATCTAATGGCTGTGACCAGGGGGACCTTCGCACAGTCACTCATGCCCTGGTTACTTCCCACTTGGATTACTGCAATTCCCTCTACATGGGCCTGCCCCTGAGATGCACCCGGAGACTCCAGCTGATCCAGAATGCAGCTGCACGGGTTGTTATGGGAGCCCCTCGTTACTCCCATATAACACCCCTCCTGCGTGAGCTGCACTGGTTACCAGTAGTTCTCCGGGTCCGCTTCAAGGTGCTAGTCCTCACCTATAAGGCCCTTCATGACTTAGGTCTGGGATATTTGCATGACCTTCTCCTGCCTGCCTCTAACCGTCCTGTTCGCTCACATAGGGCCGCTCTCCTCAGTGTTCTGACGGTGAGCCAATGTCACCTTGCTGTGCCCAGGGGTAGGGCGTTCTCTGTGGGTGCTCCCACCCTCTGGAATGAATTACCTACTGAGCTCTGGACGGCTCCTGATCTCCGCTCCTTCCGTTGGGACTTGAAGACTTGGCTTTTCAAACAAATAGGCTGGGACTGATTCCGGCTTTATTATTTACTACTAATTAATTATTTGGATTAAATTATGATTTTATTGTATTTGTTTCTTAACTTGTGTTCGCCGCCCTGAGTCCTTCGGGAGAATGGCGGCATATAAATACATGTAATAAATAAATAAATAAATAAATAAATTATTCTGGCAATAAGAGCTGAATCTTCTTAATAGCCTATGTAACCCTACTAGTGAATATGATAATAAAATCATATCATCAGCATAAAGCAAGCTGTTACAGTAAGTATTTAGGATCATCGGCATGTGTACCATGGGATCCTTCATTAACCCTGCCAAGTCATTGATATAAAAACTAAATATAGTTTATTTAGTTATTATTGGAATATAGTTTATTTAGTTATTATTGGAATGAGCCCTAGTGGCGCGGCAGACTAAAGCACTGTTATTAACACCAGCTGCCTGCAATTACTGCAAGTTCAAATCTCACCAGGCTCAAGGTTGACTCAGCCTTCCATCCTTTCTAAGGTAGGTAAAATGCGGACCCAGATTGTGGGAGCAATAAACTGACTTTGTATAAAATATACAAAAGCATGAAGGCTATTGCTTAATGCATTGTAAGCCGCCCTGAGTCTCAGGAGAAGGGCGGCATATAAATCAAATTTAATAATAATAATAATAATAATAATAATAATAATAATAATAATAATAATAATATAATAATGGCAGGATAACCCTTGCCTTACCCCTTTATTTGTGTGAATCCTATTAGACAGAGCCCCATTAACCCCATACAGTACCCTCAAACAGGTACTTGTGTAAAGGGCTTTAATCAAAGCCGGCAGTCTATGTTCTATTTTAAGAGATGTCAGTTTACTACATAGTACTTCTCTGTTTACCATATCAAATGCTGCTGTAAGGTCTATAAAAGCAGCAAACAGGGGTCTCCTCTTATAGGCATTTTTGGCAATTAGATGGTTCAAGACAAAGCAGTTATCAATAGTGGATCAGCTTTGTCTAAAACCTGCTTGTTCTTCTGTGAGGATATTTTTTTCCTCTACCCAGATTTCAATTCTGTTCAAAAGGAACCTAGCATATATTTTTGCTACAATGTCAATTAGACTAATGGGCCTATAATTACTAGGATCCTTTTTATTTCCTTTTTTATATATGGGGACAACTATTGCTATCTTCCACCAATCTGGTATATGGCAGGTGTTATTTATATGTGTAAAAAGACCTGTCAATATTGGACCCCACCAATTAGGAAATTTCTTGAATAATTCTGCTGGTAAAAAATCCTCACCCGTGGCTTTGTTGTTCTTTAAGCTTTTAATGATGGATTGTATCTCCTTTTCTGAGACTGGGGGCCGGGGCGGGGGAAGTTCTAGAGTTTACTAGATCACTGCTTAAAGACAGTTTCTCTGCAGGTTCCATGGAAGCAAACAAACACTGATAATTATTCTCCCAGTCCTCAGCAGAGATTGGTATGTCAAAAGCAAATCTCCATTCCTTCAGGACACCTGCTACAGAGTGCCAAAATATTACTGAGTTATGATTTCTGGCAGCCAACTCAAGTTCTGACCATATTGAAATGGCAAAACTTTTTTCTTTAATGTTATACATTTTTTTATATTCCTTTCTTGTGTGCAACATCTCAGCTTACCTACTGTATATGAGCAGTAGAATTCCTCTGGGCAAGCCTCATGGCTGCCTTCAATTTCTTTTTCAGTTGCTGGCATTCAGGATCAAACCAACAGGGTCTACCCACTCAGGCTCTTTTTGTAGCACGTTTAGTTGTTAGGTGTTTCTTCAGAATATTACAGAGATTAGAGAATGCATTGAAGAATGACTGACTACAGCCAGTCAGTAGTAGATGACTGGATTGTTCTAGCCCACTTGGTAGCATTCTCTGTTTTAAAATAGTTTGATATTGCCTTAGTTTCAACTTTGGCCAAATTAACCTTTTATTTTGGGTCACCTCTACCTTTTTGGTGAGCCATCTGTCAGCCATGTTATATGGTCTTAAATCTGAGTGGCCTCGTAATGTCACGCTTACAGCAGTGGTGGGTTGGTCCCGGTTCGCGCTGGTTCACAAGAACTGGTAGTAAAAATTTGTAGTAATTCGGAGAACCGGTAATAATATTGGCTGGCCATGCCCCCAAACTGGTCCCCAGCCCGGTCACCGCACACTTACCCCACTCACCTCATCAGAGGCTTTTTTTTCTCCTTTTAAAAGAATTTTTTTATACGGGACTTCCGGTTTCCTCGTCTTCGGCGGCGACGGTGCCTTCTTTTAGCACCGCCACCCCCGCCGCTTGTAGAGCCGCTTCCCGATCGTGAAGCGGCTTGGAATCTTCAAAATCCCTAGGATTTATGAAGAAGAGGCAGCAGGGTACAGGTAGAGCCCCTGCAACCCCCCCAGGGAATTGTTTCTGGGGAGGAAACAGGCGCGGCTCCCCTACAACCTGCTGAGACTCCGGGCGGCGTGGGACGTCTTCTGCCTTCGCAGAACAAGCCGACTTCAGGACCTTTAAAGAGCGAGGAAATAAGCCAAATAAACACTTGAAATCCACTTGAACCCTGAAACTCTGAACTGCAAGTATTAGCCCTTTGCTGATTTTTTATGCTGAAGTGAAAGTTTCGGAATGAGTGAAAGTGACTGAAAAAATATGGCGCTCAGCAAATGAATCAGTGGGTGTGGATTGGTGAAGTTATCTTGTCTTCTATAAAGTTAAAAAGTTGCTACAAAGTTGCTCCGGCTGTAACAGAAATAAGAGGAAAATCTCTCCCTTTTACTTGTTTTTGCTGCACCATAGTTTTGCCCTGAGTAAATCTGGGGGACTTTCTTAGAAGGTTTTGTGGAGGTGGCAGAAGAGGCGGAACCTCCCTTTTTAGAAAAGCCAGCTTACGTGGCAGGATGGCTTCAAAGAAGCAGGAAGGCAAAACAGGGGGGGATCCCCCCCACATAAACAGAACACGCAGTCACAAGCTCAAAAAAAAGATTTGGACATGGGAGATTTAAAAGAATTCATTTCAAATATTTTGGATGAGAAATTTCAAGACATGGATGATAAAATAAATAAAATAGATGAAAAAATCCAAAAGTCACAACAGGAAATTATGCAGGAAATGCAGCAGAACCAAAAGATGGTGACCAAAAAAATAACGGATGTGGCGTCTGGCCTGGCAGGATTTATTATGAAAGTTGAGTCAAAAGTGGATGAATTTAAATTAGAAGTTAATGCTAAGATGAAAAATAATGATCATAAATTTTTTGATGTTGATGACAAGATGCAGAGAGTTGAGAATGACATTGTTATGATGCAATTCCGGGCAATGGAATTTGCTATACGGCTTCGAGGAATTAGAGAAGAGGAGAGACAAGATTTGAGACAGATTTGTGCTGAAGCCCTAGCTGTGATTTTAAAAACTGATCCTGAGATGGTCTTTTGCAAAATAGATAAAATCTACAGAGTTAATTCGTGGGTGGCCAGACAAAGACAATTGCCCAGAGATGTGGTCATATATTTTACAGACAGAGCAATAAGAAATGATATCCTGCAAAAATCTTTTCTCACTTCTGTGCAAGTGAGCGGATCTAAGGTTACAGTCTACAAGGAGCTCCCACCTAAGATGTTGAAATCCAGAAAAGAATATGGTTTTCTTGTTAAAGAACTGCAGAATAATCAAATCCCATTTCGTTGGGACGCTCCAACTGGCATAATTTTGAGATATAAGGGAGAGAAACACCGCTTGAATACTGTGGAGAAGGCGGAGCAATTTTATACTGATATCTTTAAAGAAAGAACACCATCCCCACACACATCTACAGTTTTGGAGATTAAAGAGAGTGATAAGAAGCAACCTCAAGAATTGCAACAACAATCTAAGCAGGAATCAGAGGAGTTGAAGGGCGCTGAAGGAGGTTTTCTGGATGAGCCCTTGCTGGAACCTTCTCCAATCTTGGAGCTGGCTTGGGCGGCTGAAGTTAAAGACCAGCGTATAACCCGAGCAAAAGCCAAGGAACTTAAACAAAAGTTACAGCAGGAAAGACGAGATGAAGCTGGAGCTGTGGGGAATGCAGGACAGAAGATTTCGGATGAAATTCTAAGGTTCTGCGCTTCGCTCCAGAAAGAGAATGATGATGATTAAATGTTTATCTTGGAATGTGAATGGGTTGAATGTAACACAAAAAAGGAAGAAAGTATTTACATATTTAAAACAACATAATAATGATATAATTTGCTTACAAGAAACGCATATTACAGCTCAAGATCAAAACTATTTGAAAAATTCCAAATTAGGAACACATTTTATATCTTCAACTAACCAAAAAAAGAATGGTGTGGTTATTTATGTAAATAAAAAACTAACAGCCAAACTTATAGAAGCTGATCAAGATGGTAGGTTTGTAGCAATTGAATTACTTTCTGCTAATAATCAAATTCTTTTGATAGGAATTTATGCTCCTAATCAACAACAGGACTATTTTTACAAAATGCTGCATACTAAAATACTCCAATGGGATTACAGATCTATTTTAATTATGGGAGATTGGAATGGAGTAATTGATTCTAAATTAGACAAAAAGACTTTGGCAAAGTCAAGAATTAGATTACCACAGACTTTTTTTGATATGAAAGAAGACCTGGAATTAAAAGATATTTGGAGAATACATAATCCAAAAGAACTGGACTATACTTTCTTCTCTGACAGACATAGATCCTTTTCCAGGATTGATTTTATCTTGTTGTCTGATGATCTACTTGTTAGGACAAAAAGAACAAAGATTCTGCCAAGAACTTTGACTGATCATAGCCCAGTGTGGATAGAAATTGAGACATGCAAGAATGAGAGACACTCTTGGAAATTAAATGAAAACTTGTTCAGATATGAGAAAAATATAATAGAACTTAAAAAGTATTTGAAAGAGTTTTCTGAAATGAATTTGAATAAAGGCACCCCAATGGAAATTGTGTGGGACGCAAGCAAAGCTTATATGAGAGGGGTGCTTATATATATGAACTCTAAACATAGGTTGATTCGACAAAAGAAAAGACTTGAATTGAAAGCAGAAATAAAGAATAAAGAACAGTTACTTATTAAAAATCCAACAGATGAAAGAATACTTAGTGTTATAAAACTTTTGAAAGACCAATTCCAAATGCTTATAGCGGAACAAGTTGCAACAAATTTACAATATGCGAAGCATAATACATTCTGCAACGCTAATAAACCAGGCAGGTGGTTGGCTTACACATTAAGGAAGAAACAGAGCACACGGACTATTGATAGTGTTGATATTGGGGGGAAAGAAGTTTTTCAACAGAATTTAATAAAAGAAGCTTTTCTTCAATATTACACTAAATTATATGCCAGAGAGGAGGTGCAGAATGGACTTATAGAAAAATACTTAGACAACAAAAGAGTTACAAAAATTACTGAGCAACAAAAGGAAAGAATGGATTATCCTATAACAGAGGAGGAGATAATAGCAGCAATAAAACAATTAAAAACAGCCAAAGCTCCTGGAACGGATGGTCTGACAGCAGTGTACTATAAAACTTTGCAGGCAGAAATGGTGGAACAACTCAGAGACTTATTTTGTAAAATACAACAAGGGGGAAAAGTACCCCCATCATGGACTACAGCTTATATTTCTTTGATACCAAAAGAGCAAGCAGGTCCCAAAAAAACGGAGAATTACAGACCAATATCTCTTTTGAATACGGATTATAAAATTTATGCAAAAGTATTAGCCAACAGACTGATGCCAGTAATTCAAAAGGTGATTCATGATGACCAAGCGGGATTTATTGAGGGTAGGTACATGAAGGACAATGTAAGGCAAGTAATAGACTTATTGGAATATCTTGAGAAGAATAAACAGATTCCTGCAGTGCTGGTTTTTTTGGATGCGGAGAAGGCCTTTGATAGAGTGGATTGGAATTTTCTATTAAAGACTTTAAAAAAGATGGACTTTGGGGACCAATTTATACAGGCGGTTTCAGCAATTTACCAAGAGCAAAAGGCACAGATCATTATTAATGGAAGCTTGACAACAGAGTTTAAAATCGAAAAAGGAACAAGACAGGGATGTCCACTGTCCCCATTGTTGTTTATTTTAACACTAGAAGTCTTGTTAAATACAATAAGGGACTCTAACACTTTGAAAGGTATAATGATAAGGCAAGAGGATTACAGAATAAAGGCATTTGCAGACGATCTGGTTGTTACCCTAGCACAGCCAATGGAATCGATAATCCAGATGAAGGACATTATACAAGACTATGGTAAAGTTTCAGGTTTCAGATTGAATCAGAAAAAAACTAAGATGGTAGTTAAAAATATGATACAAGATCGTAAACTGGAGTTAGAAAGGAGGGCAGGTTTTGAGATTGTACCAAAGGTAAAATATCTAGGAGTTCAGGTTGCAGAATCAAATATGAAATTGTTTCAAAATAACTATGAGGTGTTGTGGCGAGAGGTGCAAAAAGATATGGAGATTTGGAAAAAACTGCAGCTGTCTTTACTTGGAAGAATAGCAGCAGTTAAGATGAACATTTTGCCAAGATTTCTTTTTTTGTTTCAAATGATCCCGGTGCTCAGAAATGATAAACAATTAAAAGTATGGCAAATTGGTGTGAACAAGTTTGTCTGGAACGAGAAAAAGCCAAGAGTAAAAATGAAAATTATGCAAGACGTTCCAGAAAGGGGAGGTCTCAAACTTCCAAACCTACAATTATATTATGATGCAACAGCTCTGACTTTAGTAAGTGATTGGTTTGGAGGAAAAAAGACTGGAATATTAAACGCAGAAAGTTTCGATTTGGAACTTGGATGGCACGCTTACTTATTTTATGACAGTAAAGTGGATAAAGTATTTAAAAGCCATATACTTAGAGATTCTTTGTTGAGAGTTTGGAAGAAGCACCGAAACAAATGGAATTATAAAATACCGCTATGGCTGGATCTTGGTCATACCTTGTGGAATACAAATATAATGTCACTCGGGGGGTTTTTATATAAAGAGGTTCTTTTTACAGATGCGGGCAGATGGCAGCTGAAGACATTACAGACATTGTTGGCTGAAGGGATCAATTTAACCTGGTTACAATATAATCAATTACAATTGAGATGGAAAGAGGACCAAAAAACTGGTATTATGATGTATGAGGAAGAATTAGTTAGACACATAAAAGAGAAAGGCCCAATGCATATTAAAAGACTTTATAATGTTTTGTTAGAAAGGGATTCAGAATCTGAGCTAGTTAAAGACTGCATGATTAAGTGGGCACAAAATTTTGAGGAACCAGTGATGTTGGAAACATGGGAAAAAATTTGGGTTCAGAATGTTAAATTTACACAGTCGCAGAATCTGAGGGAAAATTTTTATAAAATGTTTTACAGATGGCATCTAGACCCCAAAAAATTGTCGTGTATGTACCCTAATGTGCAGCCTAAATGTTGGAGATGTGATTGCCTAGACGCTACATATTATCATGTTTGGTGGACCTGTAAGAAAGTTAAGGCTTTTTGGATAAAAATTTGGTGGGTCATGCAGAATGTTTTGAAGAAAAAAATTCAATTTTCTCCACAACTGTTTTTATTGGGTATAGTTAAGGGTTTTACATCGGGTGAAACAAAATTGATATTGTATATGATAACTGCAGCAAGATTGTTGATAGGTAAATACTGGAAAAATGAAGCGCTGCCTACGATTGAGGAATGGACTTTGAAGATGGCCAGTTTTGCAGAGATGGCGAAGATTTCAGCATATTTAAAAGATTGTTCTCAAGAGACTTACGAATGGGAATGGAAGAAGTGGATAAATTACGTTCAGCATAAATACCAAACTAGGAAGTACCAAATAGCTTTTATTTGAAAATGTTATATCAAGATAGAAATATTTTAAGGTTGAGGGTGAAAATTTGTTAGAAGATGTTATATTAAGACAGAAATACTTTTAAGATTGAGGGTGAAAATTTGTTAGAAAATGCTATATCAAGATAGAAATATTTTCAAGGTAATCAGGATGAAAATTTATTTCAAAATGTTATACCAAGATAGAAATATTAATGTTAATGTAAGGAAGATGAAAATTTGTAAGGGGGAGGGAAGGGTTCAAGTTTTATATACAAAGGAGGGTTTTTTCCTTTTATCTGACATGAGTATACTAGGAAGTCTGGGGGGAGGGGAGGGTTAGGGTGGGTTAGGGAGGTTGGGAAGATTGGGGGGGTTGTGGGGGGGGAAAAAGGGGGTGAAAATGTAATTGTAAAACTTTTGCAATAAAAAAAAAGAATTTTTTTACAACCTCTTCAGCTGAAAAAATGCTTTTAAAAGTAAAAAAAAAAGCCTCTGATAATCGCGTGGCTCAGCTGGGATCGTCAGAGGCTTCTGAAAGCATTTTTTCTGTAATCTCTTCGGCCGAAGAGGTTGTAGAAAAAAAATGCCTTTAAAAACCTCTGGCGATCCCAGCTGAGTTGCCTGATTGTCAGAGGCTTTTAAAAGCATTTTTTCTGCAACCTCTTAAGGTTGTAGAAAAATGCTTTTAAAAGTTAAAAAAAAAAGTTGGCCACGCCCACCCAGTCACATTACCCCGACCAAGCCATGCCCACAAAATAAGCCATGCCCACAGACCAGTAGTAAAAATTTTTAGAACCCACCCCTGGCTTACAGGCTGATGATCGTTATTGTCGCTAAGGTGTACTGTGACACACAAAAGAGATCCAGTACACTGCTTGAATTGGCCAAGTGGTATGTGTAATTCTTATCCTTACCTCCCAGAATTTGGAGATTACCCTTAAAAATTAAGGAGACTAGGAGCAGGCCAGCAGCATTACTTTTGTGGTCTCTCGAGAGCCACTGAGGATGGTTATCAAAAAAACTCCCCTGGGACTCCCTTCTTCTGGGCGAGGTCATACAAAGAGGGACCCAACCTAGCGTTCAAATCTCCTGGTAATACCACTATGGACTGAAGGTACAATACAGATATATCATCTAGGATAACTTCCAAGCCCATCCAGTATTCAGAGTTATAATACTGGGATGTGTTTGGAGGGATATACACATTTACCAGTATTAACTCAAACTCTTCAGATCCAAATTTAACAACTAGGAAGTATGAATATGTGTCTTTGTTGTATAGTTGCATAGTTTCTCCCCCTGCCATTGCAACATCAACCGGAAGTCAGGACAATCACAATGCTCAGGCAGCCCGCAGTGAAACCAAGTTTGATACCCCTTAGTTAAATTCTATTTTGAGAAGTGTACTTTTTGCAGGAAATTTTTTTAATGGGTCATACCCAACTATTAAAGGGGCTCAACAGTCATCTCAATGTAGATGTAGATGTCAAATCCATCAAATATGTTATCAAGTATACCATGAAGGGCAGTGATCAGGCATTTTTTGCAGTGAACATAGAAGACAAAATCACATAGTACTTGACATACACTGGGCCCTCTGAACTTATTGCATCAGTTCTTGGATTTCAAATTCATGAGAGGGAACCATCTTTTGTTTGCCTTCAAATCTACCTTCTACAAGAGCATCAAGTATTTTTTTCAAAATAATGCTCTTATGCAACTGAATGATTATATGGCAAGAACAATTTTAACAAAATTCATGGAGTTTTGCAAACATAATCCATTTGCAAAAACACTGTATACTATTGAGTGCATACCATTTCTCTATGAAGTGGTGACATCTACTACTTGAGGCTCTTCTTCATCACATAAAGGGGCAGTATCTTTTGAATCATTGAAGACACATAATAGATATATCCTTCCATCTTTCAAAGATGTCTGAAGAGAGAGGATTGTTAGAAGCTGATGATCATTGGCAACAACTAGAAAGATTCTAAAAGAGCAAGAATCACCAGGGGGATGATTGATTTGTTTGCCATTTCACTAACATACACCAAAGTAAACAATCCACAACAATTGTGGAACCAGTTCAAAAAAGGAATGTTGACATAGCATTTTATGTTAGAATTTTGAATAACAGTATGCAAGTTTTAGATTAATCACTTGTTTGAATGTAATAATTTGTAAAAATATAAAACAGTAACAGCTGAGAAATATTATATATTATATTAGAACACTATATACTATATACTATAGTATATACTATAATACAACATGGTAGAAAACCAATGTAAAACTTTGTTCATTGATGACTGCAACTTCACTTTATCTCTTGGTAAAGTTTAATTGTGGCAAATATTAGAAAGATGTGGGGATGGTGTGACCTCAGTTGTCGGCAAACCGCACTGAGTAAACAACGTCAGCACATAGTCCTAATCTTATCAGAGATGTAAAGACAGGAATGTAAAGACAGGATGTCTGGCAAAAGACCCTTTATCAAGATATGCAACTCAGCACGTAGCATTGTTTGTCACAGGAAATAACATGAGGGTAACACGAGGGATCCATGTGGACTTCACGAGCTTTCTTTAGCCAATCAGCATCCGTAAACGTTGATTAATGTTTTGCCATGATAGTTGTAAAAGGACAATAAAAGGAAGCCTTCTGGATGGAGTCAGGGTGCCTTCCCCAAGGTACTTTCACACTGAGGTACCTTGATCAAGGTGCCCTCCCACCGAGGGGCCTTCCCGTGAACCATCATCCTGCCTACGCATCTTTCTTCATCGAAACAACAGAAAGAGAATTAGAAATAGAAAAGTGGAGACTTGTATATCTTGATAAATGGCATATTCTCCTTCTGATCTGCAGGAGGAGGAGGAGGAGGAGGAGGAGGCATCTAAGGACAGTGAATCTAGATCCTTATATGTGTATATCCAGGAAAAAAATCCCACTGCCTTTATTATTAGTTTCTCCTAGATTTGTATTCAGGATTGCACTGATAAAGAATGTTCCTAATATAATATTAATTTAAATAGAAATCAGTGAAAGAATACTTATGAAAAATAAATAAACTTATTAATCTAAATGAGAGTAGTTATTATGTCAGAATGAACATCCAGTGAATTAAGCAATCCACATAATTCTAGTTTATAAGTCTTAGTCTGAAAGATTGTTCAAACCAGAATTGGCTACTTCTGATCTAAGAGAAATCCATGGCATTATAAAGATGGAAAACACTTTGTTAAAGTATCTAAAACTATATATAAAATAAAGACCATGATGGGACATGGTAATGAGCAAACCTAGAACTCTCCGAACTATGGTCAAATGGTTTGAATGATTTTCTGACAGTAGTCAGTGGCTTCACAATACACATATATTAAAATTGGATTTCACTATATAAAATTGACCTTTCCAATCAAAACTTTATTGAAATCTTTGTTTTAATTGTTGCTCAAGAAAAATGGGATTTACTATCCTGAACTGTCTATATTCTTTTGAACTACATATCTATTACATGGAAACTGATGGTTGAACACTGAAAACAAATTCTCTATAACCTTATTATTGTTAAGAGATTAGTCTTTCAACACTGAAAAGATAAAGTTAGTCAGTAAATCAATTAACTGAAAATCTTAAGTTATTTGAGACATGAAACAAATGATTTACAGATACAGTACATATTCTGAATGATTGATTACAATGAATATGGTTATCTTTGATTTAAAATTTTGTGTACAACTTTAACTCATATTGTATTCACACACACAGGAAAACAAGAACTACAAATATATTAGTAATTCTTGTTTCCCTGTTTGGGTGAATACAATTGCTACTTTGCTTTTTTCTTCTTTGTTTTTTTATTTTTAACCCTTTTTCTTAATAAGTCAAGGCAAGTAAAAAAACTCTTATCTCCCTAAGTCTAAAGGATATTTTAATGGATTATAGCTTAAACCAGGGGCACTCCACCTTTTTAAAAGTACTGTAGTTTCAAACCTGCACAGCAACAAAGCCTATTGTTTTCCATGCAAAAAAAAAAAAATGAATAGAAGGATTTTTGTTGAGTTAATAGAAGCTCTGTCTTCAGGATCTAGATCAGGGGTGTCAATCTTGCATAGTCACATCATCGCCAGTGACGTATTGTGACATTTTCCCCTTCGCTAAACCGGGGGTGGGCATGGCCAGTGTGTGACGAATCTAGCCCGTGGGCCACGAGTTTGACACCTCTGATCTAGATGAAATGTGCTAAGAACTATGCACAGATTTACTTGGAATTAGCATTGTGCAGGCAGCTTTGGTATCATGAGGTCTACCTGTATAATAGTCAATTAGAGATACTAGAGTAGAAAAGTACTAAGATGTTCTGTGATAAAAACTAGTTACATTCATTAGGAGAAACCAGTGGTGAAATCTAAAATTTGTTACTACCAGTTCTGTGGGCGTGGCTTGGTGGGGAGGTAATGTGACTGGGTGGGCATGGCCAACTTTTTTTTTTAACTCTTAAAACCATTTTTTCTACAACCACTTTGGCAAAGCGGTTGTAAAAAATGCTTTTAAAAGGCTCTGACGACCCCAGCTGAGTTGCCTGATCAGCAGAGGCTTTTTTTATTTTAAAAACATTTTTTCTACAACCTCTTCGGCTGAAGAGGTTGTAAAAAAAATGCTTTTAAAAGTCTCTGCCAATCAGCCAACTCAGCTGGGATCATCAGAGCCTTTTAAAAGCATTTTTTTTCCAAGTTTAATTCCAAGTAAATCTGTGCATAGTTCTTAGCACATTTCATCTAGATCAGAGGTGTCAAACTCGTTGTAGAAAAAATGCTTTTAAAAATAATTAAAAAAAGCCTCTGATGATTGCGGGGCTCAGCTGGGCATGGGGAAGGGGGGGGGCAGGGATTTTTGCTACCGGTTCTCCGAACCACCCGCTTCCATCGCTACCTGTTGTAGCCCACTAGTGGCCTGTGCGGATTGTTGCTGATCCTGACGACAAGGAGGCTGGTGTGATGTCACGCCAAGAGCCTGTCCAGCCAGCGCTCGAGTCAGATAACGAGGAGGCTGAAGAAGATGTGGTGCCAGAGGCAGGGATTCAGCCAGGGCCTTCAGAACCTCCAGAGGCTCCTTTAAGTGAAGAGGATTAAGTGGGGAGCCTCTTCTCAATGCACTAGTACGCAGAGCTGCCAAAAGGCAGGAGTGGTTACTCAGTAGGAGGTGACCCGCAGTAGACCCGCAGCGTCTGTTTGTGGTAGAAACGGATGCGTCGGATATCGCGGTCGGAGCGGTGTTACTCCAGGCTCACGTAGATGGCAGTACTCTTTTCCCTTGCGCCTACTATTCCCGGAAATTGAATCCTTCTGAGTGCAGTTATACCATCTGGGAAAAAGAGCTACTGGCCATTAAGACCGCGTTTGAGACCTGGAGACATCACCTCAAGGGGGCCTGACATCAAGTGGAAGTCCGGATGGACCACAAGAATCTGGAGTTTCTGCAGACCGAAACTCAATCAACGACAGATCCGGTGGTCCTTCTTTTTTACCCATTTTAATTTTAAAGTAACCTACATTCCGAGTGGGTGCAATCAACGAGCAGATGCGCTCTCGAGGAAACCTGACTATGCCCAAGTCAAGGAACTGCTTCCACCTCGGACAATTCTTCCTGTGAGTCGTTCGCTGCCATCCAGGAACCTGTCAATCTACGGGGTCAGATCCGGGAAGCACAGCGGCAGGATGCCTACGTCGACCTTCGGAAGCAGGAGATAGTGCCTGACTCTCCCTGGACATTTACCAATGACCTCTTGAGATACCTGGAGAGACTTTATGTTCCATCAGGGCCGCTTAGGGGTCTTATTTTGTCCCAGTGCCACGACAACCCTGCGGCATTTCAGTTTGTTTAAAACCCTGAATCTCGTGTCGCAGACCTTCTGGTGGCCTCATCTCCATCATGATGTCCAGACCTATGTGATGTCTTGCATCCGTTGTCAACAGGCCAAGTTGGCCATGGGTGCTCCCCCATGACTACTTCAGCCCTTGCCGACACCAGAGAGACCTTGGGGTGTCACCTTGATGGACTTTCTCACAGACTTGCCCCCGTCTTCAGGTTTCACGACTGTGTTCGTGGTGGTGGACATGTTGATGAAGATGGCTCATTTGTACCCTGTCGGGGATTACCAACAGCTCGTGCCACCGCCCGCATGTTCATCCAACATGCGGGCGCGTTCATGGTTGGGTTCGGATAGGGTCGGGTTCATGGTCTACCGGATAGAGTCGTGTCAGACAGAGGGACCCAGTTCACCGCCCAGTTCTGGAAAGGGTGATGTTGGCCTTAGATGTTAAGATCTGCTTGTACACCAGTGGAAATGGTATGGGATGCAAGTAAAGCATATATGAGAGGAGTTTTAATAAATTTGAATAATTCCTACAGATGTAGACAGGGGAAAAAATGGAGGGAATTGGAAGAGGAAATAAAAAAGAAGGAACAGACGTTAATGGATAAACCAGATAACAAGAACATAAAAGAAGCCATTACAATATTGTGAGGACAGTTTAATATGTTGATGTCAGATCAAGTAGCAACAAACTTGCAATATGCTAAACATAATACTTTTTGCAATGCAAATAAACCAGGCAGGTGGTTAGCATATATGTTTGTTTGTTTGTTTATTTATTTATTTATTTATTTATTTATTTATTTATTAGATTTTTATACTGCCCCCTCTCCCGAAGGACTCAGGGCGGTGAACAGCCAAAATTAAAAACATACAATATAAACATTAAAATACGTTTAAAACAGAATTAAATCCAAAATGGCTCCCCAATTTAAAACACCTTACCCATGACCCTATAAATAAGGCAAATTTAAAATTTAAAATTTCCACATTTAAAATTTCCACATTTAAAAAGGGGAAAGATTTAGGCCAGGCCGGCTTGATGAAATAGAAAAGTCTTAAGTGCGTGGCGGAAGGTGCACAGATCCAGGATCCTACGTATCTCCGGGGGGAGCTCATTTCAGATCGTAGGTGCCCCCACAGAGAAGGCTCTCCCCCTAGGGGCCGACAGCTGACATTGTTTGGCCGACGGCACCCAGAGGAGCCCCTCTCTATGGGAGCATATTGGCCGGTGGGAGGCTATTGGCTATAGGCGGTCCCGTAAATAACCAGGTCCTAAGCCATGGAGCGCTTTAAAGGTGATAACCAAAACCTTGAAGCGCACTCGGAAGACCACCAGGAGCCAGTGCAGCTCGCGCAGGAGAGGTGTTACATGGGAACTCCATGTCGCTCCCATCACCACCCGCGCAGCCACACTCTGCGCCAGTTGGAGCCTTCGAGTGCACCTCAAGGGGAGCACCATGTAGAGAGCGTTGCAATAGTCCAGAAGAGAGGTAATGAGGGCATGAGTGACTGTGTGTAGGGAGTCCCGATCTAGATAGGGACACAACTGGCGGATCAGGCGAATCTGATGAAAAATCCTCCCGGTCACGGCCGTCACATGCTCTTCTAAAGACAGCCGTGAATCCAGGAGGACACCCAAGTTGCGAGCCCTATCCGTGGGGGCCAATGTTTCGCCCCCAATAGTCAGCGATGGCACCAGCTGACTATATCGGGACGTCGGAAACCACAGCCACTCGGTCTTGGATGGGTTGAGCCTGAGCCTGTTCCTCCCCATCCAGATCCGTATGGTCTCCAGGCACTGGGACATCACTTCAAGGGCATCGTTGGGGTGGTCCGGGGTGGAGATGTATGTTAAGGAAAAAACAAAAATTTTGTACAATAGAAAAAATAGAGTATAAAGGTAAAGAGTTATATCAACAGAATATGATTAAAAAAGCATTTTTAGATTTTTATACGAGGTTGTATGCTGGTGATAATATGCAAGGTAATGATATAGAGAGATATTTGCAGAAGGAGAATATTCTTGCAATTACTGATGAACAAAGGGAAAGATTGTACGTATTAATAACCACTGAGGAAATTCTTCTAGCAATTAAAACTTAAAAAGTGGAAAGGCTCCTGGCATAGATGGTTTGACAGCAGTGTATTATAAAAATTTTCAATTAGAAATGGTAGAACCTCTTAAGGAATTATTTGCTAAATACAACGGGGAGGAGAGGTGCCACCATCCTGGAGAACAGCTTTTATTTCCCTGATACCAAAAGAAGATCAAGATCATAGTCAACTCAAAAATTACAGACCCATATCATTGCTTAATACAGATTATAAGATTTTTGCAAAAATTTTGGCAAATAGACTGATGTCAGTTATGCAACAAGTGATTCATAAAGATCAAACTGGATTTATATAAGGGAGACAAATGAAAAGTAATGTAAGACAGATTGTTAATATACTGGAGTATTTGGGGAAGAACAACCAAGTCCCTGCAGTGCTTATATTTTTGATTGCAGAGAAAGCGTTTGATCAATTGAATTGGCAGTTTTTAGTGAAAGTAGCACAAAAGATGCAGTTGGGAGAGCATTTTATACAATCTATTAAGGCAATATACCAGAAACAAACAGCACAAATAATAGTTAATGGTAGTCTCACAGAAACTTTTAAAATTGAGAAAGGAACAAGACAGGGATGTCCCTTGTCTCCACTATTGTTTATTTTAACTTTGGAAGTATTGCTGAATAAAATACAGGACTCGGATAACATACAGGGTATTAAGATTAGGCAACATGATTATAGATTACGAGCATTTGCAGACGATTTGGTTGTAACTTTAACCCAACCAGTTAATTCAGTTACAGGTTTAATGGATATAATTAGGCAATATGGTCAAGTGTCAGGGTTTAAAATAAATACAGGGAAAACAAAGATGATAGTTAAGAATAGGAATACAAATCAAAAAGAAGAACTGGAAAGAGTAACAGGATGCGAGATAGTGAAAAAGGTTAAGTACTTAGGAATCTTTATTACAACGTCAAATGGGAAATTATACAAGTATAATTATGAATTGTTATGGCATAAAATACAGATAGAGATGGATAAGTGGAAAAAATTGCAACTGTCTTTGTTGGGGAGAATAGCAGTAGTTAAAATGAATGTTCTGCCCAAGTTTCTATTTCTCTTTCAAATGATACCAATACTTAAAAAGGATGCAAATTTGCAGGAATGGCAGAAAGGCATTAATAATTTTGTTTGGGTAGGGAAGAGACCGAGAGTTAAATTAAAAATAATGCAGGATACACGTGAAAGAGGAGGTTTGAAATTGCCCAATCTAAAATTGTACTTTGAAGCAGTTGCTTTGTCAGCAATTAGTGACTGGATTAATTTAACAGATGAAAGAATATTGAATATTGAAGGGTATGATTTGTTATATGGTTGGCATGCCTACTTAGTTTATGAGAAGAAGGTGGATAGGACTTTTAAAAGTCACATATTAAGGAATGCTCTTCTGCGTGTTTGGAAAAAATACCAATATAAATTGAATGGCAAGATACCCATGTGGGTAGTACCCAGACATGCGATAGAAAATATAAGTATAGAACAAAGACAGGATCTAATTACTTATAAAGAACTTCTGATTACAGAAAGAAATGTACTACAGTTAAAGCCTTTGAATATATTAAGAGAGGAAAGGGCAATTCAAACCTGGTTTCAGTATGTACAGCTGCAGAATAGATGGAAAAAAGATCAGAAAATTGGCATTACACGAAGTGAAGAAAATTTGATAAAACAAATCAGGGACCAGAGTCAAATGCACATAAAATGGTTGTATAATATATTGATAGAAATAGACTCAGAGACAGAGTTAGTTAAACATTGTATGATAAAATGGGCACAAAATTTTGAGGCACCAATAATGATGGAAACATGGGAAAGGATCTGGGTAAGAAATGTAAAATTTACACAAGCTCAAAATTTGAGAGAAAATTTTTATAAAATGTTTTATAGATGGCATTTGGATCCCAAAAAGTTAGCTTGTATGTACTCAAACTTACAACCCAAATGTTGGAGATGTGATTGTGTTGATGCTACTTATTTTCATGTTTGGTGGACTTGTAAAAAAGTTAAAGCATTTTGGATAAAAATATGGTGGATTATTCAAAATATTTTTTAAAAAAGGATAAAGTTTACTCCACAGTTGTTTTTGTTAGGTATAATTACAGATTGTATGGCTATAGAGACTAATTTGATTCTGAATTTAATAACTGCAGCAAGACTCTTGGTGGTGCAGTACTGGAATAAGGAAGATTTACCTACTATTCAAGAATGGACATTAAAAGTAGTAAATTTAGCAGAAATGGCGAAAATTTCAGCATGTCTAAAGGACCATTCAAATGAGAAATATAAGTTAGAATGGAGAAGATGGATTTATTATATTCAAGGCAAATATCAGACTAAAAAATTTCAAATAGCTTACGAATGATCAAAGAGATTTTATAAAGTACTTAAATTTAGTTTAGTAAAAGGGGAGTTAAAAGTTCAAGAGGGGGATAGGAGGCTATAGATAATTAGCTTATGTTAGCCTATGATTGTCAAATGTTATACCCTGTATTTTGCTCTGGGAAGCGGGGGGGAGGGAGGGGAAGGGGAGGGTTGGAAGGGGAGGGTTGGAAGGGGAGGAGGGAGGGGGAAGGGGAAATGTTTGTAAAACTTTTTAAAACTTTTCAATAATAATAATAAAAAAATCGGCTTATTGTCGGCTCGTCATCCCAAAACTGACAGCGGGACTGAAAAGGTCATTGGAATATTGGAGCAATACCTGCGCTGCTTTGTCAATCAACAACAGGACAATTGAACAGAGTACTTAGCAATCACGGAGTTTGCTTTTAATAATTCCCAGCACACCTCTACCCAAACCACCCCTTTCTTAGCCAATCTGGGCTATCACCTGCATTTCTTCCCGCTCACGTTCCTTCCAGCAGAGGATGAATTCTTGGCTGAGTTACAGGCCATTCATCAGCTAGTGAAACGATATCTCAACAAGGCCAAGGATGATTATAAAAGGATTGCAGACCACTCTTGGCAGGCAACACCACCGTTAGCTGTTGGGGATCATGTGTGGTTGTCAACAAAGCATCTCCCCTCAGACCGGCCACTGAGGAAAACTGGACCATTGGTTTATTGGACCTTTCCCTGTAGAGGCGGTCATCAATCCAATGGCCTACTGCCTGACCCTGTCTCGGTCTTTGAGAATACACCCAGTGTTTCACTGATCCCTCCTGGTTCCCAAACAGCCTACTTGTCCACTCCGTCAACTTGACTGTCCTCAGCCAGCGCCCCGTGACAGAGATGGATCGTTCGAGTACAAGGTTGTGAGCATTCGAGACTCCCGGTGGTCGGTTCCAATACCTCATTGAGTGAAAGGGGTATGGGCCAGAGGACTTCACATGGGAGGATGCGGCCTCTGTTCATGCTCCAGAACTTGTTCATGCCTTTCACGAGCAGTTCCTGTCCCGACCGCATCCAGATCGAAAGACTCGGAGGAAGGGCCCTGCAGTGAGAGATAGGGTTGTGACCCACCAGCGGCCTGCGTAGATTGTTGCTGATCCTGATAACAAGGAGGCTGGTGTGGTGTCGCGCCAGCAGCCTGTCCAGCCGGCGCTTGAGTCGGACAATGAGGAGGCTGAAGAAGATGTGGTGCCAGAGGCAGGGATTCAGCCAGGGCCTTCAGAACCTCCAGAGGCTCCTTTAAGTGAAGAGGATTAAGTGGGGAACCTCTTCTCAATGCACTAGTACGCAGAGCTGCCAAAAGGCAGGAGTGGTTACTCAGTAGGAGGTCTCCTCGAGAGTAAGGCTTGGGGCTAATTGGCCACTCCCTTAGCCTATTTAAGTTTGCACACAGCTTGTAAAAAGCTGCAGGAAACAAGGTGTGTTCATCCATTCGCTCGCTGATCATTGAGTTTGGATTTTCTCTGCAAACTTTGCTTCTGGGCTATCTGCCAACTCTTGTAAGACTCTATCTTACCTGTGGAATTTCGGGCAGGTTGTTAAGAACGTTTTATTAACAGCCTGCATTTGCAAAAGACTGCGTTTTGAAGAAAACTGAGTTTTGTTCGGAGTTTGTGTGTGCTGTGTTCTTCGGGATCCATAGCTGGGGCAGAACACTACTGGATCGGGTGATCCAATTCGAACTGGGAGCATTTCAGCACTGGGAGAAACCCATTACACTGCAGAATGATCTAACTTGAAAAACTTGGTATTGATTTATTTTCATTGGAAATTTTTGCTTATTTTTTTCTTAGTGGCCATTTTATCTTCCTCTTTATAGTGATGCGAGGAAACAGGAGAAAGGTCATTTGCATAAGAAACACTTTACCAAAATGAATGGTAGATCACCACCTATGTGTATGTATGTGTATGTATGTATGTATGTGTGAAAACATTGATCTACTTGCATATTGACCATCCTGTATGTGAAACTTCATTTTGAACAAACCTTGCTATATGTTTTTTAAAGTAGTCTCTTGACTTTAAGTGTTGCATATAGTCTGGAAATTGTTGTAATTGATTCTATCCATTATAACTTGAAATATTCTAAGAATGTGCAACTTTTCTCAATAGATGGCTGCACTTAAATTTTGAGTGGCAATGGAAGGATAGAATTAACTAAACAAAATTTTACTGCATTTCTATTTAGATTTAATTAAACATTACATGTTAACATTTATACACCTGAAGTTTCTAAAGCCTTCTAAAGTATAAATAAAGTGATGTGACATGGGGTGTAGGATTGTCCACTTGTGTTCTAACTGGCTAATAGTGATTGAATATCTAGAAACATGCCAGTTTGCCTGTTAGAATATTGGCAGGCAAGCAGAGATGGAAGGGCTTTTTGTTTAGGTTTGAATTTACATGACATGATAAAATATATAAAATTGTGCACAGCATGGAAAGAATAGATATAGAAAGTTTTTCTATAGTGCTTGTTTCAGAAACTGCGCCATTCACTAAAAATAAATGTACGGACTGTAAGCTCTGATTAAAAAGGTGTTTCTGTATAGCGCATAGTTAAATCTACAGCCATGAGATATAGTGTTAGCCACCAGTTTAGGAAGTTTTAAGAAGAGAGAGGGAAAATTAATAAAGGAACAGGTATTCTTGGTGGTATTTATTGTTGGTATATCATGCATATGATATTTATGTTAACCATAAAGTTACTATTTGCTATAGTCCATCATTTAAATGTCACTCATTGTCAAGGCAAAAGACTATGACAAATGAATTCACCTCTTAAAATTTCAAGTCCAACAATAACACTTAAATAATTATAAATTAGTCTCCTGAATTAGCTTCTGGCTTGCAGACTTCATATCTTAAATGCCACTTGTGATGGAATCATAGTGGAAGAAGGCTTTCTTTTTGAAATCATAGTGGAAGACTATGTGATTCTGGAGTAGATAGGTCTTTGAGCTGAATAAGCAAACCTCAAATGATCATCTAAACTTGTGTGACTGAAAAATCCTGATATTTGATTTTGATAAATTGCCTAGGTATGGGTAATATTTAATTTGCCTCTGGAAATTAGTTTTGAAACTAAGTAATAGAAAAGAGAAAAGTTTTCCTGAATATACCAGCTGAATTACTGTACTAAATAGGAAACTTACAGAAACATACTGGCTTTTCAATACCTTTTAATATATATTCTTTTTATCTAAAATATATTTTGTTCACTCATTTTAATAATTATAAAAACATGTAATAAGTTTTGGAGACTTTTCCTTAGATACTGAATATTGTACTAACTATGGGTTGTATACAAGTTGCTAGGTTGGAAAAAAATAAATCAGAGTCTTAGAGCCTTTGAGTAGGGAAAAATGTTCTGGCCTTGAAATTTAGAATTACAAAGATTACATATAAATGAAGATTTATATAGCCATGTATTGTTACGATCATTCTGAATTGCCACACTTTGAGTAAAAACAGATTTAACAAAGAAAAAAAATTGTGCAAAGTGACAATTGTAAAAACAGAGCTGCTATTGTTTGTCACAATTGAAAGCAGCATAATAAACCTTTCCTACCCTAAAGAATTAGCTGCAGTTCCTTAAAGAGTTTATTTCTCATCCACTTGACTCACCTACAGTATTCTACAATTCTAAAGAACATTATAGTGCCCTTTATATTTCTAGAGATGCAACTGTGCCCAGATCCCAAAATATTTGCAACAGAATAATACATTCCTGAATTATAATAATACAGTATTCTTTCCATATTTATTAACACTGTCAATTTAACAGCACCTATTTCCTACTGAGGAAGTGTCACTTGGAATTATTGTGGGGATGATGTTGGAGAAGGAATAATTTTAATTTGTTGAAAAAGTAAAAGCACCAGCCCTGAGAAAGTTCTGCATGGCCTTGTCACTTGCCTTATTACTATGGCCATCACAACTCATGCAGTTATAAAAAATAATGTAGTATTAGTTGCTGATTACATTATATATGAACTGTCCAAAGGGAAATGTTCTATATTTCAAGGTGATTCCCTAATGGATGTCCTTCTTTCCCATAACAAGTTCCAAATATTTTGAATCCTGATATTAATTTGAAGGTTGGTGCTCCCTTTTTATTTGGTAGATGTCAGTAATAGAAGTTGATTCTCATTCTAATTTGCCATCTGATTCAAGGTTTATCTGAATTCATGGTGAGGCCAATCCAGGTTTTTCATCATTATCAACATTACGCCGTTGAGAACATATGGAATTGTTTGATCTGTTTCCTATACCTTCCCATTTTTTCATAAATCAGATTACTTTTGGGGGAGTGAAATTTCATCTTTCAGCAAACACTGGCAACTTTGGACCTACATGTTCCTTTTGCAAATTCAATGCTACTCAATATACCACTGTACTGCCAAAGTTCTTTGTTTATTTTTTTTTTTAGATTTCTGGAATGGACATCACAGTAAAACTCACTCACCTGTCCCTTTAAATTACATATCTTTCCCATACTTAATTGATATCATAGAATGAGCGACATGATACAATTTCAAAGTACAGATATTGGTAATTCAAACATCCTCACCCCTGCATATTCTGAAAGGCAAGAAGAGAGGAAAATAATGTGATTTCCTTTTATATGCATCATGTCTGGATGGTATGCCTAACCTATATCTGCATACAACGTGTTAATTAAGCACAGTTTTCAGATTTAAGCAAATTAAGTTCATTCAAAAGAATAAATGACAAACCAAACACATTGCCTGAAAGTGACAATACATTAGGCCATTAGCCAATAACCACATTGTCAGGGTTCCAAGTAATACCATTGGCACATCTGGGGAAACCCGACTCTAAAGCCCCCTTGGGTTTTCCCTTGGTTAAAAGTACATTTTCCCTCCCCGTTCCCATGCAGTCCATCACATGGGCCAATAATGTCATTGTCCAAAGTTCATTTAGCCTTACAACCTGCCTTCTTGCACCTGACGGGAACATCCTTCATTCTCAGAGGAAAGAATTTTATTTTGGTTACAAGCCAGGGGTGAAATCTAAAATTTGTTACTACTGGTTCTGTGGGCATGGGGGGGGGTGTAATGTGACTGGGTGGGCCAACTTTTTTTTTTTACTTTTAAAAGCATTTTTTCTACAACCTCTTCAGCCAAAGAGGTTGCAGAAAAAAAATGCTTTTTAAAGTCTCTGACGATCAGTCAACTCAGCTGGGATCGCCAGAGGCTTTTAAAGGCATTTTTTTCCCTACAGCCTCTTCGGCTGAAGAGGTTGCAGAAAAAAATGCTTTAAAAAGCCTCTGATGATCCCAGCTGAGCCGCGCGATCAACAGAGGCTTTTTTTTTTACTTTTAAAAGCATTTTTTCGGCTGAAGAGGTTGTAGAAAAAATGCTTTTAAAAGTTAAAAAAACCAGGCTCTGGTGATTGCGTGGCTCAGCTGGGCATGGGAGGGGGGGCGTACAGGGATTTTTGCTACCAGTTCTCTGAACTACCCGCCGCCATCACTACTGGATCGGGCGATCCGGTCCAAACCGGGAGCATTTCATCCCTGTTACAAGCCCTTTGCTATCTCTACCTCCTCCCTCCCATCCCCACAGCTTGTCCAGCCACTGCTGTGGCAGCCCTGAAGACGCCAAGGAAAATGGCTCTAGGGCTGACAGGCTGCCCCTCTTCAGCAGAAGAGGGCATCCTGCAAGAAAGAATTGAGAGGGGGTAGTAACAATAACCTCAACCATCTCTCCCCCCTCAGGGGGCCCCTTTAGCATGTTAGGGTACTTCTCATGAAACTGTTTCACTAATCTGTCAGCCTTCACATTCCAGCTTTTAACCCAGGTGGCCTTAGACAAAGGGTACCTCTTCCTTGGACCAGGTACTGTAAATGGCAATGGTGCAACCTGGAGTGCAGTATCTTCTTAACCTCATAGTGAGTTTCTCCCTGCACCATAACAGGCTTTGGGACTGCCCTATCCCTTGGCCTCAACTGAGAGCCCACTGCTGGTTTTAACAAGCTGCTATGAAAGACCGGGTGCACTAACAGGCATGGGAGTCTAAGCTGTACTATCACTGGGTTAATTACTTTCACTATTGGGAACGGCCCTACGAACTTAGGTCCAAGTTTTTTACATGCCAATTTTAGCTTGAGATACTTGGTTGACAGGTATATGCTGTCTCCCACATGGAAGGGAGGCTGGGGGGAGCAGCACTTGTCTGCCTGCTTTTTCTATGACTTTGCTGCTTCCACTAGAGCCGGCTTCATAGCTTGAGGGATAGCAAATCCATCCATTCTGCCAGGGTCATAGATGAAGGTGGCCCTCAGGGCAGCTCAGGCATGGGGACAAACTCTATACTGCTGGCAATCTGGAAAGGTGTCAGTCCAGTGCTACTGTGCACTGCGTTGTTGTAAGCAACCTGCGCAAAGGGCAGCAAGTCTGCCCAACTGGAGTGCTGATAGTCCACATATCATCTTAAGTATTGCTCCACCATGGCATTCGTACATTCAACCACCCCATTCGTACTAGGATGAAAAGTCGAGCTAAGCCCCCGGGTCGATCCCATCAACCTCAAGAACTCTCTCCAGAACTTTGTGGTGAATTGGTCACCTTGGTCGGAGATGATTCTACAGGGCACTCCATGCAGCTGGTACCCTTGCTTTATAAACATCTTGGCTAGCTTTCTAGCTGAGGGCAACCCCGAACAGACAGTTAAGTGGGCTTGCTTCAAAAATACATCAATCGCAGTCCAAATGACTGTGTTTTCTCCACTTTCTGGGAGTTCGACTATAAAGTCCATGGCTATTTCCTCCCAGGGCCAGCACGGGACTGCCACTTGTTGGAGAAGCCCGGGGGGTTTCCCCGGTCTCATCTTCATGGTTACACATGTGGTGCAGCTCTTGATGCAATCCTCCAAATCTGCCTTCCTCCTTGGCCACCATAACTGTGTCTGGGTTAAATAAAGGGTCTTCCTTCTCCCACACTGCCCACCGCCTCTCAGTGTCTGTGAGCTTTTTGGACATGTATACACAGGGTTGCAGCTGGCTCTGGGGGTTTTGCTGCAAGAGCACTGGTGCCATGGCCATGTCACTGGCATCAGCTTGAACGTCAAATGGCAGCTTGGGGTCAGGCTGCTGAAGGATGGGCTCCTTTATGAACAGCCTCTTCAGTTTTTTAAATGCTCACTGACAGTCCAGAGACCAAGTCAGTGGTTGGCTCGGCCGTGGTCCCCCCCCCCATTTTCAGTAACTCCATGAGGGGCAGAGCAACCTCAGCAAAAGCCTGGATAAAAGTTGGCAAACCTCAGCAAACTCTGGAGCTGCTTGCAGGTACTCGGGGGCTGCCAGTCCAGCCAGTTTGACACTCAGTAGCCCAGGTAGTCTAGGGAGATCTGGTGGAATTTGCATTTTGACAGCTTCGCATATAGCTTAGCTGCTAGGAGTTTTTTTCAAGACTTGGCACACACTAGATAGGCTCCTCCATCGTCTCCCTGAAAATGAGAGTGTTGTTCAGATAGACTAAGATCACCTTGTAGAGGTGCTCATGCAGTACTTTGTTGATCAGCTGCATGAAGACGACAGGGGCTCCCTGTAGTCCAAATGGCATGATTTTAAATTGGAACCTGCCTAATGGCCAGTTAAAGGTGGTCTTCCGTTCATCTCCCTCTTTGATCCACACCTGGTAGTATTCTTCCCTTAGGTCTAGCTTGGTGAACACTTTATCCTTTGCCAGGTGATTTAGCATGTCATTCATCAGGGGCAGGGGATAGGTGTTTTCCATTCACATGTGCTGATTCCACAAAACTCTATGCAGAGCCTCATCCCCCCGTCTTTCTTTTCTTTAAAAAATGCAGGGGCAGCCACCCAAGATTTGGCTGGCTGGATAAATGTCAATGTATTTTCTCAGCTCAGTCATCTCTCTGGGGGTCATGGAATACATCTTCAGCTTTGGCAGCTTAGCAACTGGCACGAATTCTAGTTGGTGGGCCGGTGAGGGAGGGAGGTAAGGTGTTGCATTCTTGTTTGTTGAATGCATCAGCCAGGTCCCTATACTCCTTGAGCCCCCGGGGGCAGCCCGGGGGCACATTGGTGGCAGCCGCTACCATCTCATCTGGTCTGGGGCTGTTTGGTGGCTTTAACGACTGAGCCTTGTCCTGGAAGGAGGGTGGCAGTGGCTACACTCCTATCCTTAGCTTTCAGTAGCCATCTTCTCACGTGATGGCAGGTCCCCACTTGTCCAGCCAGATGAGTCCCAGAATGACTGATTCCATCATCTTTGGTGCCACTACAAAGTATATGAGCTCCCAATAGTGACCCATATCCAACTGCACTAGCTATGTGACTAGAGTGGCAGGGACTCCACCTATTATTTGCTCAAAGAATATGGGGCACACTGGGGCGCTGTGCCTTGTCACTTCGTTCTTGTATTTGCCAGCTGTGCTTGAATTCTAAGACTTACGGTAGATGCTGGGCACCTTATCTCTAAGCTACTGTGCATGTCCACATTCTTTCTCACTTTCTTTTTTTCTTTTTTTCATCTGCCAGAACTTCTGCCGGCAAGGCAGGGAAGTTTGCCAAGATGTAATTAATAGCTAGTAAGATTGTTTTTTACTTCTTTATAATAAAATGTGTTTTATTAGAATGTATCTCGGGTTTATTTTCTTAAAGTATACTTCAAGGAAAACCCACGGTCCATCTCTAATTAAGTGCAATTACCCCAAAGGGAATGGGATTAATTGCCACCCTGACACGTGGTAGCAGAGGTCGGTTTGGAAGTGTTGTGACTCTGACCCCCGAGCCCGTCTTATCGGAGGGAGAAGACTCCGAAGGTGAAGGAGAGGAGTTGGCCAGGCCTCCCTCTCCAGGACCCTCCTCTCTGGCAATGCCTTAGGTGTCTACCGAGGGAGAAGAGATTGGCCAGGAACCAGGTATCTCTGAACAGTCGCAGTCAGACAGTGACGGAGATAAGTCTTGGCTGGATCCACGCCAGCATCAGAGAGACAAGCGCACGGAGCAGAAAAGGAGGCGGGCCAGAGATTAAGCTGAGTCACTGGACCACACCCCACAGGGGATAAAAGGGGGTGTGGTGGCCATTCAGGCTCTGTGACAGACAAAACTAAACAACTAGCAAGTCACATTGTATCTCTGAAACTACGTTATCTGCCTGCCTTGGATTTAATACGGACTGGACTTGACAATTCTGTGGCTTTGTGTATTTGTTTTGGTTTATCTGACGGAGGAGGAACATCTCCCTCTGTGAGTAAAGTTCTTGGCCAGCAGTTACTGAGTTGCTTCCAATCCTGTTATCAAAGGAATTTATTGTCTGCAAGTTTTATTTAACCCCTGGCTGACTGTTTGTGTGCGTGTGTGAGACGGGGACAGAACAGGAATTATGGCTTTTTTCTTTGCTAGTTACTTTAACTGATAAGCGAATAGGCTATTTAGGCAATTAGTTTTCAGCGACTGAGGAATGCTGATTATTTTTTGGAAATATGCCGAGAAAGAAAAAGATCAAAACAAAATACAGAACACAGTCTGTTGAAGACATAGATATCTCTGATGAAGAAGCGAAAAGAATTTTATACAGGCTTTCAACTTTTCAAACACTGCTTGCTTCAGCAACCAGACTGGAGGAAGGTGCTGTTGGAGGTGATGTTGGGGGAGCTGCTCTTGAAGAAGACGTGCTGAGGTCAGTGATGCCCACTTATGTTTCTTCATGCCCCAGTTAATTACTAAAGAAGTTCCTATCGAAGCCCAGGAATTTGAAATGCTTGGTGCAAGGCCAAAGTTTTCACAAACGGCTGAGCATTTTTCCTCCCACACACAGAGAGAAGTAATCTATTATTCTCCTCGAAGCTCTAAGCTCACCCAGTGTGAACAAGCTATAAAAAGCTATCATGATCAAATAGAATTTTTTGAATGTGAGCCATACCAGGCAAAAATGGTTTTATCTATGCTCGAGCCAGATAAGAAAGAGTCTCGTGTTTTTCAAACCACTAAAACCTCCATCTTACCTTCTTCTCCAAAGCCTAAGACACACCCCCTAGAAGGTATTGTGTCAGGCAAATCAGAACAGAGAGCTGTGTACACGTCACAATTGTCAGATGACATTCTCTCTTCTCAAATTACACATCATGCCATGAAGGCAGAAAAGTTATCTGAGCTGCCTGAAACTAAAGGTGCAGCACCATCTGCTGGTGAAAGTAATTTACTAGAAAAAGCTGAAATGCATCACAGTTTGCAAGAACAACTACAAGTATTACATCAGACTTTATCACACATGTCCCTAATTCACTCAGATATTCAGATTGCAATGCCACATGTGTCTCCACAGACTCAATCTTCAGCACCCCCTGGTGGTGCTGATGTCCTTTTAGATGGAGCACAACAAAGCTTAATGCAGCAAAGGCAAATGACTGCGTCTCCAGCAGGCCATGTTAATATTGCAACTCAAGCACAAGGGGCAGCTGGAGCAAAACAACCACAGGTGCATGCACAACACCCACAAATTCAAATACAGCAGCAGATTCCAATGCAGCAGCAAATACCACAAGTGTTTTTACCAGCACCTCTAATGCATGTTCCTCAACAGGCCTCTTCTATTGTTCCACTAGCTGGTGAGTCGAAATTAAAGCGATCAGGACAGAATTATAAGGCCTGGGTCAGTGAGATTGGATTGCTACTTCGTAGAGAAGGTACCCACTGTATGGTCTTTAATCCTCCTGCTCAGCCATGGACTCCTGCAATAAGAGACTTAGAGACTAAAGTTTGCACAACATTATTGATGTCCATGGATACTGAACTGCAGGTTACTTTTCCACCTGATGCAACAGCCCAACAAATTTGGGCCCAATTGGAAAATTGCTACAGGCCTGTTTCAATTGAATCTTCATGTTTGCTCATGTCTGAGTTCCATGGTTTGAGATTGAAACCTGGTGAACAAATTGGAGGACATTTAACCAAACTGAAAGGAATGAGAAAAGAATTGGGCGAAAGAGGCTATCTTATTGATTATATTCAAATGATCAGCATTATTATTAACTCATTGAATTATGAATGGAAAGATGCCATTACAAAGATTAATCAAGTGCCTATTGCTCAACGCACAGTGGACCATGTATGCAGACTTTTAACTGAAGAAGAAGCACTCATGTTAGCCACGCCACATTTGCGAGGACCATTTGCATCAAGAGCTCCAGCGAGGTGTCCCTTCCAAGGAAGAGCCTCTGTTCCAAGGATGCCAAGATGCTACATCTGTAATCGTGTGGGACATGCCACCCGGGATTGTCCCCAACGAGTTCCAGCTCCCGTCTCGTACCAGCCCCGAGGAACAGATTCCAGAGGAGACAGAGGCAGAGGCGGAAGACAAGGTCATCGTGGTCCCAGGCGTGATCCACAAGGTCCACTCACCACATTGGTGTTAACCAATGATCCACAACCTCAACCAGAGTATGACAGATGACTTATGTGGACTTTGGACAGTGGCGCAGCATTGCATATTACCTACAGAAAGGAACTTTTCACAGAGATGCACGAGCCTGAACCTGAACTACGTGAACTTTATTCTTTTTCAAATCATCCTTGTCAGGTCAAAGGAAAAGGAACTGTTTATGTTGAAGAGCTCGATTCATTCATTCCTGATGTTTATTACATGCCAACAGCAAATAATAATTTGCTTAGTCAGGATCACTTGTCTAGAATGTTAAAGTTCCAGGTTCACAACTTTGAAAAAGCAAGTTACATAGTTAAAAATGGAGATATTGTTGCTGAAACCATGTTAATTGGTGGTGTTTATTACTTAAAGCCAAAGCCTAAATCACAAGTACAGGCAAGTATGCAAGCTCCAAAAGAGGAGAGCACAGGCCCAGAGAGAGATGCTCCAGAGAGAGATCCTGTTGCTACTCCAAAGGCTCCTAAAGCCAACAAAAGGAAAATTAGGAAACAGGTTGCTCAGAGCAAGCCTGGGGTTCCTAATAAAACTGTTAATGTTGTGAATTCACTAACTGGTAAACCTTTGCATTCCAGGTGTATCCATAAGTGGCATAGAAGATTGGGGCATGCCAGTCTCCGTGTTCTTAGGAAGATGCCGGAGTTCGCAAAAGGTTTGGGTCTAAAGGGGTGTAAGGTGTTTTTGGATTGTGCTGTCTGCAAGAAAGCCAAATCCAAAGCAGCAGCCATTCCCAAATGTGCTACATGCCTGTCAACACACATTTTTGATTTGGTTCACACTGACATAGTTGGTCCTTTTAAGCCAACACTTGATGGTAAAAAATATTTTCTAACAATTGTTGATAATTACTCTAGATATGGATATGTATATCCTATGAAAGAAAAATTTGAGACTTTTCAGATCTTTAAAGACTTTGGTGCTCTTGTTTCTACCCAACACCAAGTTCGCATCGCGAGAATCCAGAGTGATCGTGGTGCTGAATTCATGTCTCAGCGTTTCCAGGACTGGATGCGTAAGAATGGAATTCTTCATCAGACCTCGGCTCCTTACACACCGGCTCATAACGGCGTCGTAGAGAGACGACAAGGGGTACTGCAAACCATGATGCATTGTCTCCTAGAAGACGCCAACCTTAGTATGCCATACTGGGGTGAAGCTATCAAATATGCAAATTACATTGTCAACCGTACTTGGAGTAGTGTAATAAATCAGACTCCTTTCATCATGTTGTATGGCTACAAGCCCGATCTCAAAAACCTCCATATTTTTGGTTCATACACTATGGTGAACATTCCCTTAGCTCAAAGAAGAAAAGGAGGTCCAGCAGCAAAGAGACTGAGATTTATGGGCATTGATGATAATTCAAAGTGGAGCAAATTTATTGACTCCAGACATGTAATTGTGATTTCCCAATCTGCTAATTTTGAGGAAGATGTTGACTGGTCCAGGATTCATTCCAATGATCCTGGAGTTTATTTTCCTAGAGATGATACTGCTGATGCTGCGCAGATTGATGACCGAGATCCACAGGCAAATGTTCCAGCCACTAGTTCTTCTCAACCTGATGTTCCGTCTTCGCAAGCCGCTGATGCTGACGCTAGCGACGAATGTGAGGATGAGGATGAAACAGAAGAAGAATGGACTGTTGTTCCGAAGTGTTCCAAGAGGGCCACAAAGGAGATCCCTCCACAGTGATATTCGTGGCAACTGACAAAAACACCCTTGCCTTTGATTTGCAATGTTACACTTTCAGCTGATACGTTCACACAAATCAAACATCTTCCTGATTCAGAGCAAGACAAGTGGTATGAGGCAATGCAGGCTGAAATGGACAGTCTAAAGAAACTTAAGGTGTTTACACCTGCAAAACCTCCAGCAAATAAAAGGGTCATTGGCACTCGATGGGTCTACAGAATCAAAAGGAAGCCAAATGGTGAGTCACTGTACAAGGCCAGACTTGTACTCAAGGTTTCGCTCAACGTTATCCTGAGGACTACACAAATACCTACTCACCGACAGTCCAGACTGAGAGTGTAAAAATTACTTTAGCAACTGCAACTGTTCTTGGTTTAGAAGCTTTCCAGTTCGATGTTGACCCGGCTTATCTACATGCTGACCTAGATGAAGAGATCTACGTGAGAGGTCCTCCAGGGTTCCGACAGCAAGAAGGGGATACCTGGTTTCTACAAAGAAGTCTTTATGGTGTGAAACAGTCTGGTTTAATGTGGTACTTATGTCTTACTGACAAACTAAATTAAATGGGCTTTATTAAGCCCGAAACTGATGAGTGTGTGTTCACAAAAAGATCTAACAATACATATGAGATAGTTCTTGTTTATGTTGATGATATTGTTTATATTGGTCCAAATAAGCAGATGAGTGAAATTTTTGCCAAAGCCTTGCAGAGATATTTTACATTGAAATCTTTAGGTCATGTTAGCACTTATTTAGGTGTTCAGATTGACAAAACACAGAAGAGGTTTAGTCTTTCACAAGAAGATAAAATCGAACAAATTTTGCATCATTGCAACATGAAAGATGCTAACACAACAAAGACACCCATGCAAACAGATTTTCACAACTTGACACATGAATCAAGTCCTGAGTTCGAGGATCAAACATTTTATCATTCAGTTATTGGGTCACTGTTGTACATTAGTAGTTGGACCAGATCCGACATTGCACTTAGTGTTAATCTCTTGTCTCGACACGTACGTAAGGCAAAACAGTTTCATTGGACATGCGTTAAGAAATTATTGAAATACCTAAAACACACTAAACATATGAAGTTATTGTTAGAACCAACACATATTGATTATGCAGAATTATGTTGTTATGCAGATTCTGATTGGGCGAGTGATAAGAAATCACGTAAAAATACTTCAGGTTATATGATGTTAATAAATGGATGTCCTGTTTACTGGCAAGTGCGTAAACAGAATTTTGTTTCTTGTTCATCTACTGAAGCTGAATATGCTTGTATTTCAGGTGCATGTAATTCTCTAACATGGTTTGGTTTTGGTTTTGGTTTTGTTTGATTTATATACCACCCTACTCCTGAAGGACTCAGGGTGGTGAACAGCCACAAGATAAAACACATAAATACAAAATTTAAAAACAAAATAAAACTGAATTAAACAATTAAACAATTAAATTAAACTAAATTAAACTAATTAAATTAAATTAAATTAAACAATTTGGCCCAAGACAAATTTAAAACACCCCAATAATTAAGAACAGATTTAAAATTTACATTTATACAAAGAGGTTCTTTTTACAGATGCGGGCAGATGGCAGCTGAAGACATTACAGACATTGTTGGCTGAAGGGATTAATTTAACTTGGTTACAATATAATCAATTGCAATTGAGATGGAAAGAGGACCAAAAAATTGGTATTATGATGCATGAGGAAGAATTGGTTAGACACATAAAAGAGAAAGGTCCAATGCATATTAAAAGACTTTATAATGTTTTGTTAGAAAGGGATTCAGAAACTGAATTAGTTAAAGACTGTATGATTAAGTGGGCACAAAACTTTGAAGAACCAGTGATGTTGGAAACATGGGAAAAAATTTGGGTTCAGAATGTTAAATTTACGCAGTCGCAGAATTTGAGGGAAAATTTCTACAAAATGTTTTATAGATGGCATCTAGATCCTAAAAAATTGTCGTGTATGTACCCTAATGTCCAGCCTAAATGTTGGAGATGTGATTGCCTAGACGCTACATATTATCATGTTTGGTGGACCTGTAAGAAAGTTAAGGCTTTTTGGATAAAAATTTGGTGGGTCATGCAGAACGTTTTGAAGAAAAAAATTCAATTTTCTGCACAAGTGTTTTTATTGGGTATAGTTAAGGGTTTTACACTGGGTGAAACAAAATTGATATTGTACATGATAACTGCAGCAAGATTGTTGATAGGTAAATACTGGAAAAATGAAGCGCTGCCTACGATTGAGGAATGGACTCTGAAGATGGCCAGTTTTGCAGAGATGGCGAAGATTTCAGCATATTTAAAAGATTGTTCTCAAGAGACTTATGAATGGGAATGGAAGAAGTGGATAGATTATGTTCAGCATAAATATCAAACTAGGAAGTATCAAATAGCCTTTATTTAAAAATGTTATAGCAAGATAGTAATATTTTAGGGTTGAGAATAAAAATTTGCTAGAAAATGTTATATTAAGATAGAAATTTTTTAAGGTTGAGGATGAAAATTTGTTAGAAAATGTTATATTATGATAGAAATATTTTTAAGGTAATCAGGAGGAAAATTTATTTGAAAACGTTATATTAAGATAGAAAGAGGTTAAGGTAATGAAGATGAAAATTTGTAAGGGGGAGGGAGGGGTTTAAGTCTTATATATAAAGGAGGGTTTTTTCCTTTTATCTGATATGAGTATATTAGGAAGTCCGGGGGGGAGGGGAGGGTTAAGGTGGGTTAGGGAGGTTGGGAAGTTTGGGGGGGTAGCGGGGGGGGGGGGAAAAGGGGTGAAAATGTAATTGTAAAACTTTTGCAATAAAAAAAAAAAAATTTACATTTTAAAAGGGAAAAAGTGAAAGTTAGGCCAGGCCAGCCTGATGGAATAAAAAGGTCTTGAGAGCACGGCGGAAGGTGCGCAGATCCGGGATCCTCCGTATCACCGGGGGAGCTCATTCCAGATAGTAAGTGCCCCCACAGGGAAGGCTCTCTCCCTGGGGGCTGCCAGTCGACATTGTTTGGCCGATGGCACCCAGAGGAGCCCCTCTCTATGAGAGGGTACCGGCCGGTGGGAGGTTTGATGCTTTGGTCACAGATATCTGGACACGTTCGATCCAACTGATCACCGTGATGGAAGACAATGAATCAGTGGTTTATATTTCTGAGTCACATTTCACAGGTTCTAGGTCCAGACACATTGACATCCGTTATCAAAACATAAAACAATTAGTGAAAAAAGGTTTTGTTAAATTGCAGTATGTATCTACACATGATCAGATTGCTGATATACTCAACAAACCGCTTCCAGAGCTCAGCATGAGTCTCTGCGTAAGAAGATGTGTCTTATTTGATGTACCTGATGTCCGCTCAACTGGCAAAGAAGGGGTTGTCACTGCATTCTTGTATTTGCCAACTGTGCTTGAATTCTAAGATTTATGGTAGATGCTGGGCACCTTATCTCTAAAGTACTGCGCATGTCCACATTCTTTCTCACTTTCTTTTTTTCTTTTGTTCATCTGCCAGAACTTCTGCCGGCAAGGCAGGGAAGTTTGCCAAGATGTAATTAATAGCTAGTAAGATTGTTTTTTACTTCTTTATAATAAAATGTGTTTTATTAGAATGTATCTCGGGTTTATTTTCTTAAAATATACTTCAAGGAAAAGCCACAGTCCGTCTCTAATTAAGTGCAATTACCCCAAAGGGAACGGGATTAATTGCCACCCTAACATGCCTATCCCTAGATGGTGGGAAGGCTGATTAGGCACCTCATGTACCCAGTGTCTATATAGCCTCTATGTCCCCTTGGGCTCCTGTCCTGGGTACCACTATCTGGGACTTTATGGCAAAGGGGCAGATGGTCATCGGGTCATCTTTGCTGGCCTCGCTGCTGTCGCTGCCTGTGCTAGGCGGGGTTCCAGAGCCAGAGTTTTCCCCCCTTTGGTAGGGGGAAACCTCGACGGCCTGCCGAGCAAATCTCCCTTTGTCCATTGACGCAGAGTCCTCTTCCCCTTGGGACTAGTGTGGGTCCGCACCTGGGGGACGGGTGCTGGAGTCAAGCACTCAAATGCCCAGTGGCCTTGCAGGCCACATCTGAATCACTTAATGGTGGCTGTAGAGGTTGGTCTCAGCTCGTCCACCTGCTTAATGCTAATTCAGCATCCCAGAGCTCGCTTAGGTTTCTTCTCTGGTGAGGGTTTCCGATGCGGGTGATCTCATGGTCCATGGCCACTGCCACTTGGTACCACTCCTGTATGTGCTTGGAAATAATAGGCTTGCCGAAGGTCCTGGTCCAGAGCCTCCTTGAATTGGTGGATGAAGAGGCATTCCGGCCAGTCCCTTAGTTTCCCCATCACTCTTCAGAATTCCAATGCAAGCTCATTCGTGGGCCTGCCTCTCTGCTTTAGGTCTTTGATTTCGGCCTCTTTCTCTTGTCCCTGGGTGGTATCTTCAAATTGGGTCCTTAGCAACTGCAGGAATTCATTGGTGTCATCCAGCTCAGGGACTCCTTCATTGTGCAGTTGGGCTATCCATTCAGCTGCTTCCCCATCCCTGTTGTCAGCAATGGCCGAGATCATCTCCTGGTCAGACTGGTACTGACCCCCGTAGTGGTCGAGGTGGGACCAGATCCAATTCAGGAAATATGGCAGATTTCCAGGGGTTCCATAGAAGGTGGCTCTGAAGCATGTGGGGGGGAGGCAGCAGCTGGAGGCACTGGCAGATGTGCTGGGGCAGGCTGGAGCATGGGCACTGGCATCCATTGGCATTGGGCCCACCCCTGACTGGGATAGAATGCCCATCCAGGGGGATCTGGTCTGCAGGAGGCAGACAAGGGGATGGTTAGTGAGGAGGGCTACCTGGCCTTGGCAGACCTGTGGTTTCCCTCTGAATTCCTGGGCTGGACTGGCTCAGAGGTCCTGGCTGTTGACTGGTGATGACTCCCAGCTGAGCTGTCAATCCGGTAAACTGGACCTGGTGGGAAAGGCCTAGGCACAATCCGCTTTGCGCTGAGTGGAAAGAGGTGGAAGCCTCTCTTGGGGCTGTCATGTTCTCCATGTCGGGGAAGGTGAATGCTGGTTGGGCTAGCACCCAGCACACTAAGCTGACCAAATCTCTCGGTGAGGCCAGCTAGAAATTGGCTTCTCAGAGGTGGCAGGAGACCCCACTCTCTGGATTCACTGAGCTCAAGGGGCTTTGTAGCCCTCCACTCGAAGCCTATGGTGCATTCTGCCCAGGCCAAGGTGATCTGGGGCTCCTGGAATGCCGCCCCACTCGCTATGTTCAGCTTGGCTCAGTATGGCTTTGGGTGCGTCAAGCCCCTCACCAACTCTTGGGGTACCGATGATCCCACTCCATCACCCCACTGGGGAGGATCCACCTGAGCCAGTGGCCAGGATGCCTGTTCCTTGGTCGAGTGCCTTGCCAGAACTTGGCTTCTGCTACTGCCACTTCAGCCACCGTGGCTACTGAGGGGTACAGATGCTCCCGCAAATGCTCCCTGAACTGTCTCCTGTTGCTCCTCTGGTGGTTGCAGTCCCGCCAGTATCAGAGGACTTCTCCTCCAACCTTCTCTCCATCTTCCCTGAGTCTTTGCACTACCTGGTAGCCCGGGACTGCAACTGGAGCTCAGGACCCCAGACAGCAGCCCCGCAAGTGCAGGGAACTTCTTGGTCATTTTAAGGGTAGAGTCAGGTTAATGTCAGGGTTCCAATAACACCCCCAACAGAATCAAAACTCCGAGGCAAGGGTATTCCTCAAAGAACAGATTTATGAGGCATGTCATATTGGCACATCTGGGGAAATCCGACTCTAAAGTTGTCAGAGGAAAGAATTTTATTTTGGTTACAAGCCCTTTGCTAGCTCTACCTCTTCTCTTCCATTCCCACAGCTTGCCCAGCCACCGCTATGGCAGCCCTGAAGATGCCAAGGAAAATGGCTCCAGGGCTGACACACATTTTGATCTGCAATGCTTGTGAATCTAACCTTTGTGTCTTGACTATAGGGACCTTGTTCTTGTGGATATGCATTGTAGTAAATGAGAGAAAAGGAAGAATATCGAGAAATGACAGTCTGATGTAGATAAATTATATGTGTGTGTGTGTGTGTTCTATTTCTGCATTTTAAGCTAAATGATACCAATATGTATATTTTAAAATGCAAAAACTTCAATCCACAAAAAGACAAGGGACAAGCATTGATATGAAAATATATCATATATCCATCCTTTAAAGACCTGTTTTATGCAATTCTCATTTCATATGAATATAATGGTCTGGGAATAAGACAAAGCTTGATGACTTGTTAGAAGGACAATATCTGAAAGATCTGAAGTGTATCAATGAAACATCTATATCAGGGATGTCAAACTCGATTTCATTGAGGGCCGCATCAGGGTTGTGTTTGACTTTGGGAGGGGGCAGAGTGGGTGTGGCCAGCGTGGGTGTGGCCACCTTGATGTCACTTGTGTTGGGGGTGCCTGTGGAGGCCCAAGCACTCTGTGAGTGAAAACAGGCCCCCAAGCTCCGTTTTCAGCTGGGATGGCCTCCTGAAACCCTCTGCCAGTGAAAATGGAGCACATGGCCCTCCTGAGCTCCATTTTTGCTGGCAGAGATACCGCAGACCAGTCCTTCACTGTTTCCAGGGTGGCCCCGTGGGCCAGATCTAAGCATCCCATGGGCCGGATTCGCCCCCGGGCCTTGAGTTTGACAACCCTGATCTATATGGTAGAAGTAAATATTATGAATTATGGATTTTGTATTCATTCTGTATCATGACAGTTTTTTTAGAAAACAAAAACCACATCAAACTCTTCCAAATACACAGATGAAGAATAAGACATAAAATCCTTGCCATTATAATTTCATTTTCATTTTTCCCACTCTAATTGTAAAGTGCATATGAAGACTTGAGCTTATTAATGCGTACTCTATTTGTAACACCAATAATAATATGAAATAAGTTACATTATTAATGTGAAATCAAGGTAAAATGCTATCCTCTTATGAATTAATGTGAGATGATTAAAAAAAAAACACGGTCAGTTAATTCAGTCATTCAAGCATACATATTGTAATTTTTGCATGAATAGTAATTGCTCTATTGGATCCAGGGAATAATTATACTCTTTGCATAGAGGATAATGAGATATTGTTCCTGTAAACCTGCATATATTATACTGTCAGAATATATTATAAAGTTGTAGTCTTCCAGATATTGCTGATCTGTAGTAAACATGGTTAGTAGTGAAGGATACTAAAAAGTGTAGATCAGCAACTTGTGGTAGATCACAAAGTCCATGCTGCTGATATATTTTCAGCCAACTATGAAACCAAAATTATGAAAAATGTGTCATGATATCACAATGCAAGATTAACTATTTCATCCTTGTATCATGATGTTGCAAACAAATGTGTAAAGGGCATAGTTTACATACATATTTTATCAATTGCCTGCCTCTGTATGACCATGCTATTATATATATTTTAGCTATTATCATATTTAGGAAAGAAATAATATGTTTCAATGGATCAGTTTTTAATCTATTTCCAATCCCTAATCCTTGACTAACCAGTTTAAAATCAACATTTGATTATCTTCTCTTCTGCCTGCTTGAAATGAAGTTTATTGACACAAAGCATTGTAATTGGTTCTTCTTCAAGCTATGTAATATGAGAGTTTTAAAAATGAGTCAAATAAAATGTCCAACCCCAGAACATCTGGAATAACAAATGTATATTTGCCTTATTCCACATAAAATAAAGTTTAAAAGTGCACTTCCTTCTCAGTATTTTTTATATATGTTGTATATATTTGTATGGGGAAAGAAAGAAAGAAAGAAAGAAAGAAAGAAAGAGAGAGAGAGAGAGAGAGAGAGAGAGAGAGAGAGAGAGAGAGAGAGAGGGAGAGAGAAGGAAAGAAAGAAAGTTGGAGGGAAACAACTCTGCTGTCAAAGTGTAGCTCTTTTTTATTCTATTAGAATGTCTCTTTTGAAAGTTAACATGCTGTGATTTTGAAACCAGGTCCTTTTCATAACCTCTCACAAGATGGTACTGTATTATAATGTAGAACTTTGCATTTGTGTGTGAGGTGTGAGAGTAATACCCAGAGGATGGAAGCATCTCCCATCTAAACAATAACAGAAAAATGCTTTAGCCATCTCTCTCTCTTTTTCTATTGTTACATGTGATGTTGCTTTCATTCTTTTGTGCATTGCAAGATAAGAACATTTTAAGTTATTGATAGCTGTACCAGGGTTTTCTTCTTAAGAGTCTTTTTTGTCTCTTATTTTGACAGAGAAAGGAAGGAGGGAGGGAGGGAGGAAGAGAGGGAGGGACAGAGGGACAGAGGAAGGAAATCTAAGAGCCATTTTGTTTTTATTCCCAATATCTTTGATGGGAAGCCAAATGAATTGCAGAAACAAAGGCAACACAGGTATGACAGGGGTTACCAATAAGAAGCAAATTTTATGCCAGTATAATTTTCTGCGTTCAAGAATGGGTGACAATCACTGTAACGTGGCAGTGGAGAAGTGAACTGAGACAAGCATTTGATATACACTGCTTATATAAACAGAGAATTCCACCCCCACCTCCACCCAGAAATTAGAAAAGTGATTAGAGACTATAGCCTTTGGTTTAGAAATTGATGAGAAGAATTAAGATGAGGTTCAATTCCAAAACTATCTATTTACTTTTGCTTTAGGGAGGTAGCAGTGAATACTACACAAAGGCTTGCTTGTGACAAAGACATGGGGGATGAGATAAGGCAAGGTCAAAGCCAGTAAAAAAGAATAGGCCCAAGCTTCAACTTGCAAAAGAGAAAACAAACAAGTATCAAAAAACATTTGCTTTTCTTCTTTTCAGATATGAAAAGAACAATAATACAAAATCTGTCAATTCGTTTAAACAAACTGCCATCCTAGAGAGAGGCAGGTTTGGAGCTTGATCCAGGAAACAGCATACACTCACACAATTATTATCCACTTTTGACATGTACAGATTGTCCTAATTTATCATGGCAGTTTACAAAATAAAACAATGAAAAAAACACCCCAAAAGATGCATATTATTGAAAAAAAAACCTCCAGAAAAAAGAAATACAGTCCAATAAACCAAAACATCGCACAAGGTGTTTCACCCAGTCTAGCCTGGAGGGAAAGCTAGGTTTGAAGGGCTTCTTTAAATAAGTTTACAAATTTCAGGGTTAATGTTATTCTAGAGGGCACCATGACATAAGTATGGAAGTGGAGAGTCCATGGTGCTCTCGGAACTTGATTGTTTTCTTGCAGACATTTTATTATCCAAACTAGGTAACATCATCAGTGGTCTGATGTTTGTATTTTTAGATGATAAACAGATTGCTTGGAATATGATGATAGCTAGCCACCCATTCCTGATAGTAATTTTTAAAAATATTTGTAATTTACTTTACCACCCCATCACCACTAATTTGAGAGCAGGAATTTATTCAAGATACTTTGGTGTTCCATTGTAACAGGCAACATTTAAAGAATCAAACAATAACACCAAAGAAAGTATCTTTTAGCTCCTAATATTAGGTCTAAAAATCATGTCTTTTACTTTAGGAAATCAGATCCTACTGTAGATGTCTCAAGATCTCTTATTCCAATAACTTGACGGCCGTGACCGGGAGGATTTTTCATCAGGTTCGCCTGATTCGCCAGTTGTGTCCCTTTCTGGATCGGGACTCGTTACGCACGGTCACTCATGCCCTCGTCACCTCCCGCCTGGACTATTGCAATGCTCTCTACATGGGGCTCCCCTTGAGGAGCACCCGGAGGCTCCAACTGATGCAGAGTGCGGCCGCGCGGGTGGTAATGGGAGCGACATGGCGCTCCCATGTAACACCTCTCCTGCACGAGCTGCACTGGCTCCCGGTGGTCTTCCGGGTGCGCTTCAAGGTTTTGGTTACCACCTTTAAAGCGCTCCATGGCTTAGGATCTGGTTATCTACGGGACCGCCTACTACCACCAATAGCCTCCCACTGGCCAGTATGCTCTCATAGAGAGGGACTCCTCCGGGTGCCGTCAGCCAAACAGTGTCGGCTGGCGACCCCTAGGGGTAGAGCCTTCTCTGTGGGGGCACCTACCATCTGGAATGAGCTCCCCCCAGAGATACGGAGGATCCCCTGTGCACCTTCCGCCGCGCTGTGAAGACCTTTTTATTTCATCAGGTGGGCTTGGCCTAATCTCTTCCCTTTTTAAATATGTAAATTTTAATCTGTTTTTAAATTATTGGGGTGTTTTAATCTGTCTGGGCCAAAATGATTTAATTTGATTTTATCTGGCTTTTAAAATTTTTTGTATCTATGTATTTTATTGTTTGGCTGTTCACCGCCCTGAGTCCTTCGGGAGTAGGGCGGTATACAAATCAAATAAATAATAAATAATAATAATAATAACTTTTTCCAAGACTTCCCATTCCTTTTTCTTATTCCACTACTGGAAACCTGCTTTCCTGGTAACATATAAAACAGTTATGAAGAGCTTGCCTCCCTCCCATTTCCCTTGAGTGCTTCTGACACAGCTCCTTCATCATTGTTGCTTATGCCCTTGCTCTGCCAGCAATTGGCGTTAATTTTGTTCTAAGAACAGTTCATCTTCTATCTCTACCTTCAAGCCATAGAGGCAATCTATTGTAATTGTAGCTTTTATATCATCTTGAAGATGCCCTTCACCTTGGCTTTACCCATATTTCTTTGTTCATCCTGTTTTCCCAAGTGATACCAACTTAATATCTTTCCAGCACTGCTATGCAGTTCAAAGCTTGTGCTTTTTTCTTATCTCGGCAAGTGGGAAATACATTTAATCTATCTCTAGTTTATATACAAGATTGACACAACACAATCCAAAGTGGCTTCTTGAAACAAAGGACAGGAAATAGATAGCTATTAATATATTGCTGAATAGTCCTTCATAATAGGGGGCAACTTTTAATCTGTGGAAAGTCACAAATTGACCCTTTCCTGTAGATAGAGAGATAAACTGCTATCCATGCTATTTTTAACTTTACAGAGGGGTTTTCAGGTAATATTCATTTGTAATTAAAACAATAAATTACTGGAAAAAATAAAAAAAAAGTTTTTGGCACAATCCCTTTCACTAGATACCTGAGAAAGAAGCACTTATAATATAACCATGACCATTGTTAGCAGGAGGAAGAAAAGTTAATATGGGAATTATGAAAGAAGAGATGATAGGCAGAATTGCTTACAAACAGTAGTTACTGGCAACCCAGAAGTTAGGTATGATATTTTCTTGCATTGATGACCTACACAGACACAGATACTACAATAAGAAATGTTATTTTCCATTTAATCCATGAAGAAAACATTAAAACTTCTTATGATGCAATTAATTTATTTTTTCAATGGAATTTCTGAATTCTAGTTCAGAGGTTTTGCAATGAAATTCTTTTTTTTCAGAAAAAGATACTCAGTGTTTTGGAGAACTGAAATATTTTTCCACTGGTCTGGGGACACTGCTGTTTCCAATTTGTGTCCATTTATCTCTTATGCAGAGATTGGGCAGTTTGTCCAACCTAAAATAAAGTTGGATGATAACATCTATTACATTGGAAAATAAACAAAAAGATACCATGGTCATTTGATTTTGTGGGTAATAGTCCTGTTGCCAGGGGGAGAGTGCTGGCATCCAGGTGTGTTGTAGTTTCCTTCTAGTGTTGTACCACTATCAGCTCAACTCACATATCATTACAGCACAAATATGATACATGATGTTTTTTAAATGAAATATCTTTATGAAATTCATTTCATCCTCAATCCACAGTTGAGGCGCGTTGAGGCATTCAACAGTTATAGTTTTAAAGCAGTGTTTTCTGTCTTCTCCTGATACAATTTTTTTTAGTGATGTGTTCTACAGTGATTCTGTCAACTGTTCAACTAGTGAACCCAAAATAAGGAAAGACTCTTGGGAGCTTTGAATTCCCAAAGGTAAAATTTTATTGGATACACCATTTTGGTACTGAAGAATAAAAATCAGCTGTTTTTCCTGCGGAAATGCTCTCAGCATTCTAAGTCCCCCTTCTCACCCCCCAGTTCATTGACAAATTGAAAACTATTAGGGTAACGGTGTCAAACTCAAGACCTGCAGGCTGGATCCAGCCCACAAGGTGGTTAGATCTGGCCCACTGAGCTGTCCTGGAAACAGTGAAGGACCAGCCCACAGCGCCTCAGCCTGACCCAGCCAAACCGGTGCTGATCTGCAACCTGGTGAAGTCCATCCAGGCCAGACTGCGGCCAGCCTTAGATCTGTGGTGCTGCCTTGGGCCTGCCCCCTTGGTGTGCGCACAGGAGGCGGTGAGCGCACTGGGCCTGGCGTCCCTGGGGACTGCATTCTGAGTGCTTCCTTTCACCCAGGGCGCCAGCCCTCTCAAGTTGCCGCCTCCTATGTGCATGCCTAGGGGGTCGGGCCAAGGCAATTGTGCAGATTTAAGACTGGCTGCAATCCAGCCCAGATCCCAGACATCAGATTGGCACCCCACCCCACGTGGGAAAGCCACACTACCAATCTCTCTCCCCACCCTATTGCCTTCCTGAGTGCAGAGGAAGGAAAGAGATGGCAAGGAGATGGAATGGGACCTTTAGAACTATGAGGCTTCTGCCTGCCAGGTGCGATGGGCGATGGGCGATTGCAGGGGCTTTGGGGGCGATGCAGCAGGCAAGTGGTGGTGGCATGTGGCTTCTCGCAATGTGAGGGGTGGGGTAGAAGCAGAACTGCCCTCTCCTCATCAGGCATAGAGGCAATGGAGGGGAGGGTGGACAAAAAGGGAAGCCACTCCTCTGCAGTTTTTTTTTTTACCTACCAGAGGCTCTGGACAGAGGCTTCTCATTTTGATCCATCCCCCATAGTTGCCTCTACATGCCTCCCCCCATCTCTGTTGGGCCTGGGTGACCATGGCACTGATGGGAATCAGGCTTTCCCCACTTTTGTTGCCTGTTGGGCCTGGGAGTGCTCTACCACCCCTACTTGGCCTTTCTAGCTGGCCACTTTGCCTCCTTCAGGCTGGGTGGGTCTGCTGAGCAGGGGCTGCGGTGGGTCTGCTGAGTGGCAACAGCATCAAGGGGAATATACTCCATGTGCAGGCCAAGGGCAAGACCAGTGAGAGGGCTGAGGAGAAGATGGCCAGCAGCGACCTGCTCTCCAGCTACAAGCAAAAACAAACACACAAAGGGCAGTGAGCATGTGATGGCCGATGATTTCTGACACCAGCCACCCCACCCCCTGTGTTGCCTCATGGCGGAAGTACCCCCACCCCACCCCTGCTTTGTCTCGCCTCACCTCATCCTGTGGGGCAAGCCTTCTGCCCACTGTCCCACCTGCCAGACCCCTAGATTTCCTCCCCAATACCACCCAGCCCATGTGAGTGATGTTGAGATGGCTATGCCCACTCAGCCATGCCCATCCCGGTCATGCCCCCACCCCCACCCTGGCCCCCCAAGGACAACCACAATGCTGATGCAGCTCGCAATGAAATTGAGTTTGAGACCCCTGCAAAATTGAAAGCTGTTCAATCTCGACAGATTCCTTGACAATGATATCAAATTAAGATGCGAATTTTACATTATTGTTTTTGGCAAGTTTAGACTGATACAATCTTATCTCTTTCTTCTAGTTACTGGGCATAGACCTCTATAACAATTTTGACTTGGGGCTATAGCAGATTTCTGGGATTTGCAGATACAACTCTTCACCTAATGCTTGATTGGTGTTTTATAAAGTTTTGATCAGACATTACCCAAGCTCCTTGGGTATTATTATTTTAAACAAATCATCTTCATCCTCATAAATAACCTGAGCAGATATAGAGCCATGGTGGTGCATCTGCTAGAATGCAGTATTGCAGGCTAACTCTGCTGACTGATTGCAGTTCAGTCCTGACCAGCTCAAGGTTGACTCAGCCTTCCATCTTTCTGAGGTGGATAAAATGAAGACCCAGATTATTGGGGGCAACATACTGAGTCTATAACAGTTTAGAGAGGGCTGTAAAGCACTATGAAGCAGTATATAAATCTGTGTGCTATAGCTATATAGCTATACTGAATCAGTGACTGTTACTCATGTAACTTAGGTTGTTCCAAGCATCTGTGAATTCTCATTCACACATCCAATCTATGTTAAGGAGAGTACTTGGTTGTTTTCCTGCTACAGGTGATCATCAGTGAAAGATAAATAAAACTGTTAATTTTGCTTAACCTTTCTGTATTAAAATGATAAAGACAATAATGTATAGTAACTTTTTTATTAAACCATCAAGGAAGAACAGTCATCAATTTATGACCACAATTGGAACTGGAATATCTGTTGCTAAATCATATGGTCATTAAGTGAGTCGTGCCCAATTTTATGACCTTTTTTCCATAGTCATTAAGTGAATCTGACTCCCTCCCTTTACTTTGCTTGTTGGAAGCCTCTCGGGATGGTCACAAATAACAATCATGTTACCCTGGGATGCTGCAACCATCATAAATACATGCCAGTTATGAAGTAAAAAAGGAAATAGTAATAATGCTATCATAGAAGGATAAAAGAAAAGTAAAAGAAATTGCAGAGAAGTCTTCAAATCATATAAGTCAGGCTAAGCAGAAGATTTTATTTTGCCACCACTGATATTATTAAACTTTTAAAGAAAGTATAGTCTTTCACCAGTTAAGATGTTGGTCAAGAGTTGGGGAGACTCTGGTTGAGTCCATCTTTAGTCATAGAAATTCACTAGGTGTATGGGTCTGCCTCTCCTCTCCATTCAAGAAAGTAAAGACTTTCAAAACAATTAACATTTCAAAAGGAGCCTTTTATTGAAGGAAAGGGATTGCAGGACAAAAGAAGCAGGATCTAAAACTTCCTGTGCAATTCAGTTAGGATAAAGCAGTTAGAAACCCCTCCCCTCAGTCCAATGTTGAATAAGCCAATCCACAGGTGTGAAGTTGTTTTGAGAAGCACAGGCTGAAAAGGTGATAAGAAGTTGTTCCCAGGCATCTCTTGCTGGAGGCTTCAGAACTGAGACAAAACAGATGGCCCACCCTCCTTACATTCCCAAGAAGATAAATCAAAGTACAGGATACAGTACATAGGCATCAAGAAAAAGGCTATAAATTATGGAATGCACCCAGGCCCTCTCCCCACCAGAATGGCAGCATCCCGATAGGAATCTATAGGATCTGACACTAGGTTACTTTGTACTAGTTATATTTTTTCAGACTACTCTAACTCAGTGGTGAAATCTAAAAATTTTCCCTACCAGTTCTGTGGGCGTGGCTTGGTGGGGGGGGGGTCCTGTGACTGAGTGGCGTGGCCAACTTGATGTCACTTACAGCCATGTCCACTCAGTCACATGAACCCCCGACCAAGCCATGCCCAGAGAAACCAGTAGGAATTTTTTAAAAATTTCTATTCTGCCTTTTCCCTTTTCACGAGATGCCTGCAGCCACAGCCTCTTTTTTTCAGTGTGCCTGGAGGCGCTTCTTGCACCGAAAGATGCAGCAGCTGCAGGATTCTTGCACGCGAAAGTTACCAGAGCCGCTCCCCTTCTTGAACGTGGCCTTGCCCTGGAGCTGCCGCCCGCTTGCCACCCACTCTCCCTTTGCCACACAGCATGTCCTTACTTTCCTCCCGCGGCTGGCTGCCAGGGAAGGCAAGTGCTGAAAGCTGCAGTGGCTGCAGGCTTCTTGCAAATGAAAGTTACCAGAGCTGCTCCCCTTCTTGAATGTGCCACTGCCATCACCATCCTGTTCCATGCGTTGGCCGTGCAAGATCACATCCAACCTGCCTCTGATGGATGATGAATTAAATAAACAGTGTGCACTTGTGTGGCTGGCACATGAAACAGGGCAGTGATGGTGGCAGCACGTTCAAGAAGGGGAGTGGCTCTGGTAACTTTTGCTTGTAAGAAGCCTGCAGCCACTGCATCTTTCAGCACTTGCCTTCCCTGGCAGCCAGCTGCGAGAGGAAGGTAAGGACACACCACATGGTGAAGGGAGAATGGGCAGGCTCTGGAACAAGACCAGAGTTGGGGAATGGTGCATTCCCCACCTGATCGAGACAGGCGGCGAGTGGGGGGTGGCTCTGGGGCCTCGGGGAATGGCGTGTCCTTGAGCCCCGACCCCCAACTGAAGGCAAAGGGAGATCAGGTGGCAAATGGGCTGTAACTCCAGGGCAAGGCCGGAGTCAGGGAATGGTGCATTCCCTGACATGGTCAAGGTGGGTGGCAAATGGGCGGTGGCTCAGGGAATGGCACATCCCTGGGCCCTGGCCCTCAACCCAAGGTGAAGGTGGCATGCATTGCTTACCTTTGGTGAGCTGAGTGAGTGAAGCGACTGGCGAGGCAAGTAGCTGGGTTGTGTGGCAAAGGGAACTTATATAGAGCGGGGGTGGGTGGGTGGTTTTAGCAGCTGGAAGCCCTGAGTATCCAGAAGTGGCAAGCAAGCTGAAAGCGGTGAGTGGGTGAACGGGTGAATGGGCACATGTGGGCGGGGCCACCAGGGATGATTGCTACTGGTTCAGCGAACCGATGCCAATCGTCCCTACCAATTCTCCCAAATCTGTCCTAACTTGTAGGTTATTCTAATGAGAGACAAAAATATTCTGATGGAAAAAAAGATAAAATTTAAAGGGTTGTTTAATGAATGTAGAAAGAGAGAAATGGTGCTGATAGTAGCAATTCTTGTAGTTTAATTAATATGCTATCTATCAGAACTTACATTCTGCTAAAAATAGACTCCTAATATGTATGCTAATGTTTCCACTTTCCAGAAAGTAATGGAAAATACAATTCATTAGCAGCAACATTTATCTATGAACCACATTTCTAGGCCACCTAACTTCAAATGACGCTGGAGAATTAATATTTACAGAAACAATAAAATCAACAAGAAAACAAAATGTCACCTGCCTAGACTAAGATAGGTTGATCAGGCTAAGAAACCAATGCTATATAGGTCAAAGTTACAGATAATAGATATAGTAATAGAATCTTGCAAGTCTAAAAGTGCTTCTCTGTTTTTTTCCCTTTATTTTTGCATGAACTGGAAAAAGACATGTCTGACAGATTTTCTCAAATTATTTTTTTAGCCCAATTTCAAACCCCACTTATATGATTATGGCCTTGGTAATCGCTCTTCCTTTTTTTCCTTCTGTGAAAAAGAAAGGATTAAAAAAGGGTGATCAGCAGCTAGATAGATGTACTGATTTCCAGCAGCAATGAGTGCACCATTGGAAAATCTGAAGGACCAGGAAACATATTGTCCTAGAAAAAATCTATGTGGCTTCTAAGAGTTGACACCAACTCAACAGGACAAAATAAATCAGCCAAGGAGAGGATCTTATGAAAATCTGGGAGATTCTTCTGTGGATATAAAATTATGGAATGGATCATATAGCAAAAACTGAAGAAGTCAATTAAACAGCAAGATATTTATTTGTTTAGTTATTTATTTGGAAAATTTATTGACAGCCCATTTTATCACAGGGTAACTATGGGCAGATACCTCAATCCATGGTAATGGATGATCATGTAGATGTTAAAAAGGATTGGAAAGAGTACCGAGCATGCCACAAGATAGTGACAGAGAGCTGGAACTCTCACTTCCTATCAGCACAGATTGGGACTGATCTTGGACAAAGGAGATGAACCAGTACAAAACTGTGCCATCTAGTCCCAGCCCCCATAGCCGCCCCCAAAGGATAAATGGTCAAAGAGAACAAGAATGGTTGTAGTAGACTTCCGGTTAGCGCCGCCGTCATCGCAAGATGGTCCTTTTAAGACTGCCAGCCCCGCCGCCGGTAAAGAGCCGACTCTACAGCTGAGAGGCGGCTTGAAAAGCTCCACGATCCAGAGGAATTGGGAGGAGAGCCGGCGAGACAAGGTAGAGCCCCCTATGAAGTCCCCAGACTGTTTTTTTGCTTCTGGGGAGGAAGCAGGGCGAGGCTCCCTATCCAGCTCACCGAGGCTCCGGACTCCGGGAGCAACTCTGCATTTAGCAGAACCAGACGACACGACCAACATAACGAGCAAAAACTAAGAGAATTTCTAAAAACAAGCAGGGTGGAATCTGGACTCGAAATTTAAACTGCAAGTACTTTGATTAGCCCTGTGAATGAATTTAATAACTGAGAGAAAGTAAAAGCTTGTTAAAATGGCGTCCGGCTTTAGCAATAAGGAAATCTGAAAGTGAAAGTGGATTTGCTTCAGTGTCTAATGCATTACAAAGTAATGAAAAGTAACAGTGCTGGCCAGAAGAAAAGGGAAAAGTTCTTTTAAAAGTGATTTGATCCGTTCCCTCTCCTTTGGGACTTGACTAAAGCTGGGGAAATCTTTGAAAGGATTTTGTGGTGGAAAGGGAGGGAGGACCTCTTTCTTAGAAAGAATCAGTCTGCATGGAAGAATGGCTTCAAAGCAGACAAAGCCAGCTAAAGCTGCAGGGGGGGGGGGCTCTCCCACTCATAAGCCACAAGAGCAGCCTTTAAGCTTGCAGACACAGAGCCAAACACAAGAGACTGGGTTTAAAGATTTGAAGGAATTTATTGCTGTGGCTCTGAGGGATCAAAATGAAGTTTTGGACCAGAAATTTGAAAAATCTCAGCAGGAATTTAAGGAGGTGGTTCAAGAAAAGTATGACAAGATGAAACGGGACATATTGACAGTTATGACTGGATTGTCAGAAGTAGTGGTCCAGATTGATAAAAAAAGTGGAACAACTTAGTTCAGAAGTAGAGTCCAAAATGAAGGAAGCTGATCATAAAATTTCTGATGTTGACAATAAAACACAAAGGATTGAAAATGAAGTGACAATGATGCAATTTAGAGTTATGGAGTTTGCTGTAAGACTCAGCGGCATTAAAGAAAACAACAAAGAGGACTTGAGAAGGGTTTGTGCTGATGCTCTTGCTGTAATGTTAAAAGTTGTTTCTGAGGAGATTTTATGCAAGATTGATAAGGTCTATAGAGTGAATTCTTGGGTGGCAAGGCAAAGGCAATTGCCTAGAGATGTGGTGATCTATTTTACAGATAGAAAAATAAGAAATGATATTTTACAAAAGTCTTTTGTTTCTACTATTCAAGTGGATGGAAGAGGGATTGGGATCTACAAAGAATTGCCACCTAAGATGCTAAGAGATAGAAAAGATTTTGTTTTTTTTGGTGACTGAATTAAAGAAACAACAAATTCCATTTAGATGGGATGCTCCAGTTGGCATAATATTGAGGTATCAAGGAGAGAGATATCGATTAAATACTGTTGAAAAAGCAGAAGAATTTTACTATAATGTTTTTAAAGCTGGCACAACATCTCCACGCACATCTTCAGTGTTACGTATAGAGGAGGGTGAGAAAGAGAAGCAACTAGAACAAGAGTTTGAAGAGCAGCGGAAACAGATGGAGATGGAGGCAATGGAAACTCAAGGAGCAACAGGGGTTTTTTTAGATCAACTGCTGCTGGATCTTCCCTTAGGGCCTATAGGTGAACCACCTAAAAATACAAGAGAAGTGGCAGCAGACCTTGATCTGATGTTGCACAGTGCTAAAGACCAGCGTATAACTCGAGCAGCTTACAAACAAATGGTAGAGAAATAACAACAGCAGAGGTCAAAGCCACCACAAGACAAGCAGGGAGACAATGGCAAAGCACAAAAATCTGAAGCCATGGGAGGAGCTAAGCCAAAGACTACTAGTTTGGAACAGAAGCTTCAGCAAATGCTCTTAACGCTTCAGGACACTACAAATGACAATTAAGTTTTTACCTTGGAATGTGAACGGACTGAACTCACCACAGAAAAGAAGAAAGATATTTCATTATCTGAGACAATTTAATAATGATGTTATTTGCTTACAAGAAACTCATATTAAAACACAAGATCAAAAATACTTGATAAATTCTAGATTAGGAGCACATTTTATAGCCTCAAATTTGGAGAAAAAGAATGGCTTAGTGATTTATATAAATAAAAGATTGCCAGCAAAAATCATAGAAGCAGATGACTGTGGAAGATATATAGCAATTGAACTTTTTACAGATAATGGGCCAACTTTGGTGATTGGAATTTATGCTCCTAATCAGCAACAAGAAATTTTTTATAAAATATTATACTCTAAAATATTACAATGGGATTATAGATCTATTTTACTTATGGGAGACTGGAATGGAGTAATAGATTCTAAAAAAGATAAAAAGAGTTTGGCAAAGTCATGTGTTAAACTACCACAGATTTTTTTTGATATGAAAGAAGATTTGGAACTGAAAGATATATGGAGAGTGCATAACCCAAAAGAATTGGACTTTACTTTTTTTTTCAGATAGACATAGATCCTTTTCTAGGATCGACTTTATTCTACTTACGGCTGACTTACTTTTAAAAACAAAGAAAACAAAGATATTTCCGAGGACTTTATCTGACCATAGATAAAGGTAGATATCCATAGGTATGGATAGAAATAGAAATGGGAAAGAATGAGAGAAGATCGTGGAGAGTAAATGAAAACTTGTTTAGATATGAAAAGAATGTAAATGAACTTAAAAAACAAATGAAGGAATTTTTTGAAATGAACTTGAACAAGGGTACCCCTATTGAAATTGTTTTGGATGCGAGTAAGGCGTATATGCGGGAGGTACTGATTTATATGAATTCTAAACATAAATCAAATCGACAAAGAAAAAGATTAGAATTGGAAGGGGAGATAAAGAAAAAAGAGCAGTTGCTTATAAAAAATCCAACAGATGAAAAATTACAAGGAATTATAAAACTTTTGAAAGATCAATTTCAAATGCTTACAGCGGAACAAGCAGCAACTAATTTACAATTTGCAAAACATAATACATTTTGCAACGCTAAAAAACTGGGCAGGTGGTTGGCTTACACGCTGAGGAAGCAGCAGAGTACTCGGACTATTGGTAGTATTGTGTATGGAGGGAAGGAAGTATTTCAACAAAGATTTATCAAAGAAGCCTTCTTAGATTATTATACTAAACTATATGCTAAAGATGATATACAGAATGAACTTATAAATAAATATCTAGAAGAAAAGAGAGTTATAAAAATTTCTAGTGTGCAAAAGGAAAGAACGAGTCTACCAATAACATCTGAGGAGATTATTGTTGCTATTAAACAACTGAAAACAGCTAAAGCTCCAGGAACGGATGGTTTAACTGCGGTGTATTATAAAACTTTATAAGCAGAATTGATTGAACATCTTAAAGATTTATTTTGTAGTATACAACAAGGGGGGAAAATACCCCCTTCATGGAAAGCAGCTTTTGTCTCTTTGATACCAAAAGAAGAAGCAAGTTCTACAAAACCGGAAAATTTTAGACCAATATCTCTCCTGAATACAGATTATAAAATTTTTGCAAAACTATTAGCCAACAGACTAATGCCAGTTATTCAAGAGGTGATTCACCATGATCAAGCAGGATTTATAGAAGGCAGATACATGAAGGATAATGTGAGGCAAATTATAGATTTATTGGAATGTCTTGAGAAGAATAAACAGATCTCTGCAGTGCTGGTGTTTTTGGATGCAGGGAAGGCCTTTGATCGAGTAAATTGGAACTTTCTATTAAAGACTTTTTAAAAAATGGACTTTGGGGACCAGTTTGTACAGGCGGTTTCAGTAATCTATCAAGAGCAAACAGCACAAATTATCATTAATGGAAGCTTAACTACAAATTTCAGTATAGAAAAAGGTACAAGACAAGGTTGTCCGTTATCCCCGTTGTTGTTTATTTTAACTCTAGAAGTCTTGTTGAATACAATACGGGACTCGAGCACTATTGAAGGGAATAGTGATAAGGCAAGAGGACTACAGAACAAGGGCATTTGCAGATGATCTGGTTGTTACCCTAACACAGCCGATGGAATCAATAATTCAGATGAAAGACATTATAGAAGAATATGGTATGGTATCAGGATTCAGACTAAATCAGAAAAAAACTAAGATGATAGTTAAAAATATGACAATTGATCAAAAGAAGGAATTGGAAAGGAAGGAAGGCTTTGAAATAGTACCAAAGGTGAGATATCTAGGAGTTCAAGTTGCAGATTCAAATATAAAACTGTTCCAAAACAATTATGAGGTGTTGTGGCGAAAGGTACAAAAGGATATGGAAACTTGGGAAAAACTGCAGCTGTCTCTACTTGGAAGAATAACAGCAGTTAAAATGAATGTTCTACCTAGATTTTTATTTTTGTTTCAAATGATTCGGGTGCTTAAAAGTGATAAACAATTGACGGAATGGCAAAAAGGAGTGAATAAGTTTGTTTGGAACGAGAAAAAGCCAAGAGTGAAACTGAAAATTATGCAAGATGTTCGTGAAAGGGGTGGTCTTAAACTTCCAAACCTGTGACTGTATTATGAAGCAGCAGCGTTGACACAAGCAAGTGACTGGTGTGGAATGCCAGCCAAATTCAAGATCATGACTCTCTATATTCAATATTCCAGTCTTTGTTCTTCCAAACCAGTCACTTGCTTGTGTCAACGCTGCTGCTTCATAATTTTATGAGAACAAGGTGGATAAAGTATTTAACAGCCATATGCTTAGAAACTCCTTGATGAGAGTATGGAAGAAGCACCGGCTCAAATTGGATTATAAAATACCTTTATGGTTGGATCTTGATCACATCATATGGAATTTAAATATAAAGTCACTCGGGGGGGGGGGTTATATAAAGAAGTACTTTTTTGTGATGGGGGCAGATTGCAATTAAAGACATTAAACTTACTGTTGGAAGAAGGGATTAATTTAACTTGGTTACAGTATAATCAACTTCAACTGAGATGGAGAGAAGATCAAAAAATTGGATTAATGTTGCATGAAGAAGAATTGGTTAGACAGATAAAAGAGAAAGGCCCAATGCATATTAAGAGGGTTTATAATGTTTTGTTAGAAAGAGATTCAGAAAATGAATTGGTTAAAGACTGTATGATAAAATGGGCGCAAAATTTTGCAGAACCAGTTATGATGGAAATGTGGGAAAAAATATGGGTTCAGAATGTTAAATTTACACAGTCACAGAATTTGAGGGAAAATTTCTATAAAATGTTTTATAGGTGGCATTTAGATCCTAAGAAATTGTCGTGCATGTATCCTAACGTTCAACCAAAATGTTGGAGATGTGATTGCTTAGATGTTACATATTATCATATATGGTGGATCTGCAAGAAAGTAAAGGCTTTCTGGATAAAAATTTGGTGGGTTATGCAAAATGTTCTGAAGAAAAAAATCCAATTTTCTCCTCAATTGTTTTTACTGGATATAGTTAAGGGCTTTTCAGTGGGTGAAACAAAATTGATATTGTATATGGTGACAGCAGCTAGGTTATTGATTGGTCAATATCGGAAAAGGGATGTTATGCCTACAATTCAAGAATGGACTTTGAAGGTGGCCAGTTTTGTTGAAATGGCGAAGATATCTGCATACTTAAAAGACCGGACTCAAGAGACTTATGTATGGGAGTGGAAGAAATGGATAGATTATGTGCAGAATAAATACCAAACTAGGAAGTACCAGATAGCTTTTAGCTGAATGTTGTGTAGAAATGTATAGTATGTAGGGGATACAATAGCTTAATATTATGAATAAAATGTATAGTACACAGGGGGGAGAATAGAAGGGTGGTAAAGTATGACATAATGTAATGTGGATGGATTTCACCTTGGGGAAGTCATGGGAGGAGGTGAGGGTTGGGGAGGGTTAGGGAGGGAGGGGGGTAAAAATGGGGGGGGGGAATTTGTATTTGTAAAACTTTTTCAATTAAAAAAAAAAGAATGGTTGTAGTACTCCCATCCTGCTCTTGCAAGAGATCATCAACAAGTGTGACCAATGCCATGTTGAACAATGTTGAAAAGAGATGAACAACAGAAACTGGAGTAATATTCTTTTATAACTGTCATCATAATGGATCACTTAAGGGCAATAAAAGTGGCAAATGCAGCATTTTTAAAAAATAAAGTGGTACCTGTGGCTTTGAAGTAATGTATGATTTTGTATATGGAGAACATTTGATAGAGAAGTCGGCTACTTATTGCCAGGGAAAGATAAGACATGAAGTTGGTAAAGTCAGACACAGAGCTTTCCAGAACTATTCCAGAACTATTGTATAAACAATGAGCACATGCCTCCCTAATTCAAGGCCATAAAGGAAGCAGCCAATTTGTCTTCCAAAAGGGAAGCCTTTTGGAAAAAATGTAAGAAAAATGCTTAGAATCTAAACCTTGGAGCACTATGCTGCATGTAGGCTTTGAGTTGTGTGAATTGCAGCAGGCAGATCTTTGAAACTTCATTATTTTCTGTAATGTAACTAAGCTAACCATATTATGTCTTTGAGCTTCTGCTAAAAGCAAGCTCCTGAATAAGAGAATAAGTGTCTGGGGAGTTGAGATGCACTGTTGAAACTGGTGAGAGGTACGACAATAAAAATTGTCTACTCTTACTCCCAGCACTGTATAAAAAGAACCTGCAATTCAAGACCAAGATCAAACAATGACTACAAATCTTGCAGATTGCTAACAGTTGATCAATTTGCCAATTGATTTCCTTTTCTCATTTTCAGAATCAAATTGTGACCTATACGGATTGGTAAACCAACAAGGAGGGATATAATCCTTCACAACCTGCAATTTCTGTGTTGGTTTCAAGTAAGGTGTTGCTGGAGTAATTTTATTACTTCTTTACAGAATATCCCCTTCCCTTCCTGACAAATAATGTAATATAGAAATTTTAGTAAATTTATAACTTTACTCAGTATGAGTTAAAAAGTGACCTGAGGATTTTCATACTGACCAATTTCAAATAGCGTTTATGATTGGACTGGTGTTTGGAAGAGAATATTCAGTCCCAGCCTCTAAGTCATTAAATGTCAAGGCATCTACAGTAGAAATTAAGTAGAGCTTAATTAAGTCATTCTTATTATTTTTCAGACTTAGATAGGTTCTGAAACACAAATTCAGACTCTGACACATTCACATTAATCACATGTAAATATGATCTTCCCACATGGCTTACCTAACTCCCTCTCTGGGTTATCGTGAGAATCCCTTATAGAATAGATGTATGCTGCACCATTTCAACTCATTATTGACAGGACATCAGTCTTTGCAACTTTGTTTAATCTTTCTACTTTGGAAGGGACTGGCTGCAGGTTTACAATCCACATCCATGAGACCAGAATAACATTTCCTTTAATCACTAATGTGGAAATTCATAATCCAAAGGCTTTATATCTCAGTGTTCATCCCCCTGTAGCAGGATCTCAAATCTTACTTGCCAAATAAGTAGACTAAGCTGAGTGTGAAAAAAATGCAGATCCTGCCTCCTCATTAATTCCATAACCACATTATCATCTTAGCCTCACAACATTCTGCTATTCAATACTGAATTATAGAAGAATTTGTTTATCCACCTACTTTTTTTTACAGAAACGTTCCTAATCTTTTTTGTTGTGGGAAGACTTTTATTTAGTCAATGAATTCAGGCTCCTGAATCTGCAACCATTAAGAATCATTATTCTCTCCTGACCTCTTTTAACAGCTGAAGAAGCCACACATGTTTATCAAATTAAATCTGAGATGGATGGAAGTACAATATGATTTGTATGGACATGATGATAATTTGTTTTTGATTCTTGTTGGGAAATATGAATAAACAATTGTAACTATTCTAATTATTGGAACTGGAATGGGGAATGTGTTTGACAATGAAAGTAGAAGCCTTATAAATGCCCACACCTTTCTGCTATCTGGTGTCAGAAAGAGACAAAGATAAAGAGGCAAAAGATAAAGAGATCAGAAAGGGAGGATATCTCACAAGGTTAAAGGGAGGAGATAAAGATCTACTCTTCCTGCCATCCTCATTCCATAGGTAGTAAAAATTTGAAAATTATGATATGATCAGTTCCAGATGATGAAGAAATGACCTGTAGTCATCCAAACCAAAAGTGGCGAGAGGAAGTCATCTGACACCTCCAAGCATAGAAAGGAAGGAAGAGAGAGAGAGATGGTACAATACATGTTCTCAAGTGAGACAGAAATGTTACAAAGAATAAGGAGGTGCCTTCCAACCACCAGGTTGTTGACTGAAGCCTGAACTAAGGAGGAAAAGACCTAAACTTTAAACCTTGAAGAAGACATAATTTTAATTGTGTGTATTGCAGCTCCTGAATGTCTATGTTAAAAGCTGGATCTAGCCCAATAACTCAAAGACAGACTTCAATTCTTTTCTGTAGCTTTATTGTAGGTTTAATGGTACTGGAGGTCACTGACCTTGTACCTTTCCCTTTCAGGTATACATCTGGAATAATATGTGGACCTCCTGGTCAGAGCTATTATACCCAGGAGGAGGGGCAAAGAGGTAAGGAGTGGTTACAGGGGTTATGGGATATGTGGTCAATTAACCCTTGCATTGCCGGGTGATCAGGGAGATGTTGTAGTTAGACATTTACCATGACAAAACCCCCTCTAAATGTCTAACTGGGTACCTGGGGAAGTGGTTGTATACACACAGAGAATATACACGCACAGGCACAGATTACATGTAAACACGCATTTTAGACATGAGATACGCATTCTGTTTATGTGGTAGGGGTTTAGTGAGAATATCTGCTGTTTGCTCCTCTGTGTCACAGTGTACTGCCTTAATGAAACCTATTTCTGAAAACTGCCTGACGTGTTTGTATTTAATGTCAATGTGCCTAGATCGCTGACCTATAGCATCGGCCTTTGAGATCTCTATCGCTGCCTTGTTGTCTTCGTGGATGACTATTGGGTATGAGGGTTCAGCCCAGATGTTGCAGAGCAGGTTATCGAACCACACTAAGTTGTTTGCGGCCTTGGATAGGCAAACGAATTCTGCTTCCGTAGTTGATGTGGCCACCAGTTTTTGCTTTCCAGTGTACCAATGGATGGGGCAATTGTTGAGTAGTAGCACGTAGCCAGAGGTGCTTTTTCTGCACTCTATGGCCCCAGCCCAATCAGCGTCAGCATAGCAGGTTAGCTTTGGTTTCTTGGATGTTTCTGGCTCTAGGCAGAGTTGGACATCTGCGCTGAATTTTAAATATCTAAGTAGTCTTTTGATGGCGTTCCAGTGTGTTACTGTGGGTTTGCTTACATGTCTGGACAGCAGATTGACGGCCAAGGCGATGTCGGGCCTGGTCCAGTTGGATATATACAGCAGTGACCCTATCGTTGATCTATACAACTTATTGTCTGTGAAAGGTTCAGATTCCTCGTACATAGTCTTCAGGAACTCTGGTTGCATGGGAGTCTCGCTGAGTTTTGCTTCGGACATGTTGCATTTGGACAGCAGCTCGATGATCTTTTCTCTCTGGGAGAGGCGGAAACCCTTGTCGGTTTTTATCACTTGGACCCCTAGGTATTTATCGATCTTTCCAAGTGACTTTAGGGAGAAGTGGCTACCCAGCTCAGTGGCAAACTTGTCACATCTGTCCTTGTGTTTGCTGATGTACAAGATGTCGTCCATGCAAACGAGCACACCTTCGAATGTGTTGTTTTCTCTCTTCGTGAAGAAGCATTTGTCGGCTGAGGTGGCCTCGAAGCCCATGGATCTGAGAGCTTTGGCTAGGCAGTCATACCACCTTTTGCCCGACTGCTTGAGCCCGTACAGGCTTTTGTTCAGCAGCCAGGTCTGGTTCTCGCCCTCGTTGTACCCAGGTGGTGCTTTGACGTATATCTCTTTGTCCAACTCGGCGTGCAGGTATGCTGTTTGTACGTCGAATTGGAAAACTTCCAAGCCCAGGATGATGGCCACCACCAGGGTGCTTTTGACACTCTCCGCCCTGACGGTAGGCGAGTAGGTGTCTGTATAGTCTTCGGGGTATCTTTGGGCGAAACACTGTGCGACTAGCCTTGCCTTGTACAGGACCTTGTTGTCTTCTAATGTCTTAACTCTGAACACCCATTTGGTTCCTATTGGTTTTTTGTCCTCTGGAATTTGGGCAGGTGAGTATACTTGGAGGTTCCTTAGGCTCTCCATCTCTTTTTCCATGGCAGACATCCATTTTTCTTTCTCTTTCTGGGGGAGCCCAAGGATGTCCTCGTATGAGCTGAGCGTGAAATGGGTGTTGTGGATGGCCATGACGTAGGCCTCCAGCTTCCTTGGCAGCTTATTTCTGGTTTCTCTGACTGGCCTGCTGGGGGTTGGCTCGGTTTCCTGCATGTTGTCTGCCTCTTCGTTTGTCAGGTCATCTATCTTCAGGGAAGGGTGCCCTTCTTTCCACTCTCTGACGCTTGCCTTGCGATTGTTGGCTTTATGCCCTCCGACCTCTCTGACCTCCTTTTCCCCTTGGCCATGTTCGAATGTGACTCTATTGGTGGGAATGTCGTTGGAGTGTACCCTCAACCAGTTTGCATTTTCGTGGAAACTGGCTGACCTGGAAACCACAAAACGGTTGTTGTTGTCGACAAATCTGTAGCGCTTTGTGCTGGTTCGTAACCCACGAATCTCAGTCTTTTTGATAATTTCTCCCCTTTCTTTCTTAATTGCCTGGGGATGTGGACATCGGCTGGTGCGCCAAATATGTGTAAGTGTGCGATGTTGGGCTTTCTGTTGTATAGCATCTCGTATGGTGTCTTATTGATAGAGCTTGACCACAGTCTATTCAGGGTGTAATTGGCGTAGTGTAGTGCCTCTGACCAGAAATGCTGCCCCATCCCAGCATCCTCCAGAGCGCACCTCATCATGGTTTGCAACACTCCGTTCTTTCTCTCTGAGACCCCATTTTGGAAGGGGGAGAAAGGTGAAGAGGTGTAATGCGCTATGCCCTGTTCTCTCAGCCACCTCGTGAATTCCTTGGCCATGAATTCTGAGCCCCTGTCTGTCATTATTTGCCTTATTTTCATGTTATGTTGCATATCTACTCTTCTGTGGAATTCTTTAAACCTTTGGAATACTTCATTTTTGTGTCTGAGGGAGTAGACATACCCGTATCTGGTGTAGTCATCCACAATCGTGAGGAAGAATCACTTCCTATGCCCTACAGAGGGTTTCAATGGCCCTACCAAGTCCATATGCACCAATTGGAAGGGGGACTCCATGGTTCGTTTGGATCCCCTGGGGATGGCCTTAACCTTGATCTTAGAACGCTTACAGATCAAACACTCCAAGTAGTTTTCACAGTTCTTTACTTTGAGACCCTTGGTACATTCCGTCATTTTCTTTACAATGGGGAAACTTATGTGTCCCAGCCTCCTGTGGAAGAGGTGGGCGCAGTTATCATGCAATGGCTTCCCGATAGATACAGACTTGTTGGCATTCCCATGGCCACTTCCTGCCTCTTGCTGCACCCCCTCTATTTCTGGACACTCGTCTACTCTGTGGTTCGTGTTGGTACCAATGCCTTCTTCCTCCCTTGCGTTGGGTGTGAAGTAAGGAAGTCCCTCATGTATGGTTACCTTTCCTATCTCTTTCCCTTGCTTGATCAAGTGTGCCTTTCCATCTTTGAATTTTATCTCTATGTTTGTGTCCCGTGTCAGTTTTGTGATGGCTAGTACATTGTGGGGTATCTCTGGCACGTACAGTACCCCTTTTAAATCCCCTATCTGTGTGATGTGTACGTTTCCTTTCCCCACTACTTTGACCTTGCTTTGATTTGCTACCTTTATTTCTGAGTCTATTTCTGTGAGTGAGTCTAGCAGCTCTGGGTTACAAGTAGTGTGGCTTGTGGCCCCTGAGTCCAGGAGCCATGTGTTTCTCTCTGCCTTATGTTTGTCATTTGGGTCATCATGCCTGATCCCATACATGGAGCCAGAGTTACTGTCCCTGGAGTGGTCTCTGCGCTCGTGGTGCTTCCTGGGGTTGGATGACCACCCTCGCCCCCTTTCCTTTGGGTACCTGCGTTCAGGTGACCTCCCCCCTCTGCTGTCGTGCTGTCCCCTATCCCTATGGTTCCTGGGGCAATCCCTCTTTAAGTGGTTCCTTGAACCACAAGAATAACATTCTGAGGTATCCCTGGCCCTATCTTGGAAATCCACCCTCTTCGTGGGTCTAGGATCCCTTCTGGACAGTTGGCGGTCCCTCCTCAGAGTGTCCTCTGCAATGAGCTGACTGATCAATGTGCCTAGTGTTAGGTATTGCAAGCTGAGGCTATTTAGTTGGGTTATGAAGCTGTCCCAACTGCTATCAATAGAGTTTATGATTATGCTTATCATGCTCTCTTCAGTGATGATTTCCCCCCTCTGCATGAGCTCTGCCCTCATAGCAATCATCTTTAAAATGTGCTCACTCATGGGGACCCCTGCCTTGTGCTTGGTGGAGTGGAACTCTAGTGGTTGTGGCTCTACTCTGGCTATAAAACAGGTTACATAGTTTTTGCATAACATCATAAACAGTCAGATTGTCCTCAATAGACGGATACATAGCAGATGGAATGGAGGTTAACATGATACAAAATGCCCTGTGATGAATACAGTCAATTTCCAGTGACCAGGGCTTTTGGGGAGGTCTGTTAGCTAGGAACAGTGCATTCTCTCTCATGAGAGCAATTCTCAATTGTTGACTCCATTCTATAACATTACCCCCATCTAACTGTAATTTTGGCAAATTGGCATAATTTGCCCCAGAAATGTTAGTAAGGTTACTTACTGGGGGGAGCTGTCCATGGTCCAAACTGTGATTGAACTCACAATAAGGCTTTGGGATGTCTGCGGCCATTCTGTACTTGCTTGGATCTATGTAGCTTGCTTCTCTTGTTACAGGCAGGTACTGGGCATGCACGAAGCTCATTCCGCGCTGGAGTCCATCGGGTGAGGTTCCTGTTGCTGGAGCTCCCAGGCCTAGACCTAGGCCTGTCGGTGGGAGGCTGGACCCACCCCCGGTGGGTCCGAAGGTTCCTCCTGAAGGTGGACACCACTGCTGGATGGCTGGATCCCTGGCGAAGAAGGGGAGAAGGTGAGGAGGTGACGCAGTCGTAAGTCGAGGACTTCCGCGGGTCGGCGGCGCGGCAGCAGTGGAGGTTGTAGGTTGAGGATTCCCTGCACCCAGCAGCTCGGCGGTGATGGCGGCGGCGGTGGCGGATCCTCCCTCGTGGTCGCTGGTCCCTGGTCGCGTGGATCGGCCTGGTGGATGTCATGGCGCGGGTGAGTAGCCGGTTCTTCTCTTCTCCCTCGGGCCTCGCGTAGTTGGTGTAGCGGATGGCGAGTTCGAGTCCTGCGGTTGATCCTTCCTGCAGGTGGGCGGTTTTTTGTGCCGGTTGTTGGCGTGTGCGGTGTTTTTAGTTGGCTGTGGCTTGGTCGCCTGGTCGTCGTTGGTTGTCCTGGCCTCCTTGTGTTTTCCAGGATTTTTCTTTGATTTTTTGAGTGCTGCAGGAGGCTCGAAAGCGGAGCCGAGGGCAGCGGTGATGGTCTCGATTGCCTTTTGCAACTCAAGATCGGTAGGCGTTTTTTTCTTAGTTATTGTGATCTCTTCATGGTCGCTTTCAGAGTTGGGCTCTTCGTTGTCACTTTCTGAGTCCCCCTTGTCTGTTTCGGGGTTTGGGCATTTTCGTGCCAAGGGATTCAAATCCTGGCATCCCATTGGATGGTGCTCATCCCAAGATGGCCGCTGGGAAGAGGGCGCAAAAATGGATTCGGCCAGCTCGCGATCTTCGGGTTGGGGTGGCTTACCCTTTTTTGCTAGCTTTTCTCTCTCGGTAGTCTTTGGTGCCTCAATCGCTGCTTCTTGCTGCTCGAAGAGGCTTTGAAGGTCCGCGATGAGGTTTTCTTTGTCGCTGCTTGCCTCCATCAGTTTCAGGATGGAGAGTTTGAATTTATTCATTTTCTGTGCTGTTTCTCCTTCCAGGGCGGTGATTTCCTTGGATGGCCCCTCTTCATCTGATTGTGAGTCCAGGCTAGAGTCCTGCTCGCTTCCAGCTTCTGTCTCCTCCATGGCTGTGGTTTGGTTGCAAGTTTCTCAGCCATCTTCTTGCTAAGAGCTCTGTACTCTGTCTGCTTCTTCAGGGTAGATGTTGGGTTCAGTCATTATCTGGAGTTATGGGCAACTGACCTCTGCTACCATTTTGTTAAAAGCTGGATCTAGCCCAATAACTCAAAGACAGACTTCAATTCTTTTCTGTAGCTTTATTGTAGGTTTAATGGTACTGGAGGTCACTGACCTTGTACCTTTCCCTTTCATGTATACATCTGGAATAATATGTGGACCTCGTGGTCGGAGCTATTATACCCAGGAGGAGGGGCAAAGAGGTAAGGAGTGGTTACAGGGGTTATGAGATATGTGGTAAGTTAACCCTTGCAGGGCCAGGTGATCAGGGAGATGTTGTAGTTAGACATTTACCATGAGAGTCTATACTTATTGCTCAAGCTGGCAAAAGATTGGTCTAGAAAGGGATGTTTACATTGTTGCTTGAATTTCCAAGCATATCTTCTCCATATTGCTTTGCTCACCTGCAATCATGTATCCAATCCAGTTGAGGTCTCTACAATTTAAGGAGTTATTGAGAACATAATGACATAATAATTATCTTAAAAAATTCAAAATTGTTGGAATTGGTTCAACACAATTAGTGGATATTTACATCATGTTTGCCCTTTCAGGCAGGAATTGCAAAAGATATCCACTTCTGAGGCAAGAAATACAAAAAATTATGTTGTTAAACTTAAAATAGATTTGGCATACAGAAAAAGGCGAAGGACCTACATCCCTCTCCCCAAAATTAAGAAAAATATGAACATGACTCAACCCTTCCAAGACCAAGTGGCTGTGGCTTCCGGTGTCCAGATATAGCCAGCTGGTGCCATCACTGGTTATTGGGGGCGAATCATTGGCCCCCACGGAGAGGGCTCGCAACTTGGGCATCCTCCTGGATGCACAGCTGTCTTTAGAAGAGCATATGATGGCCGTGGCCAGGGGGGCTTTTTATCAGGTTCGCCTGATACACCAGTTGCATCCCTTTCTGGATTGGGACTCCCTATGCACGGTCGCTCAGGCACTCATCACTTCCTGCCTGGACTACTGCAATGCTCTCTACATGGGGCTCCCCTTGGGGTGCACCCGGAGGCCCCAGTTGGTCCAGAATGCAGCCGAGCAGGGGATTATGGGAGCGATGGGGTGCTCCCATGTGACACCTCTCCTGCGCGAGCTGCACTGGCTTCGGGTGGTCTTCTGGGTGCGCCTCAAGGTGTTGGTGACCACCTTTAAAGCGCTCCATGGCTTAGAGCCGGGGTATCTACGAGACCGCCTTCTGCTGCCAATAGCCTCCCACCGGCCAGTTCGCTCACACAGAGAGGGCCTCCTCAGGGTGCCGTTGGCCAGACAATGTCAGCTGGCGACCCCCAGGGGGAGAGCCTTCTCTGTGGCGGCTCCTGCCCTCTGGAACGACCTACCCCCAGAGATACGCATGATACCAGACCTCCGGACTTTTCGTCAGGCCCTGAAAACACATCTATTTCATCTAGCCGGGCTGGCTTGATCCCATCCTTTAGGTTTTAATTTGAAATTGGTTTTAACTGGGTTGTTTTAAATTGTGGGCTGAAATTATTTAATATCTTTTAAACTGTTTTTAAATTTTATATGCATGTTTTATCTCGGCTGTTCATCGCCCTGAGTCCTGTTGGAGAAGGGCGGTATAAAAATCAAATAAATAAATAAATAAATAAATAAATAAATAAATAAATAAATAAATAAATAGACAAAAAGACAAAGATCAAGATCTGTATTTTTGCATTAAAAAGGCCATTGTCAATTTTCATCCTAGGGGGAAAAACATTATATAGTAGTAAAATGTGAGGGAAAAAACTGATACAACTGCTCTCCAGCACAAAGAATGTCAATTTATGTCATCAATTTATAAACAAGATGAAAGAAGTCTAAGATAAAAAGAATATACATGCCTTATAAATGTAAGGAAGTTACTATCATTTTGACCTTTGAAAAAAAACTATGGTCAGCTACCCTAGTACATTACGTAGTTCAGTACAGCTGAACACAGTTCAACATTTTTATCATATTTTAGATAACACATTATAGTCTGTAGCCTTGACCAGATCATTCATAAAGAATGTGACAAAGAAGATTGAGGGCCTGTCATCCTTGCATTCTTTATTTCACATTGTTCTTCCATCAAACCAATCTCATAAATGTATAATATTATGTAGACTAAAGAGGTAAAAAGTCATTTCTCATGAACTATCTTATTCAGGCTGAAAAGGCAAAATACTTTTGATTAAAATAGCTAGCATGAATAAGTGTATCAATAACATGCTTGGAAACCTGCACTCTTGTGGAGTATGCTGTTTTCTCATTACAGGTTTAAGTACCTAAATATGTAGCTAGGTAATCACATGCTAGCAGAAGTTAATAAACTACTTTCCAACATTTACCCAACTCCAGCATAATACATGTAACTTCCACTCCAATCAATCCATTCAATCAGTAAATATTCTTAAAAAAATTATACTCCTAGACAGGGGTAGAATTCAATTTTTTTTACTACCGCTTCTGTGGGCGTGGCTTGGTGGGTGCGGTGTGGCTTTGTGAGCATGGCAGGAGAAGGATATTGCAAAATCCCCATTCCCTCCCCAGTCCTGGGGGAAGGATATTGCAAAATCTCCATTCCCACCCCACTCTGGGGCCAGCCAGAAGGGGTATTTGCCAGTTCTCGAAACTACTCAAAATTTCCACCACCGGTTCTCCAGAACCTGCTGAATTGCACCCCTGCTCCTAGGTATTGGATGTATACCTAGATGTGAGGATCATATATAGTGGACCAAATACATTGCACAGTCAATTTAGATTTTCAATTCATCAGTATCTGATATTACACTATTAATATTAAGAAATTATTAAGAATCCAAGAAGGCCAACAATTTAAAAAAACATATTTTAAAAAAAAAACCAGCAATATTTCAAACAAATTAGAACAAATCTAAATGTCTAAGGAGATTCTTAGGTCATGGTTGTCCCAAAGGTGCTTTTTCCAAAAGGCAATTGTATTTTCTTGGCTTTTTTTCCCTTCAAAAATGTTTCATCTCATCCAAGAAGCTTCTTTAGTTCTAATTGACTGTTGGTGAATGGGCCATTCTCCTATTCTACCATTTGTAATATCTTTTCTTCGCTCATAGACGTTACACTTAAATTTATTTAGTTGCTTTGTTAGATGCTCAGGTTTATGATTAAAAGTAGACAATCTGTGACCTGAAAAGTAATAATTTCAGAGATATTTCCTTACCCATACATAGAAACAGAATGACGAAGGGCAAAAAATCATTGGCAGCAAGAATTACCTATAACTTCTGAATTGGCCCTTGCCTTGCCCTTGCCTTCTATTTACAGTTATGATTTGTACATTTTTTGATCTGTATGGTGTCTGAGGTCTGTAGAATGGCACTAACACAGATTCTGTGTTATTCTGTAGCAATAACAAAATTTCTGAATAAATTTTACATATCAGTAGTATCAGGTACTGGTGAAATGAAAATCTAAATTGACTGCAATCTATTTGGTCCACTGAAAATTACATCCCAATATGAAATTCACATTTTATTAAAATAAATAACCAAATGTAAATTAATTTCAGTGGTATGAGTTTGCATTCTATGTGTTCAGAGATTTAGAAGTATAGTATAGTATGAAGTGATGTACAACTTTACACACACTATTTCAAAGTCTATCACTTGTAAAGGTAAGCATGTCTTCTAAGTCAGGGGTCCAAAACCCTTGGACCGGGGCTCACTATCGGGCCTTGAGCTATTCGGAATCGGGTCGCGAAAGGGGCAAGCATGTGCACATCCTCACTTGTGTGCTCCATTTGCGGGAGCTACTGCTTGTGCAAATGAAGCTGCATGCACGTGGATGCTTGCCCGCTGCTTGTGCAGAACCATCCCCTCTCCACCCCTGGCTGGTCCACAAAGCCAGAAAGATTGGGGAACTCTTTAAAAATTAATATGAGTAAAATATTATAAAAATGACATGTCTGAGAAGAGTATTTTGCAATATTCTAGTTCCAGAATTGAATATCTATATTTTTTTAGGATATTAAATTTATGGATATACTATTAGTTTTTATTTTACTTGTAAGAATATATGAAGTGACCATTTTAGAATAAGAAATGTCCATGTTCACTAACAATCTGGCAAATGGCCACAATTGTACTTCTGTACAGCAACAAAAGTCGATTCCCTTTCATTACATAAGCACTAGTATCCAGTAAATTTACTGCAAAACCTTAAATGTGTCAGTTTTGTTTGAAAGTTATTCAAACAATAATAATGCAGACATAATGGAATGCAAATAGGAATTTTTTCTTTTCAAAACTATATGAAGAAGGAACTTGAAAAAAGGCAATGTATAGTCATGATCACTTTTTCTATGAAAATATTGTCTTTTTTTCCAACCAGTTTATATCCAAAAAGACACCTTTTCTCTAGCTTTACATTATGTGTAAAGGCTCACATGCAAGCCTAAATCAGATCGTGGCTAATCAGAAGTGTGGAAATTGCCAGGAAATTATAAACCCAATGACAGAGACTAGATGACTCAGACCCCACTGATAAAGATACAAAAGATACTTTTATTGTTTGCTGTATGAACATCACATGGAATTCTGAGAAAGCCCAATTCTCAATATATAAGCATATTTGCGCATATTTGCACAACTGCCTTGAAAGGATACTCTAAGGTAATCTAGCAAAAATGAGGTGCTCCAAATAGCCACGATTTATAAAATTTTCTCATTCCTATAGCAGATTTTCAGGATTCCAAGCTGAAAAAGAAGACACATTGGCTGTTTCTTAAAAAAAAAAAAAGGACTATGAGACCAAGGATGTCTTCAAGGGAGAGAGATATACAAAAATACAAGGTAGTTAGACTGAAGGACCAACTTCAGCTCTGCTTGAGTGATTGGTCTTTATCAGGAAGAAAAGAGAAGTGAAGGTTGGTTTATTGGCAAATATAATCATTTCATTCTGCAAAATGAATGCAGATGCAGATAAATTCTCATCCATGACCATTTTCTATAATGCTGGCCAGAGTGAGGGAGAACAATGGCAAGAGAAGTGCAGCACCCAACAAATATGTGGAAAACTAGTAGAGCAACAAAATTTCGCTAGTTCATGAGATTTCTGTTCCCATTAGTACTTTCCAGTTATGATTTTATCCTTTTTCTTCACAAACAATGCCTGGTGACTAGATAGTTTGTCTGTTAACAAAAGTAGCAGAGTTCAGAAAACATATTTTTGCTTTTAAACAAGTGTTAAACAAGAGTCACCTCTTCATGGATTACTGCCTTGTCGTGGCGAAGGGGCTTGCGTAGCTCAAGAAAGCTATGAGCTATGCCATACAGGGACACCCAAGACGGACAGGTCATAGCAGAAAGTTCTGACAAAACATGATCCACTGGAGAAGGAAATGGCAACCCACTCCAGTATCTTTGCCATGAAAACCCCATGGACAGTACCAAAAGGAAAAAAGCTATGATGCTGGAAAATGAGCCCCTCAGGTTGGAAAGTGTCCAATATGCTACTGGGGAAGAGCAGAGGGCTAGTACTAGTAGCGCCAGAAAGAGTGAAGAGACTGGGCCAAAGCCAAAAGGACGCTCAGCTGTGAATGCATCTGGTGGTGAAAGGAAAGTCCGATGCTGTAAAGAATTTTTCTCCATAGGAACCTGGAATGTAAGATCCATGAATCAAGGCAAGCTGGACATGGACAAACAAGAAATGACAAGACTGAACATCTACATTTTAGGAATCAGAGAACTATAATGGACAGGAATGGGTGAATTTAATTCAGATGACCATCAGGTATATTACTGCGGGCAAGAATCCCTCAGAAGAAATGGAGTAGCCTTCATAATCAATAAAAGAGTAGGAAAAGCAATACTGGGATTACAATCCCCAAAATGACAGAATGATCTCAGTTCGAATCCAAGGCAAACCATTCAATATCACAGTAATCCAAGTCTATGCCCCAACCACTGGTGCTGAAGAGGATGAAGTTGACCGGTTCTATGAAGCCCTACAGCACCTTATAGAATTAACACCAAAAAATGATGTCCTTATCATCATGGGGGATTGGAATGCTAAAGTAGGAAGCCAAAAGTTAACTGGAATAACAGGCAAGTTTGGCTTTGGGATACAAAATGAAGCAGGGCGCAGGCTGATAGAATTCTGTCAAGATAATACGATGGTCATAGCAATCATTCTTTTCCAACAACCCGAGAAATGACTCTACACATGGACATCACCAGCCGGTCAACACAGAAATCAGATTGACTATGTACTCTGCAGCCAAAGATGGAGAAGCTCTATACAATCAGTAAAAACAAGACCAGGAGCTGACTGTGGCTCAGTTCATGAGCTTCTTGTTGCAAAATTTAGACTTAAATTGAAGAAAGTAGGGAAAAGCACTAGCCCACTCAGGTATGAACTAAATCATATCCCAAATGAATATACAGTAGAGGTGACAAATAGATTTAAGGTATTAGATCTGATAGACCGAGTGCCTGAAGAACTATGGACAGAGGTTTGCAACATTGTACAAGAGGTAGCAACTAAAACCATCCCAAAGAAAAAGAAAGGCAAGAAAGCAAAATGGTTGTCTGAGGAAGCTTTGAAAATAGCTGAGAAAAGAAGGGAAGCAAAAGACAAGAGAGAAAGAGAAAGATACGCCCAGTTGAATGCAGAATTCCAGAGAATAGCTAGAAGAGATAAGAATGCCTTCTTAAATGAACAGTGCAAAGAAAAAGAAGAAAACAATAGAATAGGGAGGACCAGAGATCTCTTCAAGAAAATTAGAGATAGGAAGGAAATGTTTCATGCAAAGATGGGCATGATAAAGGACCAAAATGGCAGGGACCTAACAGGGGCAGAAGAGATTAAGAAGAGGTGGCAAAATTACACAGAAGAATTACACAAGAATGATCTTAACATCCCTGATAACCATGATGGGATGGTCACTGAGCTCAAGCCAGTCATCCTAGAATGTGAATTCAAATGGGTCTTAGGAAATCTGAGCAACAACAAAGCTAGTGGAGGAGACAATATTCCAGCTGAGCTATTCAAAATCTTTGCTACACTCAATTTGCCAGCAAATTTGGAAAACTCAACAGTGGCCACAGGATTGGAAAAGGTCAGTTTATATTCCAATTCCAAAGAAAGGCAATGCCAAAGAATGTTCAAACTATCGCACTCATTTCACATGCTAGTAAGGTTATGCTTAAAATCCTACAAGCTAGGCTCCAGCAGTATGTGGATCGAGAACTACCAAAAGTACAGGCAGGATTTCAAAGAGGCAGAGGAACTAGAGATCAAATTGCCAACATACACTGGATCATGGAGAAAACTAGGGAGATCCAGAAAAACATCTACTTCTGCTTCATTGACTATGCTAAAGCCTTTGATTGTGTGGATCACAACAAATTGTGACAAGTTCTTAAAGAAATGGGAGTACCAGACTATCTTATTTGTCTCTTGAGAAACCTATATGTGGGTCAAGAAGCAACAGTGAGAACTGGACACGGAACCACTGATTGGTTCAAAATTGGCAAAGGAGTCCATCTGTATACTGTTGCCCTGCCTATTTAACTTAAAGCATATCATGAGAAAGGCAGGGCTAGATGAATCAAAAGTTGGAACTAAGATTATCAGGAGAAATATCAACAACCTCAGATATGCAGATGATATCACTTTAATGGCAGAAAGTGAAAAGGAACTAAAGAGCCTCTTGATGCAGGAGAGTGCAGGAGAGTGATGAAGAAGGAGAGTGCAAAAGTTGTCTTGAAACTCAACATTAAGAAAACTAAGATCATGGCATCCTGCCCTCTCAATTCCTGGCAAATAGATGGGGAAGAAATGGAGGTAGTGACAGATTTTATTTTCCTGGGCTCCAAGTTCACTGCAGATGGAGACTGCAGCCAGGAAATTAAAAGATGCTTATTCCTGGTGAGGAATGCTATGGCAAATCTAGACAGCATACTAAAAAGCAGAGACATTACCCTGTCAACAAAAGTGTGTATAGTCAAGGCTATGGTTTTCCCGTTTGCAATGTATGGCTGTGAAAGTTGGACCATAAGAAAGGCTGAGCACCAAAGAATTTAGGTCTTTGAAGTATGATGCTGGAGAAGACTCCTGCGAGTCCCTTGGACTGCAAGGCGAACAAACAAGTCAGTCCTAGAGGAGATCAACCCTGACTGCTCTTTAGAAGGCCAGATCCTAAAGATGAAACTCAAATATTTTGGCCACTTAATGAGAAGGAAGGACTCAATGGAGAAGAACCTAATGCTGGGAAAGATTGAGGGCAAAAGAAGAAGGGGATGACAGAGAACGAGGTGGCTGGATGGAGTCACTGAAGCAGTAGATGTGAGTTTAAATGGAGTCCCGAGGATGATACAGGACAGGAAGGCCTGGAGGAATGTTGTCCATGGGGTTGCAATGGGTCGGACATAATTTCACAACTAACAACAACAAATGAGAATCAAGGGTGCTGGATAAGAATAGAGGTTAGATCCACATAGTAATGATGTTAAACTTTAGTTACTTGTTCTCAGGCAATCTTATTTCACTGAGTTGTGAGGATAAATAATGTAGTCTTTCATGTGGATAGGGTAGCTAGTATAAACTAATCTGCCTCAAGTTAATCTCTGAAATATTAACTGTATTGCCTTTAAATTTCACATTCAGCATAAATTTAGGAATCAACCATATAAAATTAAAAAGAATGTTAAACAGTTATATTAGGTAACTAGCTTTTTTAATAGAACAAAACAAACTAAAATTAATTTATTTCTTCAGATCGGGTGTTGGGGGGGGCCCTCCACCCCTCCAGGCTACTTTCGACGGTAACACAGATAGAGTGTCGCTGTTTTTGAGTCAGACAATTAGCCATATGGACTTGTATGGGCATCTCTACCCCCGCAGTGGTCCATGGTGGTTGCTATTACCAGTGTATTAACAGGGGAGGCAGCGGAGTGGGTCACTGACCTCCACAGTGACCATGCAAAGGAGCTGGTGAATGTTGGGATGTTTTTGAAAGCTTTGCAAAATTGTTTTGAGGACGACACCAGAACCCAGTTGTTGCAGGGGGATCGGTAATAAATTCGAGGTATGGACTGATCATAAGAAGCCCTGCAAACCCCCAGGAAACTCTCTCCAAAGCAAGTACGTTGGGCACAATATTTCATATTGCGGAAATAAATACTAAACTGTACATTCCTAACCCTTTGGGGCTTTCTGTGTTACAGAGGTGTCATGATGCCAAACTGGCTGGTCATTTTGGCTTTCTTAAAACACTACACCTGACGAGATGCCAATTCTGATGGCCGCGAATGCGTAGTGACATTAAAAAGTATATTAGGAACTGTGAAGTGTGTGCAATGGCCAAACCATGACCTGGGAGGCCTTTAGGGTTATTATAGTCCATAGCGGAGCCCAATAGACCATGGGATGAGATCGCTATGGATTTTATTGTGGATCTTCCTGTCAGTAACAGAAATATTGTCATATGGACTGTGATTGATCTCTTCTCCAAACAGGCCCATTTCATCCCCTGTAGTGGATTACCCTCTGCCCAGGAAGTTGTCTAGGATGTTCATACAACATATATATCGATTGCACAGGGCTCCTCATTGGAACATATCAGACAGGGGTGTTCAATTTACAGCCAAGTTTTGGCGTAATTTTGTTTCCTTGATAGGGTCCATGCAAGGCCTAAGCTCAGCCTTCCATTCCAGTACCAATGGATCTGCAGAATGGACTAACGCCATGGTTGAACAGTACCTACGGTGTTATGTATCCTATCAACAATCCGATTGGGTGGACCTCTTACCCTTCGCTGAAATAGCATATAATAACACCATGCATTGAGGCACAGGGGTGACCCCTTTCCAAGTTGTGATGGGTAGGGAGTTCACTGAAATCCCCGAACTAGACAAACAGAACCAAGGACTGATGTCCCCAGAGGACTGGGGTGTTAGGATAGGAAAAATGTGGCCACAGGTGAAAGCCGCATTAAATACATTAAACTGAAAATACCTAGCAGGAAGTTGGGGCTCCAGTACCTTGGGCCATTCCCAATCACCAAAGTAATCAACCCTGTCACCGTGATTTTATGATTACCACCCCTTTTGGGTAAAATCCACCCGGTTTTCCATAGTAGTCTTTTAAAACCTATTGACACAGCTATGAAACCCAAAAATCCTCCCCCTGGTCCGGTGAAAGAGGATCATTATGAAATAGATGATATTCTCGATTCTATATACAAAAGAGGAAAACTCACGTACCTAGTGAAATGGAAAGGGTACCCCTTATCTTAAGCTTCCTGGGTGCCTGATACAAACTTCAATGCCCCAAAAGGGGCCTGGTGGCTCAGCAGACTGAAAGCATTGTGATTAACACCAGCTGTCTGCAATTACTGTAAGTTCGAATCTCACCAGGCTCAAGGTTGATTCAGCCTTCCATCCTTTCTAAGGTAGGTAAATTGAGGACCCAGTTGTGGGGGCAATAAACTGACTTTGTATAAATATACAAAAAATATGAAGGCTATTGCTTAATGCATTATATGCTGCCCTTCTCTGTCTCCGGAGAAGGGCGGCATATAAATCATTTTTTTTAAAAAAAAAAAAAAGTACTTAAACGATATCATCGGAAGTTTCCCCACAAACCCAGGTCCATAGATACGATATCATAACAAACCACGATGTTAATCACTTCTTCTGTGTCTTGCAGGTGGACTCCTAGTAGATGGGGCCGCCTGTCGAGATCCGCGACAGCTCAACACATCGGGAATAGGAAACTGCACCAGGAGATCGGAGAACTCGCCTACCATCTATGGGGGAACCCTGGACATTCCCAATGGATGTCAGAGGGCTGCACAAATGGGTGGGCATGGGATTTACACCGGTGGTGGTGGTGAACAATGAGCTGTCACTGATTAGGCGGACAGGCACCTTGCGGCAGGGCTAGGTGGGTCCATGTTGGAAGAGCGACCTGTTGGCAGCAGGAGATACAGACGGCAATGTCATCAGAGACACAACGGGCACTTATGTTCCCGGAAGAAGAGATGATTGGCCAGGAAGCTGCTGTGGGTTATTTAAAGAGCGCTGGGGGATGGCAGCCGCCAGCGCTGACTTCATGTAACTTGCCGTTACGCTTGGTGTTGACTACACCGACTTGAGAACAATAAACCACAATTCAGCATTTATCTGATGTGAGTGAGGCATGGTTCTTCGGAAGTGCCAGGGCTGGGGAGCACGCTGAGAGAATGACTGAATTTAAGCTCACCAACAGATGAAAACACCTGATGTTAAAGCTATGCTAATTTACAATCAAACTGAAAGTATTGGCTTCATATGACCTTCATGAAAAATACACCCTAGCCTATTGACATTATATATATATGAGTAACAGAATGGGGAACAGGTGAGGGCTTCTGGTTTGGCTTCCGTCGTCGCTAGACGGTCTTTTGGGACCGCAACCCCCACCGCCTGTAAAGAGCCGCCTTTACAGTTGAGAGGCGGCTCGAAAAACTCTGTTTCCTTAAGGGAATGTGAGGTGAGCCAGCGAGAGCAGGTAGAGTCCTCTGCGAAGTCCCCAGAGTTTTTTTTCTACTCTTGGGGAGGAAGCAGGATGAGGCTCCCTATCCAGCTCGCCGCTGCTCCAGGCTTCGGGAGAACTCTGCGCTTTGCAGAGCTAGACGATGTGACCAACCTAATCAGCGAAAACTAACAGATTGCTTGAATAAGCAGGATGAAATCCGGATTTGGGACTCTAAATCGCAAGTATTTGTAACAACCCTATGATTGATTCTAAGAATGAAGAAAGAGTGAAAAGGGGGAAAAAAGTTTAAAATGGCGGCTGGCTGAGGCTTGAGAAGAAAGCTGAAAGCGAAAGTCTTTCTGTTTGAATGGTTTAACTTGCTACAAAGTATCTGAAGCAATAGCGCTAGCTACAAGGGAAGAGAAAAATTTCTGTGTCATGCTTCTTCCTTTCTTAGAGACTTGATATTGATATTGTGTGGAGAGAAGACTTTTTCTTTAAAAAGAGTCTGTTTGTGTGGCAGGATGGCGTTAAAACTGATAAAGCCAGACAACCAAGCTGGGGGGAGGGCTCCCCCATTTATATCACAATCACAAGAGCAATTTTTGAGCTCGCAGATGCAGAAGAATGGTTTTAAAGATTTAAAGGAATTTGTTGTGGAGGAGTTGGCAAGACATGATGAGATTATGAACCAGAATCTTGAAAAATTTAGACAGGAAATTAAAGAGTTGGTTCAACAAAAGTATGATAACCTGAAGCAATATATTATAACAGCTTTGAAAAGCTTATCAGAAGTAATTCTAAAGATGGATAAAGATATCAATTTAGAAATAGACTCTAAAATGAAGGAAGCTGATTATAAGATTCATAATCTGGATAATAAAATACAAAGAATTGAAAATGATTTGACAATGATTCAAGAAAATAGCTCAGAAGTAGAGTCTAAAATGAAGGAAGCTGATCACAAGACTTACAATGCAGATAATATAAAGCAAAGGATTGAAAATGAAGTTACAATGATGCAATTTAGATCCATGGAATTTGCGATCAGAATGAGAGGAATACAGGAAAAGAACAGAGAGGACCTGAGAAAGATGTCTGCTGAAGCTCTGGCTGTGATCTTAAAGGTCAGCTCTGAAGAAGTATTTTGTAAGATTGATAAGGCCTACAGAGTAAATTCTTGGGTGGCAAAGCAAAGACAATTGCCTAGAGATGTGGTGATTTATTTTACTGATAAAGGAATAAGAAATGAAATTGTGCAAAAGTCTTTTAACTCCACTCTAGAAATGAATGGAAAGAAGATCTGGATATATAAAGAGCTGCCGTCCAAGATGTTAAAAGATAGAAAGGACTTTTGATTTTTGGTGACTGAGCTAAAGAAACAAAACATCCCATTTAGGTGGGATGCTCCAGTTGGTATAATATTGAGATATCAAGGAGAAAGATATCAATTAAACACTGTTGAAAAAGCGGAAGAATTTTACTACAAGGTTTTTAAAATGGGCCCAACATCTCCATGTATGTTATCAGTGTCAGGAATACAGGAGGGGGATAAAGAAAAGCAAAATGAACAAGAGATTGAAACTCAGGCTAAGCAGATGGAGATGGAGGTATTGGAAAAATGACAAGTTATAGAGGGCTTTTTGGATGAGCCGCTTTTGGATTTTCCTTCAGAGGCTATAGCTGGATCACCTATAAATATAAGAGAGGCGGCTTTGGATCTCGATTTGATGTCTTATCAAGTTAAAGACCAGCATGTAACTCAATCAGCTGATATACAAGTCCTAGGAAGGCAACCAGGTGGAGATCTAAACCACAACAAGTTAAGAAAAGAAGAAGCAGGTTCTACAAAACTAAAAAAAATTAAACTACAATTCTTTTTTAGCCAACAGATTAATGCCAGTTATTTAAGAGACGATTAAATATAATAAGCGGGATTTATAGAAGGCTGATACATGAAAATATAGCTGAGGCAAATTACAGACTTATACTATTTTGAGAAGAATAACAGATCTCTGCAGTGCTGGTGTTTTTGGGATGTGGAAGATGGCCTGTGATTGATCGGATTGGAACTTTGTATTTTGGACTCTCTGAAAAATGGATTACGTATATGTTGAGCTACAAGGCAAGAGAACTATGGAATTGGGGCATGCAGATGATCTGGCTGTTACCCTAACGTGGTTGTCGGAATTAATAATCTAGACAAAAGATATTACAGAAGATATCATATGGAGTATAAATATAAAGTCACTCGGGGGGGGGGGTCATATACAGAAATACTTATTAATGATGGGGCAGATGGTAATTGAAGATACTGAATATACTGTTGGAAGCAGGACTTGATGTTACCCTAACATGGTCGATGGAATTAACAATCTAGTTGAAAGACATTATGGAATACAAATTTAAAGTCATTTGAAGGTTTTATTTATATATGGAAATATCTTTTAGTGATATGGGCAGAAGAATAAAGATATTAAATATATTATGTATGGTAGACCTGTAGGAAAGTGGGTGAAATAAAATTGATATGGTACAAGGTGATAGGTAACGTTACTGATTGCTTAGTTTAGGAAAAGGGATGTTATGTTTAGATATTAATATACTTAAAAGATTTGAGTTAAGAGATATACGTATGGGGGTGGAGGAAATGGGTAGATTATGAGTAGAATAAATGCCAAATTAGGATTTATTATATAGTTTCATAACCGAATGTTGTTTTGAAATGTATAGTATATGGGGGACATAATAATAATGTTAGAAAGAAATGTTTAGCACATAGGGGATGGTGTAAAAGGGTGGTAAAGTCTTATATAATGTGATATTAATTTGGATTTCATCTTGCAGAAGCCATGCAAAAAATTTGTATTTGAAAAACTTTTTCAATTAAAAAAAAAGAATGGGGAACAGGTGACTCTTGACAGAAATTTCTGCTTGCAATGGGGTTTTAATCTGTTTATGTGCAACTGATTGAATGATAAGAATATGCATCCCAGTATAAAAGAGATATATTTAATTAGAAAGTAGACAAGGCAAAATTACTTCATTATTTAGTCATTTAAAGAAAATCAATTGTTAAAGCATAACTGGTAACAAAACCATCCTCCAGGCATATTAGGGACATGAACAATTACAATACTAAATAAATAAGGGCCAGAACTTGAAATGGTATGATCACTGACCATTTTCTTCTTCACAAATTTATAATTCCTCTATGTGAAAAATGTATTCTACACATGTGTGTGCTTAGGACTGTGGAAATGTCACCAAATGGGAATATTTGTGTAAAAGAAAATGAATACTGGGTAGCAATAGACAATGGAATTTGAAATTTCTGTGTATAGGAATCCACTGGACTGATACATCTCAACAAGAGAAGGTTTGCTTCCTGAGCAAATATAATCATTGAGTCCATTTCCTATTATTTTTCCATATAAAGAAGAAAATCTCATAAGCATATCTCTTTCTCTCTCCCTCCCTTTTCCCTGCTTCTTCTTCTTAGTTTCAGGCACTAAATTTAGGTCATTACTCTCTCTCAGCCAAATCTATCTGACAGGGATGTTGTTGTAAGGAATAATAAAAGAAGAGAACTCTGCCCTCAGCCCTGATATTTTTAAAAAAGAATATAAATCTAATAAACAGATAAACTTAAATCTGAAACTTATCATTTATTGAATAAATTCATTCTATAAAGAATATATTACTAATATAATTCAAGTTAAATTATGCCAAAACAGTTTTCTTCACAGTAATAAAGAATAAGAAAAAGTAACAAAGTGTAAGTTTAAAACTTGCATAGATCTCTCATGTAGTTATTGATTCACAGAACTTGGTCCTAAATTGTCCATCTTCAAATTGATAAATTGCTAGTGACTATTGTGTTTCCTGCCCCAAATGCAGTCTGCAGCACTTTGATTCTTTGAATCCCTTTGAAAATCTTCTTTCTGTATTTATTTTCTTGATAGATGTTCACAGTGGGAAATGCCTGTATGTTGTTGAAATCTTTTTGTGGCCTTCCTAAAAATAGATGTTACTTTGTTTCACTGACTTTGCCCACAAAGTGCTACAAAATGTTAGTAGACTTGATAGTGAAGGGTATATGTTCTGGAAATACATTTAATGAGTACTAAAGTTTTTTTAAAAAAATATTTCTTAGATTTTTGTTGAAGACAAAAATCATTTGAAAAATGAAGAAGTGAGCTGATTCAGTGTCATGTCTCTTATAAAGCCTGTTCTCTGTTTATCTTCAACAGCAAAATGAAAACCTGGTTTTCAGAGATATTAGAAATATGTTGGTGTGTGTATGTTTTTGTTGGGCAATAATATTTAAAGTAAATTAAATAACAGAACAATAATGTAATAATTATTGGAGGAGATGTTATATTTTCTGGGAACCATACTAAAATGTTTGCAGTAGGTCAATCTATAGAAAGCATGACAAAGTTCATGCTTTTAATTCAAAATGGGTCATTTTAAATTGAAACATTGATGCCAATATTTCTTGACCAACTAAAATACATCTATAAAATAAATAGGAGCTGAAAAAGAATGCTTATATTTTCAGTTGCAGAAAGTTAATTATCATTACAACAAATTATGCTTACAAGACTGGTCTAAGATATTTGAAAAGATTGTTACCTGAAAAAAGTAGGGTAAATCTGCAGCTTTGAGACAGGAGTAATTGAATTTTGAAATAATTTAGCAATTTCTATTTTTCTTTCCATGAGCTACATACTTTTCACTTTTTCCTCTCAAGTATCTGGAGGAAAGATGGAACAGTGTACAGATTGATTTATATATTTATTTTTAAAAAGCCCTGTAGAAAAGTAAGTAACTCAGAAGAAGAAGAAATTCTAAGTTTCTGTTAATTGGGAGGATCTAGCCCAATAACTCTCAATACAAAGTAGTAATTGTTGCAGTTTATTTATTTGTAGTCATAAATACATCACAGGCCTAAGTATACACTAGTAACTGACCTATGTCCTTTCTTCTCAGGCATATGGCTGGAAGATCTGGTACCCATGTGGACGATCCTTTTGTACCCAGGGGGAGGAGTCAAGGTAAGGTGGGATTGTGGGAGTGATGGGTTGTGTAGTAGTGTTAACCCTTGCTAGACCATGGAGCAATAGGGGCATATGTAAGTTAGACATTTTACATGACAAAACCCCCTCTAAATGTCTAACTGGTGGTGAGTACATGGCTTCTGTATATACAGTATATACACATATGATTTATATGTAGACACATAATTTTGACATAAGGTATGCATGTTGTTTGTAACATGCATTGTTGTAATGGCTTGGTGAGTATGTCTGCTGTTTTCCTCAGTGTCGCAATGTATGGCCTTGATGAAACCGATCTCTGAGAGTTGCCTGACGTGTTTGCATTTTATATCTATGTGGCATGACCTTTGACCAACGGTGTCGGCTTTTGATATTTTGATGACGGCTTTATTGTCCTCATGGATGACTATAGGGTACAACGGTTCTGTCCATATGTCATTGAGTAGGTCATCGAACCAGGTTAGGTTGTTGGCAGCTTTGGACATGCAGACAAACTCTGCCTCAGTGGTGGAGATGGCCACTAGTTTTTGTTTACCTGTATACTAGTGTATGGGGCTGTTGTTGAGGAACAAAATGTATCCAGAAGTGCTTTTCCAGCTTTTGATGTCCCCTGCCCAATCGGCATCTGCGTAGCACAATAGATTTGGTTCCGTGGATATGTCGGGTTCAAGGCATAAGTAGGCATCAGCACTGTATTTTAAATATTTGAGTATCTTCTTGATGGCATCCCAATGGTAGACTGTGGGTTGGCTGACATGTCTGGATAATAGGTTGACTGCTAATGCAATATCGGGCCTTGTCCAGTTAGCTATGTATAGTAGTGAGTCTATGGTAGACCTGTATAATTTGTTATCTGTGAATGGCTCTGCTTCATTGTACATATTCTTTAGGAAGTCTGGTTGCATGGGGATTTCACTGGGTTTGGCTTCTGACATGTTACATTTGTGTAACAGCTCTATGATTTTCTCCTTTTGGGAGAGTCGGAAACCCTTGTCTGTTTTGATTATGTGGACCCCTAAGTACTTATCTACTGTCCCCAATGATTTTAGTGAGAAATGTTTTCTTAGTTCAGCAGCAAAATTATAACATTTGGATTTCTGTTTCCTTATATACAATATGTCGTCTACGTAAACAAGGACATTTTCGATTGACCCTTTTTCCCTTTTTATGAAGAAACATTTGTCTGCTGAGGTGGCTGTGAAACCCATTGATTTGAGGGCCCTGGCTAGGCAGTCATACCATCTTTTGCCTGACTGCCGGAGACTGTAGAGACTTTGTTTAGGAGCCAAGTGCTACCTTTCCCATCGTCAATTCCTGGTGGGGCCTTGACATAAATTTTCTTGTCTAAATCGGCATGCAAGTATGCTGTTTGTACATCGAACTGATATACCCCTAGTCCTAGTATGGAAGCTATTACTAGGGCGCTCTTGACACTCTCGGCTCTGACTGTGGGGGAGTAGGTGTCTGTGTAGTCCTCTGGGTATTTTTGAGCAAAACCTTGGGCAACCAGTCTTGCTTTGTATAATACCTTATTATCTTCTAGTGGTTTAATCTTGTATACCCACTTAGTCCCAATTGGTTTTTTATCTTCCAGTGCTTTGGCTGGTATATATACTTGTAGGTCCTTGAGGCTCCTCATCTCCCTTTCCATAGCTTGCTCCCATTTTTCTTTTTCTTCTTGAGGAAATTTGAGTATTTCCTCATATGAGTTGGGGGTGATGTTGTTCGTCTGTTTGGAGATGTAATCCTCGAGTCTCTTTGGTGTTTTATTTCTGTTTGCTCTGACTGGCCTGTCCGGTGGTGTGTCAGTCTCATGTAGACATTTGGTTTCTTTATCTGTGAGTTTATCAAAGCTTAGTGTGGGGTGTCCTTCCTTCCATTCCTCAATCTTGAGTCCATGGTGTTTGGGTTTGTGGGTTTTGATTTCCCCAGTTTTGTTTGTGTCCTAGTCCCTTTCTCTCTGCTTGTGTTTGGATATGTCTCCCCCAAAGAAGATGTCATTGGAGTGCAGTTTTGACCAGTTGGAGTGTTCATGAAAATCTGCTGATCTTGACACCACAAATTTGTTGTTACTGTCTATGAATCTGAAGCCTTTTGTTACTGGTTCGTATCCCATGAACCTTAGTCTCTTGGAGACCCTGTTTCCTTTTCTTCTTAACTGTTTGGATATATGGACATCTGCTGGAACACCAAACACATGCAGATGCGGCAGGTTGGGCTTCCCTTTGTGCATCATCTCATACGGTGTTTTGTCAATTACGCTGGACCATAATCTTTTTAATATGTAATTTGAATAATGGAGAGCTTCTGACCAGAAGGCTTGGCCCATCCCTGCATCTTCTAGAACACATCTCATCATGGTTTGGAGGATGCCATTTTTGCATTCTACCACACCGTTCTGGAAGGCCGAAATTGGGGAGGAGGTGAAATGCAGTATGCCGCGTTCCTTCAACTGTTTTGAAAAGTCCCTGGACTTGAACTTGGAACCGCTGTCTGTCATTATTTGTCTGACCCTGGTATCGTGTTGAACCTCCACCCTCTTATAGAATTCTTTGAATCTCTGGAACACCTCATTTTTGTGTTTAAGTGTGTGTACAAAACCGTAGCGGCTGAAGTCATCCACAATGGTTAAGAAAAACCTCTCCTTGTACCTGATAGATGGTTTCAGTGGCCCTACCAGGTCCATGTGTATTAATTGAAAAGTGGAGTCAGTGGTTCGCCCTGATTTCTTTGGTCTCAGCCTAGCCTTGATTTTTGAGCATTTACAGACAGAACACTCAAGGTAATTTTCACAACTCTTTACTTTCAAACCTTCAGTACATTCAAACATTTTTTTGATGACCGGGAACCCAATATGGCCTAGTCTCCTATGGAGGAGGTGAGCGCAATTGTCGTGGACGGGTTTCCCTAGGGAAATTGTGTCACCTCCGGATAACTTACAACTGGCGGTCTTCTGATTGACCCCCTCTGTTTCTCTGTTCTCCCTTCCCTCACTGGCCATGTTTATGTTTATGCACTGTTGATCGCCCTTGTTTGGTGTGAAGTATGGAAGGCCGTCATGTACTGTTACTTCCCCGATGTTTTCTCCATTGCTGGACATGTACACCCTACCTTCCCTGAATACCACCTCAATGTTAGTGTCCCGACTTAACTTTATTTTTTATTTTTTTTTATTACAAAAGTTTTACAGTTACATTTTCACCCCTTTCCCCCCCCCGCAACCCCCCCAATCTTCCCAACCTCCCTAACCCACCCTAACCCTCCCCTCCCCCCAGACTTCCTAGTATACTCATGTCAGATAAAAGGAAAAAACCCTCCTTTGTATATAAAACTTGAACCCTTCCCTCCCCCTTACAAACTATCTTGATATAGCAATTTCAAATAAATTTTCATCCTAATTACCTTGAAAATATTTCTATCTTAATATAACATTTTCAAATAAATTTTCATCCTCAACCTTAAAACATTTCTATCTTAATATAATATTTTCAAACAAAAGCTATTTGGTACTTCCTAGTTTGATATTTGTTCTGAACATAATCTATCCACTTCTTCCATTCCCATTCATAAGTCTCTTGAGAACAGTCTTTTAAATATGCTGAAATCTTCGCCATCTCTGCAAAACTGGCCATCTTCAAAGTCCATTCCTCAATCGTAGGCAGCGCTTCATTTTTCCAGTATTTACCTATCAACAATCTTGCTGCAGTTATCATATACAATATCAATTTTGTTTCACCCGATGTAAAACCCTTAACTATACCCAATAAAAACAGTTGTGGAGAAAATTGAATTTTTTTCTTCAAAACATTCTGCATAACCCACCAAATTTTTATCCAAAAAGCCTTAACTTTCTTACAGGTCCACCAAACATGATAATATGTAGCGTCTAGGCAATCACATCTCCAACATTTAGGCTGCACATTAGGATACATACACGACAATTTTTTGGGGTCTAGATGCCATCTGTAAAACATTTTATAAAAATTTTCCCTCAGATTCTGCGACTGTGTAAATTTAACATTCTGAACCCAAATTTTTTCCCATGTTTCCAACATCACTGGTTCCTCAAAATTTTGTGCCCACTTAATCATGCAGTCTTTAACTAGCTCAGATTCTGAATCCCTTTCTAACAAAACATTATAAAGTCTTTTAATATGCATTGGGCCTTTCTCTTTTATGTGTCTAACTAATTCTTCCTCATACATCATAATACCAGTTTTTTGGTCCTCTTTCCATCTCAATTGCAATTGATTATATTGTAGCCAGGTTAAGTTGATCCCTTCAGCCAACAATGTCTGTAATGTCTTCAGCTGCCATCTGCCCGCATCTGTAAAAAGAACCTTTATATAAAAACCCCCCGAGTGACATTATATTTGTATTCCACAAGGTATGACCAAGATCCAGCCATAGCGGTATTTTATAATTCCAGTTGTTTCGGTGCTTCTTCCAAACTCTCAACAAAGAATCTCTAAGTATATGGCTTTTAAATACTTTATCCACTTTACTGTCGTAAAATAAGTAAGCGTGCCATCCAAATTCCAAATCGAAACTTTCTGCGTTTAATATTCCAGTCTTTTTTCCTCCAAACCAATCACTTACTAAAGTCAAAGCTGTTGCATCATAATATAATTGTAGGTTTGGAAGTTTGAGACCTCCCCTTTCTGGAACGTCTTGCATAATTTTCATTTTTACTCTTGGCTTTTACTCGTTCCAGACAAACTTATTCACACCAATTTGCCATACTTTTAATTGTTTATCATTTCTGAGCACCGGGATCATTTGAAACAAAAAAAGAAATCTTGGCAAAATGTTCATCTTAACTACTGCTATTCTTCCAAGTAAAGACAGCTGCAGTTTTTTCCAAGTCTCCATATCTTTTTGCACCTCTCGCCACAACACCTCATAGTTATTTTGAAACAATTTCATATTTGATTCTGCAACCTGAACTCCTAGATATTTTACCTTTGGTACAATCTCAAAACCTGCCCTCCTTTCTAACTCCAGTTTACGATCTTGTGTCATATTTTTAACTACCATCTTAGTTTTTTTCTGATTCAATCTGAAACCTGAAACTTTACCATAGTCTTGTATAATGTCCTTCATCTGGATTATCGATTCCATTGGCTGTGCTAGGGTAACAACCAGATCGTCTGCAAATGCCTTTATTCTGTAATCCTCTTGCCTTATCATTATACCTTTCAAAGTGTTAGAGTCCCTTATTGTATTTAACAAGACTTCTAGTGTTAGAATAAACAACAATGGGGACAGTGGACATCCCTGTCTTGTTCCTTTTTCGATTTTAAACTCTGTTGTCAAGCTTCCATTGATAATGATCTGTGCCTTTTGCTCTTGGTAAATTGCTGAAACCGCCTGTATAAATTGGTCCCCAAAGTCCATCTTTTTTAAAGTCTTTAATAGAAAATTCCAATCCACTCTATCAAAGGCCTTCTCCGCATCCAAAAAAACCAGCACTGCAGGAATCTGTTTATTCTTCTCAAGATATTCCAATAAGTCTATTACTTGCCTTACATTGTCCTTCATGTACCTACCCTCAATAAATCCCACTTGGTCATCATGAATCACCTTTTGAATTACTGGCATCAGTCTGTTGGCTAATACTTTTGCATAAATTTTATAATCCGTATTCAAAAGAGATATTGGTCTGTAATTCTCCGGTTTTTTGGGACCTGCTTGCTCTTTTGGTATCAAAGAAATATAAGCTGTAGTCCATGATGGGGGTACTTTTCCCCCTTGTTGTATATTACAAAATAAGTCTCTGAGTTGTTCCACCATTTCTGCCTGCAAAGTTTTATAATACACTGCTGTCAGACCATCCGTTCCAGGAGCTTTGGCTGTTTTTAATTGTTTTATTGCTGCTATTATCTCCTCCTCTGTTATAGGATAATCCATTCTTTCCTTTTGTTGCTCAGTAATTTTTGTAACTCTTTTGTTGTCTAAGTATTTTTCTATAAGTCCATTCTGCACCTCCTCTCTGGCATATAGTTTAGTGTAATATTGAAGAAAAGCTTCTTTTATTAAGTTCTGTTGAAAAATTTCTTTCCCCCCAATATCAACACTATCAATAGTCCGTGTGCTCTGTTTCTTCCTTAATGTGTAAGCCAACCACCTGCCTGGTTTATTAGCGTTGCAGAATGTATTATGCTTCGCATATTGTAAATTTGTTGCAACTTGTTCCGCTATAAGCATTTGGAATTGGTCTTTCAAAAGTTTTATAACACTAAGTATTCTTTCATCTGTTGGATTTTTAATAAGTAACTGTTCTTTGTTCTTTATTTCTGCTTCCAATTCAAGTCTTTTCTTTTGTCGAATCAACCTATGTTTAGAGTTCATATATATAAGCACCCCTCTCATATAAGCTTTGCTTGCGTCCCACACAATTTCCATTGGGGTGCCTTTATTCAAATTCATTTCAAAAAACTCTTTCAAATACTTTTTAAGTTCTATTATATTTTTCTCATATCTGAACAGGTTTTCATTTAATCTCCAAGAGCGTCTCTCATTCTTGCATGTCTCAATTTCTATCCACACTGGGCTATGATCAGTCAGAGTTCTTGGCAGAATCTTTGTTCTTTTTGTCCTAACAAGTAGATCATCAGACAACAAGATAAAATCAATCTGGAAAAGGATCTATGTCTGTCAGAGAAGAAAGTATAGTCCAGTTCTTTTGGATTATGTATTCTCCAAATATCTTTTAATTCCAGGTCTTCTTTCATATCAAAAAAAGTCTGTGGTAATCTAATTCTTGACTTTGCCAAAGTCTTTTTGTCTAATTTAGAGTCAATTACTCCATTCCAATCTCCCATAATTAAAATAGATCTGTAATCCCATTGGAGTATTTTAGTATGCAGCATTTTATAAAAATAGTCCTGTTGTTGGTTAGGAGCATAAATTCCTATCAAAAGAATTTGATTATTAGCAGAAAGTAATTCAATTGCTACAAACCTACCATCTTGATCAGCTTCTATAAGTTTGGCTGTTAGTTTTTTATTTACATAAATAACCACACCATTCTTTTTTTGGTTAGTTGAAGATATAAAATGTGTTCCTAATTTGGAATTTTTCAAATAGTTTTGATCTTGAGCTGTAATATGCGTTTCTTGTAAGCAAATTATATCATTATTATGTTGTTTTAAATATGTAAATACTTTCTTCCTTTTTTGTGTTACGTTCAGCCCATTCACGTTCCAAGATAAACATTTAATCATCATCATTCTCTTTCTGGAGCGAAGCGCAGAACCTTAGGATTTCATCCGAAATCTTCTGTCCTGCATTCCCCACAGCCCCAGCTTCATCTCTCCTTTCCTGCTGTAACTTTTGTTTAAGTTCCTTGGCTTTTGCTCGGGTTATACGCTGGTCCTTAACTTCAGCCGCCCAAGCCAGCTCCAAGATTGGAGAAGGTTCCAGCAAGGGCTCATCCAGAAAACCTCCTTCAGCTCCCTTCAACTCCTCTGATTCCTGCTTAGATTGTTGTTGCAATTCTTGAGGTTGCTTCTTATCACTCTCTTTAAGCTCCAAAACTGTAGATGTGCGTGGGGATGGTGTTCTTTCTTTAAAGATGTCAGTATAAAATTGCTCCGCCTTCTCCACAGTATTCAAGCGGTGTTTCTCTCCCTTATATCTCAAAATTATGCCAGTTGGAGCGTCCCAACGAAATGGGATTTGATTATTCTGCAGTTCTTTAACAAGAAAACCATATTCTTTTCTGGATTTCAACATCTTAGGTGGGAGCTCCTTGTAGACTGTAACCTTGGATCCGCTCACTTGCACAGAAGTGAGAAAAGATTTTTGCAGGATATCATTTCTTATTGCTCTGTCTGTAAAATATATGACCACATCTCTGGGCAATTGTCTTTGTCTGGCCACCCACGAGTTAACTCTGTAGATTTTATCTATTTTGCAAAAGACCATCTCAGGATCAGTTTTTAAAATCACAGCTAGGGCTTCAGCACAAATCTGTCTCAAATGTTGTCTGTCCTCTTCTCTAATTCCTCGAAGCCATATAGCAAATTCCATTGCCCGGAATTGCATCATAACAATGTCATTCTCAACTCTCTGCATCTTGTCATCAACATCAAAAAATTTATGATCATTATTTTTCATCTTAGCATTAACTTCTAGTTTAAATTCATCCACTTTTGACTCAACTTTCATAATAAATCCTGCCAGGCCAGACGCCACATCCGTTACTTTTTTGGTCACCATCTTTTGGTTCTGCTGCATTTCCTGCATAATTTCCTGTTGTGACTTTTGGATTTTTTCATCTATTTTATTTATTTTATCATCCATGTCTTGAAATTTCTCATCCAAAATATTTGAAATGAATTCTTTTAAATCTCCCATGTCCAGATCTTTTTTTTGAGCTTGTGACTGCGTGTTCTGTTTACGCGGGGGGGATCCCCCCCCTGTTTTGCCTTCCTGCTTCTTTGAAGCCATCCTGCCACGTAAGCTGGCTTTTCTAAAAAGGGAGGTTCCGCCTCTTCTGCCACCTCCACAATACCTTCTAAGAAAGTCCCCCAGATTTACTCAGGGCAAAACTATAGTGCAGCAAAAACAAGTAAAAGGGAGAGATTTTCCTCTTATTTCTGTTGCAGCCGGAGCAACTTTGTAGCAACTTTTTAACTTTATAGAAGACAAGATAACTTCACCAATCCACACCCACTGATTCATTTGCTGAGCGCCATATTTTTTCAGTCACTTTCACTCATTCCGAAACTTTCACTTCAGCATAAAAAATCAGCAAAGGGCTAATACTTGCAGTTCAGAGTTTCAGGGTTCAAGTGGATTTCAAGTGTTTATTTGGTTTATTTCCTCGCTCTTTAAAGGTTTCCTGAAGTCGGCTTGTTCTGCAAAGGCAGAAGACGTCCCACGCCGCCCGGAGTCTCAGCAGGTTGTAAGGGAGCCGCGCCTGTTTCCTCCCCAGAAACAATTCCCTGGGGGGGTTGCAGGGGCTCTACCTGTACCCTGCTGCCTCTTCTTCGTAAATCCTAGGGATTTTGAAGATTTCAAGCCGCTTCACGATCGGGAAGCGGCTCTACAAGCGGCGGGGGTGGCGGTGCTAAAAGAAGGCACCGTCGCCGCCGAAGACGAGGAAACCGGAAGCCCCCGACTTAACTTTATGATGGCCAGTATGTTGTATGGTATTTCAGGTACAAATACCCCCTCTATTTCTCCTATCCCTGGGTGTGTACGCTCTCTTTTCCAATTACTCTGGTGTTGCTGTGGTTGGCTACCTTTATCTCGAAGTTCACCTCAGTAAAAGTGGTGAATAATTTGGCATTGTATGTTGTGTGGTTGGTGGCTCCTGAATCTATGAGCCAGATATCCTCCTTATCTTCCTGACTGAGAGTTGGTCCCCCGTACCTAAAACCATACACAGAGCCCACGTTGCTGTCTCGGGAGCTGTCCCTGCGCTCTCTACCTCGCCTGGGGTTGGGAGACCATCCACGTCCTCGTTCCTTTGTGGGTCTGTGGTCTGGAAAGTGTCCCCTTTGGTATCTTCATCCAGATTCACGCCTTTCCCTGCGCTCATTATACCCCCTGTCCCTGGTATTTCTGGGGCAGTCCCTTTTAAAATGGTTCCTGGAACCATATGAGAAACATTCAGGGATGCTATTTATTCTGTCCTGAAACTCAACCCTTTCTATTGGTCTGAGGTCTTTTCTGGACAGGTGGCGGTCCCTTGTTAAACTACCTTCAGCAATCAATCTGTTGGGGAGACTATCTAATGATATGTGCCCTATGCTCAGGCTGTCTAACTGTGTGACAAAGTTATCCCAGCTGGGATCTAGCAAATTTATGATTATACTCATCATGCTTTCTTCTGTGATGGTCTCACCTCTCTGTAGTAATTCAGCCCTGGTGGCATTGAGTTTTAGTAAATGCTCCCTCATGGACACCCCTGGCCTGAGTCTGGCAGAGTGAAAGTCTCTTGATGTTCTTGTGGTGGTGGCCCTGCTCCTACTGTAGAATAAGCCATAGAGTTTCTGCATAACCTCATACACAGTCAGGTGATTACCTATGCTGGGATACATGGTGGGTAATATACTTGCTAACAACAAACAAAACGCTTTGTGGTGTATACAATCAGTTTCAAAAGACCATGGCTTATTGGGTGGCTTAGAAATCAGAAAAAGTACATTCTCCCTCATAAATATTATTTGGAGTTGTTGGCTCCACTCCAGGAGATTTTTCCCATCTAATTGAAGTTTGGGGAAGCCATTGGGTAAAGTCCCAGAATTGTAAGAACTGCTACTTACAAAAGGCAGCTGTCCATGGTCCTGGATGTGTGGAAACTCACAGTAAGGGACTGGTATACAGGCTGACAGGTTAAAAAAAACAAGCAGTCATTTTTTTTCCTTCACTTCAAACAGGGGGAAACTGAGCATGCGTGAAGCTCATTCTCTGCTGGGATCTGTCGGGTGAGGAGCTCACGGCCATGGCTCCTGAAGCTAGGCCCAGCCCTGCCAGGGGAAGGTCGGACTCACCCCTGGGGGCCCGGAGTTGAGCAGTGGAAGTCCAGAACTGGTCCTGGGCTGCGGGATTGTCGTCAAGCGTCGGCGGGAGGTCCAGAAGACTCGCATTCGCCGGGTGGGGCCTCCGGAAGATCAGCTGTTCGGTGGTCATGGCGAATGGCTCCGGTCTGTAGAGACTGGTCGTGGGACGGGACGGGAAGCCTGGCGGCGGCTTCGGTGCTGCTGAGTGGTCTGCTTGGCCCCTGGGCCTCGGGTCTTGTGTCGGTTGGTTCGCAGTGCACCATTGGGCCAGTGTATTGATGGCGGGTGGCTGTGGCTTGTTGGTGGCTGGAGTTACGTTCCTCTGGCGTGTCGCGGTCGGTGTCTCGGCGTCGGTGGGCACTTGGATGTTTCTTCGGAGGGTCATTCCGGGGTTCAGAGGAAGTGTGGGTAGCTTGTAAGTGGGGCCGAATGCCATCGCAAGAGTCTCAATGGCCCTTTCTATTTCGAGCTCGGTAGGCGAGCTCCTGGTGACTTGTTTCCGTTTTTCTTCATTATTTTTGGATGGCCCCTTATTTGTTTTGAGTTCAGGGCTAGTTCGTGCCAAGAGGTTTGAATCCAGGCCTCCCATTGGCTGTTGGTCATTCAAAGATGACCACCGCGAAAAGGGCGTGAAAATAGACTAGGCTGCTTCTGGTGCGTCGGGTTGGGATGGCTCCTCTCTTACCGGGGTGGTGGCTTCTTGGGTTGATTCCGGTCCTTCGATCGCTGCTCCACGGCTTTCGAGTAGGCTCTGGAGGTTCGCAACGAGGTCCTTGTTAGTGGCAGGCATTTCCATTATTTTCAGTATGGCTTGCCTGAGGTCATCATTCTCTCGTGATGTGTCTTTGTAGTCATCATTTTCTTCTTCCCGCTGTTCCTCACCCTTGGATGGCGTGCTCAAGTCGATGGTCCACATGTTTCCAGTCAGGGTGGTCTTTGGTATGGCTCTGGTGGGTGTTAGTTGCACTGCCATCTGCGTGGTAAAAGCTCTGGTATTTATTCTGCTCTTCTTCTTTGAGTACACAGCTTACTCAGACATGGCTGGGAGTTATGGGCAACCATCCTCTGCTACCATTTTGTTAATTGGGAGGATCTAGCCCAATAACTCTCAATATAAAGTAGTAATTGTTGCAGTTTATTTATTTGTAGTCATAAATATATCAAAGGTCTAAGTATACACTAGTAACTGACCTATGTCCTTTCTTCTCAGGTATATGGCTGGAACTGATCTGGTACCCATGTGGATGGTCCTTTTGTACCCAGGGGAAGGAGTTAAGGTAAGGTGGGATTGTGGGAGTGATGGGTTGTGTAGTAGTGTTAACCCTTGCTAGACCATGGAGCAATAAGGGCATATGTAAGTTAGACATTTTACGTGACAGTTTCTAAGCAGAATACTTCTGTACATTAGAAAAGTGTTAGAATTACTATATTATTATAGCCCTATTATTAAAATTAGATCTAGAAGATATTAGAGTTCATGATAATCATGGATTCCACCAAGGAAACAAATTGTACATAATTTCTCTAATACTGTAGTGACTTAAAGAAGATGTTCCCTAATAGGATTTTGAAGTTTTATATAGCATTTTTAATATTGAGTTCCAGTGAATCACATATTATTAACAATTGTAGCAATTATCACCATGATGATAAAATATATTCTCACCAAAAAGTACCAAACATTATTCTGACTGTCATGGTTGCTTATTGAAAGAAGTCCCATTAAGTGACCTTTCTGTCAGACAAACAGAACAGAACAGAATAACAGAGTTGGAAGGGACCTTGGAGCTCTTCTAGACCAAACCCCTGCTCTGGCAGGAAACCCTATACTATATCAGATAAATGGTTGTCCAATCTCTTCTTAAAACATCCAGTGTTGGAGTATCAACAACTTCTGGAGGCAAGTTGTTTCACTGATCAATTGTTCTAGCTGTCAGGAAATTTCTCCTTAGTTCTAGGTTGCTTTTCTCCTTGATTGGTTTTCATCTATTGCTTCTTGTCCTACCTTCAGATGCTTTAGAAATAGGTTGACTACCTCTTCTTTGTGGCAGCCCCTTCTCATAGAAAGTATGGGGCACAGATCTTGATAACAGTCCTCATACTTTGGAATGCACTTTTCTTTTCTTTTTTTATTGAAAAAGTTTTTCAAACACAAATTTTCCCCCTTTTTCCTCCCCCCCGTTCCCTAACCCCCCCTCCCTTCCCCCCATGGCTTCTACAAGATGAAATCCAAATTAATATCACATTATATAAGACTTTACCACCCTTTTACACCACCCCCTATGTGCTAAACATTTCTTTCTAACATTATTATTATGTCCCCCGTATACCATACATTTCAAAACAACATTCGGCTATGAAACTATATAATAAATCCTAATTTGGCATTTACTCTACTCATAATCTACCCATTTCCTCCACCCCCATACGTATATCTCTTAACTCAAATCTTTTAAGTATATTAATATCTAAACATAACATCCCTTTTCCTAAACTAAGTAAACAATAACATTACCTATCACCTTGTACCATATCAATTTTATTTCACCCACTTTCCTACAGGTCTACCATACATAATATATTTAATATCTTTATTCTTCTGCCCATATCACTAAAAGATATTTCCATATATAAATAAAACCCTCAAATGACTTTAAATTTGTATTCCATATAGTATCTTCTGTAATGTCTTTCAACTAGATTGTTAATTCTATTGACCATGTTAGGGTAACATCAAGTCCTGCTTCCAACAGTATATTCAGTATCTTCAATTACCATCTGTCCCCATCATGAACAAGTATTTCTGTATATGAAACCCGCCCCCCCCGAGTGACTTTATATTTATATTCCATATGGTATCTTCTGTAATGTCTTTTGTCTAGATTATTAATTCCAGCAACCACGTTAGGGTAACAGCCAGATCATCTGCATGCCCCAATTCCATAGTTCTCTTGCCTTATAGCTCAACATATACGTAATCCATTTTTCAGAGGGTCCAAAATACAAAGTTCCAATCCGATCAATCACAGGCCATCTTCCACATCCCAAAAACACCAGCACTGCAGAGATCTGTTATTCTTCTCAAAATAGTATAAGTCTGTAATTTGCCTCAGCTATATTTTCATGTATCAGCCTTCTATAAATCCCGCTTATTATATTTAATCGTCTCTTAAATAACTGGCATTAATCTGTTGGCTAAAAAAGAATTTTAATTTAAAATTTTTTAGTTTTGTAGAACCTGCTTCTTCTTTTCTTAACTTGTTGTGGTTTAGATCTCCACCCTGGTTGCCTTTCTAGGACTTGTATATCAGCTGATTGAATTACATGCTGGTCTTTAACTTGATAAGACATCAAATCGAGATCCAAAGCCGCCTCTCTTATATTTATAGGTGATCCAGCTATAGCCTCTGAAGGAGAATCCAAAAGCGGCTCATCCAAAAAGCCCTCTATAACTTGTCGTTTTTCCATTACCTCCATCTCCATCTGCTTAGCCTGAGTTTCAATCTCTTGTTCATTTTGCTTTTCTTTATCCCCCTCCTGTATTCCTGACACTGGTGACATACATGGAGATGTTGGGCCCATTTTAAAAACCTTGTAGTAAAATTCTTCCACTTTTTCAACAATGTTTAATTGATATCTTTCTCCTTGATATCTCAATATTATACCAACTGGAGCATCCCACCTAAATGGGATGTTTTGTTTCTTTAGCTCAGTCACCAAAAATCAAAAGTCCTTTCTATCTTTTAACATCTTGGACGGCAGCTCTTTATATATCCAGATCTTCATTCCATTCATTTCTAGAGTTGAGTTAAAAGACTTTTGCACAATATCATTTCTTATTCCTTTATCAGTAAAATAAATCACCACATCTCTAGGCAATTGTCTTTGCTTTGCCACCCAAGAATTTACTCTGTAGGCCTTATCAATCTTACAGAATACTTCTTCAGAGCTGACCTTTAAAATTGCAGCCAAAACTTCAGCAGACATCTTTCTCAAGTCCTCTCTGTTATTTTCCTGTATTCCTCTCATTCTGATTGCAAATTCCATGGATCTAAATTGCATCATTGTAACTTCATTTTCAATCCTTTGCTTTATATTATCTGCATTGTAAGTCTTGTGATCAGCTTCCTTCATTTTAGACTCTACTTCTGAGCTATTTTCTTGAATCATTGTCAAATCATTTTCAATTCTTTGTATTTTATTATCCAGATTATGAATCTTATAATCAGCTTCCTTCATTTTAGAGTCTATTTCTAAATTGATATCTTTATCCATCTTTAGAATTACTTCTGAAAAGCTTTTCAAAGCTGTTACAATATATTGCTTCAGGTTATCATACTTTCATTGAACCAACTCTTTAATTTCCTGTCTAAATTTTTCAAGATTCTGGTTCATAATCTCATCATGTCTTGCCAACTCCTCCACAACAAATTCCTTTAAATCTTTAAAACCATTCTTCTGCATCTGCGAGCTCAAAAATTGCTCTTGTGATTTATAAATGGGGGAGCCCCCCCACACACAGCTTGGTTGTCTGGCTTTGTCAGTTTTAACGCCATCCTGCCACACAAACAGACTCTTTTTAAAGAAGTCTTCTCTCCACACAATATCAATATCAAGTCTCTAAGAAAGGAAGAAGCATGAAACAGAAATTTTTCTCTTCTCTTGTAGCCAGCGCTATTGCTTCAGATACTTTGTAACATATTAAACCATTCAAACGGAAAGACTTTCACTTTCAGCTTTCTTCTCAAGCCTCAGCCAGCCGCCATTTTAAACTTTTTTTTCCCTTTTCACTCTTTCTTCATTCTTAAAATCAATCATAGGGTTGTTACAAATACTTGCGATTTAGAGTCCCAAATCTGGATTTCATCCTGCTTATTCAAGCAATCTGTTAGTTTTCGCTGATTAGGTTGGTCATATCGTCTAGCTCTGCAAAGCGCAGAGTTCTCCTGAAGCCCGGAGCAGCGGCGAGCTGGATAGGGAGCCTCATCCTGCTTCCTCCCCAAGAGTAAAAAAAAAACTCTGGGGACTTCGCAGAGGGCTCTACCTGCTCTTGCCGGCTCTCCTCACATTTCCTTAAGGAAACAGAGTTTTTCGAGCCACCTCTTAGCTGTAAAGGCGGCTCTTTACGGGCGGCGGGGGTTGCGGTCCCAAAAGACCGTCTAGTGACGACGGAAGCCAAACCGGAAGCCGGAATGCACTTTTCTTGAAAATTATTGGCTCCAACTCTCCTGATATTTATGAAAATCCAAATACTGTATTATTTCAACAAGACTTAGGTTTGGACATCAACTGGGTCATTGACAATATTATTAATGTATGAATCTGAACTTTTGCTGTTTCTATATTTGCTGGGCACAAACAGAATCAGATGATTTGGGCAGGATATAATAATGGTCTTACAGGACTTCCGGTTTGGCGTCACAGGGATGCAGTCGGGGAAATGGTGGGGCTCTAATGAGCCCTGCCAAAACCCCGACTGGCTAACCGCCGCTGACAGGTCTGCGGACCTACCCTGTCCTGAAGGGACAGGGGAAAAGAGAGGGACCCCTTGGGTGGCTGAGAGGAATGGGCAAGTTCCTCAGAGGCCAGAGGCAACCCTCTAAATCAGTGGCGGGGGACGGCAGCCATGGCGGCTGCCTCAAGACTGCAACAGATCTGGACAAGCAAAGTGCAGGAGGAAGGAAGAAAAGATTATGTGCTTCGGAGCCAGGTGAGTGACACCAGTCCTGGCAAGAACAACATGTTAAAGAGGATATTAATAAATAAGACCCCCCAGCCTTACTTAGCGGCTGAAGATCTGAGGGGCTTGAAGATTTTGGGGGAAAAAAAGGGGGAAGAAGTTTTAAACCGTTTAAGAACCTTATTTCACCACTGATTGATTGGAGGGAATTGCTTATTAACATAGCTGGATATTTGAACTTTCTTGTTAAAACTGAAATGAACTTGAAAAGAGAAATTAAGGATTTGCCACCTTTAAAGGACAGACAAAGAGATCAAACAGATTGCTACATAAATGTTTCAAAATGGCATTTGAAGCTGTGACTAATTGAAAGTGTTTATTGCGGTAACTTGTTCTTTTCTGAAAAGAACCATTTGACTTGTTACATATTGTGGATTGCCTTGAAAAGAACTATGGCTTTTTGAACTTTGGAGATTCCTATTCTGTCGTTAGATGGCTACATAAAGAAAGAAGAAATACAATGTTTAATAAACTTTTAACTAACTAGCGCAGTAGTAAAAGACTTGGCACAGGATCAGAAGTGGAGAAGTTGATGTTTTACTGGAAACAGACATTATAATGGAATTAAAAAGGATACGCAGAGTTTTAAGCATGGAATATTGACTTTAAATTGAAACGCATATGGACAGATAAGGAAAAGAAGAAGCAAAATAGATAAATTGGATAGCAAGGTTTGAATGTTTAATTGTTTAAATGGTTCAAAATTTAAATGAGTTTTAAATAAAAATAAGAAGTGTTCATGGTAAACAAAGATAGAAATATTAAAAATAGAAATGGGAAGTAAAGGTGACTAAAAGTGATATGTTTATAAAAGCATAATTCGTTTTAACATGCTTTAGTTTTAATTTGATAGCAAAGTGGTGGATGATCATTATGATCAATTGTTAATGATTTTAGATGATGTATTAAGGTACCCAGATGGAAGTTATAATTGTAATTGCACTTAATATATCTTGGAATGATTAAAATTAAGAAATATTTGTATTTGTTTATTGAATAGCCCGAAGGCCTTTTCAAACAAAACAGAAAAGAAAAAGGGAAAAAGACAAAACAGTTACAAAAATAACAATCTAAAAATATATGATATATGACATTAAAATTTTACAATATCAGTTGATCAGCCAAAACAAAACATGCTGGAAATCAGCCAAAACAATGGAAAATGCTGGTAATCAGTCAAACAAAAGGGGAAGTTAAGGAGGCTAATATGCTAAAACCTCAGCCAAAATATGCTATGCCGGAAAGAATAATTATTAATATGGAGTGAAAAAAAAATGTTGGGTGATAATTAAAATGAAATGGCAAATTTTGAGATCTCTGTGTAAAAGTTTAAGAGTATGATAGGATAGATTGGGTTTAGAAAATGAGAAAAATAGAAAGAAATTTTGATTAATAAATTGAAATAAAAATTGAGTTGTATACATTTGGAAATTAAGATTTGTGGTGATAAAATTGTAAGGTAAATATATAGATTAATAGAAAAGATTGTTTTTGTGCTTAATGTTGATGTTAAAAGGAGCAAAGAGATTAAAAATTTAGATAAAGCGGTATTGAATTCTGATTTATAATTGAATTTATAATTGAATATAAAAAGGAGCTTTGCTTTAGTAGGAGATTAGGATGTATGATGAGATAATAGAAACATTTATTAAGATGTTGGAGTTTATGTTAAAATTGTTTGTTTCTCATTTGTTAAATTAGTGCATTTGTGACCGGACCAAGACTTCGTTCTTGAAAAAAATTTCTTTTTTATGTTTATGTTGGAAAAAATAAAAAATAAAATTAAATAAAAAAATAATGGTCATACAGACAAACAAATCTACTAAGGGCTAGTCCCAATCAATTCAGAATTGGTCATTGTTCCTTTGCTCATTAATGAAGGTTATTACTCTCTTTAGTAGTGTTACATTACCTGGATTTTTTTTAAAGAATTCACAAAAGTTCAAGTTTATCCAGAATTTTGAAAAGTAATTGGAACCATCAAAAATAATAATGTAATCGGGGACTTCCGGTGGTGACGTTATCACGACAGGGCGAGGAGACGGAGGCTCCATTTCTGAAACCCAAATTTCTTCATTAGTTGCTCTTTAAGGGCATTCCTGAACTCAGAGAGATTGGGAACCGAAAGGGAAATTCGCAAAGCCCCCTGGTGTTGCGCTGTTGTCAGGGAGGACAAGCGATCAACCCCTTAAATTGGTGGAGAAGTCAGCTTTTTCGGCGGACAGGAGTGATGGCGCCCGTCTAGATTGAAGCAAGGAGTGGAAGCAATTTTGAGTGACTGTCAGAAAGATCACCTACAACAAAGGCAGTAAGCAGGAGACGTGCGATCGAAGTAGAGGAGGATAATTGAAGTTACAACAGCGGCGGTACAAGAGGAAAAGAAAATGGGGAAATAACTTAGCACGGAAGAGGAGGAACCCATAGAATGACTAAGCAAACATAAGACAAGGAGAAAGAATGCTTGAAGAAGATGAAGGAAGTGGAATGAGAGTGGATTTCTACATGTGAGTGGAAGGAGCAGCTGGTGGAATTTGTGAGCATAGACAATTTGTTTGAACTCTGGATTTATAATCGACCTAAACTCAAAAAGATTTGAAAATTGAACGCAGAGACTGAAATACCGGATTTTGAGTGGAAGGAATAGGAGGTGGACTTTGTGAGCATAGAAGATTTGTTTGGACTTTGGATTTATAATAATCTGGATAAAAATAATTCAAACCTAAAAAGACTTGAAAACTGAATGCAGAGAGTGAAATATCGGGACAAGCAAAAGTGACTGAGACGGACATAGACCGCGATTTAATAACTGTAAAAGAACTGAAGAAGGGGTAAAAGAGGGAAGTGAACTATTAATTTTGAAGTACCTTGGAGGGGGAAAAAAAAGATTAATTCTGACACGATAGTAAGTCTCCCCTAAGTCCAGCTTTGAGAAAATTTTCCCTTTAACGAGGTGTGATAACATATCTTTCATAAGGGGAAGGGATACATGTTCTCTACACTGATAGCATTCAGGGTACGAAAATCAATGCAGAGACGTTTAGAGCCATCTTTTTTCTCTCTAAAAAGCACTGGAGCTGCGATTTTAGGTCGGGCTGGCTCGATGAAACTCCTTGCTAGGTTTTTCTCAATAAATGTTCTCAGCTCTTCCAATTCCCTCGGTGACATGCTGTACATCTTGGGTTTAGGGAGTTTCGTGCCAGGTAAGATTTCTATTGCACATTCAATGGCGCGGTGGGGGGGGGGGGAGAGCTCATGACCCGGCATGGCTGTTTCTCGATTCTCTGCCCCCTCAGTTCCTTTATGTGGATTCTCAGCAAAAGTCACATTCCTCTGGAGTTTTATGATGCCACTTCTCCATAGAAAATGTCCAGTTGCTATGCCAGACTAGTTTGATAGCAATCAGGCCATGTTTCCTGCTTTTTGGGGACAATGCCAGCTTTTTATCAGCCTGAGAGCTGAAGACTTCCCCCCTGATCACGATAAAGTGGGGTTTATGATCAGCTTGCTCTCTGGCTCTGTGGCTCGCTGGGCCATGCCCCTGCTGGTCCAGGCTGGTTCTCTGTTGGACGATTTCAGCAGTTTTTGTGATTGTCTCAGACTTATGTATGAGGACCCCATCAAAATGCAGACTACTACCCGATGTCTGAAGACCCAGAAGCAGGGCCAGCAACCGCTGCAGAAATATATTAGCGAGTTTCGGTTGCTTAGCCAGGATTTGGCCTGGAATGAGGCTGCCCTAATGGACGCCTTCCAGGATGGGTTATCAGAGGAGTTGAAGGATGAGCTGGTCCTGGTTGATATTCCTCCAACCATCAACACGCTGGTCCATCTGTGCCTTAGGATTGATGCTCGGTTGCAGACTAGTCACCGTGCCTGCCAGGAGACCCGGGTGGTACCAGTCATGCGTAAGACCCCGGCTCCACGGGAGGAGCCCAGGGAAATAGGCACTGCCAGACTCCGTCTGTTGGTAGCCGAGAAAAACAGAAGGCGCTTGGGGGGGTTGTGTTTGTATTGCGGGGAACCTGGGCACATGGCCACCTCTTGCCCCATGAAGCGACGAGGGGAGTTGGCTCCTGGGCGTGCCCCACAGCCACAGAAAATTCTGTCAGGAAATGCCCTGAGCCTGATCTAGGAGAGACCCTGGGTTGGGCACGCACCAACACAGAGTCACACCCAGCGGACGTGGATCCCTGATGCCCCCCTCCCCCCGGCACTTGATCCTAGTGGCACAAGTATTCTTGTCCAGTAGTCCGCAGGAGATTCCGGTTCATGTCTTGGTTGACTTTGAAGCTACAACTAACTTTATGGACGCAGCATTTGCAGCCAAATATGCAGTCCCTCAGTGTCCAGTGGATCTTCCCATTGTTCTGTCCCCAACCACACACACACACACACACCAACAGACGTTCAAGAGTTAAAGACCAAACCAGCCAGCAAAATCCTTTTCCTTAAGATAAAGGAACTTGGCAACAACCTAGTGGCTGCCTGCCAAGAGTTTATTATTTACAAAGAGGAGAGATAACTTCTCCCCACTTCTGATACATCAAAAGAAACAGTTCAATAATTACGGAGTTAATCAAATCCAGAGATAATCTAGCTAAGTCTTATAGCAAAAGTCCGGCAATGCAGAATGCCGTGGAAGCTTTCAGCTTTGTTCATCACAAGGTTTGACTGGCCACCACACTCCCTTTTATATCCTGTGGGGTGTGGTCCAGTGACTCAGCCTAATCTCGGGCATGCCTTTTCTTCTGTTGTGCGCGCTTATCTCTGTGATGCTGGCGTGGATCCAGCCAAGACTCATTACCCTCATCACTGTCCATCTGTGGCTGCATGGACGTGCTTGGCCCCGGCACTATCTCTTGCCCTTCGGCGGATACCGAAGGCATTGCCAGAGAGGAGGGTCCTGGAGAGGGAGGCCTTGCCAACTCCTCTTCTTCAGTCTCGGAGTCCTCTCCTCCCAATGACACAGGCTCAGGTAATGGAACCACAACACCCATGCTCGTGGAGACCATTAATAGCCAGGTACTTATGTCTGGACCTATTAAGGCTGCCATGCAACCCTTGCGCCTGACCATCGATCCTCATGAGAAGGCCATCTAGTTTTATATTACCTCCAGCCTGCATTTTCCCATGGTCTTGGGTTTTGCTTTCCTCGGTGTATTCACCTACTAATCTATGACCTTGCCTTATGTTCTGGATTTGGTCCCTGGCCTTCCAGTCTGCCAAAGGATTTTCGATCCATGAAGACCCACAATGGCTGGAGGGAGTGACTTCTATGATCCGTGAAATTGCTTCGTTGGGGAATGTGACTGGAGACACACCTTGGGGGGAGGGGGCAACAGGGTCAGAGGCAAAATGCGAACTGGCTGAAGTCAGAGTTGGCTCCACTTAGTTCGTGCTGACATGGCGCTCCTAATAAACAACTGGATTTTTCTTGCTAAATGGCTTGGGGCTCCTGCTTTTATTAAGGCATCGGTCCTTGACAGGTCTCTCCCATATTCTTGCATGTATGTGAGCACATCTGCTAGGAAGAATCCTAATTGTTGGGGATCCCCAATGAACTTAATGCCCAGGGTGGGTGCCTTCCACTCCATGGGGGGCAGCCTCCTCCCTCCAGTTCGGCTGGTGCGCCCTAGGCTGTGGTCCCCTCATGGCAGGTTTGCTGGGATACCGATGGCTGGTCCTTGCAGCCTTGGCAGATGTCCCTGCCACTGGGGATTCCACCCGTTCTTCTGTGGCTTCCTCTGGCAATGTCTCCTCGCCTCTGGCACATGCGCATACCACAGAGGGCTTCCATGATGAGGCTCATGGCTTGCTTCATGAGGTAATTCGACTGAGCTGTGATCTCCTCCATCTCGTAGTCATCATATAGGGTCTCCAGCTCTCATCCTTGTCGGTTGCTTCAGGTGAAGATGAGTCCCTGGTCCATCCGTCCAAGTCTTCCTTCATCCCCATGCTGATAGACCAGCACAGCTTCGTGGAGTTGCATGATGCAAGGTTTCCCTAGACCCATGCTCCAAGAGTTTCATCATGTTGGGTTTTCATTGAAGTATCTCCCCAACACTCAGCCTCTTCATGATTGCTGCCTTGCATATACATTGTGTGCATGGTCCCAACGGTAGAGCTGGTCCTCTCTGGGTTGACTGAATTGCAGATCCTGCCTAATGTAAGATATGCCTCGCTGGTCTTCTCAAGAAAACAGAACTCTTTTTTTTCCCAAAATGTTTTTTATTTTTTAAACAAAAACAACATAAAAACATCATCCTTCCAAACAATTACAGACAGTGTTTCGATCAATTAGAATCATTTCGTGCTCTCAAAAATTTTCACAATCTTATTATATGACAAATGTTCTTTCCTCTAGCAAAAAACAAGTATTTAAACATTTTATCCAAATTTCATTTCATATATAATATTTCATCTCCATGCTTTATTATCTATCCATTGATAAAATAGCTCCCATATCAAATAATATCGTTTATCTTCCTGTTCTCTTATTTCAAATGTCAGTCTACTCATTTCAGCACAATCCAGCATTTTCTTAATAATTTCTTTATCAGTAATTATCTTCTCTCCTTTCCAATTTTTTGCAAATACAATTCTAGCCGCTGTTAAAATATTCACAATTAAGTATTGCAATTCTTTATTAAATGTCTCTGGTAAGATCCCTAATAAAAATATCTCTGGTTTAAAGTCAATATGTTTCTTTGTCATTTTTTCCAACCACGTGTGTATCTTAGTCCAAAATCTCCTTGCATCTACGCATGTCCACCACATATGGTAAGAAGATTCTGGGGTCTGATGACACTTCCAACACTTCTCTGATTTGTTCTGGAACATTCTGGCTGTCCTCATTGGGGGTAAATGCCACCTGTAAAACATCTTATACAAGTTCTCCTTATATGCTGTAGACATTGTCATTTTGTAATTATGTGACCACAATTTTTGCCATTTCTCTAAATCAATGCCATAACCAATTTTTCCCCCATGTTATCATTGATTCTTTAACTTGTTCTTCTTCCAATTTTACCTCTAGCAAATATCCATATAACTTTTTAATTATATGGTCATCAGAACCCATTAATATCTTATCTAAAATAGTCAAAACATTATAAAAACCTTCTTGTTGAGATCTTCTCGATATCTAGAAAATATTCGCATGTATCAAAACCAATCCATCTTAAATCCCGGGTCTTCTAAATCTTGTTTTAATTTAAGTTCACTCTTTTCATCCAATAATTCACTATATCTAACAATTTGTTCCCCTTTAAATATCACTGGATATGAAAAAACTTCAATTGTAGATACCCAGACTGGAATCTTCAAATAATGATATTTTTTAATCCTCTCCCAATTAAGAAACAAGGCTTCATGTATCTGATGTCTTCTAAAATACCCCTGTATTTTAGTTCCTTTGTACCATATAAAAGCATGTCACCCCATCAACAAATCATGTCCCTCCAAATTCAATATTCTAATGTTTTTCAATGTTATCCATTCTTTAATCCACATTAAACTAGCTGCTTGGTAGTATAGTTCAAAATTAGGTAGACCAAAACCACCTCTCATTTTAGCATCTTGTATTATTATTATTATTATTATTATTATTATTATTATTATTATTATTATTATTATTATTATTATTTTATTTCTATACCGCCCTTCTCCCGAAGGACTCAGGGTGGTGTACAGCCAATTTAAAAACACAAGACACAACAATGATTAAAAATTAAAATAATTAAATAGATTTGGCCGGTTTAAAACCCCCAAAATTTAAAATACCCCAATTTAAAATTATTATGTTGATAGCCCGGCCTGGCGGAACAACAGGGTCTTCAAAGCGCAGCGAAACACCTGGAGGTCGGATATCTTACGTATTTCCGGGGGCAGTTCATTCCACAGGGCTGGGGCTCCCACAGAGAAGGCCCTCCCCCTGGGTGTCGCCAGCCGACATAACTTGGCCGATGGCACCCTGAGGAGACCCTCTCTGTGGGAGCGGACTGACCGGTGGAGGCTACTGGTGGCAGAAGTCGGTCTCGAAGGTACCCGGGTCCTATGCCATGGAGCGCTTTAAAGGTGGTAACCAGCACCTTGAATCACACCCGGAAGACCACTGGGAGCCAGTGCAGCTCGCGCAGGAGGGGTGTCACACGGGCACAATGAGTTGCACCCATAACCACCCGCGCGGCCGCATTCTGAACCAGTTGGAGCCTCTGAGTGCTCTTCAAGGGGAGCCCCATGTAGAGAGCATTACAATAGTCCAAACGGGAGGTGACAAGGGCATGAATGACCGTGTGCAAAGAGTCCCGGTCCAGAAAGGGCTGCAACTGGCGGATCAGGCGAACCTGATAAAAGGCCCCCCTGGCCACGGCCGTCATATGCTCTTCTAAAGACAGCCGTGCATCCAGGAGGACACCCAGATTGCGAGCCCTCTCTGTGGGGGGCAAAGATTCACCCCCAATAGTCAGCAATGGCACCTGCTGACTATATCGGGACGCCGGCAGACACAGCCACTCAGTCTTGGACGGGTTGAGTCTGAGCCTGTTCCTCCCCATCCAGACCTGCACGGCCTCCAGGCAGCGAGACATCACATCAAGGGCATCGTTGGGGTGGTCTGGAGTGGAGATGTACAGCTGAGTGTTGTCAGCGTACAGATGACACTTCACCCCAAAACCACGGATGATCTCACCCAGCGGCTTCACCTAAATGTTGAACAGAAGGGGCGAGAGGACCGACCCTTGTGGCACTCCCCATGCAAGACACCTCAAGGTCGACCTCTGCCCCCCTGCCAACATGAACTGCGAGCGGTCGGAGAGGAAGGAGGAGAACCACCGCAGAACGGTGCCCCCTATTCCTAACCCCCTCAGCTGCTGCAACATGATACCATGGTCGATGGTATCAAAAGCCGCTGAGAGATCTAATAGGACTAGGACAGAGGAGCAAACCCTGTCCCGAGCCCTCCAGAGATCATCCACCAACACGACCAATGCCGTTTCTGTGCTGTGCCCCTGCCTGAAGCCCGACTGGCACGGGTCTAGATAGATAGCTTCATCCAGGTGCCCAGGCAGTTGTCATGCCACCACACTCTCAACAACCGTCGCCACAAAACAAAGGTTGGAGACCGGACGGTAGTTAGCTAATTCAGCTGGGTCTAGGGAAGGCTTCTTGAGGAGGGGCCTCACCACCGCCTCTTTCAAGGCGGCGGGAAAGGCACCCTCACTCAGAGAAGCAGTTATAATCCCCTGGAGCCAGCCTCGTGTAACCTCCCGGGAGGCCAGTACCAACCAGGAGGGACACGGGTCCAATAAACATGTGGCGGCACTAATCCTACCCAGAACCCTGTCCACATCCTCGGAGCCACAGGATCAAACTCCTCCCAGATAATATTCTCAAGACCTGCCCTTGTCTCCTCCCCTGGACTCATCCAATCGGAGTCCAAGCCATCCCGAATCCGAGCGACTTTATCATGCAGGAATTGCACAAAATCCTCAGCGCGGCCCTGCAAGGGATCTTCCTGCACTCCCCCCCGAAGAAGGGAGTGGGTCACCCTAAACAGGGCGGCTAGGCGGTTCTCTGCAGATGCGATAAGAGCGGAAAAATTGTTAGATTTCGCCGCTTTTATCGCCACTAGGTAGGTCTTGATATAAGACCTCACCTGTGTCCGGTCGGAATCAGATTGACTAGTCCTCCAAATGCTCTCTAGGCATCTTTTCTGACGCTTCATCTCTCTCAGCTCCTCAGAGAACCAAGGAGCCAATTGAGATCGGCATCGGGTCAGAGGCCGCAAAGGCATGACGCGGTCCAAAGCTCTGGCGGCCGCACTCTCCCAGGCAACCACCAGCTCTTCAGTCGAGTCATGTGCCAGGGTCTCAGGAAATGGCCCAAGCTCCGTCAGGAACCTTTCGGGGTCCATCAGGCGCCTGGGACGGAACCATTTGATCGGTTCCATCTCCCTGCGGCGGGGGAAAGCGGTAGGAAAGTCTAAGTGAAGGAGTGAATGATCTGTCCATGACAAGGGTTTGATGTCTAGGTCCCCTCTACCAAGATCATTCAACCACTGACCAGAGACAAAAATCAGGTCCAGAGTGTGTCCCCCTATGTGAGTTGGGCCTTGAACTAACTGGGTCAGGTCCATGGCCGTCATGGAAGCCATGAACTCCCAAGCCACCTCTGACGCCTCACCCGCAGACAGAAGGTTGAAATCCCCCATGACAATAAGTCTGGGGCTGTCAACCGCCACCCCGGCAATGACGTTGAGTAGCTCGGGCAGGGTCGCTGCCACGTGGCAGGGAGCCAGGTACGTAGTCAGCAAACCCATCTGCACCCCACGGCCCCACTTCACAAAGAGGGACTCACATCCGGGTATCTGAGGAACAGTGGTCTCCCTCGGACAAAGACTCTCACTAATAATCACCGCCATTCCCCCACCCCTCCCCTGGGCCCTTGACTGATGAAATGCACGGAAACCTGATGGGCACATTTCAATGAGGGGAACAGCTTAAGTTTTATTTAAAACAGCTTAAGTTTTATTCTTGCCTTCTTTCCCTGCCAAATATATTTCAACACCATTTTATTCAAATCTACAAAAAATTCCTTACCCAGCTTTATTGGAATTGTCTGAAAAAGATACAAAATTCTAGATAAAATAACCATCTTAACAGTTGCAATTCTACCAATCAAAGATAACTGCAAATTTCCCCATTTCCCCAAATCTTGTCCTATCTGTTGCTTAAGCTTATTATAATTATTTTCTTTAAGTGAACTACACCTCGTTGTCAATTGTATCCCCAAATATTTTGCCTTATTTTTGACCTGCATCTTTGAAATCTCCATCAATTCTTCTTTTTGTTTTTTTAACATATTTTTGGTCATTATCTTCATCTTTTCTTTATTAATTTTCAAACCAGCAACTTCCCCAAACTCTCCAATTTTTTCTATCAGTTTATTTATTGATGCTAGTGGTTCTTCAATAATAAAGACCAGGTCATCAGCAAAGGCTTGTAATTTATATTTTTCTTTTTGGATTTTCATTCCTTTTACAGTATCTCTTTTTCTTCTCTAATATTTCTATTCAAAACTTCCAGAGTCAATATAAACAACAATGGGGACAATGGGCATCCTTGTCGAGTACCTTTTTCTATCTCAATAAAGTCAGTAAATTCTCCATTAAACATTACCTTCGTCGTCTGTTTAGAACATATGGCTTCAATTGCCTGGATAAATTTCCTGCCAAAGCCCATCTCTTCCATTTGTAACATCATAATTCGCCAGTTCACATTGTCAAATGCTTTTTGTGCGTCTAAAAATATCAAAGCCATTTGCGCTTTATAATATTCTAAAGTGTCCAGAATTATTCTTATATTGTCTCTAATTCGTCTTTTTGGAAGGAATCCATTTTGATTTGAGTGTATAAAATTATTCAAATATCTCTTGAGTCTTTCTGCCAATATTGAGGCAAAAATTTTATAGTCCGAGTTTAGCAGGGATATAGGCCTGTAATTTTTGATTTGTTGTGGGTCTGTGTCTTCTTTGTGGATCAATGTAATATAAGCCTCAGTCCATGATTGGGGTATTATCATTTTTGTCATTGCTTCATTCATAACATCCAGTAATGGAAGGCTTAAAGATTCTTGTAGCATCCTATAATATTCAACAGGCAGACCATCTGGCCCTGGTGCCTTTCCATTTTTCTTTTTCTTAATTGCTTCTGTTAATTCCATCATAGTTATGCGCCCTTCCAACATCTCTTCAATATCCTTAGGAATCAAAGGTAGTTTTGCATTCTGTAAATATTTTTTCACTTTCCCATCTTCTATCAACTCTCTTTTATAAAGTTGTCTGTAATATTCTTGTATTATTTTTCCCTTCTCTTTGTTTCCAAATTTACTTTGTCCTTGATCATCAATTAATTGCGTTATTTTTCTTGATTCCCTTTCTTTTTTCAATTTATATGCTAACCATCTTCCTGGTTTATTTGCATTTTCAAAATAGTTCTGTTTAGCACTTCTTATTTTTTGGGCTAATTCTTCCTTCTCCAGTAGATCCATTTTATGCTTTATTATATCCATTTTCATTTTTACATCTTTCTTGCATGGGTCTTTCTGGAGTTCATTTTCAAATCTCTTGTATTCATCAGTTAATATTGTAAAAGTTTGTCTTTTCTTCACATTTCTTTTCCTTGTATAGTCTATTATTAGGCCTCTAGCATAGGCCTTCATTGTGTCCCAAAGATTTTGTGTCGATGTATCTTCCTTTTTATTCTCCTTGAAGAAGAAATCCAGCTCTTTTTGCATTTTCTGTACAAAATCTTTCTCTTTTAAAATTGTATTATTCAAAGTCCATCTAGATTTTCTTTTTTGACCTTTCCAGGTTACTATGACAGGATTATGATCGGCCCATAAATTAGTTTCTATTTCTACCTGCTCTATTTTCAAAGTCAAGTCCATTGTTGTCCATATCATATCTAACCTGGACCAAGATGAATGCCTGTTAGAATAAAAAGTATATTGTCTATTCTTCCCATTTCTGTCTCTCCATACATCTTTCAAGTTTGTTTCCTCTATCATTTTAAAGAAAGAATTCGGTAATGTCTTTCTATTATGTCTTTCTTTTTTTTAGTGTTTTGTAATCCAATTTTTCATCTACTACTCCATTAAAATCCCCCATCATGCATATGTTGTCATATTCCATTTCAATTATTTTCATATGCAAATTTCGATAAAAGTCACTTTGATTATTATTTGGCGGTAGGGGCCCTATGATGACAAGTTAAAGAGCTTGTCGAAACGTTGCCAAAAGAAAACTTTTAAAGTGTTGGTTAGGATTTTAGCCAGAGTTTCAAAAGACCTTCAAAGTGTTTTGTTGGGATTTTGGAGGATTTTAAACTGGGATTTTAGCCAGGATTTTAAGTATTTCAACTAACAGACTTTTAATGACACGGGAAAACACCTGAGATTTTAACTTTTTACATACACACACCTGCGAAAACTTGAGAAGACATATCTATATCTATATCTATATCTATATCTATATCTATATCTATATCTATATCTATATCTATATCTATATCTAATCTATATCTATATCTATATCTATATCTATCTATATCTATCTATCTATCTATCTATCTATCTATCTATCTATCTATGCAAAAAATTAAAATCTCGGGTGTTTTCCCGCGTCATTATAAATAAGTTGGTTAAAATATTTAAAATCCTGGTTAAAATCCCAGCTTAAAATCTTCTAAAATTCCTTACAGAGCACTCTGCAAGGTCCTTTAAAACCTCAGCTAAAATCCTACCAGTGACTTTAAAAGTTTTCTTAAAGCAACGTTTCGACAGGCTCACACCCTGTCATCTTCAGGCTCTGTTTCGTGTAGAAGTTATGGGTTCTCTGTTGCGGGGCCGGAGCTGTCGCTTATCTATATTTGCTGCTGCTGACGTATGCTGGCTAGCCTGCAACTCTGTGTTCTGATTGAACTGAGACCTTTTACAAAAACAATAGACACCAAAAGAAATTTGAGTACTTAGAAAATCAAGGGAGACCCCCTAGAGTAGTACAGCACCATCTAAAACAGGTAGTTTATAACATATCCAACAGAGAGCTGACTACAGCAGAAACAAGCATTTTGGCAAAAGGCTTTAATTTTGCAGTAGCGCCCAGGAGAATTCCTGTAGAAACAGTGATATGTGAGGTGGAAGCTAGCTTAACCAAACTCAACACAGAGGATGCTGATAGAATTAGGCATGAGGTTACTAACATTATTTGCACTAGCAAACCCCCTAAGAGTAACCTGCCCAGGGAAGAATACAGAGTATTGCAGGAACTAAGAAAGGATGATAGTATAACTATACTGCCCGCAAACAAAGGCAATGCCACGGTGATAATGAATACGGTAGATTATGACAAAAAGTTACTCGAGCTCCTCCAAGACGCTACGTGCAAACCTCTAAGCACTGACCCAACCACATATTTAGAAAAAACTACCAAAGCCAAGATAAAGGCCAGTCCCATAGATAAAGAAGTTCAACAAACAATCATTCCCAGAGAGAAGTCATCAAAATGTCCAAAACTATATGGCCTCCCAAAAATACATAAAGAGGCCATACTCCTCAGACCTATAGTCAGCTCTATAGGCTCTCCGCTACAAAACTTGGCTAGATACTTAGCCAAACAATTACAACCATTTGCAGAATCGATTGCTTCCTATGTGCAGAACTCATATCATCTCATAGAAATTCTGAGAAACCAACACATAGAGCAGGGTGACCTACTTGTAAGCTTCGATGTGGTCTCATTATTCACCCAAGTACAGAAGCCCTAGCAACGATCAAAAACAAATACCAGCCACCAAACCACATCATAGAATTGGCAGAGCATTGCCTATCTAACACCTACTTCATGTACGGAGGGCAAAGATATAAACAAATGCAAGGGGCACCAATGGGGTCATCGCTCTCCCCAGTTATTGCCAATCTGTTCATGGAAGGATTTGAAATTAAAGCGTTGGAACAAACTATCTATAAACCAAAATTATGGCTCAGATATGTAGATGATATGTTTGTCATCTGGCCTCATGGAAAAGACAAGCTAGACAATTTTCTAGCACACTTGAATAACATGCACCCGAAGTTCACTATGGAAATGGAGAAGGAAAATCAACTCCCATTCCTAGATGTACTAACATATAAGAGAACTGATGGCACCCTAGGACACAGTGTTTACCAGAAGAAGACACATACAAATCATTACCTGAACGCACACTCACATCATCATCCCTCACAAATAAGTTCAGTGGCAAAAACTTTAATCACTAGAACTAAACATCTAGCAGATGAGGCACATGTACAAACAGAGCTTAAGACCCTCACAGAAGTATTAATGGAAAATGGGTTCCACGAAAATAGAATTAGAACTATAATCTAGCAAGGGACAGTAGGACAGAGCAAAACCCAAGAAGAAGAACAGAATATGGGAACTTCCATCCTGCCCTATATAAAAGGGACCACCGATAAAATTAGTAAGATATTACGGAAACAAAAAATAAAAACAGTGTTCCATACAGATAGAAAAATATTGATGATGGTGAGAAACCCTAAGGTTAAAATTGAGTTGGAAAACCAGGGGATATATGAAGTGCCATGTGCCTCCTGTCAGTCATCTTATATTGGACAGACAAATAGACGAATAAGTGTGTGTTTAGAAGAACATAAAAATGCAGTGAGGAAAGAAGAGCAAACTTCTTCTTTGGTACAACACATGAAAGCCATGGGACACAATATTGATTTTAATAAAACCAGAACAGTGGCGAAAGAGGAACATCTCAACAAAAGAATAATCAGGGAGGCCATCGAAATTGAAAACAGGCCGCAGAATATGAACAGACGAGACGACGCCTCTAGGTTATCAAGTGTTTGGGGACCTGCACTGAGAGAAACTCGAGTGTTAACATCAGAAGAGAGGCAGAGATTCCAACAAGCAACCAGTGGTGTTGTAAGGCCTGCCAGAATTCTTCCTTCTTTGCAGAGGGTGGCTAGCAATAGGGAGAGAGAGAGGATCAAGCCAGAAGATAGGCTGAGATCTCAACTAACAATCAAGGGTGCTATGATGCCTACCAAAATCCTTTCCCTTCTACAGCAGACAGATAATAATAGAGAATCTGAGAAAGCTGGGCCTGAAACACGAAGCCAAGTAGCTAGGAGGAGGAAGCAGGAAGAAAAACTGTTGTCCTCCAATCAGAACACAGAGTTGCAGGCTAGCCAGCATACGTCAGCAGCAGCAAATATAGATAAGTGACAGCTCCGGCCCCGCAACAGAGAACCCATAGCTTCTACATGAAACAGAGCCTGAAGATGACAGGGTGTGAGCCTGTCGAAACGTTGCTTTAAGAAAAACTTTTAAAGTCACTGGTAGGATTTTAGCTGAGGTTTTAAAGGCCCTTGCAGAGTGCTCTGTAAGGAATTTTAGAAGATTTTAAGCTGGGATTTTAACCAAGATTTTAAATATTTTAACCAACTTATTTATAATGACGCAGGAAAACACCCGAGATTTTAATTTTTTCCATATGCACACCTGCGAAAACTTAAGAAGACATATATATATATATATATTATATATATATATATATATATATATATATATATATATATATATATATATATATATGTAGGTCTTTGGTTATTCGGGTCTTCTCCCACGTAAAATTGGAAGTGTCTTGGCGACGTTTCGACGAAGTCTCATTCGTCATCTTCAGGCTGGTGTTCTCGGCTTCGTGCTTCCAGGAGCAATGTGAGATCGCAGCTGTCTCTTCCTTTTAACTTCCTGTCTCTTCCTGTTAAAAGGAAGAGACAGCTGCGATCTCACATTGCTCCTGGAAGCACGAAGCCGAGAACACCAGCCTGAAGATGACGAATGAGACTTCGTCGAAACGTCGCCAAGACACTTCCAATTTTACGTGGGAGAAGACCCGAATAACCAAAGACCTACATACAAACACCCGCGAAAACCTGAGAAAACATATATATATATATATATATATATATATATATATATATATATATATATATATATATATATATATATATATATATATATAGGTCTTTGGTTATTCGGGTCTTCTCCCACGTAAAATTGGAAGTGTCTTGGCGACGTTTCGACGAAGTCTCATTCGTCATCTTCAGGCTGGTGTTCTCGGCTTCGTGCTTCCAGGAGCAATGTGAGATCGCAGCTGTCTCTTCCTTTTAACTGCTAGTGGGGGTGTGAGCTGATTGGGTGGGAACTTGGCTGTGTTCTGATTGGGTGGAGGTGTGTTCCGATTGGTTAGGGGCTCGGCTGTGCTCTGATTGGATGGGGGGTTGGTTGTGCTCTGATTGGCTGGGGGTGTGTTCTGTTTGGGTGGGGGCTTGGTTGTGCTCAGCTTAGTCTGAGTTGCAGGGGGATTTGAGCTGGTGAGCTGCGTTGTTGTTGTTTGGCTTCGTGTTTGTGGCCGCGCGAGCTCTTCATGGTGGGTGTCAGTCTGCTTCATGTATGGATTGGAGAGGTTTAAAGTGGCTAATGATGCAGCTGCAGTCTGGCTTCTGGTCCTTGGTCGTGGCTCATTATCAGTGTGGGTTTGAGTCTGCTTTCTGCGTGGATGTGTGGTGGTGACATCCTGTGTGGCTCTCGTGAGTGTGGGTCTGGTGTCATTCGTCGTGTTAGGGACCCGTTTGTCAATCCATCCCTTAACAATATGGTAGCAGAGGATGGTTGCCCATAACTCTGAGCAATGACAAAATCATCAGTTTATTCTGAAACAAAAAACAGAATAAACACCAGAGCCTACACCAAACTGATGGCTGAACTACAAGCAACCGAAGGTACCACAGCAAGAACAGCAACAACTGAGAGTGAGCAGGATGCATATCCGAACCCACTCTTCAGCAACAAAAACCCACGAAAGGAAGCAAGCAGCCACGAAAGAGAAGGATTGCAAGAGAGAGATGAACTCAGGGCTACCTTACTAAAAATGATGGAAGCGCCCATCAGCAATGGAGAACTCATTGCGAAACTCCAAGGCCTCCTAGAAAACCATGGAGCAGCGATGAGAACCCAGGAACAAGCCCAAGAAGCCGCCAGTCCGGTAAGGGAAAGGTTTTCCCCTGCAGAGGTACTGGACATAGACGGATTCATTTTCACGCCACTTTCCCAGTGGCCATCTTGGAATGGCCAGCAACCAATAGAAAGCCGGGATTTGAATTTAGTGGTGTGAAGCAACCAGGACCCTTAAACAGCCGAGAGGCACCCCGAGGACGACTATGAGGAACAGACCCAATACGACGGGAGCTCGCCTACCAAGTCGAAGTGGAAAGAGCAATCGAGACTCTAACAGCAGCATTCGTCTCCGCTTTCAAGCCTCCCACACCAGCCAAAGGCCGAAAGGAGAACCCTGAGAACCAGAGGGGCATCAGGACAACCACCGACAACGAAACATCTGACCTACCACTAATCAGAGAGACAACACGCTACCACGATGAACTGAGGGCACTGACCGCCTACAGAATGACTACGTGGCAGGACTCGAATCCACCACCCAACCTACTAACGCAGCGGAACACAAGAGAAGAAGACCAAGCCAGCTACCTACCCATCCTACGACCACCGCCGGGCTTCTTCATGCAGCCAGGTAACTTCCTCCAAGGACCAGGACCTGCCACCACCGCTGCAGGGCCACCGGGCCCCGTAAGTCCTTGACCTGCGACCACAATGCCGCCGCGCCTCCTGCCATTGTTCGCCGGGGACACAGACACCCAGCAACAACTCCCAACGTCCAGTGCTGGCTCCAGATGCTCCAGGGGTGAGTCCAACATCCCCCTGGCAGGACTAGGCCTAGACCTAGGAGCCGTGGCCGCGAGCTCCTCACCCGACGACTTCCAGTGCCAAATGAGCCTTGCGCATGCCCAGACCGCACCTACAAGAAAAGAAGAAAAAAATTTTGACTGACAGTCCTTTTTGGCTAGGCTTAAACATCCCGTTGACTTACTGTGAGTTCAACCATACCCTGGTCCATGGACAGCTACCTCCAGTAAGTAATTATTCTAGCAATTCTGGGACAATACCTATTAATCTACCAAAATTACAGATGGAGGAAACCTCATAGAATGGAGCCAACAGTTACAAGTTGTTTTTATGAAAGAAAATGCACTATTTCTAGTTTCCAGACCCCCCAAAAAGCCTTGGTCATTAGAAATTGACTGTGTTCACCACAAGGCATTTTATATATTGTTAACAACAATTCCACCCACTACGTGCCCTACTATTGGTAATAACTTAACTGTGTTTGAAGTCATGCAAAAGTTATACAGTTTGTTCTATAGTCAGGGTAGAGCAACAACAATAAGAATATCCAAGGAATTCCAGTCTGCCAGACTTAGACCAAGAGTTCCCATGAGCGACGGGGCGCTCACATATGACACCTCTCCTGCGCAAGCTGCACTGGCTTCCTTTGGTCTTCCGGGTGTGCTTCAAGGTGTTGGTGACCCCCTTTAAAGCGCTCCATGGCTTAGGGCCGGGGTATCTGCGAGACCGCCTTCTGTCGCCAATAGCCTCCCACCGACCGGTTCGCTCACACAGAGAGGGCCTCCTCAGGGTGCCGTCGGCCAGACAGTGCCAGCTGGTGACCCCCAGGGGGAGAGACTTCTCTGTGGCAGCACCCGCCCTCTGGAATGACCTACCCCCTGAGATACGCACAATATCAGACCTCCGGACTTTTCGTCGGGCCCTGAAAACACACCTATTCCATCTAGCCGGGCTGGCTTGATCCCATCCTCTCAGTTTTAATTGAATTCGGTTTTAATTGGGTTGTTTTTAAATCTTGGGCCGAAATTATTTAATTGTTTTTTAAATTGTTTTTAAATTTTATATGCAATGTTTTATCTTGGCTGTACACCGCCCTGAGTCCCGCAGGAGAAGGGCGGTATAGAAATAAAATAAAATAAATAAATAAATAAATATATTAAAATTAAATGCAACCAGGGCTGAACTAATGCAAAGGGGAGAGATAGTCACTGAGAAAAGTATGATGAGTATAATTATTAACTCATTAGATAGCAGCTGGGACAACTTTGTAACCCAATTGGATAGTCTCAGTATAGAACATCTATCACTAGGCACACTCACAAATAGACTAATTGCAGAGGACAGCCTGAGGAGGGACCATCATCTATCCAGGAGAGACCTCAGACCTGTAAAGAAGGTTGAGTTTCAGGATAGGGCAACGAATGCCCCCAAATGTTTCTCTTGTGGGTCTAGGAACCACTTACAAAGGGATTGCCACAGGAACAACAGGGACAGGGGATACAATGATAGCAGAGGGAGGCGGTCACCAGAGCGTAGGTCTTTCAAAGAAAGAGGGTGTGGGTGGTCCCCAAATCCCAGAAGACACAATGAGTGCAGGGATAGTTCCAGGGACAGTAACCCAGGCTCCATGTATGGTTTTAGGTGTTAAAATTCAGATCTCAAACAAAATATAAGAAAGGACATGTGGCTCTTAGATTCAGGAGCCACAAACCACACTACGTGTAACCCGAAACTATTCAGCTCACTCACTAAGGCAGACTTCAAGTTAAAGGTAGCCAATCAGAGTAGTGTTAAAGTAGTAGGGAAGGGAAACATACACATCCCACAAATTGGAGAAATAGAGGGGGTATTATATGTACCAGAGATACCCTACAATGTGTTAGCTACCACCAAGCTCACACAAGACACAGGCAGTGAAATAGTGTTCAGGGAAGGAAAGGTTTATGTACTTAAACAAGGAAATAAGATCGGGGAAGTAACTATACAAGACGGTCTGCCCTATTTCACACCTGGTGTGGACAATGAAGGAAGCATTAACACAAACACCAACAGTGGGGAGAAGGGTAACATTGAAATAGAGGGGGTGCATCAGAGGATAACTGACTGTAAACCATCTGGTAAAAACACAGTATCTATAGGAAAACCCATGCATGATAACTGTGCACACCTCCTCCACAGGAGGCCAGGACATATTAGTTTCCCTGTTGTAAAGAAAATGCTAGAGTGTACTGAAGGCCTTAAAGTAAAAAACTGTGAAAACTATTTAGAGTGTTCAGTTTGTAAGCGCTCAAAAATTAAAGTTAAAGCAAGGCCAAAAAGGTCAGAACGAACCACTGAGTCTACCTTTCAACTGATACATATGGACTTGGTAGGGCCATTGAAACCATCTATCAGACATAGAAAAAGATTCTTCCTAACTATTGTGGATGATTATAGCAGGTATGGATATGTCTACTCACTCAGGCACAAGAACGAGGTATTTCAAAAATTCAAAGAGTTCCACAAAAGGGTAGAGCTACAGCACAATAAAAAATCAAACAAATAATGACTGACGGGGTCAGAGTTTGTGGCCAGAGAATTCACAAGATGGTTAAGGGAACAGGGTATAGTACACTACTCCTCTTTGCCTTTTTCACCATTCCAGAATGGGGTCGTAGAATGAAAAAACAGTGTATAAGAGAAAGCCCAACCTGGCCCACCTACATATATTCGGTGCCCCAGCAGATGTCCACATCCGCAGACAATTGAGAAGGAAGGGAAAGAAGGTATCCAAGAGATTAAAGTTCGTGGGGTATGAGCCAGGAATGAAAGGTTTCAGGTTCATCGACTGCAACAACAGATTCATCGTATCCAGGTCAGCAGACTTCCATGAACACTCAAACTGGTCAAGGTTTCACTCCAATGACATTCTCATCAGCAGAGACACACACAACCATGGCCAAAGAGAAGAGGAAACAATCACAGAGAAAGCGAAGGAAGCAAAACCAAACAGAACCAAACACCACAAAATAAACACCAAAGAATGGAAGGAAGGACACCCCACTCTGAACTTAGACAGTCTCATGAACAAAGAGGCTGAGTGCATGCACGAGACAGACACACCTCCAGGTAGACCAGTCAGAGCGAATAGAAGTAGGTTGCCAAAAAGACTCGAAGACTACATCATGACCATACATAGCAACAATCCCACACCCAATTCCTATGAAGACATACTTAACCTCCCCCAGGAAGAGAGAGAAAAGTGGAAACTAGCCATGGAAAGGGAAATGGAGAGCCTCAGGGATCTACATGTATATTCACCAGCCCAAGTACCAGAAAACAAAAAAACAATAGGAACCAAATGGGTGTTCAGAATCAAAACACTGGAGAATAACAAAGCACTGTACAAGGCGAGGCTGGTCGCACAAGGGTTTGCCCAGAAGTACCCAGAGGATTACACAGACACCTACTCACCTACCGTCAGAGCTGAGAGTGTCAAAAGCGCACTGGTAATAGCCACTGTTCTGGGACTTGAGGTATTCCAATTCGATGTGCAGACAGCATATCTCCATGCTGAATTGGACAAAGAAATCTATGTCAAAGCGCCACCAGGTTACAATGAAGGAGAAAGCAACACTTGGCTCCTAAATAAAAGTTTGTATGGACTCATGCAATCGGGCAAGAGATGGTACGATTGCCTAGCCAAAGCCCTCAACTCTATGGGTTTTGCAGCCATCTCAGCTGACAAATGCTTCTTTATAAAAAGAGAAAATGAGTCATTTGAAGGCATCCTTGTCTATGTGGACGATATTCTGTACATAGGCAGGCATAAGGACAAATGTGATAAATTTGCCACTGAACTGGGGAACCACTTCTCCTTAAAATCACTGGGAAAAATTGACAAGTACCTAGGGGTCCACGTGACTAAGACCGACAAAGGATTCCGTCTCTCACAGAAAGAAAAGATCATTGAACTATTATCAAATGCAACATGTCAGAGGCGAAGCCCAGCGAGACACCCATGCAGCCAGACTTTCTGAAAAGTATGTATGATGAGTCTGAACCCTTCAATGACAACAAATTGTACAGGTCTACCATAGGATCGCTACTATACATAGCTAATTGGACTAGACCTGATATCGCCCTGGCTGTCAATTTGCTATCCAGGCACGTGAGCAAGCCTACTGCATCACACTGGGAGGCCATCTAGAGATTGCTCAGATACTTCAAATATAGCATCAACGCACAACTATGCCTTGAACCAGAAGTATCCACGAAACCAGAACTGACCTGTTATGCTGATGCTGATTGGGTGGGAGATATCAAAACTAGGAAAAGCACTTCAGGCTATGTACTATTCCCCAATGGCAGCCCTATCCATTGGTATACAGGAAAACAAAAACTGGTAGCCACTTCCACCACTGAGGCAGAATTCATCTGCCTGTCTAAGGCTGCAAATAACCTGATATGGTTTGATGACCTACTTAATGACATTTGGGCTGAACCATCATACCCAATAATTATCCACGAAGACAACAAGGCAGCAATAGAGAGATCAAGGGCTGATGCCGTAGGCCAAGGATCAAGGCATATCGATATCAAATGTAAACATGTTAGGCAATTCTCAGAGATTGGTTTTATTAAGGCTTACACTGTGACACTGAGGAGCAAACAGCAGATATACTCACAAAACCTTTACCACACAAACAACATGCATATCTCATGTCTAAAATATGTGTTCATATGTAAATCTTGTATTTTATGTATGCAGTGTTTATGTATGTGAAAACCATGTGCCTGTAATCAGTTAGACATTTAGAGGGGGTTTTGTCAGAGTAAATGTCTAACAGTCTCACAACCACAACCCCACAGCCCTGCAGCGGTTAACAGATCACATATCCCATCACCCCACAATCACACCTTACCTTCTGATTCCTCCCCCTGGGTATAAGACCCTCCACCACGTGGAGATCCAGCAGTTCCAGAAGTGTGCCTGTATGGGAAAGATCAGAGGTCAGTAATAGTTATCCTGACTAGACCTGGTATTAATCCAGGCCTGAAATAAAAGATACAAGAAAACCATATATACTTGTCTTGTGAGTTATTGGGCTAGATCCATCCCTTAACACGTTTGTCAATAAGGGCGGGTTTCCAAACGGCTGGTAGGCAGGAGATATCATCTCGTTTATTCATGCTGTGTGGGCGTTTTTCTATCTCGATGGCTTCTCTGATTATTCTGTTGTTAAAGTATTCAGTTTTGGCGATAGTTCTGGTCTCTATAATGGACAAAAATACAAACAAATAAAAGGAGCACCCATGGGATCACCCTTCTCACCTGTCATTGCAAACCTCTACATGGAACACTTTGAAACCCAAGCTCTAGAAAAATCTGATCACAAACCCAAATTCTGGCTCAGATACGTAGACGACACCTTCATAATGGCCACACTGGAAAGAAAAACTGGACACTTCCTCACACACCTCAACAGCCTACACCCCAAAATACAGTTCACCATGGAAACAGAAGCGAACAACCAACTTCCCTTCCTGGATGTCTTAGTCTTCAAGAAATCCAATGGCTCCCTAAGACACCCCATGTACCAGAAGAAAACACACACAAACCGCTATCTGCACGCACTCTCACATCACCACCCAGCACAGATCAACTCCATAGCCAAGACACTCATCTCCAGAACAAAACGCTTAGCTGACGAACAACACCTAAAAACCAAACTATACACTCTCACTAATGTACTAACATCCAATGGATTCCAAAGAAATAAGATTACCAACCTAATCCAAAAAGAAACCCCCACTAAAATCCAAGACAGAGAACAAAAAAACGGCAAAGCCCTCCTCCCATACATAAAAGGCACCACAGACAAAATCAGCAAGATCCTCCACAAACACAACATCAAGACAGCATTCTGCACAAACCGAAAAATATCCACCATCCTAAGAAACCCCAAAGACAAAATAGAGTTAGAAAATCAAGGAGTATATGAAATCCCATGCACCGCCTGCCCCACCACATATATCGGACAAACCAAAAGAAGAATAAGTGCACACATTGAAGAACACAAGAACTCAGTCAGAAAAGAGGAATCAGCTTCTTCCCTGGACCAACACCTTAAAGCCACAGGACATGAAATTGACTTTAAAAAGACCAGAACTATTGCCAAAACTGAACACTTTAACAACAGAATAATCAGAGAAGCCATTGAAATAGAAAAACGCCCACACAGCATGAACAAACAAGATGATACCTCCCGCCTACCAGCCATTTGGAAACCCGCCCTTATTGACAAATGAGTCCCTAACACAAAGAATGACACCAGACACACACTCATGAAAACCACACAGGATGTCACCACCACACATCCACACAAAAAGCAAACCCAAACCCACACCGATGAGGCATGACCACAAACCAGAAGCTAGACCACAGCTGCATCATTAGCCACTTTAAACCCCTCCAATCCATACATGAAGCAAACTGACACCCACCATGAAGATGTGGCACAATCACGAACGCGAAGCCAAACAACAGCAACACAGCTCACCAGCTCAAATCCCCCTGCAACTCAGACTAACACGAGCACAACCAAGCCCGCACCCAAACAGAACACACCCCCATCCAATCAAGAGCACAGCCAACCCCCCATCCAATCAGAGCACAGCCAAGCCTCCAACCAATCAGAAAACACCTCCACCCAATCAGAACACAGCCAAGCTCCCACCCAATCAGTTCACACCCCCACTGGCAGTTAAAAGGAAGAAACAGCTGCGATCACACATTGCTCCGAGAAGCACGAAGCCGAAAACACCAGCCTGAAGATGACGAATGAGACTTCGTCGAAACATCGCCAAGACACTTCCAATTTTACATGGGAGAAAACCCGAATAACCAAAGACCTACATATAAACACCCATGAAAACCTCAGAAAACACACACACACACACACACACACACACACACACACACATATATATATATATATGAAAAAGGAAAAAGAGAAAAAACAAAAATCAAATGTGGAAAAAGAAAAACGCCAACTCTTCAGGTTCTTCCAAACCCTAATCCATCAAATAGAAATCCAATAGAGGAGAAAATACTATAAAAACAAAGTGTAAAAGAGAAAAATCAGAAAAAGAAAAAAAAGGGATTAATTAAAGAAAAAGTAAAAACCAGCCAAACATCCAAAAAAAAAAAAAGAAAGAAAGAAAGAAAGAAAAAAAAGATGAATAATAAAAAATATGGAAGTCCAAATTTAAAAATCAACAAGGAAGAACAAAAAGAAAAAAAAACTTCAGGCTCTTGAGTGCCTTAATCCAATTCAATTCTTTAACAATCTTGAAATAAAGAAGATCTTTCACTTATGTTTATTTCCGGAAAACATACAGAGAGTTTTCTCTCAACCAAGCCTCAAATAGAAAGAATAAAAGTAGCTGCCTGAAGGAATAATAATAATAATAATAATAATAATAATAATAATAATAATAATAATAATAAGTTTTCCTTTCACACTTTTCCAAGGCTCCTTCTTCAAGTCCAGCAAGAACACCTGAATAAACAATACAGATAATTCCACTTCCTCAGATGTTCTCTTCACATACTTAACAAGCTAAAGCTTGGAGCCACTTTGTTATTATTATGGCTACAATATATCCTTCATCTTTCTGCCTGGGTAAACATTACAACAAAGTTTCTTCTTTTTTCCCCCCAGCAGATGGCAGCACTACTCACTCTCCTAGCTTTCCTACAGTTAAAAGTCCAGATCTTCTTTATTGAAAGTTAATTTTTAAAGAAAGAAAAAAAGTTAAAAAGAAAAAAGCAAGAAGGAAAGACTTCACAATAAATCAATCCCAAATCAGACAGAAATTTTAAAAAGGACACAATTCCAAAAAACAATATCTTTGCCTCTCTTCTCTTCTCAGTCTCAGTCAATGTTAAAAAGCAATTAGTTTAAAGCCTTCCAAATCAGCAATCGGGTATAAATTGTCTATTCCAAAATAAATTTGCCACTTAAATTTCTTTGATCTTGATCATCCACACATTGTCTCACAGGGTGTACTTGTCAATTAAAAAAAATAATATTATCTCACTGCATCGGATAACTGTCCTTCATCTTTCTTCCTCCCAAAGCTGTCCCAGCCTTGGCAGCCTCTATGGCTGTTTCCCCGCTGCAGGAAAAAGGGCTTTCCTGGGTCTACCAGGGACTTTGCGGTGTCCCTGGGATCGCCAGAATGTGCCCTCTACTACCACAGTCAAAACTAGACTGTGGGGTCCAAAGTGGACCATCTAGCAGTGGGGCTATCTGTAGGGATTCTGGAGCCCCAAAATCACCTGTCTGTTTTGCCGCGATATCAACTTCCAGAAGAAAGCAGAACTCTTGAAGCATTTAGCATTTCAAAAGGAACTTTTATTAAAAGACAGGGATAGCAAAGCAGATATAAGTAGGATCTGAGATTTCCCACTCAAAATGCTACATTAAACTATTGCAAGCAAAGCTCCTCCCAATGTCCAGTCCAACATCAAGCCATTCCCAGGTGGCGAATATGTTTTGAGAACTTCAGGCACAGAAGGTGATATCTGTCATTCTCCCAGCTGCTTCGGTTTTGCTTTCTCTGTTGCTGAGATAGCGCAGATGGCTCCATTCTGTTTCTCCTTCCTAGGATGACCCAAGGCACATTCCTTGCCCCTTCCTATTTCCCTCAAGGTCCCGTACAACAAAGCAAGTGAAAGCCCATGAAAGATGGGCTCAAGCCTCTCCCTCCCAACAGAATGGCAGCTTTCTATGGAACCTGACAGAAACAGAATTTTAAAACTTCAGCAAAGAGGAACATAAATGGATTAGAACAAAGAAAACTTCTGTTAGGGTTCCAAGTAACACCCCCAATGAAATAAGACTCTGAGGCTTGAAGTATGAAATGGTGAACATGTTCCCGATCCGTTTGCCAGATTTAATTGTCTATCAATGTCGTCCAGCCATTGAAAAATCAACGATTTGGCAGCATCAGGGCCTAAAGTAAAAGCTTCAATGGGGGAAATCCCGATCTTCAAAAGTTTTGTATGGATATTATGGGCCCAGGGACTATGAAAAGGGTCCTGCCATAGGCATTGGCCTAGGTAATAGCCTGGGAGTCTATTCCACAGGGACAACCAATAGCCAATTGCACGTTTCCACAAGATTGTAGCAAGTGAGGATATGCCCAGTTCCAAATGAATTGTGGCATTACTTACGCAGGGAAGGATTCCCATCAAATGGCGTAGGAACTGGCTGTGGACAGACTCAAGAGAGGGGATGTTGGATTGGACCCATAGGGGGGCGCCATAGGTGATAGCAGCTATCACCTTTACCCTGTAGACTTTTATTGCTCAGGGGATGTGATGAGCCCCCTCAGTATGAAAAAAGTTGTCACGAGTGTTTCCAGGGTTGCTGTGGCTACTTGCCTACTCACAAACAGTATGGTTTGTGCCATCTCCTGTTTGAAGTTTGTGCTGCCGCCCTTCTACTACCTCGATGATGTATCGACGCCGAAGCTGCTTATCTTCATGTTAGCTTTGTTCTCTTGTTCTCTTGTGAACTGTTTTGGTATTGTGGAGAGGAATCTAGGGAGATAGCCTTGCTTCACATAACCAAGATAAGACTTTGTTTTTAATGTGCTTTCTTAAAGACATAGTGCTTTTTAAATGTTTTAAAGTAAATTATATTTTTACACAAGAAGCCTCTGTCAGATTTATTTCAGTCCCAGTGTGTTTGCTCATGAGCTGGTTTACGGTCCGGGGTACCCCTCAAACCCCACTTCCTAACAGTTGGTAGCAGAGGATGGTTTAACGAACTTATGCTCATGTGGTAACGCGCTAGACTGGAATGTCTGCAGTTGAACAGATGTTGATTAGGGCAGCAGCAAAAAGTATGAAGTCACAAACTGAACTGTCTGGGGCTCAGGCCAAAAATGTTTTGGCTGAAAAACCCCAAACTCTAATTGATTTAGAGAATAGTGGAGCTGTAGGTTTTGGAGCAGAGGCCTTAACTTCTGAAGTGCCTAAGATAGTGAGTAAACCATCATCACCTAAAGAAGTAGAGACTGGAAGAACGCCACTTCAGGTCTTGAAAACAAATTCAGAGGTGGGTGATGAATTTAGGAAGGCAATCCTTCAGTTTTTAGGTTTGCCCATAGTAAGTCAGAACCCAACTGCTGATTCTAGCGAATTATTAAAGAATCCAGCCGTGAAAGGAAAGAAGATCCAAGTCCTAGAAAACACCGGATCGGTAAGAGACTTTCAATCTTTTCCTAAAACCCCTACGTCAGACCATAAGTGGAGAATGGGGGATAACAGACTGCCTGATTCGAATGTTCCTGCTTCTTTGTTAAACCAGCATGGCCAAGTTGATATTGCGCCACCTGCTGTTGAAGCCATCATAGATCAGGCCATAAAGACTTTAGCTCCCTTGATGACGTCAATGACTTCTGCTAAAAATTTAAGAGACTCTCATGTTGAGCGTAAGGTTGCAAGTGTGATAGAAACTTTGGCAACCATTTTAGGAGATGGTTTGAAGGCGCCATCAGCTCAACAAATAGTAGCTGCACGTACCAACTTACCCCTGATGTCTGCGACTAATTCAGCACATGCCATGAGTGGGATATATCCATCCGTGACGACATCGATATCCAGGACGGTTCCGGAGGCTGCCTCAACTGAAGATAGGAATTTGGGAGCGTGTCCAAAGATTCCTAGAGATGTGCACCAGAGAGGACCCTCGAGCTTTTGCGATCAAACCAGAATGAGCTTTGCATCCACACAACGTGAAGTTTTAATCCCTCCCATTGGGGAGGAACGATCGTCAGAATGCCAGATGGAAGACACTGTGCTGTGTGCTTCCATTCCAATGCCTTATTGCCCATTCCAGGATGGACCACATTTTGAACATCAATTAATGTCTGTTTCCATGTTTAATAATGTACAGGTCCTTCCTCCTAATTTTAAAAGTTTAAGTGTGGGTGGAGAAAATTTTAAGGAATGAGTTAAGAGTATTCAAGTAATCTTAATGAAAGAGAATGTTTTATCGTTGTTGTTAAAACCCCCACCTAGACCATGGTCCTTAGAAGTTGATCTTTTACATCATAAGGCCTTTTGTATTTTATTGATGTCCATTGACCCTGCACTATATCCCAGTATACCTTGTAACCTGACCGTAACAGAAGTTTGGGTGAAACTGCATAAGCTATTTTGTTCAAAAAGCTCCCATGTTACAAACAGAGTTTATAGGGAGTTCTATTCCGCAAGGTTGAAGGCGGGAGTAGATATTAATGAACACTTATGTGAGTTAAACAGGTTAAGGCAGGAATTGATGTTGAGGGGGGAAACAGTGTCTGAACAAACCCTCATTACTGTTATACTCAATTCCTTTGATCCTAGCTGGGATAATTTTATATCACAACTGGATAATGTTAGTTATAATAACTTATCTTTAGAAGTGTTATCTGGCAAATTGATTGCAGAAGATAACTTGCGAAAATGCAGGGCAGCTTTTCACAAAAAGAAAAAACCTTTAAGAAGGCCCGATAGTTCAGATAAAGCATATACTATCGGAGAATGCTTCAATTGTGGTTCGAGAGAACATTATAGAAGGGATTGCCCACAAAATGTGAATGCTAGGGCATGCTTAAGGACACCTTCTGATAATAAATGTAAAAGGAGGTCATTCCCTCCAGGCAGAAAGCCAAGTGGAAATGTTCCTAACCACAGAAGGGGTAAAAAGCCAAATGGAGGCAACAAAGGGAACAATCCCAGGTTTAATGATAACTCTGTAGGTATAGTGGAAACTACTGAGTCAGAGCTTACAAGGGAACAGCGAGAGCAACTATGGTTAATGGACAGTGGGGCCAGTAACCATGTTGTCAGTGACCGAAGGTTGTTTGTTAATATGAGAAGGCATCAATCCATGGTCAAAGTTGCAAATGGTAAAAAGGTGAATGTTGTTGGCATTGGAGATGTTTATATCCCTGGGATAGGAGAGATTCATGGAGCATTGTATGTACCTGAGATAGATCATAATTTGCTAAGCCTAATGAGGATATGTGAGAACCCCAGAATGGAGATTCTGTTCTCAGGAGGAACAGCTGTGATCAAAAACAACAAATGTGTGATTGGGGAGGTTTTGAAGATAGGTGGTTTGCCTTATTATTCCCCAATACAAATGCTGTGACCTGCAGTGCTAGCAATTATACTATCTCATTTGGTAGTAACAATGAATCACAGTTAGAACTAGGTGATGAGGATCAAGACTTTCACCAGAGGAAGCCTTGTAAAGACAAATGTAAAGCTAATAAAAGTTTTATAAGTTTTAATTTAGAGTCAGATAGTAGGGAACCTGAAAATGCTAATGCAATTTCTATAGGTGAGTCATTGCACAATGAATGTGCTCACTTGATGCATCACAGATTAGGTCATGTGAGTTTTCCTATAGTGAAAAAGGTAACCGAACACTCAAGGGGAACCAAGATCATTGATTGTAACACATTTCTAGATTGTTCAATTTGTAGGAGTGCAAAGTTGAAGGTGAAATCTGCGCCCAAGAGGTCTCAGAGGTACTCTGAACACCGTTTCAGCTCATCCACATGGATTTGGTGGGTCCATTCGCACCTTCCGTGGGTAAGAGACGGTACTTTCTTACCATAGTAGACGACCATAGCAGATTTGGATTCGTTTTTCCCCTAATGTCCAAGAGTGAAACGTTGACTAAGTTTAAAGAATTTTGTAACTTAGTCCAGAACCAGCACCAGGTCAGAGTTAAGAAGATCTTAATTGACAGGGGGACTGAATTTAATTCTAGGCAGTTCTCCAGCTGGTTGAGGAATAAGGGCATAGTCCACTTACGCATCGCGCCTTACTCTAAGTTTCAAAATGGCGTCGTAGAACAGCGCAGCGACGTATTACAAACAGTGATGCGGTGCGCCCTAGAGGATGCCGCATTAAACTTCGCATACTGAGTAGAGGCTGTTAGATACGCAAATTACACCCTGAACCGTGTGTGGTGCAGAAGACTCCATACGAGGTGTTATACAGCCGTAAGCCTAGCTTGGCTCACTTCCATGTTTTCGGAGTGATGGCCGATGTTCATGTCCCGAAGGAGCTCAGGAGAAAGAGAGACCGGATCTCTGTTAAACTGAGATTCGTTGGTTACGAGCAGGGCTCCAAGGCATTTAGGTTTGTCTACCCTAACGGGAAACTAATGATATCAAGGTGTGCCACCTTTCACAAAGGGGCCAATTGGAGTAAGATCCATGCCAATGAGACTACCCTTCCCATAGTTGTTGTAGACGAGCGGAGGATGTATCGGAGAACCTACCCGAGGATAGGGATACATCTGGTTCTGGGAAGCGGGCATCCCAGGCACCCTTGAAAGGGGTATTGAAGCATAAGAGGGGGTAGCCAGGAAGAATAGGCACCCAGCTTCTGAGACGCATAGTGATAGTCACGAGGTAGATGACTTATCAGACGACTCTGATGTCAGTGACATGTCCAGAGGCAGACCAGTTAGGGCTACTAGAGGCAATAGGCCTAAGAGGCACGACGACTTTGTTACCTCAATCAACCAGGTTTCGGCCACACCTCAGAAATATGAGGATGTGCTGGCCTTATCTGACCATGAACGACAGAAGTGGCTGGCCGCCGTGGATACAGAACTAGACAGCCTGAAAAGGCTGGATGTATTCATGCCAACAAGATTGCCCAAGGACAAGAGGGTGACCGGCACCAGGTGGCTTTTCAAGCAAAAGCCCATTGAAGGTGGGGGCTTTATCTATAAAGCGAGACTAGTAGCGCAGGGATTCTCGTAGAGATTCCCTGATGATTATGAGGACACCTTCTCACCCATGGTGTGCCCTGAGAGCGTGAGAACAGCTCTCACTATCGCTACCATGCGAGGCGAACATGTATACCAGTTCAACATTCAGACCGCGTACCTGCACGCCCAGTTAGACAAAGAGCTGTACGTGAGGATTCCTCAGGGGGTAAGCCATCGGGAAGACGATGTGTGGTTGTTGAACAAGAGCCTATATGGCTTGAAACAATCTGGTAAGCGATGGTATGAGTGTCTCACTAAAAGCCTGAGAGAGATGGGTGTTTTACCATCGTCGGCTGATGAGTGTGTTTTTGTCAAGGAAGATCAGGGCATTAGGGAAACGGTACTGTTGTACGTTGATGACATCCTATATACTTGCAGATCAGAGAACAAGCATAAGAAGTTCTCTGAGGACCTAAGTAAGAGTTTTGCCTTAAAACCATTAGGTCATATTAGCAAATTTTTAGGGGTGCAATTCGTAAAAACCAAGAAGGGGTTTCGGCTCTCTCAGGAAGATAAAATTCAGGAATTGCTTAAAAAGTGTAGCATGGTAGAGGCGAAGCCATGCGATACCCCTATGGCAACAGACTTCCTTAAGAGTATGTACACTCAGAGCACGGAGTTTGAAGATAAGACCCTTTACAAGTCCGTGATTGGGTCGTTGTTGTACATTGCAAATTGGACTAGACCGGACATCAGTCTAAGTGTAAATGTGTTATCTAGACATTCTGAACATCCCACACAGTACCATTGGAGCGGAATTAAACGACTCCTGAGATATTTAAAAGGTACTGTGAACTATTCATTGTTATTGGAAACAGAAGCAACTAGAGAATTAAGATTGAGTTGTTTTTCGGATGCCGATTGGGCAGGGGATGTTAGATCTAGAAAAAGTACCTCGGGGTACATTGTATACCTAAATAGTAGCCCCGTGTATTGGTACTCTGGGAAGCAGAAGTTAATTGCAACTTCCACAGCGGAAGCTGAATATGTCAGTTTGTCCAAAGCTTCCAATAACCTAGTTTGGTTCGACGATCTCTTGGTAAGCTTATGGAGGCAGTGCATACACCCTATAAAAGTCTATGAGGATAACATGGCTGCCATTAACATATCGGAAGCCGATGCTGTAGGCCAGAGATCGCGCCATATTGATATACAAAACAAACATGTGAGGCAATTGGTGAAAACAGGTTTCATTAAAACTGTGTATTGTGAAACTAAGGAACAGGTAGCGGACGTGTTTACCAAACCGCTGCCCTGTGACCAACACCTCTATCTTCTGGGTAAAATGTCGATGGCTATGTGAATGTACTTACCATTGATGTATATACGTACCCAATGTAGAATGTATGTTTGTTAACAAGTCAAATAGCCGCAGAGAAGGGGATTGTCACAAGTGTTTCCAGAGTTGCTGTGGCTACTTGCCTACTCACAAACAGTATGGTTTCAATCAAGCCATCTCCTGTTTGTAATTACCTGCAAGCCTTCCCCGCCCTAGTTAATTGCAGGTTAACTCCCCATATAAGCAAGGACCTTTTCGCTTGCTACTTGGGCCTAACGCTGGTTTAGGCCTAGATGCAAGAGCTCTTGCTGAAAGCTGCAAGCAGAGCTCAGTGCAACGTCACAGATGGGAGGAGAAGCACAGATAAGGACTCCAGACACTGTTGCAGAGAAACTCCTACGGATGCTTGCCTTTTGCTGTTTTGAAGCACGCAAGCTATCATCGGGACTGCTGTTGCTGGACATTCTTCCTCCCACAAACTTCAAGCTACGTTTGCTGTTTGAACTGTTTTTACTTCAGGTGACTTTTAGCTGTGAAGTTTGTGCTGCCGCCCTTCTACTACCTCGATGATGTATCGACGCCGAAGCTGCTTATCTTCATGTTAGCTTTATTCTCTTGTGAACTGTTTTGGTATTGTGGAGAGGAATCTAGGGAGATAGCCTTGCTTCACATAACCAAGATAAGACTTTGTTTTTAATGTGCTTTCTTAAAGACATAGTGCTTTTTAAATGTTTTAAAGTAAATTATATTTTTACACAAGACGCCTCTGTCAGATTTATTTCAGTCCCAGTGTGTTTGCTCATGAGCTGGTTCACGGTCCGGGGTACCCCTCAAACCCCACTTCCTAACAAAAGTGCATGAGGGCATGGGTGGAAATCTTAGCCTTATTACAGAGAGACTTAACCTGCGCAGGCCACTTGGTATTGGATTGAAAGAGGATACCTAGATATTGAAATCTGTGGACCTGTTCCACTGGGATGCCATCAAAGTTCCAATAATAAATTTTCCTGCTTCTTGCAAAAACCATGATTTTAGACTTAGAGTGGTTTATATGCAGTTGGTTAGCAGAGCAATAAGAAGAAAGGATTTTTAAGGCTCTACATAGGCCCACCAGGGAAAATGAAAGTATTGCGGCATCGTCAGCGTAGAGCAGGAGCGGACATCTATAATCAGCTAATCTAGGGGCATGGATGTAGACCATGTGATCCAAAAATGCCTTTCTCCAGTCACTGATATATAAATTAAAGAGAAAGGGTGCCAGTATACACCCCTGCCTAACACCCTTGTTAACTGGGATAGCATTAGAAAGATTCCCCTGCGGGGTAAGGCACACTTTTGCTTCTGTTCCGTCATGCAATTGGGAGATAAACCAGAGTAATCTTTTGTCAATACCCCAGGCAGAAAGTTTGGCCCACAACTTAGCTCTACAGCCTTTAGATCTATAAAGGCAATGCAGAGACGACCCTTTCTGGGGGTAGAATATTTTACGGCAAGATGGTGGAGGATCAAAGCATGGTCAATTGTAGAATGGTCTGGATGGAACCCCGCCTGCTCATAACCAAGCAGGTCGGCCTCTTCAGCCCAGCACTCCAGTTTGGACAGGAGATAGTGGGCATAGAGTTTCCCCAAAATTGAAAGAAGACTGATGTTACGGAAGTTGCCAAGATTGGAGTGGGCACCTTTCTTATGTATTGGGATGATTATGGCATCCTTCCAGAGCTTGGGGATAAGGCCCGTTTGGTTGATCGCATTGAATACCTCGGTAAGAACTGGGGTCCACCAGTCCTTATGGGCTAGGATGGCTTCGGCTGGGATGAGATTCGGGCCGGGGGCTTTTTGAAGTTTGAGTTGTCCAATTAGCTTGGCAATCATGGTTGGTTCGACAGGAGGCCATTTGGGAAGGTGGTTAAGAAGAGAGCCTGAGGTCGAAGAAATTGGCACGTCAGTGTCATAAAAGACTCAGCGTAGAAAGAGTTCCCATGTAGTGGCAGAGATGGAATGAGTGAGCCTACTAGTTGGCCTCCTGTTTAACAGACTCCAGAAATCTTGAGGGTGGCTGGATTTCGCAGCCTCTAGTAATGTGGGCAGAATATATAAATCTCATATGGTTCCTGGTTTGTTTGCACTGTGAGTTAAACCAAGGGGCTCCCTTCCTCCGGGAAACTCTACCAGGGATAAGGGTGGGGGGCTGAAAAGAGGCTATAAGACTACTTAGACACTCAGTGAAGGCAGTCAGTAGCACATCGGGTGTGGCTTTGGTGCCGATTAAGGCTGACAAGGTATTGGCTGCTTCTTGATGATAAAAGCGTGCGTGGAAAAGGGCCAGAGACTTTGACCATTTCGGCAACATTGGGAAGCCTCTGGGAATAGAGTCTATTGAGACAATGTGAGCGGGATGGCCTTGAGGTCTATATAGCCGTGCAACCATAATGAGAGGAAGGTGGTCACTGAAAATCCTGTCGTCTACTTTGAAGGAAGAAATGTATGGCAAAAAGGCTCTCGAAACCAAAGTATAGTCTATTGTGCTGTTGCCATTTTTGGCCAAGTGGGTACATTCCCCGGGGACATCCGGGGCACATCTGCCATTAAGGGGGAAGAGGTCTAGTTTGACGGTAAGGAGAGCTAGACAGGTCCCTGCTTTGTCAACTTTCCGATCCTTGGAAACTCTCTCTTTCAGGGTATCCAGGGGATGGTCATCCGTGGCCGGGCCTGTCCACCAGCGAGAGGCAACTAGGGTTTCCCAAGTCCCCACAATGCGGGCGTTTAGATCCCCCCGCCAGAAGAACCAGAGAATGAGGGAATCTAAGTATGATGGTAATGAGAAAGTCTTCCAGACTGGCCCACAGCTCATCCAAGTCCCGGTGAGAGCCCCCGGGAGGAAGGTAGATATTAAACACCAGGAGCGAGAGCTTCCTGACGGATATCAAATTTGCCTGGGCATAAGGGGGAAGAGAGTCCACAAGAGCCACGTTTGCGTGCAAATCCGGGGAGATACCTGTTGCAAGGCCGCCCTTCGAATGACCACCAAGCAGTGAGGGATGGGCTGGCAGGGATATGATTTCAAAACCACATAGCAAAATGTCGTTGACCTCCCACGTTTCCTGAAATATGAGAATTTGAAAGTTTTTGAGGTAGTTCAAAAAGTCCGGGTCAGCTTTTTTGCACGCCCACCCTGCGATGTTCTAACTCATGATGGACCAAGGAAGAGTTGGAGAGTGCATCTTTTTTTTTTTAATTGAAAAAGTTTTTCAAATACAAATTTTTCCCCCTTTTCCATGCTGGTCTGTAACTTGATGAGACATCACGTTAAAATCCAAAGCCGCCTCTCTTGTATTTATAAGTAATCCAGCTATAACCTTTAAAGGAGAATCCAAAAGCGACTCGTCCGAAAGGGCCTCTGTGACTTGTTGTTTTTCCATTACCTCCACCTCCATCTGCTTAGCCTGGGTTTCAGTCTCTTGTTCATTTTGCATTTCTTTATTCCCCTCCTGTGTGCCTAACACTGATGGCATACATGGAGATGTTAAATCCATTTTAAGAACCTTGTAGTAAAATTCTTCCGCTTTTTCAACAGTATTTAATTGATATCTTTCTCCTTGGTATCTCAATATTATACCAACTGGAGCATCCCACCTAAATGGGATGTTTTGTTTCTTTAGCTCAGTCACCAAAAATCCAAATTCCTTTCTATCTTTTAACATCTTGGACGGCAGCTCTTTATATATCCAAATCTTCCTTCCATTCAGTTCTAGAGTGGAGTGAAAAGACTTTTGCACAATATCATTTCTTGTTCCTTTATCAGTAAAGTAAATCACCACATCTCTAGGCAACTGCCTTTGCTTTGCAACCCAAGAATTTACTTCGTAGGCCTTATCAATCTTACAGGATACCTCTTCAGGACTAACCTTTAAAATCACAGCCAGAACTTCAGCAGACATCTTTCTCAAATCATCTCTATTATTTTCCTGTAGTCCCCTCATTCTGACCACAAATTTCATGGACCTGTATTGCATCATTGTAACTTCTTTTTCAATCCTTTGTTTTATATTATCTGCATTGTAAGTCTCGTGATCAGCTTCCTTTTTAGACTTTACTTCTGAGCTATTGTCTTGAATATTTGTCAAATCATTTTCAATTCTTTGTATTTTATTGTCCAGATTATAAATCTTATGATCAACTTCCTTCATTTTAGACTCTAGTTCTAAGTTAATATCTTTATCCAACTTTATAACTATTTCTGAAAAAGTTTTCAAAGCTGTTACAAACTGTTGTTTCAGATTGGCATATTTTTGTTGTACCAACTCTTTAATTTCCTGCCTGAATTTTTCAAGATTCTGGTTCACAATCTCATCATGTCTTGCCATCTCCTCCAAGACAAATTCTTTTAGGTCTTTAAAGCCATTCTCCTGAGTCTGCAAGTTCAAAACTTGTTCATATGGTTTATAAATGGGGGAAACCCCCCCCCCCTCGCTGCTTGTTTGTCTGGCTTTATCAGTTTTAATGCCATTGCCACACAGACAGACTCTTTTTAAAGAAAAGGACTTCTCTCCAAACGGTATCAATATCAAATCTCCAAGAAGGAAGAAACATAAAGTAGAAATTTTTCTTTTCAATTCTAGCCAGCGCTATTATTTCTGCTACTTTGTAACGTGTTAAACTATTCAGGCGGAAGGACTTTCGCTTTCAGCTTTCTTCTTCTCAAGCCTCAGCCAGTCACCATTTTAAACTTTTTTTTTCTTTCTTCGCTTTTAAAATCACTTATAAAATTGTTAGAAATACTTGCGGTTTAAGGTCCAAAATCCGGATTTCATCCTATTTGTTTATACAATCTGTTGATTTTCATTAAATGGATTGGTCCCGTTGCCTGGCTCTGCAAGAAGCAGAGTTCCCTCGAAGCCCGGAGCAGCGGCGAGCTGAATAGGGAGCCACATTCTGCTTCCTCCCCAAGAGTAATAAAAAACTCTGGGGAGTTCGCAGAGGGCTCTACCTGTCCTCGCCAGCTCTATCTCACGTCTCCTCAAGGAGATGGAGTTTTTTGAGCTGTCTCTCAGCTGTAGAGACGGCTCTTTACAGGCAACGAGGCTGGCGGTCCCGAAAGACCGTCTGGTGGCGACGGAAGCCAAACCGGAAGCCGAGAGTGGATCTTTGACTGTCATTTAGAAGCAACAGGGGGCTGGTGGAGGGACTGGGGGACAGTTAGACCAAAAAAATCTGTTATCTTGCCTTGGTTTCCTTGCTTAGTTTTAGGGTCATTATTAGTTCTTGGAGAATTCTGAAGGGAAGCCAGATTTGGACTGAGGTTGTCATCCTGGTCTCAGTATTGGCTTGAATGTCGTACAGGTAGAACTGTCGGGGGAGACAATTGTATGGTGTTGTTGTCATCAAAAGAAATGCAGCCGTTATGTGATTTGGTGATGATAATAGATGGGGAAAGAGGGGGAGCCCGAGGAGTCTGAAAGGTCAAACCAGCCAGTTGTGGGGACTGAGAGTGTGGCATTTCGGGAGGCGAGATTCTCGGAGCAGAAGGGGAACAAGTGATCAGAGATAAGGGGCTGAGTCCTGATAGGCCTTCAGAATCAGAGGTAGTGAGGGATTGATCTGGGAGCGCAACATTTCTAGTCCGGAGGTCATCCTCCTTTTGTTGATGAGTCGCCAACGGATTTGTGGAACTGGTAGTTGAATTCCTCAAAAGGCTACCAGCTTCCGTGTGAAGGTCCTTGCACTCCATCCCCATCCAACGACAAGTGTCCACATTGATCGGCTTCCTCCTAAGGGAGGATAGATGGGTATTTATAAAGCATCTCTGAGGGAAGACTCCAAAGTGGGTCAGATGGTTGTGAAGACCACATAAAAGCAAGGGGGTCTTGGATGAGCTGAATTTGAGAATCAGGCATTTGTGGTAGAATGTGCTAGGAAGCCATTCCACAGACAGCAACTCATTGTTCAGGATGTGAGAATTGGATAAGAGCCTCAATGTGTCTAATATGGTTTTACGGTTGGTCCAGTCTTGCTTGTTAAAGTGAGAATGGGCCAGGTTCAGACATAGGTTGGCTGAGAGCAATTGGAGATTCACTAACGGCGTCAGTCGTGGAGGGAGATGGCTATCCATTCGGGACAGGCCCAGTGCATGTCTGTTGGTTCTACATGAATGTGATGCTGAGGCTGACTTACTAAGGGATTCTACTTTGCCCTCCAGCACTCCAACAGAGGATGTCAAAAGGGTAATAGAGTCGGCCAGACGGAGTCAGAACTGTTGCAAAAGCTGGATATCCGAGGGCTGAACTGAGTTGATAGGGGACGGCAAAGCAGTGAAACAGGGCAAGACAGAACTAGCATCTGATGGTGTTGGGCAATCCAGCAAAGAAGGTGTGTTGCAGAGTGAGGCAGCCGGGGATTCCGATTCTTCCAAAGGAGAGGTGGGCAGAGACTCCAGAGATATTAATTTTTGGAAGAATTTATCCAAGGAAGTAATTGATATGTTTGGATCTTGATTCAATTTCATGGTGTCAGTCTTTTTGATCTTAGGCAAGGGGCCCATTGTGTTTTCCAGGGAGGTCTCCACACAGGGGTTCCTCGGGGACAAGGAACGACGATGTTTGTGTGGACTCATATCAGGGCAGCCGGTTGATCTCTTGGTGGAGGATATTGGGTAGTAATAAGATCCAAAGTAGGTTAACGTTCTGATAGTAGATTAAAACAATCCCTGGCTTATAGGGTCCCCCGGTTAGAAACAAATCATATGGGTAAAGCTTCAACAGAGGTCAGTCCTTATACCAGTGGTGGGTTCCTCCTGGTTCGGTCCGGTTCGGCCGAGCCAGTAGCGGTGATGATATGACATCACCGAACGGGTTCTCCCCCCTGCCCTCCCATCCCCCCACCCACATTATTTTTACCTTTTATTTGGTCCCACCCCCAATCTATTGCTGCCTCCTGAGTCCCAGCTGATGACTAGAGGGAAAAAAACTGTTTAAACTCTTGCCGTGGGGCTTCAAAGGGCCGTCCTACAGCTGATCAGTGTTAAAAGCAAACAAATGAGTCGGGTCGTAAGTGCGAGGACTGGTTGTAAGTGTGAGGACCTTCCAGAAATGACTCTGACCAGCTAGCCACGCCCACCTAGTCACATGACCTCCAAGCCACACCCACAAAATAAACCACGACCACAGAACCGGTAGTAAAAAAAATTAGAACCCACCCCTGCCTTATATATCAAAGCAGTCAAAGCAGTTAAAGCAGCTCATAGGGAACATTTGCTGAGTTGTTTGCAAGCAGTATGAGTAATGAAGGCAGGGTGCTGGGCCAGGCAATTAGGCCTAACAAACAGAGATATCAGAAGAATTGCAAAACCGGGCTCGTTGCCAGAGTAAAATAAGAGTTGCCGGGAGAGAGTTGAAAAATTAACTGGTATGCAATTTTGCATTAAGACTCCCCTGCAAGAATCGGGGGGTAAAAGCTGAAAGCACAGTTAAAAAGAAACCACAATAAAAGACGTAATAAAAACTTAAAAGCCAAGCGAGAGAAGCATATATCCTCCATCTTGGAATTGTGACCTGGTTGTTTTGTAAATAACTGTTGTTTTCATGCTCTTGTAGAACATAGAGGATGTACCTAATATCTTCTAAAAGCACAGAGAATATAATCTCTTTTGCAGCCCAAATGTGTTATATTTACAATCTATGGTATATATGGGAGTGAATGAAATGACTGATAATGTAGGGGAGAAAACCCTGAACTGAGATCTAAGAGGACTTATACTTTATAAATCAGGTAAAAGTATGCTTTTCAAGGACTTGTTGAAACAAATGCCTTTAATAAGCATTTTGTAGCCTGTATTTCTAGTTAATTTATGTGATCTCTTTTTAATCTTCAAAAAATGCTACATCAAAAAGAGCAACTAAATAAGAATTATATCACCAATAGTATAAAAATCACTGTAATGCATTGAAGTCTAAATATTGTTGGTTCTTTAAATGTCATAATTGATGGTAGCATCTAGCTATCATTGGCTAATCTCCAAATACTAAGCAGTTTCCTTAGATGGGAGACCACTAGGAAATAGTTGTAAATTATTTTTATAGACAAACAAACATACAATACATAATCAATCCATCTATGCATCATCTGAGTTCATCTTTTGTGACTTCTCCCTCCTCCTCAATTATTTCTCATATCTTAATATTTATCATTTCATTTGTTATAACATTTCTCCCCTCTTTCTTTACACTATTACTCTCTATATATCTCTTCTCCAACCAATAATAAAATTGCCCCCATATCTGAAAATATTCTAATTCCTCTCTTTCTTTAAGTGTCAAGGTCAATCTATTCATTTCTGCACAATCCAATATTTTCTTAATTATTTTTTCCTCCATAAGGATTTTCTCTGCTTTCCATCTCTGCGCAAATCCTATCCTCACTGCAGTTATCACATGTACAATCAAGTATATATATATAAAATAGATAAAAGAAAAAAAGAAAAAAAAAGAAATAGTTGTAAATTAAACTGGGAAATACCAAAAACAACAGAATAACAGAATCGGAAGGGACCTTGAAGGTCTTCTAGTACAAGCCTTGCTCAGGCTCACCCTATATCATTTCAGACAAATAGCTGTCCAAACTCATCTTGAAAACCTCCAGAGATGGAGCACTCATAACTTCCGAAGTTTGGTTAGTTTTCATCCATTCCTTCTTGTCCTGTCTTCAAGTGCTTTGGGGAATAGGTTGAGCCCCTCTTCTTTGTTGCAGCCCATTAGATAGTGGAACACTATCATATTATCCCAGTTCTTCTTTTCACTAGACTAGACATACCCAATTCCTGCAACTGTTTTTCATACGTTTTAGCCTCCAGTCACCTAATCATCTTTGTTGCTCTGCACTTTTGTTGCTCTGCACTTTTTATAGAGTCTCAATATCTTTTTTTATATTGTGGTGACCAAAACTGGATGCAATATTTCAAGTATGGTCTTACCAAGGCTTATAAAGTAGTACTTGTTAAGGATATTGTTGTGTTAACCAACCAGCAGAGCATAGACCACAGGGAAACGGTGCTGAGAGCAATGAAGCAAATACATACAAACTGGTTTATCAAAGTTTTTACTTTATAGTGAAAAGCAATCTCATAATCTTTAATCAATCCAAGTCTTTACCAGTCAAATCAGTCCAGTGATACAAAAGTCTTCTTACCATACAAAACAGCAGTAGGTAATAATAGTAGCACATACACGCTGTTAACAGATCACGATGGTAGCATATCCACCCACGATGATAGCATCTCCACACACGATGGTAGCATATCATCAATGACTACATTTCAGCTCCCTTCTTAAATACAGTTACAACAGAGCTTATCTAATCAGGATACAATGACTCAGCATTACAATGACTCAGCAGTACTTCTTAAAGTCATATAATACATATTCATGTTAAAGTCATAGAACACATATATTGTCCATATATTGCCTGGACAACCTGTTAGGCATACACTATATCCTAACAGTACTAACACTTGACTATCCCTCTGTTAATGCAGTCTAGGACTGCATTAGTTTTTTGGCCACTGCAGCACACCTCTGTTTCATATTTAAGTGGTTGTCCACTAGAACGCCTCAATTTCTTTCATAGTTATTGCTATTGAGTCATGTACCACCTACTTTATATCTCTGCATTTGGTTTTTCTAGTCTAAGTGTAAAACCTGCCTTTTTTACCATTGAATTTCATTTTGTATCATTGCCAGATTGGTGTCGTTTGCAAAGTTGATGATTTCCCCTTCTATCCTTTCATCTAATTTATTTATGAAGATGTTGAAGAATACTGGGCCTAAGACAGAACCTTGAAATACTCCAGTGCATACTTCCCTCCATGTAGATGTAGTTCCATTAAGGACTATAAACTGAATGAAGTCGGTCATCCAGTTACAAATCCATCTGGTGGTGATGCTGTCTAACCCACATTTTTCAACCTACTCTCATTTTCAACCTACAAGTAGTAGGTTGTGGTCTACATTATCAACTGCTTTACTGAAATCTAAGTAAATTATATCTATTACATTTCACTGGTCCAGTAAAAATGCAATAAAATTTGTCTGGCATTTTTGACAAACCCATGTTGGCTTCTGGTTATAACTTTGCTTGCCTCTAAGTGTTCATAGTTTAATTTGATTATCTTTTCCAGGATCTTCCGGGTATTGATGTTGAGAAAATACAATGGTAAGTCATTTTTATATTGGAAGTTGTTATAGTTTTTATATACAGACCAACAGCCCAGTTATTATAGTTGCCCTGAAGTTATCTTAGCATAGATAAAATGTTGCCTATGTCTTTGGAAACACAAGACAGAATTGGAAAGAAATGCAAAGCAAATCAGTTGTTAGATCCATCTAATAATCACACAGCGAGATATATACAGGACTGAACTAGAAAGAGAAGAAGTGGACTTTTTTGGCATTTGATATTTATTATGCTTGCTTGAATGCAAACTGATAAAGCAGCTTCACTGTAACTAGTTCAAAACCTGGTTGAAAGGCAGCAGATGATGACTTTCTTCCAGATTCATCTATACCCATGATGGCAAACCTATGACATGTGTGCCAGAGATGGCACGCAGAGCCCTCTCTGTGGGCACGTGCGCCATTGCCAGCTGTTCTTCTGGGTTCCGACATGCTCATGAATGCTGGCCAGCTGGTCTTCATGCATAGGTGCACCGGAACCCATAAGAGCAACTAGCTGCCGCACGCATGGGCACCGGCCAGCTGGTCTCTTTCAGGTTCCAGTGCGCAGAGTGCTGAAAAGGTTAACCATCGCTGATCTATATTGTCAAGGTTCTGACTGACCTTCAGAATTCAGAGTGCTGAATTCAAGCAATTCAGCACTCTGAGACTTCATTCTCTTCAAAAGTACTGGTTTATTGAGTACATCAATTCAGCATGAATGAAACTTAAAAACAGCTCTGGCTATTTCCCGCTTTTCCATACAATTCATAATCATAATCATAAGTTTATTTGTCAAGCATATATATGATAACAGGTAAAAATACAAACATAATTTGAATACATGAAAAGAGTAAGTTAGAAGGAATATTAGAACAGGGACGGTAGGCACACTGATGCACTTATGCACCCCCCTTACAGACCTCTTAGGAATTTAAGAGGTCTGTAAGAGGTCTTAGGAACCGTAGTTTAAGGTTAAAGTTTTGGGGGTTTGGGAAAGAAACTACAGAGTCAGGTAGTGCATTCCAGGCATTGACCACTCTATTACTAAAGTCATATTTTCTGCAATTTAGTTTGGGGCAGTTTACCTTGAGCTTGTATCTATTATTTGCTCGTGCATTGTTGTGGTTGAAGCTGAAGTAGTCATTGACAGGAAGGACATTGTGGCAGTTAATTTTATGTACTATGCTTAGGTCAGACTGAAGTTGGTGTAGTTCTAAATTGTCTAAGCCCAAAATTTGGAGTCTGGTGGCATAAGGTATTTTATTGCAGTTAAAGGAATGGAGGACTCTTCTCATAAAATATCTCTGGACTCTCTCGATTGTATTTATGTCCAATATGCAGTGCGGGTTTCAGACAGATGAGCTGTATTCAAGAATTAGTCTAGCAAATGTTTTGTATGCTCTAGTTAATAGTACAACATTACCAGAGAAGAAGCTACGCAAGATTAGGTTAATAACTCTTAATGCTTTTTTGGCAATGTAGTTACAGTGGGCTCGGGCACTTTAGATCTTTAGAAATGAGTACTCCAAGGTCCTTGACAGAGTGAGGGTCATCTACAAGGTCATGTCCATCTAATTTGTATTTTATGTTTTGATTTTTTTTTTTTGCCAATGTGCAAGATAGAGCATTTGTTGGTTGAGATTTGAAGATGCCACTTGTTAGACCAATCTGACACATAGTCAAGGTCTTTTTGAAGGGTAGTTGCATTGTCGGTGGTGTTGAATAGTTTAACATCATCAGCGAAGAGAACACAGTTGCTTTTAATATGATCACAAAGGTCATTTATGTAAATTATGAAGAGTGTTGGACCTAAAACATTGCCTTGGGGAACATAGCTATTAACATGTACAGGATTTGATAGAGCGCTTCCTATTTTGACCATTTGTTGTCTGTTTGACAGGAAGGAAGCTATCCATTTACGTAGGAGTCCAGAAATGTCATAGGATTTTAGTTTTAGAAGTAATTTATTGTGTACCACTGAATCAAAAGCTTTACAGAAGTCTATGTAAACTGCGTCTTTTTTTTAAAAAAAATTGATTTATATGCCGCCCTTCTCCGGAGACTTAGGGCAGCTTACAATGCATTAAGCAATAGCCTTTATACTTTTATATATTTATACAAAGTCAGCTTATTGCCCCCACAAACTGGGTCCTCAATTTACCCACCTTAGAAAGGATGGAAGGCTGAGTCGACCTTGAGCCTGGTGAGAATTGAACTTGCAGTAATTGCAGGCAGCCGGATGTTAAATGTTGCCTTAGGAGGCATTAGCCTCCTATGCCACTCAGGCTTCTATTGCTTCGCCCTGATCGAGATGTGTAGTCCATATGTTTTTGCAATGTAGTAGTTGTAGATTACAGGATAATTTTTTTCTGAAACCAAATTGTTTGTTAGAAAGTAGGTTGTTTGTCTCTAGGTGGAGAGTAATAGATTGGTTAATGATTGATTCCATGACTTTGCAGGTGACGCAAAATAAAGAGATTGGTCGGTAATTTTAAACTAGGCTAGGGTCTCCCTTTTTGAAGATAGGAATGACCTTGGCTTGTCACCATTGCTAGGGCAAGGTGCTGGTATTGAAAGATTTTTCAAAAATTATGCTTAGAAGTTCTGCAATTGCAGTGGAAAGCTTTCTTAAGAAGTATGCACATAGTCCATCAGGTACAATAGATAGAGATGGTTTTAGATTGTGTAGTGCCTTTTCAACATTGTCCTCTGTAAAATCAATATGTATAAGATCACCATAATCATTGTAATTGTCTGTAGTACAACTGGGAAATATGGAATATGTGTTGTTGCTGTTTACCAAGACTGAGCCGAAGAACGTGTTAAAGAGATTGGCTTTAACGGTTTCGTCAATAGAATCTTCATTGTTTGGTCCTTTTAGGGGTGGGATGGATCTCGAGTCTTTAAGTTTGTTGTTTACAAAATTATAGAAGGCATGGGTGGATTTGGTGCCTAGAAGGTTTTCTTCTTGCTTGATGTGATAATTGGTGCATTCAGTCTTTATTTGTTGGCATAAGTTTTTGTAGCGGTTTTTGAAGTTAGCTATGTAGTTTGTTTTGTTTTTTCACCAAAGAGATTTTTTTTCTGGATTGTAATTTCCTTATGGTTATTGGTAATTTATTTTTTCTGGTTTTGTGGGATATTAGTGGTACGTAAAGTTTAATTATTCTTTTGACTTCGCGCAAGAAAATGTTGTAATGGTCATCAGCAGTATTACAGCCAGAGAATAGATTTTGCCAATCAAGATATGAGAGTTCATTGGCGACTTCCGGTGGCTCTGCGAAACGCCGACGGAGCTCCTTTTAGGAGCTCCAGCCCCGTGACTCCATATAGCCGCTAGAACAGCGAAAATCAGCTGTCTAGCGGCTTTAAAACTCTCCCCCAGGGAAAAGGGGGAGAGAAGAGAAGAAGGGTCTGGGTAGAGCTCCCCTAGACCCCCAGGCTTTTTTTTTTAAGCCTGGGGTTTGCAGGGTGAGAGCTCCCTGGAAGCCCTTCAAAGCTCTGGAGCCGTGACGAGTCTGCTTAAAGCAGACTGAAGCATCGCGACACACCAGCAAAGCAACTAGAAGGATTATAAAGAATTTGGATTTTGGATTTTGGATGCTGGCAGAGTTAATCCAGGAGACTAAAAATGCAAGTATTGTACATTAACTCCGTTTAAAAAAAAGATGGCGCCTTAGGGTGTGAAAATGAAACTTATAAGTGAAAGTTCTTGTTAACATCAGCAACATTGTTAAAGCTATCGGTTATTCAAGAAAAAAGATTTAAAGTGGAAGTGGAATGGAAAAGACTGTGGTATTGATTTTAACTAACTTATATCCCTAATTTGCCTGGAAATAATTGGAGTTAATGACCTGATAGCCGAATTAATACAAACATAAAGAGACAATTGAAAAATGGCTGAAATTAAAGATGGATTACATGAGTCAGCAAACTTACAAGTAGTGACTGTGAAGGACTTAAAAGATTTTGTAAAATCTTTTACTGCTGAGATAAGACAGATAATTAAAAGAACTATTCAAGATTTTAAACTGGGGAATAATAATGATTTGCTGGCTGGAAAAGAGGAAGAAATTAATCAGGACAATGTGCCTTTGCAGGATAAAAGAGACATTGTTGGGGCTAAAATGGAGGTTATTATATCGAAAACACAGGTTCTAGAAGAGGCTTCCATTCAATTAACTGAGAAACAGCAAGAAGACTCTTTACTGCAGGTTGATAAATATTTTGACAAGTTTTGGCTCTACAGACAGAATCAATATATAAGGAACAAACTGATGGATTACAAGTGCAGGAAGAGTCGAAATGTGGGCTTCAAATTAAAGGAAACAACCCCAAGAAGAGAACAAATTTCTAAGACATACCAACTACAATTTCAAACCCAAAAATTTTTGAAAATAAAAGCAGGGGGAGGACCAATGCTGAAGAAGAAAGTATTATTGAAGAAGGACTGGAAAAAATATAGAAAGAAAGAAAGACTGGTCATATTTTGGAGATTGTCTCATGATGTTAAAAGATTTAATTAAAGTTGGATAACTTTTGAATTTTATGGTAGTTTTAAAGTATTGAAGTTTAAAGGTAAAAAATATAGAAAGAAAGAAAGACTGGTCATATTTTGGAGATTGTCTCATAATGTTAAAAGATTTAATTAAAGTTGGATAACTTGAATTTTATGGTAGTTTTAAAGTATTGAAGTTTAAAGGAGGATAAGTTAAAATTTAATGGATAACTTTTTGAAAGTTTTGAAACTTATATTTTGGAGAATGTTCTGCTAATGTATTAAGAGATTTTAAAATGTTTAAAATAAGATTATGGGGTTTTTTTTTACAAATGTGAAATGTGATAAGAGAATTTATAAAAGGAAGGTTGAAGTATAATTTTTAAAAGGGGAGTTAACAGTGTGAGAGAGTTTTGAATTCTGTAATAGTTAGCATATTTTAGCTTATGTTTAGTAAATGTTATATCCTGTTTTTGCTTTGGGAAGTCGGGGGGAATTGGGGATGGGGGGTTGGGTGGGGATAAAATGATGTATGATAATTGATTGTGTAATGTTTGGTTGTTTGAATATAAAAATAAAAAACTTTTGTTTCAAAGATATGAGAGTTCATTGTCTATGAGATCATGAGATCATAGTTGGCTTTTTTAAAGTTATAACTGGGAATCCCATCATTATGATGATTTTTGAGAGGGCATAAGTTGAGACAAAAGTCAATCATGCTGTGGTCGTTGTTGGAGAATGTTTCTTTTATTTGTAGTCCATAAATTGAATTTAAACTGTTGCAGAAGATGAGATCAAGGCAGTTGTTGAGTCTAATGTTGTTAGTTACTAGTTGATCAAGTCCCAGATTAGTTACAGTATTGTACAGGGTTGCATGTATAGGTTCAGTTGTACATTCATTTAGGTCCAATTAATAAATGGTAAGTTAAGGTCATCAAGAAAGATTATTGGGTGTGGGCAGGAGGCTGCCCAGGTTAGTAGTGAAGTTAACTTGTTCGCATGTTCGATGTCGTAATCTGGGGCTCTGTAACAAAGTAAGAATCGAAATGTGGTATTAAGGACAGGTCGGGGACGATGGCCTCAGGAAGAGCAAGTTCGCATGTAACTTGAATATTTTTTAGATGTAGGGACTTTTTGTAGAAGATAGCAACACCACCTCCTCTACGGATTTCACGATCAGACCGGTAAACATGATAGTCTCTTACTGTAGCAATGGAGTCAGGGAGGGATGTATTCAGCCAGGTTTCAAAGACAAATATCATGTTGAATATAGTTGTATTTAGTAAGAGGAGGAATTCAAGTATTTTATTTACAAGGCTTCTTGCATTAAGTAGCTTGCATTTAAGATTGGTAATAGTTGTTATAGAGGAAGTTTGGGGCGTGCGGGCCTAGTTTTGGATGATGAGGGGTTGGATGGAGAAGGATTGGGTTAGTTAGTTAGTTAGTTAGTTAGGCATCCCCACTCCCCCCAATGCCACAGATCACATTGTCCAATTAGGTGCTCTGTCATGTCCTTGGCAACTGGGTTCAGTCTCTGGTCAGCGCCTGTTGAGATGACCATGGTTCCCAAGAGATATCAAGTTGTTTGGGCTAGTGCACATTCCAAGCTGCTCCCCCCCCCCCCCAAGCTGTGTGGCAACTTCAGAAATGGAAAGATGGCTGTGCCAGGCCTGATCCATTTCAGAGTTGACATATACTTTCTTGGCTAGTTTAAAGACAAGTAAACACAAAAGCATAACCTAATTCTTTTCCTTTGCTTATTTATATGACTTGAAAGCAAGAAACACTGCTTTACAAATATTTATTTTCCTCTTTAAGTGTCTCCAGTTTAGGAGACACTTAAGGATAAATGATGTTCAGTTTCAAGGATAAATGATGTTCTGAAAATAATTACAAATGGGTCAGGATTGTATAAGGTATGGATTTGAATGTGATGTAAAGGAATTTATACTTGGCAATGACAATAACTAAATGTTGTAAACAAATGAACAGTATGTGTTACAGTTATATAATGTATATAATGCTTATAGAAGTATAAATGGGATTTCTTCTGTACACCTTTTTAGAGATCTTGATGCTATATAATACAACAATGACCTGGAGTCATTTGATCCAGTTGACTCTTCAGCTTTATTATATGGTTTCTTAAGTATAAGAAAGTATGCTATGAAAGTAGTGGCAAGAAATATGAATTATTTTTAGCTAAGAATGTCTAATCTACTGTAGACAGTTTTGAAATGACCTTGATCATTTTAATGAAGGCTCTTGGGAAGGAGGAAAAAGAAACCCTAATAAATTATGACCTGCATAGTAAAGATAACAAATAACAAACACAAAACTACTGTGACAGTGGCCAGCTATTATATGTCAAGTTGTATGGCCCTTCTGTGTACTATAAAATTATCACCAAACAATTCAGTCTTTTCTCACTCATTAAACAGAGAAGTGCTATTTTAAAAGGCAGCTAGGGTGATGGTCTGTTACATTTGAGCAATAGCATTTTTCTCCCTATGAGATGAAGGACAAAAGAAATATTTGCTTATACTGAGAATGCTGCAAACTGAGTAAAATACTGAAATGGAATATAGCATGCCTCAAATCTGAAAACCAATTTCATAAGCATACAATTTCACAAGAAAATGGGTCTCATGGATAAAGTGGATTTAGGATTCCAATGGTAAGAAGTCATCTCCTTCAGGGGTTGGACAATTGCCAGACTAATCTGCAAGGACATTTTTCTTCCTAAGTATGACCTATATCCCAGTATAAAGGAGGTTTTTTTTATATCTTTATAATGTTTTACACAAGATTTTATTTTCTTAAACTCAGCTTCTTTCCGTTCATGTCACACATTTCTATACATTCTGTTCTGCTCAAGGCCATGCTTTATCCATATCTTAAATGGAAGTAAATACTAGTATTTAAATCATATTCACTTTTTCTTGAAAGAAAAAAAAAGCAATATTTATTTATTTATAGAAATAAGACTCTATAAAATAAAGAGTTTTTTCTGTGGATCAAATTTCTTTTTTCCTTCATGCTCATTTTGCAAGTAAATAAATATATACTTTTTATAAGATGCTTCCAACATCTGTAACAAACCTCAATGATATTGGTAATGAGAATTTGCATTGTTATTCTCATTGAAGATGCCAATTATATTAAAGGTATAGAAACTCTGGGAATATTCCCACTAGTGAGCGACCACTTTTTCTAGGGTTGTTCAACTGTCAGTGCACTTATGTAAGAGTAATAAAGAAAGATTTATATTATCTCAGTGTTAACTTCAACACATTACCCACACTTAAATATCTACAGCCTAGCAAAATTAACTATAAATCTCATATTTTTACTGTGGCATTATCCTAACGACTACATCATTGTGTAAGAGCAATAAACTAAACAGTTATATTACAAATTGGTACTATCAGCTTCTTTTTCATAAATGCTTCAGATAGGATAGGAAGATTAAGATTTCCAAATGATGGAAGGGACAAGAAGGAGGAGGAAAAGGAAGAGGTGGACTATCACAATTTTTTTATCATAATTGGAAGGCAATAGAAAGAGATACAGAATATCCATTTCTTTCATCTAATGTTATACAGTTTTTTTCAGCATCTATTGATGGTATCATATCAAATTTCAGAGTTCCTTCTGGATATATATATATATATATATATATATATATATATATATATATATCCTTATAGAAAAAGAAACATTGTACCTTTAACAGGGAGGATACCTTAGAAGAGGGTGTGGCTCACTGACAAAGTCTTTGGTTATTCGGGTTATTCAGGACATGATATTGACTTTAGAAAGACCAGAACTATCACCAAAACTGAACACTTTAACAACAGAATAATCAGAGAAGCCATCAAGATAGAAAAACGTCCACACAGCATGAATAAACGAGATACCTCCCGCCTGCCAGCCATTTGGAAACCCGCCCTTATTGACAAATGAGTCCCTAACACAAAGGATGACACCAGACCCACACTCACGAAAGCCACACAGGATGTAACCATCACACATCCACGCAGAAAACAGACTCAAACCCACACTGATGATGAGGCACGACCATGGACCAGAAGCCAGACCACAGCTGCATCATTAGCCACTTTAAACCCCTCCAATCCATACATGAAGCAGACTGACACCCAACATGAAGAGATGGCACGGCCACGAACATGAAGCCAAACAACAGCAACACAGCTCACCAGCTCAAATCCCCCTGCTACTCAGACTAACCCGAGCACAACCAAGCCCCCACCTAAACAGAACACACACCCAGCCAATCAGAGCACAGCCAACTCCCCCATTCAATCAGAACACAGCCAAACCCCCAACCAATCAGAACACACCTCCACCCAATCAGAACACAGCCAAGCTCCCACCCAATCAGTTCACATCCCCACTGGCAGTTAAAAGGAAGAAACAGCTGCGATCACACACATTGCTCCTAGAAGCACGAAGCCGAGAACACCAGCCTGAAGATGATGAATGAGACTTCGTCGAAACGTTGCCAAGACACCTCCAATTTTACGCGGGAGAAAACCCGAATAACCAAAGACCTACATACAAACACCCACGAAAACCTCAGAAAACAAACATATATATCTATAGACCATATTGCATGAATAAACGTGATGACACTTCCCGTCTGCCTACTATTTGGAAACCTGCTCTCATAGATAGACGAATCTTAACACAAAATATAAAACATAGATCAAGGGTTCATCAAAAGGCCTGTATTGCCACAACTTCCAGCCAAATCACATTCCAGCCAGCCACAAAGATGAAGCCCTGCCACCTGGTGGAGAAAAACCGACCATACACCCGAAGCCAAGCCAATAAACACAGACTGGGACTCCCAACCAATCAGAATGAAAAGGTGGAGCCTGATGATGGCAGATGAGATTCTGTCGAAACGTCGCTTCTACCCTTTTAGGGATATCTTCACAATTACACGGGAAGAAACCTGAAATATTAACTGTACACACACACACACACACACGTTTTTATTTCTCATAAACACATTTACATGTACAATCATTTTCATCATTTTTCATTCATCTTTTCTTTTAACTTTCATTTTTAACTTTTACTTTTTAGGGACTGCTCTTTTACCCTTTACCTTTACTCCAACCTTTCTTCTTCTCCTCCCCATCTCTTCCTTCCTCTCTCTTCTCCTACTTTCTTCGTTCTTTCTCTCCTTCTCTTTCTTACTTCCCCTTCTCTTCCCCCACTCCTCTCTTCTTCCCCCTTCTAACCTTCTCTTCTACTCCTCTTTCCCCTCCTTTTCTTCCTCTCCTTTTCCCTTTCTTCTTTCTCTTCTTCTCTCCTCTCCTCTCTTCTCCCTTCCTCTCTCTCTACTCCTTCTTCTCTCTCCTGTTGTTTCCCTTTTCAGTTCAATCTAAAGTGGTATTCGAGCAGCCCCGATTTTCTAATTATCTTTATTCTCCATTGAGGGTGGAGACAGCAGCCATGCTTGGGTAGCGACTCATACGATCAGATTGGAGGACTGATTTGGCTCAGTCCTTCAGACTGGACAGTCGTGTGGTTTCTGTCTCTTACAATTTTACTAATTTTCCTATTTCTCTTTTTCAGATGGTTGATATTAAGGTTTGACTCGGATTTCTCTTGGACTATTCTTTCGTGAGTGTGACTGGTTCTTTTACCCTTTTCTTACCTCAGCAACCAGCATTGCTGGGTTGCTGGGGGGTGGGGGTGGAGAGGATTAACTTCTTCCCCTTCTAATCCAATTTTAACAACTATCCCCTGACTGAAGGGATCGTGGAGCTTCGCGCCCCCTTCCCTACTTTCTCAGTCTTTTACCTCACCTTAAACATATCATGGTAGCTGGAGGAGTGTTAACGCTCCCTACATTGTGCCCCTCTCGTCACAGAGCTCCACAATATAGCCAGGACGCCATTTTGTTTCGTTTACTGCCCTTGACTTGTAAAGGAGATTTGCGATCTCCAGTGTGTGTCTTGACTTGCCTTGTTATCTGCTGGCCTATTTTAAAGCACTTTCCACTTACTTAATTGGTTTTGAAGCCTCTGAGGCCGTCTCGTTCTTGTGGAGCTTCGTGCCTCCGTTTTGATTGACAGGTGGCCATTTTGACCTCACTGAGGCTTACTTACATGTTCCCATTCTCCCCTCCCACCGACAGTTTTTACGGTTTTGTTACGGTGGGGCCCATTTTCAGTATAGGGCTCTACCCTTTGGCCTCTCCTCGGCTCCCCGTTGTTTCACCAAAATTCTGGCCGCTTTGGCAGCGTTTCTTCATCTTCATTCTGTTCGTCTTCAATGTTACTTGGACGACGTATTGTTGTTTGCTCGTTCCCCTCAGCAGGCACTGTTGGACCTGCAGTTTACAATCCAGAACCTAGCCTCACATGGATTCTCCATAAATACGGAGAAAAGCCACCTGACCCCTTCTACATGTATCTTACATTTAGGGGCAGTTATTGATTCGGTGGAGGGCAGAGTATATTTATCTAGTGAACAGCAGGATAGCTTAAAAGATCTTGTGGCTCGGGTGGAACGTACCAAACAAGCATCTCCCTTGCTCCTTTCCCAGTTGCTGGGTAAAATGGTTTCGGCCATTTCAATTGTGCCTTGGGCCTGATTGCATCTCAGAGACCTCCAGTGGTTCCTTTTGCCATTCCAGAGAGTGGGCAAGGGCACTTCACCTACTGTGGTTCCGATTCCCAGGGAGGTACTATCGTCCCTTAGATGGTGGCAGTCTCCAGCCATTTCTAGGGGCTGTCTTTTCTTTGAACCAGGGTGGCTGGTGATTACGACTGATGCCAGCACGTTTGGCTGGGGAGCCCATTGTCTAGATCAGGTGGCCCAGGGCACTTGGTTGACACTCGAGGCATCATTAAACATCAACTGGCTCAAGTTACATGCAGTTTATTTAGCCCTTCGAGCCTTTCAACTTCTAGTGTCCGGCTCTCACATCTTAGTTCTTACAGATAATGTGACGGCAAAGGCCCACATTAATCGCCAGGGGGGCACCAGGTCTAGAGCCCTTATGCAGGAGGCCAAGAGGTTGGGTCTCTGGGCGGAGTGCCGGCTGGCTTCTTTGAGGGCAGAACACATATCAGGGGAGTCGCAGACTGGTTAAGCCGACAACTAATTGATCACACAGTGTGGCACCTGAATCCTCGTTTGTTCCAGGTCCTGTCATCCCGATTCGGCACTCCAGTGGTCGATTTGTTCGCATCGCCAACGAACTCCCAACTTCCACAATTTTTCACGAGATTTCCGGCACACCAGACAGAGGCTGTGGATGCTCTGCGCTCCCATTGGCCCCACGGGTTGCTTTATGCATTCCCCCCGATTCCCCTCATCCCAAGGGTTCTACAGAAACTCATACAGGAACAAGCGGAGTTGCTCCTACTAGCTCCACACTGGCCGCGAAGGTCGTGGTTCGCCGACCTTCTGCAGTTGTCGGTGTCTCCCCCCTGGAGACTTCCCTGCCCCGTGGACTGCCTATTTCAAGGGGTGATACTGCACCCGGATCCCCAGTGGTTGCAACTGACCATTTGGAGATTGAATGGGACACGCTGCTGCAAGACAATCTCCCTGCCACAGTCATAAAGATCATTCAGGCGTCTAGGCACCCATCCATGGAACGTATTTACTCAGCCACTTGGCGGGCATTTTCTACTTGGTGTAACCTACACGGCGTTTCTCCCATCCGGGCCTTGATAGTTCAAGTTCTCATGTTTTTGCAGGATGGCTTAGACAAGGGTCTCTCTCCCAATACTCTCCAATGGCAGGTGGCGGCTCTCGCTTTGGTCCTAACCTACAGCTCCCTTCCTTCGTTGTCACAGGATCCCTTGATTCGCCGCTTCCTCAGAGGAGCCTTTAATTTATGCCCGCCGGTGTTACATAGGTACCCCACTTGGGACCTTTCTATTGTTTTGACTTCTCTCACAGGTGCACCGTACAAGCCGTTGAAGTCTACCAGCCTGCGGCTTCGGTCTTGCAAAGTGGCTTTCCTAGTGGTGATTATGACAGTTAGGAGGATTTAGGAAATCGCAGTGCTATCGATGAGAAGCGACTTATGTGTCTTCCATGTGGATCATGTGGTCCTAAGGTTAGATCCCACTTTTGTTCCTAAAATTAACTCTGTGTTTCACCGTTCACAGGAACTTATTCTTCCAGACTTTTGTCCTCACCCAACCACTTTGTCAGAGAAGAAGTGGCACAAGTTGGATGTCCGGAGGGCTCTCCGGATATACCTCTACAGAACGGCAGCGATCCGTCATTCGGAGTCTTTGTTTGTCTCCTTCCTTCCTGTTTCCTTAGGTTCTAAGGTATCCTCATCTACCATCGGTCGCTGGATTCACCAGATGATTGCTACTGCCTACGAGCTTCGCTCTTCTCCTGTACCAGCAAGGTTGACGGCGCATTCAACACGCAGCACGGCAACATCCGCAGCCTGGGCCACGCAAGCTTCATTAGTGGACATTTGCAGAACGGCAACCTGGACTTCTCCTTCCCCCTTTGTTAAGCATTATAAGTTGGACAGGTTTGCCTCACAGGAGGCAGCCTTTGGACATAGTATGTTACAAAGGGTTCTTGTGGGAAGAGAGTTGTTGGCCCAGACTGAGCCCTCCCTTACCTAATACTGTGAACTTGGGTATGTCCCAAGCATGGCTGCTGTCTCCATCGTCAATGGAGAAGGGGTGTTGTTCCTACCTGACATGCTCCTTCTCGCTGGGTGGAGACAGCAGCCATCCCCACCCGTTTTCAGTCTGGGTCTTTGGGTATTGCTTTTCTCTTTCTGGTACTCTTCACAAATGTCTCTGCCACACGACGAGCCTGTTTCCTTCTGTCTTCACCAAAAGCTGGGATCCCTGGCAACAGAGGCGGGACTTGTCAAATTTTACAGGCTCAGTCCTCCAATCTGATCGTATGAGTCACTACCCAAGCATGGCTGCTGTCTCCACCCAACGAGAAGAAGCGTGTCAGGTAGGACCAACGCCCCTTCTCATTTCAATTTCTTATTCAATTATTATTTATTTTTATTTCATCATTTGCATACATTTTTATAATATCTCACTTTTTTCCCTTTTACCCCCCCCCCCCAGTTCTCCTTTTACTTGACCTCATCTGGGTATTTATTTTTCTCATTGTTTAATCCCATCTATTCTCTATCTATTTTATTTCTATATTTCTATATTTTATTTCTATTCATATTTCTTTTCTAACCAATCATAAAATTTATCCCATGTCTTGAAATACATCGACTCCTCTTTATCTTTTATTCTCAATGTTAATCTATTCATTTCTGCACATTCTAAAATTTTCTTTATAATTTCTCCTTCCAACAGGATTTTATCTGCTTTCCAGTTTTGTGCAAATACAATTCTAGCTGCTGTTATTATATGAATAATCAAATATGTATCTTCTTTACTATATTTCTCTGGTACAATTCCCAATAAGAATATCTCTGGTTTTAACTCTATATGTTGCTGCAACATTCCCTCTAACCATGTTTGTATTTTCACCCAATATTGTTTTGCTTCTTTACACAACCACCACATATGATAGTATGATCCCGGCAACTGATGACATTTCCAACACTTAGCTGATTTATCTTTAAACATCTTAGCTAATCTTTCTGGTGGCATATGCCATCTATAAAACATCTTATACAAGTTTTCTTTATAGGCTGTTGCCATTGTTAATTTGTAGTTTCTTTCCCAAAGTTGTTGCCATTTCTCCAATTCTATGGTATATCCAATTTTTTTTTTAAAATTTGATTTATATGCCGCCCTTCTCCGGAGACTCAGGGCGGCTTACAATGTGCTCAGCAATAGCCTTCATCCTTTTGTATATTTATACAAAGTCAGCTTATTGCCCCCACAACTGGGTCCTCAATTTACCTACCTTAGAAATTTTTGCCCATGCTATAATTGTTTCTTTTACTTCTTCATCTTCTAATCTAATATGCAGTAAATAATTATATAATTTCTTAATCATTTTCTCATCTGTTCCTGTCAATATTTCATCCAGTTCTGATATTGTCTACGATCTGCTTCATATCTTAATTGTATTTGCAGTCTTGTATATCAATCTATCTCGATCCCTTGTCTCTCTAGTTCTTGTTTTTGTTCAGTTCTCCCTGATCTGTCGAAATGTCTTTATATCTAACAATATTCCCCATGTTCACAATATTTGGGTATGTCACAGCTTCTATTGTAGAAAGTCACATCGGAATATTCAAATAATGTTTTTCTTTCACTCTCTCCCACACTGATAACAAACCATTTCTTACATAATGTCTTTGGAAATATCCACGTATCCTTTGTTTCCTGTACCATAAAAAGGCATGCCAACCTAGTTGTAAATCATGACCCTCCAATGTCAATAGTCTTGTATTCCTTAATAAAATCCATTCTTTAATCCATGTTAACGCTGCTGCTTGATAATACAATTCCCAATTTGGAAGGCCAAACCCACCTCTAATTCTTGCATCTTGTAGCATTTTTATGTTGATCCTTGCTCTCTTTCCTTGTCACACTTCCTTCCACGTTATTTTCTTCAACTCTTCAAAATATTTTTTCTCCAGTTTTATTGGTATAGTTTGAAATAAGAATAATATTTAGGGTAATACATTCATTTTTATTAATGCTATTCTTCCCATTAGTGATAATTGCAAGTTTCTCCATTTCTCCAGGTCTATTTCAATTTGTTTTTTAATTTATGATAATTGTCTTCCTTAAGTGTTGCACATCTTGATGTCAGATAGATGCCCAAATATTTCACTTTCTTCACAATTTGAATGTCCAGTTTCTCCATCATCTCCTTATTTTGCTTTTCTCTATATTTTTAACTAATATTTTTGTCTTATCTTTATTAATTTTCAGACCTGCTACTTTTCCATATTCTTCTATTTGTTCTAATATTTTTGGTACTGTCTCTATTGGGTCTTCCATGATAAACACCAAATCATCTGCAAATGCTTGTAGTTTATATTCTTCTTTTTTAATTCTCATTCCTTTTATTTCCTTTTCCTGCCTCACTTTTCTATTTAAAACCTCTAATGCAGTGGTTCTCAACCTGTGGGTCAGGACCCCTTTGGGGGTCGAACGACCCTTTCACGGGGGTCGCCTAAGACCATCGGAAAACACATATTTTCAATGGTCTTAGGGATAATTTTATGGTTGGGGGTCACCATAACTTGAGGAACTGTATTAAAGGGTTGCGGCATTAGGAAGGTTGAGATCCACTGCTCTAATGTCAATATAAATAATAATGAAGATAAAGGACATCTTATCTTGTTCCTTTTCTAATACCTATTTTCTCTGTCATTTCACCATTTACCATCACCTTTGCTCTCCATTTCTGATTGATAAGTACAAGGCACTTGTTAATATGGTTTCACCTGGAAATCATGCAACACACAAGGTAGGTAGGTAGGTAGGTAGGTAGGTAGATGATAGATAGATAGATAGATAGATAGATAGATAGATAGATAGATAGATATAGCATATTTTTTTTGCCTATCTTAGAATAGGCAAAAAGAATCTTAGAAAATTAAATTATACATTAACATTAATGAATACTAAATTTCAATAAGTTAATAGATCCATTTTTTTCTGTTACTCTAATCAGACCCTGAAGGACAAGTAGGGAATTAAGCAGAACATTACAGACATTTTATAGACTCCACACTGGTGTCCACAGGATTTAAAGTTTATGTTTTTCAAGATGTTTTAATTCCATGGACATTTACTCATTCAGTCTCTGGTGGTGGGTGGGAGGCTCATCCCGGGGGATGAGATGAGGTGAGGCAGGGCAGCTGCTGCTGAAAACCATCAGCCACCGCACAATTGCCATTTGTGCACGGGGGCCAGGGGTGAAATCCAGTAGGTTCTGACAGGTTCTGGAGAAAGAGTAGCAGAAATTTTGAGCAGTTCAGAGAATCGATAGCGGAAATTTTGAGTAGTTAGGAGAACCGGCAAATATTACCTCTGGCTGGTCCCAGAGTGGGGTGGGAAAGGAGATTTTGCAATATTCTTCCCCCAGGAGTGGGGAGGAAATGGGGATTTTGGAGTATCCTTCCCTTGCCACGCCCACCAAGCCATACCCACCAAACTACACCATGCCCACCAAACCACACCCACAGAACCGGTAGTAAAAATATTTGGATTTCACCACTGACGGGGGCGATGGTTTCTGGCAGACTGTGGCCCCTCAGATGGCGCAATCTGTGGCTCCAGAGCCTGCTGTCACCACTGGGCTGGCTGTCTAAGGTGCAGGTTGAAATGTAGTGGGTTCCAATAAGCCAGGCAACTCCAAGTGACTTCAGCATCTCTTTATTACATAGTAAAAGCAGTAGTAAAAGGCTAGAACAAGCTTAGCTAACCAGAAACAGACCAAGAATATATACTGTTAAGGCTGCTGCTACAGGCTGGCCACAGGGTGGAGTAATTGACCAGCAAAGCTGATTGGGCCTAAAACCCCGGCCAGCTGTTGGTAGAACAAATGACCACTGGGCGGGGCCATTGCAACCCGGAAGCACAGGTAAGCCGATCCCAAGACACAACACTCCTCCCCTCTAAGTGCGAATTGCCCCGCAGACATAGTCTTTAAGGTATGTGGGCAACCGCCATTCTCAGCACGACCTACGTGGCAAGATCTTTTCTGGGGAGGTGGCCCCCTACCCAGTAATATTTGGAGTTTTAGCCACTAGAGGTTCCACGATCACATCCACCGGTCCCGTCTCCGGCTGAGATCGACTGGCCTCCAAATTAGCGGGTATCTCCAACCTTGCCGGTTCTTGCTCCAGCCCTACAGGACTGGGTAGGGCAAGTTCCCGCTGTGGCTCTGGGAGGTGCAGATACTTCAACACTTCCATCTCCTCCTCTGGAGGGATTACCCTCCGCCTCAACTGATCAATGTGATGTCCCCAGATGGCCCCCCGCTCTGTGGAAACCTCATATGAGGTATCTCCGTATTGGGCCTTAGAATGGGTGCCCTATCGGGATGGAGCCTATCTAATAAGGTGGTGAGCCTTCGCCCCATAAGCAGCTCGGCAGGACTATAACCCGTCGCTGTACAGGGGGTGGTATGCTGTGCAATTAAAAATTGGGCTAAACGATGTTGTAAGTCCCCATCCCCCAATCGCCTGAGCCCCTCCTTGGCCGTACGCACCATACGTTCGGCCTGACCATTTGTGGCAGGATGGAACGGCGCCGACCGTATGTGTCGGATACCGTACTTCCAAGTAAACTCTAAGAACTCCCTTGACGTGAAAGCTGTACCATTGTCTGACCCAAGCGTATCAGGCAGCCCAAAAGTGGCAAACAGCTTTCTCAAAGCTCTGACCGTAACGGCCGTAGACGTGGTGGAAACAGGGACAACTTCTAACCATTTTGAGTGGGAATCCACCACTATAAAGAACATTTGTCCCCGTACTGGCCCAGCAAAATCTACATGGAGACGGGACCATGGTTTCTGGGTATCCTCCCATGTCTGCCCTGGAGCGTGGGGCGGAAGTGGACATGACTCCTGACAGGGCCCACAACCCCGAACCCACGTCTCAATTTCTTTATCAATCTTGGGCCACCACACATAACTTTGGGCAAGGGCTTTCATTCGCACTACCCTGGGGTGTGCTTCATGTAGCGCTTCCATGACCCGTTTACATAGCGGGGGTGGAACCACCACCCTGCACCCCCACAACAGACACCTCTTGTGCACTGATAACTCCCCTTACTTCTCAACATATGCCGTAAACTCTGGACCCGGCTTGGCCTCCGGCCACCCCCTCCCCACCCAGTCCTGGACCCAGGAGATGACTCGATCCCTAGATGAGTATTTTGCAATGTCCTTGGCGTGGAGGGGTGCATCTGGGAGGTCCTCCAGGAGCATTACGGCATAAGCCGGGGCAAGGTCAGGCCCACTCTCTGGTAATGGAAGGCGACTCAGCGCATCAGCATGCCCCATGGCTTTGCCCTTCCGATATACCAGAGAGTACTGGTACCCAGCCAGAAATATGGACCACCTAAGAACCCGGGGTGAGAGTACCTGTGGCGTCTGGCGATCGGGTGCAAAAAGTCCCAACAACGGCTTATGATCTGTTAAGATGGTGAAGGGCCTGCCGTAAAGGAAATCATGGAACTTTTTAACCCCCTTTACTATCGCTAGGCCCTCCTTATCTATTTGGGCATAGTTCCGTTCAGCTGCCGAGAGGGTTTGTGAAAAATACGCTACCGGAACCTCCTTCCCATTCGGCAACACATGGCCCAAAACGGCCCCTACCCCATAAGGGGATGCATCACACGCTAAAACCATTGGGAGCGACTCATCAAAATGGGCCAACACGTTGTTAGAAATCAATAAGTTCTTGGCCGCCCGAAATGCTGCTTCCTGCTGCGGGCCCCAAGTCCACTTGGCCTGTTTGTCCAGGAGTCTATGAAGGGGTTCCGCGACCGCCGCCTTGTGAGGTAGAAAAGCATGATAAAAGTTTAAAAGGCCGAGGAATGCTTGCAATCCTGCCTTACTCGTGGGGGCAGGTGCGTCACAGATTGCCCCTACCTTCTCCGGTGCTGGGTGGATACCACTGGCGTCAACCGTAAACCCCAGAAAGTCCACTCGCTCCACCCCCAAAAGGCATTTTTCTTGTTTAACTTTCAGTCCTGCCGCCTGAAACCTTTGCAACACAGCTCGTAGTCGGGCGACAAATTCTGACGACGTCGGGGTGGAGATTAGCACATCGTCGAAAAAGGGCGTTACTCCTGGCAACCCTTTCAAAAGTGAGTCCATTAAGTTCTGAAAAATCCCGGGTGCGACACTAACCCCAAATTGTAGTCTTTTCACCCTAAAAGCACCCCTGTGTGTAACGATCGTCTGTGCGTCGGCTGTTGCCTCATCAACCTGCAGCTGTTGATATGCCTGGGCCAAGTCCAGCTTGCCAAAGACTTTAGCCCCCACTAACGTGGCCAGGACGTGTTGTACGACAGGAAATGGATAGGCGTGGTCGGGCAAGGCCTTATTGAAGGTGCATTTATAATCCCCACAGAGGCGGACTGCCCCATCCGGCCTCACTGGGGTCACAATTGGGGTTTCGCAAGACCCGTGAGGAACCGCTTCCAAGACTCCTTGGGCAACCAACCGGTCCAACTCAGCGTCGATCTTAGGCTTTAAAGCAACGGGGACCCGGTGTGCCTTAAGTTTGATGGGCCTCACGGCCGGGTCCAACTGAAGGGAGATTGGAGGGCCATTATATAACCCCAACGAGCCATCAAATACAGTCGGGAACTCCGCGCAGACCTTTACCAAGTCCGGGTCTGCGGTTCTAATCATGTTCACCCCGGTCACCTCAATGCCTAGAGGGCCCATCCAATTCCTGCCTAATAAGCTTGTATACGGCCCTTCAGTTATAAACAATTCGAGGTTCTGTCGGACCCCCTTGAATCCAACCTCGAATGTTCCAACCCCCTTCAACGCTATAGCATTTTTCTGGAAGTCATTTAACTTGAATGGGGGGGCTTCAAGTGAGGACAACTTTCCGGGGCAAATACTCCGAAGTGTTTTGGCCGAAATAATGGACACGGGGGATCCCGTGTCCAAGAACATGGGACACGCTGTACCCTCAATGTTAACTACTACCCTGATGGAACTCGGGGCTTTTGAGCTAAGGCTGTATACTTGCAAGAGTTCATACTGAGGCCGGGCCGCGTCCACTTCGACGTTTGCCGTCTGTCTCCGTCGCGGGCTCCGGCTCTGCTCTCGACCCCCCTTAACTAGACATGTGTGGGCGATGTGTCCCAACTTCCCACATCGCCGACACTTAGCGTCCCGGAACCGGCAAGTCCTCCGTAGATGATCCCCACCACAGCTGCCACACTGATGTCCAATGGCCTCCGATGCGTTGTTCCGAACCGTTCCTCCGCCGGCCCAAGGGGCACTCCCATGCCTCATCAATCGCACATCCTCCCTTCCCGAGTCGGAATCCTCTGCGGGGTTCTCCTGATGAAACCCCACCCAACTGGGTGTTGGTGTGGTTCCCCCGTTCCGGGCCTCTGGGACCATCTCCTCAGCCGCGATAGCGATGGCCAGGGCTTCTTCCATCTTCAGATCTTTTTTTGAACAAAATTTCCTCAACAACTTCTTGTCCGTTTGTCCACATATAAACTGGTTAAATAAAGCCTCGTTCAAGTCATTAAATTCACACCAGCGAGCCAATTTGCGCAACTCTGCCAAAAACGTTGTGGCTGGCTCGCCAACCAAATGCCTACGATTAAAAACTCTACCCGCCGGGACACCAACATTGGTTTAGGTGCTAAATGGGCCGTAATAACACCCACCAGGTCAGAGTAGGGGAGCTGATCCACTTTCCTTGGGTGCACAAGACTCACCGCTAGCCCACACAAGTCATTTCCGCAGCAATTCAGGAACCAGTCTCGCCATGCACCCTCATCAATAATGCCGTAGCACCGGAAAAAGGACGCCAGCCGCGCTTGGCATATTTTCCACGTATCCGGGCACCATATGTCAAACTCCAGCAATGCTGCCACACCAGCCAACCCCAACTGGGGGGGCGGGATGGCAAGGGCACCTGCATGCAAGGTGGCAGACGTACCGGTGTTACTGGAAGCACTCGTAGTTTCCCTCGAGGAGCTCATTGCCTTCAGCCTGGAGCAACCGCCGGCTCTGAATTGCTGGATGTGTGGGCTGGTGCAGCATGGTCTCGTGCCGAGCTGCGATGCCGTGCAACGCTGAAGAAGCCGCTTCCTTCAACATCCCACCTTCGTCGCCAGTGAAATGTAGTGGGTTCCAATAAGCCAGGCAACTCCAAGTGACTTCAGCATCTCTTTATTACATAGTAAAAGCAGTAGTAAAAGGCTAGAACAAGCTTAGCTAACCAGAAACAGACCAAGAATATATACTGTTAAGGCTGCTGCTACAGGCTGGCCACAGGGTGGAGTAATTGACCAGCAAAGCTGATTGGGCCTAAAACCCCGGCCAGCTGTTGGTAGAACAAATGACCACCGGGTGGGGCCATTGCAACCCGGAAGCACAGGTAAGCCGATCCCAAGACACAACAGGTGCAGCAGGTGCATCAGCAGCAGCAGGTGCAGCAGCAGCAGCAGCAGCAGCAGTAGGTGAATGCTTCGGGGAAGGACATGATGAGAACCACTGGACGCGCTTACTCCATTCCAGTGTTTGTTTTGGTTTGTGGTTGGAGAGCAGGTCATCACTGGTCATCTTCTCCTCGGCCCCCTCGTGGGTCTTGTCCTTGGCCTACATACGGACCATGTTCCCCTCATGTACCCAATGCACCTCAGCCACACTGTGGGCTGCCACTGCGGCTTGGCATACCCACCCAGCCCACAGGAGGTGCAGCCAGCTAGAAGGGCTGAGTAGAGGTGGTAGAGCACGCCCAGACCCTGCAGCAAAAGGAGCCAGAGCAGCAGAGACAGTGGGGGAGGCATGTGATCCCAGTTGGGCCTGGGCGGCTATGGCGCCAATGGGGATCCAGCTTTCCCTGCTCGTGGTGGCCGTCTTTTGCCTGCTGGGCTTGGGCATGCTCTACCACCTCTACTTGAGCTTTCTAGCTTGCTGCTTTGCCTCCTTCAGACTGAATGGGCCTGATGCTCCAGGCGGCAACTTAAAAACTTAAAACTATAGGAGTTGTAGGATCAGAGCTATGACTTATGCAATATTCCTGAAATTGGGTTTTTAAAAAAGGTTAAAAATATAAAATATATATTTTTATTTACTGTATTTTTTGGAGTATAAGACAAACCAGAGTATAAGACGCACCTTAGTTTTTGGGGAGGAAAATACGAAAAAAGCTGATTGGTGGGTGGATCGGCCTACCGGAATACCCCCAGTCAGCTGTTCCCAGAGGTGAATTTTAACAACAGGTTCATTGATTGTGAGCTCTGTGCCTTGTTTTTTTTTTCAGCCTCTGAAACTTCTGAAACTGTTTCAGAAAAAACATTTTTTCTGCCTCTGAAAACCTCCAAAACAGAGCTTCAGAAAAAAAGACTCTGAAACTTGTCAGAGGCTTTTTTTCTGAAGCTTCGTTTCTGAGGCTTTTTCCAGCCTCTGAAACCTCCATTTGAGAGGCTGGGCGGGGCTACATTAGGAGTATAAGACACACCCAGATATTCATCCTCTTTTTTTGGGGAAAAAGGTGCATCTTATACTCCAAAAAATATGGTATTATGCTCTATGTCAGTGATGGCTAACCTTTTCAGCATTGAGTGCTGAAACTGGAGCGTGCGCATGTGCATGTACGCACCAGAGCCAGACCACCAGAACCCGGAAGAGAGTAGCTGACCGGTGCACATGTGTGAGGTGGCCAGCTGCTCTTCCGGGTTCCATCCCGCACACATGCACCAAACACCTGGTCCAGCACGCATGCGCGCTGGCAAGCTGCTCTCTTCTGGGTTCCAGCACGCACATGCATGCCAGCCAGCTGGTCTATGAAGAACAGCTGGCTGGCACACATGCATGCACTGGAACCCAGAAGCTAGCAAGGGTGCCCATGCCCACAGAGAGGGCTCTGCGTGCCACCTCTGGCACACATGCTATAGGTTCACCATCACAACCCTATTTATTGAATTTGGCTGACACAAATGATTGTTATGCACAATACCTGAGATAATTTTGCAATTTGTTTTACTTTTTTAATTCTTTTAGTTTTATGAAAAGGATTATTTATGATGAAAACTAACAAAAACTCTCCTGTTCATATTTTTATATTCATTTGTGTTGCTAATATTCTTAATTCAGTTTTCCCAGCTATTATTATTACATTGCTTATCTTTTCTCAAACTTCTTATTTAAATTCCTTAATTTTTTAAAATAAAGCTATATATGGAATACTGAACTGAGATGAGATTTCTTTCAACCTATTCTGGGAATACTTACTATTTATAGTAATTTCAGCTTTCTTTTAAGAGATGTAATTAAGGAGTTAGTAGGAATGTGTCTATTGTTTCTGCCTCCTGTATTACAGATTCCATCACCTTTATACTGTAATGTCCAAAGCATATTAACAGCTTAACATTGTCAAGTGTTAATTGTGATGAATATTAAATAAATAAATAAATAAATAAATAAATAAATAAATAAATAAATAAATAAATAAATAAACCCTATCCTTCACAGTCAAGAAAATCTAAACTACTAAGGCTTTAGAATTGCATGGGTTGCTTATTGCTTTACCTTATTGTTTTAGTAGACTACTAAATGTGTAGACAAGACCAAGAATTTCATGAGATCAAGGTTATATATGGTCTTGTTTCTACTGCACATAATTCAAAAAGTTCATGGAAAGGTCAGCAACAGAAAAAGGTATTGTTCATAAATCATAAAGCTCTGTTTCTAAGGTGACTTTATTCATTTATTTCTAAATCATAGAAATAAAAGAGATAATTTCATTTTACCAGTATTATAATTAGATTTCAAATTTAGATCCTAGATTCTTTTCAAAGAGTATGTACATGAAATAATTAGTCATAAATTTTATTTCTCTTGCAAAACAAAATGCACCAAAAAATACCTAGATCACTATGCAACATAAGGTAGTTATATGATTTAACTTTAGAAGTTTAGCCTTAAACTATGAATCATCTTAGTCTCATATTTTATTGTTTCTAAATTCACTTTTGATTATCACAGAGTATTTTAAATCTCTCTAACATACATGATCTCTATGAATTCAGTTCACATATGACAGGCATGTCAAACTCACGGCGTCACATTGTCATCACATGACGTATCCCATTTTTTTTCCCTTTGCTAAACCAGGGGTGGGAGTGGCCAGCGTGTGACATATCTGGCCCGTGGGCCACAAGTTTGACACCCCTGATATATGACATAGCTATACTTAAAAACCATTGGAACTTAAAAGAATCATATATGCATAAATAATTTATGGTGCAATTTTTCTCATGAAAAATATTCATTTATATCTGAAATTATAAATTGATACTCTTAATTGAAGAAAGTAGAAAGTAGAAGTTCACTTTTTTGTTTCATGGATAAAAGCGTATCTCAAAATTACACTTGTGACTCTTGTTTTATTATCCAATAATACATTAATCATTCAAATTTAATCATATTTACCATTCTCAACTTTGTTTACAATTGTGATTGAATTTAATGTATGCTGGAAATGATTAATATTAAGAAATATGTTGGGAGTCACCCTGGAAGAGTATGTTAGGAAAAAGTTAAATAACAGATCAAATATATTGAAAAGAAAACAGTTAAAATAAGATATGCTGGATATCAGCCAAACAAGAGTTGGAGAGGTGGAGGAGAATATGCTGGAAATCAGACAAAACAAAATATGCTGGAAATCAGCCAAATAATAGTTGGCGGTATGGAGGGGAATATGCTGGAAATAGCCAAAACAAAATACGCTGGAAATCAGCCAAATAATAGGTGGAGATACGAAGAAGATTATGCTGGAAATCAGCTAAAATAAAATATGCTGGAAGTCAGCCAAACAAATAGTTGGAGATATAGAGGAGAATATGTTGGAAAATACCTAAAATAATACAGGGTGAAAAAGAATATGTTGGAAGACAACTAAAATGAAGTGAAATGAGTATGATATGAATCTGTGTAAATTGAAATGTGTATTAGATGACAATTTTTTTTAAAAAAATAAGTGTAATTGTTAAAGTTTAAGACTTAAAGATTTGATGAAATGAGTCTAGAGATTAAGGAATATAGATAAAATTTTGATTTATAAGTTGAAATAAAAATAGAGTTGTACATATTTGGGAATTAAGATTTGTGGTGATAAAATAGTAAGGTAAACACTTAGATCAAGATGTTAGAATATTTTTTAAAATTTGTCTTTTTTATTTTTTTTTATTTTTTATTTTTTTTTATTTGATTTATATGCCGCCCTTCTCCGGAGACTCAGGGCGGCTTACAATGTGTTAGGCAATAGCCTTCATTTTAATGTTAATGTTAAAAGATGTAAGGGAGGGAATTAAGCTAGATAGAATTTTGATTGATAATTGGATATAAAAAGTGAGGAGTTTATTTGGAAATAAAGGTTTTGGTGATACAATAGACTGGTTTAGAATAAGATGTTAGAATTTGTTAAAAACTTTTGTTTTGATTTTTAATTTTAAAAGATGTAATGGGGAAATTGGGTATAGAGCTTGTTAAAGGAATGTAAGCAATTGTACCTATCTATGACCGGATCAAGACTTCGTTCTTAAAAGATATATTTTATGTTTATGTTTGGAAAAAAAATAAAAAAATATTTTTCAAAAAAAAATTACACTTGTGACATGTAATCTAAGCAAATATGTTTGCCAAATAAAAACCTTGGGTACAATCCTGATAGATAGTAGCATTCAAATTTACAGCTGTGCATACAAAGCTTCCTTTGTACAAAGATATTCTGCCTACTTGAACTGATCTATAGCCTGGGCAGATTAGACATCACAATTATGACTTTATGTCTAACTCATAGTTACTGCTGTTTTTACATTCTGTGCTGTGGGAAATTGAAGTAATAAGCTTTCAACCTTTTCTATTTTTTTCTAAATGATTTGGCAGATATTCATATTGAAACCAGATTTTAAAGTTGCTTTATAATGCGTACATCTAGGCTTCCTTGGGGTTCAGATAGATAGATTGATCAATAAATCAATAAACTGAGTACAGAACAAACTTGTTTTTTTTTAATTAAACTGTACTAATAAAGAGTCTTTATACAGTTAAACAACTCCTTGCACAGATAGTAAAATGTTTCAGCTTCTTGTATTATGTGACTGTGTAATAAAAAAGAACTTACTGATCATTTTAAAAAATGAGAAAAGGGAAAATGTTTGCAAGATTTAAAAGAATGTTAATCTCTTTCAAATGCCTATTCAAATTTTAAAAAAAGTTTTTCTCTTCCCAACAGGGTAAACACCTTCTATGTTTCAGCATTAAACTATCTGAAGCATCAGAAGTCTCCATTGCACTTGGTAATAACTCTTAATTCTCATCACCAGGAGAAAGAGAACAAGATGCTAAGGTCATCCAACAGCAAAGGTAATAAATCTCATAAAATTGGAACATGCCTCTACCAGTTTACCGAATAAGCCAACAAAACAGTTTATTGTAGAAACTCCCATTTGGGGTTGAATTATGAGCACACAAATGATGACTATAAATGAAATATATTGCATACAATTTATAAAAGGAAATTGAGAGTCAAGTCATGGTAACTTTTTACTACATAAAAAATAGCTCTGGGTAATATACAAAACAAAAACTTGATAAGGAATATAATGGTGATATTTATTTATTTATTTATTTATTTATTTATTTATTTATTTATTTATTTTTCAAATTTATATACCGCCCTTCTCCCGAAGGACTCAGGGCGGTGTACAGCCAAAGTAAAAACATAAATACAAACATTAAAACCAATTTAAAAAGATATATATATATATGTTTGGCCCCAAAATTAAAAGAACAATAACAAAGCTATTAAAAACATTTTAAAAAGTGTTAAGCCAGCCCGGCTTGCTGAAAAAGAAAGGTCTTCAGGGCACGGCGGAAGACACCAAGGTCTTGAATTCTTCGTATCTCTGGGGGCAGTTAATTCCAGAGGGCAGGTGCCCCCACAGAGAAGGCCCTCGCCCTGGGGGCCACCAGTCTACATTGTTTGGCTGATGGCACCCTGAGAAGGCCCTCTCTGTGGGAGCGCACAGGTCGGTGAGAGGCCATTGGTGGCAGCAGGCGATCTTGAAGATATCCAGGTCCTATGCCATGAAGCGCTTTAAAGTGATAACCAATACCTTGAAGCGCACCCAGAAAACCACTGGGAACCAGTGCAGCTCAAGCAGGAGAGGTGTTATGTGGGAGCGCGATGCAGCTCCCGTAACTACCCGCACGGTCGCATTCTGGACCAGAATTGTATTAATACAATTGTATTTATTGTATTCATATTTCCTTAGAAAGTGAGAATAATTTATATTCTACATGAAAATCAATATATTTCTATACTAGGAATCTATTTTTTAAAAAAAAAAAATTATTGAGTATTTTACATTTTAAAACCAAACACACAATAGCAAAAGAAATCAAGAGACAAAAACAAAAAACAAAAACACACATACATCAGGCGTTAAAATACAATACTAACAACAGATATATACAATTTTACAACTTTCTGCATCGACTTTTGTCTTTACTCTTAGATTTTATCCTCCTGCTCCTTCTCTTCTTTTTTTAAATATTCATAATTAACTGTTTTGTTAGCAGGATCATTATTTACATTTATATCCAGTATGTTAATATCAAATTTCACTTTATATTCTTATTTCTTAATTTGATTTTTGTTTTCTAACCATGTATAAAACCTATTCCACACTTTATAATAATCCGAGTCTTCTCTTTCTTTGATCTCCATTGTTAATTTATCCATTTCGGCGCATTCGAGGATTTTCTTTATTATTGTTTCTTCCGATGGTGTATTGGTCGACTTCCACATTTGCACTACATTCTGGCCACCGTTAGAATATGCAATATAATATAATAGAGACTTTTTTCCATTTTTCTATCAATCATTCCTAGGAGGAACATCTCTGGTTTAAAACCTATCTTTTGGAGTGTAATCTCTTCCAACCACCTTTTAATTTTATACCAAAATTTCTTCACCTTAGGGCACATCCACCACATGTGGTAGTGTGTCCCTATTCTATACTAGGAATCTAAATTGATTCCAAATATACAATATTTTTGAAGTCTAGCAGTTATAAAAGAATTTTAAGCATTCACATTAGTCTTGTTCAAGAAATGTAGAACATAATTCTAATGAATAAAATATTGATGCATATCTAATGAAAACAGTAGGCTTTTGTGTTCCTTATTGTCACATCCTGGACTGGACCTATTTAGTGTTGACTTTCTAAACAACTTATTGTTTTTAGTTCATTGTTGCATTTTATTCTCTTGATGATGGAACCTGATGTAGAACTATCTGGGAACTACATTCTGACTTGTAATTAGTCTGTTGTTCAATAGAACTAATATTCCATTTAATTTTGATTATATAGATTTTAGAAAAGATAGAAATGAACAAAGAACCTATAAGTTGTATCCAGGAAATGTCTGGTCTGTGGATTCATAACTGATCAGAAAACTTTCATGCAATCTTTGGTGGTATTGTTTATAGCTCTGCACCATTTTCCAGTCTTTATGGCAGTTCTTGGTCTCAGTTAAACAAATTCCTTAGCCTATACTTTTTGGTCATATGTACAGAAAATGTGTTTTGTGCTGGACAAAAAAGAGTAAACCAAAACATTTCTTTCCTGGTGTTCTGTTGCCCTCGTTCTGAACCGCTAGTCTGGATGAAACAAAATTTTACATACCCTGCAATTGTGCAGCATTCAGTCCAACTCAATCGATTCAAATATCTGAAATGAAGTGGACATAAACTGTGAGGCTGCTAATAGTTCAAGTATTTCCTCTCTGCATAAGTTAAACAGGGAGAATATCATTTACCAGCTGAAAGTGATTTATGGGGAAATCAATAGTCCAAATCAATCAAATGAAAAAGAACTGGCATCTAGCATCCTCTATCATCCAAAGCCATCATCTGTTCAATAGATACAATTATTTGGACAACTTTAGATTAGTTTCCAGCCTTTCATTTTTAGGAAATGTTGTAACGAAAATGTATTATAAATTTAGAAGACCCTTGAAGAAGCAAATAATTATTTGAACCCTTGGCAACTGGGTCTCAGGTTAGGTTCATCATGGAAAAAGGATTGGTTGCATTTATTTATGACCTCTGAAGAGAGCAGAATTAGGGGAATGTAATTGTTAACCTCTCAGTAGTTTTCAATCTCATTCACATGTTACTCTGCTGAAACTGGTGGACAAAGAAGCACTGGCTGCTGTAGCGGGGGTCAAGCATTTTCATGATGGGAAAGGGCTTTTGAACTTGTCACAGATCACAAGCCACTTCTTGGCATTATCACGGGGGACTGCCCCACACCGACCACGAAGTCCCCAAGGATGAATAGGTGGACAATTTTCTTGGCGACATATAATTATAGACTCATACATCAGCTGAGCAAGGCACACACAGATGGGCTCAGCCATTGTCCTCTTCCAGAACTCATTGAAGACCCCACTCCCATGTCGCCCATCCTCCTCATTGATGTCTGTGCAGCCAAGCCAATCACAGCAGCCAAACTAGCGGATCACACAACGAAAGACAAAACTCTGTCTAAAGTTCTGAATTGGGTGTTGATGGGGTGGCCACATGGGTAGTGGGAGAAGAATTCAAGGCATTCCAGACCAGACAATATGAACTGCCAGTCTTAAAGGGATGTCTATTATGGGGGGATAGAGTGATTGTACCACACAAGTTGAGGAAGCAGGTATTAGAAACATTACATATGGGGCATCCTGGCATTGTCCGGATGAAGGCATTAGCCAGAAGCTATATGTGGTGGCCAAACATGGGTGAAGACATTACACAATGGGTGGCCACTTGTACACCTTGCCAGGAATCCAGACCAGCACCACCCAGGGCATCTATAAGGGAATGGGAGAGTCCCAAGGGGCCTTGGTCAAGAATACACATTGATTTTGCGGGACCAGTGCAGGGTCAAACATTCTTAATTATTGTAGATGCATATTCTAAATGGCTTGAAGTAATTTTAATGACCACCATTTCAGCCAAAGCAACCATCAGGGCACTCAGGAAAATTTTCACCACCCATGGGCTACCAGACATCCTGGTTTCCGATAATGGGGAACAATTCACAGCAAAACAATTTGAGTCATTTTTAACTGAACAAGGGATCAGACATGCCTTGGTCACTCCTTTTCATCCGGCTAGGAATGGCTAAGCTGAATGAATGGTGAGGTCTACAAAGGAAGCATTAACTAGAATGGGCCCTGGAAACTGGCAAGCAAGAATAGATCAATTCCTGTTGGTACAGCACATAACTCCTAGCGCAACCATGAACAAAAGCCCTGTGGAATTACTAATGGGGCGTAAACTAAGGTCACAGTTAGATAGGCTACACCTGTTATAATGCAGAGACACTCCTAGATTCGACCAGGAAGTCCCAGTCCTTTGTAGAGGGAGACCTAATCTATGCCCATCACTATGCAGGGCACCCGGCTTGGGTCAGGGTGAAAGTAATTGCCATAACCGGACCCAAGTCCAAAACACCTGAGAAGCCAGATGGTACTCCACCCTGAACGGCATCCAAAACATAGGAACTAACCTTAAACCTTATGAGTCAGAGGCCCTAGTCTCAAACCCAAGTAGAACACACACACACTCACCTGAAGGGCCACGCATCCAGCGAAGGGACCAGGGAAATTCAGAAAAGTCGGCCCAGGCGGAGTCAGCCATGCCCCAAGAGGAGTTTCAGATGATTCCAACCACTGACTCTGGGGCAGCAGCAGGCCTGACCGCACAGGCTGCCACCAGTCCAACTGAGCTGCGCAGGTCAAGTTGCACATACTAATGCCTCACCTACCTGCGTGACTACGTACTCTGAGCCAGTAGTGATTGGGTAACACCAGTCCAGAGGGGAGGGGTGTTAGATACTCAATGGGAGGAGCCAAATTAGCATACCTGCTGCTCATTGGTCTGCTTGAATGGTGGGAAAACACAGTGCTGTGAGTGGCTGGTCTGACTGACAGAACCCTTTAAAAGAGGGCACTGTCTGCCAGCCAGCATGCTTGTTGCCGAGAATTCCAACCACTAAATAAAGTGCTGAAGTCTGAGTCAGCGTCCTGCCTCTTCATTCAAGGCCACACTTGACACGGCCTGTCCATTCAGACTGAAGAGGATCAACAGCATCCAGGTCTTGTTAATCTGAGAATGTTATCTGATAGGACCTCAGAGCATTGACCCCATGCTTTGAAATGTAATTTGGGGATCTGGCACACCCATTGTTTCCTGGATTTCAGGAAAGCAGTTCACCTAATTACTTTATTTAAATCAATAGGAAGGCATGTTGCGATTTTGAGAGTGAACTGACAGATATGTAACCTTTTTTCCCCGTTTTTTAAAATTGGTACACTAAAGGATGCCAGTAGACAAAAGTAACTAATTTAAAGAATATCAAACAAAGATGGAAGTATATTGAAATTATGTAGAGGTGTTAAAATCCAAGATAACTTAGAAGATATTCCCTAATTACAAAAAAGTCAGTTGACATTAGATGAGAATATCATTACCATGCTGGAAGTCTACATGAAAATGTCTCTTTAGAAATATTCCAAGGAACAGAGAAATAATCTGGAAAGATTCTAACCAAACTATGCAGCTAAATCTGAAGAATCATACAGCAAATCTATAGTTCAAGGTCAGTCTACATTTTAACACCAAGTATAGGAGCATTAACAAAGTGTGTAAGCTATTGTGGGAAGCCCCATCCCAGAAAAATGAAATATTTTGGGAAATATTAAAAAGGCAGAATATTACATTTCCCTAAAGGAGAAATGGAGAAACATGCTCTTAAAGACAGAAATCAGCCCCAGTCTCCCTGCCCCCAAGCAGAAACTGAGGAGCCCAGCTTTTAGAAATGCAGATTTGGTAATCCATTCAAGAGAGGATATTTTGAAATTCCTTGCAGCACAACTAACAAAAGCAGAATGATAAGATTAGAATCAGCCCCTCACCCAAGATTCAACACAAGAGGAAAGCCATTAGCCACAATAGGAATTGTGCTATTCAGAACACAAGCCTCTTCATTGCACCATCCCCAGAGCAATCCAAACTTCAACATCACAAAAACCTGGGAGCTCAGATAAGCAACAAACAAAAGGTTGACAAAATTAGCTCAGACAGGGACTTCCGGCGGTGACGTAGGGCTGTGGTGGCGCAGGAGAGAAGCGCTCTCTTTCTGTTGCCGGTTTTCTGAGCTTTTGGTGACTTTCTTGGCGAAGTCCGATCTTGGAGAGATCGGGAATAGAGAGGGGAAGCTTCGGGGGAGGCGAGGAGAGGTGCAATCTCCTGCCATACCGAGAAGATCCCTCAATCCAGGCTCGGGAAGAAGCTAGCTAGCGTGGCGAGCGCAGCTGGCCCGGAGGCCCGACAAGCCAATTGAGACCATCGGGGAGTGGAGGAGTGTGTACAGTACAAGACTGCCAAGGGTGAGCAAGCGAGGATTGTTACCGTGGAGTATTTTGGAATATTTTGGTGCAAAATCGAGGAGGAAATAATTTCCGGAGGAGCAGCACGGAAAGAGAAGATCTCAGAGCGTAAAGGGGCGGCAACTGAGGAGGTGAGCAGAAAGGGAGAGGACGAGACATAGACAAGTGGAGAAAGACTTTAAATAGCAAAGAAGAAGGTGAGGAGAGGTGGATTTAAGGCCCAGAGACTCAAAGATTTAAAGAAAACGAATACTCTTTGTATCCTCCCTTTTTTTTGGCTGCTCTAACAGAAGGAGAGAGGTAGTTTGGCAAAGAACAAACTGCGGACTGTGACTGTGCAGATTGGCGATCGCCATATTGAAACAGGGAAAGATCCTAACGTAAAAAAGAAATGAGTTGCACCTCTCTTTTGTTGAAAATACGACGAAAAAGACTTATAAAAGCTAGAGAAGATTGAAATATATTACTCCTATATAATCCTCTTTTTTCTTTTCATACATAGATAATTGCTATTATTATTGTTATTGATATTTATCATAAACTAGGATTTATAATAATTGTAGTGCTACAGAAATAAGTAATGGGAAGTAATTGATTTGTAACAGAACATATATATATATTTTAAAAAAACACATTCGTGATTTTATGTAATTTAAGTATTAATTATTAATTATTACCTATTGAACGAATCATTAAGTATTAAGAATTGATTAATTGAATAAGCCTGTGATTATCTATTTACATATATCTATATTTATATTTATTTATATTTATATTAGCTACTTAGATTAACTTATATTAATATATTGTAGTATCTATATTATACCCCAATTTATATTTTTATTGCATTTTTACAAAGTATTTTATAAGAGATAATTAATCAGTTAAAGGAATTGTGCTTAAAGAAAATAGATAAAGTAAATGAGAGATTATTGAATTGAATCTTTATAAACAAAAAGGAAAGGGAAAGGGAAAGGGAAAGGGAAAGAAAGAAATTAGACAAAAGTTGGATGGTGTTTTGGGAGAAAGTTGATAAAATACTGGTGGAACAATATAGAATTCTGAAAGAGATGACAAGTACTACTACGACAACGTTGAAGACTGCGAAGAAAATGACATCAATTTTAGCTGGACCATCGGCCTCACCAGTATCACAGAAAACCCTGGAGGGAATGTTCGCATCAGAGAAACAACCCAGTACACCCAGTTTGCCAACAATGCAAGCTACTTTAATGTCAATCCAAGAAACAATGGTTAAAATGCAAGAATGCATGACCAGAAACCATGAACAATCTAGAAAAGATATGGATGAGGTAAAGAAGGAAGTTAAGAATGACATTCAAAAGATCGATGAAAAAATGGATCTGATCCAAGAAATTATTCAAAGAAATGATCAAAAGATAAAAGAAATAGAACAAAAAACTGAATTAACAGAAGAAAAGTTGGAAGCATTGGACACAAAAATGATGGGATTAAACAAAGAGCTCGAGAATACAGTAGCCCAACTGGAGATGGAAAAGGCGGCATTCTTTCTGCATTTTCAAAACGTAGCTGAAGAAAGAGAAGAAGACCTGACAATGATAATGGTGGAGATGATATCTGAGGCTCTCCAAAGAGAAAGGGAAGAAATAATAAATGAATTAGATGAAGTGTACCGGGTACACACAAATTACGCCTGACAACATAAACTTCTGTGGGAGGTACATATAAGATTCGTGAGAAGAAAGGTGAGAGATATTGTTTATAAAATAACAAAGGACGAACCTATGCTTTACAAGAACAAAGAAATAATAACTCTGAAACAAATTCCCAAAAGAATAAGAGACTTGCGAAAAGATTATTGGTTCCTGGCCACGTTGCTAAACAGGAGATATATACCTTTCAGATGGACGACACCCGAGGGAATGTTGGTAACGTGGCAGGGAAGGAAAATAAAGGTGGATTCGCAGAGTAAAGCAAGGGAACTATACGACCAAATGATGGCCAGTGAGACAACAAATGGCAGCAAAGAGGAGGGAGGAAGAAATATTAAAGGAAAACAGAGACAGGAACGTGAAAGAACTCCACCACAGGGAGGAAAAGAGGAAGAAGGAGAGACCCAGGAGGAAGGAAGAGTACAAACAAGAGGCAAAAAAAAGGAGCTAGAAGAAACAAAGAAGAAACAACAGGAAAGTCAGTAAGACATGGAAAGAACTCTAAGAATTCTATCAGTAAATGTAAACGGTCTCAACTCACCATCTAAACGACACCAAATTTTCAAAAAGATTCTGAAACAAAAATCTGATATAGTATGACTTCAGGAGGTACACATAAGAAAACAAGATATAAATTACGTACAATATAAGAAATTAGGAATAGCATATTCGTCGCTGGCAGAGAAGAAAAAAAGAGGAGTAGTGGTATATATCAAGGAAGGGATAGATAGTAATATAAGATATACAGACACTGAAGGTAGAATTGTGATGATAGAGTTAAAATTTGACTTCAAAAATATATTATTGGTTGTGATATATGCACCAAATAGTAAACAATTAGAATTCTACAAAAAAGTGCATGAGAAAATTATAGAGCAAAAAATGGAAAATATATGTCTAATTGGAGATTTTAATGCCATTTCGGATGTAAGAAAAGATTATAAATGCGACCAGCAAAATAAAAGTAAGAAAAACACATTACCCAGAACTTTTTCAGAAATGGTTGAAGAGTTAAATATGATAGATAGCTGGAGGTTTTATAATCCCGAAACTAAAAACTTTACATATTACTCGAATCCACACTAGTCTTGGTCCAGGTTAGACATGGCATGGGTATCCGGTATGTTAATGAGAGAGATAGAAACTGTAGAAATTTTATCAAATGATTAGGCCGATCATAATCCATTAATGATGACGTGGAAGGGGCACCAGAGAAAGAAAAACAGATGGACAATGAATTTACAGGTAATGAAAGAGAAAGAATATAAGAAGTATATGGAAAAAGAACTAGAATTGTTCTATAAGGAAAATACAAAACAACACACCTCCCTACAAAATTTATGGGACACTACCAAGGTGTATGTAAGAGGCCTTACAATAGCGTATAATGTAAAAAGGAAAAAGGAGAGAGAAAAAGAATATAATAAAATACGAGAGGAGATTCAAAATTGGGAACATAAATTGCAAGGGAAACCAGGGGATGAAGAAATAAGGGTGAAGTGGATAGCGGCAAAACATAAGCTCAATATATTAGATCAAGGGAAATACGCATTGAATTTGAAATATATAAGGCAGAATCATTTTGAGCATGCAAATAAACCAGGGAGGTGGTTGGCGTATAGGCTAAGGAAGGAAAGGGAAAAAAGAACAATTCAGAAACTACAAGATGATGAGGGGAGGATTCAACAAAGCATAGAGAAGAAAAAGGAAATAATACTTCAATATTATCAAAAGCTTTATGAGAAGGACATAGTAACAACAGAGGAAATTGAACAGTACTTAAAAGGAGAGGGGGTACAAATACTAACAGAGGAGGAAAAAGAATTACTAAATAGGGAGATTACGATGAGTGAATTAAAAGAAGCATTGAAGAGGCAGAAAAATAATAAAACTCCGGGGACTGATGGTTTACCAGTAGAGTTTTACAAAACGTTTGGAGAACTATTAAACGGAATATTATTAGAAGTATATAATGAAGCCCTGTCAGAGGCAAAATTACCAAACACATGGAAGGAAGCGTATATCTCCCTAATACCAAAAGAAAGGGCAGATGCCACATTAATAAAAAATTACAGACCAATTTCTTTGTTGAATACCGATTACAAGATTTTAATGAATATAATTGCTAATAGAATGAAAAAAATATTACATAATAAAATACATCAGGACCAAAACAGTTTCTTGCCCACAAGACAAATAAAAAACAATTTAAGGATGGTAATGGATGTTTTAGAGTATTACGAAGTGCATTCAGAAAGACAGGTGGCCCTGATGTTTCTGGATGCACAAAAAGCGTTTGACCAAGTAAACTGGCAATTTATGAAAGAACAAATTAAAAGTATGAATTTCAGCGATAAATTTACGAAAATGATATCATCAATATACCAGGACCAAAAAGCATGTATATTGGTAAATGGGGATCCAATGGGATTTTTTGGAATAGGTAAGGGAGTAAGGCAGGGATGTCCGCTGTCCCCTTTGCTTTTCATTTTAACGCTAGAAAGTTTATTAATTAGAATTAGGGCGAACAAAGAGATACAAGGACTAAAGATCAAGAGAGAGGAGTACAAGGTCCAAGCCTTTGCGGACGACCTTGTCTTTTTTATAGAAGACCCAATAGAAACAACCCCCAAATTAATAAAAGAAATTGAAAAATTTGGAAGAGTAGCAGGCCTAAAAATCAACAAAGAAAAAACAAACATGATAACAAAAAATATGACAACAAAGCAGGTAGAGCAATTAGTAAATGAGTCACAATTACAGGCAGTTAAGAAAGTTAAGTATTTAGGGATTCAGAACAGTAACAATAAAACAGGACAATTATGAACCTTTGGTTCAGAAAATTAAAGAAGACTTAGATAAATGAGGGAAACTAAGGTTGTCTCTTCTGGGGAGGATAGCAGTGGTAAAATCAAACATACTACCGAGGCTCCTTTATTTATTCCAAACAATTCCAATAAAATTGGATAAGAAATTTTTTGACAATTTAGATAAAATAACTACAAAATTTGTGTGGGAGGGGAAAAAATCGAGAATAAAATTAAACATATTACAAGATGATAAAATTAGAGGTGGTTTCAGTTTCCCGGCGTGGCAAAAATATTACAAAGTTGCTAGTTTACTATGGATCAAGGAATGGATAACTCTGGAGAATCAAAGACTGTTAAATCTGGAAGGACATGACCTAATGAAGGGATGGCATGCCTTTATTTGGAACTCCAGAAACAAGTCATATAAACATTTTAACAATCATACCATTAGGAAATCTCTAATTAGTACATGGCAACAAATTCAATGTAAACATTATATGAAAATCCCTGGTTGGTTGTCGACAATAGAAGCAATCATCCACCCCAATATATTATCAAAACAAAAAATATTATGATACAGAGAAATATTAGATACACAGGGTAAATTAAAAACTAGGGATGAATTAAAAGAACAAGGAATAGTAATAGACTGGTGGCCCTATTCACAAATAAAAATAAGATACAGGAAAGATCAGGAGGACGGGGGAATAGATTTGAAACAAAATAGATTGGATAAATTATTAGAATCTAAAGAAGGGAAATTAATTTTGAAAATCTACAAATACTTACTTGAATATGATTTGGCAGAAGAATTAGTGGAAGGGCAGATGATAGCGTGGGCGAGAAACATTGGGCATAGCATACAGCTAGAAGAATGGGAAAGAGTGTGGGAGACTAACTACAGCATGACAAAATCGGTAGCCTACAAAGAAAATCATTATAAGATGTGGTATCGATGGCATCTGGCCCCCGCGAGACTAGCGAAAATGTACCCAAATGTAGATCCGGCCTGTTGGAAGTGCAGAAAAACACAGGGAACTTTTTACCATGCTTGGTGGCTGTGCCCGATCATTAAGAATTACTGGAACAAGGTAAGAATATGGATAAGAGAAATTACAGATTGTGAAATTGATTTAGAACCTGAGATTTTTTTATTGGGCATGATCAAAAAGAACATCCGAAATGACATAAAATACCTAATACTTCATATAATTACGGCGGCAAGATTAGCGCTAGCACAATTTTGGAAAAGCGATTGACTGCCAACGGATCAGGAATTAATACAAAAAATATATACATGCGCAGAGATGGACAGACTAACTTTAGAGTTACAGGATAAGGAGGACTCTAAATATTATGAAACATGGAATAGATGGTACCAATGGATAAACCAGAGGAAAGGAAATGGGTAGAAATGAAATTTAGAAGAAATTAATATAACAAAAAACAGCACTGTCAGAGGTATAGAGTATGGAATATTTTATTGTATGTTTGTATATATGTACATATAATACATATATTTATATAGAAAAATGGAAATTAGTCAATAGGTGAAGTTTATGTACTGTATATGTAAATTTGTTTCTCAATTAAGAGAAAGGTGTATGTTTTTAAACGTTTTTTCTTTTTTAACAATAAAGATTTTTTTAAAAAAATTAGCTCAGACAAACATCTAGGATTTGCATTTCCTCTTTTGGCCATAGAGCCAGCTATGACCCCTACATAACCGTTACAAGACCCCATAGGAATCTGACAACAGCCAATTAAAGGACATGTCCTTGCACAGAAACAGGAAGCTCAAATACAAAGCCCAAAAAGGTATACAAACCCACCCTGGCAGATCCCTGCCAATCAATTGGGAGAAGGAGGAGGTTTGGATTCGATTTACTAGCATTGCCTGTGTCAACAGATATTTTACAACCTATATCCTGGCGCCAAAGAGCCCTGAGATCCTCTTAACATAGACGAATGTTTATGATAGCTATGTGGGTTGTTTCACTTTAAAGGATAATGGTGTGAATACATGTTTCTTCGGGTTCTCAGGGTAACTAGTAAAGAAAACATCTTCACATTTGTGTATTGACTAAAATCTGCATTCTGACTTAAAGGGAGGGGTCTGTACTGCTTTAATCCTACTTGTCTTGCCTAAGGGTATTCAGATCTTGCTTTAACTTGGTTGCTATCACTTCTCCTTAATAAAAGGATACCACGTTTCAAGAGTCTTTACTTTCTTAAGTTGGAAGGAGAGGCAATCATTACAGAAAACACAATCTGCAAAACAGTCAACCCAGAGAAGCAATCTTCACTCTACTGAGGGGACCTTGCAAACCGTGTCTGAACAAAGCAGAGAACTGGGAGAAGCCGAATGTTGGGGGGAGATATCAACCGCCACCCAGTCAGATGCCTGTTTCGTACACCCCATCGGAGAGGATGAGGTAACCCTGGAGAATCCTGAAAAGCCCTGCTGGTCAATTGCCATCGGGAAGAAAGATAGCTGGAATGAGAGAACCAGAGAAGTCACCCTCAGCCATGGCAACCGAAAACCGGGGTGGAAACTGGAACTAGAAGCCCTTGCTGGCCAGGGGGGACTAACTGAAGCACCACTGAAGGAGGATTGTCTGAAGAGGCATATAACCCAATTGGTGATGGAAACTTTGGAAAATCTCAATATCCGAGGGGAGCCAGAACAATAACCAAAGAGCGCTGAAAGAGCAGCAGTCACGGATGATGCCACGGGAGATACCCCACTTCTGAAACCTCCCTATCGAGCAGATGGCACAGCAGCAGCGGGAGAAGACCCAGCAAACTCTCCCCCCCAGGCAGCATGCACACCGGCACCCATTCCCAACCAGCCCCAAGTCCCACAACTGGAAAGAGAAACTCCCTCCCTTGGGGTGAAATTTGATGGGAATCCACAGCAATTAGGATTCTTTGTGGCACACATACTCACCTACATGCAAGAGTATGGGTGTGATTTCCAAACCCAAGGATCCCGAGTGCGAGTTGTGACCCTAGCCTTAGAGGGTGCTGCTGCCAGATGGATGGTGACCCTGCATAACACCGACATACCAGAACTGCGGAATTTCGACTGTTTCATGATTGCCCTGCAATGACGGTTTGAGAACCCACTAGCAGATCGCAAAGCATGCAACTGCATTAAGGTGGTGAGGCAGGGGCAATGGCCAGTAGCAGAGTATATGGAAGAATTCCAGGACCTCGCGTGTCATGTGAACTGGCCGGAAGATATTTTGGTGAGCTGTTTCAAGGATAGCCTGAGTGATGATCTATACAATGCCTGCATGGCCCAAGGTGCACCTAAATGAGTGGTACATCATCGCCGAAGAAGCTGAGATCGATATGGCCAGAAACCAGTACCGAGTGGGGCGAACATGGAAGAAATTCCCACCCCAATGGAAGCAAGAGTCCCTCAAACCACAAACCGCATTCTTTCCGAAATCCTCAGCCTGTTTCAAGTGTGGAAAAGAGGGACCCCGAGCTGCAGAGTGTCATTTGCAAACACCTGCCTGGAACCACCCACTGGGGGAGAACCATGTAAAACTGGGCTGGCATGCCCTGAGGAGCAGGGAGACCGTAGAATTTCCATCCCCCCCTCTTTGGGGAGGAAACCCTGGCATCTCAGCAGGAGGAATCACACTCATTCGGAAGCGATCCAGAAGATGAACCACTGGTAAGTAAACCAATTAAATCACTTACCCTCCCCTTAAGACTATTTATCCCAAACCAGGTCAGGGAGATAAATATCTCTGCTCTAGTGGATTCAGGGTGCACTCATTGTTTGATCAGCCCAACCTTAGTAGGGAAATTGAGGATTAACATAAGAAAGCTGAAAATCCCAATCAGCTTCTGCCAACTAGATGAGTCAATAGCAGGAGGGGAGCCAGCTTCTTTTGCCACCGAACCTCTACATATAGGCATCGGAAGCCACGAGGAAATGCTTACATTTATGCACCTGGCATGGAATGGCCGTTAGTTTTGGGCCTTGCATGGCTGTAAAAATGGAACCCCAAAATCAATTGGAAACAAGGCATCATAAAATTTCAGATGCATGTGACTTTTGCTGAGAATCCACATAAAAGAACTGAGGGAGCAGAGAACTGAGAAACAGCCATACCTAGTCATGCCATGCCAACTGAGGGCATACCCATAGAGTATAAGGATTTGGCTGAAGTTTTTAGCGAAAAAGCCTCAGATGAGCTCCCTCTCCACCGCGCCACCAACTGTTTGATAGAAAATTTACCCGGCGCTAAACTCCCTAAACCCAAGATGTACAGCATGTCACCGAGGGAGTTGGAAGAGCTGAGAACATTTATTGAGAAAAACCTAGCAAGGGGTTTCATTGAACTAGCCTGACCAAAAATTGCAGCTCCAGTGTTATTTAGAGAAAAAAAAGATTGCTCAAAATGTCTCTGTGTTGATTTTCGTAATCTGAATGCGATCAGTGTGGAGAACATGTACCCCCTCCTCCTTATGAAAGATATGCTAACACACCTTGCTAAAGGGAAATTTTTTTCAAAGCTGGACTTAAGGAAGGCTTACTACCATGTCAGAATTAAGGAGGGGGATGAGTGGAAAATGACATTTAACACCCTCCGTCGGGTGTTACCAATTCAAGGTGCTCCCCTTTGGGTTGCAAGGAGCCCCTGCAGTATTTATGCAGTTAATAAATGAAGTGCTACATCAGCATTTGTATAAGGGGGTCCTGGTCTACTTGGACGACATTTTAATCTATACTGAGACCAAAGCAGAACGTGTAAAACTAGTCAGGGCAGTTTTAAACAAACTCTGCTCTGCCAAACTCTATGCTAAACTTTCCAAATGTGAATTCCACCAAGAAAAGATTGACTATTTTGGGTACCGCATTTCACACCAGGGCTTAGAAATGAACCCTCTAAAAGTACAGGCTGTACTTGATTGGAAACCTCCATGTATGTGTAAACAGTTGCAAAGCTTCCTGGGATTTGCCAACTTTTACTGCCAGTTTATCCCTGCTTTCGCTCAGATTGACCTCCCCATCACCAAGCTCTTAAAAACAAAGGGGGAGGGCAACCCTAAACCAAAGCAGCCATTGAATTGGACTATGGAATACCAGGCGGCATTTGAAAAAACTTAAATGGCTGTTCTCAGCAGAACCAATTCTAAAACACCTGGACACAAAGAAACCATTTGTCATACAAGCAGATGGCAGTGATGTGGCAATAAGAGCAGTCCTGCTTCAGAAAAATGAGCAAGACCAACTACAACCATGCGCTTACACATCCAAAAAGTTGAATGAGACTCAGCAAAGGTGGGCCATTTGGGAGAAAGAGGCTTATGCAGTTCGTTGGGCATTGTTAACCTGGAGACACTTCCTAGAAGGCAGTAAGACTCTTTCTGAAGTCTGGACTGATCATAAAAATATAGAAACCCTAAAGACCCCAAGGAAACTCTCCCCAAAACAAGTACGGTAGGCTCAGTACTTTAAACAGTTTGATTTTACTCTAAAATACATCCTGGGGGAAAAAAACTTTCTGGCAGATGCGCTATCCAGAAAAACGCAATACAATAGTGTGAAGTTAGACATAATCAAACCCATAGAACAAAACAATCAACTAGCTGCCAAAGTAGTCACCAGATCCCAGGCAAAACAAGAAACATTGATGGACAATGACACCACCCAAACTTTTAAACAAGCATTGGCCACTGATGAATGGTTTTTGAACCATAAATCCAGCTGTCTGATGAAAGAAGACTTGGTTTGGGTGGGGGGGGGGAGTTGTATGTTCCAGCCAGCCAAAGATTATGCTTAATGGTAAGGTGCCGCAATTCCAAATTAGCTGGACATTTTGGGTTTGTGAAAACTTTACACCTGATTAAAAGACAATTTTGGTGGCCATCACTAAAAAAGGACATAGAAAGTATGCAGCTAGCTGCCCCATTTGTGCAGCAGCAAAAAGACATCAGGGGAAAACCCCAGGTCTATTGCAGAAGGTAGAGGAACCTTCAGCGCCATGGAGAGAGATTGCTATGGATTTCACTGTAGAATTGCCAAACAGTGAGGGAAATACTGTTATTTGTGTCGTGACAAACCTGTTTTCAAAACAGGCACATTTTATACCTTGCCAAAAGATCCCAGCTGCTAAAAGTTTAGCCAAATTATTTCTAATACACATTTATCGATTTCATGGAGCTCCACAAAGGATCATCTCCAACAGAGGGGTTCAATTCACCTCCAACTTTTGGAGGGCTTTTTTGGACTTACTTGGTACTGGCCAGGGGTTGAGCTCCTCACAGCACCCATCTACTAATGGAAATTCTGAAATTTTGAACTCGGTGCTAGAACAATATGTAAGATGTTTTATTAATTTTCAACAGGATAACTGGACCGAACCTTTGCCTTTTGCTGAAGTTACATTTAATAATGCTGTACATTCAAGCACTGGTTTTACCCCATTTAGAGTAATGACAGGCCAGGATTTCAGTCCCATGCCTGAAATACCCACAGAAGAACCTACCATCCCCTCACTTAAGGAGTGGATGGATAATTTGCAAAACACAGTGTTAGATTAGCCTTAAAGGAAGCTAGAGAGGCTTTTAAAATTCAAGCTGACAAGAAAAGGATGGAACCCAAACCTTTTCATGTTGGAGAAAGAGTATACTTATCTACAAAATTCCTGAAATTCACCCATCATTACAACCATCTAAGAAACTAGGGCCAAACTTCATTGGATCTTTCGCCATCACTAGAGTCATCAATCCAGTAGCAGTTGAACTACTCCTTCCAAAGACACTCAGGCAAGTCCACCCAGTATTCCATATTAGTTTACTCAAGCAAGAAGTAATCTCATCCCTCAGATCACCTGCATCTACACCACCTGTTCTCATCATGATTGAAGGTGAATAACACTTTGAAATCAAGGAAATCCTTGACTCTAGGATCCACAGAGGGAAAATCTAATACTTAGTCGCTTGGAAACATTTACCATCAGCACACAACGAATGGGTCACTAAACACCATGTTAGGGCTCCAACCTTACTGAGAAAATTTCACTCCCAATACCCTAACAAACCTTGTTAATATATGTGACGAAATGGGGTTGAGGGGTACCCCGGACCGTGAACCAGCTCATGAGTAAACACACTGAGACTGAAATGATTCTAACAGAGGCGTCTTGTGTAAAAATATAATTTACTTTAAAACATTTAAAAAGCACTATGTCTTTATGAAAACACATTAAAAACAAAGTCTTGTCTGGGTATGTGAGGCAAGGCTATCTCCCTAGATCCCTCTCCACAATACCGAAAACAGTTCACAAAAGAATAAAGCTAGCATGAAGGTAAGCAGCTTCGGCGTCGATACATCATCAAGGCAATCATAACGAGGGCAGCACGAGCCTCACAGCTGAAAGTCACCTGAAGTAAAAACAGTTCAAACAGCAAACATTGTTTGAAGCTTGTGGGAGGAAGAAGGTCCAGCAACAGCAGTCCCGATGATAGCTTGCGTGCTACAAAACAGCAAAAGGCAAGCATCCGTGGGAGTCTCTCTGTAATGACGTCTGGAGTCCTTATCTGCATTCTTCTCCCATCAGCGGCATTGCCCAAGCTTCCTGCAGGAGCTGTGCATTTAGGCCTAGGAGACTAGGCCCAAGTAGCAAGCGAAAGGTCCTTGCTTATGTAAGGAGTCAACCTGCAATTATCCAGGGCGGGGAAGGCTTGCAGGTAATTGGTAACAGTAGATGGCTTGATTAAAACCATACTGTTTGTGAGTAGGCAGATAGCCACAGCAATCCTGGAAACACTCGTGACAATCCCCTTCTCTGCGGCTATTTGACTCGTTAACAAACATACATTCTACATTGGGTACATATATACATCAATGGGAAGTACATTCACATAGCCATTGACATTTTACCCAGGAGATAGAGGTGTTGGTCACGGGGCAGCGGTTTGGTAAACACGTCCGCTACCTGTTCCTTGGTTTCACAATACACAGTCTTAATGAAACCTGTTTTCACCAATTGCCTCACATGTTTGTTTTGTATATCAATATGGCGTGATCTCTGGCCTACAGCATCGGCTTCCGATATGTTAATGGCAGCCATGTTATCCTCATAGACTTTTATAGGTTGCATGGGCTGCCTCCATAAGCTTACCAGAAGATCGTCAAACCAAACTAGGTTATTGGAAGCTTTGGACAAACTCACATACTCAGCTTCCGCTGTGGAGGTTGCAATTAACTTCTGCTTCCCAGAGTACCAATACACGGGGCTACTATTTAGGTATACAATGTACCCCGAGGTACTTTTTCTAGATCTAACATCCCCTGCCCAATCGGCATCCGAAAAACAACTCAATCTTAATTCTCTAGTTGCTTCTGGTTCCAATAACAATGAATAGTTCACAGTACCTTTTAAATATCTCAGGAGTCGTTTGATTCCGCTCCAATGGTACTGTGTAGGATGTTCAGAATGTCTAGATAACACATTTACACTTAGACTGATGTCCGGTCTAGTCCAATTTGCAATGTACAACAACGACCCAATCACGGACTTGTAAAGGGTCTTATCCTCAAACTCCATGCTCTCAGTGTACATATTCTTAAGGAAATCTGTTGCCATAGGGGTATCACATGGCTTCGCCTCTACCATGCTACACTTTTTAAGCAATTCCTGAATCTTATCTTCCTGAGAAAGCCGAAACCCCTTCTCGGTTTTTACGAATTGCACCCCTAAAAATTTGCTAATGTGACCCAGTGGTTTTAGAGCGAAACTCTTACTTAGGTCCTCAGAGAACTTCTTATGCCTGTTCTCTGATCTGCAAATATATAGTATGTCATCAACGTACAACAGTACTGTCTCCCTAATGTCCTGATCTTCCTTGACAAAAACACACTCGTCAGCTGACGATGGTAAAAAGCCCATCTCTCTCAGGCTTTTTGTGAGACACTCGTACCATCGTTTACCAGATTGTTTTAAGCCGTATAGGCTCTTATTCAACAACCACACATCATCTTCCCGATGGCTTACTCCCTGAGGAATCCTCACGTACAGCTCTTTGTCTAACTGGGCGTGCAGGTACGCGGTCTGAATATCGAACTGATACACATGTTCGCCTCGCATGGTAGCGATGGTGAGAGCTGTTCTCACGCTCTCAGGGCGCACCGTGGGCGAGAAGGTGTCCTCATAATCGTCAGGGAATCTCTGCGAGAATCCCTGCGCTACTAGTCTCGCTTTATAGACAAAACCCCCACCTTCAATGGGCTTTTGTTTGAATAGCCACCTGGTGCCGATCACCCTCTTGTCTTTGGGCAATCTTGTTGGCGTGAATACGTCCAGCCTTCTCAGGCTGTCTAATTCCGTATCCATGGCAGCCAGCCATTTCTGTCGTTCATGGTCAGGTAAGGCCAACACATCCTCATATCTCTGAGGGGTGGCCAAAACCTGGTTGACTGAGGTAACAAAGTCGTTGTACCTCTTAGGCTTATTGCCCCTGGTAACCCTAACTGGTCTGCCTTTAGGAGAGTCACTGACATCAGAGTTGTCCGATGAGTCATCTACGTCGTGACTATCACTATGCGTCTCAGAAGCTGGGTGCCTATCCTTCCTGGCTACCCCCATCTTACGCTTCAATACCCCTTTCAAGGGTGCCTGGGATGCACGCTTCCCAGAACCAGATGTATCCCTATCCTCGGGTAGGTTCTCCGATACATCCTCCGCTCGCCTATGACAACTACGGGAAGGGTTCTGAGTAAGAATCTCATTGGCATGGATCTTACTCCAATTGGCCCCTTCGTGAAAGGTGGCAGACCTCGATATCATTAGTTTCCCGTTAGGGTAGGCAAACCTAAATGCCTTGGAGCCCTGCTCATAACCAACAAATCTCAGTTTAACAGAGATTGGGTCTCCCTTTCTCCTGAGCTCCTTCGGGACATGAACATCGGCCATCGCTCCGAAAACGTGGAGGTGTGCCAAGCTAGGCTTATGGCCGTATAGCACCTCGTATGGGGTCTTCTGCACTACGCTAGACCATACTCGGTTCAAGGTGTAATTCGCGTATCTAACTGCTTCTACCCAATACGCGAAGTTTAATCTGGAATCCTCTAGGGCGCACCGCATCATAGTTTGTAACACGCCATTGCGTCGTTCTGCGACGCCATTTTGAAATGCAGAGTAAGGCGCGGTGCGTAAGTGGACTATGCCCTTACTCCTCAACCAGCTGGAGAACTGCCTGGAATTAAATTCAGTACCCCTGTCAGTTAAGATTTTCTTAACTCTGACCTTATGCTGGTTCTGGACTAAGTTACAAAATTCCTTAAACTTAGTCAACGTTTCACTCTTGGACATTAGGGGAAAAACAAATCCAAATCTGCTATGGTCGTCTACTATGGTAAGAAAGTACCGTCTCTTACCCACGGAAGGTGCGAATGGACCCACCAAATCCATGTGGACGAGCTGAAACGGGTGTTCAGAGTACCTCTGAGACTTCTTGGGCGCAGATTTTACCTTCAACTTTGCACTCCTACAAATTGAACAGTCTAGGAATGTGTTACAGTCATTGATCTTGGTTCCCCTTGAGTGTTCGGTTACCTTTTTCACTATAGGAAAACTCACATGACCTAGCCTGCGATGCATCAAGTGAGCACATTCATTGTGCAATGGCTCTCCTATAGAAATTGCATTAGCATTTTCAGGTTTCCTATTATCTGACTCTAAGTTAAAATTTAAAAACTTTTTATTAACTTTACATTTGTCTTTACAAGGCTTCCTCTGGTGAAAGTCTTGATCCTCATCACCTAGTTCTAACTGTGATTCATTGTTACTACCAATTGAGATAGTATAATTGCTATCACTGCGGGTCTCAGCATTCATATTGGGGGAATAATAAGGCAAGCCACCTATCTTCAAAACCTCCCCAATCACACATTTGTTGTTTTTGATCACAGCTGTTCCTCCCGAGAACAGAATCTCCATTCTGGGGTTCTCACATATCCTCATTAGGCTTAGCAAATTATGATCTATCTCTGGTACATACAATGCTCCATGAATCTTTCCTATCCCAGGAATATAAACATCTCCAATGCCAACAACATTGACCTTTTTACCGTTTGCAACTTTGACCATGGATTGATGCCTTCTCATATTAACAAACAACCTTCGGTCACTGACAACATGGTTACTGGCTCCACTGTCCATTAACCATAGTTGCTCTCGCTGTTCCCTTGTAAGCTCTGACTCAGTAGTTTCCACTATACCTACAGAGCCATCATTAAACCTGGGTTTGTTCCCTTTGTTGCCTTCATTCGGCTTTTTACCCCTTCTGTGGTTAGGAACGTCTCCACTTGGCTTTCTGCCTGGAGGAAGTGACCTCCTTTTACATTTATTATCAGAAGGTGTCTTTACACTTGCCCTAGCATTTACATTTTGTGGGCAATCCCTTCTATAATGTTCTGTTGAACCACAATTGAAGCATTCCCCGATAGCATATGCTCTATCTGAACTATCGGGCCTTCTTAAAGGTTTTTCCTTTTTGTGAAAAGCCACCCTGCATTTTCGCAAGTTATCTTCTGCAATCAATCTACCAGATAACACTTCTAAAGATAAGTTATTACAACTAACATTATCCAATTGCGATATAAAATTATCCCAGCTAGGGTCAAGGGAATTGAGTATAACAGTAATGAGGGTTTGTTCAGACACTGTTTCCCCCATCAACATCAATTCCTGCCTTAACCTGTTTAACTCACATAAGTGTTCATTAATATCTACTCCCGCCTTCAACCTTGCGGAATAGAACTCCCTATAAACTCTGTTTGTAACATGGGAGCTTTTTGAACAAAATAGCTTATGCAGTTTCACCCAAACTTCTGTTACGGTCAGGTTACTAGGTATACTGGGATATAGTGCAGGGTCAATGGACATCAATAAAATACAAAAGGCCTTATGATGTAAAAGATCAACTTCTAAGGACCATGGTCTAGGTGGGGGTTTTAACAACAACGATAAAACATTCTCTTTCATTAAAATTACTTGAATACTTTTAACCCATTCCTTAAAATTTCCTCCACCCACACTTAAACTTTTAAAATTAGGAGGAAGGACCTGTACATTATTAAACGTGGAAACAGACATTAATTGGTGTTCAAAATGTGGTCCATCCTGGAACGGGCAATAAGGCATTGGAATAGAAGCACACAGCACAGTGTCTTCTATCTGGCATTCTGACAATCGTTCCTCCCCAATGGGAGGGATTAAAACTTCAGGTTGTGCGGATGCAAAGCTCATCCTGGTTTGATCACAAAAACTTGAGGGTCCTCTCTGGTGCACATCTCTAGGAATTTTTGGACGCGCTCCCAAATTCCTATCTTCAGTTGAGGCAGCCTCCGGAACCGTCCTGGATGTCGATGTCATCACGGATGGATATGTCCCACTCGTGGTGTGCGCTGAATTAGTCGCAGACATCAGGGGTGCTTTGGTATGTGCAGCTCCTATTTGTTGAGCCGATGGTGCCTGCAAACCATCGCCTAAAATGGTTGCCAAAGTTTCTATCACACTTGCAACCTTACGCTCAACATGAGAGTCTCTTAAATTTTTAGCAGAAGTCACTGATGTCATCAAGGGAGCTAAAGTCTTTATGGCCTGATCTATGATGGCTTCAACAGCAGGTGGCGCAATATCAACTTGGCCATGCTGGTTTAACAAAGAAGCAGGAACATTCGGATCAGGCAGTCTGTTATCCCCCATTTTCCACTTATGGTCTGAGGTGGGGGTTTTAGGAAAAGATTGAAAGTTTCTTACCGATCCGGTGTTTTGTAGGACTTCGATCTTCTTTCCTTTCGCAGCTGGATTCTTTAATAATCCGCTAGAATCAGCAGTCGGGTTCTGACTTACTGTGGGCAAACCTAAAAGCTGAAGGATTGCCTTCCTAAACTCATCATCCACCTCTGTATTTGTTTTCAGGACCTGAAGTGGCGTTCTTCCAGTCTCTACTTCTTTAGGTGATGATGGTTTACTCACTATCTTGGGCCCTTCAAAAGTTGAGGCCTCTGCTCCAAAACTTACAGCTCCACTATTCTCTAAATCAATTAGAGTTTGGGGTTTTTCAGCCAAAACATTTTTGGCCTGAGCCCCGGACAGTTCAGTTTGTGACTTCATACTTTTCGCTGCTGCTGCTGCCCTGGTCAACATCTATTCAACTGCAGACATTCCAGTCTAGCGCGTTACCACATGAGCGTAGGTTCGTTAAACCATCCTCTGCTACCAACTCTGACGAAATGGGGTTGAGGGGTACCCCGGACCGTGAACCAGCTCATGAGTAAACACACTGAGACTGAAATGATTCTAACAGAGGCGTCTTGTGTAAAAATATAATTTACTTTAAAACATTTAAAAAGCACTATGTCTTTATGAAAACACATTAAAAACAAAGTCTTGTCTGGGTATGTGAGGCAAGGCTATCTCCCTAGATCCCTCTCCACAATACCGAAAACAGTTCACAAAAGAATAAAGCTAGCATGAAGGTAAGCAGCTTCGGCGTCGATACATCATCAAGGCAATCATAACGAGGGCAGCACGAGCCTCACAGCTGAAAGTCACCTGAAGTAAAAACAGTTCAAACAGCAAACATTGTTTGAAGCTTGTGGGAGGAAGAAGGTCCAGCAACAGCAGTCCCGATGATAGCTTGCGTGCTACAAAACAGCAAAAGGCAAGCATCCGTGGGAGTCTCTCTGTAATGACATCTGGAGTCCTTATCTGCATTCTTCTCCCATCAGCGGCATTGCCCAAGCTTCCTGCAGGAGCTGTGCATTTAGGCCTAGGAGACTAGGCCCAAGTAGCAAGCGAAAGGTCCTTGCTTATGTAAGGAGTCAACCTGCAATTATCCAGGGCGGGGAAGGCTTGCAGGTAATTGGTAACAGTAGATGGCTTGATTAAAACCATACTGTTTGTGAGTAGGCAGATAGCCACAGCAATCCTGGAAACACTCGTGACAATATACTATCATGAAATTTTGTTTATATTTGTTTTTTTTACAGGTGGACCCTTTCATTTTCTAAGGAGGTTAGCATGTCAAATTCCTAAGAATGATACTGCCAATCAATTGGGAGAAGGGGGAGTCTTGGATTTGATTTACTAGCATTGTCTGTGTCAACAGATATTTTACAACCTATATCCTGGTGCCAAAGAGCCCTGAGATCCTCTTAACATGGAGGAATGTTTATGATAGCTATGTGGGTTTTTTCACTTTAAAGGATAATGGTGTGAATACATGTTTATTTGGGTTCTCAGGGTAACTAGTAAAGAAAACATCTTCACATTTGTGTATTGACTAAAATCTGCATTCTGACTTAAAGGGAGGGGTCTGTACTGCTTTAATCCTACTTGTCTTGCCTAAGGGTATTCAGATCTTGCTTTAACTTGGTTGCTATCACTTCTCCTTAATAAAAGGATCCTTTTGAACTACCTCGTTTCAAGAGTCTTTACTTTCTTAAGTTGGAAGGAGAAGCAATCCTTACAGACCCACTCACAACTCTGTTTTGTTCCACTGACCCATATTAGCAAAATAATGCTTAGGATCATTAAAACTTTACAGAGAAAGGGAAATGCAGATGTTCAAACTGACATTAAACAAAAGGCTGAGGAATAAAAAATGTTGTTGATGCTCACTGGATAATTGAAAAATCAAAGAATACCCAAAAGAATTTAATGATTCTAAAATGCAATCCTTGACCATAATAGTGTCTTAGTTTGGGAAAATACTATCAAACTGTCATATGTACTTTGGAAATTGGGAATTCCAGAACATCTCACTAGAGATAAGGACTACACCCCCTCTCCGAGGGTTCTGGAAAGCTCTTAAAACCTGGTTTTGGTCCCAGGCCCAGTGTTTTTTGTTTTTTGTTTTAATTTGATTTATATGCCGCCCTTCTCCGGAGACTCAGAGCGGCTTACAATGCATTAAGCAATAGCCTTCATACTTTTGTATATTTTATACAAAGTCAGCTTATTGCCCCCACAATCTGGGTCCTCATTTTACCTACCTTAGAAAGGATGGAAGGCTGAGTCAACCTTGAGCCTGGTGAGATTTGAACTTGCAGTAATTGCAGGCAGCTGATGTTAATAACAGTGCTTTAGTCTGCTGCACCACCAGGGCTGTTTATGTATTAATCATTGTATTTCTGGCTCCCTTATTTTATTTTTAATATTTTTATTAAAGTTTTCCAAATACATAAAACTAAAACAAATTAACAAATTAAAGTGCAGAATTTTTTTTTTTAAAAAAATGAAAAATAGAAACTTCCCTTTTCCTTTGCAGCAAGGACATTGACAAAATTCTCTTTTACTCTATTACTAAAAAAACCCTTTAACTTTTTTCCATTATCCAATTTTCTTTCTCATCAGAATCATAAATTATAAGTGTATTTTTTTCTATATCTATAAGTTTTTTTTTAAAAAAAATGTGTTGTTTATAAGATTGTTTTAGTTTGGGTTGTCCATGTGGTTTTTATGTGTTAATTGTTTAAATGGATTTTGGTATGCTGCTCAGAATCTATTGGAATTGAAGTTAAATTAAATGCAAATAAATAAATAAATAAATAAATAAATAAATAAATAAATAAATAAATAAATAAACTCATTGTCTTCATGTAAAGCCTATACACAAGTCAGAAAGCCACAGTATGGATAGACTGTGATGAAACAGACTGATTTCATTTATTAATTAATTCATTTGATTTATATGCTGAATAAGTTAAAGAAGAACAGATCAAAAGAAGATGAATGTGGAATAAACTTGCAAACCACCTTGTACTATACTGATGATACTACTCAGCTAACTGAAAAAGCAAATGATCTGTGTAATGGAAGCAGCAAAATAAAAAAAAACCGGGATAAGATTACATATACATATATAGAAGACCATATGACAACATCTATAATAACTAGCCTTAAAATGCCATTGAAGATATCAAAGTGGAGGACAGCTGCTCCACTTTGTTCGAGCTGTTATAGGATTAACAGGCACTCAAGAAATATGCTACAGATTAGCATTTGATAGGGTAGTAATGAAAGAAAAGATATTACAAAGTGTTGTAACACGTCTGTTCCTAGAGCTGGAATTGTTAGTAAGTATGATGCACAATGGTGCAAGTTTGGGAACCACTAGAGGTGCCATGAAGAATTACTGAGAAAATGAAGGTGATGTGAATTGAGAAAGTTTGGGAACCTCTCACCTAGAGCATTTGTTGAAGAATATTTTAATCAGCTGTAGCTGTAGCAATAGATATTGTTTTAATGTCGGATTGATTTGCAATAGATGCTTTACCGTATTCTACAAGTCTACAGTATACATACTTTTTTACAATATGTGTACTGTAGAGTTGCACAAGCAGACAGCATACAAGTATTTGTAATGAAAATAAACAAATAAGATTAACAATAATCTTATTGCTCCAGGACCAAAGAAACAAAATGAAATATTAGAAAATATAGGGCCACACATAGAATGTTAACCATAAAGACACAGTAATATTTATAATAGATTTGCTAGCTATAGCTTTTGTTCTACAAAACATTAGACAGGAAGGACTGACATATAAATAAGTACATAAAAATAATAAAACATATCTTTCCATTAAAATAGCTTTAAATTTTTTTTATTTTTAAATATATATCAATATCAATACATGAACAGTGTGGTCCCTGGGTATAATTCATTTTGATACAAACATCAATAATGATAATCATAATAATTGTTATATTTATTAAACTTAAATAATCCTAGTATATGCATGGTTTTTTTTAAAGTAGTTATTCAATATTTCATTATTCCCTGTTAATGCCAATAATGTTGTAAGCAAACATGGTAATACCATCTTTCCCCCTCTAATCTTTTCCATCGAATTATTACTTATATTCTATTATATAGAAAGAGAGAGAGAGAGAGAGAGAATTATATCTGCTACTATTCCCTTTTTTTATTGAAAAGTTTTAACAAGTATTACAACAATTTTTCCCATCCCCCTTCCCCCACATTCTCTCCTCCAAATTTATATATATCTTTTTAATAGTATTTTAATGTTTGTAGTCTATGTTTTTATTTGGCTGTACACCATCCTGAGTCCTCAGGGAGAAGGGCGGTATATAAATTTGATATAAAATAAAATAAATAAATAAATAAATAAATAAATAAATTTGTATGGTCCTTCAAATACGCTGAAATTTTGGCCATCTCTGCTAAATTCACTACTTTTAGTGTCCATTCTTCAATAGTAGGCAAGTCTTCCTTCTTCCAATACTGCACCACCAAGAGTCTGGCTGCTGTTATTAAATTTAAAATCAACTTAGTCTCTATAACAGTACAATCTGTAATTATAGCTAACAAAAAGAACTGTGGAGTAAATTTTATCTTCTTTTTGAGAATATTTTGAATAATCCACCATATTTTTATCCAAAATGCCTTAATTTTTTTACATGTCCACCATATATGATAATACGTAGCATCATCACATTCACATCTCCAACACTTCGGTTGCACACTTGGATACATACAGGCTAGCTTTTTAGGATCTAGATGCCATCTATAAAACATTTTATAAAAATTCTCTCTTAAATTTTGGGCTTGCGTAAACTTCACATTTCTAACCCATATTTTTTCCCATGTTTCCATCATTATTGGTTCTTCAATATTTTGTGCCCACTTTATCATACAGTCCTTAACTAACTCCGTTTCTGAATCTATTTCTACCAATGCATTATACAACTTTTTTATATGCATTTGACTTTGATCTCTAATCTGTTTTACCAGGTTCTCCTCATTTTGCGAAATACCAATTTTCTGATCGTCTCTCCATCTAGCTTGCAACTGTACATATTGAAACCATGTTCGAATTATCCTTTCTTCTCTTAGTTGATTCAAAGATTTTAATTGTAGTATACCTCTTTCCTTGTTAAGAAGCTCTTTATATGTAATCACATCTTGTTTTTGCTCTACACTTATATTCTCTATCGCGTGTCTGGGTATTGCCCACATTGGTAACTTCTCGTTTAATTTATACTTATACTTTTTCCAGACATGCAATAAAGCATTCCTTAATATGTGACTTTTAAAAGTCTTATCCACTTTCTTATCATATAATAAATAAGCATGCCACCCGTAAACCAAATCATATCCCTCAATATTCAGTATTCTTTCTTCTGTTGAGTTCATCCAATCACTCATTGCTGATAGGGCAGCTGCCTCATAATATAGTCTTAAATTGGGCATTTTGAGACCTCCTCTTTCACGTATATCCTGCATTATTTTTTTGTTTTATTCTCGGTCTCTTCCCTGCCCAAACAAAATTATTAATACCCTTCTGCCATATCTTTACATTCTCATCTTTTTTAAGTATTGGTATCATTTGAAAAAGAAACAAAAACTTAGGCAAAACATCCATTTTTACAGCTGCTATTCTTCCTAACAAGGATAATTGTAATTTTTTCCAGTTTTCCATCTCTCTTTGTATTTTTTGCCACAATGAATCATAATTATGCTTAAATAATTTCACATTTGATGTCATAATGTAGAGCCCTAAATACTTAACTTTTTTTACAATTTCAAATCCTGTTAGTTTTTCTAATTCATCTTTTTGATTTTTGAACTAAAAATTCATATTTTTAGTTATTATCTTCGTTTTCCCTGCATTTATTTTATATCCAGATACTTGTCCATATTGATTAATTATGTCCATTAAACCTACAACCGACTGTAATGGTTGGGTTAAAGTAACAACCAAGTCGTCTGCGAATGCTCGTAATCTGTAGTCATACTGCCTAATTTTAATTCCACTTATTTTGTCCGACTCAAGTATCTTACTTAACAAAAATTCCAAGGTCAAGATAAACAATAATGGAGACAAAGGACATCCTTGTCTTGTTCCTTTTTCTATATTAAAAGTATCTGTTAAACTACCATTAATTATTATTTGCGCTGTTTGTTTTTGATATATTGCCTTAATAGATTGTGTAAAATATTCTCCAAACTGCATCTTTTCTATAATTTTCAATAAGAATTGCCAATTCAATCGATCAAATGCTTTATATGCATCAAGAAATATCAGCACCGCAGGGATTTGGTTGTTCTTCCCCAAATACTCCAATAAGTTAACAACTTACATTACTCTTCATTTGTCTACCATTTATAAAAACAGTTTGATCATTATGAATCATTTGTTCCATGACTGTCATTAACCTATTTGCTAGTATTTTAGCAAAAATCTTGTAATCTGTATTTAAGAGTGATATGGGCCTGTAATTTTTTGGCTGGGTGTGGTCTTGCTTCTCCTTTGGAATCAGAGAGATATAAGGTGTCTTCCAAGATGGGGGTACATCTCCTCCAGATTGTATATTAGTAAATAATTCTTTGAGTGGTCCCACCATTTCTAACTGCAAGTGTTTATAATAAGCAGCTTTCAAACCATCCGTCCCAGGAGCTTTACCCACTTTCAACTGCTTAATTGCAAACATAATCTCCTCAGAAGTTATTGGTTGATTTAAACCCTCCCTTTGCTCTTTTGTAATTGTCTATTTTCTCTATGGTCCGTGATTTTTGTTTTTTCCTTAACAAATATGCTAACCATCTCCCTGGTTTATTAGAATTATTAGTATTATGTTTAGCATATTGCAAATTAGTTGCAACCTGATCTGCCATTAACATATTAAATTGCCCTTGCAATAAATTAATTGCCTCTTTTATTTTCTTGTCTGCTGGGTTCAATATCAAAGTTTGTTCTTTTTTTTAAATTTCCTCTTCTAAGTCCTTCCTTTTTTCCCCCGTTTACGTCTTTTATTATTCAAATATATCAAAATACCTCTCATATATGCTTTACTTGCATCCCAAACCATTTCCATAGATGTACCCTTATGCATATTTATAATGAAAAATTCTTTCATAATTTTTTTTACATTCTTTTACATTTTCCTCATATCTAAACAGATTTTCATTTAACCTCCAAGACCTCTTAGATCCCCTTCCATACTCTAATTCCATCCAAACTGGACTATGATCCGTTAAAACTCTTGGGCAGATCTTCGTCTTCTTCACCCTAGAAAAAAGATAATTTGTAATTAATATAAAATCAATCCTAGAGAAAGATTGATGTCTATCAGAAAAAAAGGTAAAGTCTTTTTCTTTGGGGTTCCTCTCTCACCAGATATCTCTCAACTCCATATCATCCATCATTTCAAAAAACAATTTTGGCAATCTGGCACGCGTTGAAATATTCTGCAAGAGCCCCTTCTTATCTTTTTTAGTGTCCAAAACTCCATTCCAATCACCCAGTAAGATACATGATTTAGAATCCCATTGTAGTAACTTGGAATGTAAAAGCTTATAAAATTTTTCCTGTTGTTGGTTCGGTGCATAAACTCCAATTAAAAGTATTTTTCTCCTTTTATTAAGAGTTCAATTGCTATAAATCTTCCTTGATCATCTGCTTCAATTAATTTGGCAACTAAGTCTTTTTTTAGGTATAACTATACCATTCTTCTTCTCGGGAGCAAATGCAACAAAATGTATACCTAATCTTGCATTTATTAAATATTTTTGATCTTTGCTTCTAATGTGAGTCTCTTGTAGACAGATTACATCATTTTTAAACTGTTTCAAATAATGAAATATTTTTCTCCACTTTTGTGGTGAATTTAGGCCATTAACATTCCAGGTCAAAAATCTAGTTGCCATTCTTGGGCCCTGAAGCTTTTGGAGCATCTGCTGGAATTCTCCATGCATTTTACTTTTTGGCCTTGCTCCTCCCACTACTTCTGTTTTTGTAGTTTCTTGAATCATCTGGAGTTGCTGCACTCTTAATTCTTCTTGACGCTTGGCTGCCACTTGGGTCTGTCTTTGATCCTTAGGTTCTTCTATTTTTTTCGAATATCTCCAAAGCTTGAGCAGTAGTCGAAAGTTGTATTAAGTCTTCTTGAGTAATCAAAGCCCCCCCTCTTTAGCCTGTGCCAACAATTCTTCCTTCTCCCCCTTTCTTGCCACCTTTTCTGCTTCCGTCTTCCTTCTAGCTTCTGGGGACTGTGGGTGTCCAGCCTTTAGTACATTGGTGTAGAAATCTCTTGCCTTCCACACTGAGTTAAAACGATGTCTTTCTCCTGAATAATTCACCACTAGTCCAGCTGGAACCTCCCATCTGTACTGTATCTGACGGTTTCTCAGTTCCTCCACCAGAAAGCCATAATCCCTTCTGGCTCTCAACATTTTAGGGGGGATTTCTTTCAGTATTAAAACCTCCTGCCCCTGCACTTGAAGTTTATTCTTAAAAGTGACTTGTAGGATTTCATTGCTTATTCGCCTTGTTGTAAAATAAACTACAATGTCTCTTGGTAGATGTTTCTGTCTGGCAACCCATGAATTGACACGGTAAATTTTGTCAATTTGCCATTCAAAATTTGCTTTTTGGTCTCCCATTATCTGTGCAAATGCTTCTGAAAAAATCTCTCTCAAATTCTCTTGCTTATTTTCTTTGAGGCCTCTTATTTTCAAAGCAAATTCCATATCTCTATATTGTATCATTATCACATTGGCCTCTGCTCTTTCCATCTTATTCTGGACCTCCCCCATTTTATTTTCCAGATTCTCATTAGACTGCTTAATTTCTTCCACTTTTTCATCTATTGCTTCAATATGGCCTGCCAGACCTTGTACTGCCATGATAATATCTTCTCTAATTTCTTGATTTCATTTTTGAATAATCTCTTTAATTTGTACTATCTCCTCAGCAACATCTTGAATTTTATCCTCAAACATTGAAGCAATTTTTTTTTTCTGTAACAAAGGCTTGTATTTTAAGGACTTCCTGCAACATTTCAAATGTTAATATTGGTGGTTCCATTGGAACTGAGAGAGATTGCAATTTGGATGTTTGAGCTGGTGAGGCCCAGCACTTTTAGTGACAATAGTCTTTACTTGTTTTGAAGCCATCTTTAGTTTCCAATTTGAATTTATTTAGCAATCAGAACAACAAATCCACCAAATCCAAAAATTCCCAGTCTTTAAATAATATCAATCCCTTTTTTAAAAAAATCACTGCTGTAGTCTTTTTAGCCTTTAATCTTTTTTTTTTTTTTGAAGCAAAAATGTCTAATTTTGAACAGGGGCTACCAGCACTAAACAAAACTTTCCTTTTTAACTTTCGTTTTCATGCCCCATTAAAGCTCAATCGCCATCTTGGTTTCACTTTCTCCCCTTAATGAGTCAGAAGGAAGTAATACACATTTGAAGTTAAAGTTCAGTACTTGCAAATCTGATCTCTCCTGAGTTTGCTCAGCCTGCTTCCGAATGAAGTTTATTCCAAGCGTTATTTGCAGGGGTGGTTACGGCATCTTCTTCTGCTTAAAGCAGAAATATCCTGGATCCGGAGCTCTGTCGGGCTTCCAGGGAGCTCTCACCCTTCGAGCCCCAGAATTGGTCCTGGGGCTTCTTGGGGAGCTCTACCTGCACCCGTCTGCTCTCTTCCTCCCCTTTTCCCGGGGAGAAAGTTTCCAAGCTGCTAGACAGCTGATTTGCGCTGTTCTAGTGGCTTTACGAGATCGCGGGGCTGGCACTCACAAAAGGAGCGTCTTCAGCGCCTAGGGTGCCACTGGAAGTCCTATTCCCTCTATTTCTTATTTCTACCTCTATTCTAACTTCTAATCAGCTCACTATTGCAAATAGTGCAAATCCAGATGCCCTAAGCTCTATGGTCTCCCCAAGATACACAAAGAAGGAACCCCACTTAGACCCATAGTCAGCTCCATAGGCTCACCTCTGCAAAACCTAGCCAAATTTCTTGTCAAACAACTACTGCCCTATGCAGAATCCATCACCTCACACGTAAAAAACTCATTCCAGTTCATAGAGATCATAAAGAAACAAAACTTACAGCCCAGCGACCTACTCGTGAGCTTCGATGTCATATCCCTCTTCACCCAAGTGCCAATCAAAGAAGCCTTGACAGCTATCCAAAACAAATATAACCCCCCAAGCACTTCCTAGATCTGACCAGCCACTGCCTATCCAACACATACTTCATCTATAACGGACAAAAATACAAACAAATAGAAGGAGCACCCATGGGATCACCCCTCTCACCTGTCACTGCAAACCTCTACATAGAACACTTTGAAACCCAAGCTCTAGAAAAATCTGATCACAAACCCAAACTCTGGCTCAGATACGTAGACGACACCTTCATAATCTGGCCACATGGGAAAGAAAAACTGGACAACTTCCTCACACACCTCAACAGCCTACACCCCAAAATACAGTCACCATGGAAACAGAAGCTAACAACCAACTTCCCTTCCTGGATGTCTTAGTCTACAAGAAATCCAATGGCTCCCTAGGACATACCATCTACCAGAAGAAAACACACACAAACTGCTATCTGCATGCACTCTCACACCACCACCTAGCACAGATCAAATCCGTAGCCAAGACACTCATCTCCAGAACAAAATGCTTAGCTGACGAACAACACCTAAAAACCGAACTACACACTTTATTTATTTATTTATTTATTTATTTATTTATTTATTTATTGTTTATATTTATATACCGCCCTTCTCCCAAAGGACTCGGGGCGGTGAACAGCCAACAGATAAAACAAAAGAAAAACAAAATTTAAAAACAGTATTAAAATCCGATTAAATTAATTTGGCCCACAATTAAAAGCACCCCTGTATTAAAATCCATAATTAAACAGTTTAAAAATTAAAACAATTTAAAAGAGTTAGGCCAGCCTGGCTTGTTGGAATAAAAATGTCTTTAGGGCATGGCGAAAGGTGCGTAGATCTGGAATCCGCCGTATCTCTGGGGGCAGCTCATTCCAGAGAGTAGGTGCCCCCACAGAGAAGGCTCTCCCCCTGGGGGCTGCCAGTCAGCATTGTTTGACCGACGGCACCCTGAGGAGCCCCTCTCTGTGGGAGCACACTGGTCTGTGGGAGGCTATCGGTGGCAGAAGGCGGTCTCATAAATACCCAGGTCCTAAGCCATGGAGCGCTCTAAAGGTGGTAACCAATATCTTGAAGTGCACCCGGAAGACCACTGGGAGCCAGTGCAGTTCACGCAGGAGAGGTGTTACATGGGAGCGCCGAGTCGCCCCCAAAACCACCCGCGCGGCCACATTCTGGACCAGTTGGACCCTCCAGGTACTCTTCAAGCGTACTAATGTACTAACATCCAACAGATTCCAAAGAAATAAGATTACCAACCTAATCCAAAAAGAAACCCCCACTAAAATCCAAGACAGAGAACAAGAAAATGGCAAAGCCCTCCACCCATACATAAAAGGCACCACAGACAGAATCAGCAAGATCTTCCACAAACACAACATCAAGACAGCATTCTGCACAAACCAAAAAATATCCACCATCCTAAGAAACCCCAAAGGCAAAATTGAGTTAGAAAATCAAGGAGTATATGAAATCCCATGCAGCGCCTGCCCCACATACATTGGACAAACCAACAGAAGAATAAGTGCACACATTGAAGAACACAAGAACTCAGTCAGAAAAGAGGAACCAATTTCTTCCCTGGTCCAACACCTTAAAGCCACAGGACATGAAATTGACTTTAAAAAGACCAGAACTATCGCCAAAACTGAACACTTTAACAACAGAATAATCAGAAAAGCCATCAAGATGGAAAAATGCCCACACAGCATGAATAAACAAGATGATACCTCCCGCCTACCAGCCATTTGGAAACCCGCCCTTATTGACAACCATTTCCTAACACAAAGAATGACACCAGACCCACACTCACGAGAGCCACAAAGGATGTCACCACCACACATCCACGCAAAAAGCAAACCCAAACCCACACCGATGAGGCACGACCACAAACAAGAAGCCAGACCACAGCTGCATCATTAGCCACTTTAAACCCCTCCAATCCATACATGAAGCAAATTGACACCCACCATGAAGATATGGCACGACCACGAACGCGCAGCCAAACAACAGCAATGCAGCTCACCAGCTCAAATCCCCCTTCAACTCAGACTAACCCGAGCACAACCAAGCCCCCACCCAAACAGAACACACCTCCATCCAATCAGAACACAGCCAAGCTCCCACCCAATCAGTTCACACCCCCAATGGCAGTTAAATGAAGAAACAGCTGTGATCACACATTGCTCCTAGAAGCACAAAGCCGAAGACACCAGCGTGAAGATGACGAATGAGACTTTGTCGAAATGTTGCCAAGACACTTTCAATTTTATGCGAGAGAAAACCTGAATAACCAAAGACCTACATATAAACACTCATGAAAACCTATATATATTGTTCTTTTTTCGTAGGTCTATATGTGCATTACTGTTCTAACCAGGGTTTTTCTGTGTAAATCAAGATGTTTGTATAGCCATAGTTAAGTGACATCACAAATCACTATTTTCTAGGCTTCATCAGACATTTAAGCAGCATTATGCTGTCTGCTGCAAGATTTAAGGGAGACTAAAATAGATCTATTTCTGGCTTATTTGCCTTATAATCGCATAGGCAATTAGTTTTTAGCTACTGAGGTAAGCTAATTATTTTTGCAAATATGCCAAAGAAGTAAAAACAAATACAGAATGCATTTTGCCGAAGATATAGATATAGATATCTGCTCTCTCTAATGAAGAAGCAAAAAGAATTTTACAAAGGCTTCAGGAGGAAAATAACGGAAGAGCTGCTTTTGAAGGCGAAGCACTACGACTGAGGTAAGTAACGCCCCCTTCCAATTATGCATGCTCTCAAACTGTCCTCCCAGAACCCGAATTTGAAATGCTTGGTGCAAGGCCAAAGTTTCCACAAACGGTGAAGCATTTTCCCTCCTACGCAGAGAGAGAAACAATTTATTATCCTCCTCAAACCTTCAGGATCACTCCTAATGAATTAGCTATAAAAAACTATCGTGATCAAATTGAAAATTTTGAACATGAGCTATCCCAAGGCAAAAATGGCTTTATCTATGCTTGAGCAAGATAAGAGAGAGTCTTGTGTTTTAAAATCTCTAAAAACGCCAGTTTGCCTTCTCCTTCGGAGCCAAAGACACACCCCATGGTGGATTTTGTGTCAGGCCAATCAGAACAGAGAGCTGTGCACACGTCACATGTGTCACATGATCATCTCTATTCTCAAATTACAAGTGCCACGAGTACAGAAAAATTACCTGAGCTGCCTAAAACTAAAGTTGCAGCACCATCTGCTGGCAAAAGTAATTTACTAGAGAAAGCTGAAATGCACTGCTTCTTGAGAGAGCAATTACAATTGTTGCAAAAGACTTTATCAGAGATGTCCTTAACTCATTCAGATATTCAGTCTGCAATGCCACAAGTGTCTCCACAGGCTCAATCTCCAGCACCCCCTGGTGGTACTGGTGTCCTTTTAGATGGAACACAACAACGCTTAATGCAGCAAAGGCAAATGACTGCGTCCCCAGCAGGTCATGTTAATATTGCAGCTCAAATGCCACAGCTCCAACCACAAATGCATGCACACGTGCCTCTAGCTGTGCAACCAGGACCATTCGTTGGTCCACAACAAGCACAGCAAATACCACAGGTATTTTTACCAGCACAGCCAGCATACCAAATGCATGTTCCTCACCAGGCATTTTCTGTTGCTCCACTAGCTGGTGAGTCAAAATTAAAGATGTCAGGACAGAATTATAAGGCCTGGGTCAGTGAGATTGGATTGTTACTTCGCAGAGAAGGTACTCACTGTATGGTTTTTAATCCTCCTGCTCAGCCATGGACTCCTGCAATAAGAGACTTAGAGACTAAAGCTTGCACAACATTATTGATGTCCATGGATACTGAACTGCAGGTCACTTTTCCACCTGATGCAACAGCCCAACAAATTTGGGTCCAATTGGAAAATTGCTATAGGCATGTTTCAATTGAATCTTCATGTTTACTCATGTCTGAGTTCCATGGTTTGAGATTGAAACCTGGTGAACAAATTGGAGGACATTTAACCAAACTGAAAGGAATCAGAAGAGAATTGAGAGAAAGAGGCTATCTTATTGATGATATTCAAATGATCAGCATTATTATTAACTCATTGAATTATGAATGGAAAAATGCCATTACAAAGATTAATCTAGTGCCTATTGCTCAACGCACAGTGGACAATGTATGCAGACTTTTAATTGAAGAAGAAGCACTCATGTTAGCTATGCCACATTTGAGAGGACCACCCGCATCAAGAACTCCAGCTAGACGCCCCTTCCGAGGAAGGACCGACGCTCCAAGGATGCCAAGATGCTACATCTGTAACCGTGTGGGACATGCCACCCAGGATTGTCCCCAACGAGTTCCAGCTTCCGTCACATACCAGCCCAGAGGAACAGACTCCAGAGGCAGAGGCAGAGGCGGAAGACAAGGTCGTCATGGTCCCCGACATGATCTACAAGCTCCACTCGCCACATTGGCTTTAACTAATGATCCACAACCTCAACCAGAGTACGACTGTGGATTTTGGACAGTGGTGCAGCATTGCATGTTACTTACAGAAAGGAACTTTTCACAGAGGTGCACGAGCCTGAACCTGAACTATGTGAACTTTATTCTTTTTCAAATCATCCTTGTTCAGGTCAAAGGAAAAGGAACTGTTTATGTTGAAGAGCTCGATGCATTCTTTCCTGATGTTTATTATATACCAACAGCAACTAGTAATTTGCTTAGTCAGAGTCACTTGTCTAGAGCATTAAAGTTCCAGGTTCACCATCTTGAAAAAGCAAGTTACATAGTTAAAGATGGAGATATTGTTGCTGAAACCATGTTAATTGGTGGTGTTTATTACTTAAAGCCAAAGCCTAAATCGCAAACACAGTATACAAACTCCAAAAAGGGAAAGCACAGGCCCAGAAAGAGATGCTCCAGAGAGAGATCCTGTTGCTACTCCAAAGGCTCCTAAAGTCAACAAAATGAAAATTAGGAAACAGGTTGCTCAGAGCAAGCCTGGGGTTCCTCATAAAAATGTTAATGTTGAGAATTCACTAACTGGTAAACCTTTGCATTCCAGGTGTATCCATAAATGGCATAGAAGATTGGGGCATGCCAGTTTCCGTGTTCTTAGGAAGATGCCGGAGTTTGCAAAAGGTTTGGATCTAAAGGGGTGTAAGGTGTTTTTGGATTCTGCTGTATGCAAAAAGGCCAAATCCAAAACAGCAGCCATTCCCAAATGCACTACACGCCTGTCAACACGCATTTTTGATTTGGTTCACACTGACATAGTTGGTCCTTTTCCACCAACACTTGGTGGTAGAAAATATTTTCTAACAATTGTTGATAATTACTCTAGATATGGATATGTATATCCTATAAAGAAAAATCTGAGACTTTTCAGATCTTTAAAGATTTTGCTGCTCTTGTTTTTACCCAACACCAAGTTCGCATCGCCAGAATCCAAAGTGATCGTGGTGCTGAATTCATGGCTGAGCGTTTCCAGGACTGGATGCGTAAGAATGGAATTCTTCATCAGATGTCAGCTCCTTACACACTGGCTCATAACAGGGTCGTAGAGAGATGACAAGGGGTACTGCAAACCATGATGCGTTGTTTCCTAGAAGACACCAACCTTAGTATGCCATACTGGGGTGAAGCTATCAAATATGCAAATTACATTGTCAACCGTACTTGGAGCAGTGTAATAAAGCAGACTTCTTTCTTCATGTTGTATGGCTACAAGCCCAATCTCAAAAACCTCCATATTTTTGGTTCATACTCTATGGTGAACATTCCCTTAGCTCAAAGAAGAAAAGGAGGTCCACCAGCAAAGAGACTGAGATTTATGGGCATTGATGATAATTTAAAGTGGAGCAAATTTATTGACTCCAGACATGTAATTGTGATTTACCAGTCTGCTAATTTTGAGGAAGATGTTGACTGGTCCAGGATTCATTCCAATGATCCTGGAGTTTATTTTCCTAGAGATGATACTGCTGATGCTGCACAGATTGATGATCAAGATTCCACTAGTTCTTCTCAACCGTTAACCCTTAGCCTGTTTATTGGCAAGTGCGTAAACAGAATTTTGTTTCTTGTTCATCTACTGAAGCTGAATATTCTTGTGTTTCAGATGCATGTAATTCTCTAACTTGGTTTGATGCTTTGGTCACAGATATCTGGACACACCCAATCCGACCGATCACAGTGATGGAAGACAATGAATCTGTGGTTTATATTTCTGAATCACATTTCACAGGTTCTAGGTCCAGACACAATGACATCCGTTATCAAAACATAAAACAATTAGTGAAAAAAGATTTTGTTAAATTGCAGTATGTATCTACACATGATCAGATTGCAGACATGCTCAACAAACCGCTTCCAGCAGCTCAACACGAGTATCTGCGTAACAAGATGTGCCTTATTTGATGATGTACCTGATATTCGCTCAACTGGCAAAAGAAGGGGTTGTCACTGCGTTTTTTGTATTTACCAGATGAGCTCATATTTCTGGACTGTCAGACTTTCAGTAGCTCGCCAAGTCCTTATCTCTGATCCACTGCGCATGTCCACATTCCTTTTTCACCTCCTTCTAACTTTCTTTGTTCTCCTGCCAAGAGGTCCAGCTGCAGAGGGGTGAATGGCAGGAACGTTGCCAAAATATAATTATTTAGATAGTGAGATGTTTTATTTTCTTTATAACAAATAAATGAGTTTTTCTTAGAAAAAAAATATCTTCGGGGTTTATTTTCTTGCAAAAGTATGCTTCAAGGGAAAAGTCTCGATCCACATCTCTAAATCAAGGTGCGATTACCCAAAAGCAAAATGGGATTAATTAGCACCCTGACAGAGAGGTCATTTAAGCTCTCCAGAATGAAGCAAAGGAGCAAACACAGTAGCTGTTGCTTGTTAAACCAATTACCAGAACAAAGAGACACAGGAACTAGTGAGATTTCTGAAGCTGCTTCTTTTCAGGAACAGAGATTAACATTTTTCCTTTCAAACAAAGCTGAATAGGGAAAATTATCCCATCAATAAACACAGGATTAAACATCACCAAGCACAGAATCAAAGTTTTCCAAAAACCAGTTTTAGACCAAAAGTCAGAAAGGGTATGTAAACTCACATTTGAATGTCAATCTTTCTAGCTAGCCAAGAAGCCTTGCTGAATGTCACTCATCTTGGTTTCTTGTCATTAAACACTTCTTTCCGGGAGCTCTGCTTCATTATTCAATTATTTCTTCAAAGTGCTGATCATTGCATCCCAGCTGGAAAAACTCCAACAGGGGAGTATTTCCTCCCAACAGCAATGTAAAAAGCTTAAAACAACCCTTCCCTTTAAGAAAGTTGTGATGGAGGGGGCCTCGATGGACCGTAACCTTATCTATTTTACAATCTACTAGAACAAATGAGCCTCATCAGCAGTTTACATTAAGCTGTTTTTATTTACATAAAATAAAACAAGGTCTATTCAAAAAGAATATTAGATGTCATTCTCTTTCTTAAGTGTCCTGTCAGCTCTCTAGTGCAATCACTCTATGCGATTGGAGTTCAGGCTTTTCTTCCTCAGAAGGAAGAGTCTTTAGTGACTTCAGCTCTACCTCTGATTCCGAAGAGAGATTCTGGTGGCAAGCATCTCTTTTTATACTGTCACAGTGGCAGTTAGGGGAGGGCATAGAAAAGCCCGGGAGATTCAAAGCCAGGAGCTGCTCTCTGATTGGCTTATTTAATTGTCTAAGCCAAAGGCCATTAATAGGCACAGCAACTATGAGGGAATTTTCTCTCACAATTCCCTTCTCTGTGGCTATTGATTCCAAGTATAGGTTTTTTACATACAATATATTATACATATCAATCAGTACATGCGTCATATGACCAGAGGTAATTTACCTAGAAGATATTGGTGTTGTTCCCGGGGCAATGGTTTCGTAAGGATATCTGCTATTTGCTTTTTAATATCACAAAAGATTGTTTTGATAAAACCCATTTTGGACAGTTGTCTCACATGCTTGTATTTTATATCAATATTGCGTGACCCTTGTCCCACAGCGTCAGCCTTTGATGTTAATGGCTGCCATATTATTTATTTTATTTATTTATTTATTGCGATTTATATGCCGCCTTTCTCCCTAGGGACTCAAGGCGGCTTACAAAATGACAACTTCAATACAAATCACAATACAATACCAAATTAAAATCGGTAACCCAATTAAAAAACGATTTAAAATTATACCAGTGTACCCCCAAACGGATCAGTTTAATTGGCAGAAGAGCCACGTCTTCAGCTCACGACGGAAGGAAAGAAGGTCGGGGACTGTCCTGAGCTCAGTGGGCAATCCATTCCAGAGGGTCGGGGCTCCCACAGAGAACGCCCTCCCCCTGGGGGTCGTCAGCCGACATTGTTTGGCCGACGGCACCCTGAGGAGGTCGACTCTGTGAGAGCGCACAGGACGATGGGAGAATGGCTGGAGATGGTCCTGCAAGTACCCTGGGCCTAAGCCATGAAGGGCTTTATAGGTGAGCACCAGCACCTTGAAACGTATCCGGAGTGCCACCGGTAGCCAGTGCAGCTCACGCAGGAGAGGTGTTACACGGGAGTATCTAGACGCCCCCGTAACTACCCACGCGGCTGCATTTTGGCTGAAGCCTCCGGACACATCCCAAGGGCAGCCCCATGTAGAGGGTGTTACAGTAGTCCAATCTAGAGGTAACAAGGGCGTGAGTGACTGTGGCGAGGGCATCCCGGTCTAGGAACGGGCGCAACTGGTGCACAAGACGGACCTGTGCGAAGGCCCCCCTGGTTACGGCCGTCAGATGGTCATCTAAAGACAGCTGAGAATCCAGGAGGACACCCAAGTTGCGGACCCTATCAGAGGGAGCAAGGGTTTCACCTCCAATCATTAAGGATGGAACCTCCAGATCCCGGGATGCCGGCATCCACAGCCACTCAGTCTTGGACGGGTTGAGTCTAAGCCTGTTCCTCCCCATCCAAACCCGCACCGCTTCCAGGCAGTGGGACATCACGGAAAGGGCATCCCTAGGGTGGTCAGGGGTGGAAATGTAAAGCTGGGTATCATCAGCATATTGATGATACCTCACCCCAAAACCACGGATGATCTCACCCAGCGGTTTCATATAGATATTAAAGAGCAGAGGAGAGAGAACCAAACCCTGAGGCACCCCACAAGTGAGAGGCCTCCGGGAGGATCCCTGATCCCCTGCCCAAACAAACTGCAGACGGCCCGAGAGATAGGAGGAGAACCACCATAAAACGGTGCCTCCTAACCCTATCCCCCTGAGCCACTGCAGCAGGATACCATGGTCAATGGTATCGAACACCGCTGAGAGGTCAAGAAGGACCAGGATGGAGGAGCAACCCCCATCCCTGGCCCACCAGAGATCATTTACTAGGGCGACCAATGCCGTTTCCGTGCTGTGGCCACACCTGAAACCAGATTGGTAAGGATCCAGGTAGGATCATTATCCTCATGAATATTTATAGGGTACACAGGTTCCTTCCACAGATTCATCAAAAGGTCATTGAACCAGACCAAATTGTTTGAAGCCTTGGACAGACATACATACTCTGCCTCAGCAGTAGAAGTGGCAATCAGTTTCTGTTTCCCTGAATACCAGTGGATAGGGCTCCCATTTAAAAATACAACATACCCCGAAGTACTCTTCCTAGACTTGATGTCCCCTGTACAATCCGCATCTGAATAACAGAACAAATTTGGTTTGTCTGATTCATGAGGCTCTAAGAGAAGTGAGTAATTTGCAGTACTCTTCAGATACCTGAGAACCCTCTTGATCCCATTCCAATGAAATTGGGTGGGGTTTTCAGAATGCCTGGACAAGACATTGACAGCTAGACTAATATCTGGTCTTGTCCACCCCACAATGTACAAGAGTGAGCCTATTATTGATTTGTAGAATGTCTTCTGTTCAAACTCGGCACTTTCGGCATACATGTTTTTAGAAAGTCCGTTTACATGGGAGTGTCACAGGGCTTGGTCTCTGCCATGCTGCATTTGTCAATTAAGTCTAAAATTTTATCCCGCTGAGAAAGCCTAAACCTCTTCTCAGTCTTAGTGAATTGAACCCCCCAAAATTTGATCTCACCCAGCAGCTTCACATAAATGTTGAACAGAAGGGGCGAGAGGACCGACCCTTGTGGCACTCCACATGTGAGGCGCCTCGAGGTCGACCTCTGCCCCCCTGGCCAACACAAACTGCAAGCGGTCGGAGAGGAAGGAGGAGAACCACCGCAGAACGGTGCCCCCTATTCCTAACCCCCTCAACCGCTGCAACATGATACCATGGTCGATGGTATCAAAAGCCGCTGAGAGATCTAATAGGACTAGGACAGAGGAGCAACCCCTGTCCTGAACCCTCCAGAGATCATCCACCAACGCGACCAATGCCGTTTCTGTGCTGTACCCCTGCCTGAAGCCCGACTGGTATGGGTCCAGATAGATAGCATGCCCTGGTTTTGGCATTACGCGGGCAGTCTCTTTTGTAATGGTCCCTGGACTCACAGTTAAAACACTCCTCAACAGTGTTGACACTTTCATAGCTATTAGGTCTCCATGGTGGTCTCTCCTTCCTGTGGAAGGCCACCCTGTCCTTCCTCAGGTTGTCTTCTGCAATAAATTTACCAGACAGGACTTCCAGGGACATACCCTCATAGCTGGTATTATCCAATTGGGAAATAAAATTATTCCAGCTAGAGTCTAAAGAATTAATTATAATGCTGATTAAGCTCTGCTCAGACACAGGCTCATCCCTTAAAATTAGTTCCTCCCTCATTTTGTTGAGCTCATAAAGATGCTCATTCATATCCATCCCCTGCCCTCAATTTAGCAGAATGGAATTCTCTGGAAAGCCTGCTAGTTGTATTTGAATTTTTACAATAGAATAAATTAAACAATTTTTCCCAGACTTCACATATACTGAAAATTATGTGGAATACTTGGATATAATGCTGTGTCAATTGATAATAACAAAATACAAAAGGCTTTATGGAGCAAAAAATCAATTTCCAGAGTCGAGAGCTTAGGAGGAGGTTTTAACAATAATGATAGCACATTCTGTTTCATCAGAATCATTTGAACCCCTTTCACCCACTCCTTCAGATTCTTTCCATTCCCATTTAAAGTTTGAAACCCAGGCGGCAAAATGCTTGCATTTGCAGGCATTGAAACAAATAGCTGTTGCTGTCCATGGTCCTGTAAGTTCTGAAAAGGTCAGAACGCCATCGGCATTGAAGCAGCCGGCTTAAATCCTATTGGCCAGCTATTTGACAGTTGCCCCTCCCTTGTGGGAGGGGTTGAAACACCGAACTGCGCAGGTGTGCAGCTCATTCTTGTTGAAACCCCGAGGAGTGAGGAGCTCTTCAGCTGCTCCTCTGCAGAAGGCATTGGGCCTGCCTCTGGGACCTCAGCCTCAGCTGGAGTAGTCTCGGAAATGGCTCTGAATGCTGGAGACGTCGCAGGAGAGTCTGCCATCTTGGAAACATGTAAGGAGTGGGCCACAGCCATCGAAAGAGTGTTGGGACTGGCTGCTGTTGTACCGCTGTCAGTGTCTTGATCTCAAGTTTGGTAGGCGAAATTCTCGATTTTGTTGCTTGGGCCACCGCGACCAGGCTGGTCGCCTGGGCGTGGGCCCATTCGGCCTGTGCCAGTGGCATGCTCAGCACGGCTGGGACCAGTGGTGCTGCTGCTGCAGAGAAAGCTAGCTCTTCAGCTGGATGGTCGCTTTGGGCCACCACAGCGGTATGTGCTGCCAAGTGGGTGGCCTCAATGCCGGTGCCTACTTGCCATTGCGGGCCGTTGGTAGCTGACAGGGTGACAGGTGGTGCCATGTTAAGTTGGCTATCCTGAATTAGGAGCTGGCCAGGTGCCATGCTTTTTGGCGGGAAACTTGAGGATGTAGTTTCCCGCCTTTGCCTCATTAGCGGTAAAAGGGATTGTGGGACAGGACTGGGTGGGTTTTACTGATTGGGCGCTGTCCTGGATCTCAGTCCTGTCCCTTGCCGCTGTCGCCGTGGTTGTGATCTGTAGCAGGGCGGTGAGGTCGGCAACCGGATCTTTGCTTGCCGCCAGCAAGCTGAACGCTTGAAGTATTGCCGACCTCATCTAATCCCTCTCTGCTGGGTTCATGGACGAGGCCAGAAGGGGCGTCCTTCTGGTCTCGGCTTCTGTGGGCGGAGGGCGCTCACTCGCGGCGGTGAGTAGTTCGTGAACTGGGACACTCACTTTGAGACCTGTCATCCCTCTGGTCTCCTGTGTGATGGATGCCTGGGGCTCTTCAGCCGAAGTCGCCCTGGCCCAGGATTCCATTGGTCAGCATTGGGTCGCCATGCGTGAAGGCTCGGGTTACGATCCTTGCCTTTCACGTTTCCTTGAGAATGGGGATTTTTGTTTAGTAGATTGTGCTAAGGTTTAAAACCATCCACTGCTACTAATTGTGATGGAGGGGGCCTCGATGGACCGTAACCTTATCTATTTTACAATATACTAGAACAAATGAGCCTCACGAGCAGTTTACACTAAGATGTTTTTATTTACATAAAATAAAACAAGGTCTATTCAAAAAGAATATTAGATGTCATTCTCTTTCTTAAGTGTCCTGTCAACTCTCTGGTGCAATCACTCTATGTGATTGGAGTTTGGGATTTTCTTCCTCAGAAGAAAGAGGTTTTAGTGACTTCACCTCTGCCTCTGATCCCGAAGAGAGATTCTGCTGGCAAGCATCTCCTTTTATACTGTCACAGTGGCAGTTACGGGAGGGCATAGAAAAGCCCGGGAGATTCAAAGCCAGGAGCTGCTCTCTGATTGGCTTATTTAATTGTCTAAGCCAAAGGCCATTAATAGGCACAGCAACTGTGAGGGAATTTTCTCTCACAAAAGTCAAGCAAAGAAGAAAATCCGGAGAAGCTCCGGAGGTGACAGTAAGTCTAGGTGTCAGATCCCTAAAAGTGATACTGCCATTCAAGTGGAGGAAGGGGGGACTTGGATTCGATTTACTAGCATGGCCTGTGTCATCAGATATTTTACAACCTATATCCTGGTGTCAAGGAAGCCTGAGATTCCCTTTACCTGCAGGAATTTATATGATAGCCATGTGGGTTGTCTCACTTTAAAGGGAAGTGGTGGGAATGCATGTTTGTTTGGGTTCTCAAAGGAAATAGTAAAGAAAACATCTTCATACTTGTGTATTGGCTGAAATCTGCATTCTGACCTAAAGGGAGGGGTCTCTACCACTTTAATCCTACTGCTTTGCCTAAGGGCATTCAGATTGTGCTTTAGCTGGATGGTTTTCACTTCTGCTTAATAAAAGAATCCTTTTGAACAACTACGTTTCAAGAGTTCGTATTTTCTTAAGTTGGAAGGAGAGGCGATCCTTACAGAAAGCACAATCTGCAAAATGGTCAATCCAGAGAAGCAATCTTCGCTCTACTGAGGGGACCTTGCAAACCATGTCTGAACAAAGCAGAGAGCTGGGAGAAACTGATTGCTGGCGAGAGACAGCAACCGCCACCCAGTCAGATGCCTGTCTCGTGCAACCCATCGGAGAGGATGAGGTAACCCTGGGTAATCCGGAAAAAGCCCGCTGGTCGATTGGGAAGAAAGATGGCTGGGATGAGAGAACCAGAGGAGTCACCCTCAACCGTGGCAACCGAAAACCAGGGGAGGCACCCCCCTCCTGGAGCCCACCTATCGAGCAGATGGTGCAGCAGCAGTGGGAGAAGACCCAGCAAACACTCCCCCCAGGCAGCACGCACACTGGCGCCCATTCCCAACCAACCCCGGGCTCCTCAACTGGAAGGAGAACCCCCCCCTTGGGGTGAAGTTTGATGGGAATCCGCAACAATTAGGATTCTTTGTGGCACATGTGCTCACCTACATGCAAGAGTATGGGTGTGATTTCCAAACCCAAGGCTCCCGAGTGCGAGTTGTGACCCTAGCCCTAGAGGGTGCCGTAGCCAGATGGATGGTGACCCTACATAACGCCAACGTACCAGAACTGCGGAATTTCGACCGTTTCATGATGGCCCTGCGACGTCGATTCGAGGACCCACTGGCAGATCGCAAAGCACACGACCGCATTAAGGTGGTGAGGCAGGGGCGACGGCCAGTAGCAGAGTATTCTGAAAAATTCTGGGAACTCGCGCGTCATGTGCACTGGCCAGAAGATATTTTGGTGAGCTGTTTCAAGGACGGACTGAGTGATGATCTATACAATGCCTGCGTGGCCTGAGGGGCACCAAATGACCTACATGAATGGTATGTCACCGCCGAAGAAGCTGAGATTGATATGGCCAGAAACCAGTATAGAGCGGGGCAATCATGGAAGAAATCCTCACCCCCAATGGAAGCAGGAGCCCCACAAACCACAAACTGCATTCTCCCCGAGATCTTCAGCCTGTTTCAAGTGTGGAAAAGAAGGGCACCGAGCTGCAGAGTGTCATTCGCAAACACCCGCCCGGAACTACCCACCGGAGGAGGGTCCTGAAAAAACAGGTCAGTGTGGGAAAGAGACTGCTCTGAGGAGCAGGGAGACCGTAGAAGTCCTATCCCCTCCCCTCTTTGGTGAAGAAACCCTTGCATCTGAACAGGAGGAATCACACTCGTTCGGAAGCGATCCAGATGTTGAGCCACTGGTAAGCAAACCAATTAAATCGCATACCCTCCCCTTAAGACTATTTATCCCAAACCAGAACAGGGAGATAAGTATCCCCACCCTAGTGGATTCAGGGTGCACCCATTGTTTGATCAGCCCAACCTTAGTAGGGAAGTTAGGGATTAACGTAAGAAAGCTGAAAACCCCCATTGCTTTCTGCCAACTAGATGGGTCAATAGCAGGAGGGGAGCCAGCTTCTCTGGCCACCGTGCCTCTACATATAGGCATCGGAAGCCATGAGGAAAGGCTTACCTTTATAGTGGCACCTGGCATGGAATGGCCGTTGGTTCTGGGCCTTGCGTGGCTAAAAAGATGGAACCCACAAATCAATTGGAAACAAGGCATCATAACATTTCAGAGGAAAGTGACTTTTGCTGAGTATCCACATAAAGGACTTGAGGGGGCAGAGAATCAAGAAACAGCCATGCCTGGTCACGCCACACCAACTGAGGGCATACCCATAGAATACAAGGATTTAGCTGAGGTTTTTAGCAGAAAAGCCTCAGATGAGCTCCCACCCCCCACTGCGCCGCTGACTGTGCAATAGAAATCTTACCCGGCGCGAAACTCCCTAAACCCAAGATGTACAGCATGTCGCCGAGGGAGTTGGAAGAGCTGAGAACATTCATTGAGAAAAACCTAGCAAGGGGTTTCATCGAGCCAGCCCGACCAAAAATTGCAGTTCCAGTGTTGTTTAGAGAGAAAAAAGATGGTTCAAAATGCTTATGTGTTGACTTTCGAAACCTTAATACTATCAGTGTGCAGAACTTGTATCCTCTCCCTCTTATGAAAGATATGTTAGCACACCTCGCTAAAGGGAAACTTTTTTCAAAGCTGGACTTAAGGGAGGCTTACTACTGTGTCAGAATTAAGGAAGGGGATGAGTGGAAAACGGCATTTAACACCCACCTCAGCTGCTACCAATTCAAGGTGCTCCCCTTTGGGTTGCAAGGAGCTCCTGCAGTGTTTATGCAGTTAATAAATGAAGTGCTACATCAGCATTTATATAAGGGGATTCTGATCTATTTGGACAACATTTTAATCTATACCGAGACAAAAGCAGAACATGTAAAACTAGTCAGGGCAGTTTTAAACAAACTCCGTGCTGCCAAACTTTATGCCAAACTTTCCAAATGTGAATTCCATCAAGAGAAGGTTGACTATTTGGGATACCGCATTTCACACCAGGGGATTGAGATGGATCCTCTAAAAGTGCAGGCTGTACTTGATTGGGACCCTTCATGCACACATAAACAGTTACAGAGCTTCCTGGGGTTTGCCAACTTTTACCGCCAGTTTAGCTCTGCGTTTGCTCAGATTGCCCTCCCCATCACCAAACTCTTAAAAACAAATGGGGAGAACAACCCTAAACCAAAGCACCATTGAACTGGACTATGGAATGCCAGGCAGCATTTGAAAAACTTAAACGGCTGTTCTCAGCAGAACCAATTCTACAACACCTGGACACGGAGAAACCATTTATCATACAAGCAGATGGCAGTGATGTGGCAATAGGAGCGGTCCTGCTTCAGAAGAATGAGCAAGACCAACTACAACCCTGCGCTTACACATCCAAAAAGTTGAATGAGACTGAGCAAAGGTGGGCTATTTGGGAGAAAGAGGCGTATGCAGTTCATTGGGCATTGTTAACCTGGCGGCACTTCCTAGAAGGCAGTAAGACCCCTTTTGAAGTCTGGACTGATCATAAAAATCTAGAAGACCTAAAGACCCCAAGGAAACTCTCCCCAAAACAAGTACGATGGGCTCAGTACTTTAAATGGTTTTATTTTACTCTAAAATACCTCCCGGGGGGGGGGGGACTTTCTGGCAGATGCGCTATCCAGAAAACTGCAATACATTAGTGCAAAGTCAGACGTAATCAAACCTATAGTACAAAACAATCAACTAGCTGCTGAAGTAGTCACCAGATCCCAGGAAAAACAAGAAACAGTGACAGACAATGACATCACCCAAAATTTTAAGCAAGCATTGGCCACTGATGAATGGTTTTTGAACAACAAATCCAGCTGTCTGATGAAAGAAGACTTGGCTTGGGTGGGGGCTGGGAAGTTGTATATCCCTGCCAGCCAAAGACTATGCTTAATGGTACGATGCCATGACTCCAAATTAGCTGGACATTTTGGGTTTGTGAAAACTTTACACCTGATTAAAAGACAATTTTGATGGCCATCACTAAAAAAAGACATAGAAAGCTATGTAGCTAGCTGCCCCATTTGTGCAGCAGCAAAAAGATGCCAGGGGAAATCCCCAGGTCTATTGCAGAAGGTAGCTGAACCTTCAGCGCCTTGGAGAGAGATCGCTATGGATTTCATCGTGGAATTGCCAAACAGTGAGGGAAATACTGTTATTTGGGTTGTGACAGACCTATTTTCAAAACAGGCACATTTTATACCCAACTGCTAAAGGTTTAGCCAAACCTTTAAAGATCCCAACTGCTAAAGGTTTAGCCAAATTATTCCTAATACACATTTATCAACTTCATGGTGCTCTCCAAAAGATCATCTTCGACAGAGGGGTTCAATTCACCTCCAACTTTTGGAGGGCATTTTTGGGCTTACTTGGTACTGGCCAGGGGTTGAGCACATCTTTTCATCCTTGTACTAATGGTAATTCTGAAATTTTGAACTCGGTACTAGAACAATATTTAAGATGTTTCATTAATTTTCAACAGGATAACTGGACCGAACTTTTGCCTTTTGCTGAAGTTGCATTTAATAATGCTGTACATTCAAGCACTGGTTTTACCCCTTTTAGAGTAGCAACAGGCCAGGATTTCAGCCCCATGCCTGAACTACCCACAGAAGAACCCACCATCCCCTCACTTAAGGAGTGGATGGATAATTTGCAAAACATGTGGCCAGTGGTTAGATTAGCCTTACAGGAAGCTAGAGAAGCTTTTAAGATTCAACCTGACAAGAAAAGGATGTAACCCAAACCTTTTCATATTGGAGACAGAGTATACTTATCTACAAAATTCTTGAAATCATTACAACCATCAAAGAAACCAGGGCCAAAGTTCATTGGACTTTTCCCCATCACTAGAATCATCAATCCAATAGCAGTTGAACTACTTCTTCCAAAGACACTCAGGCAGATCCACCCAGTATTCCATATCAGTTTACTCAAACGAGAAATCATCTCATCCCTCAGACCACCTGCATCTACACCACCTGTTCCCATCATGATTGAAGGTGAACAACACTTTGAAATCAAGGAAATCCTTGATTCTAGGATCCACAGAGGGAAAGTCCAATACTTAGTTGCTTGGAAACATTTACCATCAGCACACAATGAATGGGTCGCTAAACACCACATTAGGGCTCCAATCTTACTGAGAAAATTTCACTCCCAATACCCTAACAAACCTTGTTGATCTATCATGAAATCTTGAAATCTTGTGTATATTTGTTTTTTTTTTAAATTTTATTTTACAGGTGGACCCTTTTGTTTTCTAAGGGGGGGTAGCATGTCAGATCCCTAAAAGTGATACTGCCATTCAAGTGGAGGAAGGGGGGACTTGGATTCGATTTACTAGCATTGCCTGTGTCATCAGATATTTTACAACCTATATCCTGGTGCCAAGGAAGCCTGAGATTCCCTTTACCTGCAGGAATTTTTATGATAGCCATGTGGGTTGTCTCACTTTAAAGGGTAGTGGTGGGAATGCATGTTTGTTCAGGTTCTCAAAGGAAATAGTAAAGCAAACATCTTCACAATTGTGTATTGGCTGAAATCTGCATTCTGACTTAAAGGGAGGGGTCTCTACCACTTTAATCCTACTGCTTTGCCTAAGGGCATTCAGATTGTGCTTTAGCTGGATGGTTTTCACTTCTGCTTAATAAAAGAATCCTTTTGAACAACTACGTTTGAAAAGTTCGTACTTTCTTAAGTTGGAAGGAGAGGTGATCCTTACACTAGGTGTACTGCCAAGAATGTAATAAGCTTTAATGGAGAGGCAGTTTCTGTAAGCAGGGCAATAAAGATTAGGCTAGAAACAACACCAGAATGTTGTAATTCCTTACAGGATTAACCGTGTAAAGTGGAAAAAAACAAAAGGAGATTTCTTCTAACAACTGGTTCTCCGAACTGCTTAGAAAATTAACAACCAGTTCTAGGGAACCAGTGTGAACTGGTAGAATCCCACCCCTGAGTAAGTGTCACCACAATCCTCCAGATCAGGGGTTCTCAAACTTTTTAAACAGGGGGCCAATTCATGGTCCCTCAGACTGTTGGAGGGCTGGACCAGCTGGGTGGGCATGGCTAGGAGGTCATGTGACTAGGTGGGCATGGTCAATTTAGCAGTCCATTAAACAATGCACACAAATTAAACTGTATATCAAGCTTCGATGCTATCTCAAAATAAATGACTTTCCAAACTGCCAATCTTTAAGGAAATTTTCTGTTTATTCGAGTACAGCAACCGGATCATGACTCTGCGCGGTCAGTACTGACCTTTGCCCCCCAATCCCTCCCTTTCCGATTCCCAATTCTCTGCTTCTCATTGGCTATCTTCCAAGTCACTCTCCTGATTTCTTTTCCTGTCAGTTCACAGGAATGTTCCCCCTCCCCTCTTCATCTCCAAGGAGATTGAAACTTCAAAGGGATTTAGCAGGCAAAAGTTCAAACTTCATCCTCCCTTTTCTATGTCAGCACTGAGATGCTGACATCCGGCACCTCTCTCTTCACTCTCCCAGTGAGGCCTGCGTGAGACAAACAACAAGTTTAGTACCTTAGTACCTTACCCCGTCCGAGGGTGTGTCCCACCCCCTCCTGGCTTGTCCGGGTGATCTGCATGGAATTTAGCTATGAGGCAGTCAGCTTGAATGTTTGTGCTCTTCACCCAGGAAGCTTCTGACAAGGGGTAACCCTTCCACTTAATTAAGTATTGGAGGCGTCCTCTGTGCCACCTCGAATCAAGAATTCGCTGTACTTCATAGTGGGTTTGGCCTCCAACAATCAAGGGCCCTGGGGGATCACGTGGCACCAGCCTTAAAGTTGACCCTACCACAGGCTTCAGGAGGCTACTGTGAAAAATGGGGTGTATCCTCCCTAGTAACCAGGGCAACTGCAATTGTACTGTAACCGGGTTGATGAATTTTACTATTGGAAATGGTCCTATGAATTTCGGGCCCAGCTTTCTAGTTGGGAGTCTGAGTCTTAAATACTTGATGGAGAGCTAGACCTTGTCCCCTATTTGGAACGGCCTCTGGGGGGCTCGGTGCTTATCTGCTTGTTTCTTATAAGACCGTGCTGCCTTGTCTAATGCCTTCTTGACGTTCTCCCAGGTTTCTTTCAGCATTGCCATCCATTCGGTCAAGCTAACTGAGGAAGGAGGATCCCTTGGGTACTCTGGCATGGGGACGAAATCCATGCCACTCACTATCTTAAATGGGGTTAGTCCTGTACTACTGTGGATAGCATTGTTATATGCGACCTTTGCAAACGATAAGAGGTCCACCCAGTTCGATTGTTGGTAGTCAATGTAGCACCTCAAGTACTGCTCTATCATGGCATTCAATCTCTCCGCCCCCCCCCCCATTGGTGCTCGGGTGAAACGCTGAGCTGAGGCCTTGGGATGATTCTATGGATCGAAGGAATTCCCTCCAGAACTTCGCGGTAAACTGGACACCTCGATCGGAGATAATTCTTCTGGGTACTCCGTGCAGGCGGTAGATGTGTTTTACAAACAGTTTGGCCAATTGGCGGGCTGAGGGTAGTCCGCTGCAGGGTATGAAATGTACCTGTTTGAAGAATAAGTCTATTACAGTCCAGATCACTGTGTTTCCGCTGCTCCTCGGCAGTTCGACTATGAAGTCCATAGCAATCTCCTCCCATGGCCTTGACGGTTCAGCTACTGACTGTAGCAGCCCCAGGGGCCTTCCTGGTCGGGTTTTCATTGTGGCACAGATGGTACAACTTTTTACATAGCTGTCTACGTGTTTTCTCGTGTGGGGCCACCAGAACTGTCTCCGTGCTAAATGCAGAGTCTTTAGGAAACCAAAATGTCCTGCTGGTTTGACGTTGTGACTCCTCTTGAGCACCAAGGTGTGTAAGGTCTCTGGGACATAAAGTTTCGTCCCTCTCCATGCTAGGCCATCTCTCTTGGTCAGGAGATGTTGATTGTCTCGGAACCAGGGGTCCGCCAACGTTTCTGCCTTTAGCCTTGTCGTTAGGTCACTTGCTGGTTGCCCCTGCTGGTCTCGATGCTGCCGTCTGGTGGTTACTTGGCCCACTCCTTGGGCAGAGGGGAAGATGGCATTCACTACCTGCTCACGTTCACTGTTATATTGAGGCATTCGGGAGAGGGCATCGGCCAGAAAGTTCTTCCCCCCTGGGATGTGCTTCAGCTCGAAGTTGAAACGATTGAAGTATTGGGCCCACCGGACTTGTCTGGGCGATAACTTCTGTAGGGTCTTGAGGGCCTCCAGGTTTTTATGGTCAATCCAAACGTCAAACGGTGTCTGGCCTCCTTCTAGCAGGTGTTGCCAGGTTAACAGCGCCCATCTCACCGCGAACGCTTCTTTTTCCCACGCTGCTCGTCTCTCTGCATCGGTGAGTTTGCGGGATGTGTAGGCACAAGGTTGCAGGTCCCCCTGGCTGTTCTTTTGGAGTAGGACTGCTCCTACTGCCACATTGCTGGCATCTGCTTGGATGACGAAGGGTTGTTCAGGGTCAGGATGCTTCAAGACCGGTTCTTTTGCAAACATTTGCTTTAGTGTTTAGTGACGCTGACACTGTAATCTGTTTTGCTCTGGGGAGTGTTTTATTTGCTTTTGTTTGCATGTTGCTCTTTTGGTTGACTTTACTTTTTACTAGATCTTTTTTTCAGTTATTTAGTCTAGTGCCCCACTTCAGGAAACTCAGTTTTGCAGCAATTCTTCTCAGCCCCAAGGAACTTACAATCCACAAGTCTCTCTCTCTCTCTCTCCTTCTCTCTCTCTTTTTTCTCTGTCTCTTGTATCTCTCTTTCCCTACCCCTCTCTCTGTCTATCTCTCTCTTTCTGTCTCTCTTTCTGTCTCTCTCTCTTTCTCCCTCTATCTTCTGGAGGTGGGGTAGGTCAAAAGTGGGGCATGTGAACATCCTTGGGAGGCCTCCATGTGCCCCATTTTTGGCCTGCAGAGTTCTACTTTAGGCGCCCCCCCCAAATGAGCCCATTTTTGGCTCCCTGGGGTGTCCGTGCACCCCGTTTTTCACATCCCCCACCTCCAGAAGCACTCTGCAGGCCAAAAATGGGCTAAAACGGGCCTCTTTTTGGCCTCCTGGGGTGTCCGTGTGCCCTGTTTTTCACCACCACCCCCACTCCAGTAGCATTCTGCAGGCCAAAAATGTTGGCCTTACTTTCCAGTTCCAGCCCGCGGGGCTTGCGAAGTTAAGTCCTGCACTTGGCCGAAGGGTGGGGGCCAGCAGGTGGGTGGGGAGATGTGGGCAGGGCAGCTTGATGGTCCTGTGCGGGCCGGATTAATGGTTTTGGCAGACCATATGCGGCCCATCAGCCATTGTTTGAGGACCACTGCTCCAGATGAATGTTATTTATTCTCCCATCAAAAAGTTTTTCTAAGATTGTAGGGGTCTGGTATATTCCATTCACCAGTAGATGGTGCCATTAGCTTAGTTTTCAGCATTGTTTCAGGTTTTATAGATTAAATTGATCCAAATTTAATAGTTTATGGAGGCAAAGTCCACTATTCAAATAAATTCAAGTAGATAGTAAATTCAAGTAGATGCGCTCCCCTTCAGGGAGAAGAAGGACGGTGGGGTTCGGTTATGTGTTGACTTCCGAGATTTGAACGGAGTATGTATAGAACATCTATACCCCCTTCCACTTATGAAGGATTTGTTACCTGCGCTATCTACAGGACAGGTATTTACAAAACTTGATTTAAGGGAAGCGTACTACCGAGTACGTATCAAACAGGGCGATGAATGGAAGACCACTTTCAACTGCCCTCTTGGTAGCTACCAATATTGAGTTATGCCGTTTGGACTTCAAGGCGCTCCAGCGGTGTTCATGCAGCTTATCAACGAAGTTTTGCATGAACATTTGTATAGAGGAGTTCTTGTTTATTTAGACAACATTCTAATATATACGCGCACCTTGGAAGAACATGTCGTGTTAGTCCATTAGGTCTTAGAGAAGTTGTTAGCTGCTAAACTGTTTATAAAACTCTTGAAATGTGAGTTCCATAAATCAAAAATAGATTACCTTTGGTATAGGATCTCAAGCGACGGGATAGAAATGGATCCACGTAAAGTCCAAGCTATAGTTGAGTGGCAAGTGCTGAAAACCAGGAAACAACTCCAAAGTTTCCTTGGTTTCGCAAATTTCTATCGCCAATTCGTCCCCGCATTTGCCGCTATAGCACTACCATTAACAGACCTGTTACGCACTAAATCCACTGTGATAAAACCAAGACCAAACCAGTTATTGCAATGGACTGCTCAATGTCAGAGTGCGTTTGAACAGTTGAAATATCTTTTCACCAGAGAACCGGTACTTAAACACCCTGATCTGTCTCGTGAATTCATCGTTCAAGCCGATGCTACTGATGTTGCTATGGGTGCGGTGTTGCTGCAAAAAGATGAACAGGATAGGATACGCCCTTGTGCTTATATCTCACGCAAATTAAACACCACAAAGCGAGGATGGGAAATCTGGGAAAAGGAGGCCTTCGCTGTCCGTTGGGCTCTACTTATGTGGTGTCACATCCTGGAAGGGGCTACTATCCCGTTTGAAGTATGGACAGACCATAAAAATTTAGAGGCATTACAAACGCCTAGACGTCTGTCTCCAAAGCAACTACACTGGGCACAATATTTCTGAAGATTCAATTTCAGACTCAAATATGTGCCAGCAGGAAAGAACTTCCTCGCCGACGCACTTTCTCGTATGCCACAATATAACAGTAAGCGCGAGGAAGTTGTGGAATCTCTGATACCACCTATTGAGAGTGGGCATGCGGTTGCAGCAGTGTTACGAAAAGAAGCATCCTTCTTAACAAATCTTCGGATAGCTATCAGCCAGAATACATGGGTAAATCAAAACCAAACATCAATAATCCTACGAGATGGATTAGGGTGGAATGGGGATCGTTTATACATTCCAGAACCGCTTCGAGCTACAGTTTTATGACAGTGTCATGATGCCAAACCAGCAGGTCACTATGGTTTCCTTAAAACACTTCACCTGATTAGACGTCAATTTTGGTAGCCACGAATGCATGGTGAAATTGAACATTACGTAAAAACGTGCCCAACATGCGCAGCAGCAAAACCATGGTCAGGGAAACCACTCGGTCGATTACAATCGGTGGCTGATCCTAGTTGTCCGTGGGAGGAGGTGGCGATGGATTTTATAGTGGACCTTCCGCCCAGCAATGGACATACTGTTATTTGGACAGTAGTAGACCTATTTTCAAAGCAGGTGCATTTTATACCCTGTCGGAGTTTACCATCTGCACGACGATTGACAGACATGTTTATACAACATATCTACCGTCTTCACGGGGTCCCAAAGCATATTATATCAGATCGGGGTGTCCAGTTCACCGCCCAGTTTTGGAGGTCTTTCATTCATAGGATAGGGTCTACTCAAGGATTAAGTTCAGCCTTCCATCCCAGTACAAATGGAGCAGTCGAACGGCTTAATGCCGCTGCGGAACGATATCTATGTTGCTACGTTTCATATCAGCAAACTGATTGGTCTGCCTTACTCTCGTTCGCTGAAGTCGCGTACAATAATATCAGCCACCGTAGCACGGGATTTTCTCCTTTCCAAATCATCTATGGAAGAGAATTCCCTGCCATACCTGAAGTAGGACCTCCAGCTACAGGTGTATCTACGCATTCCGGTTGGGCCGACAAGATCCGACAAATGTGGCCAGCGGTAAAAATGGCGCTTCAAAAAGCAGCAAATGAATACAAACTTTATGTCGATAAAAAAAGAGCCGACCCCAAACCGTTTTCTGTAGGGGATCACGTGTATCTATCAACAAAATACTTGAAATTACGATTACCTAGTAGGAAACTAGGTCCCAAATACATAGCTCCTTTTCCTATAACACGCGTGATCAACCCTGTCACTCTCATGCTTAAGCTACCTTCACTGTTAGGAAAAATACATCCTGTTTTTCATAGCAGCCTCCTTAAACCTGTTAAGGAGAAAAGACCCACACATCAGCCTGTTTCCCCGGGACCGAGTCATTCAGATCAATATGAGATAGATAAAGTATTGGATTCACATCTACATAGAGGCAGGTTACAGTACTTAGTACGGTGGAAGGGTTATCCACTAGCACAAGCATCTTGGGTGGCAGCTCCAGACATTCATACCGACCGGTTGCTCCGTCGGTATCATCGTAAATATCCAAATAAACCAGGTCCCAGTGGTAGAACGGTTGCTATACTAACATCTTTATTTTGTTTCCGGCAGATGGACTCCTGGTAGAGAGGAGCCACCTGTCGAGCCTCAGTTGGGTCTCGCCATCACTGGGGAGGACGAGAAGGAGGGGGCGAGCTGCTGAACTCTCCGGGGGCGTGTCATCAGCTGTTTGAGAAGTCTTTACCACTCGCACACAAAACGAAGCAAACACTTTCATCGGAGATCGGGGGGGCATGGAGTATGCAGATGATGCTGCCTTGTGATGTAACAGAGGCGCGCTCCTCCTCCAGGCCAGCTAGGGGAAGGAGGGATGATGTTGACTGTTTGATTGCCAATTGATTTATTGCGCTCCTCCTACAGGCCAGCTAGGGGAAGGAGGGGTGATGTTAACTGTTTGTTTGCCAATTGATTTATTGCTGTGTATATAAAAGGCGCTACACTGCGATTGCGTGTAGCGCTAACTTTAAACCTTGTTTCCGGCTTGTGCCTTTCTCCTGCCTGTGTTTGCTGTGCTGAATCTAATTAAAGAAATTGCAACCGCTTTATTCCATTCTGGTTGTGGCTTGTTTCCAGTGCAGTTCGGTGGACTGGCCAAGACTAGCATTTTTAAAGCCTTTCCAAAACTATGCCTGCCCAATTTAAAAGTCCAATTTTCTATGTTTTAAAAGGTCTTTAGCTTTTCTCCCCTTAGTTCCTTTCTTTTGGGTCTAGGATTTTTCTGTTTATGGTAGTTCCCTGCTTTAAAAAATAGCTCTAGGAGTCTCTTTCCCTGGATTTTCCTGTTTCTTTTTTTCTTTAAAATTAGGGTCTAAATAAAAAGGTTCTGTATCTTCTCACCCAGCTCCAGACACTGTCCATCTGCACCGCTCCTACATGTTTCTTAGTTGCCTCTGCTATCCCAGCTTTATGGCAGCCATGATGACTGCCTCTTCTCTTTGTTGAGTGAGAGGGAAGAAGCCCTGAGTCCAGCAGGAGAGTTGCTGCTCTCCCTGAACTATAGGGAGCCCCTCTTTTCTTCACCACCCCTACAGGGTGGTTTTAGCTCCTTTCGGAGCCCTCCAACAGGGAGAAGTGAGCGTGGAAGTGCAGAGACCCGCTCGTTACCTTTGATACCGCCATGTCAGCCAGAAGTCATAAAATAGTTAAAATGTCAAAACTGGATGATAGTTTTGTTATGGGCAAACAAAATAAGAGAAAAGGCTACCTCTATCTGTGTGTGGTTTTAATGTTTCCAGAACTTTTCATTAAACAAGAAGTTAAAACAAAACAGACAAGGAGAAACCAAGTATATATCTCTCTGTATATCTCATCTATTGATATTGGTATCTCCACAAACTTAAGATGTTTCTGTTTCTCTAATAACTTGCCTGAGTGATCCTAATAAAGGACCAACCAGATCCAATTACTCAAACTAATATGATAATGAAGAAGAGAGTAGGAAAGGAGAAGAATGAAGACATAGATCCTGAAAATAATGAATAGAAACAGACATCTGAACTTGATAATGTGGCTTATGGAGAGAATGAATACAGGAGAAAAAATGACATGCTATTCATTATTTTTAGGGAGGAAATAATCTCTTTTAACAATAACAAAAAATGGTTAAATTGGATAGATATTACATTTTTTAAATTTTGTTAGGAGCTCCACCATCATGAAATACTTGTAAATCGCTGACTTCAATCTAAATTTTTATATTACAATATTACAGCCTTGAGCTCTAATTCAGTTAATCAGCTGAAAGAGAATCCGGCATATAATAAAGCAATATTCTGCAACATAGATTTAACTACATTTGAGCAAAAGTATTTTTTTATGAAAATCCATTAAAATTACTAAAATATAAATAAAATGAAAAATATATTTTTCTGGATGTCAATTCATTAATGAACAGTGCTTTTCTTTCAGGCTTGATAGAGGGGAGGGAGAGACACAAATACATTGAAATCAATTACCTTTAGATCTTTAAAAATATAGTTTATTAGATTGCTGTGCCTGAAGTTAGTACAACCATCTTCTGCAAACCAGAAAAATATTCATCTGACGGCTTTCTACAAAGTTCAAAGCACTTGGCTAATTCTCCGAACAGCCTGTTTAGTGCCAATTTAATGCCCTGAACTTTGTTCATCTTTTATTTTAGCTTTCCTATGCTTCAGTTCTCCAACTGAGGAATAAAGTAGAAAGTAGAAATAGGTAGAGTAGAAAGATTTGCAATTTTTGTCCCTTTCGCTTTGTTCAAGAAGCTATTTTTTAATTTGGGGTGGGGGGCGCTGGAAGGAGACACAACGGAATCAGGAAATCCTTTTCCAAGCAACGCGAGCAGCAGATTGCAAACCCAGCACAAAGAGAAATATAGGCGCTCTCTTTCTCTATAGTTGGTAAGAGGGGAGGGGAGAAGGTGGAGTTTTTAAGGGTCGCTTTTCGTCTTGCTTTCCGCCCTGTCCTTTCTTCCCAGCCAGTAACAAGCGTCTTCGCCTTTGAAGTCCAGCGCCGCAAAGCGCGGTTACCCTCGGGCTATAAATAAAAGTTAAGGGCTACGTAGAGGGCGACCAGCGTCTTTGATTTGGGCCGAAGGGACGTCGCTTCCCCGCTCTTCCTCCCTCAGAGTCCGCTGCTGCCTCCCCTTGGAGATATGGCGTGCTTGGACAGATATCGGTGCTGCACTGACTCCCGGGGGCAGAGCAGCATTCTCTACAACATACTGAAGAGCGAGGAGCTGCAGCAGCAGGAAGAGACCAGCCGGCAGCAGCCCGCGCCTCAACCGGGCCAGGGGCCCTACGCTACGGCGCTCGGCTGCTCGTGCGGCAGGCAGAGGCGCGTGGCCCTGAAGAACCCACAGGTCGCGTGCAAGGCGGCTTCGGCCGTGTTGGTGAAAACGCTGCGCTTCGTCAAAAACGTGCCCTGTTTTCAGGAGCTGCCTCTGGACGAGCAGCTGGTGCTTGTACGCAGCTGTTGGGCTCCCCTACTCGTGCTGGGGCTGGCCCAGGATCGAGTGCATTTCGAGACGGTAGAGACCACGGAGCTCAGCATGCTCCACAGGATACTGACCAACAAGCGCTGCGATGAAGAACAGCGGCGGCGGCGGCAGCTCCAGTTGCTCCGCGAGACGCAAGGGGAGTTGGACCAGAGCTGTGGGAATGGGAATGAAAGTAGCGGCGGCAGCGGCAACGCCAAGTTACTGTCGGCGGCAGAGATCCAAAACATCAAAGGTTTTTTGGCCAAATGTTGGAGTTTGGACATAAGCACCAAGGAGTATGCCTACCTTAAGGGGACGGTTCTCTTTAATCCAGGTAAGCCAGCCGTTTTTGGTAGTGCCTGGGTACGACTCGGGACAGGCCTCGAAGTTGGGGGACCCCGGATGTTTTGGCCTTAATCTTCCCATCAGGAACTCCAATTCATCTGGAAGACATCTGGTAACGGCCGACTGGTCTGGCTTTGCCGATACTTACAAAAGCATCTTTTAAAAAAACATTCAATAATTGTACTTAAGGATTTAGGTCCCACCGGCAGCTGTCGGAATGCAGCAATTGAGCTTAGATTGCTGGTGTCTGTCTGTATTTTTAAAATCTTACTAAGTTAAATGCCTAATAGTAGTCGTAGTAGTCATTCTGCTTTTTGGATTCATAGCAGGTGATAGAGAACTCAGATAGAGAATTAGAATTTTGCAAATTGAAATGTTAGAAAAAACAGTCTTCTGATGATATTTTGTTTGGAAGCAAATATCAATTCACAAACCTTGCATGCAGATAACACGAAGTAAGGAAAACAAAAATAAATGAATTTACCTCAAATTCATGTTATAAAACGAGCGCTAGGTTTGTTTCAGCATATCTCATTTAAGGATTTAATAAAAAATAAAGTTTTGTTTTGATTAATAACATTTTAGATATGTGTTGTGGAAGAATATGATTTAAACTTTATTAAATTATGTAGTGTGGAATGGAATACTGAGTACACTAAGTATAAATACATTAGGGACTGAATAATCTGAAAAAATTTTTTTGCAATCTTAAAACATCCAAGTTAGTTGAGATGACAGTCATTTATTATTAAAACAGTGTAAATAATGCTGCTCTTGAGGAACCGTGACAAGAGAGAAAAACATCAAGTTTCTGTATTATTATCAGGTGTTAACACACATACAATTTTCTACGTATTTCAATAGTCAGAACCTAGCAGTGCTGTCTTCTAAAATAGAACTATTCTAAACTGGTATAATATAGCAAGTGCTAGGTGCCAAAATTAAGAGAGAGATCCTATCATGCAAGATTGCAAAGTATTGAGCTGAGATGCAGATGTAAACATCTTAGTTTAATTTGGAGCTTCCTTTTTGCTGCATGCAACTGCAGAAATACTTTTGCAGCAGTGCATATTTTTAACTTAGGTTGTTTTGGAGTTAACAGATTGTTTGAAAAGCCTCTTTAAAAAAAGTAAGTATGTTGCAATGACCATTTTCATCCATAAGAATGAACTTTAGTGAAATACTTTATTAAACATGGATGTCAGTGCATTTGAGATATTTTTGCAGAAATATTTCTTTCATACCAATTTTAGTATCTCTTTAGAAGCAAATAGATTGAAATACCTTCCATGTAAGTTTTTATATTACTCTATCAGCATGATAACATACTTCTTTCAATATATAACCTCAGTCAGAAGGTCCAATATAGTACACTAATTTATTAATAACAAAATGATCCAATATAAATTGCTTATATTACAAGTGAAAGAGATAATAATGTAATGTTTATGTCCTGCTCTTCTTCCCGTTTCTCTCTTTTTAGAGTTGCCAGGGCTGCACTGTGTGCAGTACATCCAAGGACTGCAGCAAGAAGCACAACAAGCCCTAAATGAACATGTCAAACTGATTCACAGAGAAGACCAGGACAGATTTGCCAAACTGAATGTGGCTCTTTCTATGCTTGGATCAATTAATGGCGGTGTTATTGCAGAACTTTTTTTCAGGCCCATTATTGGAACAGTAAATATGGATGATATGTTGTTAGAGATGCTTTGTGCAAAATTATGAAATCATATGTGAGGCATGACAATTCAGTGTGGAAAGTCTTGACAACAAAATAGTGTAAAATAGTGTAAAATAAACTAACTTATTGTTTTTAAAGTGGCAATATTTTTGTATTCAGCAATGGAATGTTCTTGAGTCCAATCTGTTTTATTAATTAGAAGTATCTTAAAGCATTTCATCATCAATCTAAATTCTCTTGAAAAATAAAATAATTCTACACATCCAAAGAAAGGAGTTTGCAGGTTTCAGTGACTTCTTTGTAGGACGAGTATATAGGATTGCATTTTTTCTTTTTTTTCAAAGAAGTAAAAGTATTATGTAATTCACAAAATTAAAACCTAGAATGATCTGCATAGTATATATACAAAACAGAAAGTGTTCAGTCAAATGTTGTACAATTTTATATTTTTAAAGCATGTGTTTAATCAAGGAGAGTGTAATGTTTTGTCTTACATTTCATACCTTGTTTGTCCATTAATTTAGATTGAGCAAATTCATGACAACGTAATTCAGAACGCACTTCATAATGTCAGAAGTTCTCAATCTAGAGAACAACATCATAAAAGGGCTGGAGTGAATTTCTAGATAGACAGAAGATGCATTCACAATACACATACAAACATTTGGTTCTACAACATCAGTTCTAAGCAATTGAGTAAGATACATTTGAATTTGAAAAAAACACAGTCTTGTAATTAGAATTGTCAGTAATTGCAAACAATTCACTTTATAATATCTTGAGTAAAATAGAATAATGTGGATTCAAAGTTGATTCAGAGCAAATCTGATTACAAGTATTCTTGTAATACATTATGTTAACCTAAATAATATCTCTCTCTTTAGAGGGATTAGAATGGGAGCCTGATATAAATCTCTAATTTTGTCATAAAAAAAGGTTTTGCTTTCCTTTTCCAAAAACTTTTCCTTTATTTTTGTATCTTTCATATGGCTGACTATTTTTACCTGAAATTAAAAAAAAAACCCGTAGATGTTAAAGCCCAAAATTAGTACACATTTTCTTAACTTTAAAATTCCATTTGCTACTTTGCAGAATGAAATTAGTATTAAGTTACAGTTGAGAATGAATAAATGAATGGGAATAAAGAATGCTTCAGCAACCATCACTGTTCTGCTCAAGTATGATCTATTCTTGTGAAAGTCTAGAGACACACTTAAGATTTGTAAATTAAGAAATTGATTTCAAATTATGTGAGGAGCATTAAAACATTTAGAGCACATAATTGGGATTCGCACTAAAAACTGTTAAATATGAATAGTAAACTTTGCGAATAAAAATTGTATATGCCCCATTAAAATTTAAATTATACCTGAAAGAAGACAAGGTTCCCAAAAAATGTAAACATAATTATTATTTTTATTCTGCCAAATATCCTTTGTGCAGTATACACAAAAATAACTAAGTATAATTGATGCAATCGATTCTAAATTTTGCCAATACATTTCCTCATTTTCACTTAAAAATAGTAGTTTCAACATTTTCATGTTCATGTTCAATTTTCATATAACGTATCATAGTATTGGTGGAATCTGACAGTACATATTTAGAATTTACCAGTTTTTTTTTCTCTAAATTCAGCTTGATTGCTGCCTGATAATCAATCCCACTTGTGTACTGTTTGCTGACTTTCATACTCTAATCCCAAACTGGGATGGGCATAGAGAATGTCCTGGGTTCATGATAATGGATCTAGTTTTTAGCATATTCCTGAAAATTAAGATGAGAGGCACATGATATAACTTGCAGTCTATCAACATCAAATGCAAAGATGCACAGTGATAATTTCAATTTTATCATTTTTGCTTTTTGAATCCAAAAAGGTGAATTATGAATGGGAAGTTATGAGAGCATAACTTGTTTTCTGATTGGTCTCTCATGTAGTTTAAAAGAATGTTATAAAGTGGTACCTTGGTACTCAACTGTTTTGAAACCTCGAATTTGGTCCTCAATGCATTTTAATATGAAAATTTTGTCCCAGTATTCATAATTTGTTTGGTACTCAATGCATAAACTAGAACGTGTTGCTGTCGGCTGCCTTGTGAATCTCTACATTATTCCATATGGGAAATATTTATTTGGTACTCAACATTTTTTGTACTCATCACACCTCTCGGAACCAATTGAGGATGAGTACTGAGATACCACTGTACAATAGAACCTCTGGTCACGAACGCTTCTGACCACGACCAAATCAGGTTCCAACCAAAAAATTCACAATATTTTTTTTTTGCAGCCAATTTTCCCTTCCACGCAATTATTTTTGTAAGTGCCAAATTTCCAAAATTAGGTTCGGGTCACAACCAAATCAGGTTGCGACCAAAGCTATGGAATGAATTATAGTTGTGATCAGAGATTCTATTGTATATTAAATTGTTTAATTTTGTTGATTTTTTTCTTTTTAAAGGGTAACAGTTGATATTCATGAAGTTTAGTATTATAAAGAATAACAAATCTGCAAGAAATGTCCTTGCATTCCATGTACTATGAACAGTAATGAAAATCAATTTAATGACTATTTTAATTATAGACTACAATAACAGCAGACATAACAAATAAAAGCAATAAAAATGTCCAAATAAATTTAAAAGACATGCCATTTAAATATCCAATTTTATAAGTATTTATACTGGCTATAGAACAACTCAATGACAGTCTGGTCCACGTAGAAATAATTTCACCAACTAAAATAATTCCAGGTATGCATGCTTAGGTTGCAGTTTTCACCTTTAATTTCAAATTATTGGTGAATGTACCATAATAGTAATAGCACTTAGACTTATATACTGCTTCACAGTGCTTTACAGCCCGCTCTAAGCGGGCTGTAAATATTCTCTTACAGATTCAGCATATTGCCCCCAATAATCTGGATCCTCATTTACTGACTTCGGAAGGATGGAACGCTGAATCAACCTTGAGCCAGTGAGACTCGAACTGCCAAAGTGCCAATTGGCAGTCAGCAGAAATAGCCCGCAGTAGTACTGTGTTCTAACCACTGTGCCACCACAGCTCATAATAATTGAAAAATATTTAATATTATCATACAGAGCTGCATTGTTAAGTTTGAAAAAGGCATTCTGCCATATGATAATTACCTTTAACATATCAATTTATAATTGAGATCTGCTGTATCTGAAACAGCTTCTCCACTAAATGTTTTCCCTTCTCCTATCTGTTTAATCCTTTTTGCATCTTCTCCCACACTTTAATTTTTTTGCTTTTTTGCTTTTCTTGCCCAGTTTATCCCATTTTTTTTTCTTGAATGATTTAAAATGTAGAATTTAAACTCTGAATATCACATCTTTCATCTTGAAAGCACTGCTTCTGGTTGCTAAGTAGCAATCGTAAGCAAAACAGTGAAGGTTTTCTTTGGTGCTCTGAATAGTAGTATTTCAGATCTAAGAAGAACATAAGCATGGTAGCTATTTGATGAAACTCCCATTTCAAAAAGCTGAATAGGCCAAGCCTGCCTTCTAGTTATTTTTGAATTGTTTACTGCAACTTATTCCAATTTACTACCGGTACTTTCCATCTGTCTCCATCTATTCTGATTTTTATTATCATCAGTCAGTATGGCCAATGGAATCAGTGAAAAATGAACCTATTACATGATATTTGTTATTTAATGAAAATATTATTGTGTATTTACATAGAAGGACAATCAGGAAAAGACATGGATATAAACTGAAAGTGGCAAATCATCATATATCATACCCCTTGATAGGATGATTTATTTATAACTTTATAACATTGCCAAATAAAAAGACTGAGGGAATGAATGTATATTGTTGCCACTATAGACACTGCAATATGAAGAAAAAATGAATAGAAGAATTATGCATTTCAAACTAAAATTAAGGGCTATCAGTACAACAAGGGTCTTAAAGAACCAATGCTGCTGACACTGAGCATGTATTTGTATTCTGAACCAATTTTTAATGTAAATAGTCTGAAAATCTCACTGTAGGATTATTTTAATTAAAAATGATAAAATAACTATACCAGCAACTACAACCTTTACCAAATGCTGTTTATTTTGTGCCAATAATGCTTTCCAGAGCTGGATTTGTTCCACCCTTAATTATGTTTTTCCAGTTAATGCATAAAACTAGGACCATAGAACTATATCTGGCATTGCATTTTGATTAAGAAAATTTAAGTTTAAAAAAATAGAAACCTTGTTTTTAAAAATAGTCATGCATTCTACTTTTTAAACTAATTCCAGAAGTTGTCTAATAATCTCTACAACTGTTATTAAATGATAAAGATAATTCTATGTTTCCTGGTCAAATATCAAAATCTAAGGGAGCATGGTATATTTAATGCTTTATTATCATAACTTTTAAGGTATTAAATAACTTTGCACTGGTATGTTGATAAAAGACAGAATAAGTGACCTTTTTTATGTGTATTGGAGAATAAGAATGCTTCATCTAGTGCAGGGGTGTCAAACTCAAGGCCCAGGGGCCGGATCCAGCCTGCAAGGTGTTTAGATCTGGCACACGGGGCCATCCTGGAAACAGCGAAGAACCAGCTTGTGGTGCCTGTGCCAGTGACAATGGAGTTCAGGAGAGCTGACCACGGCCCTACCAAGCTCTGTTGTTGCTGGCAGAGGGTTGCAGGAAGCAATTACAGCCAAAAATGGAGCTTGGGACCCCGTTTTTGCTGGCAGAATGCTTGGGCCACCCGACATGAGTGACATCAAGCTGGCCATGCCCACCTGGCCACGTCTACCCTGACCCCCCCCCAGGTCAAACACAACTCTGATGTGGCCCTCAATGAACTCAAGTTTGACACCCCTGATCTAGTGGTTATTTTAGATATTACAAATGTGTATTTTGATAATACAGTAGTATGTTTTCTATTCCATCTAATGAAATTGGTGAGTACTACTGATGTATTGGTGAAAACTATTTGTTGAAATTACACTACATCTTTTCATGCAATTACAGTTAAGGATGGAAGAGATGAAGAAAGTAAAAAGAAAATAAAGAGAAGGAAAGAAGGAAGGAAGGTAGGAAGGATTTTCCTTCAGTGAAATAATGTTAAAAATCAAGTATGTTAACTTCCACATTTTATCAGAATACTCAGAAGTAGACACTATACAATATATGTTATAAACTATTTATACTTGAAGGAATAAACAGGCACTGTAAAATCTTTCTGTCCTCATAGAATTACTGTATTTTTCGGAGTATAAGAGGCACCAGAGTATAAGACGCAGCTTAATTTTTGGGGAGGAAAAAAGGGGGAAAAATCTGCCTACCAGGTATTCATCTGGCTAGCGTTCTTAGTCTGGTCAGCTTCAGCACATTAGTTTGCTGGTTTTTTATCCCCTGCTTGGGGATAAAAAACAGCTTCTAAGGCACAGCTGAGAGGGAGCAGCAATGAGAAAAGCAGGCAAAGCACGGGGGGGGGGAATCGCTTCACTCGGCTAGTGCCTAGTTAGAGCTAAAAAAAAGCTTTGAAAAAGCTACATTGTCAATCAAAAGAAGGGCTCTGATGTATTGGCCAAATCTTTGGAGAAAATGGGATACAATGCTTGCACCCTTCATGGTGGTAAAGGTCAAGAGCAACGTGAATTTGCCCTCTCCAATTTGAAAGCTGGTGCCAAGGACATTTTGGTGGCCACAGATGTAGCCGGTCATGGTATTGACATTAAGGATGTGTCCATGGTGGTGAATTACGATATGGCTAAAAAAAATAGAAGATTACATCCATCGCATTGGTTGAACAGGACGAGCTGGGAAAAGTGGCATCACTATTTCTTTTGTTACCAAAGAGGACTCTGCTGACTTCTATGACCTTAAGCAAGCTATCCTTGAGAGTCTGGTGTCTTCATGCCCCCCAGAACTGGCCAACCATCCAGATGCCCAACACAAACCAGGAACCATCCTCACTAAGAAGCGTTGGGAGGAGACTATTTTGCCTGAGCGTGTAGTTAGCCTACAAAGAGCCCTCTTCCCACACCCCACCCCCTTGTATTATAATCAAGGGTCACTCTTTGACCACCATTTGAGGCCTAGGCAATGACACAGGGTAAAAGCATAGTGGCTCTTCCAGTCTTTAATAGTGAAGTGGCTGTTTCATTTTACAGCCATTTTCTGTGACTGTAAATACACTTTTCCCTCTCTCTATATATATGATAACCCTGCATTGAATTGAAGAGTGAACAATGGGAACATTTCTCCAAGAGATAGGGTGGCATCTTGCAAATCTTGATCTCCACAGATCCTTTAATGCTCTTCTTTTTGAAGATGGTGTTTATAAGAAAACTTGTATTTCTTTTTGTTGTGGCAGTTGAGAATGGCTAGCAATCTTGCCTTCCTGATTGATACTTCCAAACATATTTGAAGGGGGGAGGATTCAGTTATCGATTTTTACATTTGCCATCTTCATAAATCAGACAAGGAGGACTTTTCGGACATGGCCCAATGAAGAGGGGAATTCTGTTTGTGATTACTACTTCTCCAGACTCTCTTTTCCTGTTCTAATGAGGACTTCTCCCCATTTCTAATCCTAAACTGTTATGTTTCAATGCAATTGTGTTTTTGTTTTATCTACAACCGCCCCGCCCCACCCCCCCAGTCCGGTCTAGAAAGGGACGCAATTGGCGAATCAGGCGAACCTGATAGAAAGCTCCTCTGGCCACGGCTGTTATATGAACTTCTAAAGACAGTCGTGCATCCAGGAGGATGCCTAAATTGCGAGCTTTCTCTGAGGGGGTCAATGACTCGTCCCCAATAGTTAGTGATGGGACTAACTGGCTGTACCGGGATGCCGGCAGCCACAGCCACTCAGTCTTGGAAGGGTTGAGTCGAAGCCTGTTTCTCCCCATCCAGACTTATATGGCCTCAAGGCACCGGGACATCACTTCAAGGGCATCATTGGGGTGGTTTGTGGTGGAGATGTACAGCTGAGTGTCATCAGTGTACAGATGACATCACACCCCAAAACCACGGATGATCTCTCCCAACGGCTTCACATAAATGTTGAACAGGAGAGGCGAGAGGACCGACCCCTGTGACACCCTGCAAGTAAGGGGCCTTGAGGTCGATCTCTGTCCATCTGTCAACACTGACTGCGACCTGTCAGAGAGGTAAGACAAGAAGCCTCCTACTCCCAGCCCCTCCAACCGGTGCAGCATGATACCATGATCAATGGTATCAAAAGCCGCTGAGAGATCTAATAGGACCAGGATAGATGAACTTCCCTTATCCCGAGCCCTCCAGAGATCATCAACCAACGCGACCAATGCTTTTTCTGTGCTGTATCCAGGCCTGAAGCCGGACTGGAACGAGTCTAGATAGACAGCTTCATCCAGGTACTTTGGGAGCTGTCGTGCCACCACACTTTCAACAACCTTCGCTAAAAAGCGAAGGTTGGAGACTGGACGGTAGTTTGCTAAAACAGCTGGATCCAGAGAGGGCTTCTTAAGGAGGGGTCTCACCACCGCCTCTTTCAAGGCGGGAGGTAAGAATCCCTCACTCAGAGAAGCATTAATAATTCTCTGGAGCCAGCTATGTGTAACCTCCCGAGTAGCCAGCACTAGCCAGGAAGAGCACGGGTCCAATAAACATGTAGTCGCATTCAGCTTCCCCAGTAAACTGTCAACATCCTCAGGAGTCACAGTATCAAACTCATCCCAGATAATGTCCTCAAGATCTGCCCTCGTCATTTCATCCGAATTAACCCAGTTAGAGTCCAAGCCTTCCCGAATCTGAATGATTTTATCATGCAGATATTGTGCAAAATCCTCAGCTCGTCCTTGCAGAGAGTCTTCCTGGGCTCTTAGCTGGAGTAGAGAGTGGGTAACCCTAAACAAGGCGGCTGGGCGATTATCTGCCGATGCAATAAGAGCGGAAAAATAGTTACATTTTGCCTCTTTTATCGCCACTAAGTAGGTCTTAATATAAGATCTCACTAGTGTTCGGTCGGATTCGGAACGGCTGGTAATACCTGCCAGGTCCGCTTTCCCCTCCTGAATTAGGTCACAAATGAGGGGGGCTTTGTTAGCCGCAGACCTGGCATTGCATAACATCAGCCTAAGACTCAGGATTTGAGACCTTGAGCAACCCAAAGAACGAGAAGAGCTTTGGAGGTCGGAGCATGCCACCGCTTGAAGATAGTGGGTGCGTACCCCCCTGACATGATGTGGCCTCCTGCTCCCACCATATCTGCCCCTCCCAACCATAACCTTGATGGAACAGCCTATTTCCATGCCAGTATTAAGTCTGCCTATTCCCAGTTCCGAGTTTCCTATGATGTAATTTTGTGTTGACTTTGGCTTCATTTTTGGAAAACTATTTACTAATCCCTTCCTCTGTGGATTGCCCCCCAAATCCACATGATCCACCCTGTTTATACCCACCCCCCTTTCAGAAGCCATTAAGATTTTGGTTAGAAAATTAGATAAGAAAGCCCTTAATCCCCTTTTAGCACTGTGCCACCTCTCGGGATTCCAAAATCCGTCATCAAGGTAGGCCCTCGATAATGTGGAGGGCCAAATTTGCGAGAGGGGGAGTCTCGCAATGCCAAGAGTTCGGTCGCCAAATACATCTAGTAAGTCAGATGGGTATAGCATTTGGGTCTGGTCCAACAGTCTGATGTAAGAGTCTTGAGGCAGGCGAGTAATAAATTCAGTGTGGGTAAGAAACTGGTCTCCCTTGCCCTCTCACGGCAGGGGGAAGGTGTTTAGTGCTATCTCAGGATGGCCAGAGGATAAAAATCTAGTCATCCTCTCATGGCGGCTCGTTCTGAATGAGATGGTCATAATAAATTTGTTGTCCCATCTGCTCAAATGATGTCAGTAATTCGAAACTCCCTCAGCATCCACATTAGTAAATGCCCAGACAATGTATGACAAGAGGGTGGCTCAGTTGGAAATAAAGCCAAACAGTGAAGGTAGAATGATAATAGCTCCATGGGGTGGGGCTAGATGTATATAAAGAGGGAAGGTAGTCTAGGTGTTGAAAGTATAGTTTGGAGGCAGCTAGGTCAGTGTCAAAATCAAGGTGGTAATGTATAAAGGGGAGGCGGCTGGGTTAGGGACTAGCTGAGGCAGAGAATTGAGAAAGGTGGGGGAGGCCTCCAAGGTGACCAGGTAGATAGTCTTTTGTCAACCTCTGGCCTCTCCTACTCTTGGCATATTGAATAGTCCTCTACATATATTGTCGGGCTCCAGACTTTAGATTATAATGATGTCTTCCAATTCCAGCAAGGGTCTAAACACCTTGCGTGATTCAGGGCATTCAAGGCACTCCAGGGGTTAATAGTTTTTAGATTCCCTCTGATGACATTGCAAGCTGTCACTGGCCTTAGCTCAGGCCTCTCGAAGAGGTAGTCATTTCCGCCCCAGCAGCTATCGTCGGTGAGGGCAACTTCAGGTTTCCCGGCAAGTCCCCAAACCAATTTGGAGCCCCCAGGGTGTCTAGGGCTCGACAGGGACTGCCATGGTGCCGTTCGTCACCGCCGCCTGCCACCATTGTCATTCCAACCGCCGTTGCTTTAAGAATGAAGGAACTGATGTAATTGCCATTAACAGAACTGCTAGAGTTAGCCTCCCATGGTGCCTTCACATGCCAATATCTGCCCAGCTCCTATGATCCAGAGGGTGAGAGAAACCTTGTTGAGCTGGGAAAAGGCTCCCCTAGTTGGTGCTGGGGCTGAAGGGAGTTAAATCAGCCCTGGTGGACCTCCAAACGACACAAAGCTGCCCCATCATCAGATGGAGATTAGGCGAGAGCTGCCATCTTGGCGCATGTGCAGATAGATCTAACATGATTCTTTCTTAGTGGTATATTTAACTGAAAGCCTGCTAGGAAGGCTTTGCCTAGGATTTCTTTCTTGGAAAACCAACAATAGGAAAAATTTTATAAGTTTTTACATTCCAAGTTACTACAATGGGACTATAAATCATGTATTTTATTGGGTGATTGGAATGGAGTTTTGGACACTAAAAAAGATAAGGGGCTCTTGCAGAACATTTCAACGCGTGCCAGATTGCCAAAATCGTTTTTTGAAATGATGGAGGATATGGAATTGAGAGATATCTGGCGAGAAAGAAACCCCAAAGAAAAAGACTTTACCTTTTTCTCTGATAGACATCAATCTTTCTCAAGGATTGATTTTATATTAATTACAAATGATTTCTTTTCCAGAGTGAAGAAGACGAAGATTTGTCCAAGAGTTTTAACGGATCATAGTCCAGTTTGGATGGAATTAGAGTATGAAAAGGGATCTAAGATGTCTTGGAGGTTAAATGAAAATCTGTTTAGATATGAGGAAAATGTAAAAGAATGTAAAAAATTTATGAAAGAATTTTTTATTATAAATATGCATAAGGGTACATCTATGGAAATGGTTTGGGATGCAAGTAAAGCATATATGAGAGGCATTTTGATATATTTGAATAATAAATATAGACCCAAACAGGGAAAAAAAAGAAAGGATTTAGAAGAGGAAATCAGAAAAAAAGAACAAGCTTTGATATTGAATCCAGCAGATAAGAAAATAAAAGAGGCAATTAATTTATTGCGAGGGCAATTTAATATGTTAATGGCAGATCAGGTTGCAACTAATTTGCAATATGCTAAACATAATATTTTTTTGTAATGCTAATAAACCAGGGAGATGGTTAGCATATCTGTTAAGGAAAAAACAAAAGTCACGGACTATAGAGAAAATAGAATATAAAGGTAAAGAGGTTTATCAGCAAAATATGATTAAAAAAGCATTTTTAAAATTTTATACGAGGTTGTATGCTAGTGATAAAATTCAAGGTACAGATATAGATAGATACTTACAGAAAGAGAATATTTCTACAATTACAAAAGAGCAAAGGGAGGGTTTAAATCAACCAATAACCACTGAGAAGATTATGTTTGCAATTAAGCAGTTGAAAGTGGGTAAAGCTCCTGGGATGGATGGCTTGACAACTGCTTATTATAAACATTTGCAGTTAGAAATGGTGGGACCACTTAAAGAATTATTTACTAATATACAATCTGGAGGAGATGTACCCCAATCTTGGAGGACATCTTATATCTCTCTGATTCCAAAGGAGGAGCAAGACCACACCCAACCAAAAAATTACAGGCCCATATCACTCTTAAATACAGATTACAAGATTTTTGCTAAAATATTAGCAAACAGGTTAATGACAATCATGGAACAAATGATTCATAATGATCAAACTGTTTTTATAAATGGTAGACAAATGAAGAGTAATGTAAGGCAAGTTGTTAACCTATTGGAGTATTTGGGGAAGAACAACCAAATCCCTGCGGTGCTGATATTTCTTTTTTTTTTTATTGAAAAAGTTTTCAATTACAAATTTTTCCCCCTTTTCCCCCCCTCCTCCCTAACCCCCCTCACCACCCCTTCCCCCCTGTGACTTCTTCAAAATAAAAACCTAATACATAACAGATTATACATTTTACCATCCCCTTACTCCCCCCTCCAAATACTGACCCTTACTTCTAGTAATATTATTAATATTATTACTTCCCCCTCTTACCAAACACTTCAAAATAACATTCCATTACAACACTATATGATAACTTCTGATCTAACACAGTAATATTATTATAACTCCCAATTTATCGATAGTCTGCCCTTTTTTCCCCCTTCCCCATACTTATATCTATATATTAATATAACATTTCACAACAACCTTCCATTTTAAAACTGTATAATAAATCCTACTTTAACATTTAATCTTTTGCGTATATTAATATAACATTTCAAAACAGCCTTCCCCATGAATTCTAGTTTTACATTTGTTCTACTCTATCCATTTCCTCCACTCCCATATATATATATCTTAAACATCCCTTTTTTTAATCTATACAATCAATACACTAGCCTGTCTCCACCCACTTTCCTACAAGATTACCGTGTACAACAATTCATAATATCTTTATTCTTCTGCCCATCCTACTAAAAAAATATTCCCTTATATAAACAAAATCAATGACTTTAAACTTATAATCCATATAATATCTTCTTTAATGTCTTTCCACTGGATTGCTGACTCCATCATCTGGATTAGGGTAACATAGCATCCCAGTTGCAACAGAGTATTCAAAATCCTCAGTTATCATCTGCCCCCATCAATAATAAATATCTTCACATATATATATAAAAAGAAAACAACCACCCGAGTGACTTTGTAATTGTAATCCATATCTGTAATAGTGGCTTTCTTCAGGATTATTAATTCCCATCTCGTAATGGGGTAACAACCAGATCTTCTGCATGCCCCAGCATAACTCTCTTGCCTTATAGCTCCGCATAGATATAATACGTTAATCCATAAAAAAAAACAAAAACAAAAAGTAGATAATTCCAATCCAACAATTCATAGGCCCTTTTCACATCCCAAAATTACAGCATTGCAGAGATCTGTCATTCTCCTCAGGATGATATCAACCACTACTTCGCCTCATCCATCTTTTCATATATTCAGTCATGTATTTTTTCAAAATAACTGGCTTTACTGTTGCTTAGTTTAGAAATTTTTATTTTTGTGAGACCTGTTTCTTTTTTTTTTCCTTTCTTTTTGCGGGTTGGATCTCCATCCTGATTTCCTTCCTGCCAGTTGTATATCAACTGGTCGATTTTCATTCTGTTTTATAACTTGGTCCTGTTGGTTTTGTTTTTGTAACTCATATTTCTTTTCTGTAAATTGTATTTCCATGATTATCTGTAACTTGGCGAGTCATCACGTTAGAATCCGATGCCACTTCTCTCTTATTTATAAATAATCCATCTGAGGTATCTGAAGAATCCAAAGGCAATTCATCTGCAAAGGCCTCTATAACTCGATATTTTTCCTTTATTTCTAGCTCCTTCTGCTTGTCTTGTGTTGTGCGTAAAGATGTTAAATTCATTTTTAAAATTTTTTGATAAAATTCTTCCGCTTTTTCAACAGTATTTAATTGATATCTTTCTCCTTGATATCTCAATATTATACCAACTGGAATATTCCATCTGAATAAAATATTTTTTTTCTTAAGCTCAGCCACCAAGAAGCCAAATTTCTTTCTTTCCAATAATATCTTAGACGGGAGCTCTTTATAAATCCAAATCTTTCTTCCAAAGAGTTGCAAAGTAGACTTAAAGGATTTCTGCACAATATTATTCCTTAAATCTTTATCTGTAAAATAAATCACCACGTCTCTAGGCAATTGCCTTTGCTTTGCAGTCCAGGAGTTTATTCTATAAACTCTATCGATCCTACAAAGTACCTCCTCAGGTTGAACCTTTAAAATCCCAGCCAGAACTTCAGAAGATATTTTTCTTAAATCCTCTCTGTTATTTTCCTGTAATCCTCTCAGTCTGATCGCATATTCAGTAAAATTATGTTGCATCAATAAAACTTCCTTTTCAATACGTTGCTGTATATTTTCTACATTACAATCAGCTTCCATTTCAGGTTTTTCTTCTAAACTATTGTCTTGAGTATTTATCAAATCATTCTCAATTTTTTCTATTTTATTTTCCAAATTGTCTTCAATTTCCTCCACTTTAGACTCTAATAGATTAGTATTTGTATCCAGCCTAATCATAAATTCTGAGAGACCATTAGCCACTTTTAAAATCCGGCATCTCGGTCCGATCAAGAGGTTCCATCTTTGGCTATAGGGGGCGAGGTGTTACCCCCTGTAGACAGGGCACGCAACTTAGGTGTCCTCCTGGACTCACGGTTGAGCTTAGAAGATCATATAACAACCGTGACCAGGGGGGCATTTGCCCAGGTTCGCCTGGTGTGCCAGTTGCGCCCCTATTTGGACCGGGATGCCCTATGCACAGTTACTCATGCGCTAATCAGCTTCCGTATTGACTACTGCAATGCTCTCTACTTAGGGCTGCCCTTGAAGACCACTCGGAGGCTTCAGCTGGTGCAGAATGCGGCTGCACGGGTTGTGATGGGATACATACCCCCATGTTACACCTCTCCTGCACGACTTGCATTGGTTGCCGGTTGCCCTCCGGGTGAGATTCAAGGTGCTGGTGATGACCTATAAAGCCCTACATGGCTTAGGCCCAGGATATCTGTCGGACCATCAGCAACAGCTCCCCATCGTCCGGTGCGTTCTCACAGGGAGGGCCTACTCAGGGTGCCGTCGGCTAGACAATGTCGGCTGGTGACCCCCAGAGGTAGAACTTTCTTTGTGGGCACACCAACCCTTTGGAATCAACTCCCCCGGGGGCTCCGGTTGGACCCTGACCTTCGCAATTTCTGCCGCGAACTAAAAACATGGCTATTTAAATTGCCCAGCCTGGACTGATGGGGTTTTGATTTTTAATGTATTTTAATATTTATCAAATTTCTATACCGCCCTTCTCCTTTCGGACTCATGCAACTCAATATGCAATACGCAACTCAATATGTGTTTAATATGTATTTTAACATGTTTCTTACTGGATTTGAGATTGTATATCTTAATTGTTGTGAGCCGCCCTGAGTCCTATGGAGATAGGGAGGCATATAAATCTAATAAAAATAAAAATAAAATAAATAAATGTAATCACCTTTTACAACCTTCTAACAAGCAAAGTCAATGGGGAAGCAGATTCACTTAATAACTGTGTTACTAACTTATCAACTGCTATGATTCACTTAACAACTGTGGCAAGAATGTCATAAATAAATGCCTTATTCTATAACAAGAGATATGTATATATGTACAGGATATAAAGGGTTAATTTATTCCTCCTCCTTTAATATATTCATGTGTGATCACCCCCTTCCTTGACTCCTCCCCTTTGATATAAATAGAGAGTGCTTTTACCTCATGCTTGCTTCTCACTGTAAATGTGACAAGAATAAGTAGAATGCCTAATATGAATAAACTCTTCTTTAATTGAAGAAATTGCTTCTGAATTCATCATTGAGTCTGATCCTCAAAATATTGTAACAAGCTGGTAGCAGAGGATGGTTGAACTGACTCAATAAAATCCAACATGCCTAAGAAAGAAAACCTCAAGAATAAAAAAGAAAGACCCAATGCCAGGGCAAATGATAAAGAAACAAAAACAGATCAAGAAATGATCGACGAACCAATAAATACAACAATCAAAGAATCTGAAGATAACACCACAGACATCGAAGAAACAGCAGATGAAACCGACAACCAAGAAGAGAACAAAATAAAAGACAAAGACCTCAGATCGGAGATACTGAGGCTAATAAAAGGTCAAAAAGATGACCACAAACTCATCGCGGAACTCCGAGGCTTCTTGGAAGAAAACGGAGCAGCGAGAGAGAAAGACATTGAAAAAGCCAAACCCGAAAATACAAAAATGGTGAGCGAACCTACAACGAAAGAAAAAATAACCAGAAGCAAGACCAGAGGTCCTGCTCAAAATTTTGAAAGGCAGCCATCTTTTCTTCAATCAGCCACAGAAATGAACACGGCTGAACCAATCAGAATGCACCATTCAAAAACTCTGGCGCGAAAAAACACAAAAAATAGCAAAAAGTATATTTATTCTTCTGAAGAGTCAGAAACAGATACAGAAGAATCATCCACCGAACAAGAAATTGAAACACCCATGAGAAAACTATTTAAAACGTTTGGCACAAGTCTAACAATTTCAAAAGAATCGATAAAAGCCAATAATACAAAAATACAAAAGAGACGAAGAAATAAACAGACACCTCAAAGCCTGCACGACTCGATCCGGACAACGATGGTGACGACGCCTGAACCCAGAGGGCCCTGTGAAATTTCCCCCACACCACAAACGATCCAAAGAACAAAATACTCCAAGCAAGAAAGCTCCAAAGAAAAGAGACGAACCACAGCTGCCAGCAGAACACCCAAGATCGAGCCGGAGACCAAATCATCAGAAGGAGAGCACTACGAGGGAGCTACAGCAAAGAGAACCTCTCCCAGCGGCTTCAGCAGAGAAATGACCAACGCGCATGCGCAGATGAACACAGAGAACTACAATGAACTTTATGAAGAAGGAGAACCTTTCAAGCTCATCAGCAGAATACCCACACCATTCTGCAATTTTCAACATCTACAAGACCATGGACTACCCACAGTTGTAAGTAGTGGGAATAGTAATATTGGGAATCTACCTAGTGATTTCCCAAAACTTAGAATTGATGGCATCAATTTACAGGAATGGTGTCAACAAATTCAGGTTGTCTTTATGAAAGAAAATTTATTATTTTTCATAACCAATCCTCCCAAAAGACCTTGGACTCTAAAAATAGACTGCCTGCATCACAGAGCATTCTATTTAATAATTTCTAGCATATCACCTGCCATGTACTACAGTATTAAGCATAATCTTACTGTTTCAGAAATAATTCAATGCATGTTTAAATTGTTTCATAGTGAAAGTGTAGCAACAACCACTAGAATGTCTAAAGATTTCTTTTCAGCCAAATTAAGATCTGGAACCACCATAAGTGAACATTTAATATCCTTAAACAAAACCAGAGCAGAATTACATCTAAGAGGAGAAATAATATCAGAACAGACAATGAAAAGCATTATCCTTAACTCATTAGATTCATCATGGGATAACTACATATCACACTTAGACTCAATCAATCTAGGATACTTATCCATAGAAAGTCTGTCAAATAAGTTAATAGCTGAAGATAATTTGAGGAAAAGTAGATACAATGCATACACAGAACACAGACAGGCAAAAGGGGTAACCTTCCAAGAGAATCACCAAAAAACAATTGAATGTCACAATTGTGGATCCAGAAAACACTCTAAGGGAGATTGCCCCATGTTTCATAGGGAAAGACAAAACCGTGATTATTGGAGTAGATATCAAGACAGGCAATCATCTATTGATAGTGTGATACACAGGAAACGCCTGCTACCCAGAAAATAACCGACAGAGAGTTGAGCGATAAGACAAGAATACAATTTATTAATTAATTCTTTGCAAAGGTCTCCCTCAAAGTGAGAGAGCAATTTACCATTCGTTCTCGCCGTCTTTTATACAATTTCAGGTTACATTTTACAGGATACAAGCATGTCCCTTGAGTACAATTTCAAACCTTATATAATAGACAAACACATGATATTCACATTATGGGAAATCCCCACAATTCTAACATAAAAATACCCTACTTAAAATATTGCTTATACATGACACGTACTTCCCCTTCTTAACGAGGTCAAGTTGACCTGAAGCATATATCCTGTTGAATAAACACTTTCTCAAGAACATAACTTCCCCAGGAACACAGGAAATATAATTCCGTTCTCATGTTCCTTAAACCGTCAGCTAAAATACATAATCAGGTCACAATCAGGTTATACAGAGTAAAATAAAAGCCTTGACATGCTTTTAAAATGGCGTAACTTAGGCTATATGATTTTGCAGGAATAACCCTAATTTCTTTATTTCTCACAGATAGATACAGATATAGAGGCTCCCCAAACTACAGAGAACGCAGAAAGGATAGAGATAATTCAAGGGACAGAAAATCAGGATCATTAAATGGATTAGATAAACATAACGATGTCGTCACACAAAAATCATAAAACAATACTTGGCTCATAGATTCAGGGGCGACTAATCATACAACAAATAACAAGAAAATACTGTCTTCATTCACAAATGATAAATTTATGATAAGAGTAGCCAATCAAGAAAATGTTCAAGTCATAGGGAAAGGAGATGGAAATATACCTGGTTTAGGTAAAGTAGAGGGGGTATTGTTGATACCAGGAATATCACATAACATACTTAGTGCAGTGAAATTAAGCCAAGATTTCAACATAAATATAATCTTCTCTGGGGGAAAAGCAATACTAGAAAAGGATGGGACAAAATTGAATAGTGTAGTTATCGAAGGGGGCCTACCCTTCCTTGTAACAGAAGATAAATGGTTGCATAACATTAATACAAACACTGATGACGACATCAACATAGACAGTGAACATAGTAACAACAATGACAATGAAGAACCCAATACACACTGTAATCACAAAGACACACCCACTAGTGATACACACAATAACAAAAGACCCAATATAGGCAAACCAATTCATGATGAATGTGCACACATGTTGCATAGAAAATTGGGACATGCAAGTTTCCCTGTAATACAAAAAATGATTGAACATGCTGATGGCGTTAAAATAAAGGATTGTAAAAACTATTTGGAATGCTCAGTATGTAAATCCTCAAAACTCAGAACAAACCCAAAACCAAAGAGGGCAACAAGGATCTCTAACCAAATTTTTGATCTGGTACATATGGATCTGGTTGGTCCATTAACACCATCCATCACATACAAAAAAAGATATTTCCTAACTATTGTAGACGACTATAGCCGTTATGGATTTGTTTATACTTTAAAACACAAAGATGAAACTTTCCAAAAATTCAAAGAATTTTACAAACGTGTAGAAACACAACACAATATCAAAATAAAACAAATCATGACAGATAGGGGATCCGAATTCATGTCAAAAGAATTCTCACAATGGATAAAAGACAAAGGAATGCTACACTTCACGACTAGCCCATTTTCTGCTTTTCAGAATGGTACAGCAGAACGAAAGAACTCGACACTGCAAACCATGATTAGATGTACATTAGAAGATGCTGGTTTAGGAAAACAATTCTGGTCAGAAGCATTACTATATTCAAACTATACCCAAAATAGGACCTGGTCTAGCATCCTAAATAAAACACCATACGAAGTGATGTACAATAGGAAACCAAAAATATCACACATGCACATATTTGGAGTTACAGCAGATGTACACATACCAAAACAATTAAGACGTAAGGGAGATAACGTATCCAGAAGGCTCAGATTCATGGGATACGAAACAGGCACAAAAGGATATAGATTCATTGACAGTAATAACAAATTCATAGTCTCAAGAACAGCAGTATTTCATGAACATGCCAACTGGTCTAAGATACATCTTAACGAGATAATCCAAAATACAAAACCAAATATTGAACAACAAGACAGAATAGAAAGAGAGAAACATGAACATAACACACATGATGACAAAAACAAAACATGGACAGGTAACCATACCAGGATAAAAACAGATTCATTAACCAAAAAGGAAGCAAGGTATCTACACAATAATGAGAGCATTCCAATAAGAACAATCAGGTGTAACAGAAAACAATTACCCAATAAGTATAAGGATTATATAATGTGTGTGAATGACGAGACACCAACACCTAACACATACGAGGAAGTGTTGAAACTTCCCATGGAAGAAAGAGAAAAATGGGAATTAGCCATAACAAAAGAAATGAACAGCTTGCGTGAATTAGGTGTATTTACACCAGTCCCTGCCCCTAAGAACAAGACAATTATAGGCACCAGATGGATATTCAAAATCAAAGATTTAGAAGAGGGTAATAAATTATATAAAGCTAGATTAGTCGCACAAGGTTACGCTCAAAAATATCCTGAGGATTACACTGACACATACTCTCCCACTGTAAGAACCGAAAGTGTTAAGACAGCTTTAGTCATAGCGGCTATACTCAATCTTGATGTCTTTCAATATGATGTGCAGACCGCATACTTACATGCAAAGCTCGACAAAGAGATATATGTAAGGGCACCTCATAGCCAATGTACAAATAGTAATGAGACCTGGTTACTTAACAAAAGCTTGTACGGATTAAAACAATCCGGCAAGCGTTGGTATGAATGTCTAGTCAGCGTGCTTAAAAATATGGATTTCAAAGCCACAACTGCAGACAATTGCTTTTTTGTTAGAAAGGAAGGTGAATCATTAGAATTTGTGTTAATCTATGTGGATGATATTTTGTATATAGGCAAACATAAAGAAAAGAAAGACTTATTTGTATCCAAGCTAAGTGAACATTTCTCTTTAAAGTCGCTAGGAAGGGTAAACAAATACCTTGGAGTTCAAATCAATAAAACAAGAAAGGGATTCAAATTGTCCCAGAGAGATAAAATTATAGAACTTCTGGAAAAATGCAATTTAAGAGATGCCAAACCTTGCGATACTCCTATGCAGACTGATTTTCTAAGGAATATGGATGAATCTTCACCTGAGTTCGAGAACAATACATTATATAGATCAATTATTGGTTCTCTCTTGTATATATCTAATTGGACCAGGCCTGATATAGCTCTGCCACTTAATTTATTATCTAGACATGTAAGTAAACCACTTATGTATCATTGGGAAGCAGTTAAACGAATACTAAGATATCTAAAACACAACATGGATTTCTGCCTACTTTTAGAACCCAATAATATTAAAGAACCTATTATCACCAGTTACGCTGATGCAGACTGGGCAGGTGACATCAAATGTAGAAAGAGCACCTCAGGTTATGTATTATTTTTAAATGATTGCCCAATATTCTGGTACACTGGGAAGCAAGATTTAGTAGCGACTTCCACAACAGAGGCAGAATACGTCTGTTTATCTAAAGCCTCAAATAATTTAGTGTGGTTTAATGATTTATTATCTGATATTTGGAAGAATCCAATACTACCATTTGTCATACATGAAGATAATAAGGCGGCTATAGAAATATCAAGATCTGACGCCATTGGTCAAAGGTCCAGACATATAGATATCAAATTTAAACACGTGAGACAATTATCTCAGGATGGATTCATTAAAGCAATCCACTGCGAAACCTCAGAACAAATAGCTGATATATTAACTAAACCTTTACCTTCTAAACAACACAAATACTTGACATCAAAATTACAAGTACTATATAGTTCTGAATCCGAATGCAATCATTGTTATATGTCGAATCGGCATTTAGAGGGGGATTTGTCATAAATAAATGCCTTATTCTATAACAAGAGATATGTATATATGTACAGGATATAAAGGGTTAATTTATTCCTCCTCCTTTAATATATTCATGTGTGATCACCCCCTTCCTTGACTCCTCCCCTTTGATATAAATAGAGAGTGCTTTTACCTCATGCTTGCTTCTCACTGTAAATCTGACAAGAATAAGTAGAATGCCTAATATGAATAAACTCTTCTTTAATTGAAGAAATTGCTTCTGAATTCATCATTGAGTCTGATCCTCAAAATATTGTAACAAAGAATGGTCACAAAACTCACTTAATATTTTTCACTTAGAAACAAATTTTGGGCTCAATTGTGGTTGTAAGTCGAGAACTGCCTGTAGTAGGAAAATAAGGGAGGAAAAGGGAAGGGAGAAATGTGGGGCAAAGGGAAAAAAGAAAGAAAAGGCACTGACTTCTGACTCCCTTTGGTGTAGTAGAATAAGATAATAGTATCAAACCTCAACTTTTTACTTTTACTTTTATATAATAATATAAACTAGCCATTTCTGTAACAACATTTGGTAAAACCCATAATCAAAGTTTCATTTTTTTCCACTTCAAGCCAAAGTTCAGAAGTGGTTTCCAAGTAGAAACAAAAGTAATTGTATCTTTTTCTTTGATCAAACAGTCAATCTGGTCATCTCTGTTAAACCCATCAACTTTTGCAGCCATTCATCCATTGTAGAAATTAATGTGTCCTTCTATTTTTGTGGGTAAAGTACTCTTGCTACAGTCAACATATATAACATCATCTTTTTCCATTAAACCCAGAAGAAAAGTTTGTTTTTATCTTTATAATCACTTTGAGAATCTTTTGTATTAAGATGTGAATCCTACTCCAATATTTCTTTGCTTTATCACATGTCCACCATAAATGATAAAAGGTCCTTCTTTACATTTGCATTTCCAACATTCATTTGAAATATCTATATACATTCTTGACAACTTATCTGGTGTTAAATACCAATGATACATCATCTTATAAAATTTTTCTTTTAAATTATATTTTATGGTAAATTTTAGAACTTTTGTCAACATATTCTCCCATTGTTCAAGCATCACATTATACCCAAAGTTTGTTACCCACTGAGTCATGCAATGCTTTACATATTCATTCTCCAAATTCAAATTTATAGAACAATTTATAGAATTTAGCAATAATATGTTAATCACTACCACACGGTAGGATTTCCAATTCATCTTTCACAGCCAAACTCTTTCTAATTTAGATCTTTGTTTTAATTGTAAATATGTAAACCAATGGCATATACATCCTTCTGATTCTAACTCTTCTTTAGATTTAAGCATAGGATCATTAGAAAAATTAGTGTTGTTCCAAATTAGAAGGAGAAGTTCATCCATTTTATTGACTAGTGAATGTACGTTTGTTAGGTGAATTGGTTGGATGGAGTCCTAATCCTCTTCATCAGCACTCCCACTCCTCTTCTTTGTTTCCTTTGTGTTCTCCAGTTACTATAGAGAACTGCTGCTTTTCTGATTAGAATATCCATATAACTTCTTTCCATGACAGGCAAAACCAGAGGAAGAATATTCTTAGAAAGTTGTCTGATGTATAAAAACTCATTTTTGGTGTATGTAATTCACAGTGAATTATAGAAAATAAAATAGAATATCAAATACACTGCAGAACAATTCACCAAGGCTGCCATCAGCGGCGCCATCTTGAGGTCTTTGCTTCCTTTCTTCTGAAAACTAGTGAGCAAAACCTTGTGAATATTTTTTACTGTCAGCACTCATGAGTTACATCAAAGAACATTATCTTTGTTGTTCAAAATGTTATCAAGCATTTTACTACTTATTATGTAGAAATATTATATGTTAATTAATTATGGCCATGTTTATGATATGAAATACTTGCCAGATTGGCAAATATAAATTCTTACATTTGTATATAATATATGCAGCCAAGATATTTATTTAGGAACACCTCTATTATTTAATTACTTCATTAAACAAGTTAAACCTAATGGAAATTCTATATTGCGTAGATTTGGCAGATAGTTAAATAAAATACAAGTAACAACCTGAGAATATACAACATACAGTCTCTGACAAACATTACATTTTTAATTAATATGAAAATTGACGACTAGATATAGTTACTTTCCTAATTATTCAATTTTAATGATAGATACAATACATTCTGTCATTGCCTTACAATATGCATCAATGTCTCATTGACAACTTTAGATTTTCCCCCCTAAATAGACATTCTTTTTACACACTAAATCTATATAGTTGAACTTGGCATTTCAAGATAATTCTTTCAAAGATTTTTTAAATGGCACAGAACCTTTCTAGCATGATTTCAAATACAAATTAGCACTCAGAGATTTCTCAACAAAAAGAGCTAATGTCTTTTGTTTGCTTCATGTTCAGAGTACTGTAGACACTTTAAATCAGTAGTTAAATACAATGATTATTGCAGACTTTTTACTTCAAAAAGGTTTATGCTTTTTTTTCATACTTGCAGGAAAGAGCGAATGTGAGTGAATGTGTTAGTGACAAGCACAGTGTGCGTATGTGAGTAAATGTGTGTATACTGTATGTATGTATGCATGTGTGTGAGAGAGATTCCATTGCACACATTGACCATTGACCATTGACAAGTATTAGGTATTCCATCAATACAGACTCTCATGATTAATGCAGGAGCAATTACTAAGAGTGGGAAATATGAGGATTATGAAATGCAAGGTGAAATCTTTTATAGTTTATTTTAAATAACATAAAATGTATTTAGAAGAGCTTGAAGTAATGCAGATGTTGTTTGGTTTCATGAAATGTTTGGTTTCAAGGACTCTCACAATCCTGGATCTTCAAATATGTTGTCAGGACAGCCTCCTTTCATTATCCAAGAAAGAAAAACCCCGACTCCATTTTCATAGAGAAAGGTAACTTTTACTGGATCAGAACTGAATGCAGTCAAAGAAAAGCAAGGTCTGAAGCAAAGGGACGAAAATCACATATAGAAAGCATTCCCTCCAGCTGTCCAGCGTAAATCATCCAATCCACAGGTTCTTCAGGGGTCATGTGGGAGCAAACGTCTGGCAGTATCATCCTCTTGCTATGCCACGACCGTTGGCCTTGAGACGTTATCAGCTTCAAAGAAAACACTGCAGCAAAGATTCACTTTCTATTTCCTCCAGCTCGCTTCCCCCTCCCAAGAATCCCAAGAGCTCCCCGCTCCCCCCATGGCAGCTGAGCAAGTAAGTAATGAAAGAGTGGAGGCTGACATTTGGCCCCCCTGCAGAAGAGACATTATTCCTACAAGAAAAAAAAATGACATAAAAACAGATGACCACACAAATAGAGCAAGAGATAAAACAGATTAAGGTTTATCAGAATGAAACAATTGCATTTTCTTTGGAGCACGAACATCCTGCTTATTTACCCATTCAGCCTTAGATAATGGGAAATGTTTCCAGGCCACCAAATATTGCACCTTACCCCGATGCTTTCTAGAGTCTAAGATCTCTTTGACCTCAAAATGCTGTTCCCCTTCAATTAGTATGGGGACAGGAGGAGATTGTTGGTCTGGACGAATGCTCCGGTTTTAGCAAATTTATATGAAACACCGGATGAATTCACCTCAAAATTTTTGGTAAGTCAAATTGTACTGTGACTGGGTTAATGATCCGAACTACTGAAAAAGGACCCACATACTTGGGTCCAAGCTTTTTTGACTTTTGGGTAGTTTGCAAGTATTTGGTGGAGAGGTAAACCAGATCACCAACTTTATAAGTCCATGCTTGAACCCTCTTCTTATCAGCTTGGGCTTTATGAGCCCGATGTGCTTCATCCAGTGCCTTGCGAGTTACTGACCAAGTGGCACATAACTGTTCGATCCAATCAACCAAGGAGGGGCTTTGTGGATTTTCCTGAGGCAACTCTGGAATGGGCACAAAATCTTGACCAAAAGCCATCTTGAAAGGGGTAAACCCTGTGCTGCTATGTATGGAGTTATTATAGGCCACGTCTGCAAATGGCAGTAAAACTGCCCAGTTATCTTGCTGATAATTTATGTAATATTTCAGATATTGTTCTTATATGGAATTGGTTCTCTCACAAGCCCCATTAGTTTCAGGGGTGGGCGGGCGGAGCCTAACCCTTGGGCAGAGCCTATCAACCCTAGAACTCCTTCCAAAAATGGGAGGTAAATTGAACTCCTCGATCTGAAATTATATGTTCGGGAGCTCCATGTAACCTATATACATGTTAGACAAACATTTTTGCAAGTGTTTTTGCAGAAGGGATCTTGGGACATGGGATGAAATGCACTTGTTTGGAAAACAAATCAGTAACCACCCAAATAACTGTATTCCCCCCACTTTTGGGCAATTCTACAATAAAATCCATGGAGATTTCTTTCCATGGGGCACCTGGTCTGGCAACACTTTGAAGCAGTCCGGGTGGCTTTCCAGGAGGCCTCTTGGCCAAAGCACACACAGGACAACTGGCCACATATGTCTCTATGTCCTTCTTGAGTGCGGGCTACCAGAATTGCTGCTTAACTAGATGTAACGTTTTCACAAACCCAAAATGCCCAGCAACTTTGGCATCATGAGCGTGCTGTAAAATTGTTGCTCTCAGACTGGTGGGAACATACAGCTTGGTTCTCACCCAAGCATGTCCTTCCCGAAGTGTATACTCATTTGAATGGGCCAGAAACCACTCATCAGTCTTTAGGGCCTCTTGTAGTTGCTTAGTCAAGTCGTCCGACAAAGTTGGATCTGCTTTTGCCTGGGCTCTAGTGACTACTGGTGCAGCTAATTGTATTGAGGGGATGATTGGCCGAATCACCTCCTCTCTAACACTATTGTATTGTGGCAGTCTAGAGAGGGCATCTGCCATGAAGTTCTTCCCTCCCGGAAGGTAGTGCAAGGAGAAATTAAATCGTTTGAAGTGTTGAGCCCAGCAGACTTGTTTTGGGGACAGTTTACGTGGCATTTTCAAAGCTTCTAAGTTTTTGTGGTCAGTCCACACCTCAAACGGGTGCTTAGCTCCTTCAAGGAATTGTCTCCACGTTAACAGTGCCCAACGAACCGCAAAAGCCTCCTTCTCCCATATGGCCCATCTCCTCTTGATCTCCATTAGTTTATGAGAGATATAGGCACAGGGTTGGAGTTTTCCTTCTGCATTCGCATTGTAATAACACTGCCCTTACTGCTATGTGGCATCAGCCTGGACAAAAAAAGGGGCGTCCATGTCAGGATGTTTAAGGACCGGTTCAGCAGCAAACAGCCGCTTTAGTTTCTCAAACGCCTCCTGACACTCCATAGTCCATTCAAGGGGCCGGGAGGGCTTTGGTTTCATTTCTCCTTTTGTCGTCAGAAGATTTGTAATTGGTAATGCGATTTTGGCGAACGAGGGGATGAACTGTCTATAGAAGTTAGCAAATCCCAGGAAACTCTGTAGTTGTTTGTGGGTGCGTGGTGGGGCCCATTCCAAAACTGCCCGGACCTTTTCTGGATCCATCTCTATTCCCATATGTGAGATGCATTATCCCAGATAGTCAATTTTGTTTTAATGGAATTCGCACTTGGATAGTTTGGCATACAGTTCAGCAGCTCTAAATTTTTTCAGGATGGTCCTCACCAAATTTACATGGTTGTCCATGTTCTCAGTGTAGATAAAAATGTCATCCAAGTAGACCAGCACCCCCTTGTACAGGTGTTCATGCAGTACTTCATTGATTAATTGCATGAACACAGCAGGGGCTCCTTGCAGTCCGAAAGGGAACACCCGAAACTGGAAGCATCCCAGCGGGCAGTTAAAAGCCATTTTCCATTCATCCCCTTCCTTAATCCGAACCATATAATAGGCCTCCTGTAAGTCCAGTTTGGTGAAAATTTTCCCCTTTGTCTAGGTGGGCTAGCATGTCCTTCATGAGCGGCAGGGGGTAGACATTTTATATGCAAATGGCATTAAGGTTTTTGTAGTCAACCACCAAGCAAAAGGACCCATCCTTCTTCTCTCGGAAAAGTACCGGCGCTGCCACCCTTGGCCTAGCTGGTTGGATAAACCCCCGTTTTAAGTTTTTGTCAATAAAGTCTCATAGTACCCCCAGCTCCCAGGGGTCATGGGGTAGATTTTTGGCTTAGGGAGTTTTACTCCAGGGAGTATTTCAATGGTACAGTCCGTGGGCTGGTCGGGGGGGGGGGGCAGCACGTCTGAGGTCTTTTCGCTGAACACCTCCCGGAGGTCCTAATACTCCTTTGGGATCTTTTCCTCCCCTGAAATGTGGTCAGTTGCCGTTGCTTCCCCCTCATTTTCCACTCCGTCCACCAAATGGGGTTCCTCCCCTTCCTTCCCTGCTTTTTTGGAGCAAATGCGCAAAACTCCTGTTCTCCAGTTTATGTGTGGGTTCCATTTATGGATCCAAGGCAGTCCAAGTATAAGGGGCCATTCCATGCCTGGGGCCACTGTAAAACCAAGAGTCTCTAGGTGATCCCCCATTTGCATCTCGATTGGCTCAGTCACAAAATTGGCTGGCCCCCCTCCTGCCACCGATCCGTCTAGCTGACAGAATGTGATGGGCCTTTTCATCGCTTTTAGTCTTAGGCCCATCTTTTCAACCACGTCTGGGCTGATTACGCACCTGGTGCATCCGGAGTCTAGGAGGGCTGGCATCTGGCCATGGGCCCCGGTGGATGGTACTCTTAGTTCTACTGGGATGGTCATGGGCCCCCCATTGTGACTCACCAGATCGTCGTCGGAATTGGAGTCGGTCTTGCTGTTGTCAGCGATGGTCAGAGTTCCCAACTCACCCGGTTTCAGGGGAGCAAACTCAATAACTTCTCCTTTCAGGGCAGTCTTGCTGGCTTTCACGGATGCTTTATCAGCCTTCTTTCCTCTGGGAATGATTGCCTTGGGCCTGGTTTGGAGAAACACTCAGCAGCTCGGTGCCCCTCCTTCCCACATTTGAAACTCATGGAGGATTTTGGCTTGGGCCCTGTCTTCCCCACTGCTGCCTTTGGTGCCCCCTTGTGGAATAAGGAGGGTGGCTGATCCCAAGAGTGCCCACACCAGAGCCGGCTTTGGGCCAGGTCAATCTCCACATCTGCTGCCACCACGTACCAGCTCTGCAGGTCTTCAGAGACCCCCCCGTGAACGGAAATTTTTGCAGACGTCTTCATTCAGCCCATCTTTATAATTCTCTAGTAGGGACACTTCTGACCACCCTCTCATGTAGGGTGCCAACTCACGGGACTCTTGGGTGTATTCCGCCACTGATCTCCGGCCCTGCTGAATGCCCTTCATTCTGATTCTCGCTTTTTGCTCAGCTAAGGGGTCCTCAGAATGCATTCTGAAGGCTCTCATAAATTGATCATAATTTCTCAGCAAGGGGGAGTTATTATTGTGGAGCCTGAATGGGATCCATTCAGCTGCTACTCCCTCTAGGGCTTTAGTAATGCACCTCACTCATGCAGCATCTAAGAGGAAGTCTTCTCCCCAGTCTTGCATATGGTTCCATACTTGGGTCAGGAAAAATCCCAGTTTCTTCAGATCTCCTCCAAACTTTTCTGATATGGGGGGGAATTTTTGGCTTTCTTTGCCTCTGGGGTGGTGCCTGTATTGCCGGGGGGGCCTGGGCTGCTGCATCTCCTACCTGAGTTCCAGAGGCTTAAGCTGTTCCTTCCCCAGCTTGCTCTCTTTCTCCCCCACAAGCAGCAGCCTCTGGTTCATCCCTGGGGCAGTCTCCCCCTTCTCAGCAGGATAGACGTACCTCTCACAGCTTCTACGGCTCTCCTCAGCTTCTTTCAGAAGTTGCAGGGCCTGTGTGACCAGGAGGCTTTCTTTCTGCTCCTGCATCCAGGCAGATTCTCCCTTTTGGGATCTGGTGCTTGTTACTCCGGGGGGGGGGTCTTTTCCAGCTCCCCACTCCCACCGACCATCTGGCTTGCTCTGGTTCTTCTTCCAGCTGTAAATTTGCCATCCAGTCTGAAGCTCCCTCCCCCCTTGGGGTGGAAAGACAAAGCTGTTGAGCCGGCAGCTGGTCCTGGTTGCTGTATTGATCAGACATTGTTTGTTCAGCCCCCTCAGTAGTTTTCTGAGATGGCTGTTAAAAACAGACCTTGCTTAATGTCAGGACGGCCTCTTTCATTATCCAAGAAAGAAAAACTCCAACTCCATTTTCATAGAGAAAGGTAACCTTTACTGGATAAGAACTGAATGCAGTCAAAGAAAAGCAAGGTCTGAAGCAAAGGCGTGAAAATCACATATAGAAAGCATCCCCCCCCCCAACTGTCCAGCGCAAATCATCCAATCCACAGGTTCTCCAGGAGTCATGTGGGAGCAAACATCTGGCAGTGTCATCCTCTTGCTATGCCATGACCGTTGGCCTTGAGACGTTATCAGCTTCAAAGAAAATGCTGCAGCAAAGATTCACTTTCTATTTCCTCCAGCTCACTTCCCCCTCCCAAGAATCCCAAGAGCTCCCCCTCCCCCCATTTCATGACAGCTGAGCAAGTAATCAATGAAAGAGCAGAGGCTGGCATATGTATTACCTTGGCACTAGAAGGGACAATATTTTCTTTAACTCAGGAATTTATAGATTCAATATGGCGGCAACAGAGGAAGCATTATTACATCGCAGGGAGTTGCTGTTAAAGTTGCTGTTAAACTAAGATAAAATGGTAGGAGAAGTAGAGAGGGAAAGATAAATCATAGAAAAAAAAAGATTGGAGAAAGGAAAAGGAAAGGAAAGATTGCAGAAATTAGGAGGAAAAAGCCATCAAGGGCAGCGACCCACAGCAAACTTGGCCTGCTGAGAGATCAGACAAGTGTTCTCTTACCATTTTTTGGGTTTATTTTAACTTTTATTTCTAGTCTGTCTTTTACAGTTATGCTTTTGGTAGGTTGAGCTATAGTTTCTTTTTGCGTGAAGATTGATGCAAAGAATGAGTTAAGCAGCTCTGTTTCTCTCTGCTGCCTGTTACTTCTTTGTCGTCTTCTTTTTTTAGTGGACTATTTCCTTGATTTTTTTCTTGTTATTTATATGTTGGAAGAAACTTTTTTTTTATTATCTTTGACTTTTGTTGTAAGTCTTTATTCATTCTTAGCTTTGCTTCCTGACTTCATTTTTGCAGATGTTGGCTATCTGCTGATAGAGCTCAGGGCAGGGGTGGGGGGTGGGGGGTGGCGGTCATTATAAGAGAGGGTCTTGAGCCGAGGGAGACCACTGTGCCTCAGATAGCCGGATGTGAGTTCCTTTTCGTGAAGTGGGGTCGTGGGGTGCAGATGGGTCTGTTGATCACGTACCTGGCTCCCTGTCACGTGGCGATGACCATGCCCGAACTCCTCAATATTATAGCTGAGGTGGCGGCTGATACCCCCAGACTTGTGGTCATGGAGGATTTCAACTTGCCATCCATTGATGAAACTTCTGAGGTAGCTCGGGAGTTCATGGCTTCCATGACGGCCATGGACCTGACCCAAGTAATTCATGGCCCTACTCACATGGGGGGACACACTCTGGACTTAGTTTTTGTCTCTGGTCAGTGGTTGAGTGGCCTTGATATAGGGGATATAGATACTGAACCCTTGTCATGGTCTGACCACTCGCTCCTTCGACTTGACTTTCTGACCGCCGCACCCCGTCGCAGGGAGGCGGAGCCGACCAGGTGGTTCCGCCCCAGGCACCTGATGGATCCTGATAGGTTCCAGATGGAGCTTGGGCCATTTCCTGAAACTCTAGCTCACGACTCGGCTGATGACCTGGTGGCCGCCTGGGATAGGGCGGCTGCCGGGGCTTTGGACCGGGTCGTGCCTTTGCAGCCTCTGACCCGGCACCGAACTCACTTAGCTCCTTGGTTCTCCGAGGAGCTGAGAGAGATGAAGCGCCGGAAAAGACGCCTAGAGAGCGGTTGGAGGGCCAGCCGTTCCGAATCCGACTTGACACTGGTAAGGTCTCATATTAAGACTTACCTAGTGGCGATAAAAGTGGCGAAATCTAGCTATTTTGCCGCTCTTATCGTGTCATCAGATAACCGCCCAGCCACCCTGTTCAGGGTGACCCGCTCCCTTCTCCATCTGGGAGCGCGGGAGGACCCCTTGCAGGGCCGAGCTGAGGATTTTGTACAGTATCTGGATGATAAAATAACTCAGATTTGGGAAGACTTGGCCGCTGACTGGGTTAGTTCAGACGAGATGACTGAGGCAGGCCTTGAGAATGTTATCTCGGAGGAGTTCGATCCAGTGGCTCCTGAGGACATGGACAGGATCTTGGGACGGCTGAACGCCACCATATGTTTATTGGACCCGTGTCCCTCCTGGTTGGTGCTGGCTTCCTGGGAGGTTACACGAGGCTGGCTCCAGGGAATTATTAACGCTTCTTTGAGTGAGGGTGTCCTGCCGGCTGCCTTGAAAGAGGCGGTGGTGAGGCCTCTCCTCAAGAAGCCATCCCTGGATCCGGCTGTTTTGGCCAGCTATCGTCCAGTCTCCAACCTTCGCTTTATTGTGAAGGTTGTTGAGAGTGTGGTGGCGCGACAGCTTCCACAGTACCTGGATGAAGCTGTCTATTTGGATCCGCTCCAGTCCGGCTTCAGACCTAGGTACAGCACCGAAACAGCATTGGTCACGTTGGATCTCTGGAGGGCTTGGTATAGGGGTTATTCCTCTATCCTGGTCCTGTTAGACCTCTCAGCAACTTTTGATACCATCGACCATGGTATCATGTTGCGCCGGCTGGAGGGACTGGGAGTGGGGGGCACCGTTTTGCGGTGGTTCTCCTATCTCTCCGACCAGTCGCAATCCGTGTTGACAGGGGGGCAGCGGTCGACCCCGAGGTGCCTTGTTTGTGGGGTGCCACAAGGGTCGGTCCTCTCGCCCCTCCTGTTCAATATTTATGTGAAGCCGCTGGGTGAGATCATCTGTGATTTTGGGGTGGAGTTCCATCAGTACACTGATGATACTCAGCTGTACATCTCCACCCCAGACCATCCCAACGATGCATTGGAAGTGATGTCCCAGTGCCTGGAGGCCGTGCGGGTCTGGCTGGGGAGAAACAGGCTTCGACTCAACCCTTCCAAGACCGAGTGGCTGTGGCTGCCGGCGTCCCGGTATAGCCAGCTGACACCATCGCTGGTTATTGGGGGTGAATCATTGGCCCCCACAGAAAGGACCCGCAACTTGGGCGTCCTCCTGGACGCACGGCTGTCTTTAGAAGGGCATATGACGGCCGTGGCCAGGGGGGCTTTTTATCAGGTTCGCCTGATACGCCAGTTGCGCCCCTTTCTGGATCGGGACTCCTTGTGCACAGTCACTCAAGCACTCGTCACCTCTCGTCTGGACTATTGTAACCCTCTCTACATGGGGCTCCCCTTGGGGTACACCCGGAGGCTCCAACTGGTGAAGAATGCGGCTGCGCGGGAGATTATGGGAGCGGCTGGGCGCTCCCATGTGACTCCTCTCCTGCGCGAGCTGCATTGGCTTCCGGTGGACTTCTGGGTGCGCTTCAAGGTGTTGGTGATCATCTTTAAAGCGCTCCATGGCTTAGGGCCAGGGTACTTACGGGACCGCCTTCTGCCACCAATAGCCTCCCACCGGCCAGTTCGCTCCCACAGAGAGGGCCTCCTCAGGGTGCCGTCGGCTAGACAATGCCGGCTGGCGACCCCCAGGAGGAGAGCCTTCTCTGTGGTGGCACCTACCCTTTGGAACAATCTACCCCCAGAGATACGAGTGATCTCCGACCTCCGGACTTTTCGTCGGGCCCTAAAAACTCATCTTTTTCAGTTAGCCGGTCTCTCTTGATTTTATGATTTTATGGTTGGTTTTAAATTTTGATATGGATTTTAAATTGATAAATTTTAAACTATGGGCCAAATTTAATTATTTTAAATCTATTTTTAATCGTATTTTATGTATAAATGTTTTTATTTTGGCTGTTCACCGCCCTGAGTCCGAAAGGAGAAGGGCGGTATAGAAATTCGAATAATAAATAAATAAATAAATAAATAAATAAATAAATAAATAAATAAATATTCTGCCTTAGTTGTGTGTCCCTCTTTCCATTTTTTTACTTGTCCTTTTTGTCTTTCAATTTGTCAGAGATCTTTGTGCAGCCATGCTGCTTTCTTCTTGGATTTCTCGTTTTTTCTTTTTCAGTGGTATTGAGCTGGTATGGGCTTTTATGATCATATTTTTCAGTTTCCCAAGCTTCTTGAGTTGTTTTCCCCTTTAGGATTTTCATCCAAGGAATCTTTTCCAAGTTCTCTCTGAGATTGTTAAAATTAGCTCTTTTGAAATCTAAAACAATTGTATTGCTATGTTCTATTGCTTGTGTTTGCATTATGTTGAATTCTAGTATGACATGGTCATTCTCACCCAAAGTTCCTGCGGTTTCAACTCCCTCTATCATTTCTTCTCTGTTTGTAAGAATTAGTAATATTAGTCTGCTAAATATTATTTTCATCATAAATTCTTAATCTGATAGTAACTCAAATTGCTGATACTTTAGAAGGTGGTTTCTAATCAGGAGGAGTTCAATACGATATGTATGATATCAATCATATGATATGCAAGAATTGCAGAATACATGACTGTCAACATATAAAGAAGAAAAACAGAATACTATTCAATCAGAATGAAATCTCTCTCTCTCTCTCTCCCTCCCTCCTTCCTTCTCTCTCTCTCTCTGTCCTATTTATCCTCCTTGTTACTCAGTACATATTTACAAATTCCTAAAGGAATATCCCCAAGGTGCTTTTCAAAAGGCAACAGGACCAAGAAAGTCCAGTTGCATTTTTAAAAGCACCTTTGGTACAGCCATGATCTGGATGATTGAAAATTTCCATAAACACTCTTATAGTTCCAAGAGAACCAGAATCACCTTAATTACTATCAGTGAAGAATATTTCTGCAGGTTTGACTGCTTAGTATTTATTGTAGCTGTTTAAAGATTTAAAATAAAAAAGCAGTGAATACGACAGATGCAAAACCCTGGGCAGTTTCAGTTGATTCAGTGCTTTTTTTAAGTGTAAAGTTGATAAGCTCCAAAAGGTGATTACAATTCAATTACAATTGTTTGTTGTTTGTTTGTTTTGAAATTTCAAGGATATAATGTATTTATGCAAAATTAATAATTTTTCATATGAATAGATGGAGACCAAGAGACTTAAGAAACAGAATTGAAATTAAGAGTGTTGTGCAATATACTTATACAATTCTGTATTTTGAAGCATATTGGCTTAAAAATTAAGCTGTCCTGGCTATATCCTTTGTCAGTCTTCTAAACATCAGCTAGGTAGTATTGGTATAATTGATTTTATCAATATTAGTAATAACTGATCTCAGTTTTCAAGAATGCTACATTATACATGCACCGAGTCTTCACAAAAGTATGAGAAGACTTTTGTAAACTGCATTGGGTCTAGAATGATCATTCCACAGTGTTTCTTAGTGTTATCATTACTTTCACTGCCTCTTCAAAACTCTTTAAACCATTGCTTTGGAGCACTCAGTGGTGGAATTCAAATAATTTAACAACTGTTTCTCTGTCCTAATGACCAGCTGGGTAGGCGTGGCTGGGTGGTCATGTGACTAGATGGGCGTGGCCAACTCACCATCACTCACATCAAGGGACACTTTGCCTGGCCTCCCATGACTGTGGGGATGCTGCAATGGTTGTAAGTGTAAAAAACGGTCATAAGTCACTTTTTTCAGTGCCACTGTAACTTTGAATGGTCACTAAATGAACTGTTGTAAGTCGAGGATTACCTGTACAAAAATGCAAAAAGCTTCTTTGCTTGCAAAAAGCTGCCCTAAATACCAATCATTAGATTAGAAATACCTGCAAGCCAGAGTTACAAGTTAGGCAGGCAGGCAGAGCACCTTGAGAAATTAAAATAGTTAAAATGCAATGATAACTATCAGCAGCCAACTCTTGCTCATAAAGTAAAACCCTTTAGCAGAGTGGTCATTTAAGTTCTCCAGAAAGTGGGTGGGCATATTTGGGCTACAAAATGCTGAGCTAAAGAGACAAATTAACAAATTATATAGGGTGCCCAGATTCAAGCCTCCCAAGCTTGTCATGATCACAATAAAATTAGTACAAGCCACAGATATCTAAATAAACTTCAAGCCTGTGCCATGTTATTAAGCCTTATTATCATGGGAGAAAACTAAAATGAATTGGAGGATCCACGCCCCTGCCACCTTTTTCTTTTTTTAATCTTACTATCAGTGAGCAATCATGTGCCTTGGCACAACTCAATTTCATATTCTTCAACAATGGCACATCAAAAGGTATACCCTTGACACCCCTTATCTTAATAGTTACACTTGTGGGATGCACTATATAAATATAAAAGCAATATAAAAACACCAAAGATGCTTTTTCAAGAGGCAACTGGACTTTCTGGAAGCCAAGAAAAAAGCCTCTTGAAAAAAGCACCTTTGGGACAGCCATGACCTGGATGACAGAATAATCCCCATAGACAAGAGATTCCTGTGCTCAGTGAACTGACAAAGCACCCTTTCACACCCAGGAGAAGCAATCCTTAGATCCATTTTCATCACTTAAATATACTAGCTGGTCTCACTCACCTCACAAGATATCCTAAGGAAATCATCCAGATTTAAGGAAAGATCAAATGCCCCCAGAAAAGCAGTAAAAAAAAAAAATCAGTGCCAAGCTTGCATCCTTCCTCTTGGAAGTACACTCCAAAAGGACAGTGCCAGGAACCACTAAAGCAGTGAAGGAAGACCCCCTCCCCAGATAGAAAAAGAAACCATGAGGCAGAAAAAATTCAAACACAATACAAATAATTAAATCACAACAATTTAAATCCTTTTAAAACTAAAACACAAGCCTTGTCTAGCTCATTGCCAGAGCTCATACCCCAGGCAAGCTCCAGTGTAAACACTAACTACAAAGAATGCAATTAGCTAGAATGCAGCAAAAGAGCAAACACAATAGCTGTTTGTGAGAAATATAAGAATTATTCCTGTAAAAAGTATAGCCTAAGCTACGCCATTTTAAAATCATATTAAGGCTTTATTTTACCTTGTATAACCTGATTATATAACTAGACAAAAAGTACATAATAAAGATTTTCTGAAATGATTACCTTGAAGGAAATATGTATCATGCAGTTGTTTTGATGGAAGCTGATGTTCTGGGAAAAGTACTGAAATGGGATTGTTTTGAGGTTTGTCTGTTCTAGGAAAAGGGAAGTACGCAATTGATGTTTTTGAGGGGTATTTCTGTTGGGAATTGGGGAATTTCCAGGGTGAATCATGTACTGCATATGTTATATAAGATCTGAAACTGATTCCCAAGGGACTTCATTGACGTGTATTCTGATGTATCCTGAAGACTATAAAAACCCGTGTAATTTGTTGTTTTTTCGTCTTTCCTCTCCTCGAGAGAGAAAGGCCCTTTGCAAAGTAAATAAACTCTGTCCAATACTTATTTCAGTCTCTGTTTCCTCCTTAAAACGGTAATGGGGTTTTCCTGTGTATCACAATTGGCGCCCGGAGGGACCCGAAAACTGTCTGTCTGGAAAGGTGTTCCCTGATAAGTGCGCACACACTGATTTCAGTGAGATGGGGTTATTTCCTTTCCAGCTGGAATTGCTTTTCTATGTACCCTGAGGCAGAGACGTGAATGCCTGGACAGAGAGGAACGTTCCTGATGACTACGGTGCACTAGGAGTGAGTATATGTTTTCTTTTTGGTGGTTTGGATTTGTGTAAGTTTGTGTGTGTATGCCCTGTATGATTTGTGTGTATAATTAGTATAATACAGGCTAGGGAAAGTATGGGGCCTTTACTAGGGAAAAGTGCTGCTGAGACTGAAATACCCTCCATCCCCCATATCTCCATTAGGGAAATTGTTAACACAGTGGTCAGAGGATTGGTTGAAAGCTTATACAAAGGTATTAGATAAGGTGACTATGATTAATTATTGTAAAAAGGTTTGGCTGACGTTTGTGTTGATACAGCCTAATTATAGGTGGAGTAAGTCTGGGGAGTCAGACCCATATTGGATCAATGCTTTGAAGAAAGTTTTGGTGAAAAAGGAAGTTGAAAGCTCAATTGTTATATGTTGAACCTCAGTTCCATGTTCAGTAGTTTGGCCCTTCTCCCCCGAGAAGTTCTAGAGTTTTGTATGGGAAGGAAGAAGAAGAGGAAGGCTGGGATCCTTTAGCTTATGCTACATGCCCACCTCCCCCTCCTTCGTATAATCCAAGTGGAATTGATGTTGCTGCTGGGAGCAGTAGGAAAGAGACTTTGGCAGGGCAGTAATATAGGCAGCTGGAGAAGGAGTTGGATGAATTGTCAGTAACTGTGAAACAGAATCCATCCACTTCTCTTCGTGTTACATGTTCACAAACTAAAGGAATGTTTCCTTTAAGAGGAATGCCGAATGGTATTGTGGCTTTTGTGAATGTGTCTTTGACATCTTCTGATCTGGAAGATTATAAAAGCAACATGCCATCTTTATAGGTGGATCTGATCAAGTTGTCTGAGTCATTGGATTTGTTCCTGGGACCCAATCTGTATATTTTTGCAGAGTTACAGCATATATTAGGTTATTTTTCTCCCCTGAGGAGAGGTCACAAATACGGAAAGCGGCTATGACTTATTGGGATAAGACCCAAGTCGGGGTTGCTCAACCCGTGGCTGCGGATACTAAGTTTCCATTAGCTGATCCTGGTTGGAATAATAATAATTTGGCTGACCGGGGGCAAATGGAGGACCTGAAGAGAATTATAATTCAGGGAGTTAAGACAGCTGTATCTCAAGGAAAGAAATTAACTAAAGCTTTCGAGGTGGAACAGTTGCGAGATGAAACACCTTCAGTGTTTCTGGAACGTATTAAGGACAATTTAAATAAGTACTCTGGTCTTTCTCCTGAAACGGCGTCTTATGAGTCCTTAATGAAAATGAAATTTGTGACGAAATCATGGCCAGACATACAGAAGCTTGAAGATTGGGCTACTACTGATATTGCTGCTCTGTTGAAAGAAGCTCAAAGGGTCTATGTGAATAGAGATGAGGACAACGACTAAGAAAAAAAAAGGTCAAATGATGGTGTCTGTGTTGAAACAGACAGGAGAGGGAAAGGAGTTAGGTGGACGAGGAAAAGGCTTTGTGAAACTTCTGTTGCAATGTGGCGACAGCATCCTGGAATTGGGAGAGGATTACTCCAGTGGAAAAAAGCCTAGTGTTGGTGGATTGGAAAGCAAAAAGTGTTTTGTGTGTGTAAAGGAGAGGCATTTTGCTAGAGCTTGTCCTGAGAAGAGGATGATTAGTGGGTCCAGAAGAGGAAGATCATATGTTTCTAATAGACATGGGTGCGACTAGAACCTATATTTGTAAATTGCCTAGAGGAGTGCATCCCACAAGTGTAACTATTAAGATAAGGGGTGTCAAGGGTATACCTTTTGATGTGCCATTGTTGAAGAATATGAAATTGAGTTGTGGAAAGTGTATTATACATTCGGATGTGATATTTTTTCCAGAAGCAGGTATTAATCTGCTTGGGAGGGATGCATTGTCTCTTCTAGGATGTGAGCTTGGTATACAGATCTTTCTCATTCTTGGATGAGGAATGAAAACTCTGTAGGAATGTAGTAAGGAAGGTTTATTGTTTTCCTACTTGAGGTTGAATGTGAATAATTTGTCTTTGATTAATGTTATGTGATAGTGATATGTGTGTGCCGGCGAATTAAGTGACTTTCTTGGCCTGAGCTTGGAGCTGTGGAAAACGGGTGGTGGTTAGGGCCCGTAATCAAGTTTTTGATTAAAAACCACATCCTGAAGTTTTCCACTGCTTGAGGAATAGGCTACAAGATGTCAAGGATGGAAATGAAATGAATATCTGAAGGGATGGAACCTTCCTAGGTTTTATTCCAGGTTTGCAAATGTTGTTAAATGGTCTGTATGTGAAATGGGAGTTGTTTAGGCAATAGAGCTCATTGTCTTGAAAAAAATTAATACTGAGAATAATAATAAAGCTCCCTGAAGTATTTATGCTAATTGGCAGGGAGAAAGCATGTGTGTGTTGGAATACACTAAAAGGTCTGATTGCAGAATAAATATGAGTGTGTGTGGTAAGCCCTCATACGGGGGTGGTAAGGTGATTTTGATATTTGTGAATGCCTGTGCACTGAACCCCCAAGAGATCTCCCTTTGTATAATGAAATAGTGAGAGGCAAGAGTTTGTTGTAGTTGTTGTCAACGTGTTTGAATGAGCAAGTGAGAGATGAGAGAGATCCTATGGAGAAGTAGGATTAGGAAGAGGTATTTACGATGTTGAAAGGAGACAGGAGTAGTATTTTTCCTCCCTATATTTCCCGTTTCTTTTTGTTCTGAACAAGAGAAGTAGGAAGGGGGGGTGGGAAGGTGCGGTTTGTTTTCCCTTTTACACATTTTTTTTCCTTTGCTGAGTTTGTCTGAGAGAAAGGAGGGGCGAATGGGTGATTTGATCCTGCTGCATTGTTTCTGACTGCATTGGCAGCTATGCAGATATATTTCCTGTCCTGCTCTGAGTTTTGATTTTATTTTTGTTTGTGAAATGTTTGAGGTGTTTAAATAAATCTATATAATAGAGAAGTGACATTAAAAGTTTAAAACAATTATTTTTGGGAGTAGCGACCCGGAGTACCTCTATTAGGTGATTTTCTTTTGCTTTTTGAAGTTTTTTTATTACCCTCTTTTATGTCTTTATGTCTGTGCATTTTGAATGCTTTTGAATGCTGAGAAGTTAAGGAGATTTCTAGGATAGCCTGGATACTGGATAGCCTGGGGAATAGTTGACTATATTATTTTAGCTTAGTGTTGCCCAGATAAAGGATGTTCCCTTGAGGGAAGAATTACTGGTAGAAGGTAAAGATGGACTTTTGGTCTGGTTAGCTAGGAAGTTACCTGTAAGTTAGTCTGTATAGATTGTGAATTTAGATTAAGCTTTACAATTCTTTGAAGCTTGTGGAAATAGTTTAGCTAATTTGTGATAGAGGTGTGGTGTGATTCCTCTGAAGTGGGGAGAGTTGAGTATTTATTATACTTTATTGATTTATTGATAGTTTATTCCAAACTAAGTTGTTTGGAAGAAAGGTTTGAAGAGTTGAAGAAAGTAATAATATAGTGATGCTCCAGTGTTATGTTTGCCTGGTTTAAGGAAAAAATTTCCACTTGTCTGTAGCAGTGGAAGATGGTATAGCCAAAGGAGTGTTGGTTCGCATGTGGGCTGGGAAGATGAGAAACTAAAAGGTGGTGCACAAATGCTAGGTTTTTAAAATTGTCTCAAGAGAGTTTGGTTCTCTTGACCAATAGGAATTTGAATTTAGTTGAATTCCTGTTAGGAGAGAGAGATGGGACGATGTGGAACGAAATTGTGTGGTTATGAATTAATGGGTTTTCCCGAGTTGTGAATGGAGACACTACTGAGATATTGGAAGCTGGAAAGTTACCGTTTGAATGGTCAGCGCAGACATGTGAGGTTTTTGCTTTATTGTAAGCATTGCACATATTAACTAATGACTAGGGAACATACATGCTGATTTAAAGTATGCTTATGGTATCTTACATACTTTTGGGATAATCTGGATTGAAAGGGGGTTGATATTTAATAAAAGGAAGGAATTGCAACAGGTGGATCTTATCACAGCTGTTTTAAAGGCAGCTGAGGGGTCTTTCTAAACTTGCTATTATACAAATAGTGGATGAAGGGGTGTGTAAGTGAATGGGAAATGGATGACTAAAGGAAGGGTGCAAATTTTTACTAAAGCTGTGATGTGGAATGTAATTGAACGAGTACATGAGGGAACTCATTGGGGAACGCAAGCACTCATTGATTTTATTAAATGTATATAAGCATATATGTGTGTAGGGGTATGTATACAATAGCTATACAAATGGTACGGAAATGAATACATTGTGTATGTGCATAACATGTAGAGATTTGACCATTTGGCCTTTTCAATGAATCCAAGTAAATTACATTGAAATACCGGTGGTGTGACCATTGATATATGTAATAATAATAGTGGATTATTTTACTGGATGGTTTGAAGCCTTTCTTTGTGTAAGGTCAGGTGCTCAGATGATTGTTAAATCATATTGGAGCGAATAATACCCAAATATGCATTGATTGATCTTATTGATAGTGATAGGGGTACACATTTCATTGTCCAGGTGATAAAGGTTATGGAACAATTAGGAATAATTAGGAATTGATTGGCAACTACATTTATTGTTCACGCCAAGTTCTACAGGGCGTTGTGAATGTGCTAATCAGACAAGTAAATCTATGTTACAAAAATAATGTTAGAACTTCAACTACCTCTGACGAAGTGTTTTCCTTTAGTTCTATTAAGAATAAGAACTAGTCCTAGGAAAGATCTGGGGATATCTACGTATGAAATGATGTTTGGATTGCCATATACGGGGAAAATTGAGATACCTAGGATAGAATTGAAAGATGTTTTTTCTGAAAATATTTATACAGGGACTGTCCCAGTGTTTTTCTCATTTAAGGTAAAAAGAACAGAATCCACCTCTTGATTTCCAAGCACATGAATACAAAAGCGGAGACTGGGTCCTGATAAAAGCCATTATTGAAAAGAAGTTGCAGCCGGTGTGGGAAGGACCGTTCCAAGTTCTGCTAACTACAGAGTCGGCTGTAAGGACTAAGGAACAAGGCTGGGTACGCTATTCCAGAGTCGAGGGACTGGTGGCTTCGCCTTATGGATGGACAGTTGCTACGAAACCTGCAAACCCTCTTAAATTGACTTTTCGATGACAAACCTTAGATGATTGAGGACCAATGGATGGAAGAAGAGATTTGTATTTGGCTAGGAGTGATAATAATTTTTTGTTGTGTTTCTGATTGTATTGAGGAAAAATATTATTGATTGGTGTAAATCTATGCTTTAGTATCCAGTGGATGTAAGTTCCCCTCTACTGCTTGACGAATTGGAGGTAAGATAATAACCTTTTATCTCTTTGGACAATATGTTGGGGGGGCTAGTTCACTAGGAATAATGGGGTTTCTTGTGGTAGCGTTTGTTATCCTACAGGTGCGGATAGGAATGGGGATTTTGGCTGTGTTGCCTAGTTACCCTATAACATGGTAGCAGCTATGTTTCCATAATGAACTCAAGCACCGTTATTCTCTTATAGAAACACCACTAACCCTAATAGACACCACTGAGGTAGCTGAGATATGTATTAAGACATCTTTTGGAGATGGTGTGTGCCAAGTGCAACCGTACATATGAGATAGTTCCTCAATACATTGATCTTTCAAATAGAATTGAATTTTTATATAAGTAATGCACTGAGCTATATGGTAATTATACACCTTCGTACAAGAAGTTTCGGATTTTGGAGGAAGGGTTACATTTTCCATGTCTAGGGATATAAGCTCCCTCCAAGTTAATGTTTTTATGTGGTAACATGGCATTGCCCAAATTACCTATTGTATGGAGAGGAGTTTCTATACTGTTACAGGATATTCATAATTTACAGGAATAAACTGGTAAAGAGGAGAAGTGGGGATTGTGAGAAATATAAGAATTATTCCTGTAAAAAGTATAGCCTAAGCTACGCCATTTTAAAATCATATTAAGGCTTTATTTTACCTTGTATAACCTGATTATATAACTAGACAAAAAGTACATAATAAGGATTTTCTGAAATGATTACCTTGAAGGAAATACGTATCATGCAGTTGTTTTGACGGAAGCTGATGTTCTGGGAAAAGTACTGAAATGGGATTGTTTTGAGGTTTGTCTGTTCTAGGAAAAGGGAAGTACGCAATTGATGTTTTTGAGGGGTATTTCTGTTGGGAATTGGGGAATTTCCAGGGTGAATCATGTACTGCATATGTTATATAAGATCTGAAACTGATTCCCAAGGGACTTCATTGACATGTATTCTGATGTATCCTGAAGACTATAAAAACCCGTGTAATTTGTTGTTTTTTCGTCTTTCCTCTCCTCGAGAGAGAAAGGCCCTTGCAAAGTAAATAAACTCTGTCCAATGCTTATTTTAGTCTCTGTTTCCTCCTTAAAATGGTAATGGGGTTTTCCTGTGTATCACACTGTTACTTGTTAAACCAATTACTAGAATGAATAGACACAGGAACTAGACAGATTTCTCAACCCTGCTTCTTTTCAGGAACAGAAATTAACCTTTTTCTTTCCAAATAAAGCTGAATAGGGAAAAGTATCCCATCAATAAACACAGGATTAAACATCACCAAGCACAGAATTAAACTTCACCAAAAACCAATTTTGGATCAAAACTCAGAAAGAGTATATAAACTCACATTTGAATGTCAATCTTTCTAGCTAGTCAAAAAACCTTGGTTATCTTGGTTCCTTGTCATTATAAGATTCTTGGTAACCTATTGAATTGGCAGAATATCTTAAAATTGTAAAAATTAGCAACTTATAAATATTAATTTTCTGTAGTACTTAACAATTAAAATCACTTAGCAAATTTGACAACCTTTTCATTTTTTAAACTTTTATAAGTAGCTGTTCTGTTAGAAACTTTAATTTGACAGCATTTTGATGAGGAAAAAGAACATTTTAGTTAAAAGATGGGTTATTAAAGTTGGATTATATCAGTGACAGGACATCTAACATTTTTTTTCTGGTGTAGTCCAAATGTGTAAAGTGGAAATTGAGTTAGATTTCACACTTTTACCTTTTGTCTGCATTTTGCCCAATTCTTTATTAATCAGTTCTGCCTCTTCTTGCTGTTTAATTTATTAATTAATTAATAATACATATATATGCTGCCTGGATCCCAGCAATTCTGGGAAAATGTTTGTTAACAACACAATACAAAGGAACAATGATTAAGGTGACCAGATTTTAACATTGGTAAAGAGGGACATTGTGGGCGTGGCTTATTTTGTGGGCGTGGCTATCTGGTCATGTGACTGGGTGGGCGTGGCTATCTGGTCATGTGACTGGGTGGGCATGGCTAGCTGGTCATGTGACCGGGTGGCCATGGCTATGTGTATAGGGACTACTCAGAGGGCTGAAAAGTCATTTCTGACAGGTCCTCACACTTTTGACTGGTCCTCACACTTATGACCATCCTCACATTTATGCCCGTGCAGTATTCTTAACAACCATGTCACTCATTTCACAACTGCTTCTCTTCACCATGGTGACAAGATAGGGCAAAAATGTAAAATGTGAGGACAGTCGTAAGTTCGAGGACTGGTCAAAAGTGTGAGGACCAGTCAAAAATAACTTTTTCAGCCCTCTGAGTAGTCCATATGCACAAAAGGACTAACCAGAGGGCTGAAAAAAGTCATTTCTGACAGGTCCTCGCACTTTTGACTGGTCCTCACACTTATGACCATCCTCATATTTATGCCCATGCAGCATTCTTAACAACCATATCACTCATTTCATAACTGCTTCTCTTCACCATGATGACAAGATAGGGCAAAAATGTAAAATGTGAGGACAGTCATAAGTTCAAGGACTGGTCAAAAGTGTGAGGACCAGTCAAAAATAACTTTTTCAGCCCTCTGAGTAGTCCATATGCATTAAAGGATACAGCAATAGAGAGGGATGAAGGAATGGAAATTAGAGTAGGAGTGAGGGTAAGAGAGGGAGGAAGAGAGGAGGAGAAGGAGAAAGGAAGAGGAAGTAGGGAGGAGAAAAAGAGGGTGGGGGAAGAGAAAGTAAGAAGGAAAGAAAAGAGAGTGGTGGTAGGTTTGAGGAGAAAGATTGCTGTACAATAAAAAAGATGAAAGGGAAGAAAGCCAACCCCAAGCAAATATAAAGATATTAAGATAAAGAATGAATTGTTAAACTTTAAAGAATAAAAGAGAACAAATATGAATAAATAGCAATAATTAGAAACACACATACAAACATACAATGTATTTTCTTTGAACAGAATATTTGGCTGGTTCACAAATTTAAACAGCGTTTAGTCATTTCAATTAAATTTACAATTTCTATATTTCCTTTTTGCCATATTTATTCCTCATCTATTTTTTAAAAAAACCAATATTACCCTTCATCCTCATCTCTAATCTTAATCAAATTCAATTTTTCCCTTCTATTCTATATTATACCCCTTCCCATTGTCATCTATTTTTATATCCATCCTCACATTGGTTAATTATGTAATTATGTAATACAGTTGTTTAATACAAATTCAACATTTTAATATAAATCAATTAGTTATATAACTATCTTTTTTGTATATTAATCAATATGAACATGAATATTCCAATTATTTCCATGCAATCCAATTTCTTACAAATCAATTAATTATATTTACCAATAATAATAAACCAAATAATTTCCCCCATATATTCCTCCAAACCACAACTTAACCATTTCTGCTTTCAACACAATATACAATTATTAATAGTATCTCAATTATTACAATTCCCTAGTTAAATAGAGCTTTTTTTCTTTTGTGTTTTAAAATCTTGAACTCTCCTCTTTTGCCCAAAATTTCCCATTGTTTGCAGTTTTGTACCTACCTTTTTTGGTGAGGAAAAAGAAAAAGAAAAAGAAAGAAATCTCTCTCTGCCTCATTTTGTCACCTTGCAGGTTTAGTTTCGCTTTCGCCTTTGTTTTCAGTATAGCTGGGGGGGGGGAATCTGCTCCAGGAACTTTTTGCAGCTTTTTGCAGCTAATTAACCTAGCGGAAGCTGTTAACAGGGGCTGTTTTTTCTATTTTTGCAGACATGGGTCTATTCATTTTTTTTTAACACTGATCAGCTGTAGGTCGGCCCTTTGAAGCCCCGCAGCAAGAGTTTAAAGAGTTTTTTTTTCCCTCTAGCCATCAGCGGGGATTTAGGAGGCAGCCGGGACTCAGGAGCAGAATGAAAAATCGGGACTTTTTTAAAACGCCGCGGGACGCGGGACAAATTGCTCAAAAGCGGGACTGTCCCGCCAAAAGCGGGACGTCTGGTCACCTTAACAATGATGACAGAAAAAACAAACCCAGGTGGGAATAATGAAAAGGAAGAAAAGGGGTGTCAGTCATCCTTGCCAAAGACCTGGGCAAAAAGCCTCATCTTCAGGAATCTTCAAAACACCAACAGGGTATTTTGTTTGTTTATTTGTTTGTTTCAAATCTTGAATGAGAACCTGATTTCAGAGGGCAAGTGCTGATATCCTGATAGATATTGTTTATTTGATGGAACCCAGAGCACATCAATCTTGCCAAATCAAACTGGTGAGGCAGAAACTATGGGAAACAGGTGGTTCCTCAAGTAACCAGTCCCAAATAACCAGTGTTAATTGCTCACTGATTGTGCAAATATGTAAGAAATGTGTTGTATTGCAGATAGGATATATGGCCTCTTATGGCTTCTTCCTCCTGCCTTTCAAATTAAAGGATACTTGAATGGAAACTTAATGAAAACTTCTTGTTTTGAAATTGAGCAGTTGCCTATTTACATAAACAGTCACTTCTGTCCCTGGAACCCACCTCAGCCCTTATAATAGCCCTTAACATTCAGTGTTAATGTAGCAGAAAACACCATAACCTCAAATATTGTTTCTTCTCTAGAGTCAGTTGGGTGACATATTCTGATTTTTAGGTAATAAATTTCTATGTAGAAAAAACTTGAAGAACATATCCTTCCTTTTCAAGTAAAACTTAGAGTAATTGAAGAGCCATCTCTAAGGGTGAGGTCTTCCTGAGAGTGCAGTTACACTTCATGTGAAATCATTGGTGTGTACCTAAAGCCTCTCTGCTACAAAAATACTTCTTGTTCCCCAAGGATAACAGACTGCTTCTTAGAAGGCCAATTTCAATGGCTCTTTGCACAAATATTTCTGTACCTATTCTTTCAAGTTCACAGACACACCCACCCACCTATCAACACACACACATAAATGACATAATTAATGTCTTCCCTTTTCATAGAAATTGATAAGAGTGACCAGCAATTAAAATTCAAATTCATCCATTCTGCAGAGTGTATGAATGTTTACAGAATACATATCAGCAACTTTAAAAGCAGTTTTAATATTTGGTTTAGGGGATTGTCTGAAAGATTTTTTCCTTTGTCATGAAATGCTCAAACAAAAAAAGTGATGAATAACAGAAACATTTTATTTATTACCACATTATCCCTTCTACTGAAAGAAGAAGCTTTCTTCTAGGTTTATGAAATTTGGGAAGCTTTATTTCCAATATAGGGTAACCAATTATGTGAAAGACATACAGATTATTACTACTTCCCAAGAAAATAAAAATGTAAAGGAATAAAGCAGCAAATCTCCTGAGTTTATTTGTCTGATATTTGAAAGATTACACTTCAGATTTTATCCAATTCTGTTAAGAAATAATAATAATAATAATGAGAAAGATGAGACAGTTGACCACCTGATCAGTGGGTGCAGCAAAATTTCACAAACTGACAACCTACAATGCCATGACCGAGTTGCTAAGATCATTCACTGGAAATTGTGCCAGAAGTTTGGATTTGAGTACAACAAAAACCACTGGGAACATCAGGTTGAGAAAGTTTTAGAGAATGAGAAACTCAAGATCTTGCGGGACTTCAGGATTCAGACTGACAGGCACTTGGTCCACAATACACCTGACATAACAATAGTTGAAAAGAAAATTATGGTTCATTGACATTGCAATACCTGGTGATGCACGGATTGAAAATAAGCAGCAAGAAAAAATCACAAAGTACCAGAACTTGCAAATTGAAGTTGAGTGACTGTGGAAAAAGAAATTGTGTGTTGTTCTGATTGTAATTGGAGCCCTTGGAGCAATACCCAAAGGGCTACCCCACTATTTAGAAATTCTAAATTTGCCGGACTTGAACATTTTGACTCTACAAAAAACCACCTTACTCGGAACAGCTTACATCCTCCGACGATATCTTAACAGTTCCTAGGTCCTTGGTTAGGACTCGAGCTGCTGAGCTATTAACCAGCCTCACTAAAGATTAAATAATAATAATAATAATAATAATAATAATAATAATAATAATAATAATAATAATAATAATAATAATAATATACAAAGGACGAATTAAACAATATTGTGAAAATGTCCAGTTCAAAAGAAACCAACACCTCTTCTACCAGTCGCTTGATGAAAATCAAGTTCAAACTAATGTTCACCCATGTAAAGAAAAAACTTTGAACTTTTGGAAACAACTGTGGGAAAACCCAGTGGAACACAACATAACTACCTCCTGGACCAAAGTTATTCAACAACATTCAACATGAAACAAAATGAAAAATATTGTAATAACAACTGACATGGTTGCAAAACAAACAAAGAAGGCCAAGAACTGGAGTGCACCTGGCCTGGATGAACTGCATGGATACTGGCTAAAACACCTGACCAGCTTCCATCATTGCATGGCCACTCAATTTGATCAAATGCTTCAAAATGCAACAAGCAAAGAATGGTTAACAGCTGGTTGAACATACTTGATAATGAAAGATCCAGAAAAGAGCACAGAGCCAAGCAACTATCGCCCTATTACTTGTCTGCCAACAACATTCAAACTTTTTACAAGAATACTGGCAAATTCAGTATTCAATCATCTGATGGAAAATAGTTTGTATCCAGTAGAACAAAAAGGAAATTATAAAAAATCAAGAGGAACAAAAGAACAGTTGCTCATTGACAAAATGATACTAAAAAATGCAAAATGAAGAAAAACGAATTTAAATATGGCATGGATTGATTACAAGAAGGCATTTGACTCATTACCCCACAGCTGGATTAACACCTGTCTGGAAAATTTTGGAATCAGCAAAAATATTTGTACATTTTTGAAAGCAAATATGCAAAAATGGAAAACAGTTCTAACAGCAAATGGGGAGAACATTGGTGAAATCAACATCAGACGAGGAATCTTCCAGGGGGACTCACTTTCACCACTACTGTTCAACATCGCATTAATTCCACTCATAATAATCCTACGAAACACAAAACTGGGATACCAAATCTCAAGGCAACATGGCAAGATAAACCATCTACTTATACATGGATGACTTAAAAATGTACACGAAAAGCCCCATTGAACTTAAATCAATACTCAACATAGTTCAACTGTTCAGCAGTGACATCAAAATGAACTTTGGACTTGAAAAATGGGCTATATTATCCATGCAGCAAGGAAAAATGGAAAAAATGGAATAGAACTGGGAAATGGAAACATAGTAAAAACATTAGCAAAGGATGATGGTTACAAATACCTAGGCATATTGGAAGCAGATAACATCTTGAATGGAAAAATCAAAGAGTCAACACAAAAGGAATACATCAGGAGGGTCCACAAAATATTAAAATCAAAGCTGAATGCTGGAAACATAATTAGAGGCATTAATACATGGCCAACGCTACTCAGTTGGAATCATCAACTGGACTTTGGCTGAACTGGAAAACTTTTTTCAGAAGACCAGAAAACGCGCAAACTTTTAAATATGTACCACGCTTTACATCTACAAACTGACATCGACAGGTTGTACTTGCCAAGAAAAATAGGGGGCAGAGGACTATTGCAAATCCATCAAACTGTAGAAGAAGAAAAACGAAGTTTGAATGATTATGTGAACCAAAGTACAGAAAAATTACTGCAGGCTGTGAAAACAGATAACATTATAAAAACAACAGAAACAAAGGCAGAATATAAGGAAAAACAGCTGGATGACAGATTAAATAGATAGAAAACCAAAGCTTTGCATGGACAGCACTTGAAAAACATTGAAGGAAAATGTGCTGACAACTTTACATGGGCATGGTTTAATATGGGAACCATCAAGAAAGAAACGGAAAGTTTAATACTCGCTGCTCAAGAACAAGCACTACAAACTAATGCCATGAAAGCAAAGATACAAAAATCCATCGACAATCCAAACTGCCAACTTTGCAACAACAAAGTGTTGCAAATATGAAACAAATTGTTTCATATTTAATATGTGAATGCAGCAAAATCGCACAAACTGATTACAAAGCTAGACACGACCAAGTTGCTAAATTAATCCACTGGTCATTATGTAAAAAATACGACTTACCTGTATCCAAAAAGTCATGGGAACATAAAATGGAAAAAGTTATAGAAAATGAGAAGGTGAAGATCTTGTGGGACTTTCGAATACAGACAGATCATCACTTGGAACACAACACGCCAGATATCACAGTTGTCGAAAACCAAAACGTATAATTTATTGACATTGCAGTACCAGGAGATGCCAGAGTTGAAGAAAAAGAACTGGAAAAAATCATGAAATATCGTGACCTGGCCATTGAAACTACATGGCTATGGATGAAACATGTAACAGTGATACCCATTGTCATTGGGGCACTTGGTACCATGTCCAAGAATTTTATAAGATACATCAGTAAATTGCAGCTTCCTGCAATAACACCAGCGGAACTGCAAAAAAATGCGCTACTTGGAAAAGAGCCTCGGTGGCGCAGCAGACTAAAGCACTGTTAAGTAACACAGTTGCCTGTAATTACTGCAAGTTCAAATCTCACCAGGCTCAAGGTTGACTCAGCCTTCCATCATTTTGAGGTAGGTAAAATGAGGACCCGGTTTGTGGGGGCAATAAGTTGACTTTGTATAAAAAAGAACACCACTTGAGGGGGGGAGTCGAAAGCCCTACTAAGCAGGTATATACAAAAGTATGAAGGCTATTGCTTAACGCATTGTAAGCTGCCCTGAGTCTCTGGAAAAGGGCGGCATATAAATCGAACCAATAAATAAATAAACATTGTATATCTTAAGAAGGTACTTGGTTGATACCTAGGATGCTGGCAGCAACCTGTATCAACCATTATCACGACACCAATCAATGGTATTTATGATGCATTTTTAAATGTTCAGTTGACTGAGTTTCATATTTAATGAATAAAGATAATAATAATAACAACAACAACAACAACAACAACATTTCAGCAGCTTGTAGATTTGCCATAATAATTAGGTAAAGACCTAAACAATATGATTTCCAAATCTCATTTAAAATTTGGCCCTAAGTCGAACCAGGGAGTTTCCAAATCCTGGTCTATTTAATGAGTCAATGAGCTGGGGTCTGAACAAATGTGCACATGTTATTTATAGGGAAAGTTTAAAGAAAAAGCTGATTTTCCCCTTTGCTGCCAAGCATTGATGCAGCGATATGACCAGTAGATGGCACTCTTTACTTTCTGTAATCTTTTAATATCAGACATGACAAAAGCATGTTCTTTCACAAGCAGCATGTTACATACTTCCTGCTAGTATTTTAGGAAGCTTCTAAAGATTCTTTTATTTCTAGACTTTTTATAGGAGGGTACAAAATTGCTTGGTCTGAGTGTCCCACTTTTCCATACAGTAAAACTGCAGTGGTTATAACCTTGCCACACCTTCAAATTAAAGTATATGATCCACCTAAAACTTATTCTTGCAAAATGATAAAGGGTAGTTATTAAAAAATATTATTATGACCTTTAATATTTAAATGGAGACTGACTAAATAAAAGACCAAGTAGGCAATTTACACATTTTCCATGGGGTCATATATGTAGCAGCCATTGTTTTCTGTTGTCAGCCACTCCTCAATTACTTTTTTTGCATACTTGAAGTAAAGGTTTTGGAAGAAATATCCAGGTCCAGGTCCAAGCCAGGAGAAAGGCACTGGAGACAAAATGGAAGCTGGAGGCTGATTGGAAAGATGGTTTAATGATGAAGCAGAACCACATTTGTGGTTCTAGTGCAGCTGACCATATGAAGTTGGGGATTGAGGGGTTTTTAGACCTTCTTTGGGCTTTGCACTTTAGCTTCCTGTTCCTGTGCAAGAACATGTATTCTATTGGCTGTTGTAGGGGTCCGAACTGGCTGAAGCCCACCTCTGGCTAGAAGGCATCAGCATGAGTGGTGAATGGTACTACTTATAGGTACTTCGTAAACTATGCACTGAAAAGGTTTTACTATTTGCCAGATTCTGAAGCTTGATTCAGTTAAAGATGCTCGTGATAACTAAATAACAACTTGCATAGTTTAGATCCAGATACCCTTTCCAGCACTCTTAATTAATAATTCAATTTCCTTAGAGATAATACAATACATTAGAGATAATACTATTTGGCTCAGAAATATTTACTATCTGACAAATGATACACAGAATAACTCGATGTAGCTATCTTTGTTATTCATATCAAAGGTGTCAGACCTGCCCCAGGATCTCCTAGGAAAGTAAAACTCTCGACTCCATTTGGTTGAAGTGAAAAGGCCCTCTTACTAAGAGATGCTGATTGCAGTAAAGTCAAGCGGAATCTACAATTCCCATGCACCAATACAGAACTAAACCCCTGGTTTCCCCTAGCCCTTATCCCATGGTCCATACATGTATAGCCAATCCGGCAGTGCCATGGTGTTTTGGGAAATACTGAGGTGTTTGGGCTGATGAAATTCCACTGTCAAGGTAAACGGCCTTGAAGATGCCACCACAAACTGGATTCCAAAATGCTCTTTTTCTCCTCAACTATCAATCCCGCTCCTAATTTCCCATCATAAACTTATACAGCTTTATTGCCCCATTTGTTCCTCCCTTCCTTCCCCAATAGATGGCAGAATGCAAGCAAGGCCCCAAGCCAAAGGTGGTGGATCTACAGAAAGATATTAACAGAAGGATATTACTAACATTCCAGCAAATATTTAACATCTTAACTATTAATTTTTACATACTATAACAAAGTTTGCTTGAGAAGTTTTCTGAGTCTCTAAAAACTGTCTTTTGATAATTGTATTTTTAAATAAAGACTTCATTTCAATATTGTTAACTTATACAGAATTATTTGGGACAGAAACATTCTGAATTCAGTTTGACTTTATTCTGAATAACCTTTGTAGATTAGACTATTCCACTATCATATAAAACATTAAATGCATATTAAGCATAGTTTAAAAGTAACAGTTTTTAAATTAAGCTAAACATTTATTTTAATTTTTTAGGGAATAATCCATTTTCCCTAAATCTTATTTATTTATTCTTGCAAAATGTTTACAAAATCTTTGCAATTGCTATCCTTCTTATGTAAATAAGTCAACATCAGCAGTTCCAAAGATGATAACAAAATAATTATACTTTAGTAAACCGGGTCTGTTAACGTGACACCATATGGCATAGTTGTTTCTGATAGCTTTTAAGTGATATACAAATTTTATAATCTAGAAAATTGTTAAGTCCTAACTATTATGACCTCCGCTGAAACCTCCCTTGTTGCTGCCCTGCTCTGATTGGGTTAGACGCGAGCAGGCAGCCAGCGGGAAAATGCTTCAATCGTATTGGTTACCGCCGAACTGACAGCTAGTATTTAAGCAGCTGTCAGACGGCAGCTTTCGTCCTTTTTTCCTAACGTTCTTGGTTGTGGTTTACTAGTTACTGTTGTGATCAATAAAGTGTTGAGTTCACCAGCCGAGCCTCCTCCTTATTGCCGAGTTCTCAAAATAGAACATTGGCGACGAGGATGGGATGGTTCTGAGGCTACGGCTATTCCATAAATAAGAACAGTAACGAACTCCCTGGGTCCCTCAGGCATGAGAGGCAAAGCTACTCACACCGCGGCGAGTTCGGGCGATAAGTGACATGTCTACCTTCCTGCCGGCATTTGCCCCGTTCGTCCCGGCATCAGAGACATGGGACGCTTATCTCGAGTGTTTCGAATGCTTCTTGCAGGCCAACGAGCTGACTGATCTATCCAGTGACCGAAAGAGGGGCTACTTCCTCAGTTCCTGTGGTAGTGAGATTTTTGGAACTGCCAGGGCTCTGGCAGCTCCTCAACAAGTGTTCGAAGTACCTTGGGACATTCTATTAGAGAGACTGAGGAACCACTATGCCCCAACTCCCTCGCGTATTGCATGGCGGCACGCATTTTGGCAGAGATCTCAGAAAGCGGAGGAATCAATTAATGATTACATGGCGTCCTTGCGATCCGCCGCCCTCCATTGTGAATTCCGCAACATGGATGAGATGTTGTTAGATCAACTGGTCTGCGGCGTGAAGGGCTTGAAACTTCAAGGACGCCTGCTGGCCCGTTCGGAGCTGGACCTGAAGTCGGCCTTAGATGAGGCTAGGGCGGCGAAAATGTCAGACCGATCCGCTGCCGAAATACAATGTTTCCAGCTAGGTGCCACGTCTGGAGGGAAGCCATTGTCTGTCCATCATGAAGAGGCTGATCAGGACAGCAATTCCGAGGACGAGGCAGCTGTCGGCCGCCTCAAGTCTACGCGGTGGAAGCGAGACTCCCAAGCCACGAAAAACGCGCCGGATGGCTGTCTAGGCTGCGGTGGTAACCACCTAAGGGCTGATTGCCGTTTTAAATCTGCTGTATGCCGCCGATGCGGAAAGAGAGGCCACTTATCCCAAGTTTGCCGGGCGACTCTCCCTGCAAGGTCAGCCCCAGCAGAGACATTGCGGAATTGCCGCTTAGGCAAATGACCGGCTGCCCGGCGCGATGATTGTTTTGAGGTCTCCCGCTACGATGAGCCCCTTGACCTGTCAGTGAACCACGCTGCAGCAGTGGCAACGGTCAACAAAATTTACCTCACCGTCTCGTTAGAGGGTGCTTCCTGCAAGATGGAAGTAGATACCGGATCTTCCAAGTCCCTTATTGCTTGGTCTACACTTTCCCAATTGCTGCCCAAGATGTTGAAACGCCGGCTCAAGCCGTGCCCAGTTGTCCTAAAAGATTACCAGGGAAAGACAATTCCGACCGTTGGCTATGACACCTTCCAGGTGTCTTATCAACGTTCTCTGGCAAACTACCGCTAATTGTTGTTCAAAATGACCTGCCTTGCCTTTTAGGTCTCGACTGGTTCGCTGTGCTGCACCTCAATGTGTCCAGTGTCCATGCAACAATGCCTGATGTGTCTACCCTGTTGGCCTGTGAATTCGCGGATGTTTTTGATGACCACCTGGGTAAATATACTGGGCGCCCCATATCTCTAAATTTGGATCCCCAGGTTACACCAATCCGCCTTAAACCTCGAAGGGTGCCGCTGGCGCTGAGGCCACGGGTCGATAAAGAACTAGATAAGCTTATAGAGCAGGGTATCTTAGTACCAGTAGACCATTCTAGCTGGGAGACACCTATAGTGATCCCTCTTAAGCAAGATGGGTCAGTGAGAATTTGCGCTGATTTTAAGGGCACCCTGAATAAAGCGTTGCAGGCAAACCCGTACCCGGTCCCTGTGGTTCAGCATTTACTACATTCATTAGGTCAGGGAAAAATATTCGCCAAATTAGATCTGGCGCAAGCCTACCAGCAGCTCCCTGTTGATGAGGAAACTGCCATGGCCCAGACCATAGTTACCCATAGGGGCGCGTTTAAATGTACGTGCCTCCAATTCGGGGTTTGCGTGGCTCCAGGAATATTCCAATGTATTATGGAGCGATTACTGCAGGGAATCCCCGGAGTGGTTCCTTATTTCGATGACATCATTGTGTCTGCCGCCAATCACTCCGATCTCCTGTCTAAATTGAGAGCTGTCCTGACGCGCCTGCGCGAAGCGGGGCTTAAATTAAAGAGAAATAAGTGCACCCTGGGGGTGCCTCAGGTCGAATTCCTGGGGTTCCTTATCGATGCTCAGGGGATCCACCCCACTCCCTCGAAAATAGAGGCCATTAAGCATGCGCCCGCCCCAACTAACAAGTCGGAATTGCAGGCTTTCTTAGGGCTCCTTAATTTTTATGTGGTTTTTATACCGCATAAGGCATCTATTGTTGAGCCTCTTCATCGGCTCCTGGATGCCAAATCCCCATGGCATTGGAATGCGGAGGCAGCTGCCTCCTTCCAAGCCGTCAAAGACACGCTAGTTTCTGACGCTGTCCTCGTCCAGTATGACGAGTGTCTGCCCTTGTCCCTGACTTGTGACGCGTCACCCTATGGCATGGGGGCAGTTCTGAGCCACGTATTTCCCAATGGCACAGAGGCCCCCATTGCGTACTACTCGCGCACGCTATCTGCCCCTGAATGTAACTACAGCCAATTGGATCAAGAAGCGCTGGCTGTGGTCGCTGGAATCAAATGATTCCACGACTATCTCTATGGTCGTTCTTTTTCAGTCATCACAGACCACAAACCGCTCCTCGGGTTGTTGGCCGGAGACCGCCAGACGCCGCAAATTTTGTCCCCACGAATGTCCCGATGGGCGGAATTTCTTTCCGCTTATTCCTATCAACTACTTTATAAACCAGGCTCGGCCATTGGCCATGCTGATGGCCTCAGCCGCTGCCCTCTCCCTACTCCCGTTCTGGACCCTGCTCCTGCAGCCGCTATTTTGCTGGTTGAGGAATGGCAGTTGCCGTTGTCCGCTTCGGACATCCGGACCTCATCCGCTTCTGACCCTGTGCTCTCACTAGTCCTCGATCACGTGCGCAGGGGGTGGCCGAAGGGGCCGGTACCGGCCGATCTTCTGCCCTACCATCGCAGGCAACAAGAACTGTCTGTTCAGAAGGGGTGTCTCCTTTGGGGTAATAGAGTCATAGTTCCCCCAACTCTGCGACACCAGGTCCTAACATGCCTCCATGAGGCTCACCCCGGCATAGCACGTATGAAGGCGCTAGCCCGCAGCATTGTATGGTGGCCCCTTCTGGACAGCGAGATCGAGAATTGGGTGGCCAGTTGTTCCACATGCCAACTGTCAAGGCCGGCCCCTCCGGCGGCCCCTGTGCGGGAATGGGAAGCCCCTAAGTTCCCCTGGGCGCGAATACATATGGACCTTGCTGGCCCTTTCCGGAGTCAAATGTTTCTGGTGGTCGTAGATGCATATTCGAAGTGGGTAGAGTTAGCCGTAATGCACTCCACCACTTCTGAGGCCATAGTGAAAGTCCTTGAGAGGCTTTTCGCGACCCATGGGTTGCCAGACCTAGTAGTGACTGATAATGGGCCCCAGTTTGACTTTATTCTGAATAACCTTTGTAGATTAGACTATCCCACTATCATATAAAACATTAAATGCATATTAAGCATAGTTTAAAAGTAACAGTTTTTAAATTAAGCTAAACATTTATTTTAATTTTTTAGGGAATAATCCATTTTCCCTAAATCTTATTTATTTATTCTTGCAAAATGTTTACAAAATCTTTGCAATTGCTGTCCTTCTTATGTAAATAAGTCAAGGTCAGCAGTTCCAAAGATGATAACAAAATAATTATACTTTAGTAAACCGGGTCTGTTAACGTGACACCATATGGCATAGTTGTTTCTGATAGCTTTTAAGTGATATACAAATTTTATAATCTAGAAAATAAAATAGAACAAACAAAATTAAATAAGAGGATTCCACATAAGCAAAATCCTTTGCGTCATTAAAGTTTTAATTTTAACTATTTCCACATATTAAATAGCATCAAATTGAAAAAAAAAATTGCCCTAATACACCTTAATTCTGATAAATGTCACTAGTTGACATTTTAGTTTAGGGGAACATTTGAAGATATCATGGAACAATTAAAATCAAAGTGCTTAACATACAGAAATATGACTTATTATCATCTTTCAACAAGTCTACAAATGCTAACTTGACCCTTCTCTATCATAGTTTTCCTATCTTTTTGCCTTTTGTCACATTGATTTTCATGGTATTTTTTAAAAATACTACATTTTAGGCAATATTAGGGAGCAGCATTTAAAGCCCTGATCAGTACTTTACAGTAACTTTACAATGTATTATTTTGAATATGATACTTAAATTATGTAGTACTTCCCCCACCCCCATGTTCTATTAGTAATAAAGGAAGGAGAATGTATGAACTGTTCATTAACTAATGTTGTAAATTATAGCATACAGCTTCTTTGAGATAAGGAGAATTATTTGGTTTGGTGGAAATTACAAGTTAAATGAGAAAAAACAAGGATTAGGTATTGAGACAGAACAAAAGAGACAGTAAAACTAAATTCAGAAGCCAAAAGAAATCTTTAAAGATCTGAAAAAGGGAATACATGAGATACCAGGACTAAATTATTTTCACACATACACACACACACACACACACACACACTTTTCACCACTATGAGTGGTATGTGTCTTCTTAGGTCCTCTACTGGAATGGGACATTTAGGCACTGACCCTTGGCTGCGCCTCCTTCATCCCAAGTGCCTCAGCTGATTTACAGCCAGCTTTCCACTGGTCCTTCCCCAACCATTGTCCATAGTCAATGGGCCCCTGGCCCTTTGTCCCTGCCCATTCACCCAGACACCATTTGACCCAGGTTGTCATGCCCACATCGGAGAATGAATCTGCGGTGGAAGATGAGCTGGAACAAGAACTGACAGCGAGTGAGAGGGCAGCTCCATTGGCCTTGGAGGAAACTGGGGAAAGGCAAAGTCAGTCCAGGCAAGGCTGTTCAGAATTAGCAAAGCCTGCAGGCAGGGAGGAGAGACAGAGCTCAGACAAGGAACAATAACCACCCCCTCCTGATATAAGGGCTAGGGGAGTGCAGAGAAGGCGGGATCAGTGCAGGCAGAGAAGGCCACATGCTAGGAGAGTGCCCCATCCAGCTTCACCAGGAACACCTGGGGAAGAAAACACCATGGGGAGGGGCATTTGTGGGGAACAAACACTGAGTTCCTGAAGTGTTGTGTGCTGACGTTTGAACTTGCCAACAGTCCTTGCATTCCTTGTTGGCATTCTGGACTAATTATCTGGACCTTCTGCTCCCTGAACATCTTGCTTGGCTCTTGTTTTGCCAAATACATTTGGGATTTATTGCCATGCAGCCTGGTTGTAGACAGCGCTGGGTTGGACTAATTGCAGCCAGAGGCTGTTTGAGGTTTATGTGGGGGTTTGTTCTCACTCTGCTTTAGGACTTGCCAGTAATGTGGGAGCATTTGGGGAGATTTGGAGCAATAAAGGGGCTGCCAGCTGTTTGTGTTATTTCTGTGCTGTGCCCTGGATCATCACCCAGGTGTTTTGCTGCATGGGACAAATAGACCCCAGCCAATTGGGTGGCAGACAGAAGCAATGGTACTGCGAGGGCAGCGTGCAATTGGCGATGGGCAGGGCAATCACAAGGGCTGTGGGGTGGGCAGCATGTGATGCAAGATTTTTAAAAAAGTGCTGAGGCTGCTCTGCAAGTTTTTTTTTTAAGGGGCTGCACTCTCCAACCAATTGGGTAGCTCCAAAGCTATGGTTCTGACAGATTATGCAGAGGGGGATGGGGCCCAAGTTATAAAAAGGTGTTGGAGGGGGACAGATACTGTGACAGTAGACAAGGTCAAAAAGACAGCAGTGCTGATAACTAGTAGTGCCAACTGACAGCAAAGTCTGGAAGGAGTATGAAAAGCTGGAGAAGTGCTAGGGCAGGTAGAAGGATGTGGAAAGCAAAAGGCAAAGTTAAGGTGACCAGATTTTAACATTGGTAAAGAGGAACACCATTGTGAGCGTGGCTTATTTTGTGGGCGTGGCTTGGAGGTCATGTGACTGGGTGGGCGTGGCTAGCTGGTCATGTGACCGGGTGGCCATGGCTATGTGTATAGGGACTACTCAGAGGGCTGAAAAAAAGTCATTTCTGACAGGTCCTCGCACTTTTGACTGGTCCTCACACTTATGACCATCCTCACATTTATGCCCGTGCAGCATTCTTAACAACCATGTCACTCATTTCACAACTGCTTCTCTTCACTATGATGACAAGATAGCGCAAAAATGTAAAATGTGAAGACAGTTGTAAGTTTGAGGACTGGTCAAAAGTGCGAGGACCAGACAAAAATAATTTTTTCAGCCCTCTGAGTAATCCATATGCATAAAAGGATATAGCAATAGAGAGGGATGAAGGAAGGGAAGGGAAATTAGAATAGGAGTGAGGGTAAGAGAGGGAGGAAGAGGAGGAGAAGGAGAAAGGAAGAGGAAGTAGGGAGGAGAAGAAGAGGGTGGGGGGAAGAGAAAGTAAGAAGGAAAGAAAAGAGAGAGGTGGTAGGTTTGAGGAGAAAGATTGCTGTACAATAAAAAAGATGAAAGGGAAGAAAGCCAAGCCCAAACAAATATAAAGATATTAAGATTAAGAATGAATTGTTAAACTTTAAAGAATAAAAGAGAACAAATATGAATAAATAGCAATAATTAGAAACACACATACAAACATACAATGTATTTTCTTTGAACAGAATATTTGGCTGGTTCACAAATTTAAACAGTGTTTAGTCATTTCAATTAAATTTACAATTTCTATATTTCCTTTTTGCCATATTTATTCCTCATCTATTTTTTTAAAAAAACAATATTAGCCTTCATCCTCATCTCTAATCTTAATCAAATTCAATTTTCCCTTCTATTCTATATTATACCCCTTCCCATTGTCATCTATTTTTAAAATATCCATCCTCACATTAGTTAATTATGTAATTATGTAATACAGTTGTTTAATACAAATTCAACATTTTAATATAAATCAATTAGTTATATAACTATCTTTTTTGTATATTAATCAATATGAACATGAATATTCCAATTATTTCCATGCAATCCAATTTCTTACAAATCAATTAATTATATTTACCAATAATAATAAACAAAATAATTTCCCCCATATATTCCTCCAAACCACAACTTAACCATTTCTGCTTTCAACACAATATACAATTAATAGTATCTCAATTATTACAATTCCCTAGTTAAATAGAGCTTTATTTCTTTTGTGTTTTAAAATCTTGAACTCTCCTCTTTTCCCCTAAATTTCCCATTGTTTGCACCTACCTTTTTTGGTGAGGAAAAAGAAAAGAAATCTGCTGCCTAATTTTCCAATGTTACAGCAAACAAGCCAACAGCCTGTTTCACTTTCAGTTTGTTTTGAGCTTGGTTTGCACAAGGAGAAAAAAAAATCTGCTTGAGCAATTTAGCAAGCAGCAAGAGCCCTGCGCAAAACAGCTGAGAGCAAATCAGCTGAGAATGGGGAAGCCAAGCTAATCAACGTGCTAATTAACCTACACGGAAGCTGTAAGGGGCTGTTTTTTCTATTTTTGCAGGCATTGGTCTACTCATTTGTTTTCTTTTAACACAGAACAGCTGTAGGGCGGCCCTTTGAAGCCCCGCAGCAAGAGTTTAAACAGTTTTTTTTCCTCTAGCCATCAGCTGGGACTCAGGAGGCAGCCGGGACTCAGGAGGCAGAATGAAAAATCAGGAGTTTTTTAAAACGCCGTGGGACATGGGACAAATTGCTAAAAATCAGGACTGTCCCGCCAAAAGCGGGACTTCTGGTCACCTTAGACAAAGTGGTCCTAGTGGTGATATGAGCACTTTGGCTGTGACTTCAAATTTGGGAGAGTGGCTCCAGCAGAGTGTGTTGGGGGGCAACCAGGAAGGGTGGGAGGGTGTGTTGGATGATGACCAGGAAGGGAGGGAGGAGTGCCTCTAGGGGGCTTCACAGAGATTGCTTGGGTTGCAACTCAGCCAGCTCCAATGAAACAAAAGGGGGAAGGAGAAGCAAGCCCGGGATGGCTTCTGGTGTTTTGGGGGTGGTGGCAGGTGAACAGCAATGACACATGGCTTCTGGCATTGCCGGGGGACAGCAGGTGAATGGTGGTGGTGCAGGACTTCTGGTGTTGTGGGGGGGGCAGGCAAGTGAATGGTGGTGGCATGCGACTTCTGGAGTTGCGGGGATGCAGCAGGTAAAGGCAGTGTCACACAGTTTCTGGCATTGCGGGGGGAACTGCAGTTGAAAGAAGTGGTGTGCGGCTTCTGGCGTTGCAGGGGGCATGGCAGGTGAATGGTGGTGGCGCATGACTTCTGGCGTTATGGGGGATGTGGCAGATGAAGACAATGGCACCAGGGGTGAAATCTAAAAATTTTCCCTACCAGTTCTGTGGGCGTGGCTTGGTGGTCAGGTGACCGGGTGAGTGTGGCCAATAATAATAAATAATAAAATTAATAAACAAAGTACACAAAACAATAAGAGGTACCAAAACCCAACTTTTACACTTTACACACACACAACACAACACAACTGACTCACACAGAATGTAAAAGCAGCTGCACTTCACCCAAAATGGCCTCTGCAACAAGCAGGAACCTCACAGAGCCACAAAAAGCTCAAAAACCAACTTTCACACTTTTTCCACACAAAATGCCACATACAGGTTTGTGAGATTTTGTGTGTGTTTGTGTAGTTAGAGTGAAACACTATAGAAACACCAAATCTCAGAAAGCTGCACAAATATTTTATTTTATTGTTTTATTATATTATATTTATATTTTTAGATAAAAGTAGCTAAATTTAAAACTTCCTTAACTTTAAATTGCTATGTCTAAAAAAAATTAAACTCCTAAAAAAACCCCAATTAACTATTTTTTTAAAGCTCCAACCCCCCCCCCCCCCAAAAAAAAACCCAGTTACTTACCAAATTGAAGGCACAAGGCAGACAGGCAGGCAGGCAGATTGAGTTGCTCACCAATTGAATTGATTGCAGACAGGCAGATTGAGTTGGTAGCAGATGCAATTGATTGCAGCAGCCAAAGCAAGGCAGGAAAAGCGAGCGAGCCCCAAAGAAGCAGCAAACTGCCAAGTGGGCAAGTGGGGCAATTGGATGGACATTGGGCGGGGGGCCCAGGGATTTTTGCTACGAGTTCTCTGAACTACCCACCACCATTGCTACCGGATCGCCCGATCCGGTCCGAACTGGGAGCATTTCACCCCTGAGTGGCATGCAACGTCTGGCATTGTGGGGAGGGTTGTTGTTGGGGGACGACGACTGGTGAACAGTGATGGAGTGCAGCTTCTGGCATTGCAGGGGTGGCTCAGCAGATGAAAGCAGTGGCATGTGCTTCTGGAGTTACAGGGGACATGGCAGGCGAAAAGCTGGTGGCATGCGGTTTCTGGCATTGCAGTGGGGGCACCCTCCCTGCCATTGCTTCTCATCCTGGATTCTGGCCTGATGCTGAACAGGTAGTTCAGTTGTCCCCCCCCCTCCCACCATGCACCACCATTCTCCCCCACACAATGCCAGAACCTGTGCGCCATTGCTATTCACTTGCCATGCTCTGTGCAATGCCAGAAGCCATGCGCCACCACTGTTTGCCTGCCACCACCCCGCAACGCCAGAAGCCAGGCCAAGCTTGCTTCTCCTCCCACCTTTTGTTTCATTGGAGCAGGCTGAGTTGAGAGCCAAGCCATCTCTGCAAAACCCCCTAGAAGTGGCCCTCTCTCCCTTCCTGGTTGCCCACAACACACTCTCACCTGTCCACCCCCCTCTGACACCTTCTTTTTATAATTCAGGTCTCATTCCCCCTGTACGATCTGTCAAAACAACAGCTTTGGAGCCACCCAATTAGTTGGAAACCACAGCCCTTTTATAAAAAAATCTTGCATCACATGCTGCCCATCCCACAGCCCCTGCAATTGTCCCACCCATCACCAACTGCACACTGCCCATGCAGCACCATTGCTTCTGCCTGCCACCCAATTGGCTGGCAGCTATTTGTCCCATGTAGCAAAATGCCCATGTGAAATGGTGTCTGGGCGAATGGGCAGGGACAAAAGATGAGGGGAAGAGGGTCAGGGGCAAATTGGCCATGGAGAGTGAACGGGTGACTGCCAGAGAGGAAGAAAACTGGCTGTAAATAGGCTGAAAAACAGCCTTTCCCACTCCCTTGGAGGCCCTACGGAGGCTGAAAGGGCCCATTTCCCGACTCCCAGTGGGACAGGAAGTGACTTTTTTGCTGTCCCCAGCCTCCAGAGACTCCTAGAGAGGCTCTGGAGGCTGGGGACAGCAAAAAATGTCACTTCCTGTCCTACCGGGAGTTGGGAAATGGGCCGTTTCAGGCCTTTGGAGGGCCTCCGAGAGAGTGAGAAAGGCTGTTTTCACCCTTCCCAAATAAATAGAGAGGATCTGGAACAAGGTAAAAAAGAAAAACAGGCCTACCAGGCCATCATGTGCCGGGGGGGTGGAGGGTGGGTTTGCGTGCGCATGGGCATGGGCACGCGCGACCCTCCCCCGCCCCCTCTCCTGGCACGCAATGGCAAAAAGGTTAGCCCTCACTGTCCTAGACCCTCTACCAGATACCTCAATATCTAAAGTTTCTGTACAGTTATTTTAGTTATTTCTAACACTTGACAGAGAGCTCTGATATTATTCCTTGAATCTGCTGGAGCCACTCTCCCAATTTAAGAGTCACAGCCCAAGTGCTCATATCACCACTGGGACCACTTTGCCCTTTGATTTCCACATCCTTCTTCATGCCCTGTTATTTCTCCAGCGTTTCATACTCCTTCTGGACATTGCTGTCAGTTGGCACTACTAATTATCAGCACTGTTGTCTTTTGATCCTTGTCTACTGCCACAATGTCTGGTTTATTGGTCAGTACCTGACTGCACATACATACAGTATTTCATGCATAATATATGCATTCATCAGCATTTTAGAAAAGTTTAAGAATTAGAAGTACCATAGTTTTTAAAATAGAAAGGCAAAATTGTGTTAATTTCAGCCTCTGAATGACTGAAACATTATACTAAAACATGTTGAATTCTAGAAGATCCCAAAAGTCCTGCAATAATTTCAAAGAGTGATATAAATTAATCAGCTGCTAGTTTAGATAATCATGATCACAGTGTTTTCCTTTATGACAAATAAATGGTAATTGTTCATTTATGCAAGCTATCAATTAATCCTCTAATGAACTATGTGAGAAAAAGATTTGAGAATCAGTGGATGCTCTCAGAGTTAATAAGCCTTAATGCCTTATTTTGTTAAGAAAATGTTATTTGATAGCCCATCTGATCATTTATATATTGTCATATGTCCTTTTAGCTGTTGAGTTCAAAGCCGTCTGCAAAATAAAAAAAACTAATTTTCAGAATTATAGACTAGGTATTCATATGAAGAAATAATGACAACACATGGATACTTATCCAAAAAGGATAAGCATATGAGTTGCAGATAAACAAACACTTTTGTATATAAAATAGTGACAATTTCAAGTCTTCTGTGGATCATTTTGTATAAAACTACACTAAATAGTCCTATAGTTTGAAAATTGTCATAGCAACTGATATTGGGGTTCTTTTTCAAAGCAGTTGCTGTTTGGGTAAAATATGTTATAGTTTTACAAAAGTCCATTTTACTTGATATGGTCTTTAAAAATATGGACCAATCACTATAATTTTTGAGCTGGTTTGTATATTTTTCATTTATTCCTATATCAACAATTACTTTGAAGAAAATAATATGAATAAATTGGCAATTGGAAATTATGAGTATTGTAGATCCTTGTCAGCAGGGAAAGAATGTGAAATTACACTCCCAGATTTAGAAGACATTGGGTACAACTCTGCTTAGTTTAGGAAATTAATTTTAAAACTTCCCAAAAATGGTTCTCTACTCTCTGTTTCAACATATTCTGTGAAAAAGAACCCAGGATCACTTTGTATCATTGTTTCAACTATAAAACTGTTTTTACTAATATTTACTCAGCTTTTGCATTTCTCTTCCTTAAATTCTTTGTACTGTACTCTGGATTAATTGTCTTCTGCATGATAGTCTTTTAAATATCGTATTTCCTTTCAATCTTTTGTCCCAAAAGAATAGTTCTATGCATATTCTCTAAATATGTATTTGTATTTTAGAAACCACACAATTAATTAATATTCAGGTTATAATTACCTATTTTTACCAAGATCATTTTCAGAAGTAATGTTCTATGTTTCATTTTTTGTTTATCTTATGTGAAGAAACTTTTCTTTGTTTAATTTCATTTTCTTACCTTCAATCCCTTGTTGAAGTATTCCAGGTTGCTTTGAAACAGTTTACTTTGCATCTCCTTAAGGAACATAGAGAACTAATTTGGTTTAGTGGTTAAAGATATTAGGTTAGACACTGAAGGGCATGAGTGTAATGATCAGTTTGACAAGGAGTCTGACAAAGTTTAGCCAGTTCCAAAGTTGCTAAAACACTGCCTGAGCAGCTGGTAACCAGAAACACAGCTGCTGTTGGCCTCAGAAGATGAGTTACCACTCCTTCCCATGGCAAGTAATTGCATCCTGAGAAAGAGCAGAGCAAAGATCTTTCAAAAGAAATGAAGCTCACCAATCCAAATCAGCAATACTAGGTTGCTTTTATTTAAGAACAGTAAGCTCAACCTCTCCTTTGGCAATAACCATTTCTTTACTCTCCTTTGTGCCTTGACTCTCAATTTAAAACCTCTGGATCTGAAGTTTGTTTTTTTTTTTAATTTGATTTATATGCTGCCCTTCTCCGGAGACTCAGGGCGGCTTACAATGCGTTAAGCAATAGCCTTCATACTTTTGTATATATTTATACAAAGTCAGCTTATTGCCCCCACAAACTGGGTCCTCATTTAACCTACCTTAGAAAGGATGGAAGGCTGAGTCAACCTTGAGCCTGGTAAGATTCGAACCTGCAGAAATTGCAGGCAGCTGTGTTAATTATAGGGTGCATTAAACCACTGTACTACCAAGACTCCTTTTGATCTGATGACATGCAAAAAAAAAAAGGAAAACATAATTCATACAAAGTGACAGATTTAAACATATTAAAATGGGGAATAGAACCAAAAACCTCTAGAGTTCATCGATGGGGAACTGTGCTCAACCTGCCTTAAAGCTGGGAGAAGAGCCCAGTCTTTTTTTTTTTTTGAATTTTTTTTTTTTTAAAAAAACACACAAATAAACATAAAATACATCTTTTCAGAACAGAGCATTGATCCGGTCATAAATTTGTTCAACTTTTTGTTCATTTTTAACAGAATTTTATATATTCTATTTTTGCCATAACACTTATCATATATCTCAACTATTACTGTCTTATAGAAAGCTAACTCATATTAACTTAATCAAAGCAATTACCCTTCTATTAATCCACTTTACATCTTAATTCAATTAATAGCCTTGGTGGTGCAGCAGACTAAAGTGCTGTTAAGTAGCACTTAGCTGCCAGCTGCCTGCAATTACTGATAGTTCAAATCTCACCAGGCTCAAGGTTGACTCAGCTTTCCATCCTTCCGAGGTAGGTAAAATGAGGACCTGGATTGTGGGGGCAATAAACTGACTTTGTATAAAAAAGAACACTGCTTGGGGGTGCTGAAAGCCCTACTAAGCAGGTATATACAAAAGTATGAAAGCTATTGCTTAACACATTGTAAGCCGCCCTGAGTCTCTGGAGAAGGGCAGCATATAAATCGAACCAATAAACAATAATAATAATAATACCTCATAATTCATTTCACAATTCTTACCCCAAATACTCACTATTAAAAATACAAATCAAACATGTTTATATTTCTAAATCTTATTTCCATTTCTAGAACTTCCTTACATTTTATTATTACTTCATATAATATTCATTCTTTATTTAATTAATACTTCATCAAATTTAAATCTTATCTCTAATCTTGAAAGTATACCAATTTAACATTTAAGCAAAGTTCTTAATTCAAATAACACAACATAATACAATTCACAATTATTTCCCTAAATTCTATTTAACAACACCATTTATATAAAGCCAATTTAAATGAGTTTTATTTAGTAAATCATAATCCTATATCATTTCAATTTTCTTTTCTTTTTGCTTAAATAAATGTATTATTGAAGATATTCAAATTATTACAATTCTATAGGTATTGAAACAATATCCCAATTATTATAGCCATCAATTTTCTCAAATAGTACCATCCAACACCTCAATAAAAATTAATTCATTGTATCCATTGATATATTTTCTTTTTACATAATCTAATTTTCATATATTTTAGCTTCAATCCATATTTCAAGTCTAGGTATCTATAGCATATTCTTCTCTCATTTCTATCTTCCTTTTTCTATTCCCTATTTTGCCCATTGTTAATCCTAGTGTAATCAACTTTTTCACTGTTAATCCCAGTGTAATCATCTTTATTTTTTTCACTGTTAATCCCAGTGTAGTCTCTAAATGCCCTATCTGTCCCGTTGTTTCCCCACTCTTTCTTTTCCTCTTATTTCACCATTATTAATCTCAGTGTAATCATTAAATCAAAGTCCTGGACTCTTCTATTTAACTCTATATTCCCTAGTATTTTTCAACCTTTTTCTTTTATCATTCCACTGTTAATCCCAGTGTATTACATCTTTATTTTTATTGTTAATCCCAGCATAATCATCTTTATTTTTACTGTTAATCCCAGCATAATCATTTTATTTTTACTGTTAATCCCAGCATAATTATCTTTATTTTTTTTCATTGTGAATCCCAATGTAATCTCTAAAAAACTCCTTTTTATTATTACTATCCACATATTCAGTAACTTCTTCATATTTAATGTTTTTTTTTTTTTGAAATTTTTGAAATTTATTTTTTAACATAAAACATAGAACAACTCTTTTTAGAGCAAGGTTTTGATCTGGTATAAAATAAGTATAAATTCCAAATTTCATCAATTAACATCTTAAAGGAAAGAAAAAGAAGAAGAAAAAAACCCAGAACAAATCTAAACCCAATTTTAATCATTCAATCTAACATCTTATTCTAACATTTAGCATTCTATTATGTAATCACCCTAATTTTTCAACTTCAAATCTAAACAGCTCTTTATAGTATTCATTTATCATTTTAACAATCAGTATTTCATATATTTTCCTTACTTCAAAGACCCAAATCAAGTCAATGTTTCTTTTAAATCACTTCTAATAATCAACATAAAATATTTTATTCCTCTCTTAAAAACATTTCAAAATCAGTAACTGTTCTTCAGAGGTATCTCCTTCACTCCTCCTAAATTTATTTTTAGCTGGATTACAGGAATGCTTTCCTCCACTCCTAACCTTATTTGTTAGCTGGATCACAGTTTGGTTTTAACTGCTTTCCAACATTTTCTCCTTCACTCCTACTAGGTTTATTTTTAGCTGGATAATGGCTTTTCAGCTCTTTTCCAGGGATGCTTTCCTCCATTCCTTACTTATATTTAGCTGGTTCACAGTTTAGCTTTAACTGGTCCCCATCGTTGTCTCCTCCACTCCTCCTAAGTTTATTTTTGGCTGGTTCACAGCTTAGTTAGCTGTTTTCCAGGGATGCTTTTCTCCACTTCTTACCTTATATTTAACTGTTTCACAGTTTTGCTCTAACTGCTCTCCAGCACTGCCTCCTCTGCTCTTCCTAGGTTTATTTTTGGCTGGTTCACAGCCTAATCAGCTGTTCTCCAGAAATGCTTTCGTCCGCTCCTAACCTTATATTTGACTAATTCACAATTTAGCTTTAATCATCTGATCCCCAAGATCATACTTCCTTACCAATTTAAAATAATAATACATTTTAACATATATCTTCTCTCCTACCCTCTCCTAAACTATTAATTTTATTTAAATTTCTCCTATTTCATATTTATTTCTTGTTTCTCTATATAAAGCAAATTTTTAATCCATTTTGAAACACCAATTTACCATAATTATAAAATCTAAAAACAAATCTTATTAATATTCAAAAATTCATTTCCATTATCTTATTTATTATAAAAAACAACATTTTAAACCACTTTCAAATCAATTTTCTATAACCATTAGAACTCTTATTAATATTTTAAAAATTTCTTTCAAAATCTTCACATTTTTATAGTTTTTCTGTAATGACATTTCCCGCTTTAAAAATAATCATAAAGTCTATAAACAATTCCTATTAATATTCAAAGCTTCATTCACATTTTCTTATTTTCTATAAAGGACAATATTTTAAACCATTTTAAAGAAATAGTTTTCTGTATTTGTTAAATCCATCAGGAATTCTTATTAATAATCAAAAATTCATTCATAGTCTTCATATTTCTTATAGTTTTTCTATTATCACATTTTCCCCATCTTAAAAATCACTTCTCTCAATAATAATAATGAAGAGTCAAGAAAGGAAAGAGAAAGGGAGAAGAAAAAAGGAATAAAAATATAGCAAAAGAAATAAGAAAGAAAGATTCAAAGAAAGAAAGAGAAAAAAAGAGAGGAATAAAACAAGAGAATAATTAAAAAAGAAAAAGAAAGAAAGAGAGAGGGAGGAGAAAGAGGAAATCTCCTCCTTTACATAGAATGGGTAGCTAATTTTTGGTGCAGTTCAGTGAACCGGCTGAATCCTGGCTTGCTTGAGAATTGGAGGTGGTGGCAGGATGATGGCAGTTTTGGGACTCCCGAGCAGCTCCTCAAGCAGGGCTTCGTATGTCCTCAGGAGCCTATCCAGCTGTCCAAGACAGCACCTCCGGGCACCAATACTGCTTCAGGAACTGTGCGCCATTGCTTCATTGGCATTGCCCCCCCCCCGGGTTCCCTTCACTCCCAGCACCCAGTTTCTGGTTTGGTGGAGGAAATGGAAGTAGCTCAGTCTGGTCTCATCTCCAGGCTGATGAGGCTGAGCCACTGGAAACTGTTTCCTACATGCCTCTCTCCCCGGAAGGAGGCGAACCTGGTGAGAAAAAGGTCATCTCCCCATCCCTCCTTTATGCACCATTAGAGACTGGAAGGGGGGGTTGTGTTGATTCTCTCCTTCTGCCCGCTTCCTGTATGTTACTCGTCACATTCCTCCATTTCAAGGCATTTCAGAGCTCTGCAGTTGTGTGGCAAAATACAAAGCCCAGGCAAAACATGCAGCCTCCCTAATTTAACCCTGGCCAGCTTTTGCTGTACTCTTTTATACAGTACCATCAAATCACATTTAAATTGGGGGATTTTTGGTGTGCATGTGTAATTTGCATGAAATTTGACTGTTTCATCAGATGAGATCCAAAAGTAAGCTTTGAATGTTTATTGCAAATATTCTACTTTCATTTACTTCACTTTCATTTAAATACCAGTGAGTGTGGGAGAGCCTGGCCTCATGGCTACTTGGCCGCCTGGCTGCCTGGCCAGGAGGCCAGGTGAGTCAGTCAGAAGAGGAGTCTGAAGTACAATTCACCAGTGACAGCAATGCCCAAGTTAACATGTAAGCGCCCCCAGGCTTTGAGCTTCCTCTGGGCTTAGATTAAAAAAGAAAGAAACCTTTCAAGTTGGACCTATGTAGGGCTTCCGGTTTGCTTTTCGTAGCCACCAGATGGTCCCTTGGGACCGCCAGCCCCTTCGCCTGTAAAGAGCCGCCTTTACAGCGAAAGGCGGCTTGAAAAACTCCATTTCCAGGAGGAAATGTGAGATAGAGCAGGTGAGTGTAGGTAGAGATCTCCGCGCAGCCCCCAGAGTTTTTTTTTTTACTCTTGGGGGCGAGCGGATGAGGCTCCCTATATCACTCGCCGTTTGCTCCGGGCGTTGGGAGACCTCTGCTTTTTTGCAGAGCAAGGCTACGAAAACAAGCTTTTCAAGACAATTAACAGATTAATCAAAGAGGATGAGATCTGGATCTGGACCTGTGACCCTAAATTGCAAGTATTAATACTTATTTTGCAAAGGATATTGAATAAAGTAAAAAAGATCTTTTAAAATGGCAACTGCCGAAACTGGAGCAGGGAAGCTGAAAAGGGAAAGTTCTTCCGTTTCTTACTAAGCCACAAAGCAGTGGAATAAGTGCTCCTGGCTACATTTGAAGAAAAAGCTCCACTTTTGTGTTTTCTCCTTCCTGGAGATTTGATTTGATACTGATCTTGCTTGGAAAGAAGCTTTGTTTTTTGTTTTTTTTCTAAAAAAGTTTGCTTGTGTGGAAATATGGCGTTTAGGCTTACAAAGCCGGACAAACAAGCGGGGGGGGGATTCCCCCATCCACATACTATATGAACAAGTTCTTAACTTACAGTCTCAGAAAACTGATTTTAATATAATTGAATTTCTTCTGGAGGAGATTGTAAGAAGGGATGAGATTATGAATCAGAACTTTGAGAAATTCAAGCAGGAAACTAAAGAATTGGTGCAATCAAAGTTTGATATTTTGCATCGAAAGATTATAAAAATGGCTAATGGTTTCTCAGAATTTATTATCAGGTTGGATACAAATACTAATCTATTAGAGTCTAAAGTGGAGGAAATTGAGGACAATTTGGAAAATAAAATACAAAAAATTGAAAATGATTTGATAAATATTCAAGACAATAGTTTAGAAGAAAAACCTGAAATGGAAGCTGATTGCAATGTAGAAAATATACAGCAACGTATTGAAAAGGAAGTTTTAATGATGCAATATAATTTTACTGAATATGCGATCAGACTGAGAGGATTACAGGAAAATAACAGAGAGGATTTAAGAAAAATATCTTCTGAAGTTCTGGCTGGGATTTTAAAGGTTCAACCTGAGGAGGTATTTTGTAGGATCGATAGAGTTTATAGAATAAACTCCTGGATTGCAAAGCAAAGGCAATTGCCTACAGATGTGGTGATTTATTTTACAGATAAAGAAATAAGAAATAATATTGTGCAGAAATCTTTTAAGTCTACTTTGCAACTCTTTGGAAGAAAGATTTGGATTTATAAAGAGCTCCCGCCTAAGATATTATTGGAAAAAAAGAAATTTGGTTTCCTGGTGGCTGAGCTTAAAAAAAGAAATATTTTATTCAGATGGAATGCTCCAGTTGGTATAATATTGAGATATCAAGGAGAAAGATATCAATTAAATACTGTTGAAAAAGCGGAAGAATTTTATCAAAAATTTTAAAAATGAATTTAACATCTTTATGCACAACACAAGACAAGCAGAAGGAGTTAGAAATAAAGGAAAAATATCGAGTTACAGAGGCCTTTGCAGATGAATTGCCTTTGGATTCTCCAGATATCTCAGCTGGATTATTTATAAATAAGAGAGAAGTGGCATCGGATTCTAACGTGACGACTCACCAAGTTACAGATAACCATGGAAATCAACTAATTGATATGCAACTTACAGAAAAGAAATATGAGTCACAAAAACAAAACCAACAAGATCAAGTTATAAACCAGAATGAAAACCGATCAGTTGATACACAACTTGCAGAAAGGAAATCAGGATTGAGATCAAACCCACAAAAAGAAAGGAAAAAAAGAAACAGGTCTCACAAAAATAAAAATTTTTAAATTAAGCAACAGCGAAGCCAGTTATGTGGTTAATATCATCCTGAGGAGAGGGACAGACCTCTGTAATGCCATAATTTTGGGATGTGAAAAGGGCCTTGAATTGTTGGATTGGAATTATTTATTTTTGGTTTTCTTTTTATTGATCAACGTATTATATTTATGCTGAGCCATAAGGCAAGAGAGTTATGCTGGGGAATGCAGAAGATCTGGTTGTTACCCCATTATGAGAATGGGAAATAATAATCCTGAAGAAAGCCACTATTACAGATATTATATGGATTACAATTATAAAGTCACTTGGGTGGTTGTTTTCTTTTTTATATATATATGAAGATATTCATTATTGATGGGGGCAGATGATAACTGAGGATTTTGAATATTCTGTTGCAACTGGGATGTTATGTTACCCTAATCCGGATGATGGAGTCAGCAATCCAGTGGAAAGATATCAAAGAAGATATTATATGGATTATAAATTTAAAGTTATTGATTTTGTTTATATAAGGGAATATTTTTTAGTAGGATGGGCAGAAGAACAAAGATATTAAGAATTGTTGTGTATGGTAATTTTGTAGGAAAGTGGGTGGAGACAGGCTAGTGTATTGATTGTATAGATTAAGAAAAGGGATGTTTAAGAGATATATTTATGGGAGTGGAGGAAATAGAGTAGAACAAATGTAAAATTAGAATTCATGGGGCAGGCTGCTTTGAAATGTCATATTAATATACACAAAATATTAAATGTTAAAGTAGGATTTATTATATAGTTTTAAAGTGGAAGGTTGTTTTGAAATGTTATATTAATATACAGACATAAGTATGGGGGAGGAGAAAAAAAGGGCAGATTATTGATAAATTGGGAGTTATAACAATGTTACTATGTTAAATTAGAAGTTATTACATAGTGTTATAATGGAATGTTATTTTGAAGTGTTTGGTAAGAGGGGGAAGTAATAATATTAATAATATTACTAGAAGTAAGGGTCAGTATTTGGAGGAGGGAGTAAGGGGATGGTAAAATATTATATAATCTGTTATGTATTAGGTTTTTATTTTGAAGAAGTCACAGGGGGGAGGGGGGTTGGGGTGGTGAGGGGGGTTAGGGAGGAGGGGGGAAAAGGGGGGGAATTTGTAATTGAAAACTTTTTCAATAAAAAAAAGTTGGACCTACGTAGTGCTCTTATTTTTGAAGCAAATGCAGCTCCATGGGCCGCTGGGAAGTCCTTGATTGATTGGAGCCCACCCACCCATGTCTAACATGGTAGCTGCAGGAGTGTGCAGAGGTGGGGAGGGGGCTGGCTTTGGATCACTTTTGTTGATCACAACCTGAGGCCCTGAGTCACTACACCTTTGGGAGCTGCTTCAGTTCTTAATCAGGGCTCTTTTTTCTTTCCAGCAATGGGGGGAAAATATTTACTTGACTGATAGAAGGATTTGAAAAAATAATGCCTCAGCCAGAGAACAAGAGAAAAGCTGAGGTGAGTGCAAGGGAGGCAAATGGATCATCTAATTTATCCAGCCAAGAAATCAAGAACGCTTGGTACATTAAAGCAAAATCTATACGAATAGAAAATCATATCTGTTTAAATCTACGTTCCTAAACCTTGATTATGTGCTATGAGAATTTTTGAGCTGCAGCCAGAGCAATTTCTCCACCTGGCTGTTTAAAGGCTTTGCAGAAGTCGGTGATCCCTGTTTAGCCATGATCTCAGTTCAGTCGAACGTTGAAGCATCAGGAGAAAGTTGCCACCAGAAAGCATCCTGCTTGCTTCTGCTTGCTCCAAGTGGCCTTGGAGCCACTTGGCTAGAATAGAGCTGGAAGGGACCTTGGGAGTCTTCTAGTCCAGCCCCCTGCTCAAGCAGGACAACCTATACTATCTCAGACAAGTGACTGTCCAGTCTCTTCTTAAAAACCTCCACCGATGGAGCGCCCATGATTTCTGGAGGCAAGCTGTTCCACTGGTTAATTGTACTCAGTCTTAGGAAGTTTCTCCTTGATTCCAGATTTCTTCTCTCTTTGATTAGTTTCCAACCATTATTTCTTGTCCTGTCCTCTGGTGCTTTGGGGAATAATTTGACTCCCTCTTCTATGTGGCAGCCCCTCAAATACTGGAATGTTGCTATCATGTCACTCCTATTTTTTCTTTTTTAGAGTAGCCAGACCCAAAACCTGCAGCCGTACTTCATATGATTTTGTCTCCACGCCTTTGATCATCTTAGTTGCTTTTCTCTGAACTTTTTCCAAAGTCTCAACATCTTTTAAGTAGTATAGTGATCAAAATTGATTGCAGTACTTTCCATGTGGTGTGTCTTGACCTTTGGTGACCAATGTACTTATATACATTGCCAATCTAGATCACAAAGGGGGATAATTAATTGCTGCTAAAGTTTATATTGTAGGGGTTTTTTTGGGAGAGGGGAGCTGGATCCCTACACCTGTAATACTTGGATTTCCATGGCCAGCACTCCATCTTTCTAATCACACAGAAAGTTGAACTCGTTAACTTCTGTGCTTTGGAATCTCAAGAACCTGCATTGAATATGACTGGCATCATTTTAATGTGTGTAACTGATCAATGGATTTCAAAGCAATTGAGGTTTAGTTGTTGCATCTTTTTATGCACTCCTCAGAGCTCTTGGATCCCAGGTGTGTGGGGGCCATGATGGCTTTTTCTGCTCTTGGGGAGTCCCTGACTTTATATATTTTCCAGGGACTTCCCAGAATGGTGTCAGGAAGAAGCCTCTCTTGCTGTTGATCATTTAAACTTTCAGAGTCAGGGAGAGTATTGCAACTGAAAATCGAAATTTCACTCCTGGTAGTCTGGGAAAATGGAGAAAATCTGCAGTGTCCTGACCCTGGAAGCTCATGGAGGTTCTCTGTCCCTTAAGCCTCCTTTGAGCTGTACATTAATCATTGGAATCCATTCTACTTTCAGGTTTCCTTGAGAAGGAAAGTCAGGCAAGGGTTTTTCTTTTTCTATTTAGAAAAAATAATTCTATTTTATTTTTAAAGTAGGTGTTAATTGTGTTGATTTTACAACTGTGTTTTGTGTATTGCCTTTTTAATCAATGAAAGCCATACTGAGTGTTTACAATGGAATTTTAACACCAAAACATTGTGATGGCTTGGTGGTACCAGAGCCCTGCCTCACTTCTCCTGCGAGCAGCTGGGAGGCCAGGTAAGCAGTTGGGTGAGGTGAGGGGTCGGGCAAGGTGTGACGAGGGTGGGCATGACAAGGAGTGGCTGGGAGGGAAGGGTCGAGGGGAGGCTGGGCCGGGCGTGGTGAAGAGAGACTGGGTGAGGGACCCCTTGCCATGAGTGATGCTGAGCTGGTCATGTCTACCCAGTCACATGACCATCCAGCCACACTCACCCAGCTGGTCATTAGGGCAGAGATCCAGTTGTTAAATTATTTGAATCCCACTACTGGCTATGACCATTGGCTCTATTTCTGCTAGTGAAAAACCTTTCACTATTTTTCCTCCAGAAATTCAAATCGGCAGCAGGAATCCTGAAGTAGTGTTAGTTTGTTCTATTTTGGCTTGGGCTATTTACTAGATTTATATCTTATATAACGATTTATGTCTTATACCCACTAGGAAATCAAAATTTCACTCATAGATATAGCTATATCACTCATATAGATATTTTAATTTTTTATAACAATTTATTGTAAGATGAAAATAAATAGTATTACTAATTTATCTTTCAAAAACATGTAAGAATATACTCTTCATCAGTTTTGGAGATATCCAAACAGTATATTTCTTCTTGCTGTATAGAGGCTATATTGACTTTGTAAAATTCAATAAAATGAATGTGTTTTCACACAATGGTGTTTTCTTAGTGTATTTTGTCATTAAAATTATAGTTAGATGATATTAAATACATTTTTATTCTAGATACCATTTTTCATACCAGTTCTCTATAATTAAATGATAATTTTTCCTTTGATATACTTTTGTTTAAGTCAGCAAAGCTGTTTTAGATAAACATTGCTTTTTATGATCTCTTGGCAAAATCCAGGACTCAGTGATAAACACGTCAAGTTCAAATGATTATATTGTTGAAAACAAAGCTATAACTGCACCTAAAAATATAGAAAAAGTAACCATGTAATTAACTAATGAAATCTTTGGTTGAATTACTTCAAATTTTCCATTTCAAATGCAAAGATATACCATAAATATTTGTATTGGTGTTTTTTTAAGAGAAATATTGCTATGGTGACTTCTTCCAGGGTGCTGAAGAATTACTATAATCCAAATCATCATCATTTTAGCCATTGTCTCTCCACTGCAGGATGAAAGACTCTTCTGCATGTTTCCAACCAATATGGTCCTGAGCTTTATTTTGTCAATTGGGCCCGCAATACTTGCTGATCTTGTCGATCCATCCTATTTAAGGTCACTTTCATGAATGCTTTTTTATCAAGTGGGATCCATTCTATGAATGCCTTGTCCACAATATGTCACCTTAAAGAAGTCAGTAGCATTTCTTTTCAGACAGTCTCTTTACTCTTGTGAAGAATGTAGTTGCTTACAGGAAGCTGCTATCACATAAGGAGGGTCATTGGGTAAAATGTATGTTTTTCACTTATTTTCACTTATTTACAGATATATATTAAATATTGCTACTTCTCCTCTATCAAGAACTATCCTTTCAAGACAGCCACAAGGCATACAAAGCAAAAAAAAAAGGTATATATACTGTATATATTTGTAAAGATTCATATTCTAGCCTTCATTCTGATTATCATTTTTAATTATATGAACACCCTCTTGGTTCACAGTTTATCAATCAATTGATAAATTTCAGTTAGAATAAAATAAAAGTCTTAGGATAAAAATAGCTGAAGTGCTTGAGGAATAAAAGTGTTTCCATAGCATCTAAATGTAAGGCATCATGTAACCATCTCCAGGAGAAAAACCTGTTACCTTCAAGTGGTTAATCCCCAAAACAGAATCTTTATGTCTGAATGTTACTTATAAAAGATTAAGGACAGCTGCTAACTTGATTGGTGGGGAAGGAGACAGCCACTCATATTTGTAAAGCTTCCTTAACTGTAGAACTAGAAAGAGTAGCAAGGCTACTCTTAGGTAATACTCTAATTACCTCTTAGTAAGGTAATTAGAATTGTGTGAAAATACATCAAGCTTTGAGCATCAGATCAGATCAGATTATATTAGATTAGATTAGATTAGATTTCATTATTGGCCAAGTGTGACTGGACACACAAGGAATTTATCTTTGGTGCATAATGCTCTCAGTGTACATAAAAAGAAAAGATACATTCGTCAAGAATCATAAGGTACAACACTTAATGATAGTCATAGGGTACAAATAAGCAATCAAATCATACTAGGAAGCAATAAATATAAATCGAAAGAATACAAGCAACAAAGTTACAGTCATGCAGTCATAAGTGGGAGGAGATGGGTGATAGGAATGATGAGAAGATTAATAGTAATGCAGACTTAGTGAATAGTTTGACATTGTTGAGAGAATTATTTGTTTAGCAGAGTGATGGCATTCGGGAAAAAACTGTTCTTGTGTCTAGTTGTTCTGGTGTGCAGTGCTCTATAGCGTCATTTTGAGGGTGGGAGTTGAAACAATTTTCTATAAATATTTTCACAGCCCTCTTTTTAACTCATATATACAGTATGCAGAATACAGGTCCTCAATGGAAGGCAGGTTGGTAGTAATTGTTTTTTCTGCAGTTCTAATTATCCTCTGAAGTCTGTGTCTGTCTTGTTGAGTTGCAGAACCAAACCAGACAGTTATAGAGGTGCAGATGACAGACTCAATAATTCCTCTGTAGAACTGTATCAGCAGCTTCTTGGGCAGTTTGAGCTTCCTGAGTTGGCGCAGAAAGAACATTCTTTGTTGTGCTTTCCTGATGATGTTTTTTATGTTAGGTCTCAATTTTAGGTCTTGAGATATGATAGCATCTAGAAATTTGAAGGTCTCTACTGTTGATACTGTGTTGTCTAGTATTGTAAGAGGTGGTAGTATGGGAGGGTTTCTCTTAACATCTACCACCATTTCTATGGTTTTGAGAGTGTTCTGTTCCAGATTGTTCCAGTCGCACCATGAGGCTAGTTGTTCAACCTCCCATCTGTATGCAGCTTCATTGTTGTCTCAAGTGAGACCAATCACTATTGTATCATCTGCAAACTAATTTAACAGATGGAATGTTTGAGATGCAGTCATTGGTATATAGAGAGAAGAGAAGTGGAGAGAGCACACATCATTAGCCCCCTGTGCTAATTGTACAGGTATCTGATGTGGTTCTGCTTAGCTTCACCTGCTGCTTCCTGTCTGTTAGGAAGCTTATGATTCACTTACAAGTGTGTTCAGGTACCGCTAGCTGGTTTAGTTTAGTTAGAAGAATGTCTGGAATGATGGTATTGAATGCTGAACTAAAGTCTACAAAGAGGATCCTTGTCTTTGGAGATTCAAAATGTTGTAGGATGTAGTGCAGAGCCATATTAACAGCATCATCTAGCCTTTCAAAGGTTTTCATAACTACAGATGTTAGAGCAACTGGTCTATAGTCATTCAGCTCCTTGATGGAGGGCTTCATTATGTATATATACATATATGTGCTTCAGCAGTGAAATCCGGCCAGATCTATCCGGCTCACACAAACTGGTAGTACTGGCGGTGGGAGGCTCCGCCCACCTGCTGGGATGTCATTACATCCCATTTTTTACCCTCTGTGCATGCGCAGAAGAGACACGCATGTGCATAGCACGCACATGCTCCTGCACGCTCCTGTTTCCGAACTGGTAGTGAAGGTAAGTGGATTTCACTATTGATATGCTTAGAGTCAAAAATTGAAGTTCAGAGGGAAAACCATAATCTCACATAGTTTTCAAACATTGTCCTATATAGAAGAGGGGAGGAAAACTCTGTTTGCCTTGCAACGTCCCAGAATTAGAAACTGCAAATTTTATTTGCAAAGTTTGAGGTTGAAGAAACAAAACTGCTTTGGTTTTCAACCTAGTGATAATGAAAAAAAGGCCCTGAACTGCTCTATTTTTTTATATTGAAGAAAAGTATATTATATTTTCTGACACTTCTAATATGGAGCAGCACTATTTAGTTATACCATGCCCCAACCTATTTTTTTAATATGCAAATAGATTTTGCAGTTGCAATGTCAGAACGGTTTCATGGTCTGCTATATATATAGTATAATTCAGAAACACAAAAACAGAGCAGTAAATGTTTTTTAAATGTAACTTTGTAATTCTTTTATATCTGGTCTTGATCCAGGGTCTTGGAAGTTAATGGTTTTTTTTTTTTTTTTTTTTTGCCTAATGGGTTTTGCCCAGAAATTATACCAATTCTTGCAGAAAGTAGATCTAATCATAGTGCATAAGCTATAGTGACATCTTCTCTAAATTGCTGGAAGATACTTTTTATAGGGATGATTTTGAATAATATTTGGAGTATTCATATGGTTCTGAATGCTTCACTCTTTTTATTGACAAATACTAAATATAAAAAATGTGCTATTCTATCATTGAAATAGTAGCATTCGCTTTCGGTTGTTTCTAGGTTCAATTTTAATTTTTGGTTATTGTTCTTTCGATCTTGAGCAGATTAGGAACATAATGTCAACTTGCAAAGCTTTCAAGTTGCCATGAGCAGGAGGGAGGGAGAACTAAAGTGAATTCCATACATTCTTTCCAACCGCAATCAGAAGGAGGGCGTTAGGTTTCACAGCCAGCCAAAATAGTTAATTGGAGAATGTGATTTATGACATGGCCAGAGAGGAGGGGAGAGACAGGGTCATAGGGGAACATAAATCTACGGAGGGTCAGTCCTAACTGCATCCCAGTATTGCCGAAACGGTGCTCCTAATAAATGACTATATTTCCTTTGAAGTTTGGATCATGGCTCATGAATTAATTAGGGCATCTTTCAGAAACTTGACACATAATGTTTATAGTCTATCTTCTATGACCTTGTGCAACTGCTGAGATGATTCTCAGAGGATCTCTTGTATTCTTAACAATTCTTAAAATACATCTGGCAAGACTAGGAAGACATATACAGTTTCTTGAACTACTTATGAAGGGAAGTTCTTCCTCATTAGGAATCTTTCAGAAGCTAATGGAGACTGTTCTAGCAGAGCTACATTCAGAATTTAATCTAATTGCCATTTCAGTATTTTACATATCATTATTGTTTTATTGAGGCTTCTTTTCTTGCCGTTTTGAGTCTTTTTTCCCCCCCTCTATGATTTTATTACTGCTGTGTCATCTAGGTGGGTTTACAATATTTTCAATAGATGGATTATTGGAAGTTTTATACAGATAGGTTAACTAGAGAACTATTGAATATTCCAGTGAATATAAAATGAATAATTAGTTTCAGTTGAATAGGTTAGTTTCAATTGAATTATATAAATCTGAATTTATATAATTTTGGGGAAGCTTTTTGGAAGGGTTCATACTTTTCAAAATCTGACTTCTAAGTTTAGACAGGGTTGTTGATACTTGGAATGCTTTTCTTAATATCCTACAATCGTCTATAATTTTAAAGATCTGCACTGATGATAACTCTAATGATACTGTAGTAGAATCTTTAAAAAGCCCAACAATATGTCTCCATGAATTTTAAAAATAATTATTCTGATTAATAGGTCAATAGGAAGTACTGCTGAAGATGCAGTATCAGCATGAGAATAAGTTTCTTTCCTGATCAATTATACTTAAGATGATCTTCCCCTTGAATATTTTCAAGATCACAAGTTTCTCAGCATGGCAGATCTAATTTCAAGAAAACTCTTGAACAAAAGAAATGTACTGTAAAGTCTTCCCTCTCCAATCTTCCCAAGAAAGCAGGACTCTTAAAACTGCAGTTGTTCCAAACCTTATTGAAGGGTTTGTTATAACAAAAGATCTAGGCAAGAACTGAAGCTTCTCACGTAAAACCAGCTATTTAAAGCAATGCTAACCAAACCCCTCCCACATTACATCATTGAAGGGAAACAGAAACAGAAAATTCATATAGAGATTAACACAGTAATGCAGGAAACAGAAACTTCATATATTCCTCCCCCCTTTCTTCCTATCAAAATGCCAGCATCCCTGTAGTAATATCTGGGACTTGACATGCCAGCCCCCTGGAAAATTGGGAAGTCCACCTGAAAGAAAACAAAAGAGGGAAGGGGAGACAAAGGAAATATAAAGTCACTGAGGTTTATCAGGGTACAATTGATGAAATATACAGTACGTACTAATTTAGGGGCATGCACATGTTTTTTGTGAACCCATTCATTGTGTGAGAAGGGGAGGTGTTTCTAAGCCACCAGATACTGAGTGGTCCCATGGAATTTCCTAGAGTCAAGAATTTCCTGAACCTCAAAATTTTGTTCATCCTCTACCATAATAGGAGGTGGAACAGGGATAGTAGCCGGACGAACAACAGAGGTGACTTCAGGCTTCAATAAGCTACAATGGAAAATGGGGTGGACTTGCCGTAAAGATTTATGAAATTGTAATCCCACCGTGACAGGGTTAATAATACGAACTATGAGGAAAGGCCCAATATATTTAGGACCCAACTTCTTAGACTCTGCAAAGATTTTAGAAACTTGGTGGAAGGTAAACTTTGTCCCCCACTTTATAAGGTTTAGGTTCTGTTCAGTTCTTATCTGCTTGTGCTTTATAGGCAGCCTTGGTTTCATTGGCTTGGTTTGCAAATGACTGATCCACTGTTTCAAGGAGGGTATATCTGGTTCATGTGAGGGTAACTCAGGCACAACATTAAATTTTTGACCTGTGGCCACTCTGAAAGGAGTAAAACTTTTGCTAGCGTGAACTGCATTATTATAGGCTACTTCTGCAAAAGGCAGTAGTTTGGTCCAGTTGTCTTGCTGGTAATTAATAAAAGATTGCAAGTACTGTTCCAGAACTGAGTTTGTTTGTTCCATGGCCCCATTTGTCTGTGGATGATGACTAGAACTAAGTCCCTGCTTGGTCCCAGTAGATACAAAAAAGCTTTCCAGAACTTGGACATCAATTGGACCCCCCTGTCCGAAATAATACGTCATGGAGCCCCATGCAAGCGGTAAATGTACACCAAAAACAGTTTAGCCAAGGCTTTATGGATCTTTTGGCATGGGATGAAATGAACCTGTTTTGAGAAAAGATCTGTGACAACCCAGATCACTGTGTTTTCAGAACTCTTGGGCAATTCAACAGTGAAATCCATGGCAATCTCTCTCCATGGTGCTGAAGGGTCAACCACCAGCTGCAGTAGACCAGGGGTTTTCCCCTGCCTGCATTTAGCAGCAGCGCAAATGGGGCAGCTTGCTATATAACTTTTTATGTCCTTTTTAAATGGGGGCCACCAAAATTGCCATTTCAGTAAATGTAATGTTTTTAGAAAACCAAAGTGACCAGCTAATTTGGAGTCTTCTCAGCATTTCCCTAGCTGGGACATACAGCTTATTTCCCACCCAAGCTAACCCCTCTTTAATTATGCAAGTAAGTTTATTGGCACCAAACCACTTGTCCATTTCTAAAGCTTTTTTGAAATCTGTGGTGGTGGCATTGTCTAAGGTGGAGGGGTCGTTCTTTGCCTGAGAGCGTGTGACAACCTTAGCTGCTAATTGGGAGGCTGGGATCATGGGCATAATAACTCCCACCTTGACACTGTTGTATTTTGGTAGACTGGACAAGGCATCTGCCAAAATGTTTTTCCCTCCCAGTAAATACTTCAAAGTTAAATTAAAGCATTAGAAATATTGTGCTCACTGGACTTGTTTTGGAGACATTTTCTGTGGGGTTTTGAGCGCTTCCAGGTTCTCGTGGTTGGTCCATACTTAGAAAGGTATTTTATTTCCTTCCAACAAATGTCTCCAAGTTAGGAGTGCCCACCTAACTGCAAAAGCCTCCTTTTCCCATATTGCCCATCTCTGTTCAGTTTTAGTTAACTTCCTAGAGGTGTATGCACCTGGATGTAATTTGTCTTCTTCATTCTCTTGGAGTAAAATAGCATTGGCTGTCACATCACTGGCATCGGCCTGGATTACAAAAGGTTTCTCTGGGTCTGGGTGTTTTAATACAGGTTCAGCCAAAAACAGTTTTTTCAGTTTTTCAAATGCCGTGTCAGGGTTCCAAGTAACACCCCCAACAAAATCAAACTCCAAGGCTTGAAGTTCCTCAAAGCTAACTTTTATTAGAGATGTAATATTGGCACATCTGGGAAAATCCAAATCTGAGAGCTTCCAGGTTTTCCACACCCAAAAGACAGTTCAAGACCTTGCCCCTCACCCATATGTCCACCACACATCCAATCAGGTACCGTCTGGAACAGAAGATACCTCCTCATTCTTCTCAACTCAGCTGCAGGGCACAATGGCTTTGACTTTCTATAAAGAATTTTATTTTGACTACATATCTTCTTCACGCTATACAATCCCCCTCCCAATTTCCCACAGGAGAATTTGTGGCAGGCCTGAAGGTAGAAAGGTAGAAAGATGGCTTCCAGGTCTGACAGGCTGCCCCCCCTCTTCAAAAAAGATGTGTGTCCACTGCATCGCCACCACCACTGCTTTCCCTCAGGGAGATTGGAGGAGATCTACTGGGCAGAGTTCCCTCTGCTTTGATGGGCAGGAGTGGGACTTCTGCAGCCTTTTTGTTGCTCCGTCCTTTGTCTGGCGGTTTCCCCTGGGCTTTTCTTGCTCCGGCTCGAGCAGGGGATCTGGTTTGAAGAATGGGGGTCAGAGCCAGGCATTCTGAGGCTTGGTGCCCTTGCCGACCACACCAGTATCATTTGATAGTCCCGGATGGTGTGGGAGGGGGCTCTTCGGATTTCTTCATCTTTGCCTGGCATCCTAACAGTCTCCTGGTCACTTTATCCACATCTGGTTTCCTGTGAGGGTGAAGCTGTAGGTCCAGAATGATGACAGTGTTGTACCATGACTGTATCTGGTCTGGTACTCCCCTTATGCCACAGGCTTGTCTGAAATCCGGGTCCAGGGCTTCTTTGAAAGTATGCACCATCAGGCATTCTGGCCAGTCTCACAACTTCCCAGTCAGCCTCCAAAACTCCCATATTAATTCTTCTGCAGGTCTTCCAGCTTGCTTCAATGCTTTAATTTGGGTTTCAGCTTCTACTTGCTGGGCAACATTGTTGAATCTGACCTGCATCAGTTAGATGAACTCATCAGCATCTTCTAGCTCAGAATCCTTCTCATCGTGAAGGTCAGCTATCCATTCCGTCGCCTCTTCTTCATTCATGCCATCCAAGATGGCGGAAATCAATTTCCAGTCAGATGGGTATTGATTTCTATATTGGTCAATGTGGACCCAGTCACAGTTGAGGAAGTACGCCAACTTCCCAGGGGTCCCATTGAAGTTCGCCCAAAACTTGAGGGAGGAACAGCTGGCAGGACCAGTGGCTGGGCTTGCCCAGGTGGCTGGCCAGGCATTTGCTGCTGAACCAGGGCTTGCTGCGGAGCTGTTGGCACCTGTTGTTGAGCCTGGACTTGTTGAGGGATCATGGTTTGAGGTTGCAGGTACAGTTGCGGCTGGACTGGTGCTTGCTGCAGTGCAACAGCTGGCTGCTGAAAGGGACCAGGCTGTTGGAATGGTAGCAGCTGCTGAATCAGGACACTACACCCATACTTTCCCTGGGTAGAAAGCCCACCCGGGAGGGATTTGGCTTTCTGGTGATAATCCGAACCCAGATTGGCACTGCAGGACAGGCAGACTCCAGAACTCCTGTGTCAGCATTCCAGAAGAGCCCAACTCCAATTAAAAACTCCGAAACAGGCATTTTCTCAAAGTTCCCATTTATTACAGTAGGTATACTAGCACATCTGGGAAAACCCAAATCTGAGAGTTCTGGGTTTTCCCTCAGTAAACCCCAAATCCAGCCCCTGCACCCATCAGTCCATCGCATGGTCCAATCACTATCTGTCCCAACTTGAGACACTTCAACCACTCCTCCTCCAGATGCAGGAATATCATGACCGTCACTGGGTTAATTACTTTCACTATAGGAAAGGGACCAAGGAATTTAGGTCTGAATTTCTTGCTAGGTAACCTCAATCTTAGATATTTAGTTGACAAATACACTTTGTCTCCTATTCAAAAGGCGGTTGGAGAGACCTGTGCTTGTCTGCCTGTTTTTTATATTTCTCAGCTGCTTCCGCTAAAGCTTTTTTAGTATTCCCTCACCCTTTTTACAATGAAGTTATCCATTCTGTTAAAGACATGGAAGTGCATGGTTTTCTAGGCAATTCAGGTATAGGCACAAAATCCATGCCCACAGTTATTTGAAAAGGAGTCTACCCTGTACTACCCTGTACTGCATTATTATAAGCCAGTTCTGTGAACAGTAATAAATCTGCCCAGTTTTCTTGTTGATAATTTACATAACATCTAATGTATTGTTCCACCATTGCATTTGATCATGTCGCTGATCCGATTGGCTGGATGAAAAGCCGAGCTAAGCCCCTGGGACGACCTTAGGAACTCCTTCCAGAACTTAGCAGTAAATTGGACTCCATGATCTGATATTATTCACCGTGGAACACAATGAAGCCTATAAATGTGCTTCATGAAAAGTTTTGGCAGCTTTTTGGCAGAAGGTAGTCTGTTTCAGGCAGTGAAGTATGCTTGCTTGGAGAATAAATCAATGACAGTCCAAATCACCCTATTTCCTCCACTTTCCGGGAGTTCAACAATAAAGTCTATTGTCTTCTGGTTTGACGTCACAGCGAGACAGCCGGGAAAATAGCGGGCTCTGTGGAGTCCCATGAAAAACCCGACTGCCGAACCGCCACCGATGGGTCTTCGGACCAGAACTGTCCTGCAGGGATGGGGTAGGAAGAGAGGCACCTTGGATGACCAAGAGGAACAGGCAAGTTCCTCGGAGGTCAGAGGGAACTCTCTGTGAGTCAGCGGTGGAGGGCAGCAGCCATGGCGGCTGCCACGAAGCTGGGACAAACCAAATTAAGAGATGTGCAGGAGGAAAGTGAAAAAGAATGAAGCTCTTTGAAGCCAGGTGAGTGACACCAACCTAGGCTGGAAACAACACTTGAGCAATGGTGGTTATTTGTAAGACCCCTAGCCTTAAAAAAGCAGCTGTGGATTTGAGAGGCATAGAAGATTTTGAAAAGTGACTTTAGAAGGAAAAGACCCGCAAGGAAAATTACTTTGGTATTGAATTAATTAACAATTAAACATTGAGGCATGTTAAAAAGCCTGGAAAGAATTTTTTAAATTAGAATTGGACTTGAAAAAAAAGAAAAAAAGAAGGGATTTAATATTTTTAAAATTCAAAAGAAGAAGAGAGTTAAATTGGACTGTTTTATATATTCACAACAAAATGGAGACTGGCATGAGTAAGGGAAAGTGTGGATTGCAGAGTAACACCTTCCGCTTTAAAAAGAAACATTGTAACTTTTTGTTTGTTTTGGAGCATTGTGAAATTACTGATAAATAGCCATGAGAGGTTGGTGGTGGAGGATTCTTCTTTGTCTACAGATGGCTTTTTCAGTGGAAAGAAAGAGGAAATACAACAGAACTTTTATAATTGATACTAATTGGCACAGGAACAAAAGAAGGGAAGCCGATGTACTTTGCAGGGAGTAGAAGTAACAAAAAGAACTAAAATGATATATGAAGAATTAATTTGGGGAACATTGAATTCAAAATGGATTATAAATTAATAGACAAGGAAATGAAGAAATAGAATATACATATTTGGAAAGAAGAATATAAAAATAGTTTGAGTAAAAAATGGAACTGCATTGTTTAGATGAATATTAATTATAAAAGGAGGTATTTAGAGATATACAAGGATGGAAAATAAAATAATGGGATTAAAATAGAAAAATGAAGTAAAGATGGATAGTATTGATAGAAAAGAATTTCTTATAGATGAATAAGAATGTATAAGTCTCTAAGAAATGATATTGTGCAAAAGTCTTTTAACTTCACTCTAGAAATGAATGGAAAGAAGATCTGGATATATAAAGAGCTGCCGTCCAAGATGTTAAAAGATAGAAAGGACTTTGGATTTTTGGTGACTGAGCTAAAGAAACAAAACATCCCATTTAGGTGGGATGCTCCAGTTGGTATAATATTTTTTTTTATTGAAAAAGTTTTCAAATACAAGTTTTTCCCCCTTCCCCCCCTCTTCCCTAACCCCCCCTCACCACCCATCCCCCCCTGTGACTTCTTCACAACAATAGGCTATTTCATAACTAATTACATACATAATATCTTTCCTTTCCCCTACTCCCTCCTCAGAATACTGACCCTTAGCATATTATTCTTATAACTCCCATTTTTACGATAATCTGCCCTTTTTCTCCTCCCCTAAACTTATAGTGTATTATTACAATTTAACATTTAATCTTTTATATATATTAATATAACATTTTAAAGCGGCCTTCTCCCTACATCCAAATTTAACATTTATTCAGTTCTATCCAATTCCTCCACTCCCCTAAATATATGACTTAAGGATCCTTTTTCTTAGACTAATCAATCAGTAAACTAACCTATTTCAATCCTTCAATTCCTACAAAATCATGCAATACAATTCTAAATATAACCCACTGCCCACTTTACTAAGATATACACATATCTATATATGCATTCCATTTTGTAAAAAGAAAAAAGACAATAACTTTAAATTTATAATCCATATAATATCTTCTTTAGTGTCTTTCCACTGGATCGTTAAATCCATCACCCATAATAGGGTAAAATAACATGCTGGTGCAACAGTTTGTTCAAAATCTTCAATCATCTTCTGCCCCCATCAGTAGTAGATATCCTCGTATATATATAAAAGTAAAAACAACCACCTGAGTGACATTATAATTATATCCATATAGTTATAGTTGTGGTATTCATCAGGATTGTTGATTCCCATCATCCTAATGGGTAACAACCAGATCTTCTGCATGCCCCAGCGTGACTCTCTTGCCTTGTAACTCAAAATAATTATAATATATTTACCAGTAAAAGAAATCCAGAGTAGATAATTCAAATCCAACAAGGTAAGGCTCTTTTCACATCAAAATCACGGCATTACAGAGATCTGCCACAATCCTCAGGATAGTATTAAACAATTGTTCGCCTCCACTATCTTTTCAGATATTCATTCATTTTTTAAAGTCCCTGGCTTCACTGTTGCTTGGTTTAGAAACTGCTGTTTCTATGAGATCTATTTCTTTTCTTTTTCTTTTGCGGGTTGAATTTCCATCCTCGTTTCGTGCCTACCAATTGTGTATCGGCTGATCGATTTTCATTCTGCTTTATGAGTTGATCTTGTTGGGTTAGTTTTATCATCTCATCTTTCTTCTCCATCACTTGTATATCAACTGGTTGATTTGCGCACTTGTCTGTGACTTGATGGTTCATCACATTGGAGTCGGATGACACTGCTCTCTTATTTATAGACAGTCCAGCTGGGGTATCCAGGGAGTCCAAAGACAATTTATCCACCACAGCCTCTGTAATTTGATATTTTCTTTTTGTTTCCAACTCCTTTTGCTTATCCTGTATTGTGCCTAAAGATGTTAAATTCATTTTTAAAATTTTTTGATAAAATTCTTCCGCTTTTTCAACAGTGTTCAGTTGATATCTTACTCCTTGGTGTCTCAATATTAAACCAACTGGGGCATTCCACCTAAATAGGATATTTCTTTTTTTTAACTCAGTCACTAGAAAGTCAAATTTCTTCCTCTCCATTAGCATCTTAGTCGGGAGCTCCTTAAAAATCCAAATCTTTCTTCCATGAAATTGCAAAGTAGAATTAAAAGAGTTCTGCACAATATTATTCCTAATTTCTTTATCTGTAAAATAGATCACCACATCTCTAGGCAATTGCCTTTGCTTTGCCAACCAGGAGTTTATTCTATAAATTCTATCAATCCTGCAATACACTTCATCAGGTTGAACCTTTAAAATCCCAGCCAGAATTTCAGAAGATATTTTCCTTAAGTCATCTCTATTATTTTCCTGCAGACCTCTCAGTCTAATTGCATATTCTGTAAAATTATATTGAATCATTAAAACTTCTCTTTCAATCCTCTGTTGCACATTTTCTTCATTAGCAGTCTTTTGGTCAACCTCCATTTTAGGTTTGTCTTCTGAGCTATTATCCTGAATGTTTACCAAATCCTTTTTAATTTTTTGAATCTTGTCATCCAAATTCTCCTCAGTTTCCTTCATTTGAGACTCTAATAATTTAGTCTTTGCATCCACCCGAATCAGAAAGTCTGATAAACCATTAGCTGTTTTTAAAATCTTTTGATTCAAAAAGTCAAACTTTGATTTCACCAATTCACCAATTTCTTTAATTTCCTGCTTAAATTTTTCGAGTTGCTGGTTCACAATCTCATCCCTTCTTACAATCTCTTCAAGAAGAAATTCTATTATATTAAAATCAGGTTTCTGACACTGGAGAGTTACAACTTGTTGGTGTAATTTATTAATGGGGGAAATTCCCCCCCCCCCGTTTGTCTAGCTGTGTGAGTCCCAGTGCCATTTCCCACACAGACAAGATTTAGTGGAAAAGAGAAAAAAAAAAGGCTTGTTTCCAACCAAGATCAATATCAGATCCCCAGGAAAAAAGAAAAGAAAAAAAAAAGCAAGAGTGAGAGTGAGGTTTTGCCTCAATTACGGCCAGAAGTATTCATTCCGCTACTTTGTAATAGAAAACGGAAGGACTTTCCCTTTCAGCCTCTCTTCAAGCCGCAGCAGTCGCAGCAGCAATCGCCATTTTAAAAATCTTTTTTCCTTTCATTTCTTAAACAACTTCAATAACTTTTCTACAATAAGAAGAATACTTGCGCTTCAGGATCAGAGGTCCAACTCACGTCTTCTTTAATTAATTTAACAAATTTACAGGCTTGCTTTTGCCCCTTAGCTCTGCGTGTAGCAGAGATCTCCCAGAGCCCGGAGCATCGGCTGGGGATCGTATAATATTGGTATAATATTGAGATATCAAGGAGAAAGATATCAATTAAACACTGTTGAAAAAGCGGAAGAATTTTACTACAAGGTTTTTAAAATGGGCCCAACATCTCCACGTATGTCATCAGTGTCAGGAATACAGGAGGGGGATAAAGAAAAGCAAAATGAACAAGAGATTGAAACTCAGGCTAAGCAGATGGAGATGGAGGTAATGGAAAAACGACAAGTTATAGAGGGCTTTCTGGATGAGCCGCTTTTGGATTCTCCTTCAGAGGCTATAGCTGGATCACCTATAAATACAAGAGAGGTGGCTTCGGATCTTGATTTGATGTCTTATCAAGTTAAAGACCAACATGTAACTCAATCAGCTGATATACAAGTCCTAGGAAGGCAACCAGGGTGGAGATCAAAACCACAACAAGTTAAGAAAAGAAGCAGGTTCTACAAAACTAAAAAAATTTAAACTACAATTCTTTTTTAGCCAACAGATTAATGCCAGTTATCTAAGAGACGATTAAATATAATAAGCGGGATTTATAGAAGGCTGATACATGAAAATATAGCTGAGGCAAATTACAGACTTATACTATTTTGAGAAGAATAACAGATCTCTGCAGTGCTGGTGTTTTTGGGATGTGGAAGATGGCCTGTGATTGACCGGATTGGAACTTTCTATTTTGGACTCTCTGAAAAATGGATTACGTATATGTTGAGCTATAAGGCAAGAGAACTATGGAATTGGGGCATGCAGATGATCTGGCTGTTACCCTAACGTGGTTGTTGGAATTAATAATCTAGACAAAAGACATTACAGAAGATACCATATGGAATATAAATATAAAGTCACTCAGGGTTTTTTTTTCATATACAGAAATACTTATTAATGATGGGGGCAGATGGTAATTGAAGATACTGAATATACTGTTGGAAGCAGGACTTGATGTTACCCTAACATAGTCGATGGAATTAACAATCTAGTTGAAAGACATTACAGAAGATACTATATGGAATACAAATTTAAAGTCATTTGAGGGTTTTATTTATATATGGAAATATCTTTTAGTGATATGGGCAGAAGAATAAAGATATTAAATATATTATGTATGGTAGACCTGTAGGAAAGTGGGTGAAATAAAATTGATATGGTACAAGGTGATAGGTAACGTTACTGATTGCTTAGTTCAGGAAAAGGGATGTTATGTTTAGATATTAATATACTTAAAAGATTTGAGTTAAGAGATATACGTATGGGGGTGGATTATGAGTAGAATAAATGCCAAATTAGGATTTATTATATAGTTTCATAGACGAATGTTGTTTGAAACATATAGTATGTGGGGGACATAATAATAATGTTAGAAAGAAATGTTTAGCACATAGGGGGTGGTGTAAAAGGGTGGTAAAGTATTATATGATCTGATATTAATTTGGATTTCATCTTGCAAAAGCCATGGGGGGGAGGGGAGGGGGAGGGTGGGTTAGGGAGTGGGGGGGGAAGGGGGAAAAATTTGTATTTGAAAAACTTTTTCAATAAAAAAAAGAATGTATAAGTCTCAATGTTAAATTGCAAACAAAGCTGAGAATGACAATAAGATTAAATATACAGAACTAACGTATAGATGGAAGATATAATAAAATAGGGGATTACACAGAGATAAACAGTAGAACTAAGAATATGTTTAATGAATATGCTGGGAAACAGCCAAAACAATAGAAGAAGATGTGTACACTGGGCATGAAGTAAAATAAAGATGAATATGCTGGGAAATAGCCAAAATATTATGAATATGCTGGGAAACAGCCAACAATAGAGGATTATGCTGGGAAACAGCCAAACAATAACTGAATATGCTGGAAAACAGCCAAAAGAAAATGACTAAGGGATAGTTAAAATAAATATGGTTTAAGTTGGAATTGATAGTAATAATAAAATGATTATGTTGGGATTAACATCAAAATAAAGGTGACTATGTTGATATGAATAATAAAATGAAGATGATATGATTGTAATAATGAAATGATTCTGTGTATAATGAAGAGTGTAATGTGTGATAAGCCTAAGAAATATAGGTGTTAGTTAAAAGAGATTAGAATGTAAAGATTTAATGTAATGGGTCATGGGATGGGCATTTAGATAGAATTTAGGCTAAATAATTGTAATCAAATACTGAGTTGTGTTATTTGGAAATTAAGACTTGTGGTGATATAATAGAGTGGTAAATGTTTAGATTAAGATATTATAATTGTGGGGGAAAAAATTTGTATTGGTTCTTATTTTGAAAGATGTAATGGTGGAGATTTGGGAAAGAGCTCAACAAAGAGAAGAAAGCGATTGTACCTTTTCTTGACCGGATCAATGCTTCGTTCTTAAAAGATGTATTTTATGTTTATGTTTTTTTAAAAAATAATATTTTTTTCAAAACAAAACAAAACAAAACAAAAAACAATAAAGTCCATTGCAATCTCCTTCCAGAGTTTTGTGGGTTCGGCCACTTGCTGGAGAAATCCAGGGGGTTTCCCTGGTCTGGATTTCATGGTGGCACAGATAGCACAGCTTTTAAGATAATCCTCTATGTCAGTTTTCATCCTTGGCCACCAGAATTGTCTTCTAACCAAATGGAGGGTTTTTAAAAACCCAAAGTGCCCCCCTAGTTGAGAATCATGACTACATTTTAGCATCATTAGTCTCATACAGCTGGGCACATAATCTTACTCCCTTTCCAAGCCAGTCCCTCCCTCAAAGTTAGGTCAGTTTGGTTTTCTTTAAACCACGTATCATTTGATAGTGCAGCTTTTAACTCTGCTGTCAACTTTTCTGTGGGGAGGTTGGAACGGAATCTGGTTTGTGCCCTAGTGCGTGCTTGGGCTTCTGGTTGGGCTACCACCATGTCACTAGCATTGGCTTGGACTATAAAGGGTTTATTTGGATCAGGATGTTGGAGGCTCTGCCACAAACAGGCATTTTAAATGTTCAAAGGATTTTTTACAGTCCATGGTCCAAGCGAAAGGTTGGCTAGGTTTTGGCTTGGTCAGAGATGGATGGGTTTTTAGTAACTCGGTCAAAGGGAGTGTGACCTCTGCAAAGGAAGGGATGAATTGTCTATAAAAATTTGCAAAACCCAGGAAGTTTTGAAGTTGCTTACACATTTGTGGGGGTTGCCAATCTAGCACAGCCTTCACCTTTCCAGGGTCCATTTTGATCCGTTGATTAGATACTCAGTAGCCCAGGTAGTCCAAAGACTCCTTATGGAATTTGCATTTTGACAGCTTTGCATAGAGCTTGGCCGCTAAGAGTTTTTTTCAGCACTTGTCTTACTAGTTTGACATGCTCTTCCACATTTTCGATGAATATAAGAATGTCATATAAGTAAACTAGGACTCCCTTATACAGGTGTTCATGTAGCACCGCATTGATCAGTTGCATGAATATTGCGGGAGACCCTTGAAGTCCAAAAGGCATGACCCAGAATTGGAAACTGCCCAGCGGATAGTTAAAAGCCATTTTCCATTTGTCTCCCTCCTTTATGTGGATTCGGTAATAGGCTGCCCTTAGATCTAGCTTGGTGAAAATCTTGCTTTTGGACACGTGGTTCAGCAAGTTCTTCATTAGGGGTAGGGGGTATGTGTTTTGTACACAAATGGCATTGACTCCCCTAAAGTCCATGCATAATCTGAGCCCCCCGTTTTTCTTCTCTTTAAAAAATACTGGGGCTGCCACTCTAGATTTTGCAGTCTCAATGAATCCTCTGGCTAAATTGGTATCAATGTACTTTCTCAATTCGGTCATTTCCACAGGTGTCATGGAGTACATTCTGGGTTTTGGTAACTTGGCCCCAGGTTCTAATTCGATCACACAATCAGTGGCTCGATGAGGGGGGAGGATGTTACATTCCTCCTTACTAAAAGCCTTGGCTAAGTCTCTATACTCCTTGGGAATCTGGGGCTCACCTGGTGGTAAGTCTGAAACGGTGGCTGCTGTTTCTGGTGGTTGGCCCTTATTGGTTGGCAGTCTCTTGTGAGGAGGGACAGGGGGTAGTGGGCCAACACCAGTTATGATCTTCCAGCTTCCATCCTCCCATTTAATGGTAGGGGCCCATTGGTCAAGCCAAGCAAGGCCCAATATGACAGATTCTGACATCTTTGGCACTACTACAAATCGTATAAGTTCACAATGTCTTCCCATTTCTAATGTAATCAGTTCTGTAATTTGGGTGGCTGGGACTCTGCCAATTAACGTTCCATCTACCTATTTGAACTTAATTGGGCATTTTAGGGCTCTAGTTTTTATCTCTAATTGTTCAATGATTGGAAGCCCAATTAAACATCTGGTACAGCCTGTATCTATTACTGCTTCTAATTCCCCTTGCTCCCCAGTCTCAGGCACCACCAAGTTCACTTTAATTGAAAAGGGGGGGATGGCTGCACTCACCATCGGGTCATCTTCATTGTTAGCCTCGCCAGGAGGGGGCTCCTTTGGCCTGAGGTGGGGAGGGGAACCTCTACGGCTTGTTGGGCAAATCAGCTGGTATCTGGGGGCTTTTGTGGGGCCCTTCTGCCTCTGGCAGCCATGGCAGGACATTGTTGTGGAACTGGCACAGGTGCCAGAGACTCGGATGCCCAATGACCCGCTTGTCCATAACAGGAGCATTTTATAACCCCTGAAGTTTGTGTAGGCCTCAGCAGGCTTAGTCAGAGGACGTCTAGCCAAAGTCCTCTTTGGGGGCCTCTCAGCTGAGGGTTTGCGGTATGGGTGAATTTCTCTATCCAGAGCTATGTACATGATATACCAGTCTTGCAGCTGCTCTGGCACCCCTCGGACGCCACAGGTTTTTCTGACTTCCTGATCAATGGCTTCTTTAAAATAGTGTAGAAGTATTCAGTCTGGCCAATGTCCAAGATTCCCTGTGGCCCATCTAAAGTTCCATACAAAGTCTTTTATGGGTTGATTAGCTTGCTTCATCACCTTTCTTGTGGCTTCATTTTCATTGATTCAGTCAGGGTCTTCAAATCTGGCCCGGAGCAGCTCAACAAAACCTTCAGCATCATTTAGTTCAGCAGTCCCCTCATTGTGTAGTTGGGCTATCCAGTCTCCTTCATTCATCCCATCTGTAATCGCAGATATTAAGTCGCAATCTGTTTTGTATTATTCTCCATACTGATATACATGAGCCCAGATTCAGCTAAGAAAGTAAGCCAGTTTGGTAGGCTTGCCATCAAATGTTGCTCTAAACCAGGGTGGCAGTGGCCTGGCTGGTGGAATTGTCATGGCAACTGGCGCCAGGGCAGGGACCAGCTGGTGCATTGTGGCAGGCGGCGGGGTGAATGCCGGCAGCTGAACTGGGATCTGCAGTGGAGCTGCTGCTGGCTGCTGGATTGCAGCCGGCAGCAGGATAGGGGCTGGCTGCTGCGCTGGTTGTTGAGCTGCAGTTGGGGGGGGGGGTGTCCAGCCGGCTGCTGGATCAGATCCCACTACTGTGCTGGGATTGTTGGGGCATATTGGGCCCATGGTGATCACACAAAAAAATGGAGCAGATGGTGCTGGTGTCCACTGGCAGTGGATCCACCCATGGCTGGGATAGAATCCCCAGCTGGGGGGGATACACTCCATGGGGGTAGCATGAAGGAAGGTTGGTGAGGGGGGGGCAGCTGGTGGTTGTAGTGGTCTCCATGCCAGCTGTGTCTGCTGTCTCCCTCCTGCTGCTTGACCCTGCTGTACCAAGCCAATCCCTTGGTCATCCCTGGCTGAGTAGAAAGGGGCTGACGCCATGCTACTTCCACTGCCAGGTCTTGGTTCAAGTGAATGTGGGTTGTTTTAAGCTCCGTCTCACTTGAGGAGGTTGGGACCACGGTGCATAACTTCCCGCTTCAAGCCACTCAAAACACTCTGGGAGCCTGGACAACAATTGGCTTCAAGACAGAGGCAACAGGTTCAGGTCTCAGGAGTTTTCAGACCTCAAAGTTATCACATCTCTCCATTCTAGCTCATGGGGAAACTTCATAGGCTGGAGTCGGAACAATATTCAGGTGGTCTTTCTTCCAGCCCCATTTCTGTAGTTGGATCAGACTGGCAGCTATTCCAAGAATCCGACTCCTTGGGTCGAGCACCTATCCTTTGTGTTATCTCTGTAGCTTCAAGGGCTTGCACCATTTCTTCAGAAGGAGAATACCAGGTCTCAATGAGTCCTCCGGTGTCCATTCCCATGGCTCCTTCTGCTATCTCCTCTCTCTCCTCCATCTTCGCTGAGTCTTCTCACCACCTGAGTTTTAGGTGCTTTCAGGGTGCCACTAACTATTTAGGGATTTGGGTTAATGTCAGCATTCCAGAAGAACCCAACTCCAATTAAAAACTCCAAGACAGGCATTTTCTCAAAGTTCCCATTTATTAGAGTAGGCGTACTAGCACATCTGCAAAAACCCAAATCTGAGAGTTTTCCCTCAGTAAATCAAAACCCCAAATCCAACCACTACACCCATTAGTCCATCACATGGTCCAATCACCATCCATCCCAACTTGAGATACCACTTCAACCACTCGTCCTCCAGATGCAGGAATACCATGACCTTGACTGAAAAGAAGAATGCTATTATGTCTAACTACATTCCCTCAACTAAATCTCCCCTCCTAATTTCCCAAGCACAAGAAGGTGGCAGCGTGGAAGCTTCCAGTGTTAATATGGCTTGCAAAGCTGACACCCTGCGGCGGGCCTTGCATTCCATGGCTGGGTTGTCTCAGCAGAGTTGGTTGCTAGGTCACTGGTGCCCGGGGATGATGGGAGCCCACCACCGGGCTGGACTGGAGCATAAGGCTGGGAGTCGAGCTGCTTGGAGCTGAATACAAAGAGGCTGATGCTCCAGTCAGCTTCTCTCTGCAGAGTCAGGTCTGGCTGTGACCTCTGCTCTGGCATCGGCTTCTTGCACCAAGCGTCCAGCTGCTGTCCAGTTTCTGCAGCTTTCATGGCTTCTTCCATAGCTGGGGAAGGAGAGCAGAGGGTCTCAGAAGAAGTTGCTGAGCCCATGCCTCCTGCTCCCTCCATGGACTTCTTTTCTTCCTCCATTTTCCCTGAGTCTTTGTGCCACCCGTATCAGGTCAACGCTTGGTGCTCAGGACCCCAGACAGCCCCCCGTAGCTTGGAGGAGCTGCCTTTGTTTGAAAGGGGATTTGGGTTAATGTAAGGGTTCCAAGAAATCAAACTCTGAGGGGAAAAAATAGGACTTCCGGTTGGCTCCGCAGACTTCACTGACGCTCCTCCGTGGGCGCCCGATCCCCGGTACCGTAAAAGCCCCAGAACAGCCGAAAAACAGCTGTCTGGGACTTGGAAACCCTCTCCCCGGGCAAAGGGGAGAGAGAAGAACCGACAGGTGGAGGTAGAGCCCCCCCAAGCACCCTAGGAGAAATCTTGGGGCGTGAAGGGTGAGGGCTCCCTAGAAGTCTGTCAATCTGCTCCGGACCTGGGAAGACTCTGCTATTTAGTGGAGCTAGAAGCTGCGACCATCTTTGCCAATAACAAGTGAGGGGATTCTTAACATCTTCAATTGCTGCAGGCAGAAAAAGCCAGGAGAAGTCAGACTGCAAGTATTTACACTTAACTCCACTGTTTATAGCCTCCTTCAGAAGTAACAAGTTAGCAATTTGCAACAAAATGGCGATTGAAGCTTGAAAGGGAAGGGCGGAGAGAGTGAAAGTTACAGAAAGTTTCGTTTCGCTGGTAGCCTCTTGCCTGGAAAGAACTGTTGTGTTGAGAGAAGGAGGATTTTAAACGTTAATTTATGATTGGGAAAATTCTGTGACTTTGATGAACTTTTCTTTTTGACTTCTGATTAAAATATAACAATCAATTTAAACTGAAAATGGCCTCAAAATCTGTAAAGACTGTACCTATTAAAGGAACTGGGAGCGCTGGAAGCTCCCCAACTCATACTCCTAGATTGCAAGCCTCTGCCCCTCCAACAGACCCACAGACTTTAACGTTTGAGATGATACAAGAAGCCCTACAAGCCACACAAAACAAAATTGCTACTGTGATTAATGAAAAAATTAATGAAACTAATGAAAAAATTAATGAAACTAATGAAAAAATACAGGCTGTTTCAGATGAGATTTTAATTCAGAATCGGCAAATCAGAGAAGGTAGTACAGCCTTGATAGTACAGTGGTTTGGTGCACCCTGTCATTAACACAGCTGCCTGCAATTTCTGCTGGTTCGAATCTCTCCAAGGCTCAAGGTTGACTCGGCCTTCCATCCTTTCTAAGGTAGGTGAAATGAGGACCCAGTTTGTGGGGGCAATAAGCTGACTTTGTATAAAAATATACAAAAGAATGAAGGCTATTGCTTAACGCATTGTAAGCCGCCCTGAGTCTCCGGAGAAGGGCGGCATATAAATCAAATTTAAAAATAAAAAATAAAAATAAAATATATTATTGGCATTTAAATGTTTGGCAGGTGATATTGAAATGGTGGATGATAAAGTTGAAGAAATTAAGCAATCTACGGAAATTTTGGATAATAAATTAGGAGAGACTCACAGCAGACTTGATAATAATTTTATTAATAATTTTGGAATTCCTAAACCACCTTGTTTTTGATTCTGATACCACATTTTCTTAATCAATCTTGGTTTTTTTATCCCCATTACAAAATTTATCTAATTTTTTTTGGTATACTTCAATGTCCTTCTCGGTTAAAAAAATTGGAAGCATCTCGAATAAAAAGTTAAATTTAGGAAGTAACATCATTTTACATAAAGCTACTCTACCAAACCAAGATAACTTTAGTTTTTTATATTTCCCAGTTTTCTCTTCAATTTCTTTTATTACTATATCATAATTTGTTTGTATTTTACACTGCCTCTGGCGCAAGAAGCAATTGTAAACAAGCCTTCAATAATTTGGGCTTTCAACTTTTTTAAATTTGGGACTCTTTAATGCTTTATTTGTTGTCTCTGGCTCCTTAAAGTGAAAGTAAAATAAGCCCAAGTCCTTCTGAAAAAAACCTTCTGAGTATCTGTGATACTGAACTGATGGTTAAAGATTTTCCTCTACAACAATTCAACATTTTAAATACAAGTTGATGACCCATTGATTTTGAATTGTGAATAAGGTTATAGAAATATTTGGTCAAAAATTATAGGAGTTATTAAGATGGATCCATCTAAAGATGAATCGGTGCGATCTAAGGTCAAACAGATTTCTCAAGCTAGTATTGACTCAGCTCAAATTGTGTTGGCATTAAACAAATTAAGTGATAAAATTGAAATAATGGATACAGAATTTCAAAAAATACATTTAAAAATGGATGAAGAAAAGAAGGAAAGATCCAATCAGCTGGAACAAATTGTTCAAGAAATTAATGTTAATTTTGCTAAATACACAGCAGAAGTAACAGTGATAAAAGATAATGTAGATCAACTACAAGTGCAAACAAAAAAAATTGATAAGCAAATAACTGAAATCTTTTTTAAAAATGAAAAACAGGATAGAAGAATATGTATTCTGGAAGAAGAAGTTAGGAAGTCCAACATTGTTATAAGAGGCATAGTGGAAGAAAAAGTGGACAATGTTAAACAACGTGTTTTGAAATGGCTTAATGAACTCGGATTGGATAAAAATTTTACAACTACAGATTTGATAAGTGTCTATCGAATTGGATTTAGAAGACAATGTGAAATAATAAGAAATGTTTTGGTGAGATTTGCAAGTGTTAATGATAAATTACAAGTAATGGCAAAAATTAGAGAAAATGGTGACACTGTGCTGAAGCTTGAGGGAAAACAGGTCCAAGTCTTTCAAGATATCTCAAGAGAGGAAAGATCGTGGAGATATTATCTGAAGCCAATTACTAAAATATTAAGAGATAGAGGTATTAAATATAATTGGAGACCACCACAGCGAATGATTTTTTTCTGTAAAAATAGAATGCATATATTTACAATAGAAACGGATGTGGTCCAATACTTCCATGAGCTTGGCTTTTTGGAAAAAGAGGAAGAACAAAGTGAATTAAGATCACAATTACTCAAAATGGGTGGAATTGAAATATATACATCAACACCAGAGGAAGAAGGAGGGGTGGTCGGAGGTTTAGATCCAAAACCAAAGAGGAAAAGAAAACCAACGAAAGATATTTCTCCATCTTTGGCGGAGGTACAGAAGAAAAGTCGAGCTCTTACTGGTGAAGGAGTGGAAAGGATGATTACATTGGACTCTGAACATAAAAGGGAAGATGAGCCCGAGTGCGGGGATGAAGAACCTGTAGTTGTTCAATTGAAACCAGAATTATGCCAATGAAGAGATGACCCAGCTGATGGACGGGGTCCCCTCTCCCCCACTCTTGGAAACGAGGCATGTCTTAATGAAGACGGTGGGAGATGAAGATTTTATGTGGTTGTGTGTTATGTTAGTTTTTGTTTTGTTTGCCTGTTTTATATTATTATTATTATTTTTATTATTTTTTTATGTTATATGTTGTCTATATATATTTGGTTCGGTTTTGGGTCACGGAAAGAAAAAAGAGGGAATAGTTAAAATTAAAAATATTAATGGGGGTAATTAAGGTAATGACTTGGAATGTTAAAGATACTGGGAATCAGATTAAGAGAAGTCATTTAGAATTTAAGATTAAAAGAGATTCTCCTGACATACTTTTTATGCAAGAAACTCATCAGAAATCTGAGGATATAAACAGGATGTATTTAAAAGGGATGCAGGTTTATGAAAAAGCTTTTGGGTCCTCAAAATCTAGAGGTGTTGCAACATTAATATCAAATAGAGTCCAATTTGAAAAAAAAAGTAATAGCAGATATTGATGGACAATATTTGATAATAACAAGATGTATTAACGAGGAAAAAATAACATTAGTTAATGTGTTAATATGTACAAATGTGAATCAAAAAGATTTTTTGAATAAGAGTACCGATTTGTTGCAAACTGAAAGGGTAGGGAAGGTAATTATTGCTGGTGATTTTAATTTAATTAGAAACCAGATGGATAGTACCAATCCTACCCGCTATGGTGGAATAAGAAAAATAGGGATACTTGATAATTGGATGTTGCAAAATGGTGTAGTAGATGTTTGGAGGGAGATTAAAGGTAATGAAAGAATGTATACTTTTTACTCAAAGGTATTTAATTCATATTCAAGAATTGACTATATTTTTGTATCCAAGAATCTGATGGATAACGTGGATAATATGGATGTTGGAATATTTAAAGACTCTGACCACGCAGAATTGTTACTAGAATTAGATATGTTTTTGGAGAAAGAAGAAAATTGTTGGAGATATGATGAAAAATTGTATAAAAATGAGGAAGATAAGAATCATATTCTTAAGAAATGGGAAGAAAATTGGGATTGGAATGATGATGGGGAAGTCAATTATGGAACAGTTTGGGACACAATGAAAGCAATTTTTAGAGGAGAAAGTATTAAATTATCAAGTAGGAAGTATAAGAATTATAAAGTAAAATTAGAGGAAAAGAAGAAATTGATAAAAGAACTGGAAAATAGATTTCTAGTGACTAAGGATAGGAAATTATGGGAGGAACTTAAAAAATTGAAAAATAAACAAATAGCGGAAGATACAGAAATAGTTAAAAAAATTAAGCTATTTTTTGAATATGGTAATAAAAATTCAAAATTATTAGCAAGAATGGCGAAAGATAAAAAAGAAAAAAGAGAAATAGGTGTCCTAATAGATGAAAAAGGTAAGAGATGTTATAAAAAATTAGAGAAATGTGAAATTGTTAAAAAGTTTTTTCAAGAATTATATCTTAAAAAAGAAATTGATAATTGTAAATTAAAAAATTTCTTAGAAAAATATGGTCTGAAGAAAATTGATAATAAATATAAAGAAAAAATGGAAAAGGATATTACCTCTGAGGAAATTAAAGATGTGATTCAGAAGCTAAAACTTGGAAAATCTCCAGGTGAGGATGGGTTACCAGCAGAATTTTATAAAGAGTTTAAAGAAACTTTGATCTCAAAACTACAGAAATTGTATAATAAGATATTACATGGAGGTGATATTCCCATGTCCTGGAATAAACCAATTATATCCTTAATCCCGAAACCAGGTAAAGATTTAGAAAAGATTGAATCCTATCGGCCCATTTCCTTGATTAACCAAGATGCTAAGATATTTACTGCAATTGTAGCAAATAGATTGAATAATTTTATAGATAAATATATAAACCATAATCAAGTAGGTTTTGTTAAAGGGCGTTATATGTGTGATTTAGTTAGAAGAGTATTAAATGTTATTGATATTGCTGAGAATAATGGTGATAAGATAGGTATTCTTGCTTTGGATATTTTTAAAGCCTTTGATTCTATACAATGGGATACTATAAAAGAAATGTTTTCTGCATTAGGATTTGGTAATAAATTTATTCATATTATTTCCATATTGTACCAGAGGGGTACAGCAAGAGTGAAGGTAAATGTTATATTTACACAAGATATAAATTTGGAAGCAGGGACAAGACAGGGTTGTCCCCTGTCTCCGACCCTATTTTTATTAGCAATGGAAATTTTAACAACTTTGATTGAAGAGGATTCAGAATTAATAGGTTATAAAGACATCAAAGTTAATTTATATGCAGATGACACTCTTGTCATTTTAAATAATATTACAAATGATATAAAAAGAGCTCAAATACATTTGGAAGAATTTGAAGATATGACTTGTTTGAAAGTAAATTGGGCAAAATCAGAATTATTAATGGAAATTGATCGGGAAAACAAATTAGAAAAATTACAAAATTAATTTGGAATTAGGATAAAGGATAAATTTAAGATATTTAGGTATTATACTTCCACTTAAAATTAAAAATTTAAAGAAACTAAATTAGAAGAGGAGATTAATAAACAGTAATGGGCTTTAATAGCCAACCCAACAGATAAGAAAATTAAAGAGGCAATCAATTTATTGAAGGGTCAGTTTAATATGTTAATAGCAGATCAAGTGGCAACCAATTTAAAATATGGAAAACATAATACTTTTTGTAACACTAATAAACCAGGCAGGTGGTTGGCATATTTGTTAAGGAAAAAGCAGAAAGCAAGGACAATAGAGAAAATAAAATACAAGGGTAAGGAGGTTTATGAGCAAGAATTGATTAAAAAAGCTTTTTTAGAGTTCTATTCAAGGCTGTATACTGGTGATAAAATTCAAGATATAGAAATAGATAGATATCTGCAGAAAGAGAATATTTATATAACTTCAAAAGAGCAGAGGGATAGCTTAAATCATTTGATAACTTCCGAGGAAATTATGTTTGCAATTAAGCAGTTGAAGGCGGGTAAAGCTCCTGGAACGGATGGTTTGACAGCTATTTATTATAAAAGTTTACAGGAGGAAATTGTGGGACCACTGAAGGAATTATTCAATAATATACAACAGGGAGGAGAGGTACCGTATTTTACGGTGTATAAAATGACTTTTTAACACATGAAAATCTTCTCAAAAGTCGGGGGTCGTCTTATACGCCGGGTGTTGTTTTCCTGTAACCAGGCAGACCAGCCCGAAAGGCTCTGATGAGCCTTAAATGGCTCTGGCGATCCCAGCTCTGACGATCCCAGCTCTGACGATCCCAGCTGAGTTCCCTGCAACTCAGCTGGGATCGCCAGAAACCATGTAAAAGGAAAAAAAGTTTTTCCCCTTTTACTCTGACGATCCCAGCTCTGACGATCCCAGCTGAGTTCCCTGCAACTCAGCTGGGATCGCCAGAAACCATGGCTCTGACGGTCCCAGCTCTGATGGTCGATCCCAGCTCTGACGATCCCAGCTGAGTTCCCTGCAACTCAGCTGGGATCGCCAGAACCATGGCTCTGACGGTCCCGGCTCTGACGGTCGATCCCATCCCAGCTGAGTTCCCTGCAACTCAGCTGGGATGGCCAGAGCCATGTAAAAAGAAAAAAGTTTTCCCCCTCCAGCTTGCTTACCTCAGCTGCTAGTCGCAACGCTTGCCTTGCTTCGCTTGCCTGAATCTATTCCATCAGCAAGCAACTCCCTGCCTGCAATCAAGCAAGCAGGGAGTTGTGGACTTCAACTCCCAGAATTCCCCAGCCAGCAAAGCAAAGCTGGCTGAGGAATTCTGGGAGTTGAAGTCTACAAGTCTTAAAGTTGCCAAGGTTGGAGACCACTGTTCTATTGGGTAAGATTTTTTCCCCTTTGGGAGCTTTAAAAAAAATAGTCAATTGGGTTTTTTTTAGTTGTTCTTTTTAGACCTAGCCATTTAAAGTTTAGGAAGTTTTAAATTTAGTTTTCATATAAAAATAAAAATAAAATAAAATAAAACAATATTTGTGCAGCTTTCTGAGATTTGGTGTGTTTCTGTAGTGTTTCACTCTAACTACACAAACACACAAAATCTCACAAAGCTGTATGTGGAATTTTGTGTGTGTAAAGTGTGAAAGTTGGTTTTTTGGACATTTTGTGGCTGTGTGAGGTTCCTGCTTGTTGCAGGGGCCATTTTGGGACTAGCACAGCTGCTTTTACATTGTGGGTGAGCCAGTTGTGTTGTGTTGTGTGTGTTTAGAGTGTGAAAGTTTTTTGGGGGGACTTTTTGTGGCTGTGTGAGGTTCTTGCTTGTTATAGGGGCCATTTTGGGACTAGCACAGCTGCTTTTACATTGTGGATGAGCCAGTTGTGCTGTGTTGTGTGTGTGTAGATTGTGAAAGTTTTTTGGGGGGCTTTTTGTGGCTGTGTGAGGTTCCTGCTTGTTGCAGGGGCCATTTTGGGACTAGCACAGCTGCTTTTAAATTGTAGGTGAGCCAGTTGATGTTTTTTAATTTTTATTTGGTGTGCATTGGAAGAGGGGTAGTCTTATATGGCGAGTATAGCCCAAACCCTATATTTTAACAGGAGAAGTTGGGGGTCATCTTATACGCCCAGCCGTCTTATACACCAGAAAATACGGTACCTCCAACTTGGAAGACAGCATTTATTTTGCTGATCCCAAAAGATGGGCAAGACTATACAGATCCTAAAAACTATAGGCCGATTTCACTTTTAAATACAGACTATAAGATTTTTGCTAAAATTTTAGCAAATAGATTAATGACAGTTATGCAGCAAATGATTCATCATGATCAAACTGGTTTTATAAATGGGAGACAAATGAAAAGTAATGTAAGGCAAATTGTTAATTTATTAGAGTATTTGGGAAGGAACAACCAGGTCCCCGCAGTGCTAGTTTTTTTGGATGCTGAAAAAGCTTTTGATAGATTGAATTGGCAATTTTTATTAAAACTAATAGAAAGGATGCAATTTGGAGAACATTTTACACAATCTATTAAGGCAATATATCAAAAACAAACAACGCAAATAATAATCAATGGTGATTTAACAGATAATTTTAATATAGAAAAAGGAACAAGGCAAGGCTGTCTCTTGTCTCCGTTATTGTTTATTTTGACGCTGGAAATTTTATTAAATAAAATACGTGGGACTGATATAATAAAGGGAATTAGAATTAGACAGCATGAATATAAGCTACAAGCATTTGCGGATGACCTGGTGGTTACCTTAGCCCAACTGATACAATCGATTACAGCCTTGATGGATACAATCTGCTCATATGGACAAGTATCTGGTTTTAAAATAAATACAGCTAAAACAAAGATAATAGCTAAAAATATGGACAGAAGCCAGAAAGAAGAGATAGAAAAGTTAACAGGATTTGAAATAGTTAAGAAAGTTAAATATTTAGGGGTTTATATTATGACTGCAAATACGAAATTATATCAACATAATTATGAACTGGCTTCCGATCTGGCTTCCGTCGCCGCCAGACGGTCCTCTGAGACCGCCAGCCCCGTTGCCTCTAAAGAGCCGCCTTTACATCTGAAAGACGGCTCAAAAAACTCCATTTCCTGAAGGAAATGTGAGACAGAGCAGGCGAGGGCAGGTAGAGCCCTCTGCGAAGTCCCCAGAGTGCTTTTTTTTACTCTTGGGGACGAGCAGGTTGTGGCTCCCTATTTCCGCTCGCTGCTGCTCCGGGCTTCGGGAGAACTCTGCCTTTTTGCAGAGCCAGGCGCTGGGACCGGACCAATCAATGAAATTAACAGATGGTTTAATTAAAGAGGATGAGATTTGGACTTGGGACCCTAAATCGCAAGTATTTTTAATGATTTTACAAGCGTTTTTGAGTGAAGGAAAAAAAAATTAAAATGGCGACTGCTGAGGCTTGAGAAGAAGAAGAAAGCCGAAAGCGAAAGTCCTTCCATAACAAGCTACAAAGTAGCGGAATAAATAGTGCTGGCTAGAATCTAGAAGAAAAATATCTATTTTAAATTTCTTTTTTCTTGGAGATTTGTACTTGATCTTGCTTGGGGAAAAGTTTTCTTTCTTTAAAAAGAGTTTGTGTGGCAGGATGGCATTAAAACTAATAAAGCCTGACAAACAAGCAGCGGGGGGGGGGGTGTTCCCCCATTTACAATTATGTGAACAAGTTCTGAGTTTACAGACTCAGCAGAATGGCTTTAATTTAAAAGAATTTATTCTGGAGGAAATGGCAAGATATCACGAGACTGTGAACCAGAAACTTGAAAAATTTAGGCAGGAATCTAAAGAAATGATACAACTAAAGTATGATAATCTGCAACGAAAGATTGTAACAGTGACTAATGCTTTTTCAGAAATAGTTATAAAGATGGATACAAATATCAAGTTATTAGAGTCTAAAATGGAGGAAGTTGATGATAAGATTTATAATTTGGATAATAAAATACAAAGAATTGAAAATGATTTGATAAATATTCAAGACAACAGTTTAGAAGTAAAGTCTAAAAAGGAAGCTGGTCACGAGACTGCCAATGCAGAAGATATAAAGCGAGGGATTGAAAAAGAAGTTACAATGATGCAATACAGGCTCACGGAATTTGCGGTTAGAATGAGAGGGTTACAGGAAAATAATAGAGATGGTTTAAGAAAAATATCTGGGAGATATAATAATATTATTATGTTAAATTAGGAATTATTATATAATGTTATAGTAGAATGTTAGTTTGAAATGTATAGTATAAGGGGGATATAATAATATTATTAGAAAGAAAGGGTCAGCATATGGGGGATGGAGTAAGGGGATGGTAAAGTATTATATAATCTGTTATGAATTTGGATTTTATTTTGAAGAAGCCACAGGGGGAGGGGAGGGGGAGGGCGGGTTAGGGAGGAGGGGGAAAAAAAGGGGGGGAATTTGTATTTGAAAAACGTTTTCAATAAAAAAAAAACATAATTATGAACCGTTATGGCAAAAAATACAGAAAGAGATGGAAAATTGGAAAAAATTGCAACTGTCTTTGCTGGGTAGGATAGCCGTTGTAAAAATGAATATCTTACCAAGATTTTTATTTCTTTTTCAAATGATACCTATACTCAAAAAAGATGAAAATCTGAAGGAATGGCATAAACAAGTTTGTGTGGGCAGGGAAGAAACCACGAGTTAATCAAAAGATAATGCAAGACATCCGAGAAAGAGGTGGTCTTAAAACGCCCAATTTAAGACTGTATTATGAAGCTGCTACCCTCTCAGCAATTACAGATTGGATAAATTTAACAGAGGAAAAGATACTGAATATTGAAAGGTATGGTCTGGTCTATGGCTGGCATGCTTATCTATTGTATGACAAGAAAGTAGATAAGACTTTTAAAAGTCACATATTAAGAAATGCTCTACTGCATGTCTGGAAAAAGTATAAATATAAAGTAAAGGATAAGTTACCAATATGGATAGTACCCAGACACGCGATAGAGAATATAAATTTGGAGCAAAAGCAAGATAAGTTTACATATAAGGAACTCCTTTATAAGGAAGGAGTTAGATTACAATTAATAATCTATGGAGCAATTAAGAGAAGAAGGAATTATTAAGACTTGGTTTCAGTATGGTCAGCTGCAGGCCAGATGGAGAGAGGATCAAAAAACTGGTATTTTGCAGCAGGATGAGAATTTGATAAAGCAAATAAGAGATAAAGGTCAAATGCATATTAAAAGGTTGTATAATGTATTAGTGGAAATAGATTCGGAAACAGAGCTAGTCAAGGATTGTATGATAAAATGAGCACAAAACATAGGTGAACCAATAATGTTGGATACATGGGAAAAGATATGGGTTAGAAATGTAAGATTCACACAAGCTCAAAATTTAAGAGAGAACTTTTACAAAATGTTTTATAGATGGCATTTAGACCCAAAAAAACTAGCCTGTATGTATCCAAATTTACAACCCAAGTGTTGGCGATGTGAGTGTGAAGATGCTACATATTTTCATATATGGTGGACATGTAAAAAAAATTAAGGCTTTTTGGATAAAAATATGGTGGATTATTCAAAATATTTTAAGGAAAAAAATTAAATTTACACCAGTTTTTTTTGTTGGGAATAGTCACGGATTGTACAGTAATAGAGACTAAGTTTTGAATTTAATAACAGCTGCCAGGTTACTGGTGGCACAGTACTGGAAGAAGGAAGATCCACCTACCATTGAGGAATGGACATTAAAAGTTGTGCATTTGGCAGAGATGGCAAAAATTTCATCATATCTTAAAGATCATTCTAATGAAAGATACATATCAGAATGGAGAAGATGGATTGACTATATATTAAAAAAGTATTCAAACAAGAAGATTCATATAGCTTATGAATGAAATATTTTTAAGTAGTTTATGTTTATAGTTTTTGAGTTATAAGGAGTTAAAGATTTAGGGAGAATATGAATGCAATAATTTGTTAGCATATTTTAGCTTTATGTTTGTGAATGCTATACCCTGTGCCTGTTCTGGGAAGTCTAGGGAGAGGGGTGGGGGGGGAGGAGGGGAGGGGGAAAGGGTGGGAGGGAGAAAATGTTTGTATTTCTTATAAAACTTTTCAATAATAAAAAAAAGAAATCAAACTCTGAGGCTTGAAGTTCCTCAAAGCCAACTTTTATTAGAGATGTCATATTGGCGCATCTGGGAAAACCCAAATCTGAGATCTTCCAGGTGTCAACCTCCAGGCATCAGGATTGCCATTCAGGTGGGCAGGGGGAGGGAGAACCCCACATACTGGCCATACCAGCTGTCATCTCCAGGGTGCTTGCTGCTGCTGGTTCTACTCTGCTCACCATTGCTGCCGTTCCCGCCGGAATGTAAACACCTTGGATGGGATTGCTGCTGATGCAGGAGCCACAATTACAGCGTCTCCAAAGACGTCATGCTACACAGCTGATAGGTGGACCCGGAAGCAGCTAACTAGAGGGGTTGTGTTTTCAAAGACTTTTCCCGCTGACTAGATAAGCGTGAAGGGCAGAGCTTTGTAAAACATACCTATGATGACGGAACATAGCCAGCATTGGGGTGGGACTATGGGGTGGAGTCATGGGATTGGTGGGTAACTATAAAAGGTGGTGGGAAGCACTGCACGGTAGCACTGACTATAATTCAGTCTACATGGGTGTTTGTCGGATCATGCCAGAGCTGAGGATAAAGATTTCTATTACACCGAAAAATCTGGTTTGGAGTCTTATTTTCTCATGGAATTCTGGAACCTGACACCAGGTTTTCCACACCCAAAAGAAAGTTCAAGACCTTGCCCCTCACCCACATTTCCACCACACATCCAATCAGGTACCATATGGTACGGAAGATACCTCCTTGTTCTTCTCAACTCAGCTGCAGGGCACAATGGCCTTGACTTTCTATAAAGAATTTTATTTTGACTACATATCTTCATCACTCTATACCAGGGATGGGCAAATGTGGCTCTTTTACAACCTGTGGACTTCAACTTCCAGAATTCCTGAGACAGCCAAGCTGGCTCAGGAATTCTGGGAGTTGAAGTCCATAGGTTGTAAAAGAGCCACATTTGCCCACCCCTGCTCTATACAATCCCTCTCCCAAATTTCCACAGAAGAATTTGTGGCAGGCCTGAAGCCTAAAGGCACAAAGATAGAAAGATTGCTTCCAGGTCTGACATGCCACTTGGCAATCCATAGTCTAATTCAATGGTTCGGTATATCTACCCCCTTGGTTTTTAACAGATTTGTAATCGGCAACACTATTTGGGCAAAAGAGGGTATAAATTGCCTATAAAAGTTAGCAAACCCCAGGAAGCTCTGCAATTGTTTGCGAGTAAGGGGGGTTTCCCACTCAAGGAGTGCTCTGACTTTTGTAGGGTTCATTTCCACTCCCTGATGAGAGATTCTGTACCCTAGGTAATCTATCTTATCTTGGTGAAAATCACATTTGGAGACTTTGGCAAACAACTTAGCTGCCCTTAATTTCTTCAAAACTTCCCTCACCAATTTAACATGTTGCATCTTAGTTTCAGTATAAAACAATATATCATCAAGATAAACCAAAACTCCCTTATACAAGTACTCATACAGCACCTCATTAATTAGCTGCATGAAAATGGAGGGAGCCAGGAGGGGGCATGGCCAATGTTGCAGCGGCAAGTCGGGTTCCTTAAGATCTCTTGTAGACCCGCCGATATCTCTGCAGTCCGGGGGTCCTAAGTGACCTAAGTCATCCTGAAGGGATGATAAACAAGGGGAGCACGGACTGGTCAGCATAGGGGGATCGCAAACTCCCTGGCTGAACCAGAAGAAGCTCCTCAAACCGGACTGCTGAGAAAGTGACCTTAGAAGTCGCTAGGAAGTTGGGGCAGCAGTAATGAAAGAGGATGCCAGGAAAGCAACGTGAGACATTGAGGTGAGAGAGACACTGATTTTTACAAAAGACTTTTCCCTTTGAATCCAACTGGAAATTAATTAAGAATAGATGGGCTGAGAGTGAGGAGTGAGAGCGGGTGTGTATTCGTGCTTGCATCCAATAATCTGGCAGTGGAGAAGAGACAAAAGCCTTTTTCTTTTTTCTTATATTTTTCTTTCTGATTGAGAAAAGAAAAGTAATTCCTTAAAAATAAGAAATTGGGATTAAATGAATTAATGATTGAATCCCATTCTATTGAAATGTTGGAATGATGATAACTGATAAAACAAAACTTTGAAGATTGTTTTTAAAAAAGCTTACTGTGTTTTTGAAAGATAAAATGAAACTGAAGATTGCTTTAAAAAGCTTACTGTGTTCTTGAAAGCTAGTCTGCAGTGCCATCTAATGGCAGAAGGGAAAAGATTTTGACTTGGAAGAAACTCTGAGTATAGTTGACCTTGGCATTTCAGTAGACTGATAAAGAAAACAGATGTACAAGAGAGAAGACTGGATTTTGGACTTTCCTTTTGGCTTTTAATCTTTTATTATTATTACTCACTGACTGATGATTGCTTTGAAGTTCCGTGTTTTGATTTTTGCTGGTGGATGAAAGGCACTCTATTTTGTGTTTTGTGTCTTTTATTTTTATTTTTTAGGGACCTTTTTTTTCTATGCCTTTTAAAAGAAAAGTAGATTGACAAGAAATCAGATTAAGACTGGAAGATTCAGAACATTTTTTTCCTTTTTGGTTGTTTGGATTTGTATTTTTCTTTTACTTTTGGCAGTTGAATTTTTTTCCTCTTTTTTTCCCTCTCTGTTGAGGTATTTGGAAATTTGATTTTTAAGGGAGGTGGTTGATTGGAATTTATGTATTTTATTTTTCATTTTCATTTTTATTAATTCTTCTTTTTCTAATCCAACCATTAGGGAGGATTAGGCACCTGGATTATAAATATGAAGAAATTTATATCCCATCCACACCCAATAGCAAGTCCCTCATCGACAGAAACACAAAAAACTTCAGAGATGATGGAATTAAGAAATTTTATACAATTGCTTCATGATGACTTAAAACAGGAAATGAAAGAAATGAAAGCCGTGATTGGGAAAAATGAAGAGAGAATCCAGAAAGTAGAAGAAAAAGTAGAAAAAATGCTTTTAAAAGTTAAAAAAAAAGCCTCTGATGATCACGCAGCTCAGCTGGGCATGGGGGGGGTGCAGGGATTTTTGCTACTGGTTCTCCAAACCACCCGCCGCCATCGCTACTGGATCAGGCGATCCGGTTTGAACCGGGAGCATTTCACCCCTGCTTCAGAGTATACACAAGATATGCAATGAGGAACAAACTACCGAGAGAAGTACATGTAAGATTTACAAAGAAGGTAGTGAAAACAGACATATTACAAGCAGCAAGAAATATAGCACTGAAACACAAAGATAAAGAAATTGTGGTATTAAGACAAATACCTAGAAGAGTGAGAGAATTGAGGAGAGAATATCAGTTTCTAACGAAGTTCCCAATATTCAAAGGACTGAATTTTAGATGGTTTATACCGGAAGGAATTTTGGTGACATGGCAAGAACAAGCAGAAGCAAGGTCTAAAGATCCAATGGAACAAAGAGAGACAAGGGTGATGAAGTCAAAATCTAGTAATGAAAAACATGGAAGAAGAAATTAAAGCAATATCTTTAAAAGTAAATGGATCGAATGCGGCAATAATTAATTAGCTTGAAGATGGAGATTATATGCCTACAAGAAGTACATATTAGAAAACAACACTTAAAATTATTACAATATCCAAAGTTAGGAGTTCTATTTACATCATTGATACAACAAAGCAAAAGAGGAGTGGTGCTGTATATTAAAGAAAAATTAGAACCTAAATTACTTTTTGAGGATGAAGAGTGCAGGATTCTGATGGTGGAAATAAAAATGAAGATTAAACCAATACTTTTGATAGCAATATATGCACCAAATGAAACACAAGAAGAATTTTATTGGAGATTACACAGAAACATTTTAGAATTGGACTATGAATATGTATGTATAATGGGTGATTTTATTTTTATTTTTTTTAATTTTTATTACATATATAAACACACAAAAAACACATACACATACAAATGCGACAAATACGACATTAATAACATAAATGACATCTAAACGTAGTGTCTGATTTTATCTGACATCAATAACCTAAATTCCTCAATATACTGTATATTCCTTCCTCTCGCCTTATATAACGATATTATTTTTTAATCTTTAATTATGTGTTGTTATATCTTATTTGGTACAGAATTTTGTTTTACTCTTTTAGGATCCTCTTTTGGTTTTGCTTTTCCCCTCTAACCACTGATACTACCTTTGTCAAACCAGGTAGTAGTCAGATTCTTCCTTTCCTTGAATTTCCTTGGTGAGTCTGTCCATCTCAGCACATTCCAGGACTTTAGATATTATTCTACCTTGTGTTGGGACTTCTTCCAATTTCCAATTTTGTGCATAAGTGATCCTTGAGGCAGTCAAAATATGTGTGATCAAGTATATTGTTTCTCTGTTGAAATTACTTGTAAATATGCCTAATAAATATGTTTCCGGTCTTAGTGGTATTTTATGGGCTGTTATTTGTTCCAATTGGGGTTTTTTTTTTTAAAAAAAAAACTTTATTTACATTTCAGTTAAAAAGAAAAGACAACACAACATAAAGTGACACACAAAAAACAATACAACAATAAGCATACGTACTTCCATATAGTACCTTAATGAACAAATATTCGGTACTATAACTCTAAATTATATTCCGGAGAAGACAGAACAGCTTATATACCTTAATACATCAATTAGGTCTATCCAATCTCACTTATCCTATATAATATAAATTTCTCATTAAATACCATTCCTCATCTAATGTGGGTTATAATTTCCTCTTTTCTAACCATTTATAGAATTTGTCCCAAGCTAAACCTACTTGTGTTTGCTCTCTATCCTGTAATTTTTTAGTTAGCATATCTGCTTCCGCACATTCTAATTTTTTTTTTATAATAGCCTCCTCTGTTGGGATATTTTGATTTTTCCAGAGTTGAGCAAATGTCAGTCTCACCGCTGTAATGATATGTAGTGCCAAATACCATAAGTCCCTTTTTATATTTTCCGGCTTAGAACCGAGCAGGCATGTCTCTGGTCGCCAATCGATTTTTAACATTAAGATCTCATTGAGCCATTTTTTTATTTTCCCCCAAAATATCACTACTTTCGGACACGTCCACCACTGGTGGTAATAGGTGCCATGCTCCCATCCGCATTTCCAACAATCCACCGACTGCCCAGAGAACATTTTAGCTAGTCTATCAGGAGGCAGGTGCCACCTGTATATCATTTTATAGATATTTTCTTTATAGGCCGTGGTTACTACTAATTTCATATTATCCCACCAAATCTCTTGCCATTTGTCTAACTGTATTGGATACCCAAAATTTTTCCCCCAAGCAATCATGGAATCTTTGACTATTTCCTCACCTATCTCTATTTTCATGAGCAGTTTATAAGTTTTTGAAATCATGCCTTTTTCTTGGCCCATCAAGATTTTATCTAGCTCTTGTAGGTCGCCATCAATACCTCTTCCATCTCTATCCTTTTGGTATTTAGACGGAATCTGCAGGTAACTCCACCAATCCATTTGCACTCCTTGAGAGGTTAATTCCTGTTTAGACTTTAATCTCCCTTGTACGTTCAGCAAGTCTTTATATGTTAATTTTTTAGCCACGTTGTAAAGATTGTGATATGTCACTGCTTCTAAAGGTGCTAACCAACAAGGCGTTTTAATGTAATATTTTTTACTGACTTTTTCCCAATTTCGGATTAAAATCTTTCTTATATAATGTCAGGTAAACCATTTACTCTGTGGGGTATTCTCATGCCAGAGTGCCTTATGCCAACCCTGTTGTATGTCAAAACCTTCTATTTTAAGGAGACGATTATTAGATAAAGTAATCCATTCTTTTACCCAAGTTAATAGAGCAGCTGAGTAATAATTCTCCCAACATGGTAGTCCTAAGCCTCCTCTTTCTCTTACTTCTTGCATCATCTTTCTTTTAATCCGTGGTTTCTTCCCCTGCCAGACAAATTTCGATATTATTTGATTCAACTCCGTAAAAAAATTTTTTAGATAAACTCACTGGAGCAGTCTGAAATAAAAAGTTAAACTTCGGTAAAACATAGGATTTCACTGTTGTTACTCGTCCTAGTAGTGAGAGTTGCATTTTACCCCATCTATCTAAATCTTTTTTGATTTGAATTAGTAATTTATTGTAATTGTCCTCCTGTATACTCGAACACCTGCCAGTTAGCCAAATTCCCAAGTATTTAACTTTATTAGCCAGGTCCGTGGCTAATAAAGCCCCCCTCATTTGTGAGCTGATTCGGGAGAGGGGAGCGGACCTGGCGGGTATTACTGAGACCTGGTTGGGCCTGGAGGGGGATCCCCCTTGTAGAAATGTGCCCACTGGGTTTCCGCGCATTTCATCAGCCGAGGGCCCAGGGTAGGCGTGGGGGGGTGGCGGTTATTGTAAAGGAAGGTCTTGATCCTAGGGAGGCCACTGTACCTCAGATAGCCAGTTGTGAGTCTCTCCTTGTGAAGTGGGGCCATGGGAGGCAGATGGGCCTGCTGGTTACGTACCTGGCTCCTTGCTACGTGGCAGCGACCCTGCCCGAGCTCCTCAATGTTATAGCCGGGGTGGTGGTTGATACCCCCAGGCTTTTAGTCATGGGGGATTTTAACCTGCCGTCCATCGGTGAAGCATCTGAGGTGGCTCGGGAGTTCATGGCTTCCATGACGGCCATGGACCTGACCCAGTTAATTCAGGGCCCCACTCACATAGGAGGAAACACGCTGGACTTGGTTTTCGTCTCTGGTCAGTGGTTGAATGGCTTAGATACAGGGGATATAGTTATTGAACCCTTGTCATGGTCAGACCATTCTCTCCTTAGACTTGACTTCCTGACTGCTATGCCCCACCGCAGGGAGGCGGAACCGATCAGGTGGTTCCGCCCCAGGCGCCTGATGGATCCTGATAGGTTCCGAATGGAGCTTGGGCCATTTCCTGAGACTCTGGCGCGCGACTCGACGGAAGACCTGGTGGCCGCCTGGGATAGGGCGGCCACTGGTGCTTTAGATCGGGTCATGCCTTTGTGGCCTCTGACCCGGTGCCGAATCTGCCCAGCTCCTTGGTTCTCCGAGGAGCTGAGGGGGATGAAACGCCGGAAAAGACGCCTAGAGAGTAGTTGGAGGGCCAGTCATTCCGAATCTGACCGTACCCTAGTAAGGTCTTATATCAAGACCTACTTAGTGGCAATAAAGGCAGCGAAGTGTAATTACTTTTCCGCTCTTATCACATTGGCAGAAAATCGCCCAGCTGCCTTGTTTAGGGTGACTCGCTTCCTTCTCCATCTGGGAGTGTGGGAAGACCCCTTGCAAGGTCGTGCTGAGGATTTTGCGCATTATCTGCACGATAAAGTCGCTCAGATTCGGGAAGGCTTGGACTCTGACTGGGTAGGTACAGGCGGGTTGTCTGAGGTCTGTCTTGAGACGGTTATCTGGGATGAGTTTGACCCTGTGACTCCCGAGGACGTGGACAGGATGCTGGGGAGGTTGAACGCAACCACATGTTTATTGGACCTGTGTCCCTCCTGGTTGGTGCTGGCTACCCGGGAGGTTACACGAGGCTGGCTCCAGAGGATTATAAATGCTTCTTTGAGTGAGGGGTTCTTGCCTCCCGCCTTGAAAGAGGCGGTGGTGAGGCCCCTCCTCAAGAAGCCCTCTCTGGACCCAGCTGTTTTAGCAAACTATCGTCCAGTTTCCAACCTTCGCTTCTTGGTGAAGGTTGTTGAGAGTGTGGTTGCGCGACAGCTCCCGCAGTACCTGGATGAAACCGTCTATCTAGATCCGTTCCAGTCCGGCTTCAGGCCTGGGTACAGCACAGAAACGGTATTGGTCGCGTTGGTTGATGATCTCTGGAGGGCTCAGGACAGAGGTTGCTCCTCTGTTCTGGTCCTATTAGACCTCTCAGCGGCTTTTGATACCATCGACCATGGTATCAGGCTGCGCTGGTTGGAGGGGTTGGGAGTGGGAGGCACTGTTTTACAGTGGTTCTCCTCCTATCTCTCCGACTGGTCGCAGTCTGTGTTGGCTGGAGGGAAGAGGTCAACCTCAAGGCACTTGGTTTGTGGGGTGCCACAAGGGTCGGTCCTCTCGCCTCTCCTGTTCAACATTTATGTGAAACTGCTGGGCGAGATCATCCGTGGTTTTGGGGTGCAGTGCCATCTGTATGCTGATGACACCCAGCTGTACATCTCCACCCCAGACCACCCCAACGATGCCCTTGAAGTGATGTCCCGGTGCCTGGAGGCCGTGCGGGTCTGGATGGGGAGGAACAGGCTCTGACTCAATCCCTCCAAGACTGAGTGGCTGTGGCTGCCGGCGTCCCGATATAGTCAGCTGGTGCCATCGCTGACTATTGGGGGCGAGACATTGGCTCCCATGGAGAGGGCGCATAACTTGGGTGTCCTCCTGGACACACAGCTGTCTTTAGAAGAGCATATGACGGCCGTGGCCAGGGGGGCTTTCTATCAGGTTCGCCTGATATGCCAGTTGCGCCCCTTTCTGGATCGGGACTCCCTATGCACGGTCACTCATGCCCTCGTTACTTCCCGCCTCGACTACTGCAACGCTCTCTACATGGGGCTCCCCTTGAGGAGCACTCGGAGGCTCCAACTGGTGCAGAATGCGGCTGCGCGGGTACTTATGGGGGCGACATGGCGCTCCCACGTGACACCTCTCCTGCGCAAGCTGCATTGGCTTCCGGTGGTCTTCTGAGTGCGCTTCAAGGTGTTGGTTCTCATCTTCAAAGCGCTCCATGGCTTAGGACCCGGTTATTTATGAGACCACCTTCTGCCTCTGATAACCTCCCACTGGCCAACACGCTCCCACAGAGAGGGTCTCCTCAGGGTGCCGTCTGTCAGGCAGTGTTGGCTGGCGACCCCCCGGGGAAGAGCCTTCTCTGTGGGTCACCCGCCCTCTGGAATGAGCTACCCCCAGGGATACGACTAATCCCGGACCTCCGGACCTTCTGCCAGGCCCTAAAGACTTTTTTATTTCAGCAAGCCGGGCTGGGTTAAAAATTTTTAATTGGGTGAATTTTATGGGTAAGAGGTTTTAAATTGGAGAAGCCTAAGATAATTTAATTTTGTTTTAATGTATTTTAATATTTGTATTGTGTGTTTTTAATTCTGGCTGTTCACCGCCCCGAGTCCTTCAGGAGAGGGGGCGGTATAAAAATTTAATAAATAAAATAAATAAATAAATAACTACTTTTAGACCAGTTACCTCCTGTAGACCTCTCTTAGATTCTTCTAAGATATTCTTAGTTAATATATTTGTTTTATTTTTATTAATTAATAACCCTGCTACCGCCCCAAATTCTTCAATTGTCTCTAATAAATATAAACAACATTCTGTGGGCTCTTCCAGGATAAAAACCATATCATCAGCAAAGGCCTGGGTTTTGTATACCTGTTGTCCAATTCTAAGGTCTTTAATTTTTTCTTCATTCCTTATTTTATGTAATAGAGTTTCTAATGATAAGATGAAAAGTAAGGGAGATAGGGGACATCCCTGTCTTGTGCCTTTGCCAATAGGAAATTCTTCCGTCAAGTCCCCATTTATCAATAATCTGGCCATTTGTTTAGAATAGATGGCTTTAATCACATTTATAAACCTCTGCCCAAAGCCCATATATTCTAGTTGTAATATTATAAAGTCCCAATTAACTCTATCAAATGCCTTCATGGCATCTATAAAGACTAATGCGACCTGTTTGCCTGGGTGTTCTTCATAGTATTCCAATATATTTAGCATAAATCTCATATTATCCCGTAATTGTCGTGATGGTAGGAATCCATTTTGGTCCATATGTATGAATTCATTCAGAAACCCTTTTAATCTGTTTGCTAAGATTGTGGTAAAAATTTTGTAATCTGAATTCAGAAGGGAAATTGGTCTATAATTTTTAATATCTGATGAGGGGGGATCTTCCTTAGGAATCAAACTAATATTTGCCTCTCTCCATGAATGGGAAATTTCCACTTTTCCCACTACTTCATTAAATAGATCCTTCATATGGTCTCCCATAACCTCAAACATTGTTTTGTATAGTTCCACTGGAAGTCCATCTGTGCCAGGCGTTTTCAGATTCCCCTGTTTCTTTACTGCTTTTTCAATCTCCATTAAGGTAATTTCCTCATCTAGTATCTCTTTTGTTAAATTAGGTATCTTGGGTAAGTCTGAATTCTCTATATAATTTTTTATTGCACCTAATGAAATCTCCTCCCTTTTGTATAATTCTTTGTAGAAGTCCACTGCAATTTTTTCTTTCCCTTTTTTATCTTTTAATAAATTCCCTTCCTTGTCTTCTAATTGGTCAATTCATCTAATCTGTTTTTCTTTTTTTAATCTGAATGTAAGCCATCTTCCTAGTTTATTAGCTGATTCAAAGTGTTTTTGTTTTGCTATCTTTATCTTATCTTTCAATTTGTCCAGTTCCAGGAGATTAAGCTGATGTCTTAGTAGTATTATCTGTTCTTTTGCCCCTGCAGAAAGTGGGTTATATTGTAATTGTTCCTCGGCTTTTATTAATTTACTTATTAGCTCACCTCTTTCTTGTTCTTCTTTTTTATGTTTATTGGCCATATATTTAATGCTAAGACCTCTTATAAAAGCTTTAGCGGTGTCCCAGATTATTTGAAGTGGCATTCCCAGTGTTTTATTCTCTTGGAAGAAAAGGGGTATTTCTATCTTAAGCTTCTGTATAAATTCAGTCTCTTTTAAAATCTCGGATCTCATCATCCACCTCCTTCTATTTTTCTCTTCTTTCTTTAATATAACTAGTACTGGGTTATGATCTGCCCAGTTATTTGGCATAATTCTAGTCTCTGCTACTAAAGAATTAAGTTCTTGTGTCAACCAAATCATGTCCAGCCTGGACCACGATTTGTGTCTAGATGAATAATAAGTAAATTGTTCTTTGGTCAGATTGTACTCACGCCATGTGTCTTTCAGTCTTAATTCCTCTCTCATTTCATTACAAATGGCTGGTAAGATTTTCCTATCTTGTCCTCCGTTTCTTTTTTGACTTTCCCCTGTTTTGTAATCCTGTGTCCTATTAACGACTGCATTAAAGTCGCCCAGAAGACATACCTGCTCATAGTCCAAGTCACGGATTTCTCTTTGTATTTTCCGGAAGAACAGTTTATGTTTAATATTTGGGGCATAAATTCCTATCAGTAAAACTTTACTCTGAAATATTTCCATCTCTAATATTAATATCCGTCCCTCTTCATCTGTGAAAAGTTGTTTTGGGGAGAGATATTCCTTTACATACATTGCAACGCCTCTCTTTCTCTCCTCTGAGGCCGCTACAAACAATTTCCCTGCTTTAGGACATTTCAGTAAATTAACATGTGACAGTTTAATGTGCGTTTCTTGCATACAGACTATATCCACATTAGATTTCACAATTTTAGCTACTATACGTCTCCTCTTTGCCGGAGCATTGAGGCCATTGACATTTACTGTCAATAGTCTCACTCCTTGATCCATCTCTATCTATTGGTCCCTTTAGTTTTAGCTGCTAAACGAGTTTCAACCCCGTATTCTTCTAGTTCTCCTTCCTCCCGCTTCCTCCCATCTCGTTTCCCCTTTCCTTGATACACTTGTGTTCCTCTCTCATTTCTCCACTCCTCTTTCTGATCTTTCTGGTTCTTTTTAACTGTTTCTTTATCTCTTTCACTTTCAGTGGGTCCAAAGAAGCTTTCGCAGAATTCCTGTGCATCCTGTATATTTTCAATTTTAATCTTTCGGTCTTGCCAAGTCACCAAAAGTCACCAAAAGAGGAAGTAGTATTCTTAGAGATGGAGAAGTCTGCTTTCTTCCTACGTTTGCAAAATGTGGTGGAGGACAGAGAGGAACGGTTGGAGGAAATTGTGGGAGAAGTGATTGCGGAAGTAGTGGGAAGGAAGAAGGAAGAAGTCTATGGTGAGATAGATGAGGCCTATCGTGTTTATACCAACTATGTGAGACGGCATAATCTGCCCAGGAAAATCCACATAAGACTTACTAAAAAGGCGCTCACAGATGAAACCCTTCATAAGGCCAGGGATCAGAATATTACATATAAAGGACAGCAAATTACATTTCTAAAGCAGATCCCTAGAAGGGTGCGAGAACAGAGACAGAGCTACCAGTTTATAACCTCACAATTAAGGAAACACAACGCGCCTTATTGATGGTTATTGCCTGAAGGACAATTGGGTTTTGATATTATTCCAGAATTGTTTGGCTTTGGGACACGACCACCACATGTGGTAGTATGTCCCTTTTTGTGCTTTGCATTTCCAGCAGAGTGAAGATGTATTGGGGAACATTTTGGAGATTCGTGCCGGTGGGAGATGCCATCTATAAAATATCTTGTAAATATTTTCTTTGTATGGTACTGATAATGTTAATTTACTGTTAATTTTCCATAGTTTTTCCCATTTGTTTAATTCTATAGGGTATCCAAAGTTCATCGCCCACTAATCATATTTTCCTTGACTATCTCCTCCTCTAATTTATACGCCAGTAAGAAATTATAGATTTTTGTTATTAATTTCTCGTTGGGGCCCAATAAGATTTTGTCCAGTTGGTTTAGTTCTTTTTGGATTCCAAATTTCTCCATATCTGTTTTGTGTCTGGATTGTAATTGTAAGTATGGCCACCAATCCATTTCAAGCCCTTGAGTTCTTAGTTGTTCTATTGTTTTTAGTTTTCCTTCTTCATTTAAAAGATCCTGATATGTTTTCATTTTATTTGGGTCCATTGTATTTGGGTAGATTTGTGCTTCCATTGTAGAGATCCAACGTGGTATCTTATCATAGTGAATCCTTCTGATTTCGTTCCAGGTTTTGATCAGGGTATTTCTCACAATGTGTCTATGGAATTGTTCTTGTTTTGTGGGTTTGTCTTCCCATAAGTATGCATGCCATCCCTTTGTCAAGTTGAAATCTTCCAATGTTAATGTTCGTCTATTTTTCAATTCAATCCAGTCCTTTATCCATGTTAATACTGACGCTTTGTAATAAATCTGCCAATCGGGAAGTCCCATTCCTCCTCTATCTCGTTTATCCTGTAAATGCTTTAATTTGATTCTTGCCTCTTTTTTTCTGCCATATGTATTTTAGTATCATCCTGTCCAAATCTTTAAAGTATGTTCTGCCCGGGTTTACTGGAATCACCCTGAATAGGTACAGAACTCTTGGTAGAATATTCATTTTGATAGTGGCAATTTTACCTAAAAAAGATAACTGGAGTTTTGTCCACTTTTCCAAGTCTTTTTCTACTTGTTTAGCCAGTTTAGTATAATTATCTTCCTTCAGTGTCGATATTTTGTTGGTAAGCCATACCCCTAGGTATTTGACCTTTTTTGTTGTTTGCATTCCTAGCATATTTTCCAACTCTTTTTCTTGGTGTTTGGTGAGATTCTTTGTTAAAATTTTAGTTTTTTGTTTGTTGATTTTCAAGCCCACCACTTCTCCATATTGCTGTATTTTAGTCAGTAGACTTAATCCCAATTGTAGTGGTTTTTCTAATATAAATACTATGTCATCGGCGAAGGCTTGCAATTTGTATTCCTGATTTTTTATTTTTAATCCCGTTATTTCTGTATCCTTTCTGATTTCTTCTAATAGCATTTCCAAAGTTAATATAAACAATATGGGGGATAGGGGACATCCTTGTCTTACCCCTCTTTTTATATCAAATTGTCCTGTTGTCTCATTAATTAATATTTTTGCAGTTTGGGTACTGTATATCCTTTTAATCATCTTTACAAATCTTTCTCCAAATTTCATCTTTTCCAGTTGTGCAATGAGAAATGTCCAATTAAGGTTATCAAACGCTTTTTGAGCGTCCAGGAAGATTAAGGCTAGCTGTTTGTCTGGTCTTTGCTCGTAGAATTCAAGGGTGTCCATAATTGTTCTTGTGTTATTTTGGATTTGTCATCCGGGGATGAAGCCATTTTGGTCAGGATGTATATAATGTTTGATAAAGGTTTTCAGTCTCTGTGTTATGTTGGATGTATATAGTTTGTAATCTACGTTGAGGAGGGAGATTGGTCTGTAGTTTTTAATTTCAGTGGGGTCCGAATCTTGTTTTGGGATTAATGTAATTATTGTCTCATTCCATGAATGTGGGGTTTCAGCTTCCAAAAGTGCATCATTGAATACTTGTAGTAGGATACCATCTAGCGATTGTTGGAAAGTCTTGTAGAACTCTGCTGGTATGCCGTCTGTTCCCGGTGTCTTATTGTTTTTTTGTTTCTTCCTTGTTTCTATTAATTCTAACATAGAAATCGGTCCGTTCAGTAATTCGATGTGATCTTGTTTTAATTCCTGTATTTTTAGTTTATTTAGGTATTCTTTCGTATCCTTCTCTTGAATTTCTTCTTCTGTGTATAAGTTTTGGAAGAATTCCTTTGCAATTCGTTTTTTATCTTCATTATTCTGGTATAAACATCTGTCCTTATCTTTTAATTGCATTATTATCTTCTTTTCTTTTTCTGTCTTCAACTTGTAAGCTAACCACCGTCCAGTTTTATTTGCGTGCTCAAATTGATTTTGTTTGGTCATTTTTATTTTCCTTGCTATTTCTGCTGTTGTGCTCAAATTCAATTGGTGTCTTATAAAGTTTATTTTCTCTTTGGTTTCTTGGTTATGTGGGTGTTCCTGTAGATCTAATTCATATTGTTGTAATGTTGTCAATAAGCTTTGTTTTATTCGTTATTTATCTTTGTTCTTTTGTACGGTTTAGGCAATTGTTAGGCCTCTGATGTATGCCTTAGTTGTGTCCCATAAGTTTTGCAGACTGGTGTGTTCTTTAACGTTTATTTGGAAAAATAATTTCAGTTCCTTTTGGATCATTTCCACATATTGCTTATCATTCATAAGATTTCTATCCATCATCCATCTTCTCCTCAGTTGGTGGACCTTCCATATTATTTCAATTGGGCTGTGGTCTGCCCATGTATTAGTTGCTATTTCTATTTTTTTAATGTCTGCTCTAAGTTCTGCTGTCATCCAGGCCATGTCAATTCTGGACCACGATTGGTGCGGGTTTGAGTAGAGTGTAAATTGTTGTTTATCGTAGTTAATTTCCCTCCAGGTATCCTTTAATTGAAACTCTTGTGCCATATCATAGAATGTCTCCGGGAGTACTTTCTTCCTAGATTTATTTCGTTTGCTGGTCCGATAGTCTTTCTCTGTATTTACAATTGCATTGTAGTCTCCAATGAGATATATGTTTTAGTAGTCCAGTTCTTTGATTCTGTTGTGGATCCTTTTGAAGTAATCACTTTGCATTCCGTTCAGTGCATAGAGTGACATTAGTAAAAAAAAAAAATTCATTCCTGTTTCGATTTCGACCATCAGTGTCCTGTCCTCCTTGTCAGCATATATTTGCTTCGCTTGTATATGGTTTTGAATATACATTGCAATACCTTTCTTTTTTTGTTCAGATAATGCTGTATAAAGTGTTCCTAGTCATTTATTTTCTAATAATCTACGTTGTTCATTCTTGATATGAACTTCTTGTTTAGTTTAGTTTAGTTTAGTTTAGTTTAGTTTATTTGATTTGTATACCGCCCTACTCCCGAAGGACTCAGGGCGGTGAATAGCCAAACAATAAAATACATAGATACAAAAAATTAAAAAACCAGATAAAATCAAATTAAATCATTTTGGCCCAGACAGATTAAAACACTCCAATAATTTAAAAACAGATTAAAATTTACATATTTAAAAAAAAGGGAAGAGATTAGGCCAAGCCCGCCTGATGGAATAAAAAGGTCTTCACAGCACGGTGGAAGGTGCGCAGATCCGGGATCCTCCGTATCTCCAGGGAGACCTCATTCCAGACGGTAGGTGCCCCCACAGAGAAGGCTCTCCCCCTAGGGGCCGCCAGTCGACACTGTTTGGCTGACAGCACCCGGAGAAGTCCCTCTCTATGAGAGCGTACTGGCCAGTGGGAGGCTATTGGTGGTAGTAGGCGGTCCCGTAGATAACCAGGTCCCATGCCATGGAGCACTTTAAAGGTGGTAACCAACACCTTGAAGTGCACCCGGAAGACCACTGGAAGCCAATGCAGCTCACGCAGGAGAGGTGTCACATGGAAGCGGCCCCTCGCTCCCATAATCCCCGGCACGGCCTCATTCTGCACCAGTTGGAGCCTCTGGGTGCTCCTCAAGGGGAGCCCCATGTAGAGAGCATTGCAGTAGTCCAGGCAGGAAGTGACGAGCACCTGAGTGACTGTGCATAGGGAGTCCCGATCCAGAAAGGGACGCAACTGGGGAATCAGGCAGACCTGATAAAAAGCCCCCCTGGCCACGGCCGTCATATGCTCTTCTAAAGACAGCCGTGCATCCAGGAGGACACCCAAGTTGCGAGCCCTATCCGTGGGGGCCAATAATTCGCCCTCAATAGCCAGCGATGGCACCAGCTGGCTATATCGGGATGCCGGAAGCCACAGGCACTCGGTCTTGGAAGGGTTGAGTCGAAGCCTGTTACTCCCCATCCAGGTCCGCATGGCCACCAGGCACTGGGACATCACTTCAAGGGCATTGTTGGGATGGCCTGGGGTGGAGATGTACAGCTGAGTATCATCAGCGTACTGTTGGAACTCCACCCCAAAGCCACAGATGATCTCACCCAGCGGCTTCACATAAATGTTGAACAGAAGGGGCGAGAGGACTGACCCCTGTGGCACCCCACAAGCAAGGCGCCTCGGGGTCGACCTCTGCCCCCCTGCCAACACCGACTGTGACCGGTCGGAGAGATAGGAGAACCACCGCAAAACGGTGCCCCCACTCCCAACCCCTCCAACCGGCGCAGCAGGATACCATGGTCGATGGCATCAAAAGCCGCTGAGAGATCTAACAGGACCAGGATAGAGGAGCAACCCCTATCCCGAGCCCTCCAGAGATCATCCACCAATGCAACCAATGCTGTTTCTGTGCTGTGCCCAGGCCTGAAGCCAGACTGGAGCGGATCCAGATAGACAGCTTCATCCAGGTACCCAGGAACTATAGCCCAATGACAATAATATGGAAAGGAAAGAAGAAAAAGACAAGATGGACTTTGAAGGCAACTTTTAAATGAAAAGGACTTTCAGCAGTTTATGGAAAAAGAATTAGAATTTTTCTTTAAAATAAATAAGAAAGAAGATACATCACTTCAGAACGTATGGGATATGATGAAAGCCTATTTTAAAGGTTTGGCAATAACGTTTTTGGGAAGAAAGAATAAAAAGAAAAGGCAAAAACAGATAAGATTGGAAGAGGAGTATAAGAACCTAGAGAAAGAATTCCAAAAAGATATCCAAAATAAAAAAAATTAAGAAGCTTATGGAACTGAAAAAAAACATGAAATAAATTTACTGTAAATGAACAGGAATCATTAGCAAACAAATTAAGAGCATCTAAACAGATTTTTTTTGAAAATGCAAACAAACCAGGAAGGTGATTAGCATATAAATTAAAAAAAGAGAAGGAGAAGAAAATAATAAAATATTTACAAGATGAAGAGGGGAAATTACACTATAGAAATGAAGAAAAGAATATTGTAATTCAAAAATACTATGGAAAGCTTTATTCCCAAGAAAAGATCTCAGAGGAAGAGATAATAAATTATTTGGAAAAATCAGATTTACCTAAAGTACCAGAACAATATAAGGGAATGTTAGAAGACAGAATAACAATGGAATTAACAGAATGAAGGCAAGAATGCCAGACTCATGGAAGGAGGCTTATGTAACACTTATACCTAAAGAGGATACAGACCTACAATTGATAAAAAACTATAGACCGATTTCATTGCTAAATGTGGATTATAAGATTTTTGCCTCAATAATGGCAAATAGATTTTAAAAAACTGTTAAATGAATTTATTCATATGGACCAAAATGGGATTTTTACCTAAAAGGCAAATTAGAGACAATATGAGTATAATCTTGAATACTTTGGAATATTATGAGTCACATTCAGAAAAACAAATGGCAATGATGTTTCTAGATGCCCAAAAAGCTTTTGACAATGTGAACTGGCAATTTATGACAGAACAACTGCAGAGAATGGATTTTGGGGATAGATTTATAAACACTATAAAAACAATTTATGATAGAGAATCTGCTAAGATAATAATGAATGGAGTAATGACAGAAAATATTAGTATTATGAAGGGCACTAGAGAAGGATGTCCTCTATCACCATTCCTGTTTATTTTGATCTTAGAAGTTTTAAATAGAAATATTAGGTGAAATGAAGAGATAGAAGGGATGAAAATCAAAAAAGAAGAGTATAAATTGCAAGCTTTTGTGGATGACTTAGTATTCATTTTAGGGGAACCACAAACAACAGGTCCCAAATTACTAGAACAAATAGAGAATTATGGAAATGTGTCTAGTCTAAAAATAAATAAAAATAAAACGGAAATTCTGGTGAAAAATATTACAGAAAAATACAAAAGAGAAATAGAAGGGAATCTAGATATACAAGTGGTGAAAAAAGTTAAATACCTAGGAGTATATCTAACTTCAAGATGTGTAATGATAAAAGAGGATAATTATTATAGATTAAAACAACAAATTGAAAAAGACTTGGAGAAGTGGAAGAATCTTCAATTGTCACTAATGGGAAGGATTGCAATAATAAAGATGAATATATTACCAAGATTATTATTCATATTTCAGACAGTACCAATAAAAATCTAAAAGACTTATTTTCAACAGCTTAATAAGATAATAAGGAAATTTATATGGCAAGGGAAAAAAGCAAGAATAAGCATAAAAATGCTTCAGGACATGAGACTATGTGGAGGATTTGGGTTACCAAACTGGGAATTGTATTACCAGGCAGCAGCATTGACTTGGATGAAGGAATGGGTTGAATTAAGAAATACAAGACTATTAATCTGGAAGGTCATGATTTATAATTGGGATGGCATGCATTTTTATGGTATGGTAGAAATAAGATACATAGGTACTTTCATAGACATTATATAAGGAATCCATTGCTATTGGTATGGGAGAAGGTCAGAGATAAATATTATCTGAAAATACCAATATGGTTATCAACAATGGAAGCTTTGATACATCCAAATGTTTTTAATGTTGGAAAAATTGTTAGATATAAGGATTTACTAACAGATAAGGGGGGTTTGAAAGGGAAACGAGAGTTGGAAGAACAGGGGATTGAGATGGATTGCTATATGTACATGCAGATACAAACAAGATATGAAAAAGATGCTAAATTATATGGTTTTCACTTAGAAAAAACAGAGTTGGATGGGATACTCATGGGAACAGTGGATAAATTAATTTTAAAAAATCTATAATTTTTTACTAGGCATTGAACTGGAGGAGGAGCAAGTAAAGGAAACAATGATAGCCTGGGCAAAGAATTTTGGATATTCAATAGATCTAGATAAATGGCAACAGTTATGGGAAAGGAATTATAAATTAACTATGTCCACTGCATATAATGAAAATCAATATAAAATGTTTTATAGATGGCATATGGCCCCTGAGAAACTGGCAAAAATGTTTAAAGATAAATCAGCTAAATGTTGGAAATGTCACCAGTTACCAGGTTCTTATTACCATATGTAGTGGACATGTCCAGAAGCAAAAAATTATTGGAATAGAATTAAGATATGGCTGGAAGAAATGATACAACAACGTATTGCTTTAAAACCAGAACTGTTCCTATTGGGTATCCTGCCAGAAAGAATTAGCAAAGAAAATATTTATTTGATTATACATGTAATAACGGCTGCAAGGATTGTTTATGCACAACACTGGAAAGCAGAGAAAATACCTTTGAAAGGAGAAGTAATTAAAAAAAATTTAGATTGCATTGGCTCTTCAATGATAAAGACAAGATCGTCTGCAAACGCTTGTAATTTAAAAATTTCATTTCTGATCTTCAAACCTTTAATTTGGATATCTTCTCTATTACTCTATTTAATGCTTCTAATGATAAAATAAACAGTAGTGGCAATAGTGGACAGCCCTGTCTCTTAGCTTTCTGAATTTGGAAGTTCTTTGTTGTTTCCCTATTAATTACCACTTTTGCTTCTTGTTCCGAGTAAATTGCTCTGCACATCCTTATAATTCCCCCCCCCCACAATTCCATATACTTTAGTTGATTTAAAATGAATTCCCATTTAACATTATCAAATGTTTTCTGTGCATCAGCAAATATTAGTACCATCTGTTTTTCATTGTGAAGCTCATAGTATTCTATGATATCTAATATAATCCTAATGTTATTTCTTATATATCATCTGGGCAGAAAGCCATTTTGATCAGAGTGGATAAAATTTTCTAAGAATTTTTTAAATCTTTCAGCCATAATTGTCTTGAAAATTTTGTAGTCCAAATTCAATAGAGATATCGGTCTATAGATTTTTACATATGTCAGGTCAGAATTTTCCTTTGGGATCAGGGTAATTGTCGCTTCTTTCCATGAGGTTGGATTTTTTGCCTCGTTTAAAACATCATTATAGACTTCTAACAAAATATGGCTTAATATTTCCTGATGATTTTTGTATATCTCTGACAGCAATCCGTTGGGACCTGGGGCTTTATTTGTCTTTTGCTTCTTGATTGCTTCAAATAATTCTTATGATGTTACATCTTTATTTAATATCTCCTTACTTTCTTCCGGGACTTTGGGCAATCCCGTTTTCTGAAAATATTGCCAAATCTTATCTTTCCCTGTCTCTTCCTTATCTTCATATATTTTTTTTAAAAAACTCATAGACTACCGTTCTCTTCTCTTCATTTTGGTACATTAATTCTCCCTCATCATTGTGTAGTTTGCTAATCCATCTTGTATCCCTCTGTTTCTGCAATCTATATGCTAGCCACTGTCCCGGCTTATTCGCATTTTCAAAAAAAAAATGTTGTTCCTTTTATTTGCTGGGCCAACCCCTCCTTCTCAATAATATTTAATTTATGTTTAATTTCTCCTATTTGCTGTTTTAGCTCTTGTTTTTGTGGCTCTTTTTGCAGTCCCTTCTCAACTCTACTCAATTCCCTTTCTAGACTTTTTTGTCTTTGTTTCTTTTGTTTATTTTCCTTGGCCATATATTCTATCGCAACTCCTCTCATAAAAGCTTTTGCAGTATCCCAAAGATTTTGGTTATTTGTATCCTCTTTTTTGTTATCTTGAAAAAATAAGCCCATTTGTTCATCCATTCTCAATTTGAACTCATTCTGATTTAAGATTGCCTTTTTCAAAGTCCATCTTTTAATCTTCTTTTGCCCTCTCCATTTAATTCCAATAGGATTGTGGTCCACCCATGAATTTGTGTTGATTTTAATTTCCTTGATTTCCAAATCAAGTTCTAATGATACCCATGCCATGTCAATCCTGGACCACATATTATGTCTGCCCAAGTAGAAAGTGTATTTCTTTTCCCCATTCTTTCTCTCCAAATATCTTCGATACCTACCTCCTCAACCATTTGAAAGAACGTGATGGGCATATCCTTCTAGTACTTTTCCTCTTTTTGTCACTCTTATACTCTAGATCTCTATCTACTATTGTGTTGAGGTCTCCAATTATGCAAATGTTATCATATTCCAATTCTTCAATCATATTGTGTAATTTTTTATAGAATGTCATTTGGCCCTCATTCGGTGCATATAATCCCACCAAATTTATTTTCTTCCCATTTAATATTATCTCCATTATTAATATTCTGCCCTCCTCATCTTTACAGATCTGTTTTTCTTGGATTCCTTTTTTGATATATATCACAATTCCTTTTTTCTTTTGTTGAGATAAGGTTGTAAACATATTCCCCAGTTTAGGGCATTTTAATACCTGTTAATGTGACTCCTTTATGTGTGTTTCCTGCAACACTATTATATCTAAACACATCTTACTCAATTTGTTGAAGTAATTTTTCCTCTTGATAGGAGAATTTAAGCCATTAACATTTACTGATAGAAGCGTTATTCCCTCTTGTACATTTCTACTTTTATCTGGTTCTTGTCTCCCTCAAATGTCTAATTTCTTTGTATTCTTTGTGTTTTCTTCCATCATCATATCCTTCTGTATCCATTCTTCCTTCCTTCCTGTTTTCTTTTTCCTTTGTTGGAGCTTCTGTTGCATCCAGTTTCTGTTCTTTTGCTTTACCTTCTTCTCTTAGTTCTCTTTCCTCTAGTTCATTATCACTACCATAATTTTGCCTATAAAATTCCTCTGCTTTGTCTATTGTATCAAGCCTAAGTCTTTTTTCCTGCCAGGTTATCATAATACCTTCTGGTATCAGCCATCTAAAGTTAATGTTTAATTGTGTTAGTTTGGAAGTTAGAGTGACATTGCAAGAAGAGCTGGAGAACTGGAAAAGTTGGTGTCTGCTGCCATCTAGTGACCAAAATTGCTAACTACACCTAGATTCATTATAGTTGGACTTTTCCCCCCTTCCTTTTTTTCCCTTTTCCTTTCCTTTCCTATTTCCTTTTAGATAGCCAGTAGGAATTAGATACCCAGTAGGAATTAGTGAGCAAATTTACCCCTAGTGTGGTTTGGACATTGGACATAACGAAGTAAGAGTGAATTTTGATAATAGGTGGTGAAACCATTTGGTGTTGTATGATTGCTTGGAAAGACTTTTTAGGAATATCCAAAATGGCTACCATGACCACTACTTTGAAGAAGAAGGCAATTACAACTTCTTCAGCCTCATCTCCAGCCACTACCTCTGTGACACTACGAAGATCATCTGAAGACGTGGCTACTCCGGGAAAAGCATTGACGCAAGATATTCTCCAGTCTATACAGGAAACATTGATTAAAAATCAAGATTCAACGTCAAAAGCCTTGGAAGAGCTGAAGAGGAATGTTGAAACGTTAACTACTGAGACAAGGTTGTTTCATGCAAAGTTTGAGGAGGTCCAAAATACTTTGACTAATCATGAGGAACGGATTCAAGCTTCCGAGATAAAGACTGAGAAAGTGATATGAAAGATGGAGCGGCTCAAACTCCGGCAAGACTTGGCTAATAAAAAAATCGAGGAAGAGATTATATTCCTCGAAATGGATAGATCTGGCTACTTTTTACAGTTTCAGAATGTCCCTGAAGAAAACGGGATGTACTAATGGGAGAGATCGTTGCAGGAATTACTGGAAAAGATTTTGCAGAAGTTTCAAGAGATATGAACAACAAGCTCCCTAAAGAGATCCATGTTTGATTTACTAGAACAGCACTAAGAGATGAAGTGTTTCGGAAAATGAGGGACCAAGCTTTTACCTACAAAGATAACTGACTAACCGACTTCCGGTTTGCTGGCTACCGACGAAAGATGGTCCTTCTTCTCGGACTGCCAGCCCCGCCGCCTGTAGAGCCGCTTCGATTTCAAGAAGTGGCTTGAAAACTCCCAAATCTGAAGGATTGGTGGAGAAGAGCGAGCAAGGAGCAGGTTGAGCCCCTGTGAGCCCCCAGAAAATTGCTACTGGGGAGGAAACAGGTTCGGCTCCCTTTCAACTTGTGGAGACTCCGGACGGCATGGGACGACTCTGCTTTGCACAGAGCAAGTTGGCTGCAGCAACCTTTCAAACTAATGAAATTAACTTCAATAATTAGCGGAAACAACAACCTGAACCTTCAAACCTAGAAACTGCAAGTATTATTCTTCTTGTGACTTTCTGATTTAAGTAAAAGTGTGAGCGAGTGAAAGCGGCTTGAAAAAATGGCGCCCGGCTCCAGCATTAACAAGCTGAGAGTGAGAGTGGTCTTGTAAAGTTATTTTAACAAGCTACAAAGTTGTGCTGCTTGTAACAAGCAGTAACAGGAGAAGAGGAAAAATTCTTTTAAAATAAGCCTGAGCTTGCTTCAGTCTAACTCTATCCCCAGTTTGATTAAACCTGGGGGATTTTTTTTAGAGGACTTTGTGGTGGTGGAAAAGGAAAAAGGACCTCCTTTTTCAGAAAAGCTAATCTACGTGGCAGAATGGCTTCTAAGAAACAGGAAGGAAAGGCAGCAGAGGGGGGGATCCCCCACGCGTAAACCTGAGCAGCAGCTTCCTCCTACTCAGCAGAGTCAGAAAAAAGATTTTGATTTTGAAAGTTTAAAAGATTTTATTACCCAGGCTCTGGATGATAAATTTCAAAAATCTCAACAGGAAATTAATGAAATCAAAAAGGTGGTGCAAGAGAATTATGGCAAGATGACTAATAAATTATCGAATGTGGTGTCTGGCCTGTCAGAAATTATTATTAAAGTGGATTCTAAATTGGAAGAATTTAAATCAGAAGTAAATGTCAAAATAAAGGATACTGACTAAAATTTCTGATGTGGATAATAAAATGCAGAGAGTGGAAAACGAAATTACGATGATGCAATTCAGGTCCATGGAATTTGCCATAAGGATTAGAGGTATTAAGAGAATGATCAATAAGACCTGAGACAGATTTGTGCTGATGCTTTGGCTGTGTTGTTAAAAATTAATTCTGAAGAGATTTTTTTACAAAATAGATAAAATTTACAGAGTGAATTCGTGGGTGGCCAGACAAAGACAATTGCCCAGAGATGTGGTGGTATATTTTAAGCGCTCCATGGCTTAGGACCTGGGTACCTACGAGACCGTCTTTTGCCACCAATAGCCTCCCACCGACCAGTTTGTTCTCACAGGGAGGGACTACTCAGGGTACCATCAGTCAAATTATGTTGACTGGCGACTCCCAGGGGGAGGGCCTTCTCTGTGGGGGCTCCAACCCTTTGGAATGAACTGCCCCTGGAGATACGGAATATCCCTGATCTCCGTGCTTTCCGCCGTGCCCTCAAGACCCTGATGTTCCAACAGGTGGGGCTAAACATACGAACATGTCAATGATTTTTTAAATGTTATCTAATTCTGGGTTTTATTTAATTGACCAAACTAAGTAATAATTTTAATTAGCAATTTTATGATGTTTGTGTGTCTATATTTTTCTTGACTGTACACCGCCTTGAGTCCTACAGGAGAAAGGCGGTATAGAAATATAAATAAATAAATAATAAATAAATAAATAAATAATAAATAAATAAATAAATAAATAAATAAATAAATAAATAAATATTTTACAGATAGAAGAATGAGAAATGATATTTTGCAAAAATCTTTTCTCTCTTCCGTGCAAGTGGAGGGAGCTCAAATTGGAATTTATAAAGAACTACCACCTAAGATGTTAAAAGATAGAAAAGGTTTTGGCTTTTTAGTGAATGAATTAAAAAACAACAAAAACCATTTCGGTGGGATGCCCCAACTGGAATAATTCTGAAGTACAATGGAGAAAGACATCGATTGAATACTGTTGAGAAGGTGGAACACTTCTATTCTACTGTTTTTAAAGAGAGATCACCATCCCCACGTACATCTACCGTGTTGGAGATAAAGGAGAGTGACAAGGAGAAGCAACCTCAGCAAGAGATGGAAGAGCAGTTTAAGCAGGTGGAACCAGTGGAAATGCAGGGTGCTACAGGAGGTTTTCTGGAGGAGCCCCTGTTAGAATCTTCTCCAATTTTGTCCACAAGAGATGTGGCTTTGGACCTAGCTCGGATGGCTGAAGCTAAAGACCAGCGTATAACTCGTGCAATTTCCAAGCAACTCAAAGAAAAGCAACAACAGGAAAGACAATACAAAAAGGGAGTCAAGAGTACTACACAAGAAAGTGAAGCCATGCAGGGAGCAAAGCCGAAGACTTCGGAAGATATTTGGCAATTCTGCTCGTCGCTTCAAACAGGCATATATGACGATTAACTTTTTATCTTGGAATGTGAATGGACTGAATTCTCCACAGAAAAGGAAGAAGTTATTTACATACTTGAGACAATTTAATAATGATATAATTTGTTTACAAGAAACTCATGTCAGAACACAAGATCAAAAATACTTGATAGACTCAAAATTAGGAACACATTTTATAGCTTCAACTTCAGAAAAGAAGAATGGTGTGGTCATTTATATAAATAAAAGACTGTCAGCTAAAATTATAGAAGCAGATGAAGGCGGCAGGTTTATAGCAATTGAACTGTATACGGCAAATGGCCAAATTCTCGTGATTGGAATTTATGCTCCTAACCAACAACAGGATCATTTTTATAAAACTTTACACACTAAAATACTGCAATGGGATTATAGATCTATTTTGATTATGGGAGATTGGAATGGAGTAATTGATTCCAAATTAGATAAAAAGAGCCTGGCAAAGTCAAGGATTAGATTACCGCAGACTTTTTTTGACATGAAAGAAGATTTGGAATTAAAAGATATTTGGATATTTGTAGATATTGATACAAATAGAAAGACAAAAAATAACCCACCGTTGGAGTAACTTCTAAGAGTCAGTCATTAGACTGAATTGATGTTTGTTTGTTTTGTATGTTGTTTTAATGTATTGTTTTTTCTTTTTATTATTAATAAAAAATTTGGAAAAAAAATAAAAATAAAAATAAAAGATATTTGGAGAATACATAATCCAAAAGAATTGGACTATACTTTTTTTTCTGACAGACATAGATCTTTCTCTAGGATTGATTTTATTTTGTTATCAGATGCTCTACTTGTTAAGACAAAAAGAACAAAGATTTTTCCAAGAACTCTAATTGACCATAGCCCAGTATGGATAGAAATTGAGATGGGAAAGACTGAGAGAAGATCATGGAGATTAAATGAAAACTTGTTTAGATATGAAAAAAATATAATAGAACTTAAAAAGCAGATGAAAGAATTTTTTGAAATAAACTTGAATAAGGGTACCCCAATTGAAATCATGTGGGATGCGAGTAAAGCATACATGAGAGGGGTACTCATTCATATGAATTCTAAACATAAATTGAATCAACAAAAGAAAAGATCTGAACTGGAAGTAGAAATAAAGAATAAAGAACAGTTACTTATTAAAAATCCAACAGATGAAAGAATATGTGGTGCTATAAAACTTTTGAAAGATCAATTTCAAATTCTTATGGTGGAACAAGCTGCAACAAATTTACAATATGCGAAGCATAATACATTTTGTAATGCCAATAAACCGGGCAGATGGTTGGCCTACACATTAAGGAAGAAGCAGAGTATACGGACTATTGATAGTATTGATATTGGAGGGAAAGAAGTTTTTCAACAAAAATTAATTAAAGAAGTCTTTGTAGATTATTACACTAAATTATATGCTAAAGATGATATGCAGAATGGATTTATAGAAAAATATTTAGAAAATAAAAGAGTTACAAAAATTACTAACCAACAAAAGGAAAGAATGAATCACCCTATAACAGTTGAGGAGATAATTGCAACAATTAAACAATTGAAAACAGCTAAAGCTCCTGGAATGGATGGCTTGACTGCAGTGTATTATAAAACTTTGCAAGCAGAAATGGTGGAACAACTTAGAGACTTATTTTGTAATATACAACAAGGGGGTAAAATACCCCCATCATGGAAAACAGCTTATATTTCTTTGATACCAAAAGAGCAAGTAGGTCCTAAAAAACCGGAGAATTATAGACCAATATCTCTTCTGAATAATGATTATAAAATTTATGCAAAAGTATTAGCCAACAGGTTGATGCCATTAATTCAAGAGGTGATTCACGATGATCAAGTGGGATTTATAGAGGGCAGATATATGAAGGACAATGTAAGGCAAGTAATAAATTTATTGGAATATCTTGAAAAGAATAAACAGATCCCTGCATTGCTGGTTTTTTTGGTTCCGGAGAAGGCCTTTGATAGAGTGGACTGGAATTTTCTATTAAAGACTTTAAAGAAGATGGACTTTGGGGATCAATTTATACAGGCGGTTTCAGCAATTTATCAAGAGCAAAAGGCACAGATTATTATTAATGGAAGTTTGACAACAGACTTTAATATCGAAAAAGGAACAAGACAAGGTTGTCTGTTATCCCTATTGTTATTTATTTTAACACTAGAAGTCTTGTTGAATACAATATGGGATTCGAATATCTTGAAAGGTATAGTGATAAGGCAAGAGGATTACAGAATAAGGGCATTTGCAGATGATCTGGTTGTTACCCTAACACAGCCGATGGAATCAATAATCCAGATGAAAGACATTATAAAAGATTATGGCACAGTATCAGGTTATAGACTGAATCAGAAAAAAACTAAGATGATAGTTAAAAATATGACGCAAGATCGAAAATATGAACTTGAAAGGAGGGCAGGTTTTGAGATTGTACCAAAGGTTAAATATCTAGGAGTTCAGGTTGCAGAATCAAATATGAAATTGTTTCAAAATAATTATGAGGTGTTGTGGCGAGATGTACAGAAAGACATGCAGACTTGGAAAAAACTGCAGCTGTCTTTACTTGGAAGAGTAGCAGCAGTTAAGATGAATCTTTTGCCAAGATTTCTTTTTTTGTTTCAAATGATTCTGGTGCTTAAAAGTGATAAACAACTGAAAGAATGGCAAAGTGGAGTGAATAAGTTTGTCTGGAACGAGAAAAAACCGAGAGTGAAATTGAAAATTATGCAAGATGTTCCAGAAAGGGGAGGTCTTAAACTTCCAAAACTTCAGTTATATTATGAAGCAGCAGCTTTGACTCAAGCAAGTGACTGGTTTGGAAGGAAAAAGACTGGAATATTGAATATAGAAAGTTTTGATCTCGAATTTGGTTGGCATGCTTACTTATTTTACGAGAACAGAGTGGATAAAGTGTTTAAAAGCCATATACTTAGAGATTCTTTGATGAGAGTTTGGAAGAAGCACCGATTCAAATGGGATTACAAAATACCGCTATGGCTGGATCTTGGTCATATCATGTGGAATACAAATATAATGTCACTCGGGTGGGGGGGTTATATAAACAAGTTCTTTTTACAGATGCGGGCAGATGGCAACTGAAGACATTAGAGACACTGTTGGATGAAGGGATTAACCTAACTTGGTTACAGTATAATCAACTTCAACTGAGATGGAGAGGATCAAAAAACTGGTATTATGTTGCATGAGGAAGAATTGGTTAGACATATAAAAGAGAAAGGTCCAATGCATATTAAAAGGCTTTATAATGTTTTGTTAGAAAGGGATTCAGAAACTGAATTGGTTAAAGATTGTATGATTAAGTGGGCACAAAATTTTGCAGAGCCAGTGATGTTGGAAACATGGGAAAAAATTTGGGTTCAGAATGTTAAATTTACACAATCGCAGAATTTGAGGGAAAATTTTTATAAAATGTTCTATAGATGGCATTTAGATCCTAAGAAATTGTTGTGTATGTACCCTAATGTTCAGCCAAAATGTTGGAGATGTGATTGTTTAGATGCTACATATTATCATGTTTGGTGGACCTGTAAGAAAGTTAAGGCTTTTTGGATAAAAATTTGGTGGGTTATGCAGAATGTTTTGAGGAAAAAAAATTCAATTTTCTCCACAATTGTTTTTACTGGGTATAGTTAAGGGTTTTACAATGGATGAAACAAAGTTGATATTGTATATGATAACAGCAGCAAGATTATTGATAGGTAAATATTAGAAAAATGAAGCTTTGCCCACTATCGAGGAATGGACTTTGAAGATGGCCAGCTTTGCAGAGATGGCGAAGATTTCAGCATATCTAAAAGATCGCTCACAAGAGACTTATGAATGGGAATGGAAAAAGTGGATAGATTATGTGCAGAACAAATATCAAACTAGGAAGTATCAAATAGTTTTTCACTGAAAGTATTATATAAAGATAGAAATATTTGAATTTTGTGAAGATGAAAAATTATATGGGGGATGGAGGGGTTCAAGTTTTATAAAAAGGGGATTTTGATAGGATTATATTCTGTGGAAGTCAGGGGGGAGGGGAGGGTTAGGGGAGTTTGGGAGGGTTAGGTTGGGGAGCTTGGGGCGGGTTGGGGGAAAAAAATGGAGTGAAAATGTAATTGTAAAACTTTTGCAATAAAAAAAAAAAAGATAACCGACTAACAGTATTGCCCCAGCTCCCGAGACGAGTACGAGAGGAAATATTACTTTTTGACAACATGGCTGAGGAAGCAAGGGATACATTATCGTTGGCTTCTACCGGAAGGCCTGATGTTTACCTGGCAAGAACAGAGGTTACGATTGGAATCCATACAGGAAGCGCAGGACTTCGCGGAGGCCTATATTAATCTTAGTGACCAAGAGAGTGATGGTGGTAACCTAGGTAAGAGCCAAGAAGAGGTAGCCCAGGAAACAACAGCCACAGAGCATATTGGACATGACAAAGACACATCCCACTCTGGAGAAGAAAGAGGAACAAATTTCCAAATGGAGACCAGATCCCAGAAACTCAAGAACGCAGATAAGTAGAGGTATGGATGAGGTGCTCAACTTGTTTTTCATTAACATCAATGGCCTGAATGCTCCCATTAAGAGGAAAAAGGTCTGGGCTAAACTTCAAAAAGATAATTATGATATTATATGTTTACAGGAGGCCCACATAAGGAAAGACCACTCTAAGATTTTAATTTATCCTAAACTGGGAAAGTTGTATGTATCCTTGGCCGACCAGAAGAAAAGGAGAGTTGTTGTTTATGATCGGAGAGGCCTGGTGAAACGTCAAGTATATGCAGATACAGAGGGTAGGATACTGATATTAGAGATTAGTATTGGCCAAAAAATAGTATTGTTAGTAAATATATATGCCCCTAATGTTAACCAAATGGGTTTCTTTAAAGATTTGCATAAGAAAATTAATGAATTAAATTACGAGCATGTATGCATAGTAGGTGACTTCAATGCGATTGCTGATACTTCAATTGATTATGATCCAGGAAAGGGCTCTCCTAAATATAAAAAAGGGCATAGGAAGGTACTCCCTAAAACATGGGATAACCTAAAAACAGAAATAAGGTTAAGAGACATCTGGCGAGACTTCCATCCTATGCAAAAGCACTTTACATATTTCTCCCCCAGGCACAGATCGTGGTCTAGGATAGATATGGTCTGGTCAACATCAGATCTGAATGAAGATGTAAATTTGGTTGAAATAGGGATGAATATATGGGCAGACCACCACCCCTTGGTAATAAAATGGAAGGGGTCTACTAGAAGAGCGAGATGGTCTATGAGGGCTGAGATCATGAAAGACGAGGGATTTATAAATATGATTAAAAAAGAATTAGATCATTTTTTTACCGAAAACAAGAGAGAAGATACTTCCCTTCAAAATATTTGGGATACTGTTAAAGCAGTAGTTAGGGGATTGGTAATAAAATATACAGCTACCAAATGGAGAAAGGAGAAAGCCAAACAGATTGAGTTAATGGCTGAATTGGAGAAAGCTGAAGGAGAACTGCATTTAGATCCGCATAATAATTTGATTAAGGAAAAAATTGACTTGATTAGGCATGAGTTATCTATCCTAGACCAAAACGATTTGGAGAATAAAATCCGGAAATGTTGACAAAATCAATTTGAGCATGCTAACAAGCCGGGCCGGTGGTTGTCATATAGATTAAGAAAAGAGGCAGAATCTAGAAAGATTGAATTTTTACAGGACTCTATGGGAAATTTGGTAGGTACTACAGAGCAAAAAGCAAAGGTCGCCCAAGATTTTTATACCTCCTTATATAGTCAAGAAATCTATCAAGAAGATAAACTCAAGAGTTATCTCCAGAATCTACAATTGGAGTTGATTCCGGATCACTGTAAAGAAATTTTAAATGCAGAAATTACAGTTGGGGAAATAGCAGTAGCTATCAAGAAACAAGCCAATGGCAAAACTCCGGGACCAGATGGGATTCCTAATGAATTTTATAAACGAGTCTTTGACTCACTTAGTTTGCATATTAAAGATCTATTTAATGAGGTTTTACTATACTCTAAGATACCCCGGTCCTGGAGGGAAGCCTACATTTCCCTAATCCCGAAATCCGAAACAGATAAAACTCTGATCCAGAACTATAGACCAATCTCGCTCCTGAATGTGGATTATAAGATTTTTGCGACAATACTAGTTGAGAGACTCCGGGTGTTCCTGTCCCGATTTATCCACCAAGACCATAATGGTTTCCTGCCTCATAGGCACCTAAGAGATAACGTAAGGGTGGTATTGAATGCCTTAGAATACTATGAGACACACTCTGATAAACCAATGATAATGATTTTTCTGGACGCCCAAAAGGCTTTTGACAGAGTCAGCTGGAATTTTATAATACAACAATTGGAAGCAATGGGTTTTGGGCCTCAATTTACAAGGGCAGTTCAAGCCATCTACTCTAAACAGTCGGCAAGGCTATTGTTTAATGGATCACTATCAGATGAGATACAGATTTATAAAGGTACCAGACAAGGATGCCCTCTTTCACCACTGCTATTTATTTTAACACTTGAACCACTTCTTAAGACGATCAGGCAAGATTTGGAAATTAAGGGCTTAAAAGTTAAAGGGGAAGAATAGAAACTCCAAGCATTCGCCGACGATTTGGTTTTCATATTAGAAGATCCCCTTAATACGGGACCAAAATTACTTACGAAATTAGATGAATACGGGGAGGTAGTGGGATTAAAAATCAATAAGGATAAAACCAAAATGTTAACAAAAAATTTGTCAGGTGCCCAAAAGGAACAGATCCAAAGTATTATGGGGATTAATTGTGTCAAAAAACTTAAATATTTAGGTATTTGGCTTACAAAGAGATGTTCTTCTATCAAAGAGCTCAATTATTCTAAATTATTAATAGACACAGTGAATGAAGTGGAGAGATGGCGGCATATTCAGATCTCATTTTTGGGTAGAATTGCCGCAATAAAAGCCCATGTTTTACTGAAATGGATCTTTTTATTTCAAACGGCTCCTGCAAGATTGAATAAATTTTTTTTAGGACATTAGACCAAATTTATTTGACAGAGTAAAAAACCCCGTATAAAAAGAAAAATGCTGCAAGAGCACAAAACAAGGGGCAGCTTGGGGCTCCCTATGTGGGAGCTTTATTACCAAGCTTCATCCCTGGTTTGGATAAAAGATTGGGTGCTCCTCTCAAGAAAGCGCATTTTAGCAATTGAAGGATATGATTTGCAGCAGGGATGGCATTCCTTCTTGTGGTCTCAGAAAGACAAACAATCCAAATCATTATATTAGAGGAATTTTATTAAGGGTTTGGGAAATGGTGAAAAAGCAAGTTTACACACAGATTCCTAAATGGGTGTCTCCGTTAGAGGCAGTGACCCTTCCGACTGTGCACAACACAAAGAGGAACTGGGTTTATGGTGACTTGTTGGATGAAGTCGGGAGACTTAGACCTAGAGCCGATCTCCAAACTAGAGGATTAGATATAGATTGGTGGTCCTATGCAAAAATTCAAACTAGATTCACTAGGGATAAACAGGAACATGGTATTTCCCTTCATTTACAAACTTTTGACAAGTTTCTCCTAAATGGCCGAAGGAAATTTATTTCCAACGTTTACAATTTTCTTCTATCCAATTTTATGGCGGAGGAGATTGTAAAAGACACAATGATTGCCTGGGGGAGAAATATTGGAACAACAATTCAGCTTGATGCATGGCAAAATGTATGGAACAAAACTATGAAACTGACCCTTTCTTCCCCATTCAAAGAAAACTTTTATAAGATGATCTACCATTGGTATCTCTCCCCCCCCCGCCAGGATCGCTAAGATGTTCCCAGGATCCTCTGATAGATGTTGGAAATGTGGGTCAACCAAGGGTACTTTCTTCCATCAGTGGTGGATTTGTCCATCAACTAGACGTTATTGGGGGAAAATACAGCAGTGGCTGCTGGAAATAACAGGTGTGAGCTTTCCCCTTCACCCAGACCTCTACTTACTAGGAATAAGACCGGACCACATTGACAACAAGGATTGGTACATATTTGTCCATGTCTCAACACCGGCGAGAACGGCATTTGCTCAACTGTGGAAAGATGCAGATATGCCCCCTGACGATCTGATAATAAATAAGATTCTTCGATGTGCTGAGATGAACAGGTTAACATATATATTAAAAGATAAGAAAGACTCAATATATAATAAAAGTTGGGACAGATGCTTTGTTTGGCTTAAAAAAAGGTTAAACCTAGGAGACAGGTGATAAGATCGTCTTATTAGATTAAATAGATACTTAATAGGCTATATAATTCTTTATTATTTTGAAAAAAAACAGGCCAATTGTTTTGTAGATAATTAAAAGAACTTGATTGTATTGAAATGTTTGGTTAGGATGATATTAGTTAATATTAATTGGAGAGTGAGTTTAACTCTCGGTTAGTCATGTTTGCTGTTTCGTTTTAGTCTTGTGTTTATGTGTTCCTACATTTCATTTCTTATATTGTTTTCCAATCATTATTATGTGTTAATTTTACTGTAAATATTTAATAAAGATATTTTTAAAAAAAGATACTTAAAGAGAAGAATTATGATAGACTAATTGAGCAAATTAAAATTGATTTAGAAAGATGGGGAAGACTGCAACTCTCCTTTATGGGGAGGATTGCTATGATTAAGATGAACGTGTTACCTAAAATTTTATATTTATTTCAATGTATACCAATCCGGCTCAAAAAAGATTTCTTTATACATTTGAATTCCGTTGACAGTTGCAAAACAAAATAGCAGCTCAGAGCTGAAACTCTGAGGCTAGGAGGGAGATGTTTTGACATTTTCAAGAGTGTGGGGGTCAATTAACCATCCACAGACCCCCCCCCAGCATGCTGAGGTATTTTCGGCTCAATAGAGCTGTGGATGGAGCCCAAGGATAAAACCCGAGCCGAGCCTGAAGATCAGCTGTTTGTCAGTAAAAAGACTGAGGGCAGTGGGGAGAATGTCAACATCAAAGCCTGGCTGTCACGACCGGGTCAACCACTGAGTCTAATACAGCTGATGAAATGGTTGGCAAGATGGTGGCAACAGCGACTCCGGATAGGGTGTTGATAATGATGCCTGGGCTAATAGGCGCTGCATGTAGCAACACGGTGGTGATGATGTCTATGGCAAGGGGGGTTACCACAATGGCGAGGGGAATGGCGCTAATGGCAGCGACGGCGACGGCAACACCAGGAGGCTGCAAGGAAGCCCTCATTGTTAATAGAGGAGAGGGCAATGCTGCAAAGGCTATAAATGTTAGGATCCCTTCAACCTCTAGGGATCTGTTGCACTCCTCTTTCTTGAAATTCTGAGGACTTATTAAACTAATTGAACTAAGTAGCCTGAGCAAGATGATGGGACTGAGGATTACAAACAGGAGATGATGACTTACTCTCCCCCTCAACTGTCCCTCTCTCCTTTATCAGATCTAGATCTATTACGACCACTCAGCGTTAACTTGCAATCTTAGATCGATCTGCAGCTTTATTTACCACCTATTCCCCAAGATTACCCTGATTATTTAACCCTAAATACTTTGTCCAGTGGCTCTGCCTTACTTTTTTGATCTAATCCTCGGCCATCGCTGGTATCAGGACTGGAGGAGATACAGACATCGAGAGTCTTGGATTATGGGGAGATAGACCACCTTCTCTTTGTTTGTTTCAAATGGTTTGGTCACTGTGAGAGGACGTGCCTTTGAGACCTCTATCCCCACCTCCTTTAGATGGACTTACTACAACCACAAGACTTCCCATCGTCGTGAGAGGGTGATGATATTCCGACGTATTGACATTTGTAACATACTGGTCTCCCTTTTACATCTATTTCCTCCCTTATTTTAAATTACCTGTCTTAACCATTTCTAACACTCTTAGAAGAAAACGATCCTTCATTTCCTTCAACTCACTCCTATCTTTGATGTATTCAACTGTGGAGCTCCTTGCACTGCGAGATTCCCCCCTCTCGCATGTCTGGCCCTCTCAGTTATCAAGGGCCGCCCTTGAGGATGGGTTTTGGAACCCTGAGAGGTGGTTTGCAAAAAAACGATGGCTTTGGGGGTTTTTAGATAAATCTTTAAGTTCTATTTTAAGGAGTTCTGGGAGAGATTGTGGGAATGGATCTGGGGGAATCCATAAATCCACTGAAAGGGGTAATGGGTCTGATAATCATGGTGGGGAGGATGGGGACAGAAATCTGACAAGGATGCAGGGGGATGAAGCAATGGGCATTAGTATAGTAAGTGGGAGGGGCAGATATGATGGCTGCAGGGGGCCATATTATGTTTCGGGAGTGCGCACTCGTTGTTTACGAGCGATTGCCCACTCCGACCCCCAAAGCACTGCTCGTTTCCTGGGTTGTTCAGAGTCTCAGACCCTGGGTCTATGGCTGATGTTATGTAATGCCAGGTCAGTAGTAAATAAAGCCCCCCTCATTCATGATCTTATTTCAGAGGGGGGTGCTGACCTGGCAGGGATTACGGAGACCTGGTTAGGCCAGGAGGGAGGAGTTCCCCTTGTGGAAATGTGCCCGCCAGGTTTCCGTGCATTCTATCAGCCAAGGGCTCAGGGAAGGGGTGGGGGAGTGGCAGCAATCATTAGAGAAAGTCTTTGCCCGAGGGAGGCCACTGTTCCTCAGATAGCTGGATGTGAGTCCCTCCTTGTGAAGTGGGGTCGGGGGATTCAGATGGGCCTACTGATTGCGTATCTGGCTCCCTGCCATGTAACAGCAGTCCTGCCTGAGCTGCTCGACATTAGAGCCAGGGTGGCGGTGGAAACCCCCAGACTTATTGTTATGGGGGATTTTAACCTGCCATCTGCTGGTGAGATGTCGGAGATGGCTCGGGAGTTCATGGTTTCCCTGATGGCCATGGACCTGACCCAGGTAGTTCAAGGCCCCACCCACTTGGGGAATCACACTCTGGACTTGATTTTTGTCTCTGATCAGTGGCTGAATGATCTAAGAATAGGGGATATAGACATCAAGCCCTTGTCATGGTATGATCATTCTCTCCTTCACATGGACTTTCAAGTCACTTCCACCCACCACAGGGAGACGGAACCAACCAAATGGTTCCGTCCCAGGTGCCTGATGGACCCCGAAAGGTTCCTGATGGAGCTTGGGCCATTTCCTGAGACTCTGGCTCACAACTCAACTGAGGACCTGGTGGTCGCCTGGGACAGGGCGGCTACTGGGGCCTTGGACTGCGTTGTGCCTTTGCGGCCTCTGACCCAATGCCGATCTCGTCTAGCTCCTTGGTTTTCCAAGGAGCTGAGAGAAATGAAGCATCGGAAAAGACACCTGGAGAGCGATTGGAGGACAAGCCGATCTGAATCTGACCGAACACAGGTGAGATCTTATATTAAGACCTACCTAGTGGCGATAAGAGCGGCAAAGTCTAGCTACTTCTCCGCTCTTATTGCATCTGCAGAGAACCGCCCAGCTGCGCTGTTTAGGGTGACCCACTCCCTACTTCAGGTGGGGATACGGGAAGATCCCTTAAAGGGTCGAGCTGAGGATTTTGTACAATTCCTGCATGATAAAGTCGCTCAGATTCGGGAAGGCCTGGACTCCGATTGGGTAGATCCAGGGGATGAGACGGGGGCAGGTCTTGAGAGCATTATCTGGGAAGAGTTTGACTCTGTGGCTTCTGAGGACGTGGACAGGATTCTGGGCAAGCTTAACGCTGCCACATGTTTATTGGACCCGTGTCCCTCCTGGTTGGTACTGGCCTCCCGGGAGGTTACACGAGGCTGGCTCCAGGGGATTATAAATGCTTCTCTGAGTGAGGGTGTCTTTCCCGCCACCTTGAAAGAGGTGGTTGTGAAGCCCCTCCTCAAGAAGCCTTCCCTGGACCTGGCTATATTATCAAATTATCATCCAGTCTCCAATCTTCGCTTTGTTGCGAAGGTTGTTGAGAGTGTGGTGGCGCGACAACTACCCCGATACCTGGATGAAGCTGTCTATCTGGATTCATTCCAGTCGGGCTTCAGGTCACGATACAGCACAGAAACAGCATTGGTCGCATTGGTGGATGATCTCTGGAGGGCTCGGGACAGAGGTTGCTCCTCTATCCTGGTACTATTAGATCTCTCAGCGGCTTTTGATACCATCGACCATGGTATCTTACTGCACCAGCTGGAGGGGTTAGGAATAGGGGGCACCATGCTTCAGTGGTTCTCCTCCTTCCTCTCTGACCGTTCGCAGTTTGTGTTGGCAGGTGGGCAGAGGTCGACCTCGAGGCACCTTATTTGTGGGGTGCCGCAAGGGTCAGTCCTCTCACCCCTTCTGTTCAACATTTATGTAAAACCGCTAGGCGAGATCATCCGTGGTTTTGGGGTGAGTGTTCATCAGTATGCTGATGACACACAGCTATACATCTCCACCCCAGACCACCCCAATGATGCCCTTGCTGTGATGTCCCATTGCCTGGAGGCCGTGCGGATCTGGATGGGGAGAAACAAGCTCAGACTCAACCCCTCCAAGACCGAGTGGCTGTGGCTTCCGGCGTCCCGGTATAGTCAGCTAGTACCATCACTGACAATAGGGGATGAGATCTTGCTCCCAACAGAGAGGGCCCACAACTTGGGTGTCCTCCTGGATTCACGGTTATCTTTAGAAGATCATTTGATGGCCGTGGCCAGGGGTGCCTTTTATCAGGTTCGCCTGATCCGCCAGTTGCGTCCCTTTCTGGATTGGGATGCCTTGCGCATGGTCACTCATGCCCTAGTTACCTCCCGTATGGACTACTGTAATGCTCTCTACATGGGGCTCCCCTTGAAAAGCACCCGGAGGCTCCAACTGGTCCAGAACCTAGCCGCGCGGGTGATTATGGGCGCAGCTCATTACGCCCATGTAACACCTCTCCTACGCAAGCTGCACTGTCTCCCGGTGGTCTTCTGGGTGCGATTCAAGGTGTTAGTTATCACCTTTAAAGTGCTCCATGGCTTAGGACCTGGGTACCTACGAGATCGTCTTTTGCCACCAATAGCCTCCCACTGACCAGTTCGTTCTCACAGGGAGGGACTACTCAGGGTACCGTCAGTCAAATTATGTCAACTGGCGACTCCCAGGGGGAGGGCCTTCTCTGTGGGGGCTCCAACCCTTTGGAATGAACTGCCCCTGGAGATACAGAATATCCCTGATCTCCGTGCTTTCCGCCGTGCCCTCAAGACCCTGATGTTCCAACAGGCGGGGCTAAACATGTCAATGATTTTTTAAATGTTATCTAATTCTGGGTTTTATTTGATTGACCAAACTAAGTAATAATTTTAATTAGCAATTTTATGATGTTTGTGTGTCTATATTTTTCTTGACTGTACACCGCCTTGAGTCCTACGGGAGAAAGGTGGTATAGAAATATAATAAATAAATAAATAAATAAATAAATAAATAAATAAATAAATAAATAAATAAATAAATTTGAATAGAATTATAGAAAAATTTATATGGCAGGGCAAAAAGCCAAGAATTAAATTAAAATGATTACAAGATGCAAAAAAAGAGGAGGATTTGGCCTTCCAAATTGGGAAAAATATTGGCAAGCTGCAATCCTGGTTTGGGTAAGTGATTGGCTACACCTCAAAAATAGAAGACTGTTGACACTAGAAGGACATGACCTTCAAATAGGGTGGCACACTATCATCTGGGAAGAAAAGCATAAGGTCCACCAGTACTTCCAAATGCATTTCATTAGGAGGGCACTTTTAGATATTTGGATCAAGACCAAAAGAAGTAATTATATAGACATCCCCAATTGGATATCAATAGTAGAAATGCTCACACATCCTAATCTTCTCAAAATGGGAGTGGCTACTACATATAAAGAATTACTAAACGTGCATGGGTAATTAAAATCAAGGAAGAAGTTAAAGGAAGAAGGAATTGAATTAGAATGGTGGATATATCTTCAAATACAATCTAAATTTATGAAGGATAAAAAAGAGCGGAATATAAAATTAGAACCATCAGAACTGGATAAAATTTTATTAAGCACAGAGGGAAAGGCCATAAAAAAATCACTATTTATTAGAACAAGATATGCTTAAAGAACAAGTTAAGGAGACGATGATAACTTGGAGTAGATGTTTTGGGTACAGTATCTATTTGGATAATTGGCAAAATCTGTGGGGAAAAAATATCAAAATTACACTACATTCTTCTTATAAAGAAAACCTGTATAAAATGCTTTACAGGTGGCACTTCCCACCCACAAGTTTGGCAAGAATTAGTAAAAAATATTCCCCAATTTGTTGGAAATGTGAGGTGGATCTAGGGTCATACTACCATATGTGGTGGGAGTGTTCAAAAGCAAAACGTTTTTGGCAGCAAATAAGGAGCTGGTTAGAAGAGATGTTAATGTTCAAAATAGAAGTTAAGACAGAATTTTTCTTACTGGGCATGACAGATGGCAAATATGACAAAAATTTAATATTTGCATATACTTACCATGGCAAGACTAGCATTTGCTCAAAAATGGAAGTGTAAAGAAATACCTTCAGAAGAAGAAGTAATACACAAAATTTATAGCTGTGCAGAGATGGACAGACTTACTTTAGAACTCAAAGACAAAAGTGAATCAACATACTATAAAATCTGGAATAAATTTTATAATTGGTTAGATAAGAGGAAGAATGCCAAAAACAAGGGATAATGAATGTCTGGAAATGTATATATCAATGTATATCAATATATCAAGGTATATTAAATTTGTGAATATAAGATAGGTTTATTAAATATATGTATAACTGTTTAGGAAGTAAAATACTGTATACTTGATATATAATGAAATAGGAGATATGTAAATTTGTATATAGATTAAGGAATATATTACTTATTAACTTGAATTTGACGCAAATGTTAGAAACCAGAGAAGTTTAGCAATGTCCATTGTTTCACTTTTAAAACTAATAAAATATTTTTTTAAAAAAAATTAGATTGTGCAGAAATGAATAGATTGACTTTGATGATTAAAGAAAGAGAAGATTCATTTTTATCTATTAATTCCTTTAGATTTTGCTGTCAGTTGAGTCTCTATTCCATATTCTTCTACTCCTCCTCCCTCCCATCTCGTTTTCCTTTCCCATGATATACTTGTGCTCCTCCCTCAGTTCTCCAATCATCCTTCTGATCTCTCTGATCCTCCTTTACTATTTCTTTATCTCTTTCCTGTTTACTAAGTCCAAAAAAATTTTCACAGAAATCCTGCGCATCTTGTATATTCTCAATTTTAACTTTCCGGTCCTGCCACGTCACCAAAAGCCCTTCAGGGAGCAACCATCTATATGGTGCATTATGTTTCCTCAACTGTGAGGTTATAAATTGGTAGTTCTGTCTCTGCTCCCGCACCCTTCTAGGTATCTGTTTTAAGATTGTGATCTGACGACCTTTATAGGTAACATTCTGGTCCCTAGCCTTATGGAGAGTTTCATCTCTAAGCGCCTTTTTGGCAAGCCTCATGTGGGTTTCCCTGGGCAAATTGTGGCATCTTGCGTAATTAGTATAGATGCGGTAGGCTTCATCTATATCACAATAGACTTCTTCTTTTCTTTTTCCAACTACTTCCACTATCACTTCCCCCACAATCTCATCAAGCCATTCCTCTTTATCCTCCACCACATTCTGGAGGCGTAAGAAAAACCGTGCTATGCCATCAAGACTGTGTGTGGCCCTCTGGTTGTCGGAGGAGTTGGGGTCGCCAGACAGTGGAGTCAACATGATAGATGGGGATTTCCCCAAGTCTCCCCCCATCACCCCTCCCCAGGTTTCACTTTGGGGATGTGGTTGGTGGGGGTGTGAGAGGCCGGCCTTTTGTTATCTGTTCCATCTGGACATGTCTTTTGGCATGGAATTGTCTATCTTGCCCTTTGGGTGCTCCGTTTTGCTCCCCTCCAGGAGGTACCAGGGACGATGTACCAGACTGATGGAACTTGCCTGCCGGTGGCAGGACTGGGGTTTTAGTGCTCCCAACATGGTGAGTGTGAGAGAGCGGTCCATGTGGTCCTTGACCTTCAGATTCCCCCACATTGCAGTTAGAGGGCAATGAGGAGGGCTTTGGTTTCATCGCTTGCTACGTTTCTCCCTGGACTTTGTCATCAGCCAATGAAGTTTCCTCTTTTGAGGCTCCCGGACTATGTCAGCCTATCTATCATTATTACAGTCCCCCAGATGTATTCTAGGACTGAACTTCTTGGTCTGTGAGATTCCCCCCACTCGCAGATGTGGCCCTCCTCGCTACCGAGAGCCCACCTCAAGGATGGGTCTTGGGACCCAGAGAGGTGGCATGTGAAAACTAGGGGATTGAGGGGTTTTCTATTGAAATTTTTAGTCAAACTTTTAAGGGGTCCCAGGGAGGGGGAGGGTCAGATTGGAACTTGGGTTGTGGGTATGGGGGATAACCCACAAGGGGGAGGGTCGGGTCTGGCCATGAAGCGCGGCGTGGGGGGTGGGGGACCTGGGGTCGAGGGGGGTTTAGAGCTCATCCGGATAGTGTTCTGAACATCAATACTGTAGGTGGGAGGGATAGATATGGCGGGAGCAGGGGGCCATATCGTGTTAGGGGAGTACGCACTTGCTGTTTATGAGCGGTGGCGTGCTCCAGCCCCCAAGGCTCCATTTGCCCCCCAGGTTGCATAGACCCTCAGGACCCAGGCCTTCGGCTGATGCTATGCAATGCTATGTCTGTAGTAAATAAAGCCCCCCTCATCTGTGATCTTGTTCAGGAGGGGGGTGCGGACCTGGCAGGTGTTACGGAGACCTGGTTGGGCCAGGAGGTGGGGGTCCCCCTCGTTGAAATGTGCCCACCAGGTTTCCAAGCATTCCATCAGCTGAGATCACAGGGGAGGGGCGGGGGGGTTAGTGGTTATCATTAAAGAAGGTCTGAGACCGAGGGAGGCCACTGTTCCTCAGATGGCTGGCTGTGAATCCCTCCTTGTGAAATGGGGTCACGGGGTTCAGATGGGTTTGCTGATCACATACCTGGCTCCCTGCCATGTGGCAACGGCCCTGCCCGAGCTACTCAACGTCATCGCCGCAGTGGCGGTTGATACCCCCAGGCTTATGGTCATGTGGGATTTCAACCTGCCGTCCATGGGTGAGGCGTCTGAGGTGGCTCGGGAGTTCATGGCTTCCATGACAGCTATGGACCTGACTCAGTTAATTGATGGCCCTACCCACACGGGGGAAACACGCTGGATCTGGTTTTTGTCTCTGGACAGTAGTTGAGTGATTTTGAGATAGGGGATATAGTTACTGAGTCCTTGTCATGGTCAGATCACTCTTTCCTTCGTCTCGACCTTAGAACCGCTGCACCCCGCCGCAGGGAGGTGGAGCCGGTAAGATGGTTCCGTCCCAGGTGCCTGATGGAACCTGACAGCTCTGGCACACGCCTCGACTGGAGATCTAGTGGCCGCCTGGGATAGGGCGGCTGCTGGAGCTCTGGATCGGGTCGTGCCTTTGTGGCCTCTGACCCGGCGCCAATCTCAATTGGCTCCTTGGTACTCCGAGGAGCTGAGGGAGTTGAAGCGCCGGAGAAGACGCTTAGAGAGTAGTTGGGGGGCCAGTCTTTCTGAATCTGACCGTACACTAGTAAGATTCCATATTAGGAATTACCTAGTGGCGATAAAAGCAGCGAAATGTAGTTATTTTGCTGCTCTTATTGCGTCATCAGATAACCACCCGGCCGCCCTCTTTAAGGTGACCCGCTCCCTGCTCCACCAGGAAGTGCGGGAGGACCCCTTGGAGGGTAGAGCCAAGGATTTTGTTCTGTATCTGTATGACAAAATCACTCAGATTCGGGAAGATCTGGACTCTGACTGGGTAATCTCAGGGGGAGGGACTGGGGCAGGTCTTGAGAATGTTATCTGGGATGAATTTGATCCTGTGACCCCCGAGGATGTGGACAGGATTCTGGGTAAACTGAATGCGACCACTTGTTTATTGGACCCGTGTCCTTCCTGGTTAGTGCTGGCTTCCCGGGAAGTGACACGAGGCTGGCTCCAAGGGATTATAAATGCTTCGTTGGGTGAGGGTGACTTTCCTGCCACCTTGAAAGAGGCGGTGGTGAGGCCTCTCCTCAAGAAGCCTTCCCTGGACCCGGCAATGTTGGTAAATTATTGTCCGGTCTCCAACCTTCGCTTTGTGGCGAAGGTTGTTGAGAATGTGGTTGCGCAACAGCTCCCCCAACACCTGGATGAAACGACGTATCTGGATCTGTTCTAGTCGGGCTTCAGGCCCAGGTACAGCACAGAAATGGCATTGGTCGCATTGGTAGATGATCTCTGGAGGGCTCGGGACAGGGGATGCTCCTCTGTCCTGGTCCTGTTAGATCTCTCAGCGGCTTTTGATACCATCGACTATGGTATCATGCTGCACCGGTTGGAAGAGTTAGGGGTGGGAGGCACTGTGTTGCAGTGGTTCTCCTCCTTTCTCTCTGACCAGTCGCAGTCCATGTGGACAGGGGGGGCAGAGGTCGACCCCGAGGCCCCTCATATGTGGGGTACCGCAAGGGTCGGTCCTCTCGCCCCTCCTGCTCAACATTTATGTGAAGCCGCTGGGCAAGATCATCCATGGTTTTGGGGTGAAGTACCATCAGTACGCTGATGACACCCAGCTGTACATCTCCATCCCAGACCACCCCAACGATGCCCTTGAAGTGATGTCCTGGTGCCTGGAGGCCGTGCAGATCTGGATGGGGAGGAATAGGCTCAGGCTCCACCCATCCAAGACCGAGTGGCTGTGGTTTCTGACGTCCCCATATAGTCAGTTGTTGCCATCACTGACTATTGGGGGCGAATCATTGGCCCCCACAGAGAGGGCATGCAACTTGGGCGTCCTCCTGGATTCATGGCTGTCTTTAGAAGAGCACTTGACAGCCGTGACCGGGAGGATTTTTCATCAGGTTCGCCTGATTCACCAGTTGCGTCCCTTTCTGGATCGGGGCTCCTTACGCACGGTCATTCATGCCCTCATCACCCCCTGCCTGGACTATTGTAATGCTCTCTACATGGGGCTCCCCTTGAGGAGCACCTGGAGGCTCCAACTGGCGCAGAGTGCGGACTCGTGGGTGGTAATGGGAGCGACTTGGCGTTCCCATGTAACACCTCTCCTGCGCGAGCTGCACTGGCTCCCAGTGGTTTTCCGGGTGCGCTTCAAGGTTTTGGTTACCACCTTTAAAGCGCTCCATGGCTCAGGACCTGGGTACTTGCAGGACCGCCTACTACCACCAATAGTCTCCCACCGGCTGGTATGCTCCCATAGAGAGGGGCTCCTCTGGGTGCCGTTGGCCAAACAATGCTGACTGGCAGCCCCAAGGGGGAGAGCCTTCTCTGTGGGGGCTCCTACTATCTGGAACGAGCTCCCGCCGGAGATACGGAAGATCCCGGATCTGCGCACCTTCCGCCGTGCTCTAAAGACCTTTTTATTTCACCAGGTGGGCCTGGCCTAATTTTCTCCCTCTTTCATAAAAGAATTTCTAATTTTTAATATTTTTTAGTATTTTATATTTTCAAATTTTCAAATTGGTTTTAAATTGATTGGGGTTTCAATTTGTCTGGGCCAAAACTATTTAATTTGATTTTAATTCTGCTTTTAAATTTTGTATGTATGGATTTTATTGTTGGCTGTTCACTGCCCTGAGTCCTTCGGGAGTAGGGCGGTATAGAAATCAAATCAAATCAAATCAAATCAAATCAAATCAAATCAAATCAAATCAAATCAAATCAAATCAAATCAAATCAAATCAATAAATAAATAGGCAGATTTTTCCATCTCCAAAAATACCACTTCGTCTTCCAGCTTCCCAACCGCTTGTACACATCTCCATTCACATCTCTCCATCTGGGCGTCCACTCTGTCAGCCAATCTTCGTGTTTAATTAAGGTTGATCTCATCTCTCCCAGTGTTTCTTTAATTTGTTTAAACTCTCCTCTTAATTCGCTCATTTCAGTCTTCAAGTCATCAAAATTTTTAGATGTCGATTCTTGGTTTTTCTCCATTATTTCTTGAATGTTCTGAAACATTGCCTGAATTCCTTGCATCATGACAGGTTTCTCTACTGTTGATAAGCTTTCAGATGACTTTCTTAGCCCTGGAGGAGTTGTAATAGGAGAAGATGCTGCTATTGAGGCTACATGTTTCTTCATTACTTTTGTTGACGTCACTGTAGTAGACATGTTAGCCAAGCAAAGGAGATTTTTCCAAATTATCATACACTTAAATAATCTGCTTAGGGTTACACAGTCAATTCAACTTTCCTTCTTATTTAAATCTCTTATTACTATTCGACCTCAATTGTTTACCAATATCCTACCAATCTAAAATCAAAAATCAGTTCAAATTATCCTATCAATAATTAATTACAATATATTATTTAGCAAACACTACCTTATACCAAATACTTTTTTCTAAATATAATCTTAATCTTATAATGTATACAAGCTATATAATAAACAAAATTATACTAAATACCAAATCAAAATGGATAGTTAAATAGTCAATCAATTAGTCATCAATTATTGTTTGTAATTAATAAAGATTGGGAAATATAAATCATCTTCAGTTATAATTAATTAGCTTATTGCACCATATATTTTATAGTAGAACAAAGAAATTAAGAAAGATTCAGAAGAGTACTATTCCAATTTGTCACAATAAAAAGTCTAAGCGGGAGAGGGCTCTCTGTCAATAATCCTGGGGAGGAAGGGGGATCAGGAAGAGAATCACCCCCTACTCATTGCCTTCAATTTCACAGCAATTTAACGCAATTAAAGCCATTTACTCTAAACAAACTGCCAGATTATTGATAAATGATGATCTGATGGAAGAACTCCCTATTGGTAAAGGTACAAGACAGGGTTGCCCTCTCTCTTCCTTACTCTTTATATTATTGTTAGAGACCTTACTGCGTAAAATAAGAAATGAGGAAAGAATAAAAGGCCTTAAAATTAGAGATCAGACATACAAAACCCAGGCCTTTGCAGATGATATGGCCTTTATTTTGGAAGATCGTATAAAATCTTGCTTATCCTTGTTGGAGAAAATTGAGGAATTTGGGGCTGTAGCAGGTCTGTTAATTAATAAAAAGAAGACAAATATTTTAACCAAGAATATCTCAGAGAAAGGTAAGCAGGATTTAGAGGAAGCAACAGGATTTAGAATAGTTAGTAAAATCAAATACTTGGGAATTTGGTTAACGTGTAGATGCTTGAGCATCCAGGAGGATAATTATATTAAATTATTAACCCAAGTGAGAAAAGATCTTGACAAGTGGGGCAAAATTCAATTATCACTCTTGGGACGGGTAGCAACAATAAAATCCTATGTCTTACCAAAATTCAATTTTCTTTTTCAAACCACTCCAGCGAATTTACCTATTTTTTTTTCATAGATCTAAACCAGGCAGTAACTAAATTTATATGGCAGGGGAGAAAACCCCAGATTAAAAAGAAAATGATGCAGGAGATAAAAGAAATGGGGGGAGGTCTGGGCTTACCGTGTTTGGAGAATTATTATTCAGCCGCTTTATTAGTTTGGGTCAAAGAATGGATAACTCTAAGTAATAATTGTCTTCTTAGGATAGAAGGCCACGATTTACAACAAGGTTGGCATATGGCACTTTGGCGGGATAACACCCTACAAAGCAAGTGATTCACTCGGCACTACATAAGGAACATTCTAATTTGAAATTGGGAGAAGATTAGTAAAAAATATTACATCAAAATACTGTGTTGGATATCACCTCTGGAAGCTTTGACATATCCCAAACTATTTAATATTGTGAAAAAATTAATGTATAAAGATTTGCTGAACGCACGAGGAGACCTAAAGTCAAAACAGGAGCTGAATTCTCAGGGATCTCAATTGGAGTAGTGGACTTACCTGCAGATCCAATCAAAATATAAAAGGGATCAAGATAGAAATGGCATAAATGTTGACCTACAGGAGTTAGATAAAATTTTAATGGGCCAGGAAAAGGGTATGATCTCTAAATGTTATAAATTGTTGATGAGGATAGAGATTGGCGAAGAAGTAATAAAGGACACGATGATTGCCTGGGGAAAAGTTTTGGTTACCCAATTCACCTTGAAAAATGGCAAGAGATTTGGTGGGGAAACATGAAATTGGTAGTATCTACCACATACAAAGAAAATATTTATAAGATGTTATACAGATGGCATCTCCTGCCAGACAGATTGGCAAAAATGTTTACTGGACAGTCCATTGAATGTTGGAAATGTGGATTTGAACGTGGCACTTATTATCATCAATGGTGGACATGTCCAGAAGCAATTAAATTTTGGGGAAAAATTAAAAAATGGCTAAAAGAGATTTTAATTCAGAAGTTTGAATTGCGACCAGAGACATGCTTGCTCGGCTCCAAACAGGAAAACATTAAAAAAGATTTGTGGAACCTCGTATTACATATTATTACTGCAGCGAGAATAACATTTGCTCAATTCTGGAAAGATAAAAATATCCCATCAGATGAAGCAATAATAAAGAAGATTTTGGACTGTGCGGAAGCAGATAGATTGACAAAAAAATTGAAAGATAGAGACCAAATGCAAACATGTTTATCTTGGGAAAAATGGTATATTTGGCTATCGAAAAGAAAATCAAAATCAAAATCAGAATAATATGAATAGGGGTGGTATTTATTGAAAATATTTTATTGCACACATAAAGTGAGGTCGGATAGACCTGACTGATTTATAAACTTAAAATAGGTTGTTTTGTCTCCCCTGGAATGCAGTATGAATTTGTTATATAAGTTTGTACTAAATATTAGGTTACTAAGGCATTATTTATATGCATTTATGTTTTCTGTTTTGTTGTTTTGTTTTGTTATTTGTTTGGTGTGTTGTTGTCTTTTTTTAACTATAAATGTAAATAAAGATTATTTTTTTAAAAAAAAGAAAGAAAGAGAAGATTCAGAATACTTTAAGATATGGAATCAATTCTACTATTGTTTAGAAAAGGGATACAAATAAATAAATTAATAGTTATGTATAAAAATGCCATAATCAGAATATTTTGTTAGTGATGAATTGTTGTAATTGATTTGATGAGAACGAAGATAGAAGAAATAACAAAAAGAACGATTGGAGACAACACCGAGATATCACACGTAAGGAATGATTGATGTATTAAATGTTTGTTTAAAAAAATAAAAAACTTTAAAAAAAATTTCAGATGCTTGGCAACTGATTCATACTTGTGATGGATGCACTGTCCTGGGGGGGGGGGGGATGGAGGGAGCCCCTTAGAGTCCGAATGGCAAAATCTTGAACTGAAAATATCCCAATGGATAATTAAACGAACGTTGCTTACCTGAACGTTTCTTCTCGGCGCGCTGATGGAGAATCCAAAGCGTGGGTAATGTTCACGTTGAGCTTGTCAGAGACTGAGTGTATCACTTTAAATTTTCTGCCTCGGTTCCACCTCTTCTGCTCGGCTGATGTCAGTTTAGTTCACGAAGAACAGATAAGAAGCAGATGGTAGTATCAAGACAAAGCACCGGACCTGAATCCCTAAGGTAGGGTGGGTTGGATTCTCCATCAGCGCGCCGAGAAGGAACGTTCAGGTAAGCAACGTTCTTTCTCCAGCGCGCTGCTTGGAGAATCCAAAGCGTGGGATGTACCCAAGCAAGTTAATTATGGGGGGGTTATCAGACAGGTCCGGGGCAAGCACTGGAGCAGCGACCGATTGTAGAACACGGCGGCCAAAGGCAGCGTCAGCAGCCGCAAAAGAATCAATCTTATAATGTCTAATGAACGGGTTTAAGGTGGTCCAGGTGGCTGCTCTGCAAATTTCCGAAACCGAGGCTTGAGTTGCCCACGCAGCTGATGTGGAGGCACGCCTGGTGGAATGAGGAAGGACTTTGCCCGGAGGAGGCTTGCCTGATGCGGAGTAAGCCTTGCAGATACAGAATTTTAGCCATTGTCCAATCATAGTAGACGAAACCTTTTGGCCCAGAGAAGCCGGAAGAAATGAAACAAAAAGAGCTTCAGAACAACGGAATGCCGAGGTCCTCTTGATGTACCGACGTAGAGCCCTCCGAACATCAAGGGTGTGCCACTGGTCCTCTAACGGGTGTCTGGGATCCGCACAAAAATCGGGAAGGATCAGCTCCTGAGTGCGGTGGAAAATCGAGTTGACTTTCGGGATAAAGGAGGGGTCCAACCAATTCTAAAACACCCAGACACAAAGAAACCATTTGTCATACAAGCAGATGCCAGCGATGTGGCAATAGGAACGGTCCTGCTTCAGAAAAATGAGCAAGACCAACTACAACCATGGGCTTATAGATCCAAAAAGTTGAATGAGACTGAGCAAAGGTGTGCCATTTGGGAGAAAGAGGCTTATGCAGTTCGTTGGGCACTGTTAACCTGGAGGCACTTCCTAGAAGGCAGTAAGACCCCTTTTGAAGTCTGGACTGATCATAAAAATCTAGAAACCTTAAAGGAAACTCTCCCCAAAACAAGTACGATGGGCTCAGTACTTTAAATGGTTTGATTTTACTCTGAAATATGTCCCGGGGGAAAAAAACTTTCTGGCAGATGCGCTATCCAGAAAACCACAATACAATAGTGTGAAGTCAGACGTAATCAAACCCATAGTACAAAACAATCAACTACCCACTAAAGTAATCACCAGATCCCAGGCAAAACAAGAAACATTGACAGACAATGACACCATCAAAACTTTTAAACAAGCATTGAACACTGATGAATGGTTTTTGAACCATAAATCCAGCTGTCTGATGATAGAAGACTTGGCTTGGGTGGGAGGGAAGTTGTATGTTCCAGCCTGCCAAAGACTATCCTTAATGGTAAGGTACCACAACTCCAAATTAGCTGGACATTTTGGGTTTGTGAAAACTTTACACCTAATTAAAAGACAATTATGATGGCCATCACTAAAAAAAGGACATAGAAAGCTATGCAGATAGCTGCCACATTTGTGCAGCAGCAAAAAGACATCAGGAGAAAACCCCAGATCTAGAAAGTAACTGAGCCTTCAGTGCCATGGAGAGAGATTGCTATGGAATTCATTGTAGAATTGCCAAACATTGAGGGAAATACTGTTATTTGGGTCATGACAGACCTGTTTTCAAAACAGGCACATTTTAGGTATAAAAGATCCCAACTGCTAAAGGTTTAGCCAAATTATTCCTAATATACATTTATCGACTTCATGGAGTTCCACAAAGGATCATCTCTGACAGAGGGGTTCAATTCACCACCAAATTTTGGAGGGCATTTTTGGACTTACTTGGTACTGGCCAGGGGTTGAACTCCTCACACCACCCGTCTACTAATGCAAATTCTGAAATTTTGAACTCAATGCTAGATCAATATTTAAGATGTTTTATTAATTTTCAACAGGATAACTGGACCAAACTTTTGCCTTTTGCTGAAGTTGCGTTTAATAATGTGTACACTCAAGCACTGGTTTTACCCCTTTTAGAGTATCGACAGGCCAGGATTTCAGTCTCATGCCTGAACTACCCATAGAAGAACCCACCATCCCCTCATTTAAGAAGTGGATGGATAATTTGCAAAACACATGGCCAGTCATTAGATTAGCCTTAAAGGAAGCTGGAGATGCTTTTAAAATTCAAGCTGACAAGAAAAGGATGGAACCCAAACCTTTTCATGTTGGAGAAAGAGTATACTTATCTACAAAATTCCTGAAATCATTACAACCATCAAAGAAACTAGGGCCAAAGTTCATTGGACCTTTCCCCATCACTAGAGTCATCAATGCAGTAGCAGTTGAACTACTCCTTCCAAAGACACTCAGGCAAGTCCACCCAGTATTCCATATTAGTTTACTCAAGCGAGAAGTAATCTCATCCCTCAGACCACCTGCATCTACACCACCTGTTCCCATCATGGTTGAAGGTGAACAACACTTTGAAATCAAGGAAATCCTTGACTCTAGGATCCACAAAGGGAAAATACAATACTTAGTCACTTGGAAACATTTACCATCAGCACACAATGAATGGGTCACTAAACACCATGTTAGGGCTCCAATCTTACTGAGAAAATTTCACTCCCAATACCCTAACAAACCTTGTTAATATACTATCATGAAATTTTGTTTATATTTGTTTTGTTTTTTACAGGTGGACCCTTTCGTTTTCTAAGAAGGGTAGCATGTCAGATCCCCAATCAATTGGGAGAAGGGGGAGACTTGGATTTGATTTACTAGCATTGCCTGTGTCAACAGATATTTTACATATATATGTAAATAATTTTTTTTTTAGTGGGCAGAAGAATAAAGGTATTGAAAATATTATGTATGTAGGCCTGTAGGAAAGTGGATGGAGATAGGTTAGTTTACTGATTGTTTAGTTTAGGAGAAGGGATGTTATGTTATATCAATATATGTAAAAGATTTGAATTAAGAGATATATGTATGGGGGAGGAGGAAATGGATAGATTATGAGTTGAAATTGCTAAGTTAGGATTTATTATATAGTTTTACAGCTGAAAGTTGCTTTGAATGTTGCTTTGAAATGTATACCGTATTTTCCGGCGTATAAGACGACTTTTTAACCCAGGAAAATCATCTCAAAAGTCGGGGGTCGTCTTATACGCCGGGTACCCGAATCTGAGTTGCTGGCGCTGACCGATGACACTTTGGGAGCGCCGGCAACATTGAGGGGAAGCTGTACTCCAAATTAGTTCCAACCTACAAGAGGTGCCAGGCAGTGCGCGGCCCACGAGAAAGGAACGCGTCCCCACTCTACCCCAGAATTCGGGTCACCTTCCTTTCTTTCCCAGCAGTCCACAGTGAAAGCGGCGCCGCGGTTGACCTGGGCCAGCGCCTTGCACACCTGGCTCTGTGTCTCCATTATGAGAAGCTCCATGCGACTTCGCATGTCTCCGCCCCAGACGCGCAGCTCTCGCAATCCGCTCACCGGAGGAGCCATGAAGTGCTCGCACCGCCTTGCCAGATCTTCCTCATCCTCCTTTCCCCATGGCTTTTCCGGTTGTAATTGTTGCTGCCGCCGCCGCCGAGGCAGCTCCTTCATCTCCGCCTGCCGCACCAGACCCAGCCCGGCCAGCGCCGCCGTGGATCCCACAGTCCAAGCGGATCGGCACCCGGGCTCGCAGGTGAAGGGTGGGAGTGCGCATTTCACAAAAGGCACAGAAAATTGAAGTACCTCTGAGTAAGGAAAATATAAAGTGAGGAAAAGAGATGGTCCATGGTTATACACAGAATTACACAGAAAACATTATCAGCATTTTCTATTATGTGAAAACAAATAACATTCTGCAAGGAAAATATTTCTTTGAAGAACATTGTATAGAGTAAAATATTGAGCTGTGATAAAATATAGAACAGAGAAAAGAAGTAATATAAAAGAATAATATGTCATCTTGCAGCCAGAGCCCAACATCTGATTTTAGGTTGATATTACTCACAGAGAAGTAGATTCACTCTGTGATTAACAGGTGAATTTATCAGAAACATGTTTCTCTTAGTCTTTCTGAACAGTCTATCACTTGTATCCTTATCGCTGTCAGATCTCTACAATTAAAAAAAACATCAGGAAGGAGAAATGTCTCAGAGAACATATGTAGGTCAGCTGATAGACTTGGTAGAGGCAGATAGGAGGAACAGTTCTGTAATTATGCCTTTGATTAGAATTTAGACAGATATGAAACATCCTATGTTCATATCGGAACATGTACAAACACTGCATATTTATTTATTCCATACTAGCTGAGTACCTATGCTCTGCTACAAAACTATGTGATAGGGTTTGATCAATCGACACTTACAGCTTGAAAATTAATGAGTCGTTATAATCGGCCTCTCCTCTCCCCTTCTCTCCCTCAGCCTTGCCCCACAGAAGGCTATCCTATCCTATCCTATCCTCCTTCTCTCCCTCAGGCTTGCCCCACAGAAATGTCTTCTATCCTATCCCATTCTCTCCCTCAGCCTTGCCCCACAGAAATGTCTCCTATCCTATCCCCTTCTCTCCCTCAGCCTTGCCCCACAGAAGTCTCCCCTATCCTATCCCATTCTCTCCAGAGTTATTTTCAGGTTGGGAGGGGGAATAGAATGTCTAACTAATTAACATCAGAGTGTATTAATAATAATAATATAAGAAATACTAATGATCTGATGGTCATTTTGAAAAATCCTTTCTTAGCAAGCACCTAGAAGCCAAGAGGAACATATGTGCCAAATTTCAAATGTGTAGGCTTTATGTTCTGGAGATTTCATGGTCGCGGCATGAGTAGTTTTCGCTTTTATATATATAGATGAACTGAGTATGAGCCTATGTAGTTATTTCATATAACTGTCTAAGTAAATGTTACTCACAATCTTTATGGTGTCATTTTGTATAGTGAAGCAAAACTACAAAATCAGCCTAAACACATTTATAGCTGTTTGTGTATTTAATTCAACTTGTATTTTTAAAGAAACATATTAATTTTCTTAATTTTATGCTCTTGAATTTTATGCTACCATTCTTAATAAGAAATCGGGAAGATAGGGACTTCCTGCGGTGACGTCAAGTGTTGTGGGCGAGGGAGAATTTGACAGCTCTTGTAAACCCAGCTAATCCTTGTATAGGAGCCCCAAAAGAGCAGTTCCAGACCCGGAGAGTCCTGAACATTAAAGGGGAAGGTTTCAAGCTTCGGATGAGGCGCTAGTGTCCTGGAGTGTGAAGCCGGACCCCTTAAATCTAGCAGGGAAAAATCTGCCTTCCTAGGCAGATCAAAAGTGATGGCGGCCGCCTTTGAGAGGAAGTAAAGAGCGATTCCAGCTAAAGCTACAGCAATCGAAGGGGGAGGAAGGAAGAAGACAGAATTAGTGGGACGGCAGAAAAACAAAGGTGGCGTTGAAAAGAGAGTTGCAGAGAATATTTAAAGAGGCGACTACAGAGAAGGGCGCTCAGCGGGAGACAATCGAAAGAAGTTAACAACGTAGCGAAAACAGTAAGCAGAATTAACAAAAGAAGAATCAGTAAGCAGAATCAACAAAAGAAGATCCAAAGTAACTACCCTGGACTTTCTGGATTGATACAGAGGAGATGGTGGAGAAAAGAGAGAACAATTGTAAAATGGTGACTTTGCTTTAACTCTCTTGGTGGGTGATTTTGGAATGAGCTATCTGATTTGGTTTTGGAAAGGAGATCTTGGACAGAGCCAGAAAAGAAAGTAAAACAACTCAATACTGTGGATTTATAAATAACAAGAACGACAACAAAGTTTGAGACTGTGTAGGACTGGAAATAAGGAAGAATTGGACAGGGTGAGAAGAGTGGAGGGAAAAAAATCTGAACTGGACAATCTGATGCAATAAGGAACGGAAGGAGGGGAGGAAGGTGTCTTGAAAAAAAAAACCCTGGCTTCGAATTTGATTTAAGTAATCCTAAGTAACTATTAAGTAATTACTATTAAGATAATATTTTTGAAAAACTTTTGTAATTGGGAAAAAGGGGGATTGGGAAAATTGTGTTGCTGATCGTATGAGTAAAAATTATATGCTTTATAGAAAGGAGTAAGAATTAAAGGAGATTAGACAGTGGTGAAAAAGGAATTGGTTTAAAAAATACAGTGAAAAGAGAGGGAAGAAGAGACATAACAGTTGATAATTGTTGTTTGTAAGGTACACTTGAGAGAGGTAGTGATTTTCTAACTGAGTACTAACATTGCAAAGTAAAGTAATACCTAAAAATTTATGATATTGTGGAGGAATTGGACTAAAAATATAATAATGTCAACGACAACAACAATAATGAAAACGGGGGGGGGGGGAAATAACCTATAGTAAATACAACTGCAACACCCTCACCTACAATGCAGCGGTCGATTGAATTCATGCTGGGAAAAGAAAAGGATAAGATGGAACCAACTATGAGCAGCATGCAAAATATGCTACAAACAATTCAAGAAACTTTATTGAAATCGCAAGAAAAAATGGCAGATCACCAGGAGGAAGCCAGAAGAAATCACCAAGAAATTAAAGATGAACTAGGAGAGCTAAAGGATGATTTGAAAAGTATGAAAGAGAAGATGGAGAATATTCAACAGACAGTAATAGAGAATAAGCATAAAGTAAAAAAAAAAAAGAAGATAAAGTAGAACATTTGGATTTAAAGTTAGAAATGGCAGAACAGAAATTACAACAACAAAATAAAGAACTGGTTGACTCAATTACCTTCCTAGAAATGGAAAAAGCCTCCTTCTTCCTACGCTTCCAGAATGTCACTGAAGAGAGAGAAGAAGATTTGAAAGAGAAAATGTGTGATATAATAGCTGAAATAATACAGAAAGACAAAATAGAAGTAAAAGTAGATGAAGCATACTGAGTATACAATAACTACATTAGAAGGCACCGATTGCCATGGAAAGTACATATCAGATTTTGCAAAAAAAAATAATAAGAAATGAAATATATAGAAAATCAAAGGATGGAAAGATAACGTATAATGGGAAAGAGATTATTATCTTAAAGCACACCCCATGAAGAGTACGGGACCAAAGACAGTTATATTACTTCCTGACATCCAAATTAATTCAACACAAAGTAATGTTCCGCTGGATCATGCCAGAAGGAATCCTTATTACCTGGCAAGACAAAAAATTCAAAATCGATAGATATATATTAGAGTATTATGAGGTATAGTAGATATATTAGAGTATTATTATAATTTTCCTTGATGCGCAAAAGGCCTTTGACAATTTGAACTGGAACTTCATGACACAATACAGAAATTGGACTATGGACAAAAATTTGGACAAATGATTGGGAAAATTTATTCAACACAGACCGCAAAGGCATTGGTTAATCAGGATATGACAAAAGGCTTTGAAATAACAAAAGGAGTAAGACAAGGCTGCCCACTCTCCCCACTTCTTTTTATTCTAGCACTGGAGCCACTTTTAAATAAAATTAGGGAAGATAAAGAAATTTATGGATACTTTAGAAGGGACACAATTAGGAATTCTTTACTAATAATTTGGAATAAAATTAAAAAACAGCATTATATACAAATCTTGTGTTGGATTTCCCCAGAGGAAACTTTAACATTATCCAAATTTAGTAGACTGGACAAAATTAATTAGGTATAGAGACATAATAACCAAGAGGGGAATATTAAAAACTAGAAATGAATTGGAACTGGACTTAGGAAGAGAAGTGCAATGGTGGACATATCTGCAGATAAATTCAAAGTACACAGAGGATATAAAAAAAGATCAAGTTCAACTAGAAGAAACAGAATTAGATAAAATCATACTAAGGAATGATCAAAAACTAATAAGTAGACTATACAAGTTTCTAATTTCTAAGGTTACCCAGCAGGTTTTCATGGTTTAGGCAAGAGTTGAACTCACAGTCTCTTTTTACTGTTCTTATTTCTTAAATGTAACAGTCATTTGGATTTGGCAGTCTCTAAGCTGTAATAAACAAACAAACAAACAAACAAACAAACAGTATAAAGGAATTATATACCAAATCCCTGCATGACAATGCCAAGGTTATTCCAAATATTGCATTCCCCCCACTTTTTTTATTGCAAAAGTTTTTCAAATACAAATTTTTCCCCCTTTTTTCTCCCCCCTCCTCCCTAACCCCCCCTCACCACCCATCCGCCTGTGACTTCTTCAAAATAAAATCCAACTTCGTAACAGATTATATAATATTTTACCATCCCCTTACTCCATCCCGCAAATACTGACTCTTTCTTTCTTTCTTTTTTATTGCAAAAGTTTTACAATTACGTTTTCACCCCTTTCCCCCCCAACCCACCCCTAACTTCCCAACCTCCCTAACCCACCCTAACCCTCCCCTCCCCCCCAGACTTCCACACAGTATACTCATATCAAGTAAAAGGAAAAACCCTCCTTTGTATATAAAACTTGAACCCCTCTCTCGTCCTTATAAATTTTCATCTTCATTACATTAACCTATTTCTATCTTAATATAACATTTTCAAATAAATTTTCATCCTCTTTACCTTAAAATATTTCTATCTTAATATAACATTTTCAAATAAATTTTCATCCTCATTACCTTAAAATGTTTCTATCTTAATATAACATTTTCAAATAAAAGCTATTTGATACTTCCTAGTTTGATATTTGTTCTGAACATAATCTATCCACTTCTTCCATTCCCATTCATAAGTCTCTTGTGAACAATATTTTAGATATGCTGAAATCTTCGCCATCTCTGCAAAATTGGCCATCTTCAAAGTCCATTCCTCAATCGTGGGCAGCGCTTCATTTTTCCAATATTTACCTATCAACAATCTTGCTGCTGTTATCATATACAATATCAATTTTGTTTCACCCAATGTAAAACCCTTAACTATACCCAATAAAAACAATTGTGGAGAAAATTGAATTTTTTTCTTCAAAACATTCTGCATGACCCACGAAATTTTTATCCAAAAAGCCTTAACTTTCTTACAGGTCCACCAAACATGATAATATGTAGCGTCTAAACAATCACATCTCCAACATTTAGGCTGCACATTAGGGTACATACACGACAATTTTTTGGGGTCTAAATGCCATCTATAAAACATTTTATAAAAATTTTCCCTCAGGTTCTGCGACTGTGTAAATTTAACATTCTGAACCCAAATTTTTTCCCATGTTTCCAACATCACTGGTTCCTCAAAATTTTGTGCCCACTTAATCATACAATCTTTAACCAATTCAGTTTCTGAATCCCTTTCTAACAAAACATTATAAAGCCTTTTAATATGCATTGGACCTTTCTCTTTTATGTGTCTGACCAATTCTTCCTCATACATCATAATACCAGTTTTTTGGTCCTCTTTCCATCTCAGTTGCAATTGATTATATTGTAACCAAGTTAAATTAATCCCTTCAGCCAACAATGTCGGTAATGTCTTCAGCTGCCATCTGCCCGCATCTGTAAAAAGAACCTCTTTATATAACCCCCCCCCCCCCCGAGTGACATTATATTTGTATTCCACAAAGTATGACCAAGATCCAGCCATAGCGGTATTTTATAATCCCATTTGAGTCGGTGCTTCTTCCAAACTCTCAACAAAGGGTCTCTAAGTATATGGTTTTTAAATACTTTATCCACTTTGTTCTCATAAAATAAGTAAGCATGCCATCCAAGTTCCAAATCAAAACTTTCTGCATTCAGTATTCCAGTCTTTTTTCCTCCAAACCAATCACTTGTTAAAGTCAAAGCTGCTGCATCATAATATAACTGTAGGTTTGGAAGTTTAAGACCTCCCCTTTCTGGAACATCTTGCATAATTTTCAATTTCACTCTTGGTTTTTTCTCGTTCCAGACAAACTTATTCACTCCAGTTTGCCACACTTTTAGTTGTTTATCACTTTTAAGCACTGGAATCATTTGAAACAAAAAAAGAAATCTTGGCAAAATGTTCATCTTAACTGCTGCTATTCTTCCAAGTAAAGACAGCTGCAGTTTTTTCCAAGTCTCCATGTCTTTTTGCACCTCTCGCCACAACAGCTTATAATTATTTTGAAACAATTTCATATTTGATTCTGCAACCTGAACTCCTAGATATTTTACCTTTGGTACAATCTCAAAACCTGCCCTCCTTTCAAGCTCGTGTTTACGATCTTGTGTCACATTTTTGACTATCATCTTAGTTTTTTTCTGGTTCAGTCTAAAACCTGAAACTTTACCATAGTCTTGTATAATGTCCTTCATCTGGATTATTGATTCCATTGGCTGTGTTAGGGTAACGACCAGATCATCTGCAAATGCCTTTATTCTGTAATCCTCTTGCCTTATCATTATACCTTTCAAGATATTAGAGTCCCGTATTGTGTTTAACAAAACTTCTAGTGTTAAAATAAACAACAGTGGGGACAACGGACATCCCTGTCTTGTTCCTTTTTCGATTTTAAACTCTGTTGTCAAACTTCCATTAATAATGATCTGTGCCTTTTGCTCTTGGTAAATTGCTGAAACCGCCTGTATAAATTGGTCCCCAAAATCCACCTTTTTAAAAGTCTTTAGTAGAAAATTCCAATCCACTTTATCAAAGGCCTTCTCTGCATCCAAGAAAACCAGCACTGCAGGGATCTGTTTATTCTTCTCAAGATATTCCAATAAATCTATTACTTGCCTTACATTGTCCTTCATGTGCCTACCCTTGATAAATCCCGCTTGATCATCATGAATCACCTTTTGAATTACTGGCATCAATCTGTTGGCTAATACTTTTGCATAAATTTTATAATCCGTATTCAAAAGAGATATTGGTATGTAATTCTCCGGTTTTTTGGGACCTGCTTGCTCTTTTGGTATCAAAGAAATATAAGCTGTTGTCCATGATGGGGGTACTTTTCCCCCTTGTTGTATATTACAAAATAATTCTCTAAGTTGTTCCACCATTTCTGCCTGCAAAGTTTTATAGTACACTGCAGTCAGACCATCCGTTCCAGGAGCTTTAGCTGTTTTTAATTATTTTATTGCTGTTATTATCTCCTCCTCTGTTATAGGATAATTCATTCTTTCCTTTTGTTGCTCAGTAATTTTTGTAACTCTTTTATTATCTAAATATTTTTCTATAAGTCCATTCTGCGTCTCCTCTTTGGCATATAATTTAGTGTAGTAATCAAGAAAAGCTTCTTTAATTAATTTCTGTTGAAAAATTTCTTTCCCTCCAATATCAATACTATCAATAGTCCGTATACTCTGTTTCTTCCTCAGTGTGTAGGCCAACCACCTGCCCGGTTTATTAGCATTGCAGAATGTATTGTGCTTCGCATATTGTAAATTTGTTGCAACTTGTTCCACTATAAGCATTTGGAATTGATCTTTCAAAAGTTTTATGACACCACGTATTCTTTCATCTGTTGGATTTTTAATAAGTAACTGTTCTTTATTCTTTATTTCTGCTTCCAATTCAAGTCTTTTCTTTTGTCGAATCAATCTATGTTTAGAGTTCATATAAATAAGCACCCCTCTCATATAAGCTTTGCTTGCATCCCACACAATTTCCATTGGGGTGCCTTTATTCAGATTCATTTCAAAAAACTCTTTCAAATACTTTTTAAGTTCTATTATATTTTTTTCATATCTGAACAAGTTTTCATTTAATCTCCAAGAGCGTCTCTCAGTCTTACTTGTCTCGATTTCTATCCACACTGGGCTATGATCAGTCAAAGTTCTTGGCAAAATCTTTGTTCTTTTTGTTCTAACAAGTAAGTCATCTGACAACAAAATGAAATCAATCCTAGAGAAGGATCTGTGTCTATCAGAAAAGAAAGTATAATCCAGTTCTTTTGGGTTGTGTATTCTCCAAATATCTTTTAATTCCAAGTCTTCTTTCATATCAAAAAAAGTCTGTGGTAGTCTAATCCTTGACTTCGCCAAAGTCTTTTTATCTCATTTAGAATCAATTACTCCATTCCAATCTCCCATAATTAAAATAGATCTATAATCCCATTGTAGTATTTTAGTATGTAGCATTTTGTAAAAATAGTCCTGTTGTTGATTGGGAGCATAAATTCCAATCAAAAGAATTTGACTATTTGCTAAAAGTAATTCAATTGCTACAAACCTACCATCTTGATCAGCTTCTATAAGTTTAGCTGTTAATTTTTTATTTACATAGATAACCACACCATTCTTCTTTTGGTTAGTTGAAGATATAAAATGTGTTCCTAATTTGGGATTTTTCAAATAGTTTTGGTCTTGAACTGTAATATGCGTTTCTTGTAGACAGATTATATCATTATTAAATTGTTTCAAATATGCAAATACTTTCTTCCTTTTCTGTGTTACATTCAACCCATTCACATTCCAAGATAAGCATTTAATCATCATTATTCTCTTTCTGGAGCAAAGAACAGAATAATCGGATTTCATCCAAAATCTTCAATCCTGCATTCCCCATGGCTCCAGTCTCTTGTATAGTCTTTGCCCCCTTTTCATCTTGTCTTTCCTGTTGTAACTTTTCTTTAAGTTGCTTGGATTTTGCTCGGGTTATACGCTGGTCCTTGACTTCAGCCATCCAGACCGGCTCCAAAATTGGAGAAGATTCCAGCAAAGGCTCATCCAGGAGACCTCCTTCAGCGCCCTTCAACTCCTCTGATTCCTGCTTAGATTGTTCTTGCGGTTCTTGAAGTTGCTTCTTATCACTCTCCTTAATCTCCAAAACTGTAGATGTACGTGGGGATGGTGTTCTTTCTTTAAGGATGCCAGTATAAAATTGCTCCGCCTTCTCCACAGTATTCAAACGGTATCTCTCTCCCTTATATCTCAAGATTATACCAGTTGGAGCATCCCAACGAAATGGTATCTGATTATTCTGCAGTTCTTTAACAAGAAAGCCAAAGTCTTTTCTGGATTTCAACTTCTTAGGTGGAAGCTCTTTGTAAACTATGATTTTCGAACCTCCCACTTGCACAGAGGTAAGAAAAGATTTTTGCAGGATATCATTTCTTATTGCTCTGTCTGTAAAATATATGACCACATCTCTAGGCAATTGTCTTTGTCTGGCCACCCAGGAATTCATTCTGTAAATTTTGTCTATTTTGTAGAAAACCATATCAGGGTTAATTTTTAAAATCACAGCCAGGGCTTCAGCACAGACCTGTCTCAAATCTTGTCTCTCCTCTTCTCTAATTCCTCGAAGCCATATAGCGAATTCCATTGCCCTGAATTGCATCATAACAATTTCGTTCTCAACTCTCTGCATCTTATCATCAACATCAGAAAATTTATGGTCATTATCTTTCATCTTAGCATTAACTTCTGATTTAAATTCATCCACTTTTGACTCAACTTTCATAATAAATCCTGCCAGGCCAGACTCCATATCTGATATTTTTTTGGTCACCTTCTTTTGGTTCTGCTGCATTTCCTGCATAATTTCCTGTTGAGACTTTTGGATTTTATCATCTATTTCCTGTTGAGCTTTTTGAAATTTGTCATCCAAAATTTTTGAAATAAATTCTTTTAAATCTCCCATATCAAAATCTTTTTTCTGAGCTTGTGACTGCGTATCCTGTTTGCGTGTGGGGGATCCCCCCCCCTGTTTTGCCTTCCTGCTTCTTTGAAGCCATCCTGCCACATAAGCTAGCTTTTCTGAAGAGGGAGGTTCCTCTTCTTCTGCCACCTCCACAAAGCCTTCTAAAAAAGTCCCCCAGATTTAATCAGGGCAAAACTGTGGTGATGCAAAGTCAAGTATTAAAAAGGGAGAGATTTTCCTCTTGTTTCTATTATTACAGCCAAAGCAACTTTATAGCAACTTATTAACTTTGTAACAAAGCAAAATGACTTCACCAATCCACACTCGCTGATTCATTTACTCTAATGCTGAGCGCCATATTTTTTCCGGTCACTTTCACTCATACAATAATTTTCCCTTCAAAATAAGAAATCAGCAAAGTGCTAATACTTGCAGTTCCGAGTTTCAGGGTTCAAGTAAGTTTCGGCTGCTTGTTTAGGTTATTTCCTTTCTCTATTGAAGTTTCCTGCAGCCGGCTTGTTCTGCGAAAGCAGAAACGTCCCACGCCGCCCGGAGTCTCAGCAGGTTGGGAAGGAGCAGCGCCTGTTTCCTCCCCAGAAACAATTCCCTGGGGGGGTTGCAGGGGCTCGACCTGTACCCTGCTGCCTCTTCTTCAAGAATCCTGAGGATTTTGAAGCTTTCAAGCCACTTCTCGATCGGGAAGCGGCTCTACAAGCGGCTGGGCTGGCAGTGCTTAAAAAGGCACCGTCGTCGCCGAAGACGAGGAAACCGGAAGTCCTGACCCTTTCTTTCTAATAATATTATTACATCCCCCTTTTACCATACATTTCAAAATAACATTCTACTGTAACATTGTATAATAACTTCTAGTTTAGCATAATAACATTATTTTAACTCCCAATTTAACAATAATCTGCCCTTTTTCTCCTCCCCCATACATATATCTATATATTAATATAACATTTCAAAACAACCTTCCACTTTAAGACTATATAATAAATCCTATTTTAACATTTAATCTTTAATGTATATTAATATAACATTTCAAAGCAGCCTTCCCCTAAAAAGCTATATAATAAATCCTAATTTAACTTTTATTCAGCTCTATCCATTTCCTCCACTCCCATAAATGTATCTCTTAAACATCCCTTTCCTTAAACTAAACAATCAATAAACTAACCTATCTCCACCCATTTTCCTACAAAATTAGCATACATAACAATTCTTAATATCTTTATTCTTCTGCCCACCCTACTAAAAAAAAATATTCCCTTATATAGATAAAATCAATGACTTTAAACTTATAATCCATATAATATAATATCTTCTTTGATGTCTCTCCACTGGATTGTTAACTCCATCGCCCATATTAGGGTAACATAGCATCCTGATTGCAACAGAATGTTCAAGAAATCTTCAGTTATCATCTGCCCCCATCAACAATAAATATCTCCATGTATATAAAAAAGGAAAACAACCACCCGAGTGACATTATAATTGTATTCCATATAATATCTGTAGTAGTGGATTTCTTCAGGATTATTAATTCCCACCATCATAATGGGGTAACAACCAGATCTTCTGCATGCCCCAGCATAGCTCTCTTGCCATATAGCTCAGGATAAGCATGATATATTTATCAAAAAAATAAAAAATAAAAAATAAATCCAAAATGGATAATTCCAATCCAACAATTTAAGGCCCTTTTCACATCCCAAAATTACAGCACTGCAGAGGTCTGTCACTCTCCTCAGGATAATATTGACCAATACTTCACCTCAACTATCTTTTCATGTATTCAGTCATCTTTTAAATAACTGGCTTCACTGTTGCCTAATTTAGAAATTTTTGTTTTTGCGAGATCTATTTCTTTTTTTCTTGACTTGTTGTGGGTTTGATCTCCATCCTAATTTCCTTTCTACGAGTTGTATATCGACTGATCGGTTTTCATTCTGATTTATAGCTTGATCTTGTTGGTTTTGCTTTTGTGACTCATATTTCTTTTCTATAAGTTGTGTATCAACTGATTGATTTCCATGCTTGTCTGTGACTTGATGAATCATCACATTAGATCCAATGCCACATCTATTTTATTTGTGAATAATCCAGCTGAGGTATCTAAAGAATCCAAAGGCAATTCATCTACAGAGGCCTCTGTAGCTCGATATTTTTCCTTTATTTCCATCTCCTTCTGCTTATATTGTGTTGTGCATAAAAATGTTGAACTCATTTTCAAAAATTTTTGGTAAAATTCTTCTGCTTTTTCAACAGTATTTAATTGATATCTTACTCCTTGATATCTCAATATTATACCAACTGGAGTATCCCACCTAAATATAATATTTCTCTTTTTAAGCTCAGTCACCAGAAAACCAAATTTCTTTCTTTCCAATAACATCTTAGGTGGTAGCTCTTTGTATATCCAAATCTTTCTTCCAAACAAATGCAGAGTAGAATTAAAAGATTTTTGCATGATGTTATTTCTTATTTCTTTGTCTGTAAAATAAATCACCACATCTCTTGGCAATTGCCTTTGCTTTGCAATCCAGGAGTTTATTCTATAAACTCTGTCAATCCTACAAAATACTTCCTCAGGATGAACCTTTAAGATCCCAGCCAGAATTTCAGAAGATATTTTTCTTAAATCATCTCTGTTGCTTTCCTGTAATCCTCTCAGTCTAATCGCATATTCTGTGAGATTATATTGCATCATTAAAACTTCTTTTTCAATCCGTTGTTTTATATTTTCTGCATTACAAGTCTTATAATCAGCTTCCATTTTAAGTTTTTCTTCTAAGCTATTATCTTGAGTGTTTATCAAATCATTTTCAGTTCTTTGTATTTTATTGTCCAAATTATCCTCAATTTCCTCCATTTTAGACTCTAATAAGTCAATATTTGTACCCAACTTCATAACAATTTCCGAAAAACCATTAGTCACTTTTGCAATCTTTCGTTGCAAAATATCAAACTTTAATTGCACCATTTCTTTAATTTCCTGCTTAAATTTTTCAAAGTTCTGATTCACAATCTCATCCCTTCTTACAATCTCCTCCAAGAGAAATTCAATTATATTAAAATCAGTTTTCTGAGTCTGTAGGTTTAGAACTTGTTCATGTAGTTTATAGATGGGGGAATCCCCCCCCCCCACTGCTTGTTTGTCTGGCTTTGTAAGACTGAACACCATATTTCCACACAGACAAACTCTCTTAGAAAATAAAAGAAAAACAAAGAAAGAGAAAAAAGCTTCTTTCCAAACAAGATCAATACCAAATCTCCAGGAATGAGAAAACACAAAAGTGGAGCTTTTTCTTCAATTGTAGCCAGGAGTATTTATTCTGCTACTTTGTGGCTTAATAAGAAACGGAAGGACTTTCCCTTTTCAGCTTCCCTGCTCAAACTTCGGCAGTCGCCATTTTAAAAGTTCTTTTTTACTTTGTTCAGTATCCTTTACAAAATAAATATAAATACTTGCGATTTAGGGTCACAGGTCTAGGTCCAGATCTCATCCTCTTTACTTAATCTGTTAATTATCTTGAAAAGCTTGTTTTCATCGCCTTGCTCTGCAAAAAGGCAGAGGTCTCCCAACGTCCGGAGCGAACGGCAAGTGATATAGGGAGCCTCATCCGCTCGCCCCCAAGAGTAAAAAAAAAAAACTCTGGGGGCTTCGCGGAAAGCTCTACCTACACTCACCTGCTCTATCTCACATTTCCTCCTAGAAATGGAGTTTTTCGAGCCACCTTTCCGTTGTAAAGGCGGCTCTTTACAGGCGATGGGGCTGGCGGTCCTGAGGGACCGTCTGGCAGCGACGAGAAGCAAGCAGGAAGTCCCAAATACTGCATTCCCTTGATTCCATCTCTTAGTAATAGAATGGCACTTATCTATAGCTGCTTATGCTGTTTTTACTACTGTGCTATTATGATATACTTAGCAAATTCTAAAGCCCAAATCATAAATAATGTTCATTTACATGCTTTTATAAGCACGTAAATAGCTTCCCATAAGGAATACAGAAAATATTACTGAAATTGAATGTTCAGTGATGATTAGACATGCAAAGTCAAGTTTTAATGACCACTGATTCACTGGGAACAGATTAAAAAATAATGTTACTTTAAAATGGGTTAATGTATGCTAGCACACACATACTATATCTTTTCATTACATTAAAAAATGTATTACAGTTAAAATGACTGTGGCTGTACTGTATAATGACAACAAAATATGGTATTGCAATGAAAAGAACATATATTACAATTATAACATATAGTTAAGAACCAGAAAATTAGCTGTTACACTCAATTAATGCTTATGTAATAATGAGATTAAGCAAAGAATGTTATCATGCAAACACACACACACACACATTTAAATGAGATTCAAACATGACTTTCTAATATTAATGTAATTAAATATCCCAGTGGTTATGCATTTGCTCTCACTATAATTATTAGTTATACCACCAAGTTATAACTGTAATCAGAATACAAAAACCAAACACTGAAATTATATGAAAGTTGATCCCTTTATAAAAATAATTACTAGTGACATGCAACTCTTTATTGCCCCAGATGCCCTGTTATTCCAAATGCTAACTATAGGCAAGTTTAGGTTTTTCATTGAGGCAGTATATTGCTCATAGCTATTGTCCCTACATTATGTTTAAGCAATTATTCCATCATCAATGTGAAAATTTTTCTAATGCAATCTTAATTATCATTTAATCTCTTTAATTCAATTTTGCACCTCTGGATTCTAAAGTAATTACAGAGCCTAAGTACAGTACCTCTGTTATTTAATATGTATTTTTGACAGCAAATTTCTAAGAACTGTAAATTGTGCTTACTGAACTTAAAATTCCATTTTTAAAGTACCATTTTTCAATTGTCCATCAGTACTACACAGGCAGAAATATTAATAAAACATTTTTAAAAAATCTAACCCTCAAGGCCAATTCTATTTTCTACATTTTCATTAAATCCACTTCAAAGCCCCAAGCTTCTATAATTTCTTGTTTAGAATTCAATATTTCATGGTTTATTTTTTCCTACAGGGACAGCAAACACAATATCATAAATATGTACCAAAGAATCCCAGAGTTATTGTGATACACAGGAAATGCCTGTCACCCAGAAAATAACCGACAGAGAGTTGAGGGATAAGACAAGAATACAATTTATTAATTATTTCTTTGCAAAGGTCTCCCTCAAAGTGAGAGAGCGATTTACCATTTGTTCTCGCCGTCTTTTATACAATTTCAGGTTACATCTTACAGGATACAAGCATGTCCCTTGAGTACAATTTCAGACCTTATATAACAGATAAACACATAAACACATGATATTCCCATTATGGAAAGTCCCCATAATTCCAATATATAAAAATACCCTACTTAAAAATATTGCTTATACATGTAATATCAGCATTCGTGTACTTCCCCTTCTTAACGAGGTCAAGTTGACCTGAAGCATACATCCTGCTAGATAAACACTTTCTCAAGAACACAACTTCCTCAAGAACACAGGAAACATACAATTCCGTTCTCATGTTCCTTAAACTGTCAGCTAAATTATATAATCAGGTTATACAGAGTAAAATAAAGCCTTGACATGATTTTAAAATGGCGTAACTTAGGCTATATGGTTTTACAGGAATAATCCTAATTTTTTATTTCTCACAATCCCCCCTTCTCCTCTTCATTACTTTTTATTCCTGTAAACTATGTATATCTTGCAACATTATAGAAACCTCTCTTCTCCCTAAGCCACCATGCGAATCCCCAACTAATTTCTTTTGCTTCTTTATTCGGCTACAACACTTCCAAACATTACAGCAAATAGGTATGCATTTAATACAAAGACAAGAAATAAGACATATAACTATAATTAATAATATGCCTACAAACAATTCCCTTAACCATGCAAAGCTGGGTAACCATGAAGTTAATATATCCCAAACTCCCCTAAAAGCTGTATTTTCAGTTACATATGTCAAATGTATAGTAATATTATGTAATGTTTTTATCTTAGATTCTATAAATTGAGATCGATCGGATATATTGAAACAACAAAGGCCGTGGAATTCCTCGCACCCATGACCCATTCTTAATAGCATATAATCTATAGCCACTCTATTTTGTAATAATGATTGTCTTATTTCTCCCATCTCGTCAGCTAATGCAGCAATAGCAGATGATGTTTCATTTATACTCTTAGCTAAAGCACAAGCTAGGTGTCCAAGTTGATTCTGATTATATTGTGTAGACATCCATGGAAACATTCCTAAAAGTCCAGCCTGAACCTTATTTAGTACTACCACTTCATCATTACAGTTAGCATCAAACTCAATGTGTAGCATCTCTTTTACCTCTATAAATCCCTTTATATGTTCCTTCTCCAACATGGTCATATGATTCTATTGGAGTAATATGCCATTTAGCAGGATCTTTAGGAGCATATATAATTAAATGAGGTTCTCCTTCAGGCCTATGAATTTCTCCATCTCCATGTCCCTCTACATTTTCAACACTTTCATGCGTAGTTACCTTAGTCATCACCTTCTTCTGAACACAGTCAGTATGATACAGACTTGCATTCATCATTTCATAATAAAACTCTGTTTTATAGTTTATATCTCTGAAATGTGCAACAGTCATAACAGTAGTTAAACGGCCAATAGTACAAGGACCACCTACGGCATGTGCCGGAATATATGCATAAGCATATAATCCACAAAAGAGAAACCAACCTTTAGGCAAATATAGAACCTGATTTATAGCTTCCACTTCCTCCGTCTCTGAGCAGTGAAAAGTCTTTTTAGTAGGCACAGGAACATATATTACCTTCTCTGGTCGTTTCTCAGGATGTTTATATATTACACAATCATACGCTGGCAATATCGTTTTAACTTCAATCACCAGTTTTTTCTGATTAGTCCACTTAGTTGGCTTCTGTGGACTCCCAAACAATGTTATAATATGTGATAAATTAAGATTATTTGGTTCTATTATAATATTTGCTTCTTCAAACAAAAACTTTCCCGGAACTGGTACCCGCACAAAGCATGTAGCCATTATATCAGAGACAGTTGTCTCACCCCTGATACAAAAGGAAGTGCTGTTTAAAGCCACCTTCATTAAATCCAGAAATATATTGCCTTCTTTCGTTCTCCGTTCAGCAATACTTCTGGTATATCGTAAAGGTGCCTTAAGATAACCAACAGCACATCTTCCCTTCCAGAAATAAGGCAATTTAGGCAAAGCCAAATTTCCACATAGAAACATTAACTTTGAAGGAGCTTTTATTTCAAAATATGGAAAATGTAATCCCTCCTCCAAAATATGGAACTTCTTATATGAAGGAGTATGATTACCATAAAGATCAGTACATTGATTATATAAAAATTCCATTCTATCTGACAAATCAGTGTATTTAGGGGTAATGTCATATGTGTTATTACAATTGGCATATCTGCCCAAGGGTATACCATCTACAAAAGATGATCGTATACATATATTCAGCACCTTCTATCAGAGTCAGTGTTTCTATTAAAGAATATTGATGCTCGAGTTCAGTATGGAAACATAATTGCTGCCATATTATTGGAAAATCATGTAACACATCCAACATCTCTTTTTCCATCCCTATCTGCACCTCAAAAAGAATAAACAGAAACACTATATACCCTATCTTTCCTAGTGGACTAATCCCCCTCCTCAATATAGCTTCTAGACAGATAAAATATTATTATCTCACCACCAAAGTATCAATCTGTCGAGGTGAACTTACATCCACTGGATACCAAAGCATAGATCTACACCAGTCAATTATATCTCTTCTTAATACGATCAAAAATATAACAAAAATTAATATCACTCCCAACCAAATACAAAGTTCTTCATAGAACTTTTCTTCCATCCGTTGGTCATCAATCATCTAAGGGTTGTCGACGAAAGGTCAGTTTAAGCGGATCTGTAGATTTCGCATCCACCGTCCATCCATATGGCGAAGACACCGGTCCCTTCACTCTGGAATAATGCACCCAACCTCGTTCCTTTGTTCTCACAGCTGATTCAGTAGTCAGCAGAACTTGGAACGGTCCTTCCCACACTGGCTGCAACTTTTTCTCCTTAAGTGCTTTGATCAGGACCCAGTCTCCACTCTTATATTCATGGATTTGAAAATCAAGCGGTGGAGTTTGCGCCAATAATCCTTTAGACCTTAAAAGAGAAAAACACTGGGACAGTCCTTGTATATATTTTCTTAGAAAAACATCCTTCAATTCTATTCTGGGCATTCCAACTTTTCCTGTATACGGCAATCCAAACATCATCTCATAAGGAGATATTCCTATATCCTTTCTCGGACTTGTTCTTATTCTCAATAGAGCTAAAGGCAAACATTTCGTCCAAGGCAATTTCAATTCTAGCATTAATTTTTTTTAACGCAGATTTTATAGTCTGATTAGCTCTTTCCACATGTCCAGAGGAACTAGCTAAATGACTTAAATGAAATTGCCAATCAATTCCCAATTGATTCATTACTTGCTTCACCACCTGGGCCGTAAAATGTGTACCTCTATCACTATCTATTGATTCAATTAACCCATAACGTGGTATCAATTGTTCCAATATAATTTTAACAGTTTTTGAGCATTTGCCCTAGCACAAGGAAAAGCTTCAACCCATCCCGTCAAATGATCCACTATAACCAATTTAGAGTTCCAACCGCTGGCATTTCAGTATAATCTTGGATTCGTTGAAAAGGCCAGACAGCCAACTCTCTACCTCCCATAAGTTGTTTTCTCATAATGTTTTTATTAACTCTTACACAATGTATACACTTTCGTAATATTTGCATAGCTATTGTATACATTCCCCTACACACATATGTACGTTTAACAAAATCAATAAGAGCTTGTGTTCCCCAATGAGTTCCCTCATGCACACGTTCAAGTACATTCCTCATCATTGCTTTATTCAAAACTTGCACCCCATTCTTAGTTATCCATTTTCCATTCACCTGACGCACACCCTCATTTATCATTTGTTGTTCTTCATCATTAGTAAATACCGGTGTCACATCAATAGTCAAAGCTGGAACTAAAATCATAATAGCCTCTTCCTCTAAAGCTGCTTCCTTAGCTGCTTCATCTGCCAACCTATTTCCCACTATCAATTTTGAAGTTCCCTTCTTATGAGCTTCAACATGTATAACAGCAAGCTTAGTAGGACCTTCAGCTGCCTTTAAAACAGCGGTTATAAGATCAACTTGTTTAAGTTCTTTTCCCTTAGTGGAAATCAATCCCCGCTCCATCCAGATTTTTCCAAAAGTATTTAAAATACCATAAGCATATTTTGAATCTGTATAAATATTTCCCACTTCATTAGCCAACAAATGCAGAGCTTGCAATAAAGCAAAAACTTCACACGTTTGTGCCGACCATTCAGACGGTAACTTCCCCGCTTCTAAAATCTCTGAAGTATCTCCATTTACAACAGCATATCTGTTGACTCTCTTTCCACCCTCAACTCGAGAAGAACCATCAATAAATAAGTTAATACCACCCTCTAATGGACTATCCTCTAAATCTTCCCTAACCTTAGTTTGCAAATCAATTACTTCCAGTTATGCTCTATAGAATCCCACTCCTGTCTCTCTCCTGACAAGAATTCTGCCGGATTCAAATTCCTATCTGTAGAAAGAACCAAATTCTCTTGAGACAACAAAATAACCTCATACTTCAAAAGTCTTGCATTAGTTAACCACCTATGCGCCTTCTGCATCAAGATAGTTCTAACCTGATGTGGGCTACTCACAACTAATGCACCCCCAAATGTCAATTTTCTACTTTCTTCCACCAATAAAGCAGTTGCTGCCACTGCCTGTACACACAACGGCCACCCTCGTACTACAGGATCTATTAATTTTGACAAAAAAGCTATGGGTTTCTTCTTTCCCACCCAAGTTTGAGCAAGCATCCCTTTTGCAATTCCATCTTCTACTGCCACAAACAGATGAAACGGTTTTTTCAAATCTGGTAAACTCAAAACCGGAGCCTGCATCAAAGATCTTTTCAATTCCCTCAATTTAGACTCATCATCTTCCTTCCATACAACTGTCCAAGGTTCTTCCTCTATTAACTTATCATATAAAAACCGCACCTTATCCGTATAATCATTGATCCACAATCTACAATAACCCACCAAACCAAGCAATTTCCTAACTTCCTTCTTAGTTTTTGGCAAAGGCTGAGTTATTATTCCTTCTACTCTCTCTGGATTTATCCGTTTACTTTCCTGGCTTATCAAGTGACCTAAGTATTTAACTTCTAACTCCACATACTGAAGTTTCCTTTTGGACACCTGCAAGCCACTTCTTCCCAGAAAATTCACAATGCATTTGTTCCCTTCTCAACCTCAACCTTTTTCTCTCCCGATAACAACAAATCATCTAATTATTGTAACACCTGCAGCCCAGAAGGAATACAAAATCCTTCCAACACTTGTTCCAACATCTGTCCAAACAAGTTCGGACTTTCAGAAAATCCCTGTGGCAAAACACACCATCGATATTGCTGGTTCCTATGAGTATCTGGATCAGCCCATTCAAAAGCAAAAATATCTCTTGACTCTTCATCTAAAGGACATGTCCAAAACGCATCCTTCAAATCTATCACACTAAAATATTTATGACTATGTGGTATTCTCCCTAACAACGTATAAGGATTTCCCACTATCGAATGTCTATTGGAAACCAATAAATTTATTTTTCTCAGATCAATAACTATTCTGATCGACCCATCAGGCTTCCTAACAGGTAATATAGGTGACATAGTAGGTTCAATCAATCCATCAGCTAACAACTTCTCAATCACTGGCTTTAACTCTCTCCTCAAATCTATGGGAATATTGTACTGCTTAACCTTCACAGGAACTGTCCCTTCCTTCAAAGTCACTTTCAATGGGGGAATATCTAAAACACCCCTATTACCTTCCTGTTCCCACACAATAGGATCAATATTCCTTTCCTGTTCTTCAGTCAACACGTTAACTATAGAATCATTACAGGAGAATTTTAACTCACAACCAAGAAGTGATAACGCATCTCTCCCAAGCAAATTAATGCCAGCTTCTGGTACAAATATAACAACTAGATAGATTTTTCGCTTTCCACAACCCAAAGTCATATTATTCAATAATGGCACTTCAAAAGGTATTCCTTGAACACACCTTATCTTAATGGTTGCACCTGTTTGATGCACTCCATTAGGTATTCTACAAATAGAAGTTCTGGTTGCTCCTGTGTCTATCAAAACCACATATTCCTCTTCTTCTGGTCCCACTAACAAATTTATCAAGGGCTCTTGGTGGGATCCCTCTATCAAAAGTCCCTGACCCCACTAATCATCCTCTTCTCCCATAAGGGTATAGAGGCGCGGTTCCATCCTCTGGGACCTCCTCTTCTCTGGACAATTTCTAGCGAAATGCCCCTCCTTGCCACACACAAAACATTTCCTACTTTCCTGGCCACTAACTCCAGGCCTTCTCAACTGTGGAAACCCTCTTCCTATCCCAGGGCGCTGTTTCAATACAGTAGATGGATTTTTTCCAAAACTTCTTCCTCTCCCTATCACTTCTTTCCTGTCTGTTGGCTTATTTGCAGCTTTCATTATTGACACCATCATTTGACTCTTTTGCTTAGTCTTTGCTTCCTCTCTATTGACATACACTTTTTGAGCCTCCTTCAACAGAGCGGTAATATCAGACCCAGCCCAGTCATCAATTTTCTGTATTTTCTTCTGGATGTCCGGCCATGCCTTTGTCACAAACTGCATTTTCATTAAGGACTCATAAGCTGGCGTTTCAGGAGAAAGACCAGAATACTTATTCAAATTGTCCTTAATACGTTCCAGAAACACTGAAGGTGTTTCATCTCGCAGCTGTTCCACCTCAAAAGCTTTAGTTAAATTCTTTCCTTGAGGTACAGCTGTCTTAACTCCCTGAAGTATAATTCTCTTCAGGTCCTCCATTTGCCCCCGGTCAGCTACATTATTATTATTCCAACCAGGATCTGCTAATGGAAACTTTGTCTCTGCAGCCACGGGTTGAGCAGCCCTGACCTGGGTCTTATCCCAATAGGCCATAGCCGCTTTCCGTATTTGTGACCTCTCCTCAGGGGAGAACAGGTAACCCAATATATGCTGTAACTCAGCATACGTATACAAATTGGGCCCCAAAAACAGATCCAATGATTCTGACAACTTAATCGGATCCGCTTGCAAAGACGGCATATTACTCTTGTAATTTCTCAAATCTGAAGATGTTAAGGGCACATTTACAAACGTTGTCACTGGAAGGCCTGCACCAGTTAAACCATTTGGCATCTCCCTCAAAGGCAACATTTTCTTAGTTTGTAAACGTGTCCTACGAGGGGAAGGAGGTCTTACAGGTGCTGGTAATTCCTCCGACTCCCTCTTAATCTGTTGAATCGCCGAGCTGTTGAAGGTACTCCCCCACTGCTCCCAGCAGCAGCTGCCTCAGCTAAGCCACCCACTGCCCCAGCAGCATTCAGGTTATATGGAGGAGGTAAAGGCGGGCATGTAGCATAAGCCAAGGGGTCCCACCTTTTCTCTTCTTCCTCTTCCCCATACAACACTCTAGAATCTCTAGGGGGAAACGGGTCAAACCATTGAACATGAAACCACGGTTCAACATATGGCAACTGAGAAATAAGTTTCTTGCCTTCCAATACCTTCTTCAAGGCATTAATCCAATACGGGACAGACTCCCCAAATTTACTCCACCTATAATTAGGCTTTATCAGTATAAATGTCGGCCACACCCTAGTACAATAATTAATCATAGCTACTTTATCCAACTGTTTGGTATAAACCTTCTACCAATCCTCTGTCCACTGAGTTAACAACGTCCCTAAAGGTGATATCGGAGGGATAGAGGGTATTTCATTGTTAGTATTATTACTACGTTTACTCCAAGAAAGCCCCATACTGTCACATTCACACACTCACCAAACACACCTAATAATAATCCCAGAGAGAAAAAGAATACTCACTCCCAGTGCAGTCCCCCGGAACGTTCCTCTTGTCTCCTGTCTTAACTTCCAAGTCTCCGTCCCAGGGCTATTAGAGAAGCTGCTCCCGTCCAGCAAGAAAACAAACCTTAACACCAAAACAGTGTTTTTAGCGTGCTTTGTAGATTTATTTGCTTACCCGACGAAAGGTCCTCAAGGTCCCTGTTCAGCGCCAATTGTGATACACAGGAAATTCCTGTCACCCAGAAAATAACCGACAGAGAGTTGAGGGATAAGACAAGAATACAATTTATTAATTATTTCTTTGCAAAGGTCTCCCTCAAAGTGAGAGAGCGATTTACCATTCGTTCTCACCGTCTTTTATACAATTTCAGGTTACATCTTACAGGATACAAGCATGTCCCTTGAGTACAATTTCAGACCTTATATAACAGATAAACACATAAACACATGATATTCCCATTATGGAAAGTCCCCATAATTCCAATATATAAAAATACCCTACTTAAAAATATTGCTTATACATGTAATATCAGCATTCGTGTACTTCCCCTTCTTAACGAGGTCAAGTTGACCTGAAGCATACATCCTGCTAGATAAACACTTTCTCAAGAACACAACTTCCTCAAGAACACAGGAAACATACAATTCCGTTCTCATGTTCCTTAAACTGTCAGCTAAATTATATAATCAGGTTATACAGAGTAAAACAAAGCCTTGACATGATTTTAAAATGGCGTAACTTAGGCTATATGGTTTTACAGGAATAATCCTAATTTTTTATTTCTCACAGTTATGGTTGATATTTCTATATTTTACACATCTGCACATACTATTTGATTGTCATCAATACAATGCTATGAATCCTTTTGTTGGGATTTTGCAGTAGTTCACATTGAGGCTAGTGAGAAAATAGATGGACCTCCTAGAAGTTTACTGATTAGAAGCATTGTTTTATGGTGTTCTTACTCCTACCTGAATGGAAATTTCCAGTGAATAGTCATGAAGGAAGAGGAATTGAACATGTAGTTCCTCTGTAGTTGAACATGTACATTAGCATCAGTGGTGACATTCAAATTTTTTCCCTACCGGTTCTGTGGGTGTGGCTTGGTGGGGGGGGTTTCCTGTGACTGAGTGGGTGTAGCCAACTCAATGTCACTCATGCCCACTCAGTCACATGACCCGCACCACCAAGCCACACTCACAGAACCCAGTAGGAAAAAAAATTGAATTTCTACCTACCTATTTTCTGCCCAGGCCTACCCAGGCCTAATCTGTCAAAGGCCTCCTGCTCTCCCTTTGCCAGTCCCATTCCCCTCCTTCAGAGGCCTCAGCCCTAGCCCCATTTCCTCCCCCATGACTGCCTCTTTCTTTTGGCTTATCTTCCTCCCATGGTGGCTGGTGGCAAACAGAGGGGAAGGCAAGCCAGGGCTGAGCTGTCACTGCTGGGCTCTCTGCCAGCCTGCATCTTGCCCCCCTTGTTGTGAGATGCCTGCAGCCACCTCTCTGTTTTTTTTTTTTTTTTTTTTTGGTGCAGCTGGATGCTGTGCATGTGCACCCCATTCCCTGCTGCGCCGGAGGAACTTGCCCAGGCAAGTTCCTCCATTGGCAAGTAATGGCAGAGCTTTCTGGGTTTTGCCAATTTCTATTGGCAATTCATCCCCTCTTTTGCCCAAATAGCACTTCCAATTATTAAGTTGTTGAAAATCAAATGGATGGATAAGCCAAAACCCAACCAGCCACTAAAATGGTCCGTGAAATGCCAAGCAGCATTTGAAAAGCTGAAAAGACTTTTTTTGGCTGAACCAGTGTTAAAACACCCAGATCTGGAGAAACCATTTGTAATTCAAGCTGACGCCAGTGATGTGACAGTCGAAGCGATCCTACTCCAAGAGAATGATGAAGGCAAATTGCAACCATGTGCATACACCTCTAAAAAATTAACTGAAACTGAACAAAGGTAGGAGATATGGGAGAAAGAGGCTTTTGCAATCAGTTGGGTGTTCCTGACTTGGAGACATTTCCTGGAGGTGAATAATCAGGTGTGGACCGACCACAATAATTTAGAAGCTCTCAACACACCAAGGAAAATGTCCCCAAAACAAGTTTGGTGGGCACAGTAATTCCAACGGTTTAATTTTATTTTAAGGTATTTACCAGGGAGAAATAACTTTCTGGCAGATGCCCTGTCCAGGCTACCCCAATACAACAATGCTAAAGCGGAAGTGATTAAACCCATGCTCCTGGCTTCCCAGCTGGCAGCCAAAGCTGTCACATGCTCCCAGACAAAGAAAGACCCCCTCTGCCTTAGACTATGCCACTATCATGGAGTTCAAAAAAATCATTGGAAACAGACAAGTGGTTTGTACTCAAAAACATACCTGCACAATAAAGCATGGATTAGCTTGGGTGGAGAACAAACTGTATGTAAGAATCGCCTCTCCTTCCAACTTAAGAATGTATGAACTCTTGAAACATGGTTGTTCAAAAGGATTCTTTTGTTAAGCAGAAGTGAAAGCCATCCAGCTAAAGCAAGATCTGAATACCCTTAGGCAAGGCAGTAGGATTAAAGTGGTAGAGACCCCTCCCTTTAAGTCAGAATGCAGATTTTAGCCAATACACAAGTGTGAAGATGTTTTCTTTACTATTTCCTCTGAGAACCCAAACAAACATGCATTCCTACCATTATACTTTAAAGTGAGACAACCCAAATGGCTATCATAAAAATTCCTGCAGATAAAGGGAATCTCAGGGCTCTTTAGCACCAGGATATATGTTGTAAAATATCTGATGACACAGGCCATGCTAGTAAATTGAATCCAAGTCACCCCTTCCTCCACTTGAATGGCAGTATCACTTTTAGGGATCTGACATGCTACCCTCCTTAGAAAACAAAAGGGTCCACCTGTAAAAAAAAACAAATATACACAAGACTTCAAGATTTCATGATAGTATATCAACAAGGTTTGTTAGGGTATTGGGAGTGAAATTTTCTCAGTAAGATTGAAGCCCTAACATGGTGTTTAGCGACCCATTCGTTGTGTGCTGATGGTAAATGTTTCCAAGCAACTAAGTATTGTATTTTCCCTTTGTGGATCCTAGAATCAAGGATTTCCTTGATTTCAAAGTGTTGTTCACCTTCAATCATGATGGGAACAGGTGGTGTAGATGCAGGTGGTCTGAGGGATGAGATTATTTCTCGTTTGAGTAAACTGATATGGAATACTGGGTGGATTTGCCTGAGTGTCTTTGGAAGGAGTAGTTCAACTGCTACTGGATTGATGATTCTAGTGATGGGGAAAGGTCCAATGAACTTTGGCCCTAGTTTTTTCGATGGTTGTAATGATTTCAGAAATTTTGTAGATAAGTATACTCTGTCTCCAACATGAAAAGGTTTGGGTTCCATCCTTTTCTTGTCAGCTTGAATCTTAAAAGCTTCTCTAGCTTCCTGTAAGGCTAATCTAACCACTGGCCATGTGTTTTGCAAATTATCCATCCATTCCTTAAGTGAGGGGATGGTGGGTTCTTCTATGGGTAGTTCAGGCATGGGACTGAAATCCTGGCCTGTTGCTACTCTAAAAGGGTGCTTGAATGGACACCATTATTAAACACAACTTCAGCAAAAGGCAAAAGTTTGGTCCAGTTATTCTGTTGAAAATTAATGAAACATCTTAAATATTGTTCTAGCACCGAGTTCAAAATTTCAGAATTACTATTAGTACAAGGATGAAAGGATGTGCTCAACCCCTGGCCAGTACCAAGTAAGCCCAAAAACGCCCTCCAAAAGTTGGAGGTGAATTGAGCCCCTCTGTCGGAGATGATCCTTTGTGGAGCCTCATGAAGTCGATAAATGTGTATTAGGAATAATTTGGCTAAACTTTTAGCAGTTGGGATCTTTTGGCAGGGTATAAAATGTGCCTGTTTTGAAAATAGGTCTGTCACAACCCAAATAACAGTATTTCCCTCACTGTTTGGCAATTCCACAATGAAATCCATAGCAATCTCTCTCCAAAGCGCTGAAGGTTCAGCTACCTTCTGCAATAGACCTGGGGATTTCCCCTGGCGTCTTTTTGCTGCTGCACAAATGGGGCAGCTAGCTACATAGCTTTCTATGTCCTTTTCTAGTGATGGCCACCAAAATTGTCTTTTAATCAAGTGTAAAGTTTTCACAAACCCAAAATGTCCAGCTAATTTGGAGTCATGGCACCTTAAGCATAGTCTTTGGCTGGCAGGAACATACAACTCCCCCCACCCACCCAAGCCAAGTCTTCTTTCATCAGACAACTGGATTTGTTGTTCAAAAGCCATTCATCAATGGCCAATGGTTGTTTAAAATTTTGGGTGGTGTCATTGCCCATCAATGTCTCTTGTATTGCCTGGGATCTGGTGACTACTTTAGCAGCTAGTTGATTGTTTTGTATTATGGGTCTGATTACGTCTGACTTTGCACTATGGTATTGTGGTTTTCTGGGTAGCACATCTGCCAGAAAGTTTTTTCCCCCTGGGAGATATTTTAGAGTAAAATCAAACCGTTTAAAGTACTGAGCCCATCGTACTTGTTTTGGGGAGAGTTTCCTTTAAGGTTTCTAGATTTTTATGATCAGTCCAGACTTCAAAAGGGGTCTTACTGCCTTCTAGGAAGTGCCTCCAGGTTAACAGTGCCCAACGAACTGCATAAGCCTCTTTCTCCCAAATGGCCCACCTTTGCTCAGTCTCATTCAACTTTTTGGATGTGTAAGCGTAGGGTTGTAGTTCGTCTTGCTCATTCTTCTGAGGCAGGACCGCTCCTATTGCCACATCACTGGCATCTGCTTGTATGACAAATGGTTTCTCCATGTCTGAGTGTTTTAGAATTGGTTCTGCTGAGACCAGTCGTTTAAGTTTTTCAAATGCTGCCTGGCATTCCATAGTTCAGTTCAATGGCTGCTTTGGTTTAGGGTTGTCCTCCCCCTTCATTTTTAAGAGCTTGGTGATAGGGAGAGAAATCTGAGCGAAAACAAGGATAAACTGGCGGTAAAAGCTGGCAAAGCCCAGGAAGCTCTGTAACTGTTTACGTGTGCATGGAGGGTCTAATCAAGTACAGCCTGCACTTTTAGAGGATCAATCTTAACTCCCTGGTGTGACATGCGGTATCCCAAATAGTCAATCTTCTCCTGGTGGAATTCACATTTGGAAAGTTTGGCGTAAAGTTTGGCAGAGCGGAGTTTGTTTAAAACTGCCCTGACTAGTTTTACATGTTCTGCTTTGGTCTCAGTATATATTAAAATGTCGTCCAAGTAGACCAGAACCCCCTTATATAAATGCTGATGCAGCACTTCATTTATTAACTGCATAAACACTGCAGGAGCTCCTTACAACCCAAAGGGGAGCACCTTGAATTGTTAGCAGCCGAGGGGGGTGTTAACTGCCATTTTCCACTCATCCCCTTCCTTAATTCTGACATGGTAGTAAGCCTCCCTTAAGTCCAGCTTTGAAAAAAAAATCCCTTTAGCGAGGTGTGCTAACATATCTTTCATAATGGGGAGAGGATACATGTTCTCCACACTGATAGTATTGAGGTTTCTAAAATCAACACAGAGACATTTTGAGCCATCTTTTTTCTCTCTAAAGAGTACTGGAGCTGCAATTTTTGGTTGGGCTGGCTCGATGAAACCCCTTGCTAGGTTTTTCTCAATGAATGTTCTCAGCTCTTCCAACTCCCTCGGTGACATGCTATGCATCTTGGGTTTAGGGAGTTTTGTGCTGGGTAAGATTTCTATTGCACAGTCAGTGGCGCGGTGGGGGGGGGAGAGCTCATCTGAGGCTTTTTGGCTAAAAACCTCAGCTAAATCCTTGTATTCTACGGGTATGCCCTCAGTTGGTGTGGCGTGACTAGGCATGGCTGTTTCACGATTCTCTGCCCCCTCATCCTTTATGTGGATACTCAGCAAAAGTCACATTCATCTGAAATTTTATGATGCCTTGTTTCCAATTGATTTTTGGGTTCCATTTTTTCAGCCATGCAAGGCCCAGAACCAATGGCCATTCCATGCCAGTGCCATTATAAATGTAAGCCTCTCCTCGTGGCTTCCGATGCCTATATGTAGAGGCTTGGTAGCAAAAGAAGCTGGCTCCCCTCCTGCTATTGACCCATCTAGTTGGCAGAAAACAATAGGGTTTTTCAGCTTCCTTAAATTAATCCCTAACTTCCTTACTAGGGTTGGGCTGATCAAACAATGGGTGCACCCTGAATCCACTAGAGTGGAGATATTTATCTCCCTCTCCTGGTTTCGGATAAATAGTCTTAAGGGGAGGGTAAGCGGTTTAATTGGTTTGCTTACCAGTGGTCGCAGGGCCATCATGAAATGGTCGAAATTCCGCAGTTCGGGTGCATTGGCGTTATGTAGGGTCACCATCCATCTGGCTGCGGTACCCTCTAGGGCTAGGGTCACAACTCGCACTCGGGATCCTTGGGTTTGGAAATCACGCCCATACTCTTGCATGTAGGTTAGCACATGTGCCACAAAGAATTCTAATTGTTGCGGATTCCCATCAAACTTCACCCCAAGAGGGTTTTTTTTTCCCAGTTGCAGGACCCGGGGCTGGTTGAGAATGGGCGCCAGTGTGCATGCTGCCTGGGGGGGAGGGTTTGCTGGGTCTTCTCCCACTGCTGCTGTGCCCTCTGCTCAATAGGCAGGCTCCAGAAGGGGGGTGCCTCCTGTGGCATCCTCCACAATGGTTGCCCCTTCCGCGCCCTTTTGTTGTTGTCCTGGCTCCCTTCAGATGTTGAGATTTTCCAAAGTTTCCATCACCAATTGGGTTATATGCCTCTTCAGATAATCCTCCCTCAGTGGTGCTTCGGTCAGTCCCTCTTGGTCAGCAAGGGCTTCTAGTTCCAGTTTCCACCCCGGTTTTCGGTTGCCACGGTTGAGGGTGACTCCCCTGGTTCTCTCATCCCAGCTATCTTTCTTCCCGATGCCAATTGACCAGCAGGGCTTTTCAGGATTCTCCAGGGTTACCTCATCCTCTCCAATGGGGTGCACGAAACAGGCATCCGACTGGGTGGCGATTGCTGTCTCTCCCCAGCAATCGGTTTCTCCCAGCGCTCATTCAGACATGGTTCACAAGGTCCCCTCAGTAGAGTGAAGATTGCTTCTCTGGGTTGACTGTTTTGCAGATTGACTGCACAATAAAGGATGGATTAGTTTGGGTGGAGAACAAACTGTATGTAAGAATCGCCTCTCCTTCCAACTTAAGAAAGTATGAACTCTTGAAACATGGTTGTTCAAAAGGATTCTTTTGTTAAGCAGAAGTGACAGCCATCCAGCTAAAGCACAATCTGAATGCCCTTAGGCAAAACAGTAGGATTAAAGTGGTAGACACCCCTCCCTTTAAGTCAGAATGCAGATTTTAGCTAATACACAACTGTGAAGATGTTTTCTTTACTATTTCCTTTGAGAACCCGAAAAAACATGCATTCCCACCACTACCCTTTAAAGTGAGACAACCCACATGGCTATCATATAAATTCCTGCATGTAAAGGGAATCTCAGGCCTCCTTGGCACCAGGATACAGGTTGTAAAATATCTGATGACACAAGTCATGCTAGCAAATCGAATCCAAGTCCCCCCTTCCTCCACTTGAATGGCAGTATCACTTTTAGGGATCTGACACTGTATGTCCCAGCTAAGGAAAGATTGAAAGCTATGCAAGCCATTCATGACTCTTGATTAGCCAGTCATTTTGATTTTGTGAAGACCTTACAGTTACTGAAGTGGCAACTCTGGTGGCCTTCACTGAAGAAGGATGTAGAAAGCTATGTAGCAAGCTGCCCCATTTGTGCTGCTGCTAAACACAGACAGGAAAAGACTCCAGGTCTACTCCAGCTAGTGGCAGACCCTTCAGCACCCTGGATAGACAACTCCATGGATTTTATTGTAGAATTTCCTGAGAGCTCCGGGAACACAGTAATCTGGGTTGTTACATATTTCTTTTCAAAGCAGGTCCATTTCATACCATGCCAAAAGATTCCTACAAAAAATGCCCTAGCTAAGCTATTTTTACTGCACATTTATCATTTACATGGTGCACCTCAACACATTATTTCAGATAGAGGAGCCCAATTTACCTCCAAGTTCTGGAAAGCCTTCATGGACCTTCTTGGAACCGAACAGGGGGCTTAGTTCTAGCCATCATCCACAAACAAACGGAGCAATGAAACAAAGTAATTTGGTTCTGGAACAATACCTGCATTGTTTTATTAATTATCAGCAAGACAATTGGATTGAGTTACTGCCTTTTGCAGAGGTTGCATATAACAATGCTGTACACACTAGCACTTGATTCACCTCTTTCAGAGTAGCCACAGGGCAAGAATTTAACACCATGCCAGAATTGCCCTCAAAGGAACCTGAAATTCCCTCTTAGCAACAGTGGATAAATCACTTGCAAGCCACCTGGCCAGTTGTCTGCAAGGCACTAGATGAAGCCAGAGCTGCCTATAAGAAAATAATTGAACCTAAGCCTTACAACCTCTTCATGGATTACTGCCTTGTCATGGCGAAGGGGCTTGCATAGGTCAATGAAGCTATGAGCTATCCCATGCAGAGACACCCAAGACAGACAGGTCATAGCAGAGAGTTCTGACAAAATGTGATCCACTAGAGAAGGAAATGGCATCCCACTCCAGTATCTTTGCCATGAAAACCCCATAGACAGTACCAAAAGGAAAAAAGATATGATGCTGGAAGATGAGCTCCTCAGGTCGAAAGGTGTCCAGTATGCTACTGGGGAAGAGCAAAGGGCTAGAACTAGTAGCCCCAGAAACAGTGAAGCAACTGGGCCAAAGCTGAAAGGATGCTAGCTGTGGATGCATCTGGTGGTGAAAGGAAAGCCTGATGCTGTAAAGATTTTTTCTCCATAGGAACCTGGAATGTAAGATCCATGAATCAAGGCAAGCTGGCATGGTCAAACAAGAGATGACAAGACTGAACATTGACATCTTAGGAATTAGCAAGGGAGGAGCTGACGTCGCTACGGTATGGACGGAAGATCCTGGGGCTCCAGGATCACTGCCGATATCCCCATTGCTGGACGGTCCTTTTGGGACCTCACAGTCCCGTTGAGACTGTGATAGTGGAGGGCACATCCTGTTGATCCCAGGGACATCACAAACTCCCTGGTTGATCCAGGAGAAGCCCTTTTTTCTGGCAGTGGGGCAGCAGCCATTGCAACTGCTGAAGTTGAGACAGCTCCGGAACAGAAGAAGATAGGAAGGAAGTGTGTCGAATCAGTGAGAAATTTTTAACCATAATCTATATAATGAGAGCACCCTGAGATTGAAAGAAAGATTAAATAGAAGACAGAACAAATTTAAGTGGCAGAATTAAGCTTGAGTCTAAAGTATTTTATTTATTTATTTTTAAAAAAACTTGCTGCATTTGTGGTTTCTTTTTAACCTGGAGTGGACTGGTTTGGATTGCAGATTTGTCTATTGCATTTTAAAATATTAGTGCCTTTTTATAATAATTCATTTTTGCTTTTGTTTTTCCTATTTTGTATTTTTTTTCCTTTCTGGTCATCTTGATTTTTTAAAAGTTTATTGAATATAGCAGGGGAAGAAGAGGAGAGTATGTAACACTGCCATCTAGTGGATTGGATCTTTGTATCTTTTTGTTGACAAAAGAAGTAACAACTGTGTTATATTGTTGCAATTCAAGGACTCTGAGCCCTTTCATAGATAACATAGTTGGAAGAACATCAAAGAACATTTAAAGCTACCAGTAGAATTGTTTATTCAGGTGTTCCTTGGGAAACTATCAAAGACAGGAGCCTGTTGAATGAAAAGGATCTTTCAGTGACTTTAGAAGAGAAGAGTAAATAATATTTGGAACTTAAACAAAGGGGGGGGGGTTGGACTTTATATAGAAGTGATTCCCATTTGGACATTTTCTCTTTCTTTCTCTTTTTTTTTCATTTTTTACTTCTTTCATTTCATAAGTGATAGCTCTCTGTACTCTTCCCCTGTGTAAGTATTATTATTTTGATTATGAGTTGATGGAGGATTTTTAACTTTTTCTTTTTTTTCCTTTTTACTGTGTATTTTTTTTTATTGAATTGGATTAAGGTATGCAAGTGCCTGAAGACTGCTCCTCTGCTGTTTAATGGTTTTTCGTTTTTCTTCTTTTCTTCTTTTTTGAGTTTGGTTGTTTTTTATTGATATTTGAAGTAATACTTGCTTCATCCACAATTGGATTAAGGTACAGAAGAACCTGAAGAATATTTTTTTCTTTTTTCTTTCTTTTTTCCTTTTTCTCTTCTTTTTTCTATTATTAGTTTAAAGCCTTTGTGACCACTCCACAGGATGAGTAGAAAAGTAGCGACTGTTGGCTCTTCTATAACTATGCCCTCTTCTTCACCATCAGGAGGACAGCAATCCATACAGACGGTGTAACAACAGCAGGAGAAGGAAAAGGAGAAGGAAAAGGAGATGGCATTACAGATGATATTACAAGTAGTTCAGAAGATTGAACAAAGAACAGAGAAGACAGATGAGAAAGTGGAGAACATACAACAAATGATGTTGCAATATGAAGATAGACTCCAAAAAATTGAGGAAAAGGAAGAGCAAAGAGAGAAAAAAAATCAGAGACATTGATACTAGATTGGATGAAGTTGAAAGGGATAAGAATGGCCTAATTGAATGGGAGATGGATAGTTCAGAATTTTATCTTAGATTTCAAAATATAGAAGAAGAAAAGGGAGAAAATTTGGCGGAGGTGATGATAGAAATTTTAGCAGATGCATTAGAAATCACTAAAGAAAAGATGATGGATGGCATTGATGAGATATTTCGAGTTTACACAAGATATGCAATGTGTAATAAACTACCACATGAAGTTCATATAAGGTTTACTAAGAAAGCAATTAAAACACAAATATTGCAGGTGGCTAGAGAAAAAACATTGAAATACAAGGAGAAAGAAGTTGTGGTTCTGAAGCAAATACTGAAAAGAGTGAGAGAGACGAGGAGAGAATATAAATTCTTGACTAAAATATTACTTCAAAAAGGTGTGAATTATAGATGGCTGATACCAGAAGGATTAGTCTTAACGTGGCAACAGCAAAGATACAGACTTGATACAATGGATAAAGCTAAAGCATTTTATGCAGAATTTCTCAGAGAGAAAAAAATGGAATCCAAAAAGGCGGAGCAAAGAGTAGAACTTCAAGAAGAAGACTTAGTAATGATTGAAAAAGCAGAAGGAGCAGTAGGGAGTATTGTGGAATACAAAGAACAACATGAGCCAGATCTACTAGAGCAGCAAATCTTTCTTATAAAATATGAACATGGAAGAGAAAAAATTGATTTCAATAAATATAAATGGACTTAATTTAGCTATTAAAAGAAGAAAAGTATTTCATAAATTAGAGAAATTAAAGTTTGATATAATCTGTTTGCAAGAACAGTTGCAAGAAGTACACATTAAAAAATAACATGAACAGTTACTGGTGCAGCCAAAACTAGGGAAAATTTTTACTTCATTATCACAATATAAGAAAAGGGGAATTGTCCTATACATTAGAAATACAATCCAAGTGGAGCAAATATATGCAGATGATGAGGGAAGAATTCTGATGGTGGAAATAATAGATAATAACATGAAAATAATTTGAATAGCGATATATGCTCCAAATAACAATCAAGATGACTTCTATAAAAAGCTACATAAGAAAATAATTGAACTGGACTATGAAAATATTTGCATGATGGGAGACTTCAATGATATAGGGAATGAGAAATTAGACTATAAAACACACAAAGCAATAAAACACAGTAGAAAGACTCTGCTGAAATCTTTTTTTAAGATGACAAAGGAAATAAATCTAAAAGATACCTGGAGAGAAAGAAATGCAAAAAAATAGACAATATACCTTCTATTCTGACAGACACTTATCTTGGTCTAGACTAGATATGATTTGGATAACAATGGACCTGACTTCGAATATAGAAGAAATTGAAATAGAAGCAAATACCTGGGCAGATCATAACCCTGTGACAGTGAAATGGAAAGGACAAAGAAGAAGACCCAGATGGACTTTAAATAATACTATATTAAAAGAAAAAGATTTTGTACAGAAAATGGAGAAAAAAATGGTTTTTTTTTTAAAGAGGACACATCGATGCAAAATAATTGGGATACAATGAAAGCCTATGCCAGAGGTCTGATAATGGATTATACAAGAAAAAGAAATAATAAGAAAAGACAAGCCTATAAAATATTAGAAGATGATTATAAGAGATTTGAAAAGGAACTTCAGAAATCCCCACAAAAGAAAGATATTAAAATAAAAATGGTCACAATAAAACATAAAATGGGATTAATGGAGAAAGAAGACTTAGCACAAAAAATTAGAAGTGCTAAACAGAATTATTTTGAAGATGCTAATAAACCAGGTAGATGGTTAGCATATAAATTGAAAAAAGAAAGACAATCAAGAAAAATAACGCAGCTAATGGATGATCAAGGATAAATTAGATTTGGGAATAAAGAGAAGGAAGAAATTAACTATTGTTAATTGTTAATTGCTAACTATTGTCCAGTCTCCAACCTTCATTTTATTGCAGTATCTGGATGAAGCTGTCTATCTAGATCCACTCCAGTGCGGCTTCAGGCCTGGGCACAGCACGGAAATGGCATTGGTTGCATTGGTGGATGATCTCTGGAGGGCTCGGGATAGGGGTTGTTCCTCTATCCCGTTAGATCTCTCAGCGGCTTTTGATACCATCAACCATGGTATCATGTTGCACTGGTTGGAGGGGTTGGGGGTCTTGGGAGTGGGGGACACCATTTTGCAGTGGTTCTCCTCCTATCTCTCTGACCGGTCGCAATCTGTGTCGGTAGGGGGGCAGTGGTTGACCCCGAGGCGCCATGTTTGTGGGGTGCCGCAAGGGTCGGTCCTCTCGTCCCTTCTGTTCAACATTTATGTAAAGCCGCTGGGTGAGATCATCCGTGGTTTGGGGTGGAGTTCCATCAGTATGCTGATGACACTCAGCTGTACATCTCCACCCCAGGCCACCCCAACAATGCCCTTGAAGTGATGTCCCGGTGCCGATGCCCTTGAAGTGATGTCCCGGTGCCTGGAGGCCGTGCGGGCCTGGATGGGGAGAAACAGGCTCTGACTCAACTCTTCCAAGACCGAGTGGCTGTGGCTTCCAGTGTCCCGATATAGCCAGCTGGTGCCATCACTGGTTATTGGGGGCGAATCACTGGCCCCCATGGAGAGGGCTCGCAACTTGAGCATCCTCCTGGATGCACAGCTGTCTTTAGAAGAGCATATGGTGGCTGTGGCCAGGGGGGCTTTTTATCAGGTCCGCCTGATAAGCCAGCAGCCCTTTATGGATTGGGATTCCCTATGCACGGTCACTCAGGCACTCATCACTTCCCGCCTGGACTACTGCAATGCTCTCTACATTGGGCTCCCCTTGGGGTGCACCCAGAGGCCCCAGTTGGTCCAGAATGCAGCCGAGCAGGGGATTATGGGAGCGATGGGGTGCTCTCATGTGACACCTCTCCTGCGCGAGCTGCACTGGCTTCGGGTGGTCTTCCGGGTGCACCTCAAGATGTTGGTGACCACCTTTAAAGCGCTCCATGGCTTAGAGCCGGGGTATCTACGAGACAGCCTTCTGCTGCCAATAGCCTCCCACCGGCCAGTTCGCTCACACAGAGAGGGCCTCCTCAGGGTGCCATTGGCCAGACAATGTCAGCTGGCGACCCCCAGGGGGAGAGCCTTCTCTGTGGCAGCACCTGCCCTCTGGAATGACCTACCCCCAGAGATACGCATGATACCAGACCTCCGGACTTTTCGTCAGGCCCTGAAAACGCATCTATTTCATCTAGCCGGGTTGGCTTGATCCCATCCTTTCCGTTTTAATTTGAAATTGGTTTTAACTGGGTTGTTTTAAATTGAGGGCCAAAATTATTTAATGTCTTTTAAACTGTTTTTTAAATTTTATATGTTATGTTTTATTTCGGCTGTTCACTGTCCTGAGTCCTGTTGGAGAAGGGCGGTATAAAAATAAAATAAAATAAAAATAAATAAATAAATAAATAAATAAATAAATAAATAAATAAATAAATAAGTCTATGCCCCAACCACTGGTGCTGAAGAGGATGAAGTTGACCAGTTCTATGAAGCCCTAAAGCACCTTATAGAACTAATACCAAAAAATGATGTCCTTATCATCATGGGGAATTGGAATGCTAAAGTAGGAAGCCAAAAGTTAACTGGAATAACAGGCAAGTTTGGCCTTGGAATACAAAATGAAGCAGGGCACAGGCTGATAGAATTCTGTCAAGATAATATGATGTTCATAGCAATCACTCTTTTCCAACAACCCGAGAAACGACTCTACATATCACCAGATGGTCAACACAGAAATCAGATTGACTATGTGCTCTGCAGCCAAAGATGGAGAAGCTCTATACAATCAGTAAAAACAAGACCAGGAGCTGACTGTGGCTCAGTTCATGAGCTTCTCGTTGCAAAATTTAGACTTAAATTGAAGAAAGTAGGGAAAAGCACTAGGCTGAGCCAGGCTAAGATTCGATATTGGGATAAAACTCAAATATTAGAAATCCAAATCTTTGGTCAAGACAGAAGTGCCTCTTACGTGCCAAGGTGCTGAGATGACAAACGGTATTTGACGTAGGTACAGAATTGTAAAAGGGCAAACAGACCCTATACAGATACATCCTGTTGTTTAATGTTTATTACACCCCAAATGTCATGTATATCCTAGAGAAGAAATACTGCTTCCCTTACTGTCCTCTTTACTGCTCTTAAGGCGCCTTTGAGCCCCTTATCTCCTCTTTTATTATGTCTTGAGCTCCGGAGCTGAGGACCTGAGCCTGTGGGAAAAGGGCTGTTATGTCTTTTCTAGAGATAGATTAAAGGGTAACCTCTACGTGTGAAATGTCTCACTCTTCGTAATAACTTTGCCTTTATATTGTATAAATATCTGGCCGAAAGTGGCCATCATTGTTCAGACCCTTTGCTTGTCTTTGGACTGTTTGAACCGTACACAATAAACTCTTTCCTGCATTGAAGAGCTTGGCCTAGTTTCCGTCTTTTCTCCTTCAACAGCTGGCGACTCCGCCGGGACTAGGTGCAAGGCGATATTTCGCTGAGGGCCGTTTCGACCCCTCGGGACCATCATGAGGTTGCTCCTGAACATTCTCCAGGCGCCATGGAGATACGTCTCCGGGAGACAGCAGCGATAGCCCTATGGGACCGACGGAGCTCTGATCGAGTCTAAGAACCCTGCAGTGCAGGAAAGGTGGTCTGAACAAATTCCTGGCCAGGAATCTACGGAGTGGAAGCGTTTTTAAGTGAGTATATTGTAAAAGAATTGTACCTGCCTCATTTGAAGGCAGAAGAAGGGACTTGATCACTGCCTTGGACTCGGGGTTGGCTACCCTAACAAAGTCCATGTCAGGTTGTGTGGGTGGTTAAGCCATCGCATTTCTTGCTAGTGGCCGTGAGTTCCGGGGCTACAAGTCGGCGGCAGTGTGATAGAATGGGAGGGGCTCAGAACATGCTGAATACTCCATTGGCATGCATGTTAAAAGGTTTTGACAAGTATTTTAGCAACCCTTCCTATCCGAAAGGATCAAAGGAGCGATTAAAATTTTTATGTAAGCATGTGTGGCCATTATTGGGGACAGGGTGGCCCCCTCAGGGATCACTAAGGGAGGAAACGGTGGATAAGTTGTGGGGGGTGATTGTAGTGAATCGGGATAAATATTTCGATCAATTTCAATACATTGATCAATGGGCGAGAGCCCTAACAGAAAAAGCTGAAGATTTGCTGCAGTGTCAGGCTGAAATGGTCAGGTTATGTGTATCCAGATCTGGTGGAAAGATTAAAGGGAGGAGAAGTGAGCAAGGAAAAACTCAGGCAGAAAGAGCAAAGGAATATCCAAGAAGGAGAAAAGTATTGACAGAGGACGTGGAGGTAGTTAGACACCCCCCCCGTATGCTCCATTGTGGCAGCCCCCAGCGCAGCAGCAGCCCCCAGCACAGCAACCGCCCCCAGCGCAGCCCCTAGACCAACAGTAGCAGCTGCAGGGAGCTGTAGGAGGAGAGGGAGGTGGAAATCAGAGATGCATGAGCGATCCTGGGGCTAGACCAAAAGTTAGGAAAAGTTCCCCGCTGGAAGAAGGTAGTCAGAGTGAAGGAGAAGATCAGGATGATAAGGGGTTAAAGGAAGCAACAGGAGAAGAGCAGGTGGGGGTGCAAACTCGGCTGGTGGCAGCTAAATTGAAGGCTAGCAAGCAAGAAGTTACAGCACCTTTACGCCAGGTGGATCAGATAATAGTAAACCAGCAAGGGCAGATGGAACGTCAGCCCCTTTTTGTAGAGAATCCATAGCACGCAGCATACACGAGCAGTCACCCTTCCAAACTGTGGCCAAAGCTTTACCAGCTTTGTCAGCAAACATGCCACGCTCTGCTGCTTATGAGCTACAGAAAGAGCAAAGGACATCAGAGGGGAGATTATAAGGTAGCTATGGGGAATAGAGCAGCTGATGTAGAAGCAAGGGAAGTGGCAAAGCAAGAGGGACCACTGCCCGACTTGTCTGTTTGTGTAGCAATGGATTTAGGGGTTATATCCCCTGAAATCAAACCAACATATACGCAACAGGAAAGTGTGAAAGCAGTGACAGATTTGAAAGCTCAGGTTGAAGATGGGTGGTATGTATTACCAGACAGGAGGATTTTCGTACCAGCCACAATGGCATGGACACTAGCGCGCCTAGCCCATGAAACAACACACATGGGTAAAACGGCTTTAGAACTAGCATTAGGAAGGGATTACTATATTAATGGGCTGACTGGAGTTGCTGCTGGGATGGTTGCAAAGTGTGTTACATGTGCCAAGGTTAACCCAAGGCAAGGGCCCTTACTGCCCCCTGGTGCCATACCCTGGTCATACATCCCCATGGATTATATTATGATAGACTTTACTGATATGCCTAGATGTGGATTGTTTAAAGCTCTGTTAATTATGGTGGATATGTATACAGGGTGGCCTGAGGCTTTTCCAACGAAGACCAAGCAGGCACGGGAGGTGGCAAGACTATTACTAAAAAAGATAATTCCCAAATTTGGAATTCCCAGTTATATCTCATCAGACAATGGTCCTGAGTTTGTTCATCATATTAATCAGGCAGTTGCAACGGCGGTAGGGATAAAGTGGCGGTTTCACAGTGCATTTGGCCAGAATCAGATAGATGTGTAGAAAGAATGAACAGGACTCTTAAGGAAAGAATTACTAAGATTTGTACAGATAGTCATTTAAAGTGGTCTGATGCTTTACCACTAGCTTTGTATGCAATCAGAAGCTCGCCAAGGGGCCAACACAAGTTATCTCCATATGAGTTAATGTATGGACGACCGCCAGGGTTGTTAAGAAGGAACTTGGCTGGGTGGCCGGATTTGGGGCATAAGGGGGGAGTTTGGAATATGGAAATGGTACAAGAACTTAATAAGCAAGTTGAGAGGCTCCAGCAATATGTGATGGAACAAGTGCCCCCCCGGTTAGTAACCTATTGTCACCCATTTAAACCAGGGGATCAAGTATGGGTCAAACATTGGAAGAAGGAGCCACTGGAAGGACGATGGAAAGGACCTTTTACCGTTATTATGACTTCTCCCCTTGCTATTAAGATTGCAGAATCAAAGTCGTGGATTCATTGGACACAAGTCGAGGCGGCGGCAGAATCTGGCTGGGAAGTGACCCTGGATAAATAAAATCCCACTAAGCTAACATTCAAGCGTGCTTAAAGACAGCTTTTTCTATTTTACATATAGGATACTTGGAGCTGTGACCAATTGTCAGGACCCACAACAGATCAAGAGAGTGGACTGGATACCTGGGTTGGCACATTATTTTGGAGGCTGATTAAAGACAAGCGGCTGAAGAACAAGGATCCATGTGGGAGGAGAGTTGGATGTGGGCGTGTTGGGGATTGGGGGTATTGGTCCTGTCGATTATTGTGTTTTACAGGTATAAACAGTGGTTTTGTGGACAACCAAAGAGCATCGAGGCACCAGCTACTCCAATCCCTAACTGCCTGGATCTTCTTCTGAACACCCACATAGTATAAATTGTCTGCTTACCAAAGAAATACTGGTTGTGAAGGCAGTATTGTGAAATACTGGAGGTGGAAGGTGATTCTCGAATGTACCAAAATTTTTGTCTTTCCAATGTGTTGGTTTTGTAATTGTGGATGTGAGTGTTGTTGTTGCGCTCATTGTATAGATTGTGTTTTATGCACAGGGTGTTTGATTGTGTGTGACATAAAGATCATAGAAGATGTGCTAGAGCACTATTTGGTGATAGGTTTGGAAACATCTTATTATACACTTAAGACTAGCCCCACTATTGAGATAGCATTGAGAGATCGGAATAAAAAGGACTGGGAGGATGCAGAACATGGTGATTGTTGGACTGGGATTATGGATAAGTGGATGGGTAGTGGGACTATGAAGTGAGTCAGATATTCCCAGGATAGAAGCAACAAGCAAGGAGAATTGTGACCCGTGCATACGCACAACAAAACCTGATGGGTGTAAGGAACACACACCCTGAACCTGTCAAGTAAACAATACCATATATCACATGTGTATACTAAAGGATAAGGTGCAGTGCTATAACCCAGCAGAAGCCAAACAAATAACTACTTATGAAATGTCAATATACACAACAGAATGTGGGAGAGAAGAACTTTTGAACAGGACAGAATTTAGGAAGTTGGGGAATCCAGTAGAGATAACATTTGATGCCTGTTTAGCTATTAATCGTAACTGTGATGTCTGGAAGTCAACATGTGGGACATTAGAATGGGAAAGAAGTTATATGTTGGACAAAAAGTATATGTGCCGAAAGCAGGGAGAATGCAGTGATCGAAGCACATATAGTTATTTTCCATATTGGTCGGATCATGTGACTCCCGGGATGTTGCAACTGTCATAATTTGGTCATATCATCATGGGGATGCTGCAGCAGTTGTAAGTGTGAAAAATGGTCATATGTGACTTTTTTCAGTGCCGTTGTAACTTGAACGGTCACTAAACAAACTGTTTTAAGTTTGAGGGCATGTGGATGGATGCAGACGGAAAGTTGGGGACCTCCCTTGGTGGAAAGGTGGCTTCGTTCCATCCTCCTTTGGCATTGGTCGCGCTGGCCTCATGGCCGTGGCGATGTCTTCGGACACCGCGGGTGATTGGACTTGCAAACGGTGATTACGCTACCACCTATACTTTGGGGGTGACTTGAACATAGGTGCAAGGAGGATCTTTACACTGGTCCAGGGTCAAGAATCTGTGATCCTCTCTAATGTGGAACCTATCAGCCCAGATTTAAGAAGTGGCCTCAAGTCCATGCTTTTGACAGCCCGTTCCGGGGTTGGTTTCCATGGAGGGCGACGTTAGCCTCGGCTCTTACTCCACCGCTGGGGCCGAGGGTTCTTCCTCGGCCTGAGCTGGATGTTTCTAGGTTGTGCCTGTCCTCGGTTTTTCTCCGGTAATGCACAGCACCGGATTGTTGCCTCTACAAGTCATAGGCGGCTCAGGTATGGACGGTAACACTCTTAGGCAGGAACTCAGTGGATGCCAAGTATCCATTTGGTGTTGGTCACACGGGCACACCCATTGCTTGCTGCCCATTCATGCCTTGAGTTGTGAGGCCATCTTATGGGTGGTGCAGACGGCCTTTTGAACTCACCTCAGCGCGGGACTGTTTTCCCTGGATTCTGGGCACGTGTTGGTGCGGTCATTCGTTGTTCGGGCAAGGTCGCGTCAGTCATCAGTCTCCTCCTTCGCCTAGTCGATGGTTCTCCCCTTGGATTGTAGACGTCTAGGTGTCTTACTTCCTCAGCCAATCTGGTCACGGCAGGTGGCCTGGGCTCCAGCCGACAGCGGCATCAACATAGGCTTCGGTGGCATGCCTGCCTCAGTGGCTCAGTAATTGAGATACCTAGCTGATTCTTAAGACAGATCAGTGGTTTCTCTTCTTTGCCCCCCTGGTACAGGTTTCCTGCTCTGGCAGGGGATTGGTCTGGAGGAAGTCCAGGTGCTTCCCACCACGTTGACGGCCAATCTCTCTCGATGTAACAAGGTGAGGATGTTGGTCCAGAGCCTTCCAGCCCTGCCTCTCCTCCTTGTTTCTGGGCTGTCTACCTCTTGGGCATGCGCTTCGAGCTCCTCGCTGGATAGGGGTACTTGGGAACCTGCCGAGGCCAGTTGTTTCCATTTCCTTGATGAGAGTGCACTCTGGTGCGGATCTCCAGCACATCTGGGACAAAGGCCTTCCTCTCTTGTCTTTACGGGAGTTAAAGAGTTCCCTTTACTCGCCTCACTATGTATGTGGTTACCGTATATTCGATGGTTGGTACTTGATACCTGATTAGCTCCCGTCGGACTGCAGATTGCCAGTGGTATTCGTCTTTGGTTTCCACTTCACATTTAGTCTTCCCTCGTTATCTCGGTCAGTCAGTAACCATTCTGGTGCCATGTGTAGTGAGTAGACTGATTTCTTCATCACCATTTTGGTTGTGGCATGAATTCGGTGGTACGGAACTTTGGTCCTTCCTGGGTACAGGTCTCCTACCATCGTCGCTGTCAGTTCTCTTTCCCCTTGTTGGCCTATGGGTCATCCACATTCCAACCTTCTGTGGCTATCCTCTATTTCTTTGTCAACTGGGGTTCCTTTGGGCTCCTTCAGGGACCGTGCCTTGAGGTCCATGCATTACCATCTCCCTGGCAGGGGAACAGCCGCCCATGCTACCCTTTCTGACAGGCGACCGCCAGGTTCATTAGGACCCTCGATCTGGACACAGGGGGCAGTGTTCCTTCTCCAAGTTGGTTCGGTTACCCCTCTGACTGTCTAGGAGGGGTTCTGATTGTTGTTGTTGTCCACAGTGTTGGCTAGACTATTCATTCCGATGGCCTACCATTGGTATTTATTGTACTACCTTGGACCGGGAAGCAGCTACAGCTAGTGTTCAGACCAATTGGTCCCTACTGGGGCTCAGGGGCTGGTCACTTCCAAATTGGTGGATGGCCGCATATCCTGCGCCCTTTCAGGGATGTATCCATGTTCCTCGGTCTACCGGGAATGGGTCCCGGTTAATCACCTCTCCAGTCTGGAGTGTCTTCGTCATCCCGTACCCTTGGGGGATTTCGGACATGCTGTGGCCTTGTTCCTTCCAACCCTGTCTCAGGGCCAGCTGGTGTTGCCGTCTGGAACTGTGGCCACAATGGTTTGGGGGTCTTTTCCCCGTGGGGGATGGCGTTCCTCTCATTTCAGGTCTCCTCGGAAGCACCATGGAGAGTCAGTGGCCGGGGATGGTAGGTCCTTGAGGAAGGGGATCTTTGCTCATCGACAGGATTCCGGCTTCCTGTGCCCCCGGCCTTCCGGATTTCCTTTGGACATAAACTGGCTGGTGGCCCAGCCGTGCCGATTGCTTCTCTGCTGCTGCTGTCGGTCCCAAAGGTTGGTATGGCGGTTTGGTCTCACTCCTTCCGACATTCCACTGTTATTGCGGGTGTGGGCTGCCTCTCGCTGACCCAATGTCGGTAGCGAGTAGTAGAGTTCGGACCAGACTTCTTCCCTCCCATATGACTGACCAGCTTTGGTAAGTCCCACTCCTGGATGATCTTTCCCGATATGCTGGAGAATGGGCGTTGGTCCTATCTGATATGCCCTTTCTCAGCATGAGGGGAAGATCATCCAGCCCCATCCTGATTGACCATCTGGTCCGTAGTCCGGGGGAGGGGCTTCTGTTTTTTGCAGGTGGTGAGTCTCAACCTTGCTATGCCTTCGTCGAACTGGGGAGAGCCCAGGCAGCAGTAGGCGTTGCCAAGAAAGTTTGACTCGGTTTCCAAGAAGAGAAGCTGAGCACTACCCACTCCTGGACGATCTTCCCCTCATGCTGAGAAAGGGCATATCAGGTAGGACCAACGCCCATTCTATCGACAGTTCATCCCCTCATTTGCAAAAATTGCCTTACCAATTACTAATCTTCTGAAAACAAAAGGAAAGGAGAAGCCAAAACCCTCCCGGCCTCCCCAGTGGACTATGGACTGTCAGGCGCCTTTTGAGAAACTGAAACTACTGTTTGCTGCTGAACCGGTCCTTAAGCATTCCGACATGGAAGCCCCGTTTGTTGTTCAGGCTGACACCAGTGATGTGGCCATCGGAGCAGTGTTACTCCAAGCAAATGCAGAGGGGAAATTGCAACCCTGTGCCTATACCTCTTGGAAATTGTCGGAGACTGAGAGGAGATGAGCCATATGGTAGAAGGAGGTGTTTGCTGTTCATTGGGTGTTGTTAACGTGGAGGCATTTCCTTGAAGGGGTGAAGCACCCTTTTGAGGTGTAGACTGATCACAAAAACTTAGAGGCTTTGAAGACACCACAAAAACTGTTGCCTAAGCAAGTCCGCTGGGCTCAACACTTTAAGCGATTTAATTTCTCCCTGTGATACCTTCCTGGAGGGAAGAACTTTATGGCAGATGCCCTTTCGAGACTGTCTCAATACAATAGCATTAGAGAGGAAGTAATTCATCTGATTATCCCCTCAAAACAGCTGGTGGCACCAGTGGTTACCTGAGCCCAGGCAAAAGTAAATCCAACCTTGTCTGGTGACTTGAGCAAGCAGTTGAAAGAAGCACTAAAAACTGATGAGTGGTTTTTAGCCCACTCCAATGAGTGTACACTTCGAGAAGGCCTCGCCTGGGTGGGAGCCAAATTGTATGTCCCTGACAGTTTGAAAGGGACAGCATTACAATACGCCCATGATGCTAAAATCGCTGGGCATTTTGGTTTCGTGAAGACATTACACTTAGTTAAATGACAATTCTGGTGGCCAGTGCTGAAGAAAGACATAGAAGCATATGTGGCGAGCTGCCCCATCTGTGCTTCAGCAAAGAGGCCTTCTGGGAAACCACCTGGGCTGCTTCAGAGTGTTGACAGGCCGGGAGCCCCCTGGAAGGAAATCTCTATGGATTTTTTTGTTGAATTGCCCGAAAGTGGAGGGAATACAGTCATTTGGGTGGTTACTGATTTGTTTTCTAAACAAGTGCATTTTATCCCATGTCCCAAGATCCCTTCTGCTAAAACTCTTGCAAAGTTGTTTGTCCAACATGTATACAGATTACATGGGGCTCCAGAGCGAATAATTTCAGACAGAGGGGTCCAGTTCACCTCCCACTTTTGGAAAGAGTTCCTAGGGTTGTTAGGCTCTGCCCAGGGGTTAAGCTCCGCCCACCACCCTCAGACCAATGGGGCTTGTGAGAGAACTAACTCGGTGTTAGAACAATACCTTAGATGTTACATAAACTATCAGCAAGATAACTGGGCAGACTTACTGCCATTTTCCGAGGTCACCTATAATAATTCTATACACAGCAGTACTGGGTTTACTTCCTTTAAGGTAGCTTCCGGCCAAGATTTTGTGCCCACCCTGGAGTTACCTCAGGAGAACCCACAGATACCTTCTTTGGCTGAATGGATTGAACAATTACGTGGTACTTGGTCAGTAACACAAAAGACCCTGGACGAGGCTCACCAAGCTCATAAAGTCCAAGCTGATAAGAAAAGACTGCAGGATTGGGATTATAAAATAGGAGATAAGGTTTTCCTTTCCACCAAGTACTTGCAAACTATCCAAAAGTCAAAAAAACTTGGGCCCAAATATGTGGGTTCTTTTCCTATCGTCCACATAATTAACCCAGTTACGGTGCAATTAGAGTTACCCAAAAACTTGCGAAGGATTCATCCGGTATTTCATGTCAGCCTGCTGAAACCAGAGTGTTCATCCCCTTTGCATCTGGACCAAGAACCTCCTTCTGTCCCCATACTAATTGAAGGGGAACAGCATTTTGAAGTCAAAGAAATATTGGATTCCAGAAAACATTGCAGTAAGGTGTAGTACTTGGTGGCCTGGAAACATTTCCCGTTAGCTCAAGCTGAATGGGCAAATAAACGAGATGTTCGGGCTCCAAAACAGTGCAATTATTTTATTCCAAATATCCTGATAAGCCTTAATCTTGATGCTATTGTCATGTTCCTGGTTCTGTAATTATCTATTTTCTCTTATTCTGGTTTTCTTGTAGGACTAATGTCTCTTCTGCAGGAGAGCCAAATGTCAGCCTCCGCTTTTTCATTGCTTGCTTGCTTGGCTGCCATTGTAATGGGGGGAGGGGGGAGCTATTGGAATGTCTGGGAAGGGGGAAGTGAGCTGGTGGAGAAGAGAAGAGAAAGTTTTCTTCAGTGTTTTCTTTGATGCTGATACCTACTCAAGATCAACCATCGCGGCATAGCAGAAGGATGGCACCATCGGACGCTGCACCCCACATGACACCTGGGGGGAATGTGGATTGGATAATCCAGGCTGGACAGTTGGAGGAAGGGTTTGGGAATGCTTTCTATATGTAATTTTCACGCCTATTGCCTCAGACCTTGCTTTTTTTTGGTTGCATTCAGTTCATACTCAGTAAAAGAACCTTTCTCTATGAAAATGGAGTCGAGGTTTTTCTTTCTTGAGTATTGAAAGGAGGCACACCTGACACCTATATGTGGGTCAAGAAGCAACAGTGAGAACTGGACACAGAACCACTGATTGGTTCAAAATTGAGGAAGGAGTCCAGCAAGGCTGTATACTGTCACCCTGCCTATTTAACTTATATGCAGAGCACATCATGAGAAAGGCAAGGCTAGATGAATCAAAAGTTGGAATTAAGATTGCCAGGAGAAATATCAACATATCTGCATATCAGATATGCAGATGATACCACTCTAATGGCAGAAAGCAAAGAGGAACTAAAGTGCCTCTTGATGTGGGTGAAGAAGGAGAGTGTAAAAGTTGGCTTGAAACTCAACATTGAGAAAACTAAGATCATGGCATCCAGCCCTCTCAATTCCTGGCAAATAGATGGGGGAAGAAATGGAGGTAGTGACAGATATTATTTTCCTGGGCTCCAAGATCACTGCAGATGGAGACTGCAGCCAAGAAATTAAAAAAAGCTTGCTCCTGGGGAGGAAAGCTATGGCAAAACTAGACAGAGTACTAAAAAGCAGAGACATCACCCTGCCAACAAAAGTGTGTATAGTCAAGGCTATGGTTTTCCCGGTTGCAAAGTATGGCTGTGAAACCATAACAGAAAGGCTGAGCACCAAAAAATTGAGGCCTTTGAACTATGTTGCTGGAGAAGACTCCTGCGAGTCTCTTGGACTGCAAGGGGATCATACCGGTCAGTGCTAGAGGAGATCAACCCTGACTGCTCTTTAGATGGCCAAGTCCTAAAGATGAAACTCAAATATTTTGGCCACCTAATGAGAAGGAAGGACTCACTGGAGAAGAACCTAATGCTGGGAAAGATTGAGGGCAAAAGAAGAATGGGACGACAGAGACTAAGGTGGCTGGATGGAGTCACTGAAGCAGTAAGCGTGAGCTTAAATGGACTCCAGAGGATGGTAGAGGACAGGAAGGCCTGGAGGAACATTGTCCATGGGGTCATGATGGGTCGGACACAACTTTGCAACTAACAACAACAACAAACCTTACAGGGTGGGTGACAAGGTCTACCTCTTCACCAGATTTCTGAAATCCTTGTAGCCATCAAAAAAGCTAGCTCCTAAGTACATTGGTCCTTTTTCCATCACCTGCGTAATTAACCCTGTCATGGTGGAACTACAACTTCCTAAGTCATTATGACAAGTCCATCCAGTTTTCCATTGTCATCTGCTAAAGCCTGAGGTCACCTTTAACCTCCGTCCTGCTCCTTCCCCTGCTCCACCGCCTATTTTGGTCAAAGGTGAACAACATTTTGAGGTTCAGGCTATCCTGGACTCTAGGAAATTCCATGGGGCCACACAGTACCTTGTGGTTTGGAAACACCTCCCTTTCTTATAGAACAAATAGGTTCACAAAAACATGTACATGCTCCAAAATTGATACATTTATTTCATCACTTGTATCCTGACAAACCTGATTGTATACTTCGTTGTCTCCCCTTTCCTATTTCCACTTCCTTTAGGTGGACTTTCCATTTTTCTACGGGGGGGCGGCATGTGAGGTCCCATAGATAGGGACGCGGTCATTCTGGTGGGAGCGGGGAGGCTTAGTGGGATCTTTGTATGGTGTTTCTATTTCTATTTCTTGCTTTGGTTTGCGGTAACTTTTGGGACCTTGGAAGGGAGAGAGGAATGAGCCTTGAGCAGCTGTCTTATCTCGTCTCTGGAAGAGAGCAGCAGCATTGCCTTGGAGACTGCTGTTTATCACCTTACTGGCCTGTGCTTCTCATAACATCTTCACACAAGGGATTGGCTTGACGATGTATTGGATTTTGGGAGGGGCTCTGTCTGCACTGGTTTAAACTAACATTTAATGCAGGAAACTTTACTTCCTGCCTAGATCTCTTCCTATCACAACCTTCCAATAAAAGTTTCCTTTTGAAATGGATTTCATTTCAAGAGTTCTGCTTTCTTGAAAAGACTGGTGAGGCAAGACCTTACACCAAAAGACATATTTCACCATCTTTTACTGACAAACCCAAACTTTAAAAATGGAGAAAAACTAAACAATTTGTCTTCCAGTTCTTTTCCCAGCTGCTTTTAGTTATTTCTTTTTGACTGCCTTGTTGCTGGTCTTTTTTGTTTGTATATTATTGTGGCTGGCATTGTATGGCTAACTTATGCTTCTGAGTGCTGCTGGTCTGCTACTTTGGTCATATTGGTGTACTGCTATATTTGGGAAGCTTTCCTGGTGTATCAGAATTTGCTGTCTTTGCTGTCTTAGCCACAAACTGGCATCATTGCTACAGTATGCACAATGCCATACTTTGAGGAAAAGGCTGCTACCTTTTTTTCCCAAAAATATGACCTACCCTGAAAATAAGTCCTAGCCTGATTTTTTGGGGTGGACCTATTATTTACCTACTGTTATATACCATATAGGAAGTAAGGAAGTGAGCTGCAGGCTTCACTCAGGTCCTCCAAATAGGTGGGAAAATACTTGAATCTCATTGGTTAAGCCATCTGGCAGCCCTCTATAAAAGAGGACACTGCCAGGCAAGCAGGTTGTACTGGTCTACTATTAAAGAGCTGTTTTTACTGAAGAACTGTGTCCATCTCTTCTATCACCAAATCTAACACTGGCGACAAAGGTGGGATTGGAAGAAGCACGACAAGTAGACCAGAGTCCCAGCGGAGCAGAAACGCAACCGGCATCGCTCACTTTTGCTTTTTTTTTTTTTTGCTTTTATTTGATTTGTATACTGCCCTACTCTGGAAGGACTCAGGGCGGTGAACAGCCAACAATAAAATACATACATACAAAATTTAAAAAGCAGAAATAAAATTGAATTAAATAGTTTGGCCCAGACAGATTAAAACCCCAATCAATTTAAAACCAATTTAGACTTTAAGTATTAAAGATATTAAAAATATTAAAATATTAAAATAGTTGAAAAAGAGGGAGAAAGTTAGGCCAGGCCCGCCTGATGAAATAAAAAGGTCTTTAGAGTGCGGCGGAAGGTGCGCAGATCCAGGATCCTCCGTATCTCCGGGGGGAGCTTGTTCCAGATAGTAGGTGCCCCTACAGAAAATGCTCTCCCCCTGGGGGCTGCCAGTTGACATTGTTTGGCTGATGGCACCCGTAGGAGCCCCTCTCTATGAGAGCATACCGGCTGGTGGGAGGCTATTGGTGGTAGTAGGCGGTCCCACAAGTACCCAGGTCCTGAGTCATGGAGCGCTTTAAAAGTGGTAACCAAAACCTTGAAGTGCACCCGGAAGACCACCAGGAGCCAGTGCAGCTCGTGCAGGAGGGGTGTTACATGGGAGCACCATGTCACTCCCATTACCACCCGCGCAGCCGCACTCTGTGCCAGTTGGAGCCTCCGGGTGCTCCTCAAGGGGAATCCCATGTAGAGAGCATTACAATAGTCCAGGCGGGAAGTGACGAGGGCATGAGTGACCGTGTGTAAGGAGTCCCAATCCAGAAAGGGACGCAACTGGCAAATCAGGCAAACCTGATGAAAAATCCTCCCAGTCACGGCTGTCAAGTGCTCTTCTAAAGACAGCCGTGAATCCAGGAGGACTCCCAAGTTGAGCGCCCTCTCCGTGGGGGCCAGTGATTCGCCCCCAATAGTCAGTGATGGCACCAACTGACTATATCGGGACATCAGAAACCACAGCCACTCGGTCTTGGATGGGTTGAGCCTGAGCCTATTCCTCCCCATCCAGATCTGCACAGCCTCCAGGCACCAGGACATCACTTCAAGGGCATCATTGGGGTGGTCTGGGGTGGAGATGTACAGCTGAGTGTCATCAGCATACTGGTGGTACTTCACCCCGAAACCATGGATGATCTCGCCCAGCGGCTTCACATAAATATTGAACAGGAAGGGCGAGAGGACCGACCCTTGCGGCACCCCCCATATGAGGGCCTCGGGGTCGACCTCTGCCCCCCTGTCAACACAGACTGCGACCGGTCAGAGAAAAAGGAGGAGAACCACTGCAACACAGTGCCGCCCACCCCTAACTCTTCCAACTGATGCAGCATGATACCATGGTCGATGGTATCAAAAGCTGCTGAGACATCTAACAGGACCAGGACAGAGGAGCACCCTCTGTCCCGAGCCCTCCAGGAATCATCTACCAACATGACCAATGCCGTTTCCGTGCTGTACCCGGGCCTGAAGCCCAACTGGAACGGATCCAGATACGTCATTTCATCCAGGTGCTGGGGGAGCTGTTGCGCAACCACACTCTCAACAACCTTTGCCACAAAGCAAAAGTTGGAGACCGGACGATAGTTTACCAACATTGCTGGGTCCAGGGAAGGCTTCTTGAGGAGAGGCCTCACCACCGCCTCTTTCAAGGCGGCGGGAAAGTCACTCTCACCCAACGAAGCATTTATAATCCCCTGGAGCCAGCTTCGTGTCACCTCCCGGGAAGCCAGCATTAACCAGGAAGGACATGGGTCCAATAAACAAGTGGTGGCGTTTAGTCTGCCCAGAATCCTGTCCATGTCCTCAGGGGTCACAGGATCAAACTCATCCCAGATAACATTCTCAAGACCTGCTCCAGTCCCTCCCACTGAGACTACCCAGTCAGAGTCCAGATCATTCCAAATCTGAGTAATTTTGTCATACAGATACTGAGCAAAATCCTCAGCTCTACCCTCCAAGAGGTCCTCTCGCGCTGCCTGGTGGAGCAGGGAGTGGGTCACCCTAAAGAGGGCAGCCGGGCGGTTATCTGATGATGCAATAAGAGTAGCAAAATAGCTACATTTTGCTGCTTTTATTGCCACTAGGTAATTCCTAATATGGGATCTTACTAGTGTCCAGTCGGATTCAGAAAGACTGGCCCTCCAACTATTCTCTAGGTGTCTTTTCCGGTGCTTCAACTCCCTCAGCTCCTCGGAGAACCAAGGAGCCAATTGAGATTGGCGCGGGGTCAGAGGCCACAAAGGCACAACCCGATCCAGAGCTCCAGCGGCCACCCTATCCCAGGCGGCCACTAGGTCTCCAGTCGAGGCGTGTGCCAGAGCCTCAGGAAATGGCTCAAGCTCCATCTGGAACCTATCAGGTTCCATCAGGCATCTGGGGTGGAACCATCTTGCCGGCTCCACCTCCCTGCGGCGGGGTGCAGCGTTTTGAAGGTCGAGACGAAGGAGAGAGTGATCTGACCATGACAAGGGCTCGGTAACTATATCCCCTATCTCAAGATCACTCAACCACTGTCCAGAGACAAAAACCAGATCCAGCATGTTTCCCCCCATGTGGGTAGGGCCATGAATTAACTGGGTCAGGTCCATAGCTGTCATGGAAGCCATGAACTCCTGAGCCACCTCAGACGTCTCACCCATGGACGGCAGGTTGAAATCCCCCATAACCATAAGCCTGGGGGTGTCAACCGCCACCGCGGTGATGATGTTGAGTAGCTCGGGCAGGGCTGTTTTGCCACGTGGCAGGGAGCCAGGTATGTGATCAGCAGATCCATCTGGACCCCATGACCCCATTTCACAAGAAGGGATTCACAGCCAGCCGTCTGAGGGACAGTGGCCTCCCTCGGTCTCAGACCTTCTTTAATGATAACCGCTACCCCCTGCTGCAGAATCAACTTCTACCAGCATGATGGCTGCATACGCATTCCCTGCTGCATTCAACCCAGCGCTCGACAATTAGGATTCCTATATGAATCGCTTCGAGTGCTTCATGGAGGCGAATGACCTCCTGGGTCTGTCCGACAACCGAAAGAGAGTACTGTTCCTTAGTTACTGCGGAATGGATGTGTTTGACATGGTGAAGGCACTCGTCAAACCAGTTGTGGTTCAAGCGGTACTGTGGGCCACACTACAAACTACACTACGAGCTCATTATGTTCCAGTGCAGTTGAAATTCATACGAAGGCATGAATTCTACCACAGACTGCAGGAAGAAGGGGAATCGGTGAACTATTATGTAGTGGCGCTCAGAAAAGCCACCACATATTGCGAGTTCCGAGAGCTGGAGTATATGTTGTTGGAACAACTCATCAGCGGGGTGAGGGATGCTAGTTTACAATGGCGGTTGTTAGCCAAGCCGGCCCTCACTATACAAATGGCCTTAGACAAGGCCAGAGCAACAGAGAACTCGTAAAAGTTAGCTGCAGCCCTGCAAAGAGTGGGAAACGTGCCAACTTCACACTCAAACACCATAGTGCATCAGGAGAGTGCCGAGCTGATCGAGTCATCGAGAGACGAAGATGACATTTACCGACTCCAAGGCAAAAAGGAAAAAAGCATACCTCGATGCAGATAGAAGACAACCCCTGTGTGCAGGATGTGGAGGGCCTCATTCCAGAGCAGCATGTAGATTTAAAGACACTGTGTGCCAGAGGTGTGACCATAAGGGGCACCTGGCCAGAGCCTGCCATGCAAGCATACCATCTGCATTCAGGGCTAAATCACAACCTGATGCTACTGAAACAGTAGAGAAGAGGAGACCATGACCATAGAAGCCCAAGCAGAAGAAAAGATCTCCTGTGGCTAACAGAGAGACGTACCACACCAACATAAAACAAACAGATTGACAGCAAAAAAGATCCACGTTACCTTCCTGATCGAGGGGACTGAGTGTGAGATGGAAATAGATACAGGGTTGTCTCTGACTATTGTTGCTTGGGACACTATGAAAAAGACAATTCTGGCCTTGAAAAAGAAGGACTTGAGGCCCCAACAAATACAACTAAAAGATTATCAAGGGAACCGTATCCCCGTAATAGGCAGAGGAAAGTTCCGGATGCAATTTAGGGGTTTTTCAGGCCCCTTACAGATCATCGTGGTCGAAGGAGCATTGCCAAGCCTGCTTGGCTTGGACTGGTTCGAGGCCCTGGGCATGGGAGTAACAGAAATAAAGGGGCAAATGTTCTTAATTGGGATAGACACTTACTCTAAGTGGTTAGAGGTAATTCTAATGGCATCGACCACTGCCGAGGCCGTGATTAAGGCACTTAGAAAACTGTTTGCCACACATGGCCTCCCCAATGTACTAGTCTCAGATAATGGCTCACAATTGACAGCAGTCCCATTTGAAACATTTTTAGCTGACTTGGGCATCAAACATGCCCGGTGGCACCATTTCATCCGGCCGGTAATGGGCAGGCCGAATAATTAGTGAGATTTATTAAGGAAGCCTTGGCTAGATTGGGACCGGGGGATTGGCAGACCAGAATTGATAAATTCTTATTAGTATAGCACATTACTCCAAGTGCAGCGACCAACAGAAGCCTCTTGGAACTCCTCATGGGAATGAGATTCCGATCACAATTGGATTGATTGCACCCAAATTACATTGCAGAGACTCCTCCCAATTCAACTGGAAAAACTCATAAATTCGAGATTGGAGACAAGGTTTATGCCCACAATTATGCTGGGTGTGCCCTTTGGATTCCTGGCATGGTAGTAGGAATATCGGGTCCTCGCTCCTATCAAATTGAGTTAGAGGATGGAAGATTGTGGCATTGGCACTTGGACCAACTCCGAGGCTGAAAAAGGGTTAAAAGGGGTAAAACCAGTGCTTGAATGTACAGCATTATTAAACGCAACTTCAGCAAAAGGTAAAAGTTCGGTCCAGTTATCCTGTTGAAAATTAATAAAACATCTTAAATATTTTTCTAGCATCGAGTTCAATCTTTCAGAATTGCCGTTAGTACATGCATGATGTGAGGAGCTAACACAGTACGGGCAAGTGTCTGGATTTAAGATAAATAAGCAAAAAACTATAATAATAGTAAAAAATATGACTACAAGACAAAAAGAAATGCTAGAAAGATTAACGGGATTTGAAATAGTTAAAAAGGTTAAATATTTGGGAGTATGTATCACAGCTTCAAATGTGAAATTATATAATAATAATTAAATAATTATGAATTGTTGTGGCAAAAGGTACAAAAAGAGATTGAAAAATGGAATAAATTACAGCTGTCCCTGTTGGGAAGAATTGCAGCGGTGAAAATGAATATCCTGCCAAAATTTTTATTCTTGTTTCAAATGATACCAATACTTAAGAAAGATGCGAACTTGAATGAATGGCAGAAAGGTATTAATACATTTATTTGGGCAGGGAAAAGACCAAGAGTAAAGCTTAAGATAATGCAAGATGTATGTGAAAGAGGAGGTCTTAAAATGCCTAATTTGAGATTATATTATGATGCAGCTGTTTTATCAACAATTAGTGACTGGTTTAATCTAACGGAAGATAGAATATTGAATATTGAGGGATATGATTTATTATATGGATGGCATGTGTATGATAAAAAGGCGGATAATGTTTTTAAGACTTACATATTAAGGAATGCTCTGTTGCGTGTCTGGAGAAAATATCAATATAAATTAAATCATAAGATACCTATATGGGCAATACCCAGACATGCAATAGAAAATATAAGTGTGGAACAGAAACAAGATAGGACTACATATAAGGAACTTCTTATAATGGAAGGGAATATATTGCAATTAAAGTCTTTAAATGTATTGAGAGAAGAAAACATAGCCCAGACTTGGTTTCAGTTTGGACAGTTACATGCGAGATGGAAAAAGGATCAGAAAATTGGTATCATAAAACTAGCATGTATGTATCCGAACCAACAACCTAAGTGTTGGAGATGTGATTGTGATGATGCAACTTATTATCATATATGGTGGACGTGTAAAAAAGTTAAAGCTTTCTGGATAAATTATGGTGGATTATTCAGAAGATTTTAAAGAAAAAGATAAGTTTCATCCCACAGTTATTTTTGCTGGGTATTATCTCAGACTGTACTGTTATTGAAACTAACTTGATGTTAAATTTAATAACGGCAGCAAGACTGTTAGTGGCGCAATATTGGAAGAAAGAAGATTTACCTACTATAGAAGAATGGACATTAAAAGTATCGAACTTAGCAGAAAGTCCAATCACAAGAAAGATATATTGTGAACTGGAGAAGATGGATTGATTTTATTCAAAACAAATATGGGATTAAAAAGTTTCAAATAGTATATGAATGAATATTTGGATTTAAGAAGATATGTTATTACTTAGCTACATAAATAGGGAGTTAAAGTGAAAAAGGGATGAAAAGAGTTTATAGATAGTTAGCATATGTTAGATTAAGATTGCTAAATGAAATACCCTGTATTTCACTCTGGGAAGTCAGGGGGGGAGAAGGGGGAGGGGAGGGAGGGGTAATGGGAGGGAGGTGGGGCTCAAAACTTGATTAAAATGTTTGTAAAAACTTTTCAATAATAATAAAGACACTCAGGGGCTTCCGGTTTGCTGCTGGCCGCCGCCAGACATTCCTTTGGGATCGTCAGCTCCCTCTGCCTGTATAGAGCCGCCGTTACAGTGGATGGCAGCTCGAAAAAACTCCGTTTCCAAGAGGAAACGGAGATAGAGCCGGCAGGGGTGGGTAGAACTCTCCGCAGAGTCCCAAAAGTTTTTTTTTTAACTTTTGGGACGGAGCAGATGAGAAGCCCCATATCCCCTGCCGCTGCTCCGGGCTTTGGGAGACCTCTGCCTATGCAGAGCCAGGCGTCAAGAGCAAGCCTGTGAATCTAAAAGAATAATTAAAGAAATGAAGAACTGGACCCTTAATACTGAACCGCAAGTATCTCACCCTTTCAAAAACTATTTAAAAGAAAAGAGCAGAGGAAAAGAGGGAAAAAGAGCCTTCTAAAATGGCGTCTGCTGTGGCTGGAGAAGGGCTAAAAGGGAAAGTCCTTCCGTTTCTCATTATTACAATGTAGCGGAATAAATATCACTGGCTACATTTCTAGAGAAAACCTCGCTCCTGTGCTGCTCAGAAGTTTTTTTTAATGAGGGAAAGTCTTTTTGTTTTCTATTTCTTCTCTCATTTTTGCTAAATCTTGTCTGTGTGGGAAATGGCATCAGGACTTACACAGCTGGACAAACAGGGGGGGGGAATTTCCCCCCTTAAGAAATTGCGCCAACAAATTTCAATTCTCCAGCGTCAGAAACCCGATTTTAATATATTAGAATTTATCCTTGAAGAGATTGTAAGAAGGGATGAGATTGTGAATCAGCAACTTGAAAAATTTAAGCAGGAAATTAAAGAAATTGGTGAATTGGTGAAATCAAAGTCTGACTTCTTGAATAAAAAGATTTCAAAAGCTGCTAATGGTTTATCAGGCTTTCTGATTCGGGTGGAGGCAAAGACTGAATTATTAGAGACTAAAATGAAGGAAATCGAGGAGAATTTGGATGACATGACTCAAAAAATTAAAAAGGATTTGATAAACATTCAGGATAATAGCTTGGAAGACAAATCTAAAATGGAGACTGACCAAAAGATTGGTAATGAGGAAAATGTACAACAGAGGATTGAAAGAGAAATTTTAATGACTCAATATAATTTTACAGAATATGCAATTAGACTGAGAGGTCTGCAGGAAAATAATAGAGATGATTTAAGGAAAGTATCTTCTGAAATTCTGGCTGGGATCTTAAAGGTTCAACCTGATGAAGTGTATTGCAGGATTGATAGAACTTATAGAATAAACTTCTGGTGGGCAAAGCAAAGGCAATTGCCTAGAGATGTGGTGATCTATTTTACAGATAAAGAAATTAGGAATAATATTGTGCAGAACTCTTTTAATTCCAATTTGCAATTTCATGGAAGAAAGATTTGGATTTTCAAGGAGCTCCCGCCCAAGATGTTAATGGAGAGGAAGAAATTTGGCTTTTTAGTGACTGAATTAAAAAAAAGAAATATCCTATTCAGGTGGGACATCCCAGTTGGTTTAATATTGAGACACCAAGGAGTAAGATATCAATTGCACACTGTTGAAAAAGCGGAAGATTTTTATCAAAAAATTCTAAAAATGAATTTAACACCTTTAGGCATAATACAGGATAAGCAAAAGGAGTTGGAAATAAAAGGAAAACATCAAATTACAGAGGCTGTGATGGATAAATTGTCTTTGGACTCTCTGGAGACCCCAGCTGGACTGTTTATAAATAAGAGAGCAGTGTCATCCGAACCCAAGGTGATGAATCATCAAGTCACAGACAAGTGCGCAAATCAATCAGTTGATATACAAGTGACGGAGAAGAAAGATGAGATGATAAAATTAACCCAACAAGAACAATCCACAAAGCAGAATGAAAATCAACCAGCAGATATACAATTGGTAGGCAAGAAAAGAGGATGGAAATTCAACCCGAAAAAGAAAAAGAAAAGAAACAGATCTTATAGAAACAGCAATTTCTAAACTAAGCAACAGTGAAGCCAGGCGCTTTAAAAAATGAATGAATATTAGAAAAGATAGTGGCGGCGAACAATTGTCTGATACTATCCTGAGGATTGTGGCAGATCTCTGCAAGGCCATGATTTTGGGATGTGGAAAGAGCCTCACTTTGTTGGATTTGAATCATCTAATTTTTTCTTATTTACCTTTTTTTTCTCTTGGAAATATATTATAACTACTTTGAGTTATAAGGCAGGAGAGTTTTGCCGGGGCATGCAGAAGATCTGGATGTTACTCAGTAGGATGATGGGAATTAACAATCCTGATGAATACCACAACTATAACCATACGGATATATTCATAATTATAATGTCACTCGGGTGGTTGTTTTTACTTTTATACAGGTGTGAGGATATCTACTACTGATGGGGGCAGAAGATGACTGAAGATTTTGAACAAACTGTTGCACCAGCATGTTATTTTACCCTATTATGGGTGATGGATTTAACAATCTAGTGGAAAGACATCAAAGAAGATATTATATGGATCATAAACTTAAAGTTATTGTCTTTTCTCTTTTTACATAATGAAATGCATATATAGATATGTGTATATCTTAGTAATGTGGGCAGTTGATTATATTTAGAATTGTACTGCATGATTTTGTAGGAATTGAAGGGTTGAAATAGGTTAGTTTACTGATTGTTATAAAATGGGATGCATATATAGATATGTGTATATTTTAGTAAAGTGGGTAGTGGATTATATTTAGAATTGTATTGTTTGATTTCAAGTCATATATTTAGAGGAGTGGAGGAAGTGGACAGAATTGAATAAATTTGGTTGCAGGGAGAAGGCCGATTTAAAATGTTATATTAATATATATAAAAGATTAAAGGTTAATTTGTAATAATACTCAATAAATTTAGGGGAGGAGAAAAAGGGCAGATTACCGTAAAAATGGGAGTTATAAGATTAACAAGTTAAGGGTCAGTATTCCGAGAAGGGATTAAGGGAAAGGGAAGATATTATGTATGTAACTAGTTATGAAATAGCCTATTGTTGTGAAGAAGTCACAGGGGGGGTTGGGTGGAAAGGGTGGGTTAGGGAAGAGGGGGGGGAAAAGGGGGAAAAACTTGTATTTGAAAACTTTTTCAATAAAAAAAAATAAAAAAAATAATAAAGACACTCACTCTTCAAAAATGCTCTGTAATAATTACACATTGTTTCCAGCAAGAAATTACTAACTGTGTGCGACTTAAATAGGCTAAGGGAGTGGCCAATTATCTTCAAACCTTACTCTCGAGGAGACCTCTTCCTCCTGAGTAGCCACTCTTGCCTTTTGGCAGCCCTGTATGCTCGAGCATTGAGGAGAGGCTCCTCCACTTTTCTCTCTCCACTTGAAGGAGCCTCTGGAAGTTCTGAAGGCCCAGGCTGAGTCTCTGCCTCTGGCACCACATCCTTGTCAGCCTCCTCGCTGTCTGACACAAGCGCCGGCTGTGCAGGCTGCTGGTGCGACCCCACACCAGCCTCCTCGTCATTGGGATCAACCACGATTCGCAAGGCCACTGGTGGGCCACAACAGGTCTGTCATGACCCAAATGACAGTATTTCCCACACTGTCTGGCAATTCTACAATGAAATCCATAGTAATCTCTCTCCATGGCGCTGAAGGCTTGGCTACTTTCTGCAAGAGACCTGAGGTTTTCCCCTGATGTCTTTTTGCTGCTGCACAAATGGGGCAGCTAGCTACATAACTTTTTATGTCCTTTTTTACTGATGGCCACCAAAATTGTCTTTTAATTAGGTGTTGTGGCACCTTGCCATTAAACATAGTTGTTTGCTGGCTGGAACATACAACTTCCTTCCCACCCAAGTCAAGTCCTCTTTCATCAGACAGCCGGATTTGTGGTTCAAAAACTATTCATCGGTGGCCAATGCTTGTTTAAAAGTTTGGGTGGTGTCATTGTCCATCAATGTTTCTTGTTTTGCCTGGGATCTGGTGATTACTTTAGTGGCTAGTTGATTGTTTTGTACTATGGGTTTGATCACATCTAACTTCGCACTATTGTATTGCGGTTTTCAGGATAGCACATCTGCCAGAAAGTTTTTTCCCTCGGGCAGGTATTTTAGAATAAAATCAAACCGTTTAAAGTACTGAACCCATCATACTTGTTTTAGGGAGAGTTTCCTTGGGGTCTTTAGGGCTTCTAAATTTCTATAATCAGTCCAGACTTCAAAAGGGGTCTTACTCCCTTCTAGGAAATGCCTCCAGGCTAACAGTGCCCAATGAACTGCATAAGCTTCTTTTTCCCAAATAGCCCACTTTTGCTCAGTCTCATTCAACTTTTTGGATGTGTAAGCGCATGGTTGTAGTTGGTCTTGCTCATTTTTCTGAAGCAGGACTGCTCCTATTGCCAGATAGCTGGCATCTGCTTGTATGACAAATGGTTTCTCTGTGTCCGGGTGTTTTAGAATTGGTTCTGCTGAGAACAGCTGTTTAAATTTTTCAAATGCTGCTTGGCATTCCATAGTCCAGTTCAAAGGCTGCTTCAGTTTAGGGTTGCCCTCCCCCTTCGTTTTGAAGAGCTTGGTAATGGGGAGGGCAATCTGAGCGAAAGTGGGGATAAACTGGCGGTAAAAGTTGGCAAAGCTCAGGAAGCTTTGTAACTGTTTACGCATGTGTGGTGGTTCCCAATCAAGTACAGCTTGCATTTTTTGAGGGTCCATTTCTACACCCTGGTGTGAAATGCGGTACCTCAAATAGTCAATCTTCTCTTGGTGGAATTCACTTTTAGAAGGTTTAGCTTAAAGTTTGACAGAGCGGAGTTTGTTTAAAACCATCCTGACTAGTTTTACATGTTCTGCTTTGGTCTTGGTATATATTAAAATGTCGTCCAAGTAGACCAGGACCCCCTTATACAAATGCTGATGTAGCACTTCATTTATTAACTGCATAAACACCGCAGGGCCTCCTTGTAACCCAAAGGGGAGGACCTTGAATTGCTAGCACCCAAGGGGGGAGGGGTGTTAAATGCCATTTTCCACTCGTCCCCCGCCTTAATTCTGACATGGTAGTAAGCCTCCCTTAAGTCCAGCTTTGAATTTTTTTCCCCCTTTAGTGAGGTGTGCTGGCATATCTTTCATAAGGGGGAAGGGGTACATGTTCTCCACACTGATTGTATTCAGATTTCTAAAATCAACACAAAGATGTTTTGAGCCATCTTTTTTTTCTCTAAATAACACTGGAGCTGCGATTTTTGGTCAGGCTGGCTCGATGAAACCCCTTGCTAGGTTTTTCTCAATAAATGTTCTCAGCTCTTCCAACTCCCTCGGTGACATGCTGTGGTGACATCTTGGGTTTAGGGAGTTTAGTGCCAGGTAAGATTTCTATTGCAGAGTCGGTGGCGCGGGGGGGGGGGGAACCTTGTCCGAGGCATTTTTGCTAAAGGCTTCAGCCAAATCTTTGTATTCTATGGGTATGCCCTTTGTTGGCATGATGTGACCAGGCATGGCTGTTTCTTGGTGCCCTGCCCCCTCTGTTCCTTTATGTGGATTCTCGGCAAAAGTCACCTTCTTCTGAAATTTTATGATGCCTTGCTTCCAATTGATTTTGGGGTTCCATTTTTTCAGCCATGCAAGGCCCAAGACTAACGGCCATTCCATGCCAGGTGCCACTATAAATGTAAGTATTTCCTTGTGGCTTCCGATGCCTATATGTAGAGGCTCAGTGGCAAAAGAAGCTGGCTATTGACCCATCTAGTTGGCAGAAAGCAATGGGGTTTTTCAGCTTTCTTATGTTAATCCCCAACTTCCCTACTAGGGTTGGTCTGATCAAACAACAGGTGGACCCTGAGTCCACTAGAGCGGAGATATTTATCTCCCTGTCCTAGTTTGGGATAAATAGTCTTAAGGGGAGGGTAAGCGGTTTAATTGGTTTCCTTACCAGTGGCTCATCCTCTGGATCACTTCCGAATGAGTGTGATTCCTCCTGTTCAGATGCCAGGGTTTCTTCCCCAAAGGGGGGGGGGGATGGAAATTCTACGATCTCCCTTCTCCTCAGGGAAGTTTCCTTCCTGCGCTGGCCAGGTTTTGCAAGTCCCCCCCCCCCGGTGGGTGGTTCTGGGTGGGTGTTTGTGAACAACACTCTGCAGCTCGGTACCCCTCTTTTCTACACTTGAAACAGGCTGAGGATTTCAGAGAAAATGTGGTTTGTGATTTGAGGGTCTTTTGCTTCCATTGGGGTGGGGATTTCTTCCATATTCGCCCTGCTCAGTACTGGTTTCTGGCCATATTGATCTCAGCTTCTTTAGCGATGGTGATGTACCACTCATGTAGGTGATTCAGTGCACCTTAGGCCACCCAGGCATTGTACAGATCATCACTCAGCTCATCCTTGAAACAGCTCACCAAAATATCCTCTGGCCAGGTCACACGACACACGAGGTCCCAGAATTCTTCCGTATACACTGCTACTAACCATCGCCCTTGCATCACCACCTTAATGTGGTTGCGTGCTTTGTGATCTGCAAGCGGGTTCTCAAACCATCATTGCAGGGCCATCATGAAACAGTTGAAATCCCGTAGTTCTGATGCATTGGCATTATGCAAGGTCACCATCCATCTGGCAGTGGCACCCTTCTAGGGCTAAGGTCACAACTCACACTCGGGATCCTTGGGTTTGGAAATCACGCCTATATTCTTGCATATAGGTAAGCATGTGTGCCACAAAGAATCCTAATTGCTGTGGATTCCCATCAAACTTAACCCCAAGGGAGGGAGTTTCTCTTTCCAGTTGCGGGACTCAAGGCTGGTTGGGAATGGACACCGGTGTGCATGCTGCCTGGGGGGGGGAGGGCTTGCTGGGTCTTCTCCCGCTGCTGCTGCACCATCTGCTTGATAGGTGGGCTCCAGAAGGGGGGTGCCTCCCCTGGCATCATCTGCGACTGCTGCCCTTTCAGCGCTGTTTGGTTGTCATCCTGGCTCCCCTCAGATGTTGAGATTTTCCAAAGTTTCCATCACCAATTGGGTTATATGCCTCTTCAGACAATCCTCCCTCAGTGGTGCTTCGGTTAGTCCCCCCTTGTCAGCAAGGGCTTCTAATTCCAGTTTCCACCCCGGTTTTTGGTTGCCACGGCTGAGGGTGACTCTTCTGTTCTCTCATCCCAGCTATCTTTCTTCCTGATGCCAATTGACCAGTGGGGCTTTTCAGGATTCTCCAGGGTTACCTCATCCTCTCTGATGGGGTGTACGAAATAGGCATACGACTGGGTGGTGGTTGATGTCTCCCCCCAACATTCGGCTTCTCCCAGTTCTCTGCTTCATATCCCATAGGTTTTGGAGTGAAGTTTGCTCTTTCTTGTTTATCTGGAAATAAGTAATCATTTCTTTCTCGATCATTTGTGAGTATTCCTTATCTTTTATTATTTCATTATTCATCATCCACCTTCTTTGTTTTCGATATCCTTTCCATACTACTGTTATTGGACTGTGATCTGCCCAAGTATTTGGTGATATTTCAATGTCTTTTATCTTTTTCCTAAGTTCTGAAGTCATCCAGGTCATATCTATTCTAGACCACGATTGATGTGGGCTAGAATAGAATGTATATAGTTTTGCTTGTTTGTTTGCCTCTCTCCATACGTCATGTAATTGTAATTCATCTGTGATGTCTTTGAATGTGTCTGGAAGTGTTTTTTTTTCCTAGTTTTGTTCTTTTTATTGCTCTGGTAGTCTTTTTCGGTGACTATAATCGCGTTAATATCTCCTATAATACAGATATTCTCGTATTCCAGATCTTTGACTATGTTGTGTATTTTTTTGAAAAATTCACTTTGATTTCCATTAGGTGCATATATTGATATTAATAATATTGTTTTTGATTCTGTTTGTATTTCTATCATCAAAATCCATCCATCTGCATCTGTATATATTTACTTTGTTTTCAAATGTTTCTTAATGTATACTGAGATTCCTCTCTTTTTCTGATCAGGTAGTGAGGTGTATAATGTTCCTAGTCTTTGGTTTTCTAGTAGTTTTTGATGTTGTTTCTTAATATGAACTTCTTGTAAAATTATAATGTCCATCTCCAATTTTTGTAGTTTTGTGAATGTGTGTGTTCTTTTGGTTGGTGTATTTAGTCCATTTATATTGATTGAAGTCATTTTTAATTCCCGTTCCATTCTTGTTTTCTATCTGTTCGTTGTTCGTAGTCTTCTTGTGTTTCTTGTAATTACTTGTGTTTTTTCCCTTGGTTCCTCCTTTTCAATTCTTTCTCTCTCCAATCTTCTTTTTTCCTCTTGCTCTCTTTCTACTTCTTCTATTCGGTGTTCCTCCTGGCTCTTAGTTTCTAATTCTTCTCTGCTCTCCTGTTCCTCTTCTAACACAAAATGCAGGTCGAAAAAGTCTTGTGCTTTTTCCAAACTGTCGATCTTGTATTTCTTTTCTTGCCAGGAAATCAGTAGCCCTTCTGGTATCAGCCAGCGGAACATTATTTTATATTTGTTTAGCTGTGACATTAACAAGTTGTAGTTTTTTCTTTGATCTCTTATCCTTCTTGGGATTTGCTTGAGAGTCATTATTTCCTTTCCTTTATATACAATTGCCCCTTCTCTCATCTTCCTATAGACATCTTCTTTTGTGGATTTTTTTGTAAATCTGATATGTATCTCCTTAGGCAGCTTGTGCCTGCGCGCATAATTTGTGTGGACTCTGTAAATTTCGTCCATGTATCTTCGAACGTCTTCTTTATCCTTCTGGGTCACTTCTGCTAATATCCCTGTCATTAATTCTCCTAAATCTTCATCATTTTGTTCCTCTACATTCTGGAACCTGAAGTAAAAAGACGCTTTCTCCATATCTAGGTATGTTAATGACTCTTCCAATTCTTTATTAATTCACACTTGATTTTGCTCCATCCTTTCCATTCTCTTGTTCGTTTGTTCCATTTTTACCTCCACTTTTTGGATCCTTTGCTCATTTTCCACAATATTCTGCTGTATTTTTCCAATCTTATTATCCATTTTCTTGATGTTATCTTTTATTTCTCCCACGTCTATCCTCAATTCTTCATGATTCTTTCTTGTTTCTTCATGGTTATTTGCTATGGACTCTTGAGTTTTATTCATTCCTTCTTGTATCATTGCTAGTATCGATTGGATATTTTGCATGTTGAAAGTGGAGGTTGTCTTTTCTTTCTCCGCCCCTAACATAGTGTCAACTGACCTTTGCTGTGCAGGAGATGCTGAGAGTGTCATCTGATTTGAGGCTATTTTCTTGTTTATCTTAGTGATAGTTGATGAATCTGTGGTTGCCATTTGTACTCTTTGTATTACTCTTTTCCAAAATTTCATATACTGGTTTACTGTTGAGATCTTTGTAGTTCTATATCTATATTAATATTTAACTTATAAAGTATAAGGATTCTAAAATAATAACCAATAGGAGTAATACTACTATTACTATCACACAATCAATATTTCTATATAGGTTTCCATATACTTATTTACAATTTTAAATATATTCTAAATTTCAATTTTTCAATGTCCTTATATACAGTAAGGGAAAGGAAAAATAGAAGTGAGAGATGAGGGAAAAATTTAAAGTTTCAGCAATTCATTAATTTGTTCTTACTATCATTGATTACTATACTTGATATATTTAATGCAATATATATAATAAATCTAAATTAATGAATATATAGTTCTAGACATGTAAGATAAAAAACTGGATAATTAGGTAAATCACTGAATAGATACAAAGCTAAGCTATAATTAATATATATAACAGTCTAAACAGTATGTCTTAATCACTTTCTTTTTAATGATTAATAAATAACTCTAGTCAAGCTATAACAACTATGTTATACTTCGCTGGTTGTTGTTCTTTCTCCTTCTATTTTGCTATCTTCTTTCACTCTTGCATCATTCCACCTTCTTCTCTCTATCAATTGTTTTTAATGTCCCTTGGTTTAAGTATCCAAATGTCCAACAATCAAAGTATCCAAATCAAAATGTCCAAAGAAACACCTTAATAAAATTAGTTCAGCTCTAGTTAATTTCCAAAAAAAATGTTTTATATATCACTCTGTTGTTAACTCTGCTATTCCGATGTCCATTGCAAGTCAATCGCCTAGTCACAGTCTCCGTTTATAATGGAATCTGTCAGTCTCCCTGTCCTCTTTCCTTTGGATACCGTCTTTTTCCACAAAACAGTTTATTTTAAAGTTTAAATTTCCTCCAAGTTCACTTTCTAGTTGCAAGTATTATAAGTTCCTGTGTCGGCCATTCGTTCGACTTTCCGCTGTCAAAATCATCTCTCGCCCCTCACTGCTTCTTCTAATCTTCACCTCTCTAACCTTCTCTGATCTCTCTCTCCACACTCACAGTTCTAGTTCCAAAAACTTTCCTCTATGAAATCAATTTGTTTTATAATCCACAACTCTTTTAATGGTATTTCTTCTGGAGTCTCTCTGTTTCCGCTGTCCTGTCACTTTCTGTGCTGTCACTGTCAAGTTAGCTTTTCCGCTCCACTCACTGTTTTGTTGCCGCTTGTCTGGCTGCTGTTTCGCCGCTTGCTTGGAGTATCACTCTATCCCATTTCTGTTCGCACTCTATGACTGTACCACCTTCGATTTCTTTTTTTTTTATTTAAAAAAGTTTTACAAATACATTTTCTCCCCAATTTCCCCCCCCCAAACCCCCCATACCCTCCCTAGCCCTCCCCTTTTCCCCCTCAGGACTTCCACAATATAAAATCCTAATCGAAAAAAACATTTTATAAAACTTAAATCCCTCCACCCCCTATATACTATTTATACCTTCGTAAAACTCTATTAATTTGTCCCTACATAATACATTCATTTAGCTAAAAGCTATCTGATATTTCTTAGTTTGATATTTATTCTGCACATAATCTATCCACTTTTTCCACTCCCATACATAAGTCTCTTGAGTTCGGTCTTTTAAATATGCTGAGATCTTCATTTTTCCAATATTGACCTATCAGTAATCTCGCTGCTGTCACCATATACAATATCAACTTTGTTTCACCCAATGTAAAACCCTTAACTATACCCAATAAAAACAATTGTGGAGAAAACTGAAGTTTTTTCTTCTAAACATTTTGCATAACCCACCAAATTTTTATCCAAAAAGCCTTCACTTTCTTACAAGTCCACCACATATGGTAATATGTGGCATCTAAGCAATCACATCTCCAGCATTTTGGTTGAACATTAGGATACATACACGATAACTTCTTAGGATCTAGGTGCCACCTATAAAACATTTTATAAAAATTTTCCCTCAAATTCTGCGACTGTGTAAATTTAACATTCTGGACCCATATTTTTTCCCATGTTTCCAACATCACTGGTTCTGCAAAATTTTGTGCCCACTTTATCATACAATCTTTAACCAATTCATTTTCCGAGTCCCTTTCTAGCAGAACATTATAAACCCTCTTAATATGCATTGGACCTTTCTCTTTTATATGTCTAACCAATTCTTCTTCATGCATCATTATACCAGTTTTTTGATCTTCTTTCCATCTCAATTGAAGTTGATTATACTGTAACCAAGTTAAGTTAATCCCTTCTTCCATCAGCATTTCTAATGTCTTTAATTGCCATCTGCCCCCATCCATAAGAAGAACTTCTTTGTATAAACCCCCCCCCCCGAGTGACATTATATTTGTATTCCACATGATATGACCAAGATCCAGCCATAACGGTATTTTGTAATCCCATTTAAATCGGTGTTTCTTCCAAACTCTCATCAAAGAATTCCTAAGTATGTGGCTTTTGAATACTTTATCCACTTTATTCTCATAAAATAAATATGCATGCCAACCAAATTCAAGATCATGACTTTCTATATTCAATATTCCAGTCTTTATCGTTCCAAACCAGTCACTTGCTTGCGTCAAAGCTGCTGCTTCATAATACAATTGTAGATTTGGAAGTTTAAGGCCTCCCCTTTCTGGAGCATCTTGCATTATTTCCAGTTTGACTCTCGGCTTTTTCTCATTCCAAACAAACTTATTCAATCCATTTTGCCATTCTCTCAATTGCTTATCACTTTTAAGTACCGGAATCATTTGAAACAAAAAAAGAAATCTAGGCAAAATGTTCATCTTAACTGCTGCTATTCTTCCAAGCAATGACAGCTGCAGTTTTTTCCAAGTCTCCATGTCCTTTTGTACCTCTCGCCACAACACCTCATAATTATTTTGAAGTAATTTTATATTTAAGTCTGCAACTTGAACTCCTAGATATTTAACTTTTGATACTATTTCAAAGCCTGCTTTGCTTTCAAGTTCCTGCTTCCGATCTTGTGTCATATTTTTAACAATCATCTTAGTCTTTTTCTGGTTCAACCTAAATCCTGATTTCATACCATATTCGTTTATAATGTCTTTCATCTGAATTATTGATTCCATCGGCTGTGTTAGGGTAACAACCAGATCATCTGCAAATGCCCTGGTCCTGTAATCCTCATGCCTGATAGCTATGCCATGAAATAAGTTTGACTCCCGTATTGTATTCAACAAGACTTCTAATGTTAAAATAAATAACAATGGGGATAGCGGACAACCTTGTCTTGTTCCTTTTTCAATACTAAAATTTGTAGTCAAACTTCCATTAATAATAATTTGTGCCGTTTGCTGTTGATAGATTGCTGAAACCGCCTGTATAAACTGATCCCCAAAGTCCATTTTTCTCAAAGTCTTTAATAGAAAGTTCCAATCCACTCTATCAAAGGCCTTCTCTGCATCCAAAAACACCAGCACTGCAGATATCTGTTTATTATTCTCAAGATAGTCCAATAAATTTATTATTTGCCTTACATTATCTTTCATGTATCTGCCTTCTATAAATCCTGCTTGGTCATGATGAATCACCTCCTGAATAACTGTCATTAATCTGTTGGCTAATACTTTTGCAAAAATTTTATAATCATTGTTCAGAAGAGATATTGGTCTATAATTCTCAGGTTTTTTAAGACCTACTTGCTCTTTCAGTATCAATGAAATATAGGCTGATTTCCATGAAGGAGGTATTTTATCCCCTTGTTGTATACTACAAAATAAGTCTTTAAGATATTCAATCATTTCTGCTTGTAAAGTTTTATAGTACACCGCAGTTAAGCCATCTGTCCCTGGCGCTTTGGCTGTTTTCAATTGTTTAATTGCAACAATAATCTCCTCAGCTGTAATTAATTGACTCATTCTTTCCTTTTGATCACTAGAAATTTTTATAACTCTTTTTTCTTCTAAGTATTTAGCATATAATTTAGTATAATAATCTAAAAAAGCTTCTTTAATCAGTTTTTGTTGAAAAATTTCCTTCCCTCCAATGTCAATACTGCCAATAACCCGTGTACTCTGACGCTTCCTCAATGTGTAGGCCAGCCATCTGCCCGGTTTATTAGCGTTACAAAATGTATTATGTTTCACAAATTGCAAATTAGTTGCTGTTTGCTCCACCATAAGCATATGAAATTGATCTTTCAAAAGTTTGATAGCTCCTCGTGTTCTTTCATCTGTTGGGTTCTTTATAAGTAGCTGCTCTTTCTTCTTTATCTCTGCTTCCATTTCCAGTCTTCTCTTTTGTCGGTTTAATCTGTTTAGAATTCATATGAATAAGTACCCCCCTCATATATGCCTTACTTGCATCCCACATGATTTCAGTAGGGGTTCCCTTATTCAAATTCATTTCAAAAAATTCTTTCATTTGGTTTTTAAATTCATTTACATTTTTTTCGTATCTAAACAAATTTTCATTTACTGTCCATGATCTTCTCTCAGGCTTTCCCATTTCAATTTCTATCCATACCGGGCTATGGTCAGTTAGAGTCCTTGGAAAAATCTTTGTTTTTTTTGTTTTTGCAAGTAAGTCAGATGATAATAAAATAAAATAAATCCTAGAGAAGGATCTGTGTCTGTCTGAAAAAAAGGTAAAGTCCAAGTCTTTTGGGTTATGTATTCTCCAAATATCTTTTAATTCCAAATCTTCTTTCATATAAAAAAAAAAAAATCTGTGGCAATCTATTCCTTGACTTTGCCAAACTCTTTTTATCTATTTTGGGGTCAATTACTCCATTCCAATCTCCCATAATTAAGATAGATCTATAGTCCCATTGCAATATTTTAGAATACAATGTTTTATAAAAATCTTCTTGTTGTTGATTAGGAGCATAGATTCCAATCACCAAAATTGGACCATTTTCTGTATAAAGTTCAATTGCTATAAACCTCCCAGAATCATCTGCTTCTATAATTTTAGATGATAGTCTTTTATTTACATAAATCACTACTCCATTCTTTTTTTCCAAACTAGAAGCTATAAATTGTGTTCCTAATCTGGAATTTATTAAGTATTTTTGATCTTGTATTCGAATATGAGTTTCTAGTAAGCAAATAATATCATTGTTAAACTGTTTCAGATAATTAAATAATTTTCTCCTCTTCTGTAGTGAGTTTAATCCATTCACATTCCAAGATAACAACTTAATTGTCATCTGAAACCTCTTGAAGTGATAGGAGCAATTGCTGAAGATTTTCATCCAGACTGATAATCTTCGGCTCAGCTCCCCCCCATGGCTTCACATGCTTGTGCACCCTTAGCTCCCTTCTTGTCTTGTTGTGGCTTGGACCTCTCCTGTTGTTGTTTTTCTTTAAATTGCTTATAAACTGCTCGAGTTATACGCTGCTCTTTAGCTTCAGCCATCCGGGCCAGGTCCAAAGCCACTTCTCTTGTATTTGTGGGTACTCCAAATAATAGTTCCAAAGGGGGATCTAACAAAGGCTCATCTAGAAATCCACCTGTAGCTCCCTGCATTTCCATTGCCTCCCGCTCCAACTGTTTGCACTGCTCCTCAGTCTCTTGTTCAAACTGCTTCTCCTTATCACTCTCCTTTATCTCCAACACTGAAGATGTGCGTGGGGATGTTGTACCTGTTTTTTTAAAAACTGCAGAGTAGAATTCTTCTGCTTTCTCAACTGTATTCAATCTATACTTTTCTCCTTCATACTTGAATATTATACCAGTTGGGGCATCCCATCTGAATGGGATTTGCTGTTTCTTTAGTTCAGACACTAAAAATCCAAAGTCCTTTCTATCTTTTAACATCTTAGGTGGCAGCTCTTTGTAAACTTCAATTTCTCTTCCATCCACTTGTACAGTAGAGACAAAGGACCTTTGCAGAATATCATTTCTTATTCTTCTATCTGTGAAATATATTACCACATCTCTAGGCAATTGTCTTTGTCTAGCCACCCAGGAATTCACTCTATAAGCTTTATCCATCTTGCAAAAAATCTCTTCAGGATTGGTCTTTAACAATACAGCTAAGGCATCAGCACAGATTCTTCTCAAATCTTCTCTAATATCCTCTTTTATTCCTCTAAGTCTTATAGCAAATTCCATAGCCCTGAATTGCATCATTGTCAGCTCATTTTCCATCCTTTGCATTTTATTATCAACATTAAAAATTTTATGATCTGTCTGCTTCATTTTAACATCCATCTCAGATTTATATTCCTCTACTTTCTTATCAGTTTGCACAACTGCAGCTGAGAGGCCAGTCACCACTGTCATTAACTTTTTAGTCACCTTGTCATATTTTTCTTGAACCACCTCTTTAATTTCTTTAATCTCCTGCTTAATTTCCTGTTGAGATTTTTTAAACTTCGCATCCGTATTTTCATCTTGTCTCATCAAAGCCTGGGCAATAAACTCTTTCAAACTTTCAAGATCAATCTCCTTTCTCTGGCTCTGCTGGCTAGAAGGCTGTTGCAGCTTATGCCTGGGGGATCCCCCCCCGCCGCCTTCATATCTTGCTTTGGCTGTTTAGAAGCCATTCTGCCACGTAGCCTAACTTTTTCAAAAAGGGAGGTTCTTTTTTCCCTTCTTCCTCCACAAAGTCCTCTAAAAAATTCCCCCAGGTTTGATCAAATTAGAAATAAAGTTAAGTCAAAGTCAAGCTTGCTTATTTTTAGGAAAAAAAAATGGTCTTTTCTCTTCAGTTGTTACAGACAGTGAGACTTTGTAGCATGTTAAAATAACTATACAAATCCATTTTCACTTTCAGCGTTCCTCTGTGCTGAAGCCGGGCACCATTTTCAGGAAACTTTCAATCTCTCACTTAGGTTTAATCACAGGGCTAGCACAGCGCAACACAAATACTTGCGGTTTTGAGGTTCAAGTCCCGATTTCACCCTGTTCAATTAGGAAGTTTTCTTTGTTTTCACTTGTTAGGATGGTCACGCCGTCTTGTTCTACGAAGTAGAAGCGTCCCCGAGGTCCGGAGCTTCGGCGGGCTGGAGAGGGAGCCTCGCCTGTTTCTTCCCCCAGAAGCAAAAAAAAGCAATCTGGGGGCTTCACAGGGGCTCAACCAAATCTTGCTCGCAATTCCTTATGGATTTGGAGTTTTTCAAGCTGCTTCTCTTTTCGTGAAGCGGCTCTTTACAGACAGCGGGGCTGGCGGTCTAAAAAAAGACCGTCTGGCGACGACAAAGACCAAACCCGAAGTCCCCACCTTCGATTTCTTGTTCTCCTTTCTGTTCTCGTACCAATGCCTTCTCTTGTTAGATTTTCACTTCCCACTATTCGGTTGTCAGTATTTCAGGCCAGCCAAAATGGTTGGTTTTGCTGACTGGAATTAAGAGGTTTCCCCTGAACCTTCGGAGGGATTACTGTCCTCTCCGAAGTCCTCAAGGGTTCCTCTTTTTTCTATTGACCCCTCCGGGATCAATAGCGCCTGGGTCAGCTTCCTAATCAGAAATATTGGAACTTCAACGTTTTCTTCGTTCCTGGCACGATGACATCACCACCGGAAGTCCTGCAAAGGAATATTTCTGAACACACCTTATCTTGTTTGGCAAGCTGCCGCATAACTTGTTTCCAACTGCAGTACAAGGCAAAACCCAGCACAGTCACAGAATGAACGAATTGTTTCTTGCAAAAGCCCACTCCCTGTTCGCTCTTTTTATTTCCTTTTTTTAAAATCAAATTTTATTTTATTTATTTATTTATTTATTTATTTATTTATTTATCGCATTGTCACGAGTGTTTCCAGGATTGCTGTGGCTACTTGCCTACTCACAAACAGTATGGTTTTAATCAAGCCATCTCCTGTTTGTAATTGCCTGCAAGCCTTCCCCGCCCTAGTTAATTGCAGGTTAACTCCCCATATAAGCAAGGACCTTTTCGCTTGCTACTTGGGCCTAACGCTGGTTTAGGCCTAGATGCAAGAGCTCTTGCTGGAAGCTGCAAACAGAGCTCAGTGCAACATCGCAGATGGGAGGAGAAGCACAGATAAGGACTCCTGACGCTGTTGCAGAGAAATTCCTACGGATGCTTGCCTGTTGCTGTTTTGAAGCACGCAAGCTATCATTGGGACTGCTGTTGCTGGACATTCTTCCTCCCACAAACTTCAAGCTACGTTTGCTGTTTGAACTGTTTTTACTTCAGGTGACTTTTAGCTGTGGAGTTTGTGCTGCCGCCCTTCTATTACCTCGATGATGTATCGATGCCGAAGCTGCTTATCTTCATGTTAGCTTTATTCTCTTGTGAACTGTTTTGGTATTGTGGAGAGGAATCTAGGGAGATAGCCTTGCTTCACATAACCAAGATAAGACTTTGTTTTTAATGTGCTTTCTTAAAGACATAGTGCTTTTTAAATGTTTTAAAGTAAATTATATTTTTACACAAGACGCCTCTGTCAGATTTATTTCAGTCCCAGTGTGTTTGCTCATGAGCTGGTTCACAGTCCGGGGTACCCGTCAACCCCATTCCCTAACATGCATTTTTATGCCGCCCAACTCCCAAGGGATTTTTTTTCTCCCCCCCCCCATTCAGCCACATATTTTATGAACAGAGTATTGACCATATCATATCTTTTTTTTCCAAAATTTTATTAAATTAAAAACATACACTCACAGAAAAACAAAAAACATGTACAAGTACAAATTAAATAATACACAACATATACAACATTTAAACGTTATGTCTTATTTCTTAAGACAATACATCAGTAAATTGCATTTCTCAGTATATTTTCCCACATCTCACCTTATATAACGATATTTAAAGTTTGGTTGTAACTCTATGGTATCTCATTTGGTACATGATTTGGTTCAAATCTTGTAGGATTATCTTTTTATTTGGTTTTCCTTTTCTCCAGCCATTGATACCACTTTTGCCAAACCAGGTAGTATTCTGATTCTTCCTTTTCTTGGATTTCTTTAGTGAGTTTGTCCATCTCAGCACACTCCATTACTTTCGATATTATTTTATCTTGTGTTGGGATTTCTTCCGATTTCCAATTTTGTGCAAAAGTGATTCTTGCTGCAGTCAGAATATGTGTAATTAAATATGTTATTTCTTTTTCATAGTATTTGTGAATATACTTAATAAGTATGTTTCCGGTTTTGTTTTGTTTTGTTTTATTAAAAAGTTTTACAGAAAGAAGAAACAAAAAAAAATTTTTTTTACAAGTATTTCCCCATCCCTCCCTCCTTTCCTTTCCCCCCACCCCCGAACTTCCCAGAACAAAATACAGGGTATACAATTGACAATCATATGCTAAACTAAGCTAATAAACTAAGGATTCCTATCCCCCCTTCACACTTTAACTCCCCTTTTATTAACTAAGCATCAATACTCTTAATTTTTCTATTCATTCATATGTTATTTGATACTTTTTAGTCTGATATTTGTTTTGTGATAAGTAAGTTTTCCAAGGATCTTGCCCAATAATCACAGACACGATAGGCTTTGAGTTCAATGTATTTATTTACTCCATTTCCTTCTATTCAGGTACACATTTGGAACTGGTCCTGGACTTCTGCGCACAGCCTTATATATGGAGGAGGTGAGTCAAGGTAAGGAGGGGTTATGGGAAGGGCTAAGTGAGGGAGGAGGGATCAGTGGGTCAGTCTATGCAATGGCATATACACAGTTAGTCATTTACTCGTAACAAATCCCCCTCTAAATGCCTAACATTCGGGGTTGATTCTGTACCCGGCATGGTCACCCCTAGTTTTGATGTGAGATATGTGTGTTGCTTGTTTGGTAATGGTTTCGTTAGAATGTCCACGACTTGCTCAGAGGTTTCACAATGTACGGCCCTAATAAAACCTACATTTGATAACTGCCTGACATGCTTATACTTGATGTCGATATGTCTGGACCTCTGACCCACTGGTTCTGCGTTGGAGATGTCTATGGCTGCTTTATTGTCCTCGTGGATAGTTATAGGATAAGCTGGTTCAGTCCATATTTCAGAGAGCAGGTCATCGAACACACTAAATTGTTAGCTGCCTTTGATAGGCAGATGTAGTCTGCTTCTGCCATGGATGTGGCAACCAGGTTCTGTTTGCCGGTATACCAATGCACGGGGCAGTTATTGATGAGGAACACGTAACCTGATGTGCTTTTCCTGCTCTTGGTATCACCTGCCCAGTCAGCGTCCGCATAACAGGTCAGCGCCGGTTCTTTGGATTTGGATGGTTCCAGGCATAGGTACGCGTCTATACTATGTTTCAGGTACCTGATTACTCGCTTCACCCCTTCCCAGTGGTATACCTTGGGTTTACTGACATGTCTGGATAATAAATTAACAGCTAAGCTGATATCGGGCCTTGTCCAATTGGCAATATACAGGAGGGCTCCAATGACAGATCTATACAAGGTGTTGTCCTTAAATGACTCCCCCTCTTCGTGCATATGTTTCAAGAAGTCTGTTTGCATGGGGGTTTCGCATGGCTTAGCGTCCCTCATGTTGCATCTATGTACAAGTTCTAATATTTTCTCCTTTTGAGAAACCTTGAACCCGTTCTCTGTTTTCTCGATTTGTACTCCTAGATACTTATTGACTTTCCCTAGGGTCTTGAGTGTGAATTGTTTCCCCAGTTCTCTGGCGAATTTATCGCAATTTTGCTTGTGCTGCCCCATGTACAGGATGTCGTCTACGTAAACGAGTGTGTATTCGATCGATGTGCCCTCCCTCTTGGCGAAGAGGCAGAGGTCTGCTGATGTGGCAGTAAAACCCATGTCGTTGAGTGTTTTGGCTAGGCATTCATACCATCTTTTCCCAGACTGTCTTAAACCATACAAACTTTTGTTTAGTAGCCAAGTGACTCCCTCTTTCGCGCCTTTCCCTGGGGGTTCCCTGACATATATTTCTTTGTCTAACTTCGCATGGAGGTATGCGGTTTGAACGTCAAATTGGTAGACTTCTAGGCCTAAGATAGATGCAACTACTAGGGTGCTTTTGACACTTTCTGCCCTAACTGTGGGTGAGTAGGTATCCGTGTAGTCGTCTGGATACCTTTGGGCGAACCCTTGAGCTACGAGTCTAGCCTTGTAGAGGGCCTTGTTGTCTTCGAGTTCCTTGATTTTGAAAACCCACTTCGTGCCTATGAGTGTCTTATCAGCTGGGACCTTAGAGGGGGTGTACACGTTCAGTTCGCGCAGGCTAGCCATCTCCCTTTCCATAGCTTGCTCCCACTTATCTCTCTCTACCTGCGGCAGACTAATGATTTCTTCGTATGAGTTGGGTGTTGTTCTATTTGGGTGAATGGACATGATATAATCTTCAAATCTCTTGGGCATTTTGTTTCTGTTGGGTCTGATAGGTCTCATGGGTCTTGTGTCGGTGTCGTGCATGTATTTGGCCTCCTTCTCTGTGACCGTGTCTACCTTGATGATGGGGTGGTCTTCCTTCCACCCCTTGGTGGCTACCTCAAGGTGTCTTGGTTTTTGTCTGTCTTGTGTATTTGCTTCTAATGTGATGGGTTTGCTTTTGTCTCTTGATTCGTTTGTGTCTTCCTGTCTGATGAGTGTCTCATTGAGGTGTATCTTAGACCAGTTGGCGTTCTCGTGGAACACCGCTGTTCTGGATACGATGAACCTGTTGTCCCTGTCAATGAATCTATAGCCTTTTGTGCCTGGTTCATACCCCATGAACCTTAATCTCCTGGAGACCTTGTCTCCTTTTCGCCTCAGTTGCCTGGGGATGTGCACATCCGCTGTGACTCCAAATATGTGCAGGTGCGCAATCTTTGGTTTTCGGTCGTACATCACCTCATAAGGTGTTTTCCCTATTACGCTAGACCAGAGTCTGTTCAGCGTATAATTTGAGTAGTTGAGAGCTTCCGCCCAGAATGGCTGTCCTAACCCCGCATCCTCTAGGGCGCATCTCATCATTGTTTGTAGGACTCCATTCCTCTTCTCTGCGACTCCATTTTGGAACACGGAAAAGGGAAAGTCTTGTAGTGTATTATCCCGTGCATCTTCGAGAATTCCCTCGATAAGAACTCAGACCCCCTATCTGTCATTATTTGCCTTATCTTTGTGTTGTGTTGCGTTTCCACTCTCTTATAAAACTCTTTAAATTTTTGGAATACCTCGTCTTTATGATTAATGGTATACACAAAGCCATAGCGGCTGTAGTCGTCTACTATTGTCAGAAAATATCTCCTTTTATATTTTATAGAGGGCTTCATGGGGCCCACAATGTCCATATGTACCAGGTGGAAGATAGAATTGGTAGTACGGGTGGCTTTTCTAGGTCTGGGTTTGGTTTTTAACTTAGATGATTTACATATAGAACACTCTAAGTAGTTTTTGCAGTTTTTAATTTTCAAATCACTGGTACATTCTGTCATTTTTTGGATGACTGGGAAGCTGGCATGGCCCAATTTTCTATGTAGCAAATGGGCGCAGTCATCGTGAATGGGTTTGCCTATTAGTAATTTCCCTCTGTGTGTCGTGTTGCCTTCGGTGGGGTTGTCTTCCCTGCCCCCTTCTGCCTCAACATGTGTGTTGACTTTATTCTCAGTGTTTTCTAGTTGGGCGATAACTTGCGTCTGGTTATTCTTTTTAGGGTGGAGGTATGTTAGCCCTCCATTAATGACTATTTTGCCGATGCTTTCCCTGTCTCTGGTCAGGTAGGCTTCTCCCTCTTTGAAGGTGGTCTCTATGCCCATGTCCTTGCTCAGTTTAAGCGGTGCTAAAATGTTGTGGGGTATTTCGGGTATGAGTAATACCCCCTCTACTTTGCCTATTCTGCATATGAACGTGTTTCCTCTCCCTGTCACTAGGACCTTGTTTTGATTGGCCACCTTAATGTGATAGTTTTCCTCTGTGAATGAGGTCAGTATCTTTATGTCATGAGTTGTGTGGTTGGTGGCTCCCGAGTCGATGAGCCATGCTTCTCCTTCTCTGGTTTGTGAGTGTGTGTGTGTGTTCTCCCTGATCCCATACATGGACCCTGGTCAGTTCTCCCTAGAGCTGTCCCTACTTCCCCTTCTATTCCTTGGGTTGGGGAGTCTCTGTGCCTGTATCTGTTGTCTGATGGGGATCTATCGGTGAGCCCCGGCTTCCTGCCTTCCCTTTCCCTTTGGTAGGTGTGGTCCCTTCCCCTTGAGTTTCTTGGGCAATCCCGTTTGTAGTGGTTCTTTGAGCCACAAGTGAAGCATTCTGGGTAGTCTAGGTTCCTGGTTTGGAACTCAACTTTCTTAGTTGGCCTGCTGTCCCTGCGGCTGATGGAGCGGTCCCTCCTTAAGCTATCTTCTGCTATTATCCCATTTGTCAGTGACTCGAGTGTGAGGTGGCCTAAGCCTATGCTATCCAGCTGCATTATAAAATTGTCCCAGCTGGAGTCCAGGGAGTTGATGACTATGCTCTTCATGCTCTCTTCGGATATATCCTCCCCCCTTTGTATCAGTTCAGTTCTTGTGGCATTCAGGTTCAGTATATGTTCACCCATGGGAGTCCCTGCTTTATGCCTGACAGAGTGGAATTCCCTGGATATCCTTGTTGTGGTGGCAGAGCTTTTACTATAGAACAGATTAAATATTCTCTGCTGTATCTCAGACACAGTCAGATAATGGCTTAGGCTGGGGTATACACCTGGTGGGATACTTGCTATAATTAAATAGTAAGCCCTGTGATGCAAGCAATCTGTTTCTAAAGTCCAAGGTTTTGTGGGGGGGTCATCAACTAAAAACAATAGATCCTCTTTTAAAAATAAAACCTGGAGTTGGTGATTCCACTGCATAAGGTTCGATCCATCTAATTTAGGAGTGGGAAAGTTAGCTGGTAAATTCCCTGAGTTGTGTGATGAATTACTCACAGTCTGTTGCTGCCCATGGTGTCTCAGGTGAGGGAACTCACAATATGGCTTGGGTATGCAGTTTGCAGCTCTGTATAGACTTGGATTTATGTTCTCTCCTTCTCTTCTTGCTGGAGCCGACTGAGCGTGTGCGAGGCCCATTTCGCTACTGTAGCCGATGGGGGAGTGGCTGGCTGTTGCTGCTCTTAGGCCTCGGCCTCGGCCTCCAGTTGGGGGTCCCATCTCACTCCTGGGGTGTCTGGCTTCATCTCTGGAGGCAGGCATCCATTGCTGGGCGTCCGGATCCATGCAGGGGGCTGGAGAGAGTCGAGGAGGCGAGGCGGTCGTAAGTCGAGGACTTCTGGGGTTCTGAGGTATGACGGCTGCGGTGGGCCCCGATCCTTGATTGCTGGTCCCTGGGCACGTGAGTAGGCCGGGCGGAGGCCGCATGGGGGTTGAGTAGCAGGTGTGGCCTCTTCCCCTCGGGCCTCTTATGCTTGGTGCTGCGGGTGCTGGGTTCGAGTCCTGCCATCTGCATGATTCAAGCGTAGTTGGTGCCCTGTGGTTGTCTTCGTGGGGGTTGGTCATCGTGTGGAGTATCTGGGGGTGTGTGCTATCATCGATGGCCCCCCCGTAGCCCCCTCGGTTTGTGGCGGTGTCTCTGGGGTACGTGGCTGGTGTGAAGGGGTTGCGTGCAGGGCCTATCGTGGCTGCTGGGGCCTCGGGTTTCTTTCTGGCTTCGAGCTCGGGAGGCGAGCTCCAGATGCCTTGGTGTGTCCCTTCTGGGGTGCCTTTGGCTGTTCCCCCATTTGTTCTGGGGTTTCTTTCATTTCCTGCCATTGGATTTGAATCCTGGCTCCCTATTGGTCGGTGGCCATCCCAAGATGGCCGCCCGGAGCATGGCACGAAAATGGAACCGTTTGGCTCTTGGGCCTCTGCCAGGGGATATCTCTGTCTTACCGGTCTGGCAGCCTCGTGGTCTTGCTCCTGGGGGCTTATCGCTGCTCCCTGGTCATCTAGAAGGTCCCGGAGCTTCACGATGAGTTCATCCTTGCTTATGGAGGCGTCTATCATTTTCTGTATGATGTCCTTTAGTTCATCTCTCTCGGGTGATCTGTCTCTGGCGTGCCTGGCTGCACTTTCTTTTGGCCCCACGCTTCCAGTTCCTCCATCTCCAATGCAGTTGGGATTCTGGCGGTGGCACCTTCAGGTTCCCCCAGCTCTGCCATCAGCCTGGTGGTGGACCTTGTGTTCATCCTTCCTTCCATTTCCGATTTTGGTTCTGTTTATTGGGCATAACCATCCTCTGCTGCCATTTTGATAAGTAAGTTTTCCAAGGATCTTACCCAATAATCACAGACACGATAGGCTTTGAGTTCAATGTATTTATTTACTCCATTTCCTTCTATTCAGGTACTCATTTGGAACTGGTCCTGGACTTCTGCGCACAGCCTTATATATGGAGGAGGTGGAGTCAAGGTAAGGAGGGGTTATGGGAAGGGCTAAGTGAGGGAGGAGGGATCAGTGGGTCAGTCTATGCAATGGCATATACACAGTTAGGCATTTACTCGTAACATTTTGAATATAATCAATCCATCTTCTCCATTCCGATATATATCTTTCTTGTGAGTGATCTTTCAAATATGACAAAATCTTCGCCATTTCTGCCGAATTCGCTACTTTTAATGTCCATTCTTCAATAGTAGGCAAATCTTCCTTCTTCCAATATTCCGCCACCAAAAGTGTAGCTGCAGTTATTAAATTTAAAATCAATTTAGTCTCTATAACCGTACAATCTGTGATTATACCCAGCAAAAATAATTGTGCAGTAAACTTTATCTTCTTTTAAAGAATATTTTGGATAATCCACCATATTTTAATCCAAAATGCTTTAACCTTTTTACAAATCCACCATATATGATAGTAAGTGGCATCATCACAATCACATCTCCAACACTTAGATTGTAAATTCGGACACATACAAGCCAACTTTTTAGGATCTAAATGACATCTATAAAACATTTTATAAAAATTTTCTCTTAAATTTTGTGCTTGCGTAAATTTTATGTTTCTAACTCATATTTTTCCCAAGTTTCCATCATTATTGGTTCCTGAATATTTTGTGCCCATTTTATCATACGATCCTTAACTAATTCCATTTCTGAATCTATTTCTATCAATACATTGTATAATCTTTTTATATGCATTTGACCTTGATCTCTAATTTGTTTTACCAAATTTTCCTCGTTCTGCATGATACCAATTCTCTGGTCTTCTTTCCATCTAGCTTGCAACTGACCAGACTGAAACCAAGTTTGAATTACTTTACTTTACTTTTATTTGATTTATATACCACGCTACTCTCAAAGGACTCAGGGCGGTGAATTCTTCTTTCTTCTTTTAATGCGTTTAAAGATTTTAACTGCAATACCCGCCCCCCTTCCATTTTACGAAGCTCTTTATAAGTAATCACCTCTTGCTTTTGTTCTATACTCATATTCTCTATCGCATGTCTGGGTATTGCCCATATAGGTATCTTATAATTTAACTTATATTGATACTTTTTCCAAATTCGTAACAAGGCATTCTTTAATATATGGCTTTTAAAGGTCTTATCCACCTTTTTATCATATAATAAATAAGCATACCAGCCATATAACTAATCATATCCTTCAATATTCAATATTCTTTCTTCTGTTGAGTTAATCCAATCACTAATTATTGTTAGGAGAGCTGCTTCATAGTATAATCTTAAATTAGGCATTTTAAGACCTCCTCTTTCACGTATATCTTGCATTATTTTTAACTTTATTCTCAGTCTTTTCCCTGCCCAAACAAAATTATTAATACCCTTTTGCCATTCCCTCAGATTTTCATCTTTCTTGAATATTGGTATCATTTGGAACAAAAATAGAAACCTAGGTAGAACATTCATTTTTATTGCTGCTATTCTTCCCAACATGGATAATTGTAGTTTTCCCCAATTCTCCATCTTTTTCTGTATTTTTTGCCATAAGATTTCATAATTATTTTTATATAATTTTACATTTGAGGCTGTGATATATACCCCTAGATATTTAACCTTTTTTTACTATTTCAAATCCTGTTAGTCTTTCTAGTTCTTCTTTTTGCTTTGCCATCATGTTTTTAGTTATTATCTTTGTTTTTTGTTTATTTATTTTAAATCCAGACATTTGTCCATATTGGCTAATTATATCCATTAAACCTATAGTTGATTGTACTGGTTGAGTTAAGGTAACAACCAAGTCATCTGCAAATGCTCTTAATCTATAATCATGATGTCTAATTTTAATTCCCTTTATTTTATTTGTCCCTCATATTTTATTCAATAAAGGTTCCAAAGTTAAAATAAACAATAACAGTGACAAAGGGCATCCCTGTCTTGTTCCTTTTTCAATTTTAAAAGTTTCTGTTAAACTACCATTAATTATTATTTGTGCTGTTTGTCTCTGATATATTGCTCTAATAGATTGTGTAAAGTATTCTCCAAACTGCATCTTTTCTATTATTTTCAATAAAAATTGCCAATTCAATCGATCAAATGCCTTCTCCGCATCCAGAAAGATAAGCGCTGCAGGGACTTGGTTGTTCCTTTCTAGATATTCCAATAAGTTTACAATTTGTCTTACATTATCTTTCATTTGTCTCCCGCTTATAAATCCAGATTGGTCATTATGGATAATTTGTTGCATAATTACCATTAACCTATTTGCTAGTATTTTAGCAAAAATCTTATAATCAGTATTTAAAAGCGATATTGGCCTATAATTCTTAGGTTGACTATGATCTTGGTCCTCCTTTGGAATCAATGAAATAAAAGCTGTTCTCCAGGAAGGGGGTACATCTCCTCCAACTTGGATCTTCTGAAATAGTTCCTTAAGTGGTTCTACCATTTCTAACTGCAAATTTTTATAATAAACAGCTGTCAATCCATCTGTGCCTGGAGCTTTACCCCCCTTCAACTGTTTAATTGCTAAAATAATTTCCTCCGAAGTTATTGATCGGTTCAACCCTTCCCTCTGCTCTGATGTAATTACAGGAATATTCTCCTCCTGTAAATATCTGTCTATGTCTTTACCTTGAATTGTATCACTAGCATATAACTTTGTATAGAATTCTAAAAAAGCTTTTTTAATCATATTTTGTTGATATACCTCTTTACCTTTGAATTCTATCTTCTCTATATTATGTAACTTTTGTTTCTTCCTTAACAAGTAGGCTGGTTTATTTGCATTACAAAAAGTATTATGTTTAGCATATTGTAAATTAATTGCTACTTGGTCTGCCATCAACATATTAAACTGCCCTCATAACAAATTTATTGTTTCCTTTATTTTCTTATCTGTTGGGTTCAATATGAATGCCTGCTCTTTCATTTTTATTTCCTCTTCTAAATCCCTCTGGTTTTTTTTTTCTTGTCTACGTCTATATTTATTATTCAAATGTATTAAGGTTCCTCTCATATATGCTTTACTTGCATCCCCGACCATTTCCATAGTCCATAGTTCCATTTCTGTATCTTTATTCATATTCATAACAAAAAATTCTTTTCATTTGTTTTTTTACATTCTTTCATATTTTCCTCATATCTAAACAAGTTTTCATTTAACCTCCAAGACCTTCTGGGTCCCTTTTCCTGATCTAATTCCATCCACACTGGACTATGATCAGATAAAATTCTTGAACATATCTTCGTCTTCTTTATCCTAGAAAAGAAATCATTAGTAATCAATATGAAATCCATCCTGGAGAAGGATTGATGTCTGTCAGAAAAAAAGGTAAAATCCTTTTCTTCTGGATTTTGTACTCGCCAAATATCTCTCAACTCCAATCATCCATCATATCAAAAAAGATTTGGGCAATCTTGCACGTTTTTTGGTATTTTGAAGTAGTCCTTTTTTGTCCTTTTGAGTGTCCAGTACTCCATTCCAATCACCCATTAATATACACGATTTATAATCCCATTGTATTATTTTAGTATGCAAAAACTTATAGAACTTTTCTTGCTGTTGATTGGGAGCATATACTCCAATTAAAAGTGTTTTCTTCCCTCTATTAAAAGTTCAATTGCAATATATCTTCCTTGAGCATCTGCCTCAATTAATTTAGCTGTTAAATCTGTCCTTAGGTATATACAGTCATAGCCGTAAATGTTGACACCCCTGAAATTTTTCCAGAAAATGAAGTATTTCTCACAGAAAAGTATTGCAGTAACACATGTTTTACTATACACATGTTTATTCCCTTTGTGTGTATTGGAACAAAACCAAAAAAGGGAGGAAAAAAAGTAAATTGGACATAATGTCACACAAAACTCCAAAAATGGGCTGGACAAAATCATTGGCACCCTTTATTTAATATTTGGTTGCACACCCTTTGGAATAAATAACTGAAATCAGTCGCTTCCGATAACCATCAATAAGCTTCTTACACTTCTCACCTGAAATTTTGGACCACTCTTCCTTTGCAAACTGCTCCAGGTCTCTCTTATTGGAAGGGCGCCTCTTCCCAATAGCAATTTTAAGATCTCTCCACAAGTGTTCAATGGGATTGAGATCTGGACTCATTGCTGGCCACTTCAGAACTCTCCAGCACTTTGTTGCCATCCATTTCTGGGTGCTTTTTGACATGTTTGGGGTCATTGTCCTGCTGGAAGACCCAAGATCTCCGACGCAAACCCAGCTTTCTGACACTGGGCTTTACAGTGCAACCCAAAATCCATTGGTAATCCTCAGATTTCATGATGCCTTGCACACATTCAAGGCACCCAGTGCCAGAGGCAGCAAAACAACCCCAAAACATCAGTGAACCTCCACCATATTTCACTGTAGGTACTGTGTTATTTTCTTTGTAGGCCTTATTCCGTTTGCGGTAAACACTAGAATGATGTGCTTTACCAAAAAGCTCTATCTTGGTCTCATCTGTCCACAAGACTTTGCCCAGAAGGATTTTGGCTTACTCAAGTACATGTTGGCAAACTGTGGTCTTGCTTTTTTATGTCTCTGTGTCAGCAGTGGGATCCTCCTGGATCTCCTGCCATAGCGTTTCATTTCATTTAAATGTCGATGGATAGTTCGCGCTGACACTGATGCTCCCTGAGCCTGCAGGACAGCTTGAATTGCTTTGGAACTTGTTTGTGGCTGCTTATCCACCATTCGGACTATCCTGCATTGGCACCTTTCATCAATTTTTCTCTTCTGTCCACGCCCAGGGAGATTAGCTACAGTGCCATGGGTTGCAAACTTCTTGATAATGTCGCGCACTGTGGACAAAGGCAAGTCTAGATCTCTGGAGATGGATTTGTAACCTTGAGATTGGTGATATTTTCCCACAATTTTAGTTCTCAAGTCCTCAGACAGTTCTCTTCTCCTCTTTCTGTTGTCCATGCTTAGTGTGGCACACACAGACACACAATGCAAAGACTAAGTGAACTTCTCTCCTTTTTATCTGCTTTCAGGTGTGAGTTTTATATTGCCCACACCTGTTACTTGCCCCAGGTGAGTTTAAAGGAGCATCACATGCTTGAAACAATCTTATTTATCCACAATTTTGAAAGGGTGCCAATGATTTTGTCCAGCCCATTTTTGGAGTTTTGTGTGACATTATGTCCAATTTGCTTTTTTTCCTCCCTTTTTTGGTTTTGTTCCAATACACACAAAGGGAATAAACATGTGTATAGCAAAACATGTGTTACTGCAGTACTTTTCTGTGAGAAATACTTCATTTTCTGGAAAAATTTCAGGGGTGCTAACATTTACAGCCATGACTGTAACTATACCATTTTTCTTCTCTGGGGCAGATGCAACAAAGTGTGTTCCCAATCTTGAATTTATCAAATATTTTTGATCTGTCACTCTAATGTGTGTTTCTTGCAGACAAATTATATCATTTTTAAACTGTTTCAGATAATGAAATATTTTCTTTCTCTTTTGTGGTGAATTTAAATCATTGACATTCCAAGTCAAAAATTTAGTTGCCATTCTTGGCACCTTGAAGCTTTAAAAGGGCCAGCTGAAGATCCTCCTGCACCTTTCTCTTCGGCCTTGCCCCCCCAGCCCCCCACTGCTTCTGTTTTTGTAGCTTCTTGAGCTTTCATTTGAGTTTGCTGTATCTTTAAATCTTGTTCTTTTCGCTTTGCTGCTGCACGGGTCTGCCTTTGTTCTTGTGGTTCTTCTCTTTTTTCTGCTACTTCCAAAGGTTGATCAGTACCAAAGAATTGCAATAAATCTTCTTCAATAAGCAAGGTCTCTCCTGCAGCTTGTGGCTGTCTATTTTCCTTCTGTCCCTGTACTGCCAGCTCTTCTTTTCTTCTCCTCATTTCCTGAGATGGTGGGCATTCAGCCTTTAATACATTAGTATAAAAATCTCTTGTCTTCCAAATTGTGTTAAGGTGATACCTTTCTCCCATGTAATTCACCACCAGTCCAGCTGAAACATCCCATCTAAACTGAATCTGTCAATTTCTAAGTTCATCCACCAAGAAAGCAAACTCCTTTTTGCTTCTCAACATTTTTGGGGGAATTTCTTTCAGCACTAAAACCTCTTGTCCTGCAATTTGAAGTTTATTTTTATAAAAAGCTTGTAAAATTTCATTTCGGGTCCTCCTCGTTGTAAAGTAAATCACAATTTCTCTTGGCAGTTGATTCTCTCTGGCAAACCAGGAATTAACACGATATATTTTGTCGATTTGCAATGAGAGATCTGCTTGTTGCTCCCCAGTTATCTTTGCAAAAGCCTCTGCAAAGATCTCTCTCAAATTCTCTCGATTGTGTTCTCTCAAACCTCTTACTCTCAGGGCAAATTCCATCGCTCTATACTGTAACATCACCACTTCATCGTCTGCCCTATCCACCTTGGTCTGAACTTCATCTATTTTATTTTCCAAATTCAAATTGGACTGATTAATTTCTTCTACTCTTTCATCCAACAACTCAATGTGTTTTGCCAGATCCTGAAATGCCATTACTATGTCTTCTCTTATTTCTTTATTCCGAGTTTGTATAACTTCTTTAATTTCAGCCATTTCTTCAGACACTCCCTTAATTTTCCATATGGCATACTATCCGAATTTTACAAGACATTCCAGCAATCACTAGATAACATTCTAATACAAGTATTCAATGATGCACTTCTAGAAGCTGAAATTCCACAATCATGGAACAAAACAATAATTACGTTAATACCAAAACAAGATTCGGATCCAGCTGAAATCAAGAACTATAGACCGATATCTTAATGTGGACTATAAACTATTTACATCTATTATAACACAGAGATTGAAAAATTTATTAACCATTATATACATATAGACCAAAATGGCTTTATTCCCAGACGATAAATTAAAAATAATACAAGAACAATTATCGATACCCTTGAATACTATGAACAACGGCATAAGCAACTAGCATTAATTTTCCTGGACTCACAAAAAGCATTTGATAATCTTGATTGGACATTCCTAATAACACAATTGGAAATGATGAAATTTGGAGGACGATTCCTAAACATGATCAAAAAGATATATAATAAATACCCAAACAGCAAAAATATTGATTAATGGAGAGACAACAGAACAGTTTGATATAAAGAAAGGAGTGAAGCAAGGATGCTCCCTATCCCCCATATTGTTTATAATAACATTAGAAATATTATTGAAAGAAATTAGGGAAGATAAAGAAATAATGGGATTAAAGGTAAAGAATCAGGAATATAAACTGCAAGCATTTGCGGATGATATAGTACTCATTCTAGAAAAACCATTACAATCAGGATCTAAAGTATTGACAAAAATAGAACAATATGGGGAAGTAGCAGGCCTGAAAATTAACAAACAAAAAACAAAAATGCTAACAAAGAACCTCACCAAAAATCAAGAGAAATAATTGGAAAACACACTAGGAATACAAATCGTAAAAAAGGTGAAATACCTAGGAATTTGGCTTACCAATAGAATATCAACACTCAAGGAAGATAATTAGACTAAATTGGCCAAACAAATAGAAAACGATTTAGAATTTTGGACTAAATTACAGTTATCATATCTAGGTAAAATAGCCTCCATTAAAATGAACATTTTGCTAAGGATGCTGTATCTATTTTAGGTGATACCAATAAACCCAGGAAAAACTTATTTCAAGGATTTGGATAAGATTAAATAATATTAAAGTACATCTGGCAGGGGAAAAAGGCAAGAGTGAAACTAAAACATTTACAGGATAAACGAGAAAGAGGAGGAATGGGATTCCCAGATTGGCAAATTTACTACAAAGCATCAGCACTAACATGGATTAAAGAATGAATCGAACTCAAAAACAAACACATATTAACACTAGAAGCCTTTGATTTGATGAAAGGATGGCACGCATATCTGTGGGAAGAGAAACATAAAAAACACGAACAATTCCAAAGACATATTGTGAAAGACACATTGCTAAAGCTTTGGACTAAAATTAGGAAGAATCATTACGATAGAATCCCCCGGTGGCTTTCAACAATGGCAAAACATGTGTTACTGCAGTACTTTTCTGTAGTACTCTACTCTGAAAAAGAAGTTTGTTGCTTCAAAGTGTCCTGCAGAGATTGCTGTAGAAACTCCAAAGTCAATATTTGTGGGTTTGAAGTAGACAAAGATTGTAATTTTGATGGTTGTGCTGGCGATCCAGCACTTTTGAAACCAGATTTTATTTGCTTAGAAGCCATTTTTAGCTTTCAATTTATACTTCCTACAGCAACCAAATTAGTAAATCCAAATGTTTTTAAATCTTTTGTAAGTATTATAGTTTATTTAAAGTCCAAACCGTAGTCTTTCCACTTTAAATCTTTCTTTCTTTGGTGTAGAATCCAATAATCTTAAATAGCTTTAGAAGTCTTGGAAGTGCTTCCGGTTGGCACCGCAGGGACACAGACGGGAAATGGTGAGCTCCGCAGAGCTTCACCAAAACCCCGCCTGCTAAGCTGCCGCCGACAGGTCTGCAGACCTCCCCTGTCTTGAAGGGACAGGAGGACAAGAAGGGACCCCTTGGGTGGCCGAGAGGAACGGGCAGGTTCCTCGGCGCCGGAGGCTTTCCCTTCACGTTGGCGGCAGTGGAACGACAGCCATGGCGGCTGTCCTGATCCTGCGGCAGCCAGGAACAAGGATCGTGCTGGAGGAGAGGAGGAGAAGCGGAGAAAAATAGAGAGCGAACGTCTCGAAGCCGGGTGAGTGACACCAACCCAGGCAAAACAACACACATATTTGGACTTTAAAAAAATAAGACCCCAAACTTCAAATAGCGGCTACAGAGTCGTGGGGCTTGAAGATTTAAAAGAAAAGGAAAAAAATGGAATGAGGACCCGAAATAGTCTTTGTTTTATTAAATTTGGCTTAGAAGAATTGACTTTTAACAACCCAGTAAATTGACTTTGCTTTTATTTGGAATGGTTTGGAGAAATGTCTCCTTGGGAATTTACACCTTTGAAAGTTAACGAAGCTAATGAAGACAGACAGACGGATGGCTACAAAATTGCCATAGAGTCTGCAGTGACTAAGCAGGAAAGTGGATTGAAGATACTTTTCTTTCTGTTTGAAAAAGGAACATTTAAAATGGCTTTTTACTTTGGATTGCCTTGAAATTTACATTGGATTTATGGACTTTGGAAGTTTCTATTCTGTCCCAGATGATTTTAAGAAGAAAGAAGGAATATTTTGGACATTAGACAATGGAAACTAACAAGCCTTGGGGGAAAAAAAATTAAGTGTGGCGCAGGAAAAAAAGACAGGAAGTTGATGCACTACACATGGAACAGACATTATAAAAGCATTAAAGGAACATACAGAATTTTTTAATTCGAATGGATGAACTTTGAAATGGAACAATTTTGGACAGATAGAAAAAGGAAGAAAAGGAGGAAATAAAGTAATAAATTTTAAATGTAACTGAACTGAAATGTAAAGATTAAAAGCCTAAAAGTATATATGATTTTTGGATAAAAACAGAAAAGCTTTTTGAGTAATAAAAATAGAAAACAAGAGATGGCAATTAAAATAGAGGATGATATATAGGTGGTTAAAAACAATAAAGAAGAGTATATATTATTGTGAGACAATTTTAAGGAAAATTTACTGCTTGATGTAATATGCTTTAATTTTAATTGGTAAATAAATGTTAATTTGATGAGTATGCTGGACTAAGGCTTTATTGAACAAACTATCAAACACAGAGATATTAGCGATAAATTGTGATTTAATTTAATATATACTGGAAATGATGATTATTATGAAATATATTGAGAATTAATTTGAAAGATTGTGCTGGAAGCTGATATAAAATAGATAATTATATGTTAAGGGGAAGTTAAAATAAGAGGGATGGATACCAACTAGATAAGAGTTTGAGACTCGGAGGAAAAATGTTGGAACTAGTTAAAATGCTGGAAATCAGCCAAATAATTATAGAAGAGTTGGAGCAGACTATGCTGGAAATCAGCAAAATAAGAGTGGGAGTCCTGGAGGAGACTATGCTGGAAATCAGCCAAATATAATATGCTGGAAATCAGCCAATAAAATGCTGGAAATCAGCCAAACAAACAGGAGGAGAGTTGGAGGAAACTATGCTGGAAATCAGCCAAATATAATATGCTGGAAAGCAGCCAATAATGATGATAGGCTTGGAGGAGATTATATTGAAATTAGCCAAAAATAGTTGGTGTTCTGGAGAAAAATATGTTGGGAACTAGCCAAACAGAATATGTTGAATAATAGCCAAATAACAGAGGGAGGTATGGAAGAAAATATGCTGGAAATTAGACTAAACAAAACATATTTTTGTGATAAATCTGTGTAACATGAAAAGAGTAATAGATGACAAGGGAGATAAAATCAAAGATAAATTGATAAAGTTTAAGATATTAAGAATTAAGGAAAGTGTCAAGAGACTAAGAATTGATAGAACTTTGCTTTATAAAGTGTGATAAGAATGGAGTGGTATAGAATTTGAAATCAAGATTTGTGGTGATAAAATTGTAAGGTAAATAATTAGATAATAATTTAGTTATTAATTTCTCATTTAGGCCCATTAGTATTTTATCCAGTTCATTTGGTTCTTTTTGGATTCCATAATTCTCCATGTCCGTTTTGTATTTGGATTTTAATTGTAGGTATGGCCACCAGTCAATTTCCATGCCATGTTCTTTTAATTCTTCTCTTGTTTTTAATTTTCCTTCTTCATTTAAGAGTTCTTGATACATTTTCATTTTATTTGTGTCCGTCATGTTTGAGTATATTTGTGCTTCCATTGTTGTAAGCCACCGGGGGATTCTATCGTAATGATTCTTCCTAATTTTAGTCCAAAGCTTTAGCAATGTGTCTTTCACAATATGTCTTTGGAATTGTTCGTGTTTTTTATGTTTCTCTTCCCACAGATATGCGTGCCATCCTTTCATCAAATCAAAGGCTTCTAGTGTTAATATGTGTTTGTTTTTGAGTTCGATTCATTCTTTAATCCATGTTAGTGCTGATGCTTTGTAGTAAATTTGCCAATCTGGGAATCCCATTCCTCCTCTTTCTCGTTTATCCTGTAAATGTTTTAGTTTCACTCTTGCCTTTTTCCCCTGCCAGATGTACTTTAATATTATTTAATCTTATCCAAATCCTTGAAATAAGTTTTTCCTGGGTTTATTGGTATCACCTAAAATAGATACAGCATCCTTAGCAAAATGTTCATTTTAATGGAGGCTATTTTACCTAGATATGATAACTGTAATTTAGTCCAAAATTCTAAATCGTTTTCTATTTGTTTGGCCAATTTAGTCTAATTATCTTCCTTGAGTGTTGATATTCTATTGGTAAGCCAAATTCCTAGGTATTTCACCTTTTTTACGATTTGTATTCCTAGTGTGTTTTCCAATTATTTCTCTTGATTTTTGGTGAGGTTCTTTGTTAGCATTTTTGTTTTTTGTTTGTTAATTTTCAGGCCTGCTACTTCCCCATATTGTTCTATTTTTGTCAATACTTTAGATCCTGATTGTAATGGTTTTTCTAGAATGAGTACTATATCATCCGCAAATGCTTGCAGTTTATATTCCTGATTCTTTACCTTTAATCCCATTATTTCTTTATCTTCCCTAATTTCTTTCAATAATATTTCTAATGTTATTATAAACAATATGGGGGATAGGGAGCATCCTTGCTTCACTCCTTTCTTTATATCAAACTGTTCTGTTGTCTCTCCATTAATCAATATTTTTGCTGTTTGGGTATTTATTATATATCTTTTTGATCATGTTTAGGAATCGTCCTCCAAATTTCATCATTTCCAATTGTGTTATTAGGAATGTCCAATCAAGATTATCAAATGCTTTTTGTGAGTCCAGGAAAATTAATGCTAGTTGCTTATGCCGTTGTTCATAGTATTCAAGGGTATCGATAATTGTTCTTGTATTATTTTTAATTTATCGTCTGGGAATAAAGCCATTTTGGTCTATATGTATATAATGGTTAATAAATTTTTCAATCTCTGTGTTATAATAGATGTAAATAGTTTATAGTCCACATTAAGATATCGGTCTATAGTTCTTGATTTCAGCTGGATCCGAATCTTGTTTTGGTATTAACGTAATTATTGTTTTGTTCCATGATTGTGGAATTTCAGCTTCTAGAAGTGCATCATTGAATACTTGTATTAGAATGTTATCTAGTGATTGCTGGAATGTCTTGTAAAATTCGGATAGTATGCCATATGGACTTGGTGTTTTGTTGTTGTTCTTTGTTTCTTCCTTGCTTCTATTAGTTCTAACATGGAAATCGGTCTATTCAGTAAGGTCTTCTTTTAATTCCTGGATGTTCATTCTGCTTAAATATTCTATAATGTCTTCCTCTCGAATTTCTTCTTTTGTATATAGGTTTTGAAAGAATTCCCTTGTGATTCGTTTTTTATCCTCATTGTTATGGTATATTTGTCCATCTTCGTCTTTTAATTGCTGTATCATTTTCTTCTCTTTTTCTTTTTTCAGTTTATGGGCCAATCACTGGCCAGTTTTATTTGCGTGTTCAAATTGGTTTTGTTTAGGCATTTTAGTTTTCCTTGCTATCTCCATTGTTGTGATTAAGTTTATTTTGTGTCTTGTGAGCTTAATTCTCTCTTTAATTTCTTTATTATGTGGCTCTTCCTGTAATTTTAATTCATATTGTTGCAAGTGCAGCAATAAATTCTCTTTTGTTTGTTGTTTGTCTTTATTTATTTATTTTTTTGCTGTGTAGGCAATTGTTAGGCCTCTTATATAGGCTTTAGTTGTATCCCATAAATTTTGAAGACTAGTATGTTCTTTTACATTAATTTGAAAAAATATTTTCAATTCTCTTTGGATCATTTCCACATATTGTTTATCCTTTATAATGTCTTTATCCATCATCCATCTTCTCTGTATTTGATGACCCTTCCATGTTATTACAATCGGACTATGATCTGCCCATGTATTTGTTGCAATTTCTATTTGTTTGATGTCTAACCTAAGGTCTGCTGTCATCCAGGCCATGTCAATTCTAGACCATGATTGGTGCGGATTCGAATAAAATGTGAATTGTTTTTATTTTGATTGATTTCCCTCCAAGCGTCCTGTAGTTGAAATTCTTGTACCATAACCTGAAATGTATCCGGTAGTGTTTTTTTCCTGGATTTATTTATTTTACTACTTTGATTGTCCTTCTCTATATCTACGATTGCATTATAGTTTCCAATGAGACATTTATTTTCATAGTCCAATTCTTTGATTATATTATGTAGTTTTTTGAAATAATCAGTTTGACTTCCATTCGGCGTATAGAGTGACACTAATAGTATGGTTTTCGTTCCTGTTTTTATCTCAATCATCATGGTCCTACCCTCCTCATTTGCAAATATTTGTTTTGCTTGTATATGATTTTTAATATATATTGCTATGCCTTTCTTTTTTTGTTCCGATAGTGCGGTATAGAGTGTTCCCAGTCGTTTATTTTCTAGTAATTTTTGATGTTGTTTTTTTTGATGTGGACTTCTTGTAATGTTATGATATCTGTCTTCAATTTCTATAAATTTTTGAATATACGGGTTCTCTTTGATTGGATATTTAAGCCATTTATATTAATTGATATCAATTTTAGTTCCTTCTCCATTCCAATCTTCTATTTCCTTGCTGTCCTGAGTCTTCTTGTGTTTTTTGTGATAATTTGTGTTTTTTCCCTTGCTCCCTCCCTTTCCATCTTCTCTTTTTCCATTCTTGTTCTTTCTTCTCGTTCTCTCTGTACTTCATCTGGTAGGCCCTCCTTGTTGATGAAATCTTGTTAGGCTTCGGTTTCTTGTTCCTCTTCTAATACAAAATGCCTGTCAAAAAACTGTTGTACTTTTTCTAAGGTGTCAGTTCTGTGTTTTTTATCTTGCCATGAAACAAGGATTCCCTCGGGTGTCAGCCACCAGAACATTATTTTGTGTTTATTCAATTCTGTTGTTAGAAAATTATAGTTTTTCCTTGTTTCTCTTATTCTTCTCGGTATTTGTTTTAATGTTATTATTTCTTTATCTTTGTAAGTAATTACTTCCTCTCTCATTATTTTATATATTTCTTCTTTCACCAATTTCCTTGCAAATCTAATATGAATCTCTTTAGGTAATTTATTCCTTCGGGCGTAATTTGTATATACTCTATAGACCTTGTCTATTTCTTTACTAATTTCCTCCTTATCTTTTTGGGTCACCTCTGCTAGAATCCCCACCATCAAATCTCTCAGATTCTCTTCCCTGTTCTCAGCAATATTTTGAAATCTTAGGTAAAAGGATGCCTTCTCCATTTCTAAGTACGAAATTGAATCTTCCAATTCTTTATTCCATGCTGTTTGATCACTTTCCATATTATCCATTTTTTTTCTGCTTGATCCATTTTTGTTTCAATGTTTTGAATCTGTTGTTCATTTTTTGCAATGTTTTGCTGTATCTTTTCCATCTTATCGTCCATTCTTTTTAAATTATCCTTTATTTCTCCTACGTCTGATTTCAGTTCTTCATGATTCTTCCTGCTTTCCTCGTGGTTGTTAGCTACTGATTCTTGTGTTTTATTCATCCCCTCTTGTATCATCGCCAAAACTGAATGTATATTTTGAATATTGAATGTTGGGGGAGTTTTCTCTTTTTCTATAGATAGCATTGTGTCTATTGTTTTCTGTTGTATCGCTGATGCAGTGGTCGATGTCTGGTTGGAAATTATCCTTTTACTTGTTTTAGTTGTCGCAGATGGGCCTGTAGTTGTCATCTTAATTTTCTGTTTCACTGCTACCCAATTTTTCATACACAACCTACTTTATAAAGTCAATTTGTTGGGATTTCTTATTGATAAATTGTTTATATGAATTATGTTGATTGTGGGAACAGGATACAGTTATTTGACTTTCAAATCAATTTTCCAGAGTTCACTTTTCAATATTGTTATATAAGGATCGAAAGATCGTTAAAGGGGAGCAGGGAAAAAATCAAATGTTTCAGCAAATCATGTATCTATTCTATCTTAAATATACTATTAAGTTCTTGCTTGTTTGTTAAATCCTATCAGTATTAAATGTCAATTCTTGTCTTAAACAATAGTATATATAGTATATATAAGGCCGAAATAGTGCTATCCCAGTCTCCCATAAGTTTCAGAAGAAACAACATAAAATGTCTGACAAGCCTGAAAGCGATGAATAGAGATTTCATCCCACCATGGCCATTTAACATCTTTTTTCAAACATAGGAAAAACCCTGATTGCAAAAATATCATATATATATATATACACACACACACACACACTATTTCGGTTTGTCAATATACTAATATATCAATGACTCAAGTTTATAATAAATTATATCAAAAGGACAGGGGGAGGACATGAAAAAAAACCCAATAAGATATTTGATTATAATACTGTTGTCTATTCAATTCCTAAAATATTATCAATGTATTACTACAATCAAATACTATTCTATCTTTCCTCCTTATATATCTATAAGTAAATATGTACTCTTTTCTTATTCTCTGTGTTTATCAATGCAATTTGCTATATACTATAAATTTGACCTTATAAATTATAATGCAATATATTATAAACATAGAAAATTAGAAGAGGAAAATCCGTTTCCGTTTGTAATGAGTCCAACGTTTCCTTTTTCTAGTCTATGCTGGATATCGTTAATAACTCCAAAGTTTAGTTTGGTTTCCAGTTTCCTTGTCTATTAATTGCTGTTCTTATGGTCTCTTATAGTCTCCTATTCCAATCATTTGTGACATTCTTTAGTATTCCCATACTCCTTTTGCAGTCCAATCCGTCCTCGCCAGGTCTGAATCCCAGTCAAACCAAATTCAATATATTTTATAATCCACAACTCTCCAATGTATGTTCTTTTAAATCCACATTGTTTCCATTGCCTATCAATTCCGCTTAGTCATCCTCTGGTTGGTTTCTCCGCTCCGCTCCATTTACTTTCACTTTGCCACTTTCTTTTTGGCTCTGCTTCACCAATTAGTTTGGAAACTCTCTCTTAATTGTATTCTTCTTCCTCCACTCTATAGTTGTACCTTTAAAAGTTTTGCTTTGTTCTTGTCTTTTGCTGATGTTTTATTTATTCGATATTTGCTTCCTTCTTAGTCAGCTGTCAACGTTCAGGCCAGCCAGGGTTGGCTGGGTTTTTTTCGATCAGAATTAAGGGGTTTTCTCTGAACCTTTGGGGTGATTGCTGTCGCCTCTGAGGTCCTCGGGATTTCCCCTTTAATCTATTGACCTCTACACGGTCAATAGCACCAGAAATCAGCTTCCAGATCGAAAATTTTGGAATTTAGGGAATGGTGGTGACGTCATCGTACTAGGAACAAAGGGGACCATATCATATCTTTTACAACTTATCATATGCAAATACATTTTACTTAGTTACAATTTCTGCCAAGATCATCTTTTTCCATATTTTTAAATCATATCTTAATATTTCCATGTTTATTTATATAAACAAAATCTTTATTCGCCCTCAAATTCTAATTTCTCTATTTTTACACATATTTATTCTCTTTTATTTTTTAATAATTCATTCTTTATCCTAATACATTTACACATGTTTGGGATTGCCTTTCTTTCATTTTATCTTTTTTATTGTACAACACTCTTTCTTCTAATTCTCTTCCGTCTCCCTCCCTTCTTTTATCCTTCCTACTTTCTTTTTTCCTCCTCTCCTCCTCTTTCCCTACTTCCCCTTCCTTTCTCCCCCTCCTCTTCTCTTTCTCCCTATCTAACCTTCTCTCCTACTCTTATTTTCCCCTCCCTCCCTTCCTCTCCTCTTCCCTTTCTTCCATTCCCCTCTCTCCTTCTTCCTTCCTTCCATCCCTCTACTCCTTCTTTTCTCTCTCTCTATTGCTGTATTCATTTTTAATTTACTATTTTCCACTATGATGTCCAGGCAACCCCGATTTTTCCTCCATTTATTAAATATATTTCTCAGAGTTCCCCTCCTCTTTTTAATTATTAACAATATATTTCAACTTATTCCATTTTTATCTTAAAGCCTTTGCTGAATTGGCCTTCCAATCCTTAATCTATTTTACCTTTAATAATATCTTCTTACTTATATTTCATTTCATTCTTTTTTTTTAAATTTTTAAATATTTTATTAGTTTTAAAAGTAAAACAATGGACATTGCACAATGTCTCTGGTTTCTAACATTTGTGTCTAAGTCAAGTTAATGTAATCTATTCCTTGATCTATATACAAATTTACATATCTCCTATTTCATTATGTATCAAGTATGCAGTATTTTACTTCCTAAACAACTATGCATGTATTTAATAAACCTATATTACATTCACAAATTCAATATACATTGATAAATTGATATACATTGATATATACATTTCCAGACATTCGTTATCCCTTGATTTTGGCATTCTTCTTCTTATCTAACCAATTATAAAAAATTTTCCAGACTTCATAGTATGTTGATTCACTTTTGTCTTTGAGTTCTAAAGTGAGTCTGTCCATCTCTGCACAGCTGTAAATTTTGTATATTACTTCTTCTTCTGAGGGTATTTCTTTACACTTCCATTTTTGAGCAAATGCTAGTCTTGCCATGGTAAGTATATGCAATATTAAATAGGTTACATTATTGTCATATTTGCCATCTGTCATGCCCAGGAAGAAAAATTCCAGCTTAACTTCTATTTTAAACATTAACATCTCTTCTAATCAGCTCCTTATTTGCTGCCAGAAACTTTTGGCTTTTGAGCACTCCCACCACATATGACCCTAGATCCACCTCACATTTCCAACAAATTGGGGAGTATTTTTTACTAATTCTTGCCAATCTTGTGGGTGGGAAGTGCCACCTGTAGAACATATTATACAGGTTTTCTTTATAAGAAGCCGCCAGTATGATTCTGATATTTTTTCCCACAAATTTTGCCAATTGTCCAAATTGATACTGTACCCAAAACATCTACTCCAAGTTATCATACTTCCTTTTCACCAGTAGGTGGCTCTCTCCAATTCACAAATCCCCCAACAACAAAGTAAATTGTAAATCTACAAAAATAATTACTTCCTCTTCTCTTCTCTGAATTAAATCCTTTTGTTGTTTAAAGAATACTTCCCTGTTTTCTTTTTCTTATCTTATTTTTAATTTCTTCCAAGTCCAATTTTAAATCCAGGTGGAAGGTTCCTTTAGGGTTTTAGTTTTAAAGTTCCCTTCCCCCCCCCCCCACTTGAATTCCCGAGTGCTAATTAGCTGCTAATTATGCGTTGGGACTTCTTTCAACCTTTACATTTTTTTTTTCTTCCTGTGAGTTGGCCAATCACTCAACCGGTAACAATACTCTGTTCAATCTCCATTCCTGCACTTCCTCTTCTTGTTTTTGGCCACTCTGGCTTTTGACAGTTCCATGGCTGCCTTCCTTCACCGCTGGGTCGGAGACTATTGCCAGCACTTCAGGGAACTTGCTCTTTCCCTATCTGTGCCAGCCTGTGCCTCCTTTCTTTGCTGTCCCTACAGGACAGCTATGATCCCTAAGGATCCCCAAAATCGGCTAGGATATCATTGTTCTCCCAGGACTCTGGAATCCACACCGTACTGCCCAATGCTGGCCACGCCCCTCCTCTCTCTTCTTTTATTTCCTATGGGAGTGGCCAATAATCTCCAAGGTGTGGGTTTACTCCCAAATTGACCCTGTTTTCTGAGTTGTTCTTGTCTTCCAGCAGCTCTATGCATGTGCACACTGGGAAAAGGCTCCAGCTGTTCCTCCGCCTCCCTGCTGTGTAACTCCCTCTCTGCCTCCAATGCAGAGCCCTCATCCGAGCTTTCCCCAGCCCCCAGGACTGGCTCACATTCCTCCTCAACCTCCTCACTGTCCAGCTCTGCTGCCAGCTCTGTTGGCCACTTGCGGGCCACAATAATCTCTTCCAGGAGTGGGGTTTGCACAATACTGGTTTTGAGCTCAATCAATTTCTGCTTCCTCAGCCAAAACACCAGTTGTGCAGGCAGACTGAGGCTCCACGGGCAATGCAGGCATTGTACAGATCATTTAAGCCATCTTTGAACCAACTGACGAGTATTTCCTCTGGCCAATGTACGTGGCAAGTCAGATCACAAAACTCTTTGATGTACTCGGTGACTGGACAGCGTCCCTGTCTGATGTGCCTTATGCAGTCTCTAGCCTTGAAGTCGGCTAGGGGGTCCTCAGATCTCCATCTCAAAGCTGTCATGAAATGGTTGAAGTTGCGGAGCTCTGGTGCACCTGCATTATGGGGGCTCACCATCCAACCTGCAGCTGATCCTTCTAGAACTCGGGTGACAACCCTGACTTTGGCGCCTTTTGTAGGGAGATCCCTCCCATACTCCTGCATGTAGGTCAGTATGTGTGCAAGGAAAAATCCCAGTTGCTCAGGATTCCCGTCAAATTTGTTGCCTTCCATTCTAAGGGTTGAAGCCTCCTCTCATTGAGTCGCAAGCCTTGCTTTTTTTTTTTTTATTTGATTTATATACCGCCCTTCTCCGGAGACTCAGGGCGGCTTACAATGCGTTAAGCAATAGCCTTCATACTTTTGTATATTTATACAAAGTCAGCTTATTGCCCCCACAAACTGGGTCCTCATTTCACCTACCTTAGAAAGGATGGAAGGCTGAGTCTGTCAGGGCATTTATTAATCCCATGTTTGGCTCTGGGACAAATAACCCTGGTTTAATTAGAGGAGATGGGTCGTGGCTCCTCCTTGTTTGCAATATTCTGAAAAAGAAACGCGAAGAAAAGTTTCTAATAAAACTCATTTATTTGTTATAAAGAAAATAAAACACCTCACTAACTAAGAAAGTTAATTGCTACATTTTGAAAGTAATTTTTGGGCCGGCTGCTTTTTAGCAGTCGACACCCCCGTGGCATGAGAACAAAGGAAGGAGTGCGTGTAGCAAGTGAAGGAATGTGAGTGGATACGGAAACACGTAGCTTACTGATAAGAAGTTGGCAAGCTACGGAGAGTCTGACAGTCCAGAAAAGATGAGTTCAGCTGGCAAATAAAATAACACAGTGACATTCCCCTTCTTTGCCAGTTGAGCGAATATCAGTACATCATCAAATAAGGCACATCTTCTTACGCAGATACTCGTGTTGAGCTGCTGGAAGTGGTTTGTTGAGCATATCAGCAATTTGATCATGTGTAGATACATATTGCATTTTGACAAAACCTTTTTTCACTAAATGTTTTATATTTTGATAATGAATGTCAGTGTGTCTGGACCTAGAACCTGTGAAATGAGATTCAGAAATATAAACCACCGATTCATTGTCTTCCATCACGGTGATCGGTTGGATCGGGTGTGTCCAGATATCTGTGACTAAAGCATCAAACCAAGTTAGGGAATTACATGCATCTGAAACACAAGCATATTCAGCTTCAGTAGATGAACAAGAAACAAAATTTTGTTTACGAACTTGCCAATAAACAGGACATCCATTTAAGAACATTATATAACCTGAAGTACTTTTGCGTGATTTCTTATCACTTGCCCAATCAGAATCTGCATAACAACATAATTCTGCATAATCAGTATGTGTTGGTTCTAACAATAACTTCAAATGTTTGGTGTATTTTAGCTATCTCAATAATTTCTTAATGCATGTCCAATGAAACTGTTTTGCCTTACCTACGTGTCGAGATAAGAGATTAACACTAAGTGCAATGTTGGGTCTGGTCCAACTACTAATGTATAACAGTGACCCAGTGTTTGATCCTTGAACTCAGGACTTGCTTCTTGTGTCAAGTTGTGAAAATCTGTTTGCATGGGTGTCTTTGTTGTGTTAGCATCTTTCATGTTGCAATGATGCAAAATTTGTTCAATTTTATCTTCCTGTGAAAGACTAAACCCCTTCTGTGTCTTTTCAATCTGAACACCTAAATAAGTGCTAATGTGACCTAATGATTTCAATGTGAAGCATCTCTGCAAAGCTTTGGCAAAAATTTCACTCATTTGCTTATTTGGACCAATATAAACAATATCATCAACATAAACAAGAACTATCTCATATGCATTGTTAGATCTTTTTGTGAACACGCACTCATCAGTTTCGGACTTAATAAAGCCCATTGAATTTAGTTTGTCAGTAAGACATAAATACCATATTAAACCAGATTGTTTCAGACCATAAAGACTTTTGTTTAGGAACCAGGTATCTCCTTCTTGCTGTCGGAATCCTGGAGGACTTCTCACGTAGATCTCTTCGTCTAGGTCTGCATGTAGATAAGCCGTGTCAACATCAAACTGGAAAATTTCTAAACCAAGGATAGTTGCAGTTGCTAAAGCAATTTTTACACTCTCAGTTCTGACTGTCGGTGAGTAGGTATTTGTGTAGTCCTCAGGATAACGTTGAGCGAAACCCTGAGCTATGAGTCTGGCCTTGTACAGTGACTCACCATTTGGTTTCTTTTTGATTCTGTAGACCCATCGAGTGCCAATGACCTTTTTGTTTGCTGGAGGTTTTGCAGGTGTAAATACTTTAAGTTTCTTTAGACTGTCCACTTCAATCTGCATTGCCTCATACCATTTGTCTTGCTCTGAATCAGGGAGCTGCTTGATTTGTGTGAAATTATCAGGTGGAAGTGTGACATTGCAAATCAAAGGCAAGGGTGCTTTTGTCAGTTGCCAAGAATATCGTTGTGGAGGGATTCCTTTTGTGACCCTCTTGGAACATCTCGGGAAAACAGTCCAGTCTTCTTCTTCTTCGTCCTCGTCCTCACTTTCGTCGCTAGCATCAGCATCTGTGGCTTGCGAAGACGGAACATCGGGTTGAGAAGAATCAGTGGAATCTTGATCATCAATCTGCGTAGCATCAGCAGTATCATCTCTGGGAAAATAAACTCCAGGATCATTGGAATGAATCCTGGACCAGTCAATATCTTCCTCAAAATTAGCAGATTGGGAAATCACAATTGCATGTTTAGAGTCAATAAATCTGCTCCATTTTGAGTTATCATCAATACCCATAAATCTCAGTCTTTTTGCTGCTGGACCTCCTTTTCTTCTTTGAGCTAAGGGAATGTTCACCATAGCATATGAACCAAAAATATGGATGTTTTTAAGATCGGGCTTGTAGCCATATAACATGAAGAAAGGAGTCTGATTTGTTACACTGCTCCAAGTACGGTTGACAATGTAATTTACATACTTGATAGCTTCACCCCAGTATATCTTACCAAGGTTGGCGTCTTCTAGGAGACAACGCATCATGGTTTGCAGGACCCCTTGTCTTCGTTCTACGACTCCATTGTGAGCCGATGTGTAAGGGGCCGAAGTCTGATGAATAATTCCATTCTTACGCATCCAGTCCTGGAAACGCTGAGACATGAACTCGGCACCATGATCACTCTGGATTCTGGCGATGCGAACTTGGTGTTGGGTAGAAACAAGGGCTGCAAAGTCTTTAAAGATCTGAAAAGTCTCTGATTTTTCTTTCATGTGATATACATATCCATATCTAGAGTAATTATCAACAATTGTTAGAAAATATTTTCTACCACCAAATGATGGCGGGAAAGGACCAACTATGTCAATGTGAACCAAATCAAAAATGCATGTTGACAGGCATGTAGCGTGTTTGGGAATGGCTGCTGCTTTGGATTTGGCCTTTTTGCAGACAGCACAATCCAAAAACATCTTACACCCCTTTAGATCCAAACCTTTTGTGAACTCCGGCATCTTCCTAAGAACACAGAAACTGGCATGCCCCAATCTTCTATGCCATTTATGGATACACCTGGAATGCAAAGGTTTACCTGTTAGTGAATTCTCAACATTAACAATTTTATGAGGAACCTCAGGTTTGCTCTGAGCAACCTGTTTACCAATTCTCTTTTTGTTGGCTTTAGGAGCCTTTGGAATAGCAACAGGATCTCTCTCTGGAGCATCTCTCTCTGGGCCTGTGCTCTCCCTTTTTGGAGTTTCATACTTGCCTGTGTTTGTGTTTTAGGCTTTGGCTTTAAGTAATAAACACCACCAATTAATATGGTTTCAGCAACAATATCTCCATCTTTAACTATGTAACTTGCTTTTTCAAGGTGGTGAACTTGGAACTTTAATGCTCTAGACAAGTGACTCTGACTAAGCAAGTTACTGGTTGCTGTTGGTATGTAATAAACATCAGGAATGAATGCATCGAGCTCCTCGACATAAACAGTTCCTTTTCCTTTGACCTGACAAGGATGATTTGAAAAAGAATAAAGTTCAATGTGGCGAGTGGAGTTTGTGGATCACGCCGGGGACCACGACGACCTTGTCTTCTGCCTCTGCCTCTGCCTCTGGAGTCTGTTCCTCTGGGTTGGTACGTGACGGGAGTTGGAACTCGTTGTGGACAATCCCGGGTGGCATGTCCCACACGATTGCAGGTTTTGCATCTCGGCATCCTTGGAGCGTAGGTCCTTCCTCGGAAGGGGCGCCTAGCTGGAGCTCTTGATGCGGGTGGTCCTCTCAAGTGTGGCGTGGCCAACATGAATGCCTCTTCTTCAATTAAAAGTCTACAGACATTGTCCACTGTGCGTTGAGCAATTGGGACTTGGTTAATTTTTGTAACAGCATCTTTCCATTCATAGTTCAAAGAGTTAATAATGATGCTGATCATTTGGATATCTTCAATGTTATGGCCTCTTTCTCTCAATTCTGTTCTCAGTCCTTTCAGTTTGGTCAAATGTCTTCCAATTTGTTCACCAAGTTTCAATCTCGAACTGTGGAGTTCAGACATGAGTAAACATGAAGATTCAATTGAGACAGGCCTGTAGCAATTTTCCAATTCAGCCCAAATTTGTCGGGCTGTTGTATTTGGTGGAAAAGTGACCTGCAGTTCAGTATACATGGACATCAATAATGTTGTGCGAGCTCTTATCTCTAGATCTTGTATTGCAAAATCCTATGGTTGAGCAGGAGGATTAAATACCATGCAGTGGGTGCCTTCTCTAAGAAGCAATAGTGTAATCTCACTGACCCAGGCTTTGTAATTGTGTCCTGACATTTTTAGTTTTGACTCACCAGTTAGTGGAGAGACAGAAAATGCCTGGTAAGGAGCCTGCATTTGGTACGCTGGCTGTGCTGGCAGAAATGCCTGTGGTATTTGCTGTGCCTGTTGTGGACCTAAAAATGGTCTTGGTTGTGCCATTGGAGGTGGGCCAGGAGGTGGCCCTATTTGCACTTGTGGCTGGGGCACATATGCAGGCATTTGTAGCTGCTGTGGCTGATGCACTGGAATCTGCTGTATTCCAGTTGCCATTTGTGTTTGATCTGCAATATTGGCATGACCTGCTGGAGATGCAGTCATTTGCCTTTGCTTCATTAAGTTTAATTATGTTCCATCTAAAAAGACACCAACACCGCCAGGGAGTGTTTGAGTTTGGGCCTGTGGAAACACTTGTGGCATTTCAGCTTCCTGTAGTAAATTACTTTTGCCAGCAGATGGTGTTGCACCTTTAGCTTCGGGCAGCCCAGTTACAAGAAATGATTGCGTGGCAGGTTTATATGTAACTTGATCAGGGAGACTTTCATGTGACGTATGCAGTGCCCTCTGTCTTAATTGGCCTGACACAGGATCCACCAGGGGGAGTGTCTTTGGCTCCGAGGAAGAAGACAATATGGCGCGTTTTGAAAATCTTAAGTTATCTCCCTTATCTTGCTCAAGCATAGATATAGCCATTTTTGCCTGGGATAGCTCCTGTTCATAGAGTTTTATACGGTCACGATAGGCTTTGATGGCCATCTCACGCCGAGTGAGTTCAGAGTTTTGAGGAGTATAGTAAATTACTTCTCTCTCTATGTGGGAGTGAAAAAACTCTGCTGTTTGTGGAAAATCTGGCTCTGCATCAAGCGTTACAAATTCAGAAGGTTCTGGGGAGACAGTTTGAGAGCTGGCATAATTAGAAGGGGGAGTTACTGACCTCAGTCGTAGTGCTTCGCCTTCAAAAACAGTTGTACTGTTATTTTCCTCCTGAACCCTTTATAGAATTCTTTTCGCTTCTTCATTAGTGAGAGCAGAGATGTTTATATCTTCGGCAAAATGCATTCTGTATTTGTTTTACTTTTGTTTCGGCATCTTAGCAATATAATTAGCGTACCTCAGTAGCTAAAAACTAATTGCCTATGCGCTCTTATCAGAAATAACAAACAAGGAAAAAAGCCATAAATGAACCGTCCGAGTGCTACCAGATATCGGGGCATTTATTAATCCCATGTTTGGCTCTGGGACAAATCACCCTGGTTTAATTAGAGGAGATGGGTCGTGGCTCCTCCTTGTTTGCAATATTCTGAAAAAGAAACGCGAAGAAAAGTTTCTAATAAAACTCATTTATTTGTTATAAAGAAAATAAAACACCTCACTAACTAAGAAAGTTAATTGCTACATTTTGAAAGTAATTTTTGGGCCGGCTGCTTTTTAGCAGTCGACACCCCCATGATATGAGAACAAAGGAAGGAGTGTGTGAAGCAAGTGAAGGAATGTGAGTGGATACGGAAACACGTAGCTTACTGATAAGAAGTTGGCAAGCTACGGAGAGTCTGACAGTCCAGAAAAGATGAGTTCAGCTGGCAAATAAAATAACGCAGTGACAGAGTCAACCTTGAGCCTTGGAGAGATTCGAACCAGCAGTAAACTGCAGGCAGCTGTGTTAATAACAGGGTGCTTAGACCACTGTACTATCAAGGCTTTGTGTAGAGATGTCTCCTGGTGGATCTTCCATGGTGGAAATGGGTTCATCAGTAGCTCCCGCAGTTTCAGCCAATGCCCTTGGGGTTGGGGATCCCTTTCATTCATTGGTAGTCCCCTTTTGTACTCCTAACTGGCCTGCAGTGCAAGCCTGAGCATCCTGGATCTGCATACCATGGATGGCCTCCCTCATGAGGTTCATGGCTTCCCTCAGGAGTTGGTTGGGCTGGTCTGGGGCTCCTTCCAGTTCATCATGGTTGTAAAGATCTCCCATCTTCTGGTTGGAAAACCAGGTCATTGGCTCCCACAGGTCAGGATGAAGTCTTTGGTTCTGCCACCCCAGCCTTCTATCCTCCCAACACCGATGGACCACCTCAGCTTGGCAGTGGTTCTTGAGGCAATGTTCTCCTCGAAACAGGCATTGAGGGCCTCAATTGAGATTTTGGGGATTGGGGGACTTCCAGCTGTACTTCTGGTGCTATTGGAAGTGACCGTGAGCTCTGTGGCCCCGTTCTGAACTCTCTCCATCAGAGGGCTCCAATCGGAGCCATAGCCAACCTGGAGGGGTAGTGAAGTAAAGGGGAACTGCCTGGCAGATTGAGGAGAGATGCATCTCTTCTCCCTGACTAGGAAATCCCCCTCATCTGAAGACGAGAAGCAGCGGCAACAAAAATGGCTGCCATGAATCTGGGGACAGTCTGAACACCTAAGACAGTGCAGGAGTGGAGAAAGTGAATGGTGTGTGAACCGGGTGAGAGAATACTTTTTGTTGAATTTTGACCCCAAGAAATCCAAGGGGAAAGCATATTTAGAACTATTTCTCAAAGCAGCAAACAAGCACTTGGAAAATATACCGGAGGATTTAAGAAGAAAAAATAACCTTTTAAAATAAATAGAAATTTGGATTCCCAAAGTTAAAAGATGTGTTATTAAGAGGATTTTTTTGGCTGTGGTTTCCGACGTCCCGCTATAGTCAGTTGGCGCCATCACTGACTATTGGGGGCAAATCATTGGCCCCCACGGAGAGGGCTCGCAACTTGGGTGTCCTCCTGGACTCACGGCTGTCTTTAGAAGAGCATTTGACAGCCGTGACGGGGAGGATTTTTCATCAGTTTCACCTGATTCACCAGTTGCGTCCCTTTCTGCATCGGGACTCCTTACGCATGGTCACTCATGCCCTCGTCACCTCCCGCCTAGACTATTGCAATGCTCTCTACATGGGGGTCCCCTTGAGGAGCACCTGGAGGCTCCAGCTGGCACAGAGTGCGGCCGTGCAGGTGGTAATGGGAGCGACATGGCGCTCCCATGTAACACCTCTCCTGCGCGAGCTGCACTGGCTCCCGATGGTCTTCCGGGTGCGCTTCAAGGTTTTGGTTACCACCTTTAAAGCACTCCATGGCTTAGGACCTGGTTATCTACGGGACTGCCTACTACCACCAATAGCCTCCCACCGGCCAGTACGCTCTCATAGAGAGGGACTCCTCCGGGTGCCGTCAGCCAAACAGTGTCGACTGGCAGCCCCTAGGGGGAGAGCCTTCTCTGTGGGGGCACCTACCATCTGGAATGAGCTCCCCCCAGAGATACGGAGGATCCCGGATCTGTGCACCTTCCACTGTGCTGTGAAGACCTTTTTATTCCATCAGGCGGGCTTGGCCTAATCTCTTCCCTTTTTTAAAATATGTAAATTTTAATCTGTTTTTAAATTATTGGGGTGTTTTAATCTGTCTGGGCCAAAATGATTTAATTTGATTTTATCTGGTTTTTAATTTTTTTGTATCTATGTATTTTATTGTTTGGCTGTTCACCGCCCTGAGTCCTTCGGGAGTAGGGCGGTATACAAATCATATAAACAAATCAAATAAACTAAACTAAATGCTGGAATTATAGTTCCAAATTCTTCTTTATTAATATTGCTTACTTATTGGATTTACAACTTAAAATAATTGAAATCGGACTTGTCAACAACATTACAGAGAGGCTTAAGCAGACTGAAGCAAGAACACCATCTGCTGATGAAAAGGGAACTATGAAAAGTTGGAAATAATCATTTAAAAAGACTGAAAATATTTGCTGGACATGTATCTACTCTAAGACCACTAGAGATTTGAATATCAAATAAGAACTTCAGTTAAGAGTGTTACTGAATATTACTGGATATTACTGAATATATTAAAGTGACTTGAAGAGATGTGGATAATCCCCTGGTGTATTCAAATTGATTGGATTGATTATTTTGTTTTGAATTAATGGTTCCTGGACCTATTAATGATGCCAGAGACCTATTAAATACAGACACAATGCAAGACAGAAGTGAGGGGAAGCTAAACGAAATGGAGCTGTTTCAAAGCATCAAGGAAATATTTGACTGCATAGACCAAAAACTGAAAAGTATAATACAAGGGATAATGTGCAAAGACCAGGATAACGAAAAAAGAATGGAGCCATCAGCGGGAATGGAGGGGAAAGCAGAACTGAGAAACCAGCAAGAAAAAGACAACAAGGAGGAGATATTACCAAAATTAATAGTGATTAAAGGACTAAAGCAGGAGGAAAATATTGTAAAAGACTTAAAAAGGGAATGGGAGAAGCAAGAAGAGAACTGGGGGAAAGAGATGGGGCCTGAAACAGATAGTTCTGAAACTAGACAGTGGGAAAGGATACCGAGGGGAGAAAACATTAGATTGCATAGTCAGAATATAGGAGTAAAGGATTTAAAAGAAGAATATGGGCAGCAAGCCAAAAAGAAAATAAGATCAAAAGTTCAGATGCAGGCAAGAGATGATGGATAAGGAGGGGGGTTAGAATTAGAATTATATAGGTTGGATAATTATTTTATATATAATGTGATAAATATTAGGATAATATTTTAATATAAACAGTTATGAAAAGTGAGATGGGAATAAGAACTAAGCAACAATTGTAAAATTAGATTTTGAATAATGGTATTATTAAACATACATAAAAATATGATTAGCAGTGACTTCCGGTTGGCACCGCAGGCTCCGTGGATGGTCATTTATGACCGCCAGTCCTGTGTCTCCATTAAAGCAGCTTTGACAGTGCAAATCGGTTGTCTAGTGGCTGAAAAACTCTCCTTCGGGAAAAGAAGGAGAGGAGAGCCAGTGGGCGAGAGTAGAGCCCCCCGAAAGCCCTCTGGAACATTTCCAGAGGCTTGGAGGGTGAGAGCTCCTCAGCCAGCCCGCCAAGAAGCTCCGGAGCCAGGACGACTCTGCAAAAGCAGGGCGAGAAGACGCGATCCGATTCTGCTTTTAAAAAGTGAGTTTGAGTGATTCCAAGCACAGGCAGAGTGGAAGACAAGAGAACAAGGCTTAAAAATACAGACCTTAACTCCAAAGTTACTTTGTTTCAATTTGAATCTTGAGCTGGAGGTGGAAGATGGCGTCTTTGTTAGGGCTTTGAAAGTGAAAGCCAGAAACGAAAGTGCTTGAGAACTTTGCGCTGGGAGAGTGGATTAGCTGCCTATTAACTGCTGGGAACTGAGAGTGTGGAGGGAAGAGAATAAAGGGAAAAAAAACTACTTTGTCTGGCAATCTAGAGACTATAAATTAACATCTTTAAAGACTTTGTTGCTTTTAAAGAAAAGTGGGGGAAGGAAAAAAAATGGCTTCTAGACAAGTGAAACCAGGAGTTGCTAAAGGAGGGGGAAGCTCTCCAGTTGTGTCAGTGGTGACACAGAAAGCACAACTTCCAGATGATTCACAGAGCCAGAGCCAGAGTCAAGATGTAGCACTTAATGATTTTAAGGAAGCTATGAAAGAAGCCATGAATAATCAAGCAATAGCAATGAGAGAAGCAATGAACAATTTAACACTACTTGTTGAAGGGAAATTTAAGAAACTTGAGGAAGATATAAACTCGATCAAGGGAGCAGTTGCAAAGGAGCATGATAAAATAAGAGATGATATTGTTTTTGCTGTATCAGGACTCTCAAATCTTGTTATCCAGCTTGATGGGAAAGTTGAAGAAATTAATGAAGCCAATTTAAATCTGGAAAGCAAAATGGATGATGTCATGACCAGAACAGAGAAAGTGGATGATGAATTGGTAATGTTACAATACAGATCTATGGTGTTTGCTCTGAGACTGAGAGGCCTGAAGGAAAATAGCAAAGAAAATTTAAAAGACACTTGTGCTGATGCTATGGTGGAGATAATTAAAGAAAGACCAGAAGATGTGGCAATTCAAATTGATAAAATTTACAGGGTTAATTCCTGGTTGGCAAAACGAAGACAGCTGCCAAGAGATGTGGTGATTTACATCACAACTAGGAGGATCAGAAATGAAATTCTACAAGCTTCTTACAAGAATAAAGTTCTGGTGGCTGGGCAGGAGGTGGTGGTTTTGAAAGAGATTTCTCCAAAGATGTTGAGAAGCAGGAAAGACTTTGGCTTTCTGGTAAATGAGTTGAGAAATCAACAAGGGGCATACAGATGGGACGTTTCAATTGGTCTAATAGTGACTTATAAAGGAGAAAGATACCGGTTAAACACAGTTTGGAAGGCAAAAGATTTTTATGTAAATGTTTTACAGGCTGGATACCCACCCTCACCGGGGGGGGGGGGAGAAAGAAAATGGAGATGTTACAACAAGAAAAAGATGGAAAACAGATACAAACCTACGCTGCAGCTGCAGCTGGAGGAATTATTATGGAAGAAGATTTGGATCTTGGGGGTTTAGCCCCAATTTTGGAACCACCTAAGAAGGGAGAGCCGAAAGCACAACGACTGACCCGATCAACTTATAAATTGCAACAACAACAACCAAAAGGGCAACAATCTCAAGATTTACCTCAAAAAGTCCAAAAAAACAGAAGCAGTGGGGAGAGCTAGGCCGAAGAGTAAGGTGGAGGAGGAGCTTCAGCTGATGCTCACAAGGCTTCGAAAGGCTAAAGATGGCAACTAAATTCCTATCTTGGAATGTTAATGGCCTAAACTCACCACAAAAAAGAAAGAAAGTATTTCACTACTTGAAACAATTTAACAACAATGTTATTTGCTTACAAGAAACACATATTAGATTATCAGACCAAAAATATTTGATAAATTCAAGATTAGGTACAAATTTTGTGGCATCAGCGCCAGAGAAGAAAAATGGACTAGTCATATATGTAAGGAAAGGACTATCAACTAATCTAATTGAGGCAGATGATCAAGGAAGATATATTGCAATTGAATTATTGACACAATCTGGAAAAATGCTTCTTATTGGAATATATGCCCCTAACCAGCAACAAGACAAGTTTTATAAATTTTTCCATACTAAAATAATACAGTGGGACTATAAATCTTTTATATTAATGGGTGATTGGAATGGAGTAATTGATACGCAGAAAGATAAAAAAAAGCTTATCAAAGACTTCAGTATGTGCAAAACTACCTAAATCTTTTTTTGATATGATGGAAGATATAGAATTGAGAGATATCTGGAGAGAACGTAACCTGGAGGAAAAAGATTTTACTTTTTTTTCTGATAGACATCAATCCTTCTCCAGGATTGATTTTATACTAATCACAAATGATTTTATTTCCAGGGTGAAGAAGTCAAAGATATGTCCAAGAACTTTAACTGATCATAGTCTGGTCTGGATTGAATTTGAACAGGAGAGGGGGAAAAAGGAGGTCTTGGAGGTTGAATGAAAACTTATTTAGATATGAAGAAAATGTAAAGGAGCTTAAAAAACAAATAAGAGAATTTTTTGTTATTAACATGAATAAGGGTACTCCTATGGAAATGGTTTGGGATGCTAGTAAGGCTTATATGAGGGGTATATGAATAATAAATATAGACTAAAACAACAGAAGAAGCGTAAAGAGATAGAGGAAGAAATAAAAAAGAAAGAACAATTACTTATATCTAACTCAGGAGATAAGAAAGTAAAAGAAACAATAAACATACTACGAGGGCAATTCAACATGTTAATGGCTGATCAGGTGGCAACTAGTTTACAATATGCTAAACATAATATATTTTGTAATTCCAATAAACCAGGTAGGTGGTTGGCCTACATGTTGAGGAAAAAACAGAAAGCACGAGTCATTAGTAAGATAGAATATAGAGGTAAGGAAGTTTACCAACAGAATATGATTAAAAAGGCTTTTTTGGAATTTTATACAAAGGGTGGGATGAAGGGGGGAAGGGTGGGGGGAACACGAGGGGAAATTTTGTATTTCTTTTTTTGTAAAACTTTTCAATAAAAAAATATGACTAGCAGTAACATACTAGAATTAAACAGTGGGTGATTAGACAATGAAAGAATATTTTTTAATGTAAACATGTGTATTAACAGTAGAATTATGTGGATTGAAGGACTGGAAAGTACATGAATAGATGTATTTTAAATGTATAAATGATTGTGATTGGTACTAGAAGTGTATACTGAGACATTGAATAATGAAAGAATGTAGGATGAAATTTTGATATAAATTGATGTGAAGAGTTAATTAAGGGAAATATGAATTAAAAAAACACATATTTGAATATTATAGTGATATGGGAAGGAAAAAAGTTAAGATAGAAATAGAAATAAGAGGGGAATAATAGTATACATGTGTGTGTGTGTGTGTGTGTGTGTGTGTATAAAGAACAAAAAGTTTCAGAACTGAAGGGCGATAGTAAAAGATATGTATAAACAATATGAAATAATGAAAATTAAATATAATAATTAGGAGTAATAATATGTTTATTTGTATTGAGATGTATGATACCCAGGTACCACACCATTCACCCATTGATGTATAAACAATATAAAATAAAATAAAAACTTGAATTGAGATTTTGGGGGTTGAGATTCTCCCCCAGTCTTCGCCCTCTTCGTGATCACTGCCCTGGGCATTCATGGTGTGCACAGTCCACACAGTAGGGCTGTTGCCTCTCTGGGTTGACCAGTTTGCAGTTCTTGCCTAATGTAAGGTCTTGCCTTTCCAATCTCCCCAAGAAAGTAGGACTCTTGAAAATGCAGTGGTTCCAAAAGCAGTTTTTATTGGAAGGTTTGTGATAACAACAGATCTAGGCAAGAACTGAAGCTTCTCATTTAAAACCAACTATTTAAAGCAATGCTAACCAAGCCCCTCCCACACTACATCATTGCAGGGAAACAGAAACAGAAATTTCATATACAGACCACTCAATTCCTCCCCTTTCCTCCCACCAAAATGCCAGCATCCCTGTAGAAATATCTGGGACCTGACAGGTGACAGCTCATGTCTGGAGGTTCTGAACAGTGTCCCACTGCAAGATCTGGCCCAGGCCTCTCCACCTCTGACTCACCAATGAGGGTGCTTCTGCTGGGCCAGCTGTCCACCTCCCACTGGGCTTTTCAGCTCAGCATTCAACTGGGGGAGGGGAGCGCTTCCCCATACTGCCCCCTTCTTTTTATTGGCCCCGCTGACAAAGGAGGAGGAAGGCCAGGCTTGGGGGATGGCCCCCACCCCACAAGATGCACTCCTGCCATTCTCTCCCAGCCCTCTTTGCTGGTGTCAACAGCAAATGTACCACGATGAAGACAGAATCCTGTTGTTGTGCAAAGGGAAGCATAGAGGCGCTTTGCTCCCACATTAAGGCTCCAGCCATTACCACTGACACAACAAGGTGACAGCTCTTTCATCCCTCTGCCATGACAGGGCCACAGGGAGCCACAACAGAGGTGAAAGAGCTGCATGCGGCTCCAGAACCACAGGTTGCCAATATCCAATCTAGGGAGATATGTTGTCTCCCTGGAGCAAAAATTAAAGATGTGGCTGAGAACCTAACCAAAATAATTAGGCCCACAGATTACTACACTTTCCTCCTCCTTCACATTGAAATGAATGACACAACAAAGAACTAAGTACAATATTAAGACATTATAAGCAACTAGGTGATAAAGGTAAAGAGCTAGGAGCACAAGTAGTGTTTTCATCAGTACTCCCAATGAAAAGCCAACACCCATTGAAGGGAAAAAAGAATTCTAGAAATAAACCCCTGGCTAAATGGTTGGTGTTGCCAAGAAAACTTTGATTTCATGGACTGTGGATTGCCTTATCTACAAGAAGGACTCTTGGCAAGGGATGGACTGCACCTCATGAAAACAGGGGAAAATGTACTCAGAAAAACACTGACCCAACTCATCAGAAGGGCTTTAAACTAAAATTGAGGGGGGAGGGTGAACAATCTTTAGAATCTCTAGAACACAAAACCAACCATAAATCTCAAGAAAACAAATCAAACAATGAGGTAGGGAGTGATGAGAAAAAAGTAAAACTCAAACAACAATTAGGAGATGTAAGAAACATACCCATGGACAGGCATAAAAGTCTTAAATGCTTACATACAAATGTTCAAAGCTTGGGAAACAAGCAGGATGAACTAGAAGCAATAGTACAGGAGGGCAGGTATGCCATAATTGCCATTACAAAAATCTGGTGGGGACGAAACCCATGGCTAGAATGTACTGATGAATGGATAAAATTGTTCAAAAGAAACAGATCAACAAAAAGAGGAGGTGAAGTTGCATTATATGTAGGAGATCACTACATATCTACAGAAATGTACATGATCAAAGATAAAACACCTCCAGAATGTAAATGGGTCAATATAAAAGGAAAAAAACAGTGACATTGCCATAGGTGTACAGGCCACCCAACCAATCAGAAGAAATAGATGAACTCTTTGCCAACCAGTTAACAAATATATATATGAAGCATACCACAGTAGTGTTGTGGAAATAGGGAATTAAAGAAACATCCCTTTTAGGGCAGACAGAATCAGTTTATTTATTTATTGCAATAAAGGATCAAACCCTGATATCGCTACCAAGAGTTTGAACAAAGTATGATTTTCAGCTCAAAGCATTTATACAGTTTCAAACAAAGGATTCTGTGAAGTCAGCAATTCATATGGTCATATACATTTGTCATTTTTAATTGACATTTCCTAATTACTGAGTTTGCAAAACAGTTATAATAATTCTCCTAAGAAATTACTGAAGCATAATCTGGTCATCTCCTCTCTCCCACCTTAAAATGTAAATCACCTAGACTGTCCTTATCTGTGACAACTGAGAGGCCTTGAAGTAGAAATTCTACTTGAAAGGAATATGCCTGCTTACGTGCTGGATACAATTACAAGCATTTTCTCTTTTACAATATTAAGAACAAAGAGGGCCCTTCAGTGATCATCTAGTTGGACCCACTTTTACTTTATTTATTACTTTATTTGTTACATTCCCACCTTATTCCCACATTACTCCCCCCTCTGGGAGTTTGTCTATGCATAAACTCCCACAACCTACTTATAACTACTGAGTATAAAAAGTTCCAATAAACAACTCTATAATATAAAAATCCTAACAAAATATAAGAATTAAAGGCATATAAAAATTATATATGATTGTTTCCATTCTCCTAGGTCTTAGGAAGATTCTTTCCATTTTTCCACCGGTTCCATTTCCACATATGGATCTGCCTCAGAATCTGTAGGTTCTTCCACAGGGTAGGGACCAAGTTGATTAAGAAATTGTTCTATCAGAGCTAGTTCCCTCTCAACTTGAATTTCCTTTACTGCTTTTATGGATAATTGTCTGAGGAGTGGTATTACACATGGAATGAATGCTAAGCCAGCAATGGCACATATGAACAAAAATATCATTTGTTTAATCCATCCGGATCCAGGCACCCAAGAAAACCACATGTCAGAAGTTTGTAACCTCTGACTTATCTTGGAAGCCCTATCCTGCAATTCCCGAGCACCTTCTCTGACCACACCTGATTTGTTCATGTAGAAACAACAATCTTCACCTAAAAATATACATGTTCCTCCTTTTTCTGCTGTCAGGAGGTCTAAGGCACGTTGGTTCTGTAACACCACTGCCGCCAAGGAATCTATCTGATTTTGGACCTCGATCAAAGTGCTAGCGATTCGATTCAAACTTCCTTGGAGCTCCTCTGAGATTTGTCTAAATTGGATTACTGAGTGCATGAGTCCTGCTACATCTGTCCCAACAGCTGTACCCATGCCTATAAGCACTAACAGTGGAATGAGTATAGGGACCCTCTTCTGGACATGTCCCAAAAGGGGAACAGGGATAGCATGCTCTGCACTGATAACACCTACTTTAGGAAAAAGGTGGGCCAGTGTACAAGTTCCAGTCCAGTTTGTTGGTATACACAAATATGCATTAGTTCCACACAGAAAAAACACTCCTTTTTCTTCCACGCATATTCCGATGTTCATGGAAAAGGCATGGATTCTACGGTTGTTTTAATTAGTCCAAACACCTAAAGTACCTGCTACAAACATCCCTGCTAAAGGTTGTAATGGGACTTCTAGTGAAGGGTCCTTCTGCTTATCTCTGAGAATTGGTCCTTCAAAAACATATCGAGAGGTAGTATTTCCAGGTGGAAAAAGAATACACAAACCTGATTTGGACTTTAAGTTGAACCAAAGGGGAAATCTTGGAGGTCGAAATGGTCTTGGACAGCTTTCAAAGGACAGATTCCCTCCACCCCATTTTTCCTTCCTAAAGTTCAGTTCAGGTGGAGCTGTGAAAGTAACCTTTTGTTGAAATTTGTGGTAAGCAGAGGGAAAAATTCCCTTTGTTAATTTTATGTCCACCAAGTTTATTTTAGGGCCAAAATATATTACTGACTGACATTGTTCGTCTGTCAGGGATCCTACAGGCCTACCAAGTTTCTGATGTCTCTTTACACACAAAGAAGGTGTTCTTATGAGGTCTACACCTGTAGCAATTGGGCCTGTGATAGGAAGATGACTTTTTCCCAATCGTTTGAATGCTTCATAAAAATCTCCTTGTATTGGTGAGACAGGTACTTTATCTCTACTATCCCTTTCAAGGAGAATTGTAGCCTTTGTTCTGAGCCAGAGTTGAGATTTTACAGGAATAGCATGATAAGATGTAGGGTCAGCAGATAGACATAACCAGCATTTCTGACCTAGGGTAGGGTTATACTGATTAACAAGATCTTGACTTAATTCCAGAATCCGTGATATATAGTCTCCTCTATGCAACTGTTGCAGAGGCCCATTTTCCTTATCTACTCCCTCCTCAGCTGGGAATGTCAAGATAGGAACCTTAGGTGGTGGAGTTGACTTAGGTCTAAGGTAATGACCCCGTGCATAGACAATGTGTTTTTGGCGGGAGCGAACTTGACCTAAAGTGTGGCCATCTAGGGAATCAATGTTCCTTATATGGTCACTTGAGAATGCAAGAGCGAATAATGTCCAAAGCCATAAGCAAAACATAATCACTGTGGTGTGTAGCTCACAACGTCAGGGAGAGGGTTAGTGGTGCATGTGGTTTGGGATATAGCAGTAGCAAGAAAAATCCTAGGTCTACCACAAAAACGTTCCTTATATATGTAAAACAAGATTACTAGCAAGGTTAGAAAAACAAGTACCCACAAAACCCACTCCCAAATTTCTACTAACATTAGTATGTGTAAGAAAGTGTTATATTAAAGCTAAGAAAATGTATATGTGCAATGTGAAGGCAGTTGTCCTCTTTACAAATCTTCCGCCGTGCGCTGGGAATCAGCTTCCGGAGTGATTCGGCAAGGCTGATGATCACCACCTTGCGTTGAGAGTCCGTTGCTGGTAGGACTCAGCAGGGTGTTTTCTTCTTAAATCTCAGCACGAGGGGTTTCTCCATCTGTGTCACCTGGTATGTCACTGGATCAGTCTGGTTCGCTGGTTTCAGCCTCGTCCAATGGATCCAGGATTTGCCTTCTAGCGTCTTAACTGCAAGAGGTGAACACATCACAACAGTATATGGTCCTTTCCATCTAGGCTTTAAAGGTTCATCTTTCCAATGTTTCACCCACACTCTATCACCTGGCTTGTAATCATGACCTGCTGTTGTAATAGGGGGTGGTCTGCACTCCTGCATATAATGCCTTAATTGATTAACATGATTGTTATGTTGTTGTAACTGCAAAAGTAATCTTTTGGCTTCCACTCCCCCTTTCTGAGCTAAGTCAGGCCAACCTTGAAAATGGTGTTTGAACAAAGCCGGGGGTCTTCCATATAAAAGTTCAAAAGGAGACAACTGGTATTTGGTTCATGGGGTAGTTCTAAAAATGTACAAGGCCATAGGAAAAACTTGAAGCCATGGCAAATGTGTTTCTAGACACAACTTGGTAATGATTGCTTTCAATGAGCGATGAGCCCTTTCAAGTTTTGCAGCCGATTGAGGTCGAAAAGAGCAATGATATCTCCACTTTACACCTGCTGCTTCAGCTAAGTGGCAATTTATACGTTGTACAAATTCAGGGCCATTATCAGAACTGATGTGAGATGGGCAGCCAAATCTTGGAATTATTTCCTTTAAAAGAAAGCGTGCAACCTGTATAGCTAACTTGTTTTGAGTAGGGAAGGCTTCCAGCCAACCAGAATACGTGTCAATAAAAGTGAGCAAAGCTTTATAACCATGGCATCTGGGCATATCAGTGAAATCTACTACTAAATAGTCCATTGGCAAGTAAGAGATGGGCTGTTGTCCTTCAGGTAAACGTGGTCCTTGCCTGGCATTTACTTGAGCACAAGTGGAACACTGAGAAGTGACCTTGGCCACCAGGCTCTGCAAATTAGGGATGTAAAAAGCAGCCTGTAATTGCTGGGCCAAAGCTGTTTTGCCAATGTGCGATGTTTGATGCGCTTCCATTACTAGGGGCCAAGCGAGGGAAACTGGTACCACTGGGCGATTGTCTGGAAGTGTGTACCATCCCCTTACAAGAGTGGCTTTGAGATCCCCTACAGCTTTCTCCCTTTCCACAGGTGTATAGGTTGGATGGGATTTCTCAATGTATGATTCAATTTCATGTGCCAAATAGAGATGAGAATCCGTTTTGTCTATGGGCTGATGTGCTGCAAGTTTAGCTTCTTTATCAGCAAATCGATTGCCTTGTGCAATGAGGGTGTCTGTTTTCTGATGACCTGGGCAATGGATGACAGCTAAAGACTTGGGAAACTGTGCAGCTTAAATCAACCTTTTGATTAAAGAGGCATGTTGTATTAATTTGCCTGAAGAATCAGTGAAGCCCCTTTCCTTATAAATAGTAGCATGTGCTTGAATAGTCAAAAAGGCATATTTACTGTCAGTGTAGACGTTAAGAGTTTTGCCTGAGGCTAATTCCAATGCATGGATAAGAGCATTGGAATTAGTGCCCACGGGAAGGGAAGAACTTTCAATGACTCCCTTTGCACTAACAATTGCATAGCCCGCATATCTAGTTCCTTGTTCTACAAAGCTGGATCCGTCCGTGAACCAAGTAAGCTGGGCATGTAAAAGAGGGGTGTCAGTTAAGTCCGGTCTGCAGGAATATTGATGATCTAAAACATATAAACAGTCATGCAATGGGAGAGATGCATCTGGAATAGGCAGGAGGGTAGCCGGGTTGATGGTTGCGCATTGATGAAGAGTAATTTGAGGATTTTCTAGCAAGAGTGCTTGGTATGTATGCAGCTATTGGTTACTCAACCACAAATGTCCTTTATTTTCTAAAATAGTTTGCAAAGCATGTGATGTATAAACTGCTACATCTGAAGTAAAAGTCAGTTTGTTTGTATCTTTCACAAGTTCTGAGACAGCAGCCAGCATTTTAAGACAGTGCAGCCATCCCTGGGCCGGGGCGTCAAGTTGTTTAGATAAGTAAGCTACAGGCCATTGCCAGGATCCCTGCTGTTGTGTCAACACCCCTAAAGCCACATTATGATGGACGTCTACATAGAGACGAAAGGACTTAGTGAGATCTGGCAATCCGAGAGCAGGGCAGGATGTGAGAAGTGTCTTTAATTGTTCAAAGGAATTCGCTTGCTCTTTGCCCCATTCAAAAGAATCATTTTCAGTGCCTCGAGTCGATGAATACAAAGACTTGGCCAGGAGAGCAAAATTAGGGACCCATAAACGGCAAAAGCCCATAACTCCCAAAATGCCTCTCAGTTCCTTTCGAGTTTTAGGTGGGGGCAGCTGTAAAATTGCCTGTTTTCTAGGTAAGCCTAAGTTTCTTTGGCCTTGAGACAAATTATATCCCAAATATGTAACTTCCTTTTTAACTAATTGTGCTTTCTTTCTGGATGCCCTGTAACCACAGTCTCTCAGTAATTCCAGAAGCATTTGGGTATTTTTGAAACAATTCTCCTGTGTGGTTCCTGTCACTAAGACATCATCTACATATTGAAGGAGACAATCACCTTCCTGAACTGGGTGAAAGTGTTCAAAGTCCAAAGCAAGAGCTTGACCAAAAAGAGTTGGAGAATTTTTAAAACCTTGAGGCAACCTAGTCCATGTATATTGAGAATGGCGACGTGAGTTAGGGTCTTTCCACTCAAAAGCGAATAGGTCCTGGCTATCAGGATGTAAGGGAATAGTGAAAAAAGCATCCTTCAAGTCTATGACTGAAAACCATGCTGCTGAATGAGGTATAGTTCCAAGCAAAATATATGGATTAGACATAATTGCATGAAGCGTTACAGTCTGGATATTAACTGGATGAAGATCCTGTGCCGGTCTCCAGCCACCATCTGTTTTTTTTATGGGTAATATTGCAGTATTCCATGGGGATTTAGTTTCCCTTAATATGCCTGCAGCTAAGAATTTGTCAATTAAGACCTGGATGGCTGTAGCCGCATCCTGTGGAATATAATACTGGGGTACTCTAATAGGCTGGGATCCTGGTTTCAGCTTGACTTCAACTGGAGATGCAAATATAGCAAGCCCAGGGGGATTATCTTCTGCCCACGAGGTAGGAACATTGAATTTCTCCCAATTGCTTTCAATGAGTGTGTCTTGCATTAGCATTAATCGCCACATTTCTTCCACTGGGTGTGTTACTGTTAAGTACTGTCCATTATCATTGAAAGAAATAGTGGCTTGTAGTTTAGAAAGCAAATCTCTGCCTAACAGTGGAACTGGGCAATTAGGCATGTACAAAAATTGATGCTCTACTAAGCCATTTCCAACTTTGCATTTAACTGGTTTCAGGAGACTGTGTGTAACTGCATTGCCAGAAACGCCTTGGACTCGAATCTTCTTAGCTGACAAAGGAGCCACTTGTGTGTTAATTACTAATTGACTGGCTCCGGTATCAACCAGCATGCGTACGTGATGTTTTCCCACCCATAAATCCATCAAGGGCTCTGGGGGGTGGGGTGAAGCTGCGGAGCTGAGGCAGCTTCAATCGTCCCAGTCCATTTCAGCTAGGCCGATAACTTCTGGATGCTGGGTTGATGGGCTGGGTGGAATAAATTGCCTATCATTTCCTCTTCTTCCTCTGAAAACTCCTCTCACATTCCCTCTCACAGACCTTCTGTTAAAACCTCCTCTATGACTTCCTCTCACCATCTGAGATCCACGCCCGTAGGATACTTCTCTGGGTTCCATTCTTCTACGGGGACATTCTTTCTTCCAATGACCAGTTTCCCCACAAAATGCACACTGATTTGGTCCTAAAACGACCCCACCAAGTTCCAAAGCCAACATCTCCATCTGCTTTCTGTCCTTAGCAACTTGCTTTTTCTCTTCCTCTCTTTCTCTGTTCAAGTAAACCTTCTTAGCAACCTCTAACAATTCAGATGTGTTTTTGCCAAGAGCGCCCTCTAATTTCTGAAGTTTGCGTTTAATGTCAGGAGCGCTCTGGCTTATAAATCTCTCATTTAACATGAATCTGTTTGCAGGATCCTCTACATCTATACCTGTGTGAACCTTATAAGATTCAACCAAACGAGTTAAAAATGCTTCAGGGGATTCATCTTTCTCCTGCAAAACAGTAGTGGTCTTTGCATAATTAACAGGACCCTTTGCATCCTCTCTCAAACTTTCTACACATAAGAGGCGGTAGTTTTTTTTTTTTTAATTTGATTTATATGCCGCCCTTCTCCGGAGACTCAGGGCGGCTTACAATGCATTAAGCAATAGCCTTCATCCTTTTGTATATTTTATACAAAGTCAGCTTATTGCCCCCACAAACTGGGTCCTCATTTCACCTACCTTAGAAAGGATGGAAGGCTGAGTCAACCTTGAGCCTTGGAGAGATTCGAACCAGCAGTAATTGCAGGCAGCTGTGTTAATAACAGGGTGCGTATACCACTGTACTATCAAGGCTCTTATTTAGTTATTTAGCAGTGTTTGATGTGGAGGGTGATTTGCATTCCAAGCGGGGTCTGCTTCCGCTGCAGCAGCAATTTTATCTGCTGCTTGGTTCGCGTCAGGAAACATGCGGGTTAGTACTTTTCCTTTAGCAATTTTGAATTTCTCTCTATCTTCCATAGAAAGCAATGTATTTAACAGCAATTGGATATCTCCCCACGTGGGTCGGTGAGTCTGCATAATAGTGTTGAAGAGATCTACAATCTCAAGGGTTTTTTTGTTAAACGGACCATACTGCTGCTTCCAGTTAAGAAGATCCGTAGTTGTGAAGGGCTGGTACATCATTAATGACCTAATGATGGGCTGGCCCTGTGGATCCTGTCCATGATCCAGCATCTCCCTTAAAAGGGCCAGAGTTTCTATCTTTTTAAGGCTTGTCTGAGATCTGGTCCGGGAACTAATAGGTTTGTCTTCCTCCTGCTCTCCATCACTCTTAACTTCTCTTTTGACTTGTAAATTAGGTTTCCGAGGTGGAATGTTTCTCTGTGTTGCAGGCAGTGCTGGATAAGGGTTTTGCCTTGGGGCTGCAGGAAGGGGGGCATAGGGTGGAGGGCGGTTTATCTCTTCCTCCTCTTTCTGGCTAAAAATCTTAGTTTTAACCCCTTGTTTGGTGTTTTTATTCTGTTCTGTCATCATACACACACGCACACATTCCAACTGATACTTTTAAAGCCATTTGAGGTTTGCCATCTGAATGAGCTGCCATTGATCTATATATGGAAATTGTTCCCATAGCCCTTCCTGGTTAACGATCTTGTGTACTTTTGAAATTATTATTGGGTCTAGTGAGCCCCCTGCTGGCCATCTCATGCCTAAGGCTGTCCAGACATTGATACAAAAATGTTTTAATTTGTCTGGATCGCACAGAGGACCTCCATAAGATTCAGTAAAAACGGTTTGAAAGTGGGCTAGCATGCATTGTAACGGTGTCCGCTGGACACTGTTTTTCCCACCCATTCCTAACACACTACCAACGACCTGGGGCGCTGGACACTCAACAGTCACCGTCAGGAACTGCGTTGGTTTAACCAACCTTCACAGCCTAAATCTAGAGGGTTGAAAAACGCCGTTTTCCCCTCTCAGGAGATTGATCAGATCCCCCTCTGTCTCAAAAATAGTCAGGTTCTACTTTTTCCCCGTTTAAATGATTACTTGCCTGGCAGGCATTGTTTCCTCATCCGCGGAGTTACTGGGTCTTGTCTGCCCTCTTGTGGGTCCTTGGCTGAAGCTGCTTCACCAGCGAGCATACGGCCATCTCCCAACGAAGGATTCTGTAGACTTCAAAGGAGTCTTGTGCCGGCTGTTGAATCTTCGATGTGGAAAAAGCCGGTCCTGCTGGGGCAGTTCGCCTAGGAAGAAAAAAATCTCTGCATCTCAAAGTCCCTTCTGCCAGGTACCAAAATTGTTGTGGAAATAGGGAATTAAAGAAACATCCCTTTTAGGGCAGACAGAATCAGTTTATTTACTTATTGCAATAAAGGATCAAACCCTGATATCGCTACCAAGAGTTTGAACAAAGTATGATTTTCAGCTCAAAGCATTTATACAGTTTCAAACAAAGGATTCTGTGAAGTCAGCAATTCATATGGTCATATACATTTGTCATTTTTAATTGACATTTCCTAATTACTGAGTTTGCAAAACAGTTATAATAATTCTCCTAAGAAATTACTGAAGCATAATCTGGTCATCTCCTCTCTCCCACCTTAAAATGTAAATCGCCTAGACTGTCCTTATCTGTGACAACTGAGAGGCCTTGAAGTAGAAATTCTACTTGAAAGGAATGTGCCTGCTTACGTGCTGGATACAATTACAAGCATTTTCTCTTTTACAATATTAAGAACAAAGAGGGCCCTTCAGTGATCATCTAGTTGGACCCGCTTTTACTTTATTTATTACTTTATTTGTTACATTCCCACCTTACTCCCACATTAGTAGTAATGGGATACTTTAACTATCCAGATATCAACTGGGAGATCAACTCTGCAGTGAGTGGGAGAACAAATAGATTCCTAACCAACCTAGCTGACAACTTTGTCATCCAAAAGGAAGAGGACGGAACTAGAAGTAAAGCTATACTGGACTTAATTCTTACTAATAGAGAAGAAGTGATAGAGAGGGTTGAAGTTGCCAGAACCTTGGGTGAGAGTGACCATGTCAGACTGGAATTCAATATAATGCAAACACAAGCAATAGAAAATAATCCAACTGGTGTCTTAAATGTTGAAAGAACTGATTTTAACAAACTCAGAGAGAGTCTTGTAAAGATTCCATTGATGAAAATGCTAAAGGGGAAAACAACTCAAGAAGCACAGGAAACTCTGAAAAATGTGATCATAAAAGATCAGTCCAGCACAATACCACTGAAAAAGAAAAACAAGAAATTCAAGAAGAAACCAGCATTGCTGCACAAAGATCTCTCCAACCAACTAAAAGACAAAAAGGACAAGTACAAAAAAAAAAAAAAATGGAAAGAGGGACACTTAACTAAAGCTGATTATCAGAATGAACAAAAACTTGCAACAAAAGTCAAAGATAATTTTAAAAAGTTTCTTTCAACATATCAATAAGAAAAAAAGTCAAGGAAACAGTAGGTCCACTAAAGAGAGAATATGGCAAAGAAGTAACAGGCAGTAGGGAGAAAACAGAACTGCTTAACTTCTTCTTCTCATCAGTCTTCATGCAAAAAGAAGCTATAGCCCAAAACCTACTGTAAAAGACAAACTAGAAATAAAACTTAAAATAAGCAAGAAAATGGTAAGAGAACACCTATCTATATTGATGAATATAAAACATGCAAATAAAACACTCCCAGAAGCGAAACAAATTGAACTATCACATCCAAACTTTAATTTTTAACTCTTTGCTTGCAAGAGATCCTCAGCAGTGCTGTGAAGCCTTTGCCTGGAACAAAAGGGGAAGGAACCATGCGGACCCATAGGGAGGAGAAGGGAGGGGAAGGACATTCACTGACAACTTCTCACAGCCTGCCATTACTTCTGTGCTATAGTGATCCCTATTTTTTGTAGTGCTGTATTTATTGGTATCTTACTAATAGCAATTTTTAATCCCTAGGAAACAATTATGTCAAGGAAAAGTAAAATTGAATCTGAGTGCAGGATCTTCAAAGAACAGTGGACGTATGATTACTTTTTCATGCAGTACAAGGAAAGAGCTGTTTGATATGCCAGAATTTAGTGGCTGTGTTCAAGGAATACAATTTGTGTCGACACTACGAGACTCGACATAAGGACAAATATGACTGCTTGGTCAGACAAGCAAGAAAAGACAAAATATTAAAACTGAAAAATGGATTGACAACTCAGCAAAATGCTTTTGTGAAGCAGAAGTACATAAATATTTCATCACTGTGAGCAAGTTTTCAAGTTGCCAAGCTAATAGTGTGCACTGGCATTTGTAGAGGGAGAATTTGTTAAAGAATGCCTTCTTTCTGTTGCCAAAGAGATCTGTCCAGAGAAGACTGATTTATTTAGTACAGTGAATTTTCCAGGACCTACAATTACATGAAGGATTGAAGAAATGGGGGACAATTTGCATCAGCATTTGCAAAATTCTGCAAGAAAAACTTTGCTATTTTACTTTTTTTAAAAAATAATATTTATTAAAATAAACTTTGCTATTTTTCATTGGCACCCAATCAAAGAAATGATGTTTGTGATTCTGCACAACTTCTAATTTTCATTCTTGGGACATGAAGACACAGAGGAGCTTGCTGCACTGAAAAGCATCAAAGGAACAACAATAGGAGAGGATATCTTTGAAATCATTCACCAAACTGTGAATGATTTGGAGCTGGACTGGGCTAAACTATCCAGTGTGACAACTGATGGTGCTCCTAGCATGGTGGGATGTATGAAAGGAGTGGTTGCACGCATTAACAAAGAGATGGATAAACACAACCACTCGCATCCAATAGCCATACACTGCTTCATTCATCAAGAAGCGCTGTGTTGTAAATCACTGAAGTGGGATTCTGTCATGAAAATTGTGGTGTCTTGTGTTAACTTTATTAGGGCACATGCAGTTTCAGGAATTTCTATCTGAGCTACATGTTGCCTATGAAGATATTTTGTACCACACAGAAGTCCATTGGCTGAGATGAGGAAGAGATTTGAAACATTTCTATGAGTTACTTCCACAGGTTTCTGCTTTTCTGATTTCAAAAAACAAAGAAGTACCAGAGCTCAAAGATGAAGAATGGAAATGGTACCTTGCCTCTCTGAAAGATGTAACAGAGCTACTCAATAGTTTGAATGTGCAACTTCAAGGAAAGGGGAAGCTCATCTGTGATATGCTTTCACATGTGAAGGCATTTGAAGTAAAATTGGATCTCCTCATTAAACAAGTGAAACAGTGGTGGGTTTCAAATTTTTTTACTACAGGTTCTGTGGGCATGATTTGCTTGGTGGGCGTGGCTTGGTGGTCATGTGACTGGGTGGGCATGGCCAAGTTGACATCACTGACTTCTTTGCCCTAATGAATGACCTACAAAAAGAAGATATACAAAAAGGAAATTTTTAATTTCGTGCACTTAATACTTAAATAAGAATAAAAGAAGTACACAAAACAATAAAAGAGCTACACAAGTACTTACATAAGAACGATAAAAATGTTGTGTGTCTTCAACGTTACTGACTTCTTTGCCCTAATGAATGACCTGCAAAAAGAAGATATACAAAAAGGACGTTTTTAATTTCGTGCACTTAATACTTAAATAAGAATAAAAGAAGTACACAAAACAATAAAAGAGGTACACAAGTACTTACATAAAAGTGTTATTTGTCTTTAACTTTATGATGTTTCCACATCTTTCTGTCAGCGTTCCAGAAAAACCCAAACTCCAAGTAAAGACGCAGAAGCAAGCATTTCTCAAAGTTCTCTTTACTAGAATAGGCAAACTGGCACATCTGGGAAATCCCGACTCTGAAAAGCCTGGGTTTTCCTTCAGTAAGTCAAAGCTCCCAAAACCATCCCCTTTCTCCCCAATCAATCACATGCTCCAATCAACATCCATTCCATCTCGACCCAGCCCCCCGACTACTCCTTCTCCAGATGCTGGATGCCCTGACCTTGACCAGCAGGAAGAATGCTATTATGTCTACTAACCCCCTCTCCTAAATCCCCCCTCCTACTTTCCCACACATGAGGAGATGGCAGCATTGAAGCTTCCGGCCTAATTTGGCTTCCAAAGCTGACACTTTATTTCATTGGCACCCTCCTCACTTGCAATTTTTTTCATCTTGACTCAAGGATCATCAGCTGTGTGATGATGTACTCTCAACCATTTTTTGATGGTAGGAATAGGTCCCATTCTTTTAGAGGCCAATTACACTAATGGTCATCGGGATGGTTATGTTGGAAACAGGCGAGTTCTGTGTTCTGAACATATGAGGTTCATTTTTGAAAAACCCCTTTCCACTTCTGCTGAATTTACAGCAATTGTTCTGACAATATCTTTAGCTTTTTTAATACTGTCAGGAATTGCATAGTTCTTTGAAACTTTCTTTGAATTCTTTTGAATCTTTCTTTGAATTCTTTTGCAATGAAATCAACTATTTTCACTGCCATTGACCGTGATGCAATCCTACTCCCATATCTAGTCCATTTTCATTTTGCATTTCTATCTCATCTTCTATGTCTGAAAATAGTTTACATCTTTGTGCCAGACTGTAAACTGTAATAAATACTCTATAATTTAATTTAATTTAATTTAATTTAATTTAATTTAATTTAATTTAATTTAATTTAATTTAATTTAATTTAATTTAATTTAATTTAATTTAATTTAATTTAATTTAATTTAATTTAATTTAATTTAATTTAATTTAATTTAATTTAATTTAATTTAATTTAATTTAATTTAATTTAATTTAATTTAATTTAATTTAATTTAATTTAATTTAATTTAATTTAATTTAATTTAATTTAATTTATATGCCACCCCTCTCCGAAGACTCAGGGTGGCTCACAATACATTTTAAAAAATCATTATAAAAAAAAAACATTTAAAAATTAAAAATATTAAAAACATTAAAAACTCATTCACGCCATTTATGGCCGGATCTCACCAGATCACAAGAGTGAGATCAACGGCCCCAGGCCTGCCAGAAAAGGCAGGTCTTCACTGCTTTTCAGAAGACCAATTGGGTAGGAATGGTCTGAACCTCAGGAGGTAACTGGTTCCAGAGAGCTGGGGCAGCCACAGAGAAGGCCCTTCCCCGCGGGCCCGCCAGCTGGCATTGTTTAGCTGACCCGGAGGAGACCAACTCTGTGGGATCTTACCTGTCACTGGGAGCTATGCGGCAGAAGGCAATCTATAAGATAACCTGGCCCTGAGCCATGTAAGGCTTTAAAGATAATAACCAACACCTTGAATTGTGATCAGAGACCAATAGGGAGCCAGTGCAGCTCACGGAGAATTGGTGTAATGTGGGTGTATCTAGGTGCACCCATGACAGCTCACGCGGCTGCGTTCTGGACCAACTGTAGTCTCCGAACACTTTTCAAGGGTAACCCCATGTAGAGCGTGTTGCAATAATCTAATCGTGAGGTGAGAAGGGCATGAGTGACTGTGAGGAGAGCCTCCCGATCCAAGTAGGGTCGCAATTGGTGCACCAGGTGAACCTGTGCAAAAGTCCCCCTAGCCACAGCTGTCAGATGTTGCTCTAATCTTAGCTGTGAGTCTAGGAGGACACCCAAATTGTGAGCCCGTTCTGAGGGGGACAATTTCTCACCCCCCCCTCCAGAACCAAGGATGGACAATTGACATTTGTATTGTATTGTATTTGTATTGTGGGTATTGTCTTTAGGAGGCAATACCCACAGCCACTTGGTCTTGTCTGGGTTAAGTCTGAGCCTGTTGACTCCCATCCAGACCCTCTCAGCCTCCAGGCATCGGCACATCATATCCACCGCATCACTGAATTGACGCAGGGTAGAGATAGACAGCTGGGTATCATCCACGTATTGCTGATACCTCACCCCATATTGTCGGATGATCTCACCCAGAGGCTCCATGTAGATGATTTAAGGAGGGGAGAGAGGACCGAGCCCTGAGGCACCCCGCAAACGAGAGGCCTAGGGGTTGACCTCTGTCCTCCTACCAACACCGACTGTGACTGACCAGAGAGATAGGAGGAGAACCACATAGTGCCTCCCACTCCCAGCTCCCTTAGTCGTCCCAGAAGGATACCATGGTCAATGGTATCGAAAGTCACTGAGAGGTCAAGTAGCACCAAGATGGAGGAATGACCCCCATCTCGGGCTTGCCAGAGATCATCCATCAGCGTGACCAAAGTAGTTTCCGTGCTTTAATTAATTAGCCTCTTGACTAAAACCAATTTATTTATTATATTTCTATACCGCCTTTCTCCCGTAGGACTCAAGGCGGTGTACAGTCAAGAAAAATATAGATACGCAAACATCATAAAATTGCTAATTAAAATTATTATTATAACATGGTTTGGCCCAATTAAATAGAACCTAAAATTAGATAACATTTTAAAAACATTCACATGTTCATATGTTTAGCCCTGCTTGTTGGAACATCAGAGTTTTGAGGGCACGGTGGAAAGCACAGAGATCAGAGATATTTTGAATCTCAGGGGGCAGTTCATTCCAAAGGGTTGGAGCCCTCACAGAGAAGACCCTCCCCCTGGGAGTCGCCAGTCAGCATAATTTGACTGATGGTACCATGAGTAGTCCCTCCCTGTGAGAACGAACTGGTCGGTGGGAGGTTATTGGTGGCAAAAGATGGTCTCATAGGTACCCAGGTCCTAAGCCATGGAGCGCTTTAAAGGTGATAACTAACACCTTGAATCGCACCCGGAAGACCACCAGGAGCCAATGCAGCTCGCGTAAGAGAGGTGTTACATGGGCGCAACGAGCTGCGCCCATAATCACCAGCGCGGCTACATTCTGGACCAGTTGGAGCCTCCGGGTGCTTTTCAAGGGGAGCCCCATGTAGAGAGCATTACAGTAGTCCATACGGGAGGTGACTAGAGCATGAGTGACCGTGCGCAAGGCGTCCTGATCCAGAAAGGGACGCAACTGGCGGATCAGGCGAACCTGATAAAAGGCACCCCTGGCCACAGCTGTCAAATGATCTTCTAAAGATAGCCATGAATCCAGGAGGACACCCAAGTTGCGGGCTCTCTTTATGGTGAGCAAGATCTCATCCCTAATTGTTAGTGATGGTACCAGCTGACTATACCGGGAGGCCGGAAGCCACAGCCACTCGGTCTTGGAGGGGTTGAGTCTGAGCTTGTTTCTCCCCATCCAGATCCGCACGGCCTCCAGGCAACGGGACATCACAGCAAGGGCATCATTGGGGTGGTCTGGGGTGGAGATGTATAGCTGTGTGTCATCAGCATACTGATGAACACTCACCCCGAAACCACGGATGATCTCGCCTAGCGGTTTTACATAAATGTTGAACAGAAGGGGTGAGAGGACTGACCCTTGCGGCACCCCACAAATAAGGTGCCTCGAGGTCGACCTCTGCCCCCCTGCCAACACAAACTGTGAACGGTCAGAGAGGAAGGAGGAGAACCACCGAAGCACGGTGCCCCCTATTCCTAACCCCTCCAGCCAGTGCAGTAAGATACCATGGTCGATGGTATCAAAAGCCGCTGAGAGATCTAATAGGACCAGGATAGAGGAGTAACCTCTGACCCGAGCCCTCCAGAGATCATCCACCAATGCGACCAATGCCGTTTCCATGCTGTATCGTGACCTGAAGCCCGACTGGAACGGATCCAGATAGACAACTTCATCCAGGTATCGGGGTAGTTGTCGCGCCACCACACTCTCTACAACCTTCACAACAAAGCGAAGATTGGAGACTGGACGAGAATTTGATAATATAGCTGGGTCCAGGGAAGGCTTCTTGAGGAGGGGCTTCACAACCGCCTCTTTCAAGGCGGCGGGAAAGACACCCTCACTCAGAGAAGCATTTATAATCCCCTGGAGCCAGCCTCGTGTAACCTCCCGGGAGGCCTGTACCAACCAGGAGGGACACGGGTCCAATAAACATCTGGCAGCATTAAGCTTGCCCAGAATCCTGTCCATGTCCTCAGGAGCCACAGAGTCAAACTCTTCCCAGATAACGCTCTCAAGACCTACCCCTGTCTCCTCCCCTGGATCTACCCAATTGTGCATTGTTTCCCATATTGTAGCACAATGTCTGACAGAGTCTAATCATTGGCCTAACATTTGCAGCATCTCTTATTTTCTTTTTCTTTCTTCAATTGGAAATGCCAAAGTCTATTTCATGTATCAGGATGGCTTCTGCCGGAGTTGTATCTCCTATCCTTTCCTCAGCTCAGTTATTCATAATTTGCCCTGGTCGAGTTGAGAGGTCCAGATGTTTTTGCAGTGTATGAGTTGCAGATTACATGACAAATTTTTTTCTGAAACCAAATTGTTTATCAGAGAGTAGGTTATATGTCACTAATTGGAGGGTGATGGATTAGTTTATGATGGATTCCATGACTTTGCACATGACACAACAAAGAGAGATTGGTCTATAATTCTCAACAAGGCTGGACTCGCCTTTTTTGAAGATAGGTATGACTGTTGCTAATGACCATATGTGAGGCAAGGAGCTCATTCTAAAAGATACTTCATAGATGGTGCTTAGAGGTTCAGCTATGGTAGAGGAAAGCTTTTTAAGAAAGAAGGCACATATTCCCTCAAGACCAATAGATAGAGATGGCTTTAGTTTATGTAGTGCCCTTATGATGGTATCTTCAGTAAAATCAATGTGGATTAGATCATTGCAATTGGATGAGGTACGACTAGGAGATGAGGGAGATACTGTATGCCATTGCTGTTGACAAAGACTGAACTGAAAAAAGTGTTGAAGAGATTAGGTTTAATGGCATAATTGTTACAATCTTCACCATTTGGCCCTTTTAGAGGTGGAATGGTTTTTGAGTCTTTAAGTTTGGCGTTTACAAAATTATAGAAGGCACGATTGGAATTCATGTGTAGCTCTTCCTCCTGTTTGCAGTGGTAATTGACACATTCTGTTTTTATTTGGCGGCATATAGATTTGTATCTGTGAGGGATCTCATGAAGAACGATGGTTCGTTGAGGGCGCTTCCAAGAAAAGGTCAGCACGCAAGGATGCAATCAAATTAAGTCTTTATTTAGAAGTAAAAGTAAAGTAAAGTAAGTTCCCAAGCATGGAGGCATCCATGCCTGGATTGAGCCCATGGCTAGACTAGAACAAGAGCAGGGAAAAAAGGAAAAGCAAAAAGGGGTAAAAGCAAAAAGGGGGGGAGCAGCCCGTGTGCAGGGGCTCTTATAGGGGCCCCTGGCCCCTCCCTTACAAGGTGTGTGAGGGGGCCGGAGGGCCATTAACTTTCCCCAATGGGGTTGCAGGGGCTGGAGCCCCTTGACCCACCAGTGCGATCAAAGGTGCCTCTTTGCCCCCACACCTAACAATTCCCCTTCTTGCAAGCCAATGACAAGTGACGGTGAATATGTCTGAGAGGGCGAGCAGGTGTCATAGACATATAGATGCATCGTTTACAGGACCAAACACAAACACTTACACAGAAGGTTGTGTCGGTCAATGGGCACAGGTTTTGTAAACAGGTCAGCTAACTGGTCGGTTGTGTTACAATGTTTGATGTGTACAAACCCCATTCTGGCAAGCTGCCTGACATTCTTGTAGTGGATGTCTATGTGGCAGGACCTAGAGCCCACCGCGTATGCCCCTGAGATCCCAATTGTGGCCGTGTTATCTTCCTGAATTTGGATGGGCAGAGTAGGAGGTGCCCAAATGCTCGTTACCAGAGCATTGAACCAAATCAAGTCATTTGCAGTGTCTGATAGGCTGGCATATTCTGCCTCGGTCGTGGAGCAAGAAACAATTTTTTGCTGCCTAACATGCCAATGGATAGGACAGCCATTTAGCAGTATGAGGAAACCAGAGGTGCTCCGTCTACTCTTGGTGTCACCAGCCCAATCTGCATCCGAGTAAGCGGACAGCTGCGCTGGCTTCCCCTTCTCTGGCTCCAGCATAAGGAGGGCATCGGCAGTGCCCCTGAGGTACCTAAGCACCCTCTTGACAGCATTCCAGTGGAATTCCTTGGGTTTTCCACGTGCCTGGACAATAGATTCACAGCTAAAGCTATGTCAGGCCTGCTCCAATTTCTAATGTATAGCAAGGAGCCAATCACAGATCTATATAATTTGTTGTCTGTGAAGTCAGGGCTGTCTTTGTGATCATGGTCATAGTAATCACTTTGTATAGGGCTATGCATTGGGTTAGACTCCGCCATTTTACATTTGGCCACCAATTCTTCAATTTTTTTCTTTTTGGGATAATGCAAATCCCTTTTTAGTGGCCAAGATATGTACACCCAGTACCTGTCAACCCGCCCCAAGGACTTCAGGGTAAACTTTTCCCCCAGGGCCTTGGCAAATTCATCAAACCTTTCCTTGCCAGGCCGTATGTATAGGAGGTCATCCACATAAACCAACACCTGTTCTGTATCACCTTTGGTGTCATGTGTAAAAACGCACTCATCTGCATGAGATGCCCTGAAGCCAATTCACTCTAAACCCTTTTTGAGGCAGTCGTACCAGAGTTTCCCCGACTGCTTGAGGCCATATAATCCCTTTAGGAGTAGCCATGTGTTTCCCCCCTCCTGCTGGTAACCAGGAGGGGCCCTCATGTAGATCTGCCAGTCCAAGTTGGCGTGGAGGTAGGCCGTCTGGATGTCGAATTGGTAGACTTCCTTCCCCAGAGCGGCTGCAGTTACGAGGGCGGCCTTGACACTTTCTGCCCGGACAGTTGGAGAGTAGGTCTCTATGTAGTCCTCCATGTAGCGTTGGGCGAACCCCTGTGCTACCAAGCGGGCCTTGTAAAGATAGCAGCCATTGGCAAGTGGGTTGGCCTTGAAAACCCACCTTGTGCCAATGACCTTCTTCTCCTTGAGTGGCTGCCCCGGGGGTGAAGACCTTGAGTTTTCTCAGGCTCTCCATCTCCTGTTCCATTGCGAGCTGCCACTTCTCCTGTTCTTCGATGGGCAGCTCCTGGATGTCAGAGAAAGTCTTTGGGGTGACCATGACGCTGTTGACGGATGCGACGTGCCCAATGTCAATTCTCTTTGGTGGGACTCCCTTGTTGGACCGCTTTGACCTTCTGACCTCCTGCCACTCACCACCCTTTTCCTCTGCGGGTTCTTCACCAACTGGCTGTTCACGACCAGGATGTGGAGGCTCTCGGTCCCGGGCGTTGGGCATCATGGGCCTCTGGAGCATCGCTGGAGGCGAAGACTCAGGTGAAGATGGCATGTCTTCCCCCTCAGGACTGGACGGCTCATCCTCCTCAACTGGACCAGGTAGGCTGACCTCTTCATCCTGTTCCTCGCTCTCGTCGGTGGCAGGGTCTGTAGTTGTCTCAGGTGGTGTCATGGTTGGTGCAGCTTTGCTGGGCCGGTTAATGTATGGACCCAGATCATTTGAGTGGATCTGGGTCCAATTGGAGTCCTCTTCGAAGGAGGCAGATTGGGAGGTCACAGTCCTGCCTCCTTCTCCCAGGAATCGGTAGGCCTTGGAGCCAGGGGCATAGCCCAAGAACCTCAGTCTCTGGGAGATGGATCTCCCCTTCTTCCGCAGCTGCTTGGGGATGTGCACCCAAGCGTAGGAGCCAAACACATGCAAGTGTCCCAAATTTGGCTTCCTACCGTGGACCAGAAAATATGGGGTCTGGTTCACAACACTGCTCCAGGTGCAGTTCAGGGTGTAGTTGGCATAGTGTACCGCCTCCGCCCAGTATGATTCTGCAACCCCAGCATCCGCAATCAGGCTGCGCACCATGGTCTGCAGAATGCTGTTACATTTTTGTGACACACCATTCTGTGCAGGAGAAAAAGGTGCTGTACGAAAATGGTGTATGCCCTTGTGCCTTATCCAGTCCTGGAACTTTCAGGACATGAACTCAGCCCCCCGGTCTCTCTGCAGCTGTGCGATCTTGGTCTTTTACTGAGTTTCCACATAGTTGTACAGTGACTTTATGGCATCAAAGGCTTCAGACTTTTCTGTGAGGGTATACACATGGCTGTACCTCTAGAAATCATCAACGGCAGTGAGGAAATGCTGCCTCTTTCCTAGGGACGGTGTAAATGGCCCAACCAAATCAACATGTATTAATTGATATGGGTATTGAGTTTTACACAGTGACACCTTAGGTATTGGGGCGGCCTTCCTCTTTGCCCTCTTACAGATGGCACAGTCCAGAAACACCTCACAATCCTGGAGATGAATCCCCTCAGCGAATTCCCCCATCTTTTTAACCACTGGGAAGCTTGCATGGCCTAACCTCCGATGTAAGAGGTGGGCACATTTAGTATGGAGCGGCTTTCCCACTGACAGCCCCTTGGCTCTGGTTGCCTTGGTAAGGTGCTGGCACCTTAGGCCCTTTTTTGGGCTTATCTGCCTTAGGTGCCTGCTGAGGCTCAGGTTTCTTGCCCGCATTGGCCTTGGAAGGCCGTGGTGCTGGTTGAGGCGGCGTGGGCGCAATTGCCTCAGTCTTGTGCATTTTTGACAGCCTGGGAGCTGGCTGTGGAGCCTTTCTCTCTCTCTGCTCACAGGCCCCTTCTGGGGTGGCACCCTGTGAGCTGTCTCCTGTGGCTGGGTACTCGGGGGAGAAATATGGCAAGCCATTTATAATGGTGACATTCCCAATGACCCTTTTGTCTCGAGTGACATGACCTCCCCCTTTGCGAAACAATACCTCCACCCTGCCATCATCACATAGCTTGGTTATGCTTAACAGGTTATTGGCTATAGAGGGAGCATGTAATACACCTTCGACATTGCCCAGCCCTGGTACAGAGGCAGTGCCCTCCCCAACGACCAAAGCATTGTTACCATTTGCAACCTTAATGGAGGAGTTAATTCTCCTTAACCTCTTAAAGCCTTACCTCAAGTTAGCAATGTGAGATGAAGCCCCAGAGTCCAGTAACCAGAGGCCAATAGGGCCATCAGCCTTTGTGGCGGGGGTGAAATAGCTAGTATACACAAAGTTGCCCTTAGCACCACCTTTTCCCCCACCAGGCCCCCTTCTCTGCCCCCTGCCCCTTCCTTGATTGGAGCCATGCTTAGGTCCTTGCTGGTAATGGGGGCAGTTCTTCTTCAGATGCTCCTCAGAGCCACAGATGAAACACTTGGGTAGAGCATTAACCTGCTCTGAACTCTGGTGCCTTCTGATGATGTGATGAGTTGTGGCCCTGGTGTACTCTCCCGCATCTCTATGCCTCCTGTCTTCCTCATTGAGCCTCCCTGTGAGGTAGGACAGAGTCATGGCTTCCTTTCTGGTTCCCTCTAGTGAGACAATAAAATTGCCCCAAATTTTGTCCAGGGATGCCAGAATGACAGCGATCATGTTGGCCTCAGTCATGGGGTAGTCTCTGAGCACCAGTTCTGCCCTGAGTGCCTTCAACTTTCCCAGGTGCTCAGCCATGCTAGCCCCAAATTTTAGCTTGGTGTTATAGAACTCTGTTGTGAGTTTTGTGGTGGAGCCCAAGCTATCACTATTAAATAAACTATATAACAACCCCCAAATTTCACCATCTGTGAGCCCATCTGGAATGCTAGGATACAATTTAGCATCCAGTGAGCTCAGTAGAGTGGTATAGGCTCTCCTGTGGTACCATTCTTCTTGAGGTCCCCAAGGGAAAGATGGGGGATCTAAAACAATTTCCCTCTTTTAAGAGACATACCTGAATCTCTTTGTTCCATATATTATAATTTTCCCCTCCCAGATGTAGCTTCTGAAAGTTATTTGGGAGAACAGACACAGCTGGGGCAGAAAATGCTGATCCCACTTGCTGTCCAAGGTATCTTTGCTTTGGTTCCATTGAAGTAAATGGGAGAGGGATCCCTCTGCTGGCCAGTGTAGATTATTCTTTTCTTTTTTGGGTGGAGTGAACTGAGCATGTGCGAACTGCTGAGCATGCTCAGAACTCATTCCAGCCCAGGAGCCGATTGGGGTGGACCTCTCTCTCTGTGCTTCAGAGCCAGGCCTGGGCCCAGGCCTGTGGAGCTCTGAAGAGTCTTCTGGAAGCCCCCCTGGTACTGGAACACTTACCGGGGGCGAAGGATGCAGGATGGGGCCGGAAAAGCCCGAAAATGCTGAGGATCGCCTGGAGGGGCCCACCGCTGGTCCTGAAGACTCTGGAGGAGGCATCCATCTTGGGAGGTGGGGGGCTTGGCTGGAGGCCCCCTGAAGTCATCAAGGTGAGTCCTCCGTTGCCTCGGTTGGGGTGTTGGGAAGGCTGGAGGCTCCAGGGGTTCTTCTGGGGCTCTCTGGAGGCCTGGGTCCTGGCTGGGGGGCTCCGGACTGGGCGCCCCCCCTCGCTGGTCCCCTGGGGGGGTTGAGAGAGGCTGGCTGCCCCTGAGGTTGAGGCCATGATCATTGTGGCCTCCAGGGCTGCGACCAGGACTTGGATTGCAGCCCTGATGCCTGCTGCAGCAGGAGCGGCTGGGCAGACTTCGAGGCTTGCCTGTGGGGGGGGGGGGGGGGCGAGCAGTTTGCATGCTGCTTTGGCCAGCTGCCATCGGTTGCTGGGCCTCGTGACCTAGCTGAGGCCTACCAAGCCTCACTGGAGTAGGTGGCCTGGGGGCCGCCATGTTGCTTCCGGTTGGCTCCAGAAGCTGCAGGTCGCGATTTGGCGGGAACTTTCCCACCAAAAGCTCTGGGGCCCCGGGATCCCCCAGGGTGGCCGGTGCCATGTTGGGGAGCCTCAGGGGTGCTGGGGAAGGACTTACCCAGTGTCCAGAGGCCCCCTGCGCTGGTGTCCCATGTGGCTGGGCTCCTGGCGTCCCTCAGGCTGCTAGGAGCATTCTTAGTAGCTCTCTGCATTCCTCACCAGTGAGCTGGTCCATGCTGGGGGTGGCCTGGTCCCTGGCCGCATCCCCGGTGTTCTGGAAGTCCTGGGTGGACTGCTGGCCTTCCATGCCTTCCTCTGTGGCTTGCAGCTGCAAGGGAGCAAGCAAAGGGGTCCCTTGCATTCCACTGGGTCCTCTGGGGGCATAGAGATCATCTGTACCCTCCTCTGGATCGAAGCTCGCATCAGGGACTGGATGCAGGGCTACCAACCTTGCTTGGAGACTCCTGGTCATGACCAGGGAAATCCTGCCATCCATCTCTTGGGGGTTCTTGCTGGAACCTCCTGGCATCTTGCTTCTTCTGGCTTGGAAGCGTTGCCTCAAACCATCCTCGACTACCACTTTGTGAGGGATCTCATGAAGAACAATGGTTCATTGAGGGCGCTTCCAAGAAAAGGTCAGTACGCAAGGATGCAATCAAATTAAGTCTTTATTTAGAAGTAAAAGTAGAGTAAAGTAAGTTCCCAAGCATGGAGGCATCCATGCCTGGATTGAGCCCATGGGTCAGTCCCATAGGAGACTAGAACAAGAGCAGGGAAAAAAGGAAAAGCAAAAAGGGGTAAAAGCAAAAAGAGGGGGAGCAGCCCCTGTGCAGGGGTTCTTATAGGGGCCCCTGGCCCCTCCCTTACAAGGTGTGTGAGGGGGCCGGAGGGCCATTAACTTTCCCCAATGGGGCTGCAGGGGCTGGAGCCCCTTGACCCACCAGTGGGATCAAAGGTGCCTCTTTGCCCGCATCTGGTGGCCTTTGAAGAGACTGCCATGGCTGGCACAAAACACCTAACAGTATCGGTTATTTTTTCGCCAAAGGGATTTTTTTTATTATTGGAGTTTCCTTATTGATATGGGTAATTTGTTCTTTTTGGCTTTGGATGTTACTAATGGTACATATAGATTAATGACTCTTTGAATTTATCATGTATTATTTTACATCTTCTGTTTCAAATTTCACTATTTATCATTTATATACAATTCTACTTTAAACTCACTTCTTACAGTATTCAAAACATAAATGATTTTATCGACTTTAAAACTTTTCAACAAGTGTAAATAAGAGAATAATTGACAACTATATCCCTTTGCCTTATCTTGGTTTTATTTTATATTAACCTTGACAGAGTTCTAGTATCTCATGACAAGTTAGCCATTTGTGTTTGACTATTATTTCTCATCTATGAAACGCTTCTTGTGCTGTGAGCCACAAAAATGTTTTGGGGAACAACATTTATTCCATATTCTCATGCATAAATAATGATTTTTAAAATCCACATTAACCTTTCCTTTATCATACCACAATTATCCATGCCATCCAAACAAATAAAGTCTTTCATCCAAACAAAACAGGAGGCTGCAAAATACAATTCAAAATCAGGAAAACCCAATGCTTCTCTTCCCTTGTATTTTATAACATCTAATATTTAATGTGGCTTTTTTCTTCTGCCTCACAAATTTCGATATATATTTCAGTCACTATTTAAAAGATGCATTGTATCAAACAAAAAACATCATTCTAGGCAAGACATTCCTTTTCATTACAGAAATTCATCTCATTGAAGATTGTTGTAGTTTCTTCCCTCTTAAAATGTCTTTTTAAAGTTCATTCTATCTTTTTACAATAATATTGTTAATGTTAACATATTTAACATAAATATTTTTAAATAACATACATGTTTATCAACCTAGTGATACCTAGACATTCTAATTTTTTCTCAGTTTTAAAACTTGTTTAATCATTATGATTATTATGATTCATCTTCTATTTTCATATTTTTCTTAACATTTTCATCCTCTGTTTATTAATCCTGAACCCTGATAATGCACTAAATTCTTTTATTTTGTCCATTAATATTCAGATCTCTTTAAAGGATCTTCCAGAACCAACATCAAGTTCTTAAAATATAATCTATATCAATATTTTCTCAAACCCACCTGAGGAAATAATATTCAGGTTTTATGGTTAAATCATCCAATCCTGTAAACAGATAATATTCTCTTACCATTATAACAACAGGCTAAGCAATCAGTGTAGATAAAAGCATTGATTTGACAAGGAATACCCAACTGAAAAGAAAAAAGGAAGAGCTATATTTCAGGCTTACAGACAGAATAATTTACATATCCCATATTCTGTTATAGAGTGGATCTAGCCCAATAACTCAAAGAACAAGTTATTATAAGTTTCAGATATCTTTTATTTCTTGCCTGGCTTGTCCCAGGCCTATCAGGTTAACATCTACTAACACCAAATTTTTCTATTACAGATACGTTCCTGGATCTGGCTAGTCACCACGTGGGGAGAGGTTTGATACCCTGTGGGAGGAGCTTAAGGTAAGGTGTGGTCAAGGGGATGATGGGATGTGTGGTGGATTAACCCTTGCATGGCCCAAGGTTTGGGATTATGGTGAAGTTAGACATTTACTCTGACAAAACCCCCTCTAAATGTCTAACTGGGTACGGGTACATGGTGTTTACATACACACGCGCCATATACATAATTAAGTATGAACACATATTTTAGACATGAGATACGAGTGCTGCTTATGTGGTAGAGGTTTGGTTAGTATGTCTGTAATTTGCTCCTCAGTATCGCAATGAATAGCCTTGATGAAGCCTATCTCAGAGAACTGTTTTACATGTTTGCACTTGATATCACTGTGCCTCGATTGTTGACCCACGGCGTCAGCCGTTGATATCTCTATGACTGCCTTGTTGTCTTCGTGGATAATTATTGGATAAGATGGCTCATCCCAAATGTCATTAAGTAAATCGTCAAACCATACCAAGTTATTTGCGGCCTTGGATAGGCAGACAAATTCTGCTTCTGTGGTGGAAGTTGCCACCAATTTCTGCTTTCCTGTGTACCAATGAATGGGACTTCCATTGAGGAATAGTACGTAACCTGAGGTGCTCTTCCTGCTTTTGATGTCTCCTGCCCAGTTGGCGTCAGCAAAACAGGTCAATCTTGGTTTAGTAGAAGTCTCTGGTTCGAGGCATAGCTGTGCATTGATGCTGTATTTGAGGTATCTGAGTAGCCTCTTGATGGCTTCCCAGTGAGAAATTGTGGGCTTGCTTATGTGCCTGGACAGTAAATTGATGGCCAGAGCAATGTCAGGTCTAGTCCAATTAGCTATGTACAATAGCGACCCAATGGTAGACCTGTACAGTTTGTTGTCACTGAAGATTTTGGACTTATCATACATATTTTTCAGAAAGTCTGGCTGCATGGGTGTATCACTAGGCTTTGCTTCTGACATGTTGCATTTGGACAGTAGCTCAATGATTTTCTCCTTTTGTGAAAGTCTGAATCCTTTGTTAGTTTTGGTTACGTGGACCCCTAGGTACTTGTCAATTTTACCTAGTGATTTTAGTGAGAAGTGACTTCCCAATTCAGAGGCAAACTTATCGCATTTCTCTTTGTGTTTGCCTATGTATAGAATATCGTCCATGTACACAAGTATGCCCTCGGCTAAACAGTCGTACCACCTCTTGCCTGACTGTCTGAGTCCATATAAACTTTTATTCAGGAGCCAGGTGTTGTTTTCTCCCTGTTATATCCTGGAGGTGCTTTAACGTATATTTCTTTGTCCAAATCAGCATGATGATATGCAGTCTGCACATCAAACTGGAATACTTCAAGTCCCAGAACAGTTGCTATGACAAGTGCACTCTTAACGCTTTCAGCTCTGACGCTGGGCGAATATGTGTCCATGTAATCCTCTGGGTACTTCTGAGCGAACCCTTGAGCAACCAGTCTTGCCTTGTATAGAGCTTTGTCATTTTCTAGTGTTTTGATTCTGAACACCCATTTTGTTCCAATTGGTTTCTTGTTCTCTGGGACTTTGGCTGGTGAGTACACAGGTAGGTCTCTGAGGCTGTCCATTTCTTTTTCCATGGCCAATTCCCATTTTTCTCTTTCTTCTTGTGGGAGGTTGAGTATGTCCTCATATGAGTTGGGTGTGGTGTTGTTGTTGTGGATGTTCATTACGTAGTCCTCTAGTCTTTTTGGTAATTTATTTCTATTTTCCCTTACAGGCCTACTTGGGGTTGTGTCTGCCTCGTGCATGCGCTCAGCCTCCTTATTGGTTAAGCTGTCTAGTTTTAGAGTGGGGTGTCCTTCCTTCCACTCTTTCGTGCTTATTTTATGATGTTTGGTCCTTTCAGTTTTAGCCTCCTTTATTTTTTCAGTGGTTATTTCCTCTTCCCTCTGATCATGGATGTGTGCGTCTTTGTTTATGAGGATGTCGTTGAAGTGGAGCCTTGACCAGTTTGAGTTTTTGTGAAAGTCAGCAGATCTGGAGACTATGAACCTGTTGTTGTTATCTACAAATCTGTAACCTTTTGTCCCTGGCTCATACCCCATGAATTTCAGTCTCTTAGATATCTTTCCCCTTCCTTCTCAGTTGCCTGGGTATGTGGACATCTGTTGGGGCTCCAAATATGTGTAGGTGAGCCAGGTTAGGTTTTCTCTTATACAGCATTTCATATGGTGTTTTGTTAATGGAGCTTGACTATAACCTGTTTAGTGTGTAGTTAGAATAGTGCAGCGCCTCTGACCAAAAGGATTGCCCCAGTCCTGCATCCTCCAAAATGCACCACATCATGGTTTGGAGTATCTCGTTTTTTTTCTCTACCACCCCATTTTGGAATGGCGAAAAAGGCGAAGAGGAGTAATGCACTATGCCCTGCTCCCTCAACCACTTAGTGAATTCCTTGGCCATAAACTCTGTCCCCCTGTCAGTCATTATCTGTTTTATTTTTGTGTGTGCTGTAACTCTATTCTTTTGTGGAATTCCTTAAATCTTTGTGGTACCTCGCTCTTGTGCCTAAGTGAGTAGACATACCCATATCTGCTGTAGTCGTCTACAATAGTTAGAAAGAACCTCTTTTTATGCCCGATAGATGGTCTGAATGGCCCTACTAAGTCCATGTGTATCAGTTGGAAAGGAGATTCTGTGGTTCTTTCTGATCTTTTTGGCCTAGCCTTGACCTTAATTTTTGAGCACTTACAAACTGAACACTCTAGGTAGTTTTCACAATTCTTTAATTTGAGTCCCTCAGCACATTCTAACATTCTTTTTACAACAGGGAAGCTGATGTGTCCCAGCCTCCTGTGGAGGAGATGGGCACAATTGTCATGCATGGGCTTCCAAATAGATACAACACTCTTACTGGGTTGTTTGTAGTTAGTAATTTCCTGGTGTGCCCCCTCTGACTCTAGGTTTCCCTCTTCCTCATTGACTGTGTTTGTGTTGATACTCCCTTCGTTGCCCGTGTCAGGCGTGAAGTAGGGTAGACCTCCTTGTATGGCCACCTTCCCAATCCTATTTCCTTGCTTGATCACATGGGCCTTTCCATCCCTGAACACTATCTCACTGTTTGTGTCACGTGTGAGTTTGGTGGTGGCTAATACGTTATAGGGTATCTCAGGAATGTATAATACCCCCTCTATTTCACCAATCTGTGGAATGTTTACGTTCCCTTTTCCTACTACCTGGACACTACTCTGGTTGGCTACCTTTAGTTTGAAGTCTGTCTCAGTTAGTGAACTAAATAATTTCGGGTTACACGTGGTGTGGTTGGTGGCCCCTGAGTCAAGGAGCCACATGTCCTTCCTTATCTTTTGTCTGGTATCTGGATTATCGGATCTAAGGCCATACATGGAGCCTCGGTAGCTATCCCTAGAGCTATCCCTGCGTTCGTGTTGCCTTCTTGGGTTGGGTGACCAACCCGCGTCCTCGCTCTCTGAATAGTCTGCGCTCTGGTGACTGTCTCCCTCTGCTGTCGCTATAACCTCTGTCCCTGTTGTTCCTAGGACAGTCTCTCCTTAATTGATTTTTGGACCCACAGGAGAAACACTCTGAGCTATTCTTTGGCCTGTCCTGAAACTCAACCCTCTTTATTGGTCTGGGTTCCCTCCTGGATAGGTAGCGGTCCCTTCTCAGGCTATCCTCAGCTATTAACCTAGTTAGTGTGCCTAGCGATAGGTGTTCTATGCTGAGACTATCCAGCTGGGTCACGAAGTTGTCCCAGCTGCTATCTAATGAGTTGATGATAATACTCATCATACTTTCTTCTGTTATTATCTCCCCTCTTTGCATGAGCTCTGTCCTGGTTGCGTTCAACTTTAATATGTGCTCGCTCATGGGAACCTCTGGTCTGTGTCTGGCTGAGTGGAATTCCCTAGATATCCTGGTTGTTGTGGCTCTACTCTGACTGTAGAACAAACTATACAATTTTTGCATTACCTCATACACAGTTAAGTTATTATCAATAGTAGAGTACATAGTTGAAGGAATAGTAGTTAACAGTATATAGAAGGCTTTATGGTGAACACAGTCAATTTCTAGGGACCAAGGCTTTTGTGGGGTTCTGTTAATTAGAAAGAGTGCATTTTCTTTCATGAAAGCAACTTGCAACTGTTGACTCCACTCTATAAGATTATTTCCTCTATTTTTACTTTATAATTCTTCTACTTCCTACTTGATAATTTAATACTTCCTCCTCTAAAAATTGCTTTCATTGTGTCCCAAACTGTTCCATAATTAATTTCCCCATTATCATTCCAATCCCAATTTTCTTCCCATTTCTTAAGAATATGATTCTTATCTTCCTTGTTTTTATATAATTTTTCATCATATCTCCAACAATTTTCTTTTTTCTCCAAAAACATATCTAATTCTAATAATTCCGCGTGGTCAGAGTCTTTAAATATTCCAACATCCATATTGTCCACGTTATCCATCAGATTCTTGGATACAAAAATATAGTCAATTCTTGAATATGAATTAAATACCTTTGAGTGAAAAGTATACATTCTTTCGTTACCTTTAATCTCCCTCCAAACATCTACTACACCATTTTGCAACATCCAATTATCAAGTATCCCCATTTTTCTTATTCCACCATATCAGGTAGGATTGGTACTATTCATCTGGTTTCTAATTAAATTAAAATCACCAGCAATAATTACTTTCCCTACCCTTTCAGTTTGCAACAAATCGGTAATCTTATTCAAAAAATCTTTTTGATTCACATTTGGTGCGTATAAATGAACTAATGTTATTTTTTCCTCGTTAATACATCCTGTTATTATCAAATATCGTCCATCAATATCTGCTATTACTTTGTTTTTTTCAAATTGGACTCTATTTGATATTAATGTTGCAACACCTCTAGATTTTGAGGACCCAAAAGCTTTTTCATAAACCTGCATCCCTTTTAAATACATCCTGTTTATATCTTCAGATTTCTGATGAGTTTCTTGCATAAAAAGTATGTCAGGAGAATCTCTTTTAATCTTAAATTCTAAATGTCTTCTCTTAATCTGATTCCCAGTACCTTTAACATTCCAAGTCATTACCTTAATTATCCCCATTAATATTTTTAATTTTAACTATTCCCTCTTTTTCCTTTCCGTGACCCAAAACCCAAACAAATATATATAGACAACACATAACATAAAAATAATAATAAAAATAATAATAATAATAATAATATAAAACATACAAAGAACATAAAACAAAAACTAACATCACACACAACCACATAAAATCTTCATCCCCCACCATCTTCATTAAGACACGCCTTGTTTCCAAGAGTGGGGGAGAGGAGACCCCGTCCATCAGCTTGGTCGTCTCTTCATTGGCATAATTCTGGTTTCAATTGAACAACTACAGGTTCTTCATCCCCGCACTCGGGCTCATCTTCCCTTTTATGTTCAGAGTCCAATGTAATCATCCTTTCCTCTCCTTCACCAGTAAGATCTCGACTTTTCTTCTGTACCTCCGCCAAAGATGGAGAGATATCTTTTGTTGGTTTTCTTTTCCTCTTTGGTTTTGGACCTAAACCTCCGACCGCCCCTCCTTCTTCCTCTGGTGTTGATGTATATATTTCAATCCCACCCATTTTGAGTAATTGTGATCTTAATTCACTTTGTTCTTCCTCTTTTTCCAAAAAGCCAAGCTCATGGAAGTATTGGACCACATCCGTTTCTATTGTGAATATATGCATTCTATTTTTATAGAAAAATTTCATTCGCTGTGGTGGTCTCCAATTATACTTAATACCTCTATCTCTTAATATTTTAGTAATTGGTTTCAGATAATATCTCCACGATCTTTCCTCTCTTGAGATATCTTGAAAGACTTGGACCTGTTTTCCCTCAATCTTCAGCACAGCATCACCGTTTTCTCTAATTTTTGCCATTACTTGTAATTTATCATTAACACTCGCAAATCTCACCAAAAGTTTTCTTATTATTTCACGTTGTCTTCTAAATCCAATTCGATAAACACTTATCAAATCTGTAGTTGTGAAATTTTTATCCAATCCAAGTTCATTAAGCCACTTCAAAACACGTTGTTTAACATTGTCCACTTTTTCTTCCACTATGCCTCTTATAACAATGTTGGACTTCCTAACTTCTTCTTCCAAAATACATATTCTTCTATCCTGTTTTTCATTTTTAAAAAAGATTTCAGTTATTTGCTTATCAATTTTTTTTGTTTGCACTTGTAATTGGTCTACATTATCTTTTATCACTGTTACTTCTGCTGTGTATTTAGCAAAATTAATAATTTCTTGAACAATTTGTTCCAGCTGATTGGATCTTTCCTTCTTTTCTTCATCCATTTTTAAATGTATTTTTTGAAATTCTGTATCCATTATTTCAATTTTATCACTTAATTTGCTTAATGCCAACACAATTTGAGCTGAGTCAATACTAGCTTGAGAAATCTGTTTGACCTTAGATCGCACCGATTCATCTTTGGATGGATCCATCTTAATAACTCCTATAATTTTTGACCAAATATTTCTATAACCTTATTCACAATTCAAAATCAATGGGTCATCAACTTGTATTTAAAATGTTGAATTGTTGTAGAGGAAAATCTTTAACCATCAGTTCAGTATCACAGATACTCAGAAGGTTTTTTTCAGAAGGACTTGGGCTTATTTTACTTTCACTTTAAGGAGCCAGAGACAACAAATAAAGCATTAAAGAATCCCAAATTTAAAAAAAATTGGAAGTCCAAGTTATTGAAGGCTTGCTTACAATTGCTTCTTGTGCCAGAGGCAGTGTAAAATACAAACAGTGAAATTCCTGTAGTCACGTTAATCAAGATCAGTTACACTCCTCAGCGCCATTTTGCCCTTCTGCGAACTTCAAACAGCAAATATGCTTTAGATTACTTTAAGACTTTTAACTTTTAGTCCACAATTTTCACAGCGTCTTCAAAAAAAAAAAAAAGGGATAATTTTTCAAATTTTCAGACAATCCCACAAACAAACCATTTAAATATTCGGCTGTTCCAAAAAAAAGGTTCCTGTTCTCCACATTTATGTCGACTCCAACATTCAGGCAGCTCTCATATATCTTATTTTTATCTTATTCAAACATAGCCATAAAACTTAGTTTGCTGCCCTTCGCCCTGTCGACATCTTTTGCGGATCCAACTCACAATTAAATTCTAATTTATTGTTTTTCAGACCTCTTTAAATCATCGTCTCGCCGTTTCATCACCCCCTCTGCTCACTTTTATCCCTCAAAGGGAAAGCACTTTAAAAGAAAACCTCAATTAAAAGCAGTTCAGGGTGACTAACCACATCAATCTTAGTCCATCCAAGACAGGAACTCTTCAATAACACGGAAAATAGATTTCTAGAGACTAAGGATAGGAAATTATGGGAGGAACTTAAAAAATTGAAAAATAAACAAATAACGGAAGTTACAGAAATAGTTTAAAAAAATTAAGCTATTTAAAAAGAGAATTTTTTGAATATGGTAATAAAAATTCAAAATTATTAGCAAGAATGGCGAAAGATAAAAAAGAAGAAAGAGAAATAGGTGTCCTAATAGATGAAAAAGGTAAGAGATGTTATAAAAAATTAGAGAAATGTGAAATTGTTAAAAAGTTTTTTCAAGAATTATATCTTAAAAAAGAAATTGATAATTGTAAATTAAAAAATTTCTTAGAAAAATATGGTCAGAAGAAAATTGATAATAAATATAAAGAAAAAATGGAAAAGGATATTACCTCTGAGGAAATTAAAGATGTGATTCAGAAGTTAAAACTTGGAAAATCTCCAGGTGAGGATGGGTTACCAGCAGAATTTTATAAAGAGTTTAAAGAAATTTTGATCCCAAAATTACAGATATTGTATAATAAGATATTACATGGAGATGATATTTCCATGTCCTGGAATAGAACAATTATATCCTTAATCCCGAAACCAGGTAAAGATCTAGAAAAAATTGAATCCTATCGGCCCATTTCCTTGATTAACCAAGATGCTAAGATATTTACTGCAATTGTAGCAAATAGATTGAATAATTTTATAGATAAATATATAAACCATAATCAAGTAGGTTTTGTTAAAGGGCGTTATATGTGTGATTTAGTTAGAAGAGTATTAAATGTTATTGATATTGCTGAGAATAATGGTGATAAGATAGGTATTCTTGCCTTGGATATTTTTAAAGCTTTTGATTCTATACAATGGGATATTATAAAAGAAATGATTTCTGCATTAGGATTTGGTAATAAATTTATTCATATTATTTCCAAATTGTACCAGAGGGGTACAGCAAGAGTGAAGGTAAATGGTATATTTACACAAGATATAAATTTGTAAGCAGGGACAAGACAGGGTTGTCCTCTGTCTCCGACCCTATTTTTATTAGCAATGGAAATTTTAACAACTTTGATTGAAGAGGATTCAGAATTAATAGGTTATAAAGGCGTCAAAGTTAATTTATATTCAGATGACACTCTTGTCATTTTAAGTAATATTACAAATGATATAAAAAGAGTTCAAATACATTTGGAAGAATTTGAAGATATGACTGGTTTGAAAGTAAATTGGGCAAAATCAGAATTATTAATGGAAATTGATAGGGAAAATAAATTAGAAAAATTACAAAATCAATTTGGAATTAGGATAAAGGAAAATTTAAGATATTTAGGTATTATACTTTCACTTAAAATTAAAAATTTAAAGAAACTAAATTATGACGTAGTAACAAAAGAAATTGAAGAGAAAATTGGGAAATATAAAAAACTCAAGTTATCTTGGTTTGGTAGAGTAGCTTTATGCAAAATGATGTTACTTCCTAAATTTAATTTTTTATTCGAGATGCTTCCAATTTTTTTAACCGAGAAGGACATTGAAGTATATCAAAAAAAATTAGATAAATTTTGTAATGGGGATAAAAAACCAAGATTGATTAAGAAAATGTGGTATCAGAACCAAAAACAAGGTGGTTTAGGAATTCCAAAATTATTAAACTATTATAGAGCATTTAATATAAAAACAGTAGTAAAAATTTTAAAAGGAGATGTTAAACTTTGGGGTAATTTGGAAATGAAGGAAATAAAGAAGTTTGGTTACAAATGTTTTTTGGAAAATTTTAAAGGTAAGGTTAAAATTTGCAATTATTGGTTAAATAGTTTGACTAAAAATTGGGACAGAGTAGCAAAAAAATTAATACCAGACGCATTGTATTTAGGTAAACTGAAAGAGAATTGCCCAATGAAATTAAATAGTAACAGAGAGAGGATTATAATAGAAGAGAAAGTGGAAACAATCAGTGAATGTTTGAAATTTATAGAAAATGAAATGAGGAAAGAGGAAATTTATGGAAAATTAAATATTAATTGGTTTGAAAGAATTCAAATGAATAAATGGAATAGAAAATGCAAAGAAAGGAACGATGAGAGCAGAAAGGAAATGGAATTTGAAAATTTGACATCTCGAATAATAAAAGATGAAATTGGGCCAAAGGGATTAGTTAGTAAAATTTATAAAATTATTAACTCTGATAATAATTCACAAAGGGTAATGAAAGAGAGTTGGGTAAAAGAACTGGGTATTGAAATTTCTGATCAAAATTGGAATATGAATTGGGTTTGCAGAATAATGAGGACATTATCAATAAGGATTAAAGAACATAATTTTAAAGTTATTTGGAAGTGGTATTTGACCCCAATAAGACTTTTTCAAATGGATAATAAAGTGGATAAAATGTGTTGGAGATGTAAAGTGGAACTCGGGACATATGCTCATATGTGGTGTAAATGTAATGGGGTTGAACTTTTTTGGTCTAGGATAGAAAATGAAATATGTGAAATAATTAAGAAGAGGGTCAAATTGAAATTGGAAACCATATTATTATTAATATTGAATGAAACAACATTAACAACTGGAGAAAGAGAATTGGTGAGGATTTTGGTTATAATGGGGAGAATTATAATTGCTAGATATTGGAAATTAAATGTTGACTTAAAATTAGAAGAATGGTACAATGAAACATGGAAATTTGCATTAAATGATAAATTGACTTGTGATATTAAAATTAGAAGTGGTATATATAAAGAAAAGGTTTTTTGGAACACTTGGCAACCATTTGTGGACTTTGCACTTGGGACATTGGATGAATCGGCACTAGTACCTTATCAAAGAGATTTCTGGAAGAATTGAAGACTTCAAGTTCCTAAAACTTCCTTTCCGTTTGTATAGCATGTTGGGGGAATTTTTTTTTCCTTTCCTTACTATTGATTTTTTGTATTGATTTTTTTTCCTTTTTGTTATTCCTTAACAATAAAAATATAATAAAAAACATAAACAAAAAGATTACTTCCATCAATTTGTAATTTTGGTAGATTAATAGACATTGTCCCTGAATTGCTAAAGTAATTACTTACTGGAGGCAGCTGTCCATGGTCCAGGATGTGAGCAAACTCACAATAAGGCAAAGGTATGTTTGATGCTAGTCTGAACTGACTTGTCTCTATGTTCCTTGCTTCTCTTGCTACAGGAGGCGATTGAGCATGCGCGAAGCCCATTTCGCGCCGAAGGCCGTCAGAGAAGGAGATGGCTGCTGTGGCTCCCAGGCCTAGGCCTAGGCCTGCCGGTGGGGGGGTTGAACTTGCCCCTGGTGGGTCCGAAGTCTTCCCTGGATGGTGGACATTGTTGCTGGGCAGCCGGATCCCTGGCGAAGAACGGAAGAAGATGGGGAGGTGAAGCAGTCACAGGTCGAGGATCCCTGAAGCTCAGCGGCGCAGTGATGGCAGCGGATGTAAGTCAAGGATCTTCAGGATTCTGCGGCGCAGCGGCAGCGGCGGCGACAATGGAGGGCCTTGGATCGTGTCCGCTGGTCTCCGAGCGAGCAGGGAAGCCTGGTGGTGGTCGTGGAACCGGTAGGTAGCTAGTTTGCCTTTCTACTCTGGGGTCTCACGTTGTTAGTGCGCTGGGTGGTGAGTTCGAGTCCTGTAGTTGAGTAATCCCGTAGGTGGTCGGGTTTTGGTACTCGCTTCTGTTGCGTGTCGGTTCTCTGAGGCTTGGCTGGGTTGATGCTTCGACTCTGGTGGCTGGCCCACTGTCTTGCGTGTTGGTGCAGTTTGCGGTGGGTGCGGGAGGCTTGAATGCGGAGCCAAATGCTGCCGCTAAAGTTTCTATTGCCTTTTCCACTTCGAGCTCACTGGGTGAGCTCCTGTGTGTTTGGTTTCTTTCCTCTAGGCTGTTTTCAGGTTCTCCCCCATTTGTTTTCAGGTCCTCGTTGTTTCGCACCGTTAGATTTGAATCTTGGCTCCCCATTGGCTGCTGGCTGTCCCAAGATGGCCGCCAGGAGCATGGTGCGGAATTGAAACAGTCCACGTCCGGTGCCTCAGCTTGGGAATCCCTTTCCCTTACCGGGCTGGCATCTTCATGGTCTCGTTCCTGGCTGATCATCGCTGCTCCATGGCTGTCTAGGAAGCCTTGGAGTTTTGCGATGAGCTCCATTTTGCTGGTGGGCGCTTCCATCATCTTCATTATGGTCGCCCTGAATTCGTCTCTTTCTGGTGGCTCCTCTCTCTCACAGTTGCTCGATTTTTCTCGTGGTCTTTCTATTCTGATGAGTGGGTCCGGATTGCAGTCCTGCTCACCCTCAGTTGTTTCCATCATGGTTGTGGCTTTTTCGATTGCTTGTAGTTCAGCCATTTGCTTGGAGTGGGATCTCGTGATTCTTCTGTCCTCAGCTTCAGGATGAATCATTGATTCTGCCATTAATTTGAGTTATGGGCAACCATCCTCTTCTACCAATTTGTTATAGAGTGGATCTAGCCTAATAACTCAAAGAACAAGTTATTATAAGTTTCAGATATCTTTTATTTCTTGCCTGGCTTGTCCCAGGCCTATCAGGTCAACATCTACTAACACCAAATTTTTCTATTACAGGTACGTTCCTGGATCTGGCTAGTCACCACATGGGGAGAGGTTTTATATCCTGTGGGAGGAGCTTAAGGTAAGGTGTGGTCAAGGGGATGGTGGGATGTGTGGTGGATTAACCCTTGCATGGCCCAAGACTTGGGATTATGGTGAAGTTAGACATTTACTCTGACATATTCAATAGTTTTGCTTCAGAAGAAACACTATAAATCCCTAATAGTATCAGACAATGAGAAGCTTTTCATATATCTGACCTAGACCCAACTGTTAAGAGCAGCATGTGGGCAAGACCCTGCCAAATTCTGGAGTCAAATTATTGATGTCTCAATAATGACTCATACTGAAGCAGTCACTTGGGAATCCTACTTTCAAAATCCAAATGAAAAGATGAATTTGAAAACCCCCGAGCTGGAACTATGAAATAAATATTTGCCTGACAGGTTTGCCAATTACTGCCTTGGGGGTCCACAAAACCTCGAAGGATTAATTGTCTAAACTAATTAGACAATTAAAATCAGGGAAACTTCAGGGGTGGGTTTGATCTCTGTTGAGCAGTTATGCAAGAATGAATACTGGATTCTCATTCTGGCATCTTTTTTTTACTTATATTGGCTAAATCTGCTTGTATCTCTAGTGATTGGGACTTGGCTATAGTTATTCCTTTATTTAAAAAAGAGAAGAAAGATAACCCAGTCAATTACTGTTTAGTGAGCCTCTTTAGTTTAATTAATAAGATTTACACCAAACATAATTACTGGAAACTTTTGGACTGGATGGAAGATGAGATTTTGAAAAATAAAGAATGGGTAAAATTTAGAGTGTGTTGCTCTATGCTTGATCAATTTTTTATAGTATCTCACCTAATTGAAAAATAAACTTAAGGTTCTTAGTCAGCCTTGCTCACTCTGGAAACTGCAAACAGTTTCTATACTATGATTTAGTATCCAGAGAAATTCTTGCCACCGACCTAAATTCTATACAGTTGATAGATGTAACCTCTAGTATATCTACTATATAATATATATTGTAGTATGCATAACAGCAGTATGTGTTTCATAGGAATGGCTGATGGGAATGATACACAATACAGCAAAACAAGATCATGTATTTTGCAACGGTTAAAAAAGGCCCAGGAGATGGGAAATATGTCAAGCAAGCATTTTGTTTTCTGTGTTTAGGATTTGTAGTGCAATACAGGAGAGGGCAAAATACTCATACTGCCCAGATGTTCCTTTATGTCCAGAGAAGCCCAGTAGCAATTCTTACTATTTTTTCTCTACAGATACAGAGAATTACAGCTGAACTGTGGATATTTCTATTTATGTCCAAATTATTGGCCCAACAGCTCCATGAGGCTAAACTAAACCTAGATATCGGTTACATTAAACTTGTAAGAATGTAAACTAAGTTCTTTTGAAAGCTGCTTCAGATAACAAGATACTGTAGCTTCTTTAGACAGCCTGGAGCCTGGACAGCCTAGACAGGCTGGAGACACAAGTGTTGAGGGCTGAATCAAGGGCATGGCTATGTATGTTCAAGTATTAGTTAATGATTAAGTTCAACCCCAGGGTTGAATATTTCCGCTTTCTTATTTGGCAAACAAAAGGCAAACCACTTGGAAGCAGCAAATAGAAGATATTGTTCAGAAATTTGGTTTTGCCCCTGAAGTGCTGCTGACACTGGAATAAGAACAGGGTATGGCAGTTCTTAGACAGAGGAGTGTGAATTCAAAACTACAAACTAAATGCAACAAAATACCAACTGGAATACAACTGGGATATAATTCATTCCAATTTAAACTGGATAAATAATAAATCCCAAATGGTCTTTGCTTCATTTTGACAGCTTGCCATTGGCTGAACTGGAGAGCAAGTTTCAAGTAAAAACCTAAGCATGTTCCTTTCAATTTGAGAACACTGACTCAGTGACCAAATGATTTCCACATAAATCTCCTTCTGTCAGATAACAATTCTAAAAACACATTTGTTTAAAAATTGAATTTGTAGTTTGTAGAACTCATGCTTCACTAATGGCAACCTGACTTGCGTTTCAGTGTGTTGAGTAGAGTATTGTGTAGAACTTTGGAGTATTGTATAATTCTTAGCTAATTCTACTGTATCTTATTTTGGTCTTCCTACTCATTTTAAGATCCATTTTTAATGTATTTTACTTGATTGTTTTTCTTTTGATGTACTTTATGATCTATAATAATATTCAGTTTCAGCCTAGACAATGAATATTATGAGCAACTGTTTCTCCTTATTTTTTGCTGAATGTTTTATTTCTATAATATGAATGATAAATTACATTAAAGTAATGTAAGTTCTCTGCTGCCATGTTAATGAGAAAATATATATTTTTATATTCTTTTTTGTTATTTCCCAATGCTATTCTGAAAGAATACCATTAGAAAAAGTTGATGTCAGCTCCGATCTGCTGGGCTACCATTCTGGAGGGGGAGACCGCCATCCCGCAAGCCTAGCTACCACGAACCTGCTGCTGACATGGCCACTTCTATCCTGGCCACCAGCGAGACTGGTGGAATACCCTGGAGCCCTGATATCTTTTATTACATGCTATTGCTGCCGTAGCGAGTACCAGGGACTGAAGTAGAGTTGCTGCTGCAGGCGCCACCATTTTTGCTTCTGCCTCACAGCTGAGGAAGGACAGCTGATGTTTGGGGCCAGGTGTTCATGGGGAGTAAAAGCCACCATCCTTGCAGGCTGTCAGGACTAATAAACCAAAATGAATTGCCGGTTAATGTGTGTGTGTGTGTGTGTGTGAGACATAGGCAGAAGCTAGGCTAAGGGCAGAGCAATGGGGTGGAACTGGAAAGGGAAGAGGGAAACTTCAAAAGGTGGTGGGGAGCACAGCAAGGATAGCGCTGACAATGATTCACTTTCACGGGTGATTGTCAGAGTGTGCCAGATAGTAGGATAAAAGCCTTTTACAGCAAACCTGCTTGAAGTGTTTTATTTCACATCATTCTGGAACCTGACAAATTGTCAGCGCTCTCCTTTATCTGCTTATTTTCAATGGAAGCATAGCAGAGGTTTGAGCCTTCCATCCTTTCTAAGGTAGGTAAATTGAGGACCCAGTTTGTGGGGGCAATAAGCTGACTTTGTATAAATATACAAAAGTATGAAGGCTATTGCTTAATGTATTGTAAGCCGCCCTGAATCTCTGGAGAAGGGCGGCATATAAATCAAATAAAAAAAAAAAAAAGAGGTGACTCATCCAGACTTGGAAACAGCAGACTTGGCAGAGTCAGAGGTGCAGGCTGACATTGCCATGCTGGAGGAACTGCCTATTCAGAGCTTAGGGCCGGATGTTCAGCCGAAGGAGCACCCAGCACCCCTTCTTCCACCAAGGCTGGACCAGGAGCTTGTGGATGCAGAACAGATCATGCTACCAAGGACTGAGTGTGTGGGGGAGTGGTGGTTAGGCTCCCTGAGGCAAGGGGGGTTATAGACCATAACCCCTTCCACCGGTGCTCACCCCTTCCAGCAGCCACTTTACTCAGGGTGTGAAAGGCATATTTCTGAGGATGAGTGGAGTTACACAACTGCTCTGGGGAGCCAGACTCTGGACGTGTTGTGTGAAATGTTTGGGCCAGTTGGGTTTAAGGCCCCGAATTCTGGGAGAGGCTGGAGGAGGGGTGTGGAAACCCTACCAATGCTCATCTCCAAGAAGGGGGTTGGCCCATTACCCAGAGGCTGGATGCAGTCCTAGGGTGGACAGGGGGGAGACCCACATACCAGGAGACCCTCAACTTCCTAAGAACAGCAGTCAAACCCCAGGGCCCCACATTGAACACTGTGTAGGACAAGACAGGGCATTGAAGCAAGACAACCGGCCTCCTGTCCCATCTTGGCCATTACCCAACCAAGGTCAGGGTCCGGTGGGCCAATGGGAACCACCAGCTGTATGGGCCTCATTCAATGGTAGCCCAGAAAGTGTGGCACTGTTTTTAGGACAAGTGATAGACCATCTGGATAAATATGGCCATTTATATAGGAGGTGTGGATGGTGTTTGTTTGGTTGTTGGGCTTGTCACCTGAAAGAACCATCTGGGTCACTCTGGGGATCTCCAACTCCTTGTTGGCCACTCCGCTCCTGCTTGGTCGTCTCTCCATATCTAAACATCAATCTCAATAGCGGCTTGTACCCATGCCGTCATACAGGGTGGCAAGCCACAGGTCAAGCACACTTGCTGTAAAGCACATTCGAGTCCAGCTCTAAATTGGTGTACTAACAACCTCTCCAGCCAGCCCCTCACTTTTCCAGATAGTCTGCGGAACTCCCTCACATATTCTGCCACTGGTCGGTCCCTTTGCCTCACTGCCAATAGCTCACCCTCGGCCTGTTTCATTCATGCATTATTCTCAAACCTCTCCTGCACTGCAGAGAGGAACAAGCCTATGTCTCCCAGTTCTCCTGCATGGTCACTATACCGGTCAGCGACCTAGTCAGCTGCTTTGCCCTCCATGACTGCAGCCACACCCATGACCATAGCCCACTGGGCTAGAACCTCTCCAGGAAAACCCAGCCCCACCAGGGCCCCAATGATCTGTTTCCTGTGCGGGAAGTTGGGCCACAGGGCATTGGAGTGCCCTGAGGTAGGCCCTAAAATGACCCCAGGAAGTGCAAGTGCCACCCCAGGGCCCCAGCAGAGTACTGCGTAAAGACACTAAAGAAAACCCCCGTGAGGGAGGCGCAGCAGACAAACTACCCCACCCCTGCTGGGGATGGTGGTAGTCCCCCTGTAGATGAGGCATCCAGTGGCAGCAAGGATGAGGTGGTGGCTGATCCTATGGTAAGCTCCCCAACCTTTCCTGATCTCGGTGGCATTGGAAGCAGGTAGTCGACGGAAGTGTAGGGCCCTCGTAGACTCAGGATGCACCTGTTGTCTTATGAGCACAGCCACGGCAGTGAAGTTAGGAGTGGGGATACGTAGACAAACATACACTATCAGGTTTGAACAAATGGATGGGTCCCTATTTGGAGGCAAATCGGAGACACATGTAACCAAATTACTTACCCTGGAGATAGGGCCTCATAAAGAATGTATTCATTTCATATTAGTCCCCAAGATAACGGAGGAAGTTGCACTTGGTTTTGCCTGGTTAGACAAGTAGGGCCCCATGATCTGGTGGGAAGGAGGTTGCAGACATTTGAGGATAGGAGTCGGCCCTGACCCAGCTCCAAATGAAACTCATCCTGAGGGTTCGGGGAGCATCCAATCAGCGGGTAAGTGGACTACAGAGCTGGGATGATTCCCAGAAATCTATAGTGACCTTAAGGAGGTCTGTAGTGAACAAGAGCGTGAGAACCTACCTCCACATCGCGCTACTGACTGCACTATTGAAATCTTACCAGGGGCATTGCTACCCAAGCCCAAGATGTACTCGATGAACCCCCAAGAACTAAATGAAGTGAGGGCATACATAGAGAAAAATTTGAAACGGGGGTTCATAAAGCCAGCCAGGTCAAGGGTAGCAGCTCCCATACTATTCTGGGAGAAGAAATATGGAGGGTTACAATTCTGCATGGATTTTAGGGTGATCAATGCTGTATGTGTAGAGCATATGTACCCCCTTCCGTTAATGAAAGATATGCTGGCCCATTTGGCAGCGTGCAGGGTCTTTACGAAATTGGACCTTCGAGAGGCCTATTACAGGATTCGAATTAGGCCTGGCGATGAGTGGAAGATGGTGTTCAATTGATAACATTGGGCAGTTATCAATTCAGGGTAATGCCGTTCGGACTAGAGGGAGCACCCGCTGTATTCATGCAGCTGATTAATGAAGTTTTGCAAGAACATTTATACAACGGTGTGCTCATGTATTTAGACAATCTTGATATATACCAAAACCCTAGAGGAACACATCATCCTAGTACACAAGGTCCTAAGTAAGCTGTTAGCCACCGAACTCTACATCAAATTGACAAAATGCGAGTTTCATAAGTCGTGTTTAGACTATTTGAGCTTCCATATTTCTCCAATGGGTGTAGAGATGGACCCTGCAAAGGTAAAGGCCGTCTTGGATTGGCAGGCCCCAAGTATGTGAAAACAACTGCAGAGCTTCTTGGGGTTTGTGAACTTTTATCGCCAGTTCATTCCGGCCTTTGCCACAGTAGTTCTTCCATTAACAGACCTCCTAAAAACCAAACAATTGACACAAAAACCCCAGCCCGGCCAACCATTACACTGGACCTTGCTTTGTTAGCAGGCTTTCAAACATTTGAAGGCATTGTTTGCAAGAGAACTGATCCTAAAAAATCTGGACCTGACTAAACAGTTCGTGGTGCAAGCAAATGCCAATGACATAGCTGTGGCAGCAGTCCTCTTGCAAATAAATGAAAAGGGAAACTTGCAACCATGTGCCTACACTTCCCGCAAGTTAAATGAAACCAAATGCAAATGGGCCATCTGGGTGAAAGAGGTGTTTGCAGTTTGGTGGGCTTTGCACACATGGTAGCACCTTCTAGAAGGGGGGAGTTATGCCGTTCGAGGTATGGACGGATCATAAGAATCTGGACGCTCTCCAAACCCCCTGTAAACCGTCACCTAAACAGACAATTTAATTTTCAGTTGAAATATATACACAGTGGCTGGAACTTCCTGGCAAATGCCCTATCCCATATGCTCCAGTACTACAGCAACTGGGAGGAAATAATACAGGCCAGCATCCTGCCACCAGCAGTCGTGGATCGTCCATCAGTACAGGTAGCGGGTACCACCCAAGTGAGAAGTCAGGTAACCGACATAACCAGGGACATACAACAAGCTCTTCTGACTGATGAGTGATATATGTACCCAGTGCCCTTTGGGTGGAGGTACTGCGACGATGTCATGATATCCGGCCAGCTGGCCACTTTGATTTTCTAAAAACATTACAGCTCACCAATCATCAATTCTGGTGCCCTTGATTGAAACAGGATGTAGTGGAGTATGTACACAGTTGTGTAACATGTACCACAATGAAGAAGCAACTGGGAAACCCCCCCCAGATTGCTCCAGTCCATGGCATCTCCTCTCAGGCCATGGGAGGAGATAGTCATGGATTTCATTGTGGATCTGCTGGCCAGTCAAGGAAAGACAGTGATTTGGATGGTCATCGACCTGTTTTCCAAACAGGCCCACTTTTGGCTTGTGAGGAGTTACCCTCCACTTGCAAATTAGCTAAAATGTTTATCGCACATATATACAGATTACATGGGGTGCCGCAAAGAGTTATATCAGACAGAGGAGTCCAATTCACTGCCAGATTTTGGCGCAGATTCCTAACCATGATAGGTTCCACACAGGGACTCAGCTCAGCATTCCACCCAGCCACAAATGGGGCAGCGGAGAGGACAAATGCAATGATAGAGCAATACCTCCAGTGCTACATTAAACACCAACAGACCAACTGGGCGGAGTTGCTCCCCTTCGCTGAGGGGAGCCTATAACAACGCCCTCCACAGTAGCACCAGATTTACTCCCTTCCAGATAACTACAGGACATGAGTTTGTTCCCATACCCAAGTGTCCCCAGCCAGAGGCGCAGGACCTGGGATTGCAGGGGTGGGTGTCTCAATTCCCTAACCCAGCCGCCTCCATCTTATACATTACCACCTTGACTTTGACACTGACCTAGCACTGAAAGTATAGTCTGACCTCCAGACTATACTTTCACCACCTAGACTACCTTCCCTCTTTATATACATCTACCCGCCCCCCCCCGCCCCCCATGGAGCTATTATCATTCTACCTTCACTGTTTGGCTTTATTTCCAACTGAGCCACCCTCTTGTCATACGTTGTCTGGGCAGCTACTAATGTGGATGCTGAGGGAGTTTCGAATTACTGACATCATTTGAACAGACGGAACAACAAATTTATTACGACCATCTCATTCAGAATGAGCCGCTGTGAGAGGATGACTAGATTTTTATCCTCTGTCCATCCTGAGATAGCACTAAACTCCTTCCCCCTGCCGTGAGAGGGCAAGGGAGCCAGTTTCTTACCCACACTGAATTTATTACTCGCCTGCCTCAAGACTCTTACATCAGACTGTTGGACCAGACCCAAATGCTATACCCATTTGACTTACTAGATGTATTTGGCGACCGAACTCTTGGCATTGCAAGACTCCCCCCTCTCGCAAATTTGGCCCTCCACATTATCGAGGGCCTACCTTGATGACGGACTTTGGAGTCCCGAGAGGTGGCATGGTGCTAAAAGGGGATTAAGGGCTTTCTTATCTAATTTTCTAACCAAAATCTTAATGGCTTCTGAAAGGGGGGTGGGTATAAACAGGGTGGATCATGTGGATTTGGGGGGCAATCCACAGAGGGAGGGATTAGTAAATAATTTTCCAAAAGTGAAGCCAAAGTCAACACAAAATTACATTATAGGAAACTCGGAACTGGGAATAGGCAGACTTAATACTGGCATGGAAATAGGCTGTTCCATCAAGGTTATGGTTGGGAGGGGCAGATATGGTGGGAGCAGGAGGCCACATCATGTTGGGGGGTACACATCCACTATCTTCAAGCGGTGGCGTGCTCCGACATCCAAAGCTCTTCTCATTCCTTGGGTTGCTCAAGGTCTCAGAGCCCGAGTCTTAGGCTGATGTTATACAATGCCAGGTCCATGGCTAACAAAGTCCCCCTCATTTGTGACCTAATTCAGGAGGGGAAAGCAGACCTGGCAGGTATTACAGAGACCTGGTTGGGCAATGAAGGGAGGGTCCCCCTCGTAGAAATGTGCCCACCAGGTTTCCACATTCCATCAGCCAAGGACTCGGGGAAGGGGCGGAGGTGTGGTGGTCATTATAAAGGAAGGTCTTGACTGTAGGGAAGTCACTGTCCCTCAGACAACCGGATGTGAGTCCCTCCTCATGAAGTGGGGTTATGGGTTACAGATGGGCCTGTTGATTGCGTACCTGGCTCCCTGCCACGTATCAGCAGCCCTGCCTGAGCTCCTCAATGTAATAGCCAAGGTGGCAGTTGAGACTCCTAAGCTACTGGTTATGGGAGATTTCAACCTGCCATCCATTGGTGAAACATCTGAAGGGGCTCGGGAGTTTATGGCTTCCATGATGGCCATGGACCTCACCCAATTAGTTCATGGCCCTACTCACACGGGGGGACACACTCTGGATTTGATCTTTATCTCTGACCAGTGGCTGAATGGTCTAGATATAGGGGATATAGTCAACGAACCCTTGTCATGGTCAGACCATTCTCTCCTTAAGCTTGATTTTCTGACCACTACAACCCACCACAGGGAGGCAGAATCAATTAAATGGTTCCACCCCAGGTGCCTAATGGATCCTGATTGGTTCCGGATGGAGCTTGGGCCATTTCCTGAGACCTTGGCTCATGACTAGGCTAAAGACCTAGTGGTGTCCTGGGATAGTATGGCTGCTGGTGCTTTAGATTGGGTCATGCCTTTGCGGCCTCTGACCTGGTGTCGAACCTACCCAGCTCCTTGGTTCTCTGATGAGCTGAGGGGGATGAAATGCCAGAAAAGACGCCTAGAGAGCAGTTGGAGGACCAGCCGTTCCAAATCTGACCGAACACTGGTGAGATCTTATATTAAGACCTACTTAGTGGGGATAAAAGCGGCAAAATGTAACTATTTTTCCGCTCTTATTGCATCGGCATATAATCGCCCAGCCACCTTGTTTAGGGTTACCCGCTCTCTACTCCAGCTGAGAGCCCGGGAAGACCCTCTGCAAGGACAACTGAGGATTTTGCACAATATCTGCATGATAAAATCACTCAGATTTGGGAAGGCTTGGACTCTAACTGGTTTAATTCGGATGAAATGACGAGGGCAGATCTTGAGGACATTATCTGGGATGAGTTTGATACTGTGACTCCTGAGGACGTGGACAGGTTACTGGGGAAGCTGAATGTGACCACATGTTTATTGGACCTGTGCCCTTCCTGGCTAGTGCTGGCTACCCGGGAGTACATGTAGCTGGCTCCAGAGAATTATTAATGCTTCTCTGAGTGAGGGATTCTTATCTCCCGCCTTGAAAGAGGCGGTGGTGAGACCCCTCCTTAAGAAGCCCTCTCTGGATCCGGCTGTTTTAGCAAACTACCATCCAGTCTCCAATCTTCGCTTTTTAGCGAAGGTTGTCGAAAGTGTGGTGGCACGACAGCTCCCATAGTACCTGGATGAAGCTGTCTATCTAGACTCATTCCAGTCTGGCTTCAGGCCTGGATACAGCACAGAAATAGCATTGGTCGCATTGGTTGATGATCTCTGGAGGGCTCGGGATAGGGGATGTTCCTCTATCCTGGTCCTATTAGATCTCTCAGTGTCTTTTGATACCATTGATCATGGTATCATGCTGCACCAGTTGGAGGGGCTGGGAGTGGGAGGCACCGTATTACGGTGGTTCTTGTCCTACCTCTCTGACAGGTCGCAGTCAGTGTTGACAGATGGACAGAGATCGACCTTGAGGCCCCTTACTTGTGGGGTGCCACAGGGGTCGGTCCTTTTGCCTCTCCTGTTCAACATTTATGTGAAGCTGTTGGGGGAGATCATCCGTGGTTTTGGGGTGCGATGTCATCTGTACGCTGATGACACTCAGCTGTACATCTCCACCACAAACCACCCCAATGATGCCCTTGAAATGATGTCACGGTGCCTTGAGGCCATATGGGTCTGGATGGGGAGAAACAGGCTTCGACTCAACCCTTCCAAGACTGAGTGGCTGTGGCTGCCGGTGTCCCAGTACAGCCAGTTAGTCCCATTACTAACTATTGGGGATGAGTCATTGACCCTCGCAGAGAAAGCTCGCAATTTAGGCATCCTCCTGGATGCACGACTATCTTTAGAAGATCATATAACAGCCGTGGCCAGAGGAGCTTTCTATCAGGTTCACCTGATTCACCAATTATGCCCCTTTCTAGACCGGGACTCATTACGCACAGTCACTCAAGCCCTCATCATTTCCCGACTTGACTACTGCAGTGCTCTCTACATGGGGCTCCCCTTGAAGTGCACCCGGAAGCTCCAACTGGTCCAGAATGCGGCCGTGCAAGTAATTATGGGAGCAACATGGCGCTCAGATGTAACATCTCTTCTACGTGAGCTGCACTGGCTTCCAGTGGCCTTCCGAGTGCGCTTCAAGGTGTTGGTTCTTACCTTTAAAATGCTCCATGGCTTAGGACCTGAGTACTTACGAGACCACCTGCTGCAACCGATAACCTCCCACCAACCAATACGCTCTCACAGAGTAGGCCTACTCATAGTACCATCATTAAAACAATGTCGTCTAGGACTTCCGGTTTCCTTGTCTTCGGCGGCGACGGTGCCTTCTCTTAGCACCGCCAACCCCGCCGCTCGTAGAGCCGCTTCTTGATCGCGAAGCGGCTTGAAATCTTCAAAATCCTGAGGATTTATGAAGAAGAGGCAGCAGGGTACAGGTAGAGCCCCTGCAACCCCCCCAGGGAACCGTTTCTGGGGAGGAAACAGGCGCGGCTCCCTCTCAATCTGCTGAGACTCCGGGCGGCGTGGGATGTCTCTGCTTTCGCAGAACAAGCCGACTGCAGGAAACCTTCAAAGAGCGAGGGAAATAATCCAAATAAACACCGAATCCACCCGAACCCTGAAATTCTGAACTGCAAGTATTAGCCCTTTGCTGATTCTTTATACGGAAGTGAAAGTTTCTGAATGAGAGAAAGTGACTGAAAAAATATGGCGCTCAGTATTAGAGCAAACGAATCAGTGGGTGTGGATTGGTGAAGTCATTTTGTCTTGCTACAAAGTTAAAAAGTTGCTACAAAGTTGCTCCGGCTGCAACAGAAACAAGAGGAAAATCTCTCCCTTTTACATGTTTTTGCTGCATTAGAGCTTTGCCTTGAGTAAATCTGGGGGACTTTTTTAGAAGGTACTGTGGAGGTAGTAGAAGAGGCGGAACCTCCCTTTTTAGAAAAGCCAGTCTACGTGGCAGGATGGCTTCAAAGAAGCAGGAAGGCAAAACAGGGGGGGGGTCCCCCACACGCAAACAGGACACGCAGTCACAAGCCCAAAAAAAAGATCTGGATATGGGAGATTTAAAAGAATTCATTTCAAATATTTTGGATGATAAATTTCAAAAAGCTCAACAAGAAATGGATGATAAAATAAATAAAATAGATGAAAAAATCCAAAAGTCTCAACAGGAAATTATGCAGGAAATGCAGCAGAACCAAAAGAAGGTGACCAAAAAAATAACAGATGTGGCGTCTGGCCTGGCAGGATTTATTATGAAAGTTGAGTCAAAAGTGGATGAATTTAAATTAGAAGTTAATGCTAAGATGAAAAATAATGATCATAAATTTTTTGATGTTGAGGACAAGATGCAGAGAGTTGAGAATGAGATTGTTATGATGCAATTCCGGGCAATGGAATTTGCTATACGGCTTCGAGGAATTAGAGAAGAGGAGAGACAGGATCTGAGACAGATCTGTGCTGAAGCCTTAGCTGTGATTTTAAAAATTGATCCTGAGATGGTCCTTTGTAAAATAGACAAAATCTATAGAGTCAACTCGTGGGTGGCCAGACAAAGACAATTGCCTAGAGATGTGGTCATATATTTCACAGACAGAGCAATAAGAAATGATATCCTGCAAAAATCTTTTCTCACTTCTGTGCAAGTGAGCGGATCCAAGATTACAGTTTACAAGGAGCTTCCACCTAAGATGTTGAAATCTAGAAAAGATTTTGGTTTTCTTGTTAAAGAACTGCAGAATAATCAAATCCCATTTCGTTGGGACGCCCCAACTGGCATAATTTTGAGATATAAGGGGGAGAAACACCGTTTGAATACTGTGGAGAAGGCGGAGCAATTTTATACTGAAATTTTTAAAGAAAGAACACCATCCCCATGAACATCTACAGTCTTGGAGATTAAAGAGAGTGATAAGAAGCAACCTCAAGAATTGCAACAACAATCTAAACAGGAATCAGAGGAGTTGAAGGGTGCTGAAGGAGGTTTTCTGGATGAGCCTTTGCTGGAACCTTCTCCAATTCTGGAGCCGGCTTGGGCGGCTGAAGTCAAGGATCAGCGTATAACCCGAGCAAAAGCCAAGCAACTTAAAGAAAAGTTACAGCAAGAAAAGGAAAAGGCTGGAGCCGTGGGGAAAGCAGGACAGAAGATTTCGGATGAAATCCGAATGTTCTGCTCTTTGCTCCAGAAGGAGAATAATGATGATTAAATGTTTATCTTGGAATGTGAATGGGTTGAATGTAGCACAAAAAAGGAAGAAAGTATTCGCATATTTAAAACAACATAATAATGATATAATTTGTCTACAAGAAACGCATATTACAGCTCAAGATCAAAACTATTTGAAAAATCCCAAACTAGGAACACATTTTATATCTTCAACTAACCAAAAAAAGAATGGTGTGGTTATTTACGTAAACAAAAAATTAACAGCCAAACTTATAGAAGCTGATCAAGATGGCAGGTTTGTAGCAATTGAATTACTTTCTGCTAATAATCAAATTCTCTTGATAGGGATTTATGCTCCTAACCAACAACAGGACTATTTTTATAAAATGTTGCATACGAAAATACTTCAATGGGATTACAGATCTATCTTAATTATGGGAGATTGGAATGGTGTAATTGACTCTAAACTAGATAAAAAGACTTTGGCGAAGTCAAGGATTAGATTACCACAGACTTTCTTCGATATGAAAGAAGATTTGGAACTAAAAGATATTTGGAGAATACATAACCCAAAAGAATTGGATTATACTTTCTTCTCTGATAGACATAGATCTTTTTCCAGGATTGACTTTATTTTGTTGTCTGATGATTTACTTATCAGGACAAAAAGAACAAAGATTCTGCCAAGAACTTTGACTGATCATAGCCCAGTGTGGATAGAAATTGAGATACACAAGACTGAGAGACGCTCTTGGAGATTAAATGAAAACTTATTCAGATATGAAAAAAATATAATAGAACTTAAAAAGTATTTGAAAGAGTTTTTTGAAATGAATTTGAATAAAGGCACCCCAATGGAAATTGTGTGGGATGCAAGCAAAGCTTATATGAGAGGGGTGCTCATATATATGAACTCTAAACATAGGTTGATTCGACAAAAGAAAAGACTTGAATTGGAAGCAGAAATAAAGAACAAAGAACAGTTACTTATTAAAAATCCAACAGATGAAAGAATACTTGGTGTCATAAAACTTCTGAAAGACCAATTCCAAATGCTTATAGCGGAACAAGTTGCAACAAATTTACAATATGCGAAGCATAACACATTCTGCAACGCCAATAAACCGGGCAGGTGGTTGGCTTACACATTAAGGAAGAAACAGAGTGTACGGACTATTGATAGTATTGATATTGGAGGGAAAGAAGTCTTTCAACAGAAATTAATAAAAGAAGCTTTTCTTGAATATTACATTAAACTATATGCCAGAGAGGAGGTGCAGAATGGACTTATAGAAAAATATTTAGACAACAAAAGAGTTACAAAAATCACTGAGCAACAAAAGGAAAGAATGAATTATCCTATAACAGAGGAGGAGATAATAGCAGCAATAAAACAATTAAAAACAGCCAAAGCTCCTGGAACGGATGGTCTGACTGCAGTGTATTATAAAACTCTGCAGGCAGAAATGGTGGAACAACTTAGAGACTTATTTTGTAATATACAACAAGGGGGAAAAGTACCCCCATCATGGACTACAGTTTATATTTCTTTGATACCAAAAGAACAAGCAGGTCCCAAAAAACCAGAGAACTACAGACCAATATCTCTCTTGAATACGGATTACAAAATTTACGCAAAAGTATTAGCCAACAGATTGATGCCAGTAATTCAAAAGGTGATTCATGATGATCAAGCGGGATTTATTGAGGGTAGGCACATGAATGATAATGTAAGGCAAGTAATAGATTTATTGGAATATCTTGAGAAGAATAAACAGATCCCTGCAGTGCTGGTTTTTTTGGATGCAGAGAAGGCCTTTGATAAAGTGGACTGGAATTTTCTACTAAAGACTTTAAAAAGGATGGGCTTTGGGGACCAATTTATTCAGGCGGTTTCAGCAATTTATCAAGAACAAAAGGCACAGATTATTATTAATGGCAGTCTGACAACAGAGTTTAAAATTGAAAAAGGAACAAGACAGGGATGTCCGTTGTCCCCACTGTTGTTTATTTTAACACTAGAAGTCTTGTTAAATACAATAAGAGACTCTAATACTTTGAAAGGTATAATGATAAGGCAAGAGGATTACAGAATAAAGGCATTTGCAGACGATCTGGTTGTTACCCTAACACAGCCAATGGAATCAATAATCCAGATGAAGGACATTATACAAGACTATGGTAAAGTTTCAGGTTTTAGATTGAACCAGAAAAAAACTTAAGATGGTAGTTAAAAATATGACACAAGATCGTAAACTTGAGCTTGAAAGGAGGGCAGGTTTTGAGATTGTACCAAAGGTAAAATATCTAGGAGTTCAGGTTGCAGAATCAAATATGAAATTGTTTCAAAATAATTATGAGGTGTTGTGGCGAGAGGTGCAAAAAGATATGGAGACTTGGAAAAAACTGCAGCTGTCTCTACTTGGAAGAATAGCAGCAGTTAAGATGAACATTTTGCCAAGATTTCTTTTTTTGTTTCAAATGATTCCGGTGCTCAAAAATGATAAACAATTAAAAGTATGGCAAACTGGCGTGAATAAGTTTGTCTGGAACGAGAAAAAACCAAGAGTAAAAATGAAAATCATGCAAGATGTTCCAGAAAGGGGAGGTCTTAAACTTCCAAACCTACAGTTATATTATGATGCAGCAGCTTTGACCTTACTAAGTGACTGGTTTGGAGGAAAAAAGACTGGAATACTAAACGCAGAAAGCTTTGATTTGGAATTTGGATGGCACACTTACTTATTTTATTACAGTAAAGTGGATAAAGTATTCAAAAGCCATATACTTAGAGATTCTTTGTTGAGAGTTTGGAAGAAGCACCGAAACAATTGGGATTACAAAATACCGCTATGGCTGAATCTTGGTCATACTTTGTGGAATACAAATATAATGTCACTCGGGGGGTTTTTATACAAAGAGGTTCTTTTTACAGATGCGGGCAGATGGCAGCTGAAGACATTACAGCCATTGTTGGCTGAAGGGATTAATCTAACTTGGTTACAATATAATCAATTGCAATTGAGATGGAAAGAGGACCAAAAAACTGGTATTATGATGTATGAGGAAGAATTAGTTAGACACATAAAAGAGAAAGGCCCAATGCATATCAAAAGACTTTATAATGTTTTGTTAGAAAGGGATTCAGAAACTGAGCTAGTTAAAGACTGCATGATTAAGTGGGCACAAAATTTTGAGGAACCAGTGATGTTGGAAACATGGGAAAAAATTTGGGTTCAGAATGTTAAATTTACACAGTCGCAGAATCTGAGGGAAAATTTTTATAAAATGTTTTACAGATGGCATCTAGATCCCAAAAAAATGTCGTGTATGTATCCTAATGTGCAGCCTAAATGTTGGAGATGTGATTGCCTAGACGCTACATATTATCATGTTTGGTGGACCTGTAAGAAAGTTAAGGCTTTTTGGATAAAAATTTGGTGGGTCATGCAGAATGTTTTGAAGAAAAATATTCAATTTTCTCCACAACTGTTTTTATTGGGTATAGTTAAGGGTTTTACATCGGGTGAAACAAAATTGATATTGTACATGATAACAGCAGCAAGATTGTTGATAGGTAAATATTGGAAAAACGAAGCGCTGCCTACGATTGAGGAATGGACTTTGAAGATGGCCAGTTTTGCAGAGATGGCGAAGATTTCAGCATATTTAAAAGACTGTTCTCAAGAGACTTATGAATGGGAATGGAAGAAGTGGATAGATTATGTTCAGAACAAATATCAAACTAGGAAGTACCAAATAGCTTTTATTTGAAAATGCTATATTAAGATAGAAATATTTTAAGGTTGAGGATGAAAATTTATTAGAAAATGTTATATTAAGATAGAAATATTTTTAAGGCAATTAGGATGAAAAACTATTTGAAAATGTTATATTAAGATAGAAATAGGTTAATGTAATGAAGATGAAAATTTATAAGGGGGAGGGAGGGCTTCAAGTTTTATATATAAAGGAGGGTTTTTCCTTTTATTTGACATGAGTATACTGTGAGGAAGTCTGGGGGGAGGGGAGGGTTAGGGTGGGTTAGGGTGGCTGGGAAGTTTGGGGTGGGTTGCGGGGGGGGGGAAAGGGGTGAAAATGTAATTGTAAAACTTTTGCAATAAAAAAAAAAAAACAATGTCGTCTAGTAGTTCCAAGGGAGAGAGCCTTCTTTGTGGGGGCACCTACTCTTTGGAACAAAATACCCCCTGGAATATGAATAATCCCAGATCTTCGCACTTTCTGACATGCCCTGAAGACCTTTCTGTTTCAACAAGCAGGGCTAGCATAAACATCTAATTCTATGCCAAGATCTTAGCAGATACACCAAGTTGACTCAATTTATTATTTACTGTATATATATATATATATATATATATATATATATATATATATATATATATATATATAAAATATGTATATGAAATCTTAATCTGTTCACCGCCCTGAGTCCTTCAGGAGAAGGGCGGTATAGAAATTCAATAAATAAATAAATAATAAATAAATTGAAGTAGGTTTGGGAGAAAGTCAGAGAGGCATTAAAAAAAGGCAGAAACAAAGTACAAAGGCCAAGCCGACAAGAAGAGACAACCACAAACACCTTTCCATGTGGGCCAAAAAATATACCTGTCAACTAAATATCTCAACCTGAAGGTGCTCTGTAAAAAACTGGCACCCAAATATATAGGCTCATTTACGATAGTGAAGGTCATAAATCGTTTACGATACAGTTGCAGCTTCCACCTTTATTGGGGAAAATGCATCCCATTTTCCACAGCAGCCTCCTCCGTCCAGTCATTCATTCGGGTCTAGGATTTTTCTCTCTCTGCTTATTCATGGCTTTATAAAAGATAATTTTAAGAGTCTCTTTTCTTCTCTGGATTTTCTTCTTTTTTCCTTTAGGGACTAAATGCAAAAAAAAAAAAAAAAAAGTGGGATCTTCTCACCCAGCTCCAATCACTGTTCACTAACTCCACTCCAGCACCAGTCTTAGGTGTTCCTTGGCTGTCCCAACTTCGTGGCAGCCATGTTTAGGCTGCCTCTTCTCCTTGTTGTGGCTGAGAGGGAAAGAAAAACCCTGGGTCAGGCAGGAGAGTTGCGACTCTCCTTGACCATGCAGGGCACCCCTCTTTGCTTTGCCTCCCCTACACAGAGGCTTTGGCTCCTCTCGGAGCCCACCAATGGGGAGGATTTGTCCCACTCCTCATGTCCAATCTTGCCACGATGTCAACCAAGCTTCTCCTGAATGCATTCTTAATAGACAATACATATGTGCGTGCGTGCGCGCGCGCGCACACACACACACACACACACACACAGAGACAGACAGAAATATATGTTTAGCACTATTATTTTGAGAGTCAAAAAAAGAAATAACATTAATTTCTTAAAATGCTGAACTATTTAAACCTCTTGAATGACCAGCTTTGAAGCTGCATTTTTGAAAGTTTATTTAACTTGATTCCAGCCTAGACTGTCAATTAGTATTCAAACTTCATTATGTATTAAATTATGCCTGTTTCAGTTAACTAAGAATGAGACAGTGTAAAATATAAGTGAAATTAGCCTTTTTAAATACATAAGATGAAGTTTATGAACATATAAACTATACCTCCTGAAAGAAAGGTAGTCTTGATTAATTCAGAGACCATTCAAAGTTAGCATTGAACAAATGGCACTTACAACCAGTCCATCCCAACATATCATGGTTACGTAATCACAATATGGACCCTTGGCAACCAGCTTGCATTTACTGTATCACCATTTATGAAGTTCCATGCTGGCTTCCCCCAAGCTAAGTCAATGGAGAAGCCAGCAGGGAAGGATGTAAGTTGCTCTGGTAAGTGTTCTTGAGTAGCAGCAGTCACCCCAGCTTTGCTGGGCTTGTGCTGGATTTATGTTTATGTTTATTAGATTTCTATACCACCCTTCTCCCGAAGGAATCAGGGCAGTGTACAGCCATATTAAAACACATATAAATTTACAAAATTTAAAACAATTTAAAATTGAATATATAAAAATTTGGCCCATAGATTAAAACACACATACACCCATTCTAAAATTCGTATTAGATGAGGCCGGCTTGTTGGAACAAGAGAGTCTTCAAGGTGTGGCGAAAGGTACGCAGGTCGGGGATGAGATGAATCTCAAGGGGCAACTCATTCCAGAGGGCTGGCACCCCCACAGAGAAGGCTCTCCCCCTGGGTGTCGCCAATTGGCATTGTCTGGCTGACAGCACCCTGAAGAGCCCCTCTCTGTGGGAGTGTATTGGCTGGTGGGAGGCTGTTGCTGGCAGCAGGCGGTCTCATATATACCCAGGTCCTAAGCCATGGAGTGCTTTAAAAGTGGTGACCAACACCTTGAATCACACTCAGAAGACCACCGGAAGCCAGTGCAGCTCGCGCAGGAGGGGTGTTACGTGGGTGCGCCGAGTTGCCCCCATAACCACCCACGCAGCCGCATTCTGACCAGTTGGAGCCTCCGAGCGCTCTTCAAGGGGAGCTCCATGTAGAGAATGTTACAGTAGTCCAGACAGGATGTGATGAGGGCATGAGTGACTGTGCGCAGGGCATCCCAGTACAGAAAAGGATGCAACTGGTGTATCAGGCGAACCTGATACAAAGCTTCCCTGGCCACGGCCGTCATATGATCTTCCAAGGACAGCCGTGCATCCAGGAGAACACCCAAGTTGTGAACCCTCTCTGAGGGGGACAAGATCTTGTGGCACCCCACAAACAAGGTGCCTTGAGGTCGACCTCTGTCTCCCTGCCAACACAAACTGCGTATGATCGGAGAGGAAGGAAGAGAACCACCATAACACGGTGCCCCCCACTCCCAACCCCTCCAATCGTTGCAGCATGATACCATGATCGATGGTATCAAAAGCTGCTGAGAGATCTAATAGGACCAGGACAGAGGAACAACCCCTGTCCCGAGCCCTCCAGAGATCATCAACCAATGCGACCAATGCGGTTTCCATGCTATACCCAGGCCTGAAGATCCACTGGAATGGATCTAGATAATTGGCTTCATCCAGGTACTGGGAAAGTTATCGCGCCACCACACTCTCAACAACCTTCGCAACGAAGTGAAAGTTGGAGACTGGATGATAATTCGCTAATACAGCCGGGTCCAGGGAAGGCTTCTTGAGGAGAGGCCTCACCACCGCCTTTTTTTTTTAATTGAAAATTTTTATAAGAAATACAAGCATTTTCTCCCCCCACCCTTTCCCCCTCCCCTCCTTCCCCCCACCCCACCTCCCTAGACTTCCCAGAACAAGCACAGGGTATAGCATTCACAAACATAAAGCTAAAATATGCTAACAAATTATTGCATTCATATTCTCCCTAAATTTTTAACTCCTTATAACTCAAAAACTATAAACATAAACTACTTAAAAATATTTCATTCATAAGCTATATGAATCTTATTGTTCGGATACTTTTTTTGCATATAGTCAATCCATCTTCTCCATTCTGATATGTATCTTTCATTCGAATGATCTTTAAGATATGATGAAATTTTTGCCATCTCTGCCAGATGCACAACTTTTAAAGTCCATTCCTCAATGGTAGGTGGATCTTCCTTCTTCCAGTACTGTGCCACCAGTGATCTGAGAGCTGTTATTAAATTCAAAACCAACTTGGTCTCTATTTCAGTACAGTCCGTGACTATTCCCAACAAAAAAAACTGGCATAAATTTAATTTTTTTCCTTAAAATATTTTGAATAATCCACCATATTTTTATCCAAAAAGCCTTAATTTTTTTACATGTCCACCATATATGAAAATATGTAGCATCTTCACATTCACATCGCCAACACTTGGGTTGTAAATTTGGATACATACAGGCTAATTTTTTGGGGTCTAGATGCCATCTATAAAACATTTTGTAAAAGTTCTCTCTTAAATTTTGAGCTTGTGTGAATCTTACATTTCTGACCCATATCTTTTCCCATGTATCCAATATTATTGGTTCACCTATATTTTGTGCCCATTTTATCATACAATCCTTGACTAACTCTGTTTCTGAATCTATTTCCACTAATACATTATACAACCTTTTAATATGCATTTGACCTTTATCTCTTATTTGCTTTATCAAATTTTCATCCTGCTGCAAAATACCAATTTTTTGATCCTCTCTCCATCTGGCCTGCAGCTGACCATATTGAAACCAAGTCTTAATAATTCCTTTTTCTCTTAATTGCTCCATAGATTTTAATTGTAAACTAACTCCTTCCACCACCTTTTTTAAAGAGGGGGGTAAGAGACCCTCACTCAAAGAAGCATTAATAATCCCCTGGAGCCAGCCTCGTGTAACTGCCCGGGAGGCCAGCACCAACCAGGAGGGACATGGGTCCAATAAACATGTGGCATGTTTGTCATGGTCTGAGTGATCAGACCATGACAAGGGTTCATTGACTAAATCCCCTATTTCCAGATCACTCTGCCATTGACCAGAGACAAAAATCAGATCCAGAGTGTGTCCCCCCATGTGAGTAGGGCCTTGAATTAACTGGGTCAGGTCCAAGGCCGTCATGGAAGCCTTGAACTCCCGAACTGCCATAGACGTTTCGCTGACAGATGGCAGGTTGAAATCCCCCATAACCATAAGCCTGGGGGTATCAACCGCCACTCCGGCTATCATGTCAGGCAGCTTGGGCAGGGCCGCTGCTATGCAGCAGGGAGCCAAGTACATAATCAGCTGGCCCATCTACACCCCACGACCCCACTTCACAAGGAGGGACTCACATCCCGCTATCTGAGGTACAGCCTCCCTCGGACATAGACTTTCTTTAATAATAACCGCCACCCCCCAGCCCCTACCCTGGGCCCTCGGCTGATGGAATGCCTGGAAACCTGGTGGGCACATTTCAATCAGGGGCACCCCCCCTTCCGGACCCAACCAGGTCTCCGTGATACCTGCCACATCCGCTCCCCCCTCCTGAATGAGATCGTAACTGAGGGGGGCCTTATTTATCACGGACCTGGCATTGCATAACATCAGCCGATGACCCAGGCCCTGAGGGTTTGTGCTACCTGGGGAACGAGTAAAGCATTGGGGACCGGAGTGCGCAATCACTCAAATATAGCAAGTACGCACTCCCGTAACATGATATGGCACCCTGCTTCCACCATACCTGCCCCTCCCATCCACAGTACAAATCAAGCAGCCCTCATTAGATCTTCATTAGTCACCCACACAGTCCTCCCCATCCTGCCACTTACCTCCCTGCTAGCCTGTTTGTGAGCCACCTTGGATTTGTAACTTCCTGCCAGCTACCCCACTGTTGGAAACTGGCAGGAAGTTGTGAGAAAAATTTTGCTTAACGATTTATGATCCTCGCCTAATGTTGGGATCGCCATTGATAACTGATGCATTGACATCACACTTTACAACTACGTTGTTTAGCAATGGAAATTCTGATTACCATCATTAAACAAGGATTACCTGCATATGTACGACAGATCTGACAGTGAACTAAGTAAATATTCTTTGATTTTTATAAAAAAAACCAAATGATTTGATTTTACTGTATGTCATTTTTAGACTCTTGGAGAATGTTGAACTTTTTCCAGTTCATAATTATTACTTTCATAATTCATTACCCTTAAAATGTGAACGTATTGGTTTGTACAGCTGCATGTGCATACAAATGCACATACCCCAAACCTTTAGGATCTCAGTGCAGTTGAGAAATGTAAGGTTGAGAGATTATTTCATATCAGTGCTCTATGTATGTTATCCCCCAGTAGGAAAATCAGAAGAAAATGATGTCAGAATAGCAATTTCATCTACAAGGAACATGCTGCATAATAGACAAAGAAGGGATACAAAATAATCAATTCTTTATCTGTTCCTTAATAAGGATTTGTGGCCAGTTGGTTGGTACAGTATACTGGACAAGCAGTATCATTCAATTTAGATCTCAGAAACAGTTTTTTAGACTTTACAGTGTTACCTAGAATGCTGGATCTCCAGATCATGTTCATCTAAGTAGACTGAACATGGTTATATGATTGGTCAAAATTAATTAAGTTAGCTAGCTTATAAAAGTCAGGCAGTTTCTTTTCCATTGCTATTTATTTTTACAAGAATATGCCCATGTATCAACATAGAAATTTTAACATTCTGTTTTGCACATGGATAAAGCTACTTTATATAAAGAAAGGGAAATAAATGCAGACTTTGTCAGACCTATTCTTTTAGTGTTATCGAAGTATAAATATTTACTTTTTTTTACTGCAGATTAATGGGATATCATAATAGTTCTTTCCAATTTGGCCAGCAAATACAACATATGGGATTTGGAAAGGGTGGGTGGGTTAAGTGGTTATAACAAGATAAACCATTTCACAAGTGTAAAAATATTAGCTACAATTGTATAGCTTACAGATAATATGATACTTTGGTAAAGTAAAGGGCCCATATTTTCTGCATGACCAACTGACTATTTAATCCGTCCTAGTCAACAGCTGAGAATTTCTGGCAATATCAGTTGTATAAGATTATTATTGTTATTATTATTATTATTATTATTATTATTATTATTATTATTATTAATTTGATATGTCATTGACATTGATTATGTCATTTTTTTGCCATTGAATGGGTGGGTCTTGTACTTTCCCTTTTTCTTGGTCCCTTAAGAGGACCTCTGTTCATGACATCATCAAGAGTTAACATGTGGATTTATATAAATAATTTAGACAGGATACATATCCACAAATAGAAATACTTCACAGAGGTGGTAGATTCCAACATCTGACTAAAAAGGTGTGTCAGTAAAGTCCCTATTAATATTGACTTGAATAAAATCTGAAAACATCAAGTACACTTGCATCCACTTCCAGAGAGCTGTTTGAATGTCTGAGTGCTACTTTTTCAGTAAGTGGCCTATGCTCTTTGCCTCTGTACCAAAAAACAAGTTACTGCTGAAACATAGGGCAAAGGAAGCCCATTACTTCCACACACTGGATGTAAATAAATGTATCCAACTCTACTCAGCTTATGAAATCAATATCTAGACAGGAAGAATTCTATATTATTCAGTACTGTGGTTATTTCACAACTGAAAGTATCTTCATGAGCTGACTTGTCAGACTTTATCTCATAAAATATTGTGCAAACCACTGCTGAGATGTGGAATAAAAAGAATAGCGTGTACTAATAAAATTCTAGGAAATGGTTTCCAGGATTATGTATTGTATCCAGACAGATGCTTCTACTTGTTACATTTGTGGAAGTAACTATCAGCAAAGATTTTCAGCAAAGACAAAATTGAGATAATCTTTGTGGAACCACACACTTTTAATGGCATTTCCAGTACTATTCTGGAATTGATATCATAATGTTTGGACTAGTTTTTCAATACACTGCAACTGGGAGGAGCAATTTGTGAAAATTTGCAGTATATCCTAACTCTTTAACATTAGAATTCTTAGTCAAGCCATACTGCCGATGTTCATAGGAATGTTTTTTTTAAATAATCCCTTTAGTCATCCATTTACTACTTTCTTCGTTTTGAACTTTTATGTTACAAAAATAAAAGAGGACAGTGAAGGTTTGAAGGTCCCGAGATTTGTAGCTCAGTATTAACAAAATATTTCAAGCATAGCTATGAGGTTATGCAGCCTTACAAATAGTAATGGCATTTGAAAGAGAAAAACATCCTTTTCCTACCAATTAGGCTTTCAATTTTATTTCACCAATCTTGAAATGAAAGTTATACATGCTAACATTTGCAGAGACTTTGAACTTTCTTTACATGCATTCTATTTTTAAGGATAGCCCTGAAATTTGGCTTTGCATGGAAACACTGCAAAATTAGAACATTTTCCTCCCTCCTCTTTCCCCAATAAAAAAGAATGGAGCCCAATAATTAGGGCATTTTTTTCTTTTTATTTTGTGTTCTAACAGAACTTTAGTCAAACATTAAGTATGCATTTTGAACATATGACAGATCCTTTACTGTTTCTCAAACAGAGCTGTTTATAGAAAAGGAATGACTTAGGTGGAACGTTTCTCAAACCATTAATTACTTTTTTTCATTTGTTTTGTGTTTTTTCCCCTAACCAATTCTGTCATTTCTTTCTGAATAATATGACAAAGCATTATAAGAAAATCTTTAAGTAGCATGAATATCAAATAGTGTCTATTAATCCCTGAATCATGCTATTCAAAGTGCTTCAATCTACTTTAAAAACAGAGAACAAAGTGTTCTTTGTGAGGAAAAAAAAAATCAAAGAATACCATCCGGCTAGACTCTACAGTGTGACTGTTGTCAGATTGCAATGCTTTACATTACTTTACAAATCAAATGTAAGATTAAAAATTTTAAAGGAAAAGCTGTTGCATCTTTTGTTAGCTATTTGGAATCTTATCAAAAGTGATTAATTCCACTAGTGCCTCGCAGGTGTTTATAGCCAGTAATAACTATTTTAAATCTTCAAAGAATGAACTTTTAAAGAATGTGAACTTTCACATCCTACTTGACAGCATTTTATGCTTAGTGTGTTTATTTGGCCCATGTCCACATTTTTCTTTTGTGTGTGTGTGTTGAAGGAAAATAGCAAACTACTAGAAAAGGACTTGAGTGAACAGTCACAGAAATGAATAGTGTTAGTTAAATTATGTCAAAAAAAATCCTATACATCCTAATTCAGCTTTCAAGTGTTTGTTTGACTATCTACACCATAATACCAGTAATTTTTCATGTACCAATGGAACCCAAATATCTAGATTTTAGCTTAAAATTAATTGGTAACATCTTATTTGACCCAAAATATAGGCCTTTTTATGATGGCAGTCAAAATAAACACACAACACACCCATTATTTTGGCTATGTCTTATTAACTATGTAGAAAACTCTTTCCTTTTCTTTCCAATGAAGAAAAAGATCTGCAGTTTCACGTGATTGTTGCTGTTAAATTTTTGCATTTTAATGCAACATTAAAATATGCTATATTCTCCTCTAGCATATTAATTAATATCGGTAATCTACTACATCAGTTTATGTTATAAGAAATATGCTCTATTAGTCTAGTGCTATAGTAATCATATAATCTATTGTTGGCTGCCTTCTTATAGGTGACTATTATATTGATAGGTGGAAATATGAATAGTAGTGGTCATTCTGTTAACAGTAGGTGAATGAGGAGTTAAATGTGTTAATATTTATGACAAATTCTTATTGAATCCAAATAGGCAAAGTTCAGTCCTTAGATTTATGCATAAAACAATTGCAAAGCCAAAATACATGTTTTTTCTTTAACTCTTTAAAGATGAAATAATACATTTAAAATAAAACTAGTTTATTTTATTCAATAACATTATTTCCAAAATTTCACCTTCTGATTTAAATATTAATATTTTATAAAATATTGATGTTTGTTGGTATTTACTTTTTGCAACCTCCTGAGATCTCCTTTAAACAACCTTGGAATTTAAAAAAATGTAGTGTTATTACAAGCTTAAGAAAAGATAATAATGAATAATAAAGAATGCTAAATTCTGAATGTATCAATGAAAAGAAAAGGTGATGATCAAACTTGAATATACATATGTTTCAAACTTGGTTGAAAAAGTATGTTCCATAGTTCTTAAAAGACAGCATTTTATGTAATACAATGTGACAGACCATTTTAGATATTGTCCTTCTATTATAGTTTGGTTTGGAAGCCAGCCAGGAAATCTCTGCAGGATTTAATGCTGCTCTTCAGTGCCTACTGCCTTACTTCCTTGGCAGATGTCAATAATCTCATTTGAAGAATGTAAACAAGAAAAGAAACCATTGATTTCAAGCAAGCAAACAAATCCAACAATTTCTGAGGAAGTGAATGAATTAGAGTTGGCATGTTATTTCTATATAAAATGAATATAAACAACTCATAAAATCAAACAGAAAAATCTATTATTCTTTCTATAGATTCCATAGTGGTTATAGTGGTTATTGTGAAGCAAGTAATACAGGGTTTTTCATTGTTGTTGTTCACAACTATTTACTATGTGAAATATTAGACAATTAGACCATCTTTAATTTCACTCAGTGTGCTGCTTTAAAAAAAGTGATGGGAAAAGGGCAGAGTGTAGCAGTGTGATACAAACAAGAAGAAAAGATTATGAAACATTTGTGGGACCTCCCAAGAGCAAGTGATTTCACACTTACCTCAATAGGCACCCATGTGCGCACCGCACATGTGCACACACACACGCACACACACAAACAGACAATGGTGAATTGCTGCAAGCATGACTCTGCGTATTGGCCTAGGCAGACCAAAAAATGGATACTACTTCTAGATTAAAAACAGTTTTGTCCAAGCTTTCCCCCAAAAAATGTTTAAAATGCACACACACACTCAAATTATACTAATGAAGAAAAAAACAATAACCCTATCTATATAGCACTCTTCATTTCTCTTTTTTTTAAAAAAAAAATGTAAATATACACATCTTAATGGCATATAAAACAAAATCAACATGTGGATGGTAAAGACATGGGTAAAACAGGAAGACTGATGCAACAAAGAAATTTCCAAAACATATGTACAAGACCCTGTTTTTCCTCATATTTCATATATTGTAATGCATGTTTAACAGCAGCAGTCGAGGATGTAGTTCCAGGCACCAGACTGCAGACCTTGCTTCTGATCAAGGGAGCTGACTTCCCCCTTGCACCAATGTCACCAAATGACACTGGAAATACTAGTTTCCCGTGGTAAGAGGGGCAGGATTGCACTGTTTGTATGAGCCTCATCAGGATTCTGCTCTTGGTTAGTTTTTGTCTGTGGTCTCTGTCCATTAATAAGTGTCATTGGGATATTGCAATAAGTATGCTGGTTACCTATTGAGGTAAGAGGCAGAGTGCCAGTAGGAGGTACGTCGTATTCATAGCTTTGATAATAGTGTTTCTGTCGCATCTGTGAATGATATGTGTTATGAAAAGTGGAACGCAAATCTGGGTGGGCAGTGGCAAGAGCAGTGGAGGTAGCAGCAGCCATTGAAATTGCTGAGACTGTCTGCAATTCCCCAAAGGGCCCCTGCTCACTAACATCTAAAACCTGCTCATGGGTAATAGGTTCTATCCTCTTAAAAGGCATTTCATACTGTAAACTTTTCCAGAATTTGGAATTCAACTTGTTGCATTTTGGTCCATGCCATTTAATGACAGTTAAAAGTTTGATGGTATGTTTCAGTGCCTCAACTTCCTGGTAGTTCATAATTCCTCGCAATTCACTGCATTCAATGAGGATTACTTTAATTTCTCCTGTAATGAGCATGTTCCTAAGTCTGGTTTCCAATTCAAAGATGCTCCAGCCTCTTCTGACCACATAATTTGGAGTCATGACAATTATCAGTCGCTTGCTTTGGTCTACACATCTTGCCACGTCTTCTATGTAGGCTGATAAGCAAAAGAGCAACACAAGATCAGAAAAAAAAAACCTATACCTGGACTGTGATCTGTAAGCAGATCTTAAATAAGTACTATTAATTTATGTCTTAAAAAGCATTCAATGTAAATTTGGAAAGAAGTATTCACATGTACATCTCTGTTCAGAGGTATTGTTCCTAGGTGAGAACCCATTCAGAATAGGAAGAAAATAGGAAGAGAAATAGCTCCCTCCATACCTATGTATAAAAACTGCTAGCAGAGTTGTCTTTTCCCCCCTTTCCAGGAAGCAAATAGAGAGCAACCTTCTCTGAATGAAGAATATAAGGAACTTTTCCTTTTTATTTCCTGGAAAGGGGAAATCAGTACTTCAGGTAAATTTAATTTAAAAAAAAAACACAAGGAAAGAACCACTGTTTCTACAATACATACTGTATTTGTTTTTATAGAATATGTCCTATACAGATTTTTAATTACAGATGAACCTATTTTTCCACTTTTGGAATATAACTCAGCTTAATGCAATCTAATTTCATCATTTCATCATTCCACTAATATGGCACGTTATATCTGTGCAAACTGCAAAGGCAAAAAGGACATCTTTATTTAACTGGAACTGTTGAAGTCTGTCTGATGTACACTTTCAGTGGGTGGTGTCTATGAGAAAATAAATTTTATCAAAGAAAGGTGAATTTGGTCTAAGTTGTCAATGGAAAAAGATGATTATAAAAAGATTGTCTAATAGCTTTATATTTAAGAGTAAAACAACTGATAAAAAATTGTGATGCTACAGTATATTGCTATTAATCCAAAGACATTTTCTCTTGTGTGCTATACTTTTTGATAGTCTCCATCATTTCATTTAAGAGCCACAGTTGTGCATTTCATTTAAGAGTTGCAGTGGAGCAGTGGTTAGAATGCAGTACTGCAGACTACTTCTGCTGATCACCAGCTGCCAGCAGTTTGGCAGTTCGCGTCTCAGCAGCTCAAGGTTGACTCAGCCTTCCATCCTTCCGAGGTCAGTAACTCCCAATCTATTCCTGCCTCCTGAGTCCCAGCTGATGGCTAGAGGTCCTGACTCTCAGCTGATTTGCTCTCAGCTGTTTTGCGCAGGGCTCTGTTGCTAGCTGCAAAGAGTGCTGGAGCAGATTTTTTTTCCTGTAACTATGCTGAAAAAATGAAACTGAAAGTAAAGCAGGGTCTTTGCTGCAACGTGACAAAATGAGGCAGAGAGAGATTTCTTTTTCCTCACCAAAAAAGGTAGGTGCAAACAATGGAAAATTTAGGACAAAAGAGGAGAGTTCAAGATTTTAAAACGCAAAAGAAAAAAGCTCTATTTAACTAGGGAATTGTAATAATTGAGATACTATTAATTGTGTATTATGTTGAAAGCAGAAATGGTTAAATTGTGGTTTGGAAGAATATATGAAGGAAATTATTTGGTTTATTATTATTGGTAAATATAATTAATTGATTTGTAAGAAATTGGATTGCATGGAAATAATTGGAATATTCATGTTCATGTTGATTGATATACAAAAATATAGTTATATAACTAATTGATTTATATTAAAATGTTGAATTTGTATTAAACAACTGTAATATTACATAATTAACCAATGTGAGGATGGATATAAAAATAGATGACAATGGGAAGAGGTATAATATAGAATAGAAGGGAAAAATTGAATTTGATTAAGATTAGAGATGAGGATGAAGGATAATATTGCTTTTTTAAAAAAATAGATGAAGAATAAATATGTCAAAAAGGAAATATAGAAATTGTAAATTTAATTGAAATGACTAAACACTGTTTAAATTTGTGAACCGGCCAAATATTCTGTTCAAAAAAAATACATTGTATGTTTGTATGTTTATTGTTATTTATTCATATTTGTTCTCTTTTATTCTTTAAAGTTTAACAATTCATTCTTTATCTTAATATCTTTATATTTGTTTGGGGTTGGCTTTCTTCCCTTTCATCTTTTTTATTATACAGCAATCTTTCTCCTCAAACCTACCACCCCTCTCTTTTCTTTCCTTCTTACTTTCTCTTCCTCTCCCTCTTCTCCTCCTCTCTACTTCCTCTTCCTTTCTCCTTCTCCTCCTCTCTTCCTCCCTCTCTTACCCTCACTCCTACTCTAATTTCCCTTCCCTTACTTCCTCCCTTCTCTTCCTTCCCTCTCTCTCCTTCCTTCTTCCATCTCTCTTCTCCTTCCTTCATCCCTCTCTATTGCTGTATCCTTTTATGCATATGGATTACTCAGAGGGCTGAAAAAGTTATTTTTGACTGGTCCTCGCACTTTTGACCAGTCCTCGAACTTACGACTGTCGTCACATTTTATGTTTTTGCCCTATCTTGTCCCCATGGTGAAGAGAAGCAGTTGTGAAATGAGTGACACAGTTGTTAAGAATGCTGCACAGGCATAAATGTGAGGATGGTCATAAGTGTGAGGACCAGTCAAAAATGCGAGAACCTGTCAGAAATGACTTTTTTCAGCCCTCTGAGTAGTCCCTATAAATAGACATGGCCACCCGGTCACATGACCAGCTAGCCACGCCCACCCAGTCACATGACCTCCAAGCCATGCCCACAAAATAAGCCACGCCCACAGAACCGGTAGTAAAAAAAATTAGAACCCACCCCTGAGCTGCAGTACTGCACTCTAACCACTGCACCACCTCGGCTCTTTTTAATCTAATTCTAGACTATATCTAGAATATATAGTCAGTTCTAGAAAACTGACAACTTAGTCTGATTTGTTTCTCCTGTTAGTTTTACTACTGTTAAAAATATTTGGAAGATTTTATTCTTGTATGTGCAAGAAGATACAAGACAAAATTTTATATAGACACTTTTAGTTAGACTAGACACTTTTTAATTAGTCTATTAAGTTAGCTATGGCATCCAATGAATTTTTCAAAGAACATTTAATTTTGTTACTGTATATCTTATGTTAATAAAAGCTAGCATATTATACATATAAAGTGCTTACTATTTTTAGTATTAGTACCATTGTAATTATTAATATGCTTTGATTACTTATCTTAATGTAATGTATAATAAACAGCATTAGCACAGTATCGCAATAAAATGTACCCAAACAGCACATTGTGAATGTGCTATGCAAAATGTGTGTGTGTGTGTGTGTGTGTGTGTGTGTGTTTAAAAACTTACTTCCAGTTGGAATTAAATCTCTATCAGGAATGAATAGTTTGTACCCATAATGCTTTTCAAGCATATCTGGTAAGATCTCAAGAGCAAATCGTTCTTCTTCCCCAGTTTCCTGATTCCATTGGTCAGGATCCACTTTGGTATATGACAAATAGGCATCATAATCTTTGTTATCTGTAAATATAAAGGGACAGAGAAGAGAGACAGATGAAAAAGAAGATAGATTTTATTTCATACTGATTTTCCTCTTCCTATTTTATATGTCCATCAGTGGTGGGTTCCTCCCGGTTCGGCCCGGTTCTGCCAAGCCAGTAGCGGTGACAATATGATGTCACCGAACCGGTTCTGCCTCCCCACCCCCTGCCCCCCACCCCCTGGCCCCCCCCTGCCCCTCCACCCCCGCACCTTATTCTTACCTTTTATTTGGCCCCACCCCCAATCTATTGCTGCCTCCTGAGTCCCAGCTGATGGCTAGAGGGAAAAAAACTGTTTAAACTCTTGCTGTGCAGCTTCAAAGGGCCGCCCTACAGCTGATCAGTGTTAAAAGAAAACAAATGACCGGTGCCTGCAAAAATACATGAGTAGATCAGTGCCTGCAAAAATACATGAGAAGATCAGTGCCTGCAAAAATAAATGGATAGATCAGTACAGCCTGGTAAACCAGTACCTCTGCTAAATCCTAAATAATTGTCACATGACCATCACGCCACGCCCACAAAATAAGCCATGCCCACAGAACCAATAGTAAAAAAAATTAGAACCCACCCCTGATGTCCATGTATATTATTCTGAAATATTTCTTATTTATTCTTCATCTTTTCTATTTGATCATATATTACTAAGTAGCTGCTTGTGCTCCATCTTCTCTTTAGAATTTTCATGATTACAAAAGCCATTTTACTAGATTCTCATTTCAAACTGAAAACTAGATTCCTTCTTCATTTCTCTACCTTATGAATTGTCTTCATAAGACATTTGCAATATTCATAGCAGCTTCAGCATTTTAATCTTACAAAGATCCTAATGTATGTTATTGCCTTGGGGGTTAAGAAATGCAGTCAAACAGACAATAACGAAAGTGACATGCCCATTATAAACTATGAGAAAAAAGAATTAATTTTCACAATATGCCTTGGAAACGTTCATAGGAGACATTCCAGAAATGTTTTTGTTTTTAAATAATATTGTATTTCCCCACAAATGTTTATAAAATAGAATGGACCTTCGAGGTCTCTTAGTCCAGCCCTCTGCTCAAGCAGGAGATCCTATACCATTTCAGACAAGTGGCTATTCAGTCTTTCTTAAAAACCTCCAGGGATGAAGCACCCACAACTTCTGAAGGCAAGCTGTTCCACTAGTTAATTGTTCTCACTGTTAGGAAGTTTCTCCTTAATTCAGGTTGCATCTCTCCTAGATTAGTTTCCATCCATTGTTTCTTGTCCCGCCATCCAGTGCTTTGGAAAATAAGTTGACTCCCTCTTCTTTGTGGCAACCCCTCAAATACTGAAATACTGCTATCATGTCACGCCTAGACTTTCTTTTCTCTAGACTACCAAAGCCAAATCCTGCAGCTGTTCTTCAGACGTTTTAGTCTTCAGATCTTTAATCATCTTAGTTGTTCTTCTCTGCACTTTTTTCAAAGTCTCAACATCTTTTTTGTAGTGTGGTGACCAAAACTGAATGCAGTATTCCAAGTGTGGTCTTACTAAGGTTTTATAAAGTTGTATTAATACTTCATGTGATTTTGTTTTAAGCCTCTGTTTATACAATCAAGCAACTTTTTTGGCTGATGCCACACACTGCTGGCTTATGTTTAAGTGATCGTCCACCAGGACTCCAAGGTCCCTCTCACAGTTACTGTTTCTGAGCCAGGTTTCACCTAATCTGTACTTGTAACTTTGGTTTTTCCTGCCTGGGTGTAAAACCTTGCCTTTCTCTACATTAAATTTCATGTGGTTGGATAGGGTCCATTGTTCAAGTCTGTCAAGATATTTATGGATCCTGAGCTTGTCTTCTGGGGTGTTGGCTATTGCTGCTAGCTTAGTGTCATCTGCAAATTTGATGAGTTTCCCTTCTATTCCCTCATCTGAGTTATTTATGAAGATATTGAAGAGTACTGGGGCTAAGACAGAACCTTGTGGTACCCCATTGCTTCCTTCCTTCATGTAAATGTAGTACCATTAAGGATTACTCATTGAATAAGTTTGTCAGCCAGTTACAAATTCATTTGGTTGTGATGGTGCCAATTTTCTAGTTTACCAAGAAGTAGGTTGTGTTCTACTTTGTCGAATACCTTACTAGGCCACTGCATTTCACTGGTCTACTAATTTAGTCACTTTGTCAAAGAATGAAATAAGATTGGTTTGACAAGTTCTGTTTTTAAAAAACCTTGCTGGCTTCTAGTTAAAGCTTTATTTCATTTTTATTCATCAAGCATGTATTTTAAAACAGATACAAGTGTAAACATAATTATAAATAAGTAGGTAAAATGAGGACCCAGATTATGGGGGCAATAAGCTGACTTTGTATAAATATACAAAAGTATGAAGGCTATTGCTTAACGCATTGTAAGCCGTCCTGAGTCTCCGGAGAAAGGCGGCATATAAATCAAATTTTTTAAAAAATACACGAAATGGATACAAATAAAACAAAACATTAGGTCAGGGATAGTAGGCATGCTGGTGCACATATGCATGGATCTAGATGTTCACATATCTGTTTTTTAATTATCTTTTCCAGTTATCTTCCCAGGTATTGAAGCTAGGCTGATTGGTCTGTAGTTTCCATGGTCTCTTTTTCCCCTTTTTTGAAATGGGAACCACATTAGCTCTTTTCCATTCCTCAGGTAATTTCACAGTGCTCCAGAATTTTGGAAAGATATTCATTCTGAGTCATTCTTGACACTTTGAGTCAAGGTTGACTCAGCCTTCCATCCTTTCTAAAGTAGGTAAATTGAGGACCCAGTTTGTGGGGGCAATAAGCTGACTTTGTATAAATATACAAAAGTATAAAGGCTATTGCTTAACACATTGTAAGCCGCCCTGAGTCTCCAGAGAAGGGCGGCATATAAATCAATTTAAAAAAAAACAAAACATTCCTCTAAGTCTCCAGATAGTATATGCAAGTAGATATTATCAATTGTTCCTCAAAGAAACTGATTGAATATCCCTCTATAAGCAATGTTACACTGTTCAGTGCTTATTAGCAGGATATCTTTTTCTGTCTTCTATGTTACACTTCAGTCACAGCTGTTAAAAATAATGCATGTCAGCTCTAGCAGTGCTTCTGGTTGGCCATTTTACTTGTCCATAAAAAGAAATTCTACAAAATTTACCCACTGTGTAAAGACTTGCTTTGCAGACAAGAGCACAAAATCCTCAAATTTTGGGAGGCAAGAATGATAGGAACTGGTAATAAAAAACACTATATGCTTATCTCCAAGTAATACACATCTCTGAAAGTTTTACACAGTAAATTCCATATTATTTTAAAATACATAATGTTAAATAATAATACAATTTTTGGTTTACAACTATTGTGTAGGATGGTGTTTTTCAAAAACTGTATTACTAACAGACAATACAATCTTACTGCTAGGCAAAAAATCTTAATGATTTAAAATAATTTTTTGCTTTAAACCTTCGTATTCTATCCTGGATGGTGTAGCCCTCTCAAGTCAATTTGTGTGCACAGGCTTTAATGTACAAGCTATTAATTAAACAATACATTAAAACATAAAAAAATAAGTGAGTAATAAGTAAACTTATAATAAACTATAAAATTAGTATTAAAAAAACAAAAAAGCATCATAACCAATTAACTATTGACAGCAATGCAAAATAGCAAGCTATTCAAACTCAAATTATTTCCTGGTGAAATGTAGGTTGGCAAAGATTTGTGTATCTTGAACATTGTGAATTCATTAAGATAATTGCCATCAAAACATTTATAAAACCCAGGGATTACTGAATGTTCTTGGAGATTCTTCATTTTGCATGTGCAGTCTCCTTTTGTTTCCTTAATTTTGTCTTTTACCATTCCTTTTGTCTTGGTGCTTGGTAAAATTCACTTTTAGGTGATGAGGGATTTAGATCGCATTGTCATCTCTATGTTAATGAGACTCAGCTGGATCTGAATATCTTTTAAAGTATTTAAACTAAAACATGTTAAATTGTATTAACTTCATTTTGCTTCCAAACCCAATTCAAATTATTTTTTTAAATTTTCCTTTAAAATCTATTCATGGCCAATTTTTGATAGGCCATACATGCAGTACGTACACTGAAGTGGCAAGCTTTTTCTGAATTTAGCCCCAACATTTTCATAGTATTTTATACATTTTCCTATTTTTTTTCAGTATTAAAATTAAAAAGTAAAGAGAACTGAAACGTAAGCAATAACTGTGGATTTCTCTCTCCTTTTTTGATGAGAGCTTCCACCTCAAGTTTTTATATCAATGATTCTTCAAATGGAAATGTGATTAATTTCATGGTAACACTTTGGCTTTAGACTTGGATTATGTCATTTGAAAAATCTGTTTTTTATTGCATTAATGTAGTTTAGTTTACTGATGAATACACAACTCTTTCTATTTCTATCCTACGAAGAAGTATTTACTAACTGATTTACTAACTTAGTAAATCAGTAAACAGTTAGTAAACAGTATTTACTAACTGATGAGGACTCATAAATAGATCTATCTTAGTCTCCTTAGTCTCCCAATGGGCAGCAGAGTGTTTGCTGGCTGCCAGGGGAAAAAAAGCCTAGAAACTAGTGGATTGTGATTTCAATGAACTAGGGCTGCATAAAAATCTTGGTTTACGTAGGAAGAACCTGGCTAAAGAGAAATACACATAAAGCCTATGAAAAGGAAAGAAAACATATACTGTACCTTTACAGGGAGAATACATGGGATGAGGGTGTGGCTAACTGATGAGGACTTATAAGTCCGAAATAGATCTATCTTAGTCTCCTTAGTCTCCCAATGGGCAGCAGAGTGTTTACTGGCTGCCAGAAAAGGAAAAAAAAGCCTAGAAACTAGTGGATTGTGATTTCATTGAACAAGGGCTGCATACAAATCTGGTTTACATAGGAAGAACCTGGCTAAAGAGAAATGCACATAAAGCCTATGAAAAGGAAAGAAAACATATACTGTACCTTTACAGGGAGAATACATGGGATGAGGGTGTGGCTAACTGATGAGGACTTATAAGTCCGAAATAGATCTATCTTAGTCTCCTTAGTCTCCCAATGGGCAGCAGAGTGTTTACTGGCTGCCAGAAAAGGAAAAAAAAGCCTAGAAACTAGTGGATTGTGATTTCATTGAACAAGGGCTGCATAAAAATCTGGTTTACATAGGAAGAACCTGGCTAAAGAGAAATGCACATAAAGCCTATGAAAAGGAAAGAAAACATATACTGTACCTTTACAGGGAGAATACATGGGATGAGGGTGTGCCTAACTGATGAGGATTTATAAGTCCGAAATAGATCTATCTTAGTCTCCTTAGTCTCCCAATGGGCAGCAGAGTGTTTACTGGCTGCCAGAAAAGGAAAAAAAAGCCTAGAAACTAGTGGATTGTGATTTCATTGAACTAGGGCTGCATAAAAATCTGGTTTACATAGGAAGAACCTGGCTAAAGAGAAATGCACATAAAGCCTATGAAAAGGAAAGAAAACACACACACACACACACACACACACACACACACACACACACGTAGGTCTTTGTTATTCGGGTTTTGTCCCGCTTAAAATTGGAAGTACCAATTTTACATGGGACAAAACCCAAATAACCAAAGACCTACATACAAATAGCCGCGAAAACCTCAGAAAACAAATATTTATATATAATCTCTTGTCTTTATATTAAATGATCTTTTCTTAAAATTTTGAGATTTTAGGTGTATAATAAATTCTGTGACAAGCTTTAAAATATTAAATAAAATAATAATAAATAATCAAAATATTTAAAATATTAAATATTAAAATATTTTTTCCAAATCTTCCATTACATTACAACTTACAAAATATTACTGATACATAAAAGATATACTCCACAAATAGTATAACATACCATTTTCAAAATGATAACTGTTAGATATTGACAGTTGCATACGTTTTCTATCTGGTCCATTGTTTGAGCAGGAAGAATACTCAAACATGATTGGCTGTACCTTTACAGGGAGAATACATGGGATGAGGGTGTGGCTAACTGATGAGGACTTATAAGTCCGAAATAGATCTATCTTAGTCTCCTTAGTCTCCCAATGGGCAGCAGAGTGTTTACTGGCTGCCAGAAAAGGAAAAAAAAGCCTAGAAACTAGTGGATTGTGATTTCATTGAACAAGGGCTGCATAAAAATCTGGTTTACATAGGAAGAACCTGGCTAAAGAGAAATGCACATAAAGCCTATGAAAAGGAAAGAAAACACACACACACACATACACACGTAGGTCTTTGTTATTCGGGTTTTGTCCCGCTTAAAATTGGAAGTACCAATTTTACATGAGACAAAACCCAAATAACCAAAGACCTACATACAAATAGCCGCGAAAACCTCAGAAAACAAATATTTATATATAATCTCTTGTCTTTATATTAAATGATCTTTTCTTAAAATTTTGAGATTTTAGGTGTATAATAAATTCTGTGACAAGCTTTAAAATATTAAATAAAATAATAATAAATAATCAAAATATTTAAAATATTAAATATTAAAATATTTTTTCCAAATCTTCCATTACATTACAACTTACAAAATATTACTGATACATAAAAGATATACTCCACAAATAGTATAACATACCATTGTCACCTCTCGCCTTGACTACTGCAACGCTCTCTACATGGGGCTCCCCTTGAAGAGCACCCGGAGGCTCCAGCTGGTCCAGAATGCAGCAGCGCGGGTAGTGATGGGAGCAACATGGCGCTCCCATGTAACACCGCTCCTGCGCGAGCTGCACTGGCTCCCGGTGGTCTTCCGGGTGCGCTTCAAGGTGTTGGTTATCAGCTTTAAAGCGCTCCATGGCATAGGGCCTAGCTATCTCCGAGACCGCTTGCTGCTACCAACGACCTCCCATCGACCCGTGCACTCCCACAGAGAGGGCCTCCTCAGGGTGCCATCAGCCAAACAATGTAGGCTGGTGGCCCCCAGGGGGAGGGCCTTCTCTGTGGGGGCTCCCACTCTCTGGAATCAGTTGCCCCCGGAGATAAGGAGAATCCATGACCTCAATGCCTTCCGTCGTTCCCTGAAAACCCATCTTTTCCAGCAAGCCGGGTTGGCTTAGAAGAAATTTTTAAATTTTAAATTTTTTAATTAGTTTGTTATTCTTAACTTTCGGCCCAAATCTATATATATTTTTAAATGTTTTAATATTTGTATTCTATGTTTTTTATCTTGGCTGTACACCGCCCTGAGTCCTCAGGGAGAAGGGCGGTATATAAATTGGAAATTAAATTAAATTAAATTAAATTTTCAAAATGATAACTGTTAGATATTGACAGTTGCATAAGTTTTCTATCTGGTCCATTGTTTGAGCAGGAAGAATACTCAAACATGATTGGCTGAGCCCTCTGGCAGCTCCCTATATAAGGACAAGCTGTCAGAGAGGCTGGCTGCTGGATTGTACATAGTTGCTGAATAAAGAGCTGTTGTCTGAAGTCTGTCTCCAGTCTCCTTATTCTCCCAATTTAACACTGGTGACAAAGGCGGGATTCAGAGAGGAGAACTGAAACAAAAAGAGCTGACAATGAACATCCAGCCAGGTGGACTTTCGATCCAGCAAAAAAAAATTGGGACACTTATATGACCTGATTTGAGTGCTTTATGGAAGCAAATGATCTTCTGGGGTTGTCAGACAACCGGAAAAGGGCACTATTTCTCAGCCATTGCGGCCATGAGGTATTCAACATGGCAGAGTTCCTGTCAGAACCAACCCCGGTACAATCTGTACCATGGCAAGTTCTTCAGAATGTGCTGAAGACACACCACGCTCCGGCCCCATCAGAGATAGTACGTCACTATGAATTTCGGCATTGAATGCAGAAAAACTGCAAGTCTATCAACCAATACATGGCAGCACTGCAAAAGGCCGCTGTCCACTGTGAATTCATAGACTCGAATGATATATTGCTGGACCAGCTCATCTGTGGGGTACAAGAACTCTGGTTACAATGAAGACTGCTGGCCAAGATGAACCTGACATTGCAGGCTGCCTTGGATGAGGCAAGGATCTCCGAATTCTCTAACAGAATGTCTGAATCATTCCAGAAGCTCGCCACAGCCCCAGCGACAGTGAAAACCACAGCCACTGTGCATAAGGGGGACTACCAGGACAACGAATCCAAAGAAAACAAGGATGAGGTCTATCAGACTGATAGAAGAAGACCCCTGGAACATGACAGCAAAAAGCCATTTTGTGCCAGCTGTGGGGGTCAGCACCCACGAGCCTCCTGCCGATACCGGGATGCCATCTGCAGAAGGTGTGAATGGAAAGGGCACTTGGCTAGAGTCTGCCAGGCACCCCTGCCCAGCAGCCACTTAGACACCCCAGAGACTGCCCTGCCAGAGGTGCCGAAACCATATAAAAGGGACTTGTGGAGGCCTAAGCGGGCAATTAACAAGAGTGCCAGACACCAATCAAACAGGAATCAGCCAAGCCTGCGCACCATCTCAAAAGAAGCTAAGCGTGTCAATACAAATCAAAGGGTCACCATGCGAGATGGAGATAGACATGGGGTCCTCAGTGACCATCATCTCATGGCAAGCATTGAAAAAGGTGGTACCAAGGTTTCAGAATGGTAGCTGACCCAGCAAAATTTAAAACTGAGCGACTACCAAGGAAACCAGATTCCTGTGTTGGACATTCAACATAAAGTATCACAAGTTCCAAGGAAGACTGTCCCTAATGGTCGTTGACAAACCTGCTTGGACTAGACTGGTTCAGTGCTCTCGGACTGGGGGTTACTGCCATCAACACCATTACCAGAGCCACCGTGGATGACCTGATCCAGGAGTTCCAGGATGTCTTCAGCCCAGAGTTCAGCAAATATGTGGGCAACCCCATATTGTTTAGCTTAGATCCTAGCATTGGCCCCATACGAATGAAACCGCGGAGGGTTCCATTTGCACTAACACCCAAAATTGACTTGGAACTCGACAAGTTAATCAAACAAGGCATCCTCAAACCCATCGACCATGCCAAATGGGAGACCCCCATAGTAACCCCCATAAAAGGGGACGGGTCTATGCTGATTATAAGTGCGCAATCAATAAGGCACTTCAGCAAAGCGCCTACCCTGTACCAGTCGTCCAGCACTTATTGCGTTCCGTAGGCTCCAGAACCATCTTTGCAAAGTTAGACCTCATGCAGGCGTATCAGCAGCTGCCGGTAGATGGCGCTACTGCTGAGGCTCAAACCATCGTAACACATAGGGGGGCATTTAAATGTCACCGCCAGCAGTTCGGGGTTAGCGTTGCCCTGGGAATCTTTCAGAGCATCATGGAGTGACTCTTATTAAAAATCCCTGGGGTGGTGCCTTACTTCGACGACGTGCTGATAACTGGCAGCATTGAGCATCAGCTCTACTCCCGGTTACAGGAAGTGCTTACAAATTTCCGCTCCGCCGGACTCCATGTCAAAGGCAGCAAATGCCAAATTGGAGTCCGGGAGGTTGAATTCTTGGGTTATAGAATCACTGGGGAGGGCATTCACCTGACTAAAAGCAAAATCTGAGCTATACAAGATACTACACCAAAGAATCAAACTGAACTGAAGGCATTCCTAGGGTTGCTGAATTTCTACAATGTTTTCCTCAAGAATAAGGTTATGGTGGTCAAACCCCTCCACAAACTTTTGGCGAAGCGGTCCCCGTGGGTTTGGAGGCACAGAGAAGCTGCTGTGTTTCAGGCAGTCAAGCGGCTGCTTTCTGCTGACAGTTTCCTGAACCAGTATAATGACACATTGCCTATTGTGGTGGTTTGCGATGCTTCCCCCTTCAAGGTGGGGGAAGTTCTCAGCCACTGCCTCCCAAATGGAACCAAAGACCCAGTAGCATATTTCTCCAGGACACTGTCTAGTGTGGAGAGGAACTACAGCCAGCTTGCCGGGGTCAAGCGATTCCATGAAAACTTATTTGAGAGGGATTTTGATTGGTGACTGGCCACATGCCATTGTTGGGGCTTTTGACTGGGGATCATCCAAATCCTGTGGCCATGTCCCCGAGATTAATACAGTGGGCCATTTGTCTCTTGGTTTACAGCTACAAACTCTCCCACTGGCCCGGAAAGACTATGGGACATTCTGATGCCCTTAGCCATTGCCCTCTGCCTGAACTTTTGGATGATCCTACACTGGGTGACCCAGTTTTGCTGATTGACTGCCTTGATTCCAGACTTGTGACTTCTGCCGAAGTGGCCAAGCACTCGGCTAAAAACCCTATGTTTAAAACTATTTTGAACTGGGTGTGGAGGGGATGGCCTAAAGGCCCAGTGGGTGTGAAATTTGCACTGTTTATTGCTAAGCAGCATGAACTATCTGCTCAAGGGGGGTGTTTGCTGTGGGGAGATCGGGTAATCATACCCCCCCTCCCAGTTTGTGAAATTCTATCCTAAGAGCATTACATGAGGGCCATCTGGAGATCGTCTGGATGAAAGCCCTAGCACGAAGCTTTGTATGGTGGCCCAAAATGGACCAGAAGATACAGGAGTGGGTACCTACATGCCAACTGTGCCAAGAGTCATGGCTGGCACCCCAAAGGCACCTGCCCTGGAGTGGGAATGACCCTGATCCCCTTGGTCTAGAATTCACATAGACTTTGCAGGGCCATTTCATGTCCAAACATTTCTCGTCATTTTAGATGCCTACTCTAAATGGCTAGAAATTATTTTATTTATTGATTTAAAAAAAATAATATTTATTGAAATTCCAACATTTATAAACACAATACAAAAATACAACACAAAAAAAGAAAAAAACATAGAAAAACAACATAACAAAATTTTTCCACTAATAACAGCTTTTCTATATCGATATCTCTATCATAACGTACATATTTACAAAATTTCTAATTCTATATATCTCTATCTTAAATTACATCCTTATTTATTTTTACAGTTACTTCTCTTCATAGATCAATTTCATATCCTATATTTCTTCAACAATTTTACCTTCTACATATATTTAACATATCTCTTATTTTTTCTGTCTCCTCTCAAGCCAGGAATACTATCTGTTCCAAATTTGATAGTACTCGGTTTCTTCCCTCTCCTTCATTTCCATGGACAATCTGTCCATTTCTGCACAATCATAGATTTTTTTAAATTATAATTTGGTCTGGAGGAATATCTGGTTGTTTCTAGTTCTGCGCTAGGACAATTCTACTTGCAGTTAATATGTGTATTATTATATACTGTAGTTTTTTCTCTATTTTCCCTTCAGGAATTCCCAAGAGAAAAAGTTCCAGCTTCATCTCTATTTTCTGTTCTGTTATCCCCTCCAGTCACTTTCTTATCTTACACCAGTATTTTCGGATTTTAGGGCAGGTCCACCATATGTGGTAGAACATTCCTTGTTTATGATCGCACCTCCAGCATTCCGGCACCTGTTCAAGAACATCTTGGCCAATCTCACTGGTGGCAGATGCCATCCATAAAACATTTTATAGAGGTTCTCCTTGTAAGCAGCTGACATCGTTAGTTTGTAGTTTCTCTCCCACAATCTATCCCATTGCTCTAATTGAATATTATGACCAAATTTCTCGCCCAACTAATCATTGACTCTTTCACCGTTTCTTCTTCCATTTTGAATTTTAACAAAAATTATACATTTTGTAATCATTTTCCCCCCTGTTCCTAATAATATCTTGTCAAGTTCCAATTGTTCTGTATATATTGTTCCCGGTCTTTTTTGTATTTTGTTCTAATTTTCAGGTATGGCCACCAATCCATTTTGATCCTCTGATTTCTTAAGCCCTGCTCTGATTTTAAGTTTCCAAATTCATCTAAAAGTTCTGAGTGCCTGACTACTTTGTTTATGTCCAACACATTGGGATAAATTATGGCTTCCATTGTTGAAATCCAAACTGGAACTGGATCACAGCTCTGTTCCAAAAGGATGTAATTTGTATGTTTGGAAAAAAATAAAAAAGCTTTTTGCAAAAAAAAACAAAACAAACTTTCATATAGTTATATTGTCCCAAATATTTAACAAAGCATTTCACAATAGATGTCTCTGGAAGTATGTGTGGGTCTTGTTTTTTTAGGGAAAAGGGAAAATCTAGAAATTATTTTAATGGGCACAACCACTGCAGAGGCAGTAATTAAAGTGCTCCAGAAACTGTTTGCCACCCATGGCTTCCCTGATGTAGTTGTTTCAGATAACGGCCCACAATTCACTGCCACCCAGTTTGAGGGGTTCTTGGTAGAACAGGGCATATGACATGACCTTTCAGCACCCTTTCATCCTGCTAGTAATGGTATGGCTGAAAGGATGGTAAAATATGCCAAGGAGGCATTAGGGAGACTAGGGCCAGGTGATTGGCAAGGCAGGGTAGACAAATTCCTCCTGTACCAACATATAATGCCCAGTGCAACAACAGGGAGAAGCCCAGCCGAACTCCTCATGGGCTGCTGGCTCCAATCAGTACTGGACTGGCTTCACCCAAACTATGCCCCAGACACAATGAAAGAGCCAACCATCCACACCAGGTCCTTTAGCATCAGGCACCAGCTGTTCACAAAAAAACTTTCTCAAGGGTTCCCTATGGTTACCAGGGAAAATAGAACAAATAACGGGGCCTAAATCATATGTGGTGAGGTTAGATGACGGGCAACTATGGAGGCAGTACATACAGTCAGGTCCAGAAATATTGGGACATCGACACAATTCTAACATCTTTGGCTCTATACACCACCACAATGGAGTTGGAATGAAACAAACACAATGTGCTTTAACTGCAGACTGTCAGCTTTAATTTGAGGGTATGTACATCCAACTCAGGTGAATAGTGTAGGACTTACAGCAGTTTGCATATGTGCCTCCCACTAGTTAAGGGACCAAAGGTAATGGGACAAAATAATAATCATAAATCAAACTTTCTTCTTAATACTTGGTTGCAAATCTTTTGCAGTCAATCACAGCCTGAAGTCTGGAATGCATAGACATCACCAGACATTGGGTTTCATCCCTGGTGATGTTCTGCCAGGCCTCTACTGCAACTGTCTTCAGTTCCTGCTTGTTCTTGGGGCATTTTCCCTTCAGTTTTGTCTTCAGCAAGTGAAATGCATGCTCAATGGGATTCAGGTCAGGTGATTGACTTGGCCATTGCATAACATTCCACTTCTGTCCCTTCAAAAACTCTTTGGTTGCTTTTGCAGTATGCTTTGGGTCATTGTCCATCTGCACTGTGAAGTGCCGTCCAATGAGTTCTGCAGCATTTGGCTGAATGTGAGCAGATAATATTGCCCGAAACACTTCAGAATTCATCCTGCTGCTTTTGTCAGCAGTCACATCATCAATAAATACAAGAGAACCAGTTCCATTGGCAGCCATACATGCCCATGCCATGACACTACCACCACCATGCTTCACTGATGAGGTGGTATGCTTAGGATCATGAGCAGTTCCTTTCCTTCTCCATACTCTTCTGTTCCCATCACTCTGGTACAAGTTGATCTTGGTCTCATCTGTCCATAGGATCTTGTTCCAGAACTGTGAAGGCTTTGTTAGATGTTGTTTGGCAAACTCTAATCTGGCCTTCCTGTTTTTGAGGCTCATCAATGGTTTTCATCTTGTGGTGAACCCTCTGTATTCACTCTGGTGAAGTCTTCTCTTGATTGTTGACTTTGACACACATACACCTACCTCCTGGAGAGTGTTCTTGATCTGGCCAACTGTTGTGAAGGGTGTTTTCTTCATCAGGGAAAGAATTCTTCGGTCATCCACCACAGTTGTTTTCCGTGGTCTCCCAGGTCTTTTGGTGTTGCTGAGTTCACCTGTGCGTTCCTTCTTTTTGAGAATGTTCCAAACAGTTGTTTTGGCCACGCCTAATGTTCTTGCTATCTCTCTGATGGGTTTGTTTTGTTTCTTCATCCTTGCTTCACTGATAGTAACAGCTCTTTGGATCTCATCTTGAGAGTTGACAGCAACAGATTCCAAATGCAAATAGCACACTTGAAATGAACTCTGGGCCTTTTATCTGCACATTGTAATTGGGGTAATGAGGGAATATCACACACCTGGCCATGGAACAGCTGAGAAGCCAATTGTCCCATTACCTTTGGTCCCTTAACAAGTGGGAGGCACATATGCAAACTGCTGTAAGTCTTACCCTGTTCACCTGAGTTGGATGTACATACCCTCAAATTAAAGATGACAGTCTGCAGTTAAAGCACATTGTGTTTGTTTCATTCCAACTCCATTGTGGTGGTGTATAGAGCCAAAGATGTTAGAATTGTGTCGATGTCCCAATATTTCTGGACCTGGCGGCTGTAGATCAAATCTGCAGCCGCCTCTGCCCTACTGCTAACAACCATGAGAATGCCAAACTAAAATATTAGCAGACTCAAGCCCAATGGAAACCGAGTATGCACCTGAAGAACTGGGAATCCAGCACAGCAAACTGGTTCCAGTTGAAACCAAGGCCCTGCCCGAAAACTTCCAGGAGTTTCCACTGGTAGACCAAGAGGCAGCAGCAGGCACTACCTCTCAGGCCACTGCCACCACACCTACTGAGCTGCACAGGTCCAAAAGAACCTGTAAACGCCCCACCTACTTGCGTGACTACATATGTAGATTGGATTGTTCCAACTGAGAAGGGAGGGGTGTTGATAGATATTGACAGTTGCATAGGTTTTCTATCTGGTCCATTGTTTGAGTGGGAAGAATACTCAAACATGATTGACTGAGCCCTCTGTCAGCTCCCTATATAAGGGCAAGCTGTCAGAGAGGCTGGCTGCTGGATTGTATATAGTTGCTGAATAAAGAGCTGTTGTCTGAAGCCTGTCTCCGGTCTCCTCATTCTTCCAACTTAACAATAACAACATTGTGTTGCAACTTTTTTTTTTTAATTTTATTATTATTATTTTTTTAAATTTGATTTATATGCCGCCCTTCTCCGGAGACTCAGGGCGGCTTACAATGCGTTAAGCAATAGCCTTCATTCTTTTGTATATTTTATACAAAGTCAGCTTATTGCCCCCACAAACTGGGTCCTCATTTCACCTACCTTAGAAAGGATGGAAGGCTGAGTCAACCTTGAGCCTTGGAGAGATTTTTTTTGCTGAATTTCATTCGTTAACTATGAGATTTGGCACTGATGGAGATACTAGATGAAATGTTATGGAATTAGCTTCAAACTGAATGATCTCTTGTCAAATATTTGCTCAATTACAATCAAATAACTTTAAAAATGCTTGATAATTCTCTTTTCTGCATGATTTACTGTATTTATATTAAATTCTACTAAGGCAATATTTATAAAAGAAAATTCTAAACATTCTCTTAGGAGTCAACATTGGTGATATAGAAGATTCATCTGACACAGCCTAAAGTATGAAGATTTGAAATATTCTCTCTGTTCTGTGAGATACTTATTTGACTTGTATACCCACGAGAATAAAAGAAACAGAATAAACAATAGCTAATGTCCAAAGAATCAAACATAGTGAAGTGGTATTTTATAAAGCTTACCATTTTGCTACATGCCATTCCCTGGGTTGGATACAGACTACAAACTAGACTGGTAATGGTGAATCATGTGACATGCCAAGACATTTTTGGTGACACAACCATTTTTTGTGACCCTTTGAAAGTTGTGCAAGGTGGCCCTGGTCTTGTCCAGCTTCTGAGGCTTCTGAAAAATCATGTGAGTATTCTCATACAATGTTTGGAAACATCAAAGGCCCTATGACCTAATGGACCTAATGTGCAACTTTCAGAGTATTCAGAAATCTCTCCAGTCCCTCTGGAAGTCATGCAACAGGGCCCTGCTCTGCCTCTGTCTATGGAGTAGTTTTCTGCTCATTTTGGAGGCTGCAAGTGCATTCTTTGAAGTTTCCAGACCTTGTGCAATCCAGAGCTGCCTTGGATAGACATTTCAAAAAATATTTACAATTAAATAATCATTTATTTATTAAATAAAGAGAGCAACCGGGGAAGCAATGGTGGAGCTGAGTGGAGGGCTGAGTGGAGCAGACCGGACAGAAGAGCTGAGCTGACCAGAAAGCTGCACAATAGGACAAGAGAGCTGACCAGAACAGGGACCAGGCTGAAAAGACCGGAGCACCGAAGGACAGAAGGGAGCTGGCAGAGAAAACAAGAAAAGGCCAGAGCAGCAAACAAGGGAAGTGAAGGCAACAAACTAAGCCTGAGGCAGAGAGGGAAGACCCTGGTAGAGAATAAAAATAAATACAGGACAGAAAATAAAAGATAAATAAATAGGCAAATAATAAGGACAAGAGTGGAAAATTAGAACTCAAGGAAGAATAGGATTAATAAAGATCAATCAAATAAATAAGGCAAATCAGTCCTAGTTTAAATCCCCAGAAATCCCAATTAAAGAATCTAAAATAGCAGAATTGGGAAAGAGTAAAACCACAGAGGCCTGATCCTACCTAAGTAGAATGTTTTTATAGAGTTAGATTAGTAACTTTGCGATGAGCTGTCTGGATAACCTTGGGTCATTCACTTCATATGGGTCTATTACATCCCATCAGTTTGTTCTGGTAATAAAACATACTTTAGGAGGAGAAACAGTGTTAGTCTTCTGATTCTTGGAAGAAAGCAATATTTAAATATCATAAGCAAAAGTAGTGCACATATGAACAACAGTTGAAATGTCAGTTTGAGCCAGGGGCATATCTGTGTTTTAGGCAGCATTTTAAAATCAGTTGTGAAACGGGGCGTTGGTCCTGCCTGATATGGCCCTTCTCGTTGAGTGGAGACAGCAGCCAGACATGGGTTGTGCTCATTGGTCAGATGTGGGACTGAGCCTGTCAAATCCTTCTTAAATTCTGCCCCTGTTGCTAGGGCTCCCAGCTTTTGTCGAAGGAGGAAGACAGACTCAGAGTGTGGAAGGAAAAACAGAAAGCCATGTGAGATAAACAATAACAACCTAGTGACCAGACTGCAGAAAGAGGGTGGGGCTGGCTGCTGTCTCCACTCAACGAGAAGGAGCTTATCAGGCAGGACCAATGCCCCTTCTCCATTGAAGGTGGAGACAGCAGCCAGACGTGGGACATACCCAAGTTCATTGTCCCAGCTCATGGGAGGGAACAGTCTGGACAGAAGACACTCCCCGGACCTTGACCCCTTGCAACACTCTCCTCCCAAAGTCAGCCTCTGCGGAGGCGAATTTATCTAGTTTATAATGTCTAACAAAGGGAGAAGGAGATGTCCAAGTAGCTGCCCTGCAGATCTCCAGCAACGAAGCCCAAGAGGCCCAGGCAGCTGAAGTCACAGCACTTCTGGTAGAATCCGCCGTCACATTCGACAGAGGAGCCAACGACCGGAGTTCGTATGCCGTAGTAATGGTAGCTCGGATCCACCGACCAATCATCGAATAGGTCACTCTGTGCCCTAGGGAAGCAGGGAGAAACAAAATAAACAATGACTCTGTCCGACGGATATCAGCAGTCCTCTGGATGTAGAGCTGGAGAGCCCGACGGACATCCAACATGTGCAATTGGCTCTCCAATGGATTGGAGGGACAGGGATAGAAATCTGGCAGAACCAGCTCCTGCAAACGATGAAAGGGAGAGTTAATCTTAGTCACAAATGTAGGATCCAACCTGAGGACCACACGATCCACGTGGAACATGCATAAATCGTCTCTGATAGACAAGGCAGCAATTTCAGAAATTCGCCGCGCCGAAGTTATCACGACCAGAAAGGCCACCTTGCCAGATAACAGACGGAGACTGGCAGAATCCAGCGGTTCGTATGGAGACCCCATAAGAGAGTCCAACACCAGAGAAAGGTCCCAAGTGGGGTACCAATGCAGTACTGGAGGACAGAGATTAGTTGCTCCTCGGAGAAATCTACGAATCAATGGTTGTTGTGACAAGGAATGAGTGGAATTGTACATCAGAATCGAAGAAATAGCGGCCACCTGTCTCTGGAGGGTGTTCGGAGAAAGCCCTTTGTCCAAACCCGCTTGTAGAAACATTAGGACCTGCACCACAGAAGCTCGAAGAGTGGAGAACCCCTGGGAGTCACACCAAGATGAAAAGGTACGCCAAGTAGCCAAATAAATTTGGTCCATTGATGACCGGTGAGATGCCTGGATAGTACGGATTACTGAGGACGGGATGTGATCCCGCTGTAGAGCGTCCCGCTCAACCGCCAAGCGGTCATCTGAAGCCACTGAGACTCTGGATGCACAATCGCCCTTGGCTGAGGCAGTCGGGGGTACATGGAATCCTCCAAGGAGGAGCCACTGACAAATTCATGAGGTCTGCAAACCACGACCTCCTCGGCCAATACTGTGCCACCAGAATGATCTCCGCCTGTTCTAGAAGGAGCTTTCAAATTACCCTCGGGATGAGGGGAATCAGCGGAAAGGCGTATAGTAGGCCGTGCGGCCAAGGGGAGCACAGGGCATCCACAGCTTCCGCCTGTTGAGAAGGAAAACGGGAGAAGAAATGGGTTAGCTTGGTATTGTGCTGGGAGGCAAATAGGTCTACTTGTGGCACCCCGAAGCAATCTGCCATCATTTGAAATAGGAGAGGGTGGAGGCTCCACTCTCTGTGATCTATCTTTTGGCGACTCAGCCAGTCCGCTGTCACGTTCTGCTCTCCCGATATATGATCCACCTTCAAGGATGCTAGATGGTGCTCTGCCCAAAGCCCCAGTCATTTGGCCTCCCGCATCAGGGACCTGGAACTGGTGCCGCCCTGGTGATTCACGTGGACCTTGGCTGAAGTGTTGTCAGGGAGTATCAACACATGTGCTCCGGCCAACAGCTGCCGAAAAGCCCAAAGTGCAAGGTATAGGGCTCTTAGCTCCAGCCAGTTGATACTGCGAGCAACGTCCGTGGCGGACCAAGAGCCCTGAGCGACCTGCGTCTCGCAGTGAGCTCCCCAACTGGATTTACTGGCATCGGTGGTCACTATCACCCATTGAGGCTCCAAGAAATCGCAGGGGAACGCCACCAGTGGAGGGACGTGACCACCTCCCTTGGAACTGCAATTTTGACTGAAGAAGATCCCCTGCCCACCTTCTGCAAAGGCAAGAGAAACCATTGGAGGTCCCTAAGGTGTAACCTGGCCCAGGGTACAATAGAGATGGCTGAGACCATCCTGCCCAGCAGCTTTGAAAGTAGCAAAGGGGAAGTCTGTCTGTCTCTTATGACCTTAGTCACCAGAGATCTTAACCCGGCTTGTCGATCCGGGGAGAGAAAAACCCTACCCTCCATCGAATCAATTATAGTCCCCAAATGAAGAATCCTAGTCGAGGGTTCCAGATGGCTTTTCTCTACGTTAACAGAGAAGCCGTGCAAGGCTAATGTTTGGATAGTAAGATGGAGATCTGACATGGCCTGTCAATGGGAAGGTGCCATAACCAGGATGTCATCCAGGTAACACTGGAGACGAACTGTTCTAAGTCTAAGGAAGGCAGCTAAAGCTGCCAAAATTTTGGTGAAGCTAGAGGAAAGCCCGAAGGGCAAGGCTCTGTATTGGTAGTGAACCCCAGCATAGCAAAAACGAAGGAATTTCCTATGGGAAATGCGAATGGGGATATGGAGGTAGGCCTCTGTAAGATCTATTGAGCAGAGGAGATCGCCCCTCCATACGCCGTCCAGAATTGATCGCAAAGATTGCATTTTGAACCTTCGATAGATAACAAAGCGGTTCAAACGTTTAAGGTCCAGAATAGGTCTCCACCCACCTGATGACTTAGGGACTAAGAAGACCCGAGAGTAGAACCCTTGTCCAACCTGATCTCTAGGCACTTGCTGAATAGCCTTAATGGCGAGGAGGTGGCTAACAGCCGACTCCATGAGGGCTCGACATTTGGCTACCTGGGACAGAGAGCAGTGGATGAAAGACAAAGGAGGGGTGGAAACAAATTCAATGGCCAGTCCCGATGTAATGGAGGCCAGGACCCAGCAATCCGAAGTAGTACTCTCCCAAATTTTGGCGAAGAGGCCCAATCTTCCGCCAATGGGAGGGTCCCCAGTACTACTAACGATGGTGATGGGAGAAACGACCCCCTCCCCCTTGAAAGGGCTGCCGGGAACCAAAATTCCTCCCCCTAGGTGGTCTCTCCTGAAATTTTTTCTGTCTAGAGCTTAAATTACCTGGTTAAAGTTACCCGTATTGCGAGAGGGACCCAAACCACCCTCCGATGACCGAAATTGCGGGCGAGGAATGTAAGGGGAGAATCAAGAGTCCCTTCTACAGAAAACTACAGGCAGAATCTTCCGCTTATATTTGGTTTCCACGAGGAACTTGTATAAGTGGTCTCCAAACAGCTTCAAGCCCGAGAAGGGAACCGACGCTAGACTCCATTTATGTCTAGTGTCGGCCTGCCAGTGGCGGAGCCAGACTAAGTGGCAGGCCGCAATAGAAGAGGCCAGAGATTTTGCGGCAAATCAAGTAGCATTCAACGTCGCATCTGCAGAAAACTGTACGGCTGCTACAATTTTGTTCAGGTCCTGCTTCAGCCTAGAGTCCTCAGGAGGAATCTTATCTTGGAGCTGGCGAAGCTACAGGAGCATTGTGCAATTAAAAAAAGGACATGATGGTTGCCGATTTGATGGCCCAAGCCGCTCAGAGATGGGCCTTCTGAAGGACCTGCTCAGATCTGCGCTCCGAAGGCCGAAGGCCTTCCTCTGGATCTCCTGGGATAGATGAAGAGGAAAGTAACACTGCCACAGGAGCATCAACAGAGGGTATGTGAAGGAGGAATCCAGATCAAAAGACACAATGAAATTCCGTTTGTCCAAGGAGGATGGCACTGGAACCGAAGAGGGTGAAGACCACTGCTTCTGGATAACCTCCAAGAACAGTGGAGGGGTAGGAATGGCCATCACCGGCTTAGGTGTTTTGGCAAACAATGGATTCAAAGAGCCTGCAGCAGGTGGAGGCTCTGGAGGAGTGACCTGCCCCAATTGGGCCGTATTCACTGCCTTAAACAACAGTGACTTAAAGAGACCCTGTGGAAACAGACCTGTGAAGGCGGGTTGGTCGGGAGGTAAGCCTTCATCTTCTGACAATTCAGGCTCCTGTTGTTCTAACTCTGCTGCAACCGAGTGATCACTGATATAGGAAATAGCTGGAGAGTCTGAACCTGGCAGCGAGATAGCATCCTCCATATTGAAATTGTCTGGAGAATCCTCAGGGGCTGAGGGAATGGAATGAACAGGAGGTGGCCTGCTAGCTGGAAGTCCACGCTCTGACAGGGAGCGTTGTACTGCCACAGCAATCATATGCTGAATATCCTCCGTACGCAAACTGGTCAGAACCTGGTCTCGAGCCGGCTCGACCTCCGTAGAGGTTCGGACCGGAACAGAAGATGGAGGTGCCTGAAGCACCGAAAGGGCGGGAGCGGTAGACTCCACAGCAGGGACCGTCCCCCCAGCAGGGGCCGTGCCCCTTACATCAGCAGATTCGGTTGATATGTGGTAATCTTGAAGTGACATTTGGTCTGGAGTCATGGGAGGAGTACGTTTAGGTTCACCAGATGAAACCCTGATGACCTCGGAATGTATAAGGGCACCCTTATCGGCCTTCCTATGCTGATTCTTTTCAAGTCTATCCTGGCTACCTACAGCCTTGGTGGTTATGGGAGAATGTTTTGCTCCCATGCACAAAGGCTTAATATGGGCACATTCCTTTTGTGCCAGATTTTGCTCCTCCCTGATTGAAGCCACCGACTGTTCTTGTACTGTGGCCCTCTGGCCATGTTTGGATTTAGACAGAGCTTTTGGCATGATATGTCATAAAGCGGTTGCACCAAGAATGTTGATAGGAGAGACTAAGCCCTCTAGTCACCGGCTGGAAGATTAGCACTGGGGCAAATCAGGGCTATATTACTCACTTCGGTCGTTAAAGTGAGATGCAGAAAAGGGCAGCAAAGGATGACCAAATTACCCTACAAAGGGAATGTTGGAACAAACTAGCACAGCCAAAATGGGTGGAGGCTCTCAATCAATCGAGCAATGAGGCTGCGCTGGTAACTAAAATGGCAGCCGCAGCACTGTCTACAGGCACAGTCTGATAGACTGGAGGCCCTCAGTCACGTCAGTAACCGTTCTGCCGGAATTCAAAATGGCGTCTGGAGCTGCTGACAAATGAAGCGCGAGGCTTCTCTTCAAAGTCAGAGACAGCGCCAAACAGCTGAAGGCAATTAGCATCAGATCACTTAATAACTGCCGAGAAAGCAGGCCAGTAGCCGAGGAAGCGCAGAGCTCTGCTTCAAATCCGGCGATAACGCTAAACACTGAGGAGCTCATCTGAGGCAGAGCGATCTGATTAAGCACTAAAGGATCTGCCAGAGTCCGTATTCGGAGACAAGGTAGTGACGATTAGTCAAATAAGGCTTTAGTATGCACAGCCGACAAGCGGCTCGCTCCAGGGAGCGTGAGGCTCCAATTAAGCGCAGAAGATTTGAATATACAGGGGGATAAATGGACGCCTGACAGAATTAACAGGGAGTGCAAGACTCCACCGAAAACCTTTTATGAGATGTCAAGCCTCTAAAGGCCAATGGCGATTCAGCCCCGCCCCCCAGGAGTGAAAGGGCTCCAATATAAAATAAACTGACTGACCAGTTTCAACGCTGATTCTAGAGGAACTGGGTGTAGAAATAAGACCTCAGAAGTCCCAAAGGAGTTTCTGAGGTACGAAAGTCCAAATCCAAATCCAGAAAGACAGTAGAATAGTCACAGGAAGTCCAATGGTCAAAAACTGAAGAAATTCAAGCAGAAAAGTCAACTCTAACGCTAAAAGACAGCTAGAGTACACTATCCACACAACTGTCCAGTCTGAACGACTGAGCAAAAAGCTGGGAGCCCTAGCAACAGGGGCGGAATTTAAGAAGGATTTGACAGGCTCAGTCCCACATCTGACCAATGAGCACAACCCATGTCTGGCTGCTGTCTTTAGAAGTATAGTAATTGGAATGCCATTATGGAAAATAGATCACACATTTTATTTTTATATTTTTGCTCTTGTGAATATATTGAACTTTATTAAAAACAGAATGGATGAAGTATGAATTAAAGAACATATTTTGCAACTAAGTATATATTTATACTGGTGTTCAAACAATTATGATAAACTGAATCTATAACTACCCTGTTTCCCCCCAAATAAGGGTCAAACCTTGCCAAGCTTAAGGCCTCTTCTATTGACATTATAGTGGAGAGGATTTTAACTTTTAATCCTGAAATGTGGGTGATGAAATCTCTCCACTGGGATCCCCTGATAATAAGCCCAATTGGGCTTTTGAGCGCATGGCAATAAGGCCAGGTGCTTATTTCAGGGTTCAAAAAAATGTAAGACAGAGTCTTATTTTCAGGGAAACACGGTAGTTTTTCTCTACATTCTCTACAAAAATGAGTGGCTAATGTTTTTTTAAAAAATTATTTTTATTAGACATATTTCATAATTTTATATCACATTTACAATTTTTACAGCATTCCAGCAACGGTAATACATATATATGCAAAACATATATAACGTTCCTTGTTCTTTCTTTAACTATCAACATTATCTTTGAATTTTAGTATTTCTCTTAAACTACCTTACTTAATCTTTACTTCTGTGCTCTAGCCATTTGTACCACATGTCCCAGACTAAATAATAATCCATTTCCCCTCTTTCTTTTAACTCCAATGTTAGCCTGTTCATTTTGGCACAATCTAATGCCTTTTTGATTACCATTCTCTTGGAGGGCATGCTGTCTTGTTTCTAGCTTTCCGCATAGGCAATTCTGGCTGCTGTTATTACATGCAATATGATATATCAAATTTCCTACTGTAGTTTCCTCTTATTATCCCTAGCAGAAATAATTCTGGTTTTAGCTCAATTTGTTGACTTGTAATTTCTTCTTGTTTGGATTTTCTTGTTCTGATCCAATACTTCCTGGCTTCTGGACATGACCATCATATATGGAAAAATGTACCTTGATTATATACACTTCCAATATTCTGCAGATAAATTTGGAAACATTTTGGCCAATCTAGCAGGAGGTAAATGCCAATGGTAAAACATTTTATATAGGTTTTCTTTATAAGCTGCCAACATTGTTAATTTATAATTTTTTCCCCATAATTTCCCCCAATGTTCCAATTCAATATTATAACCGAAATTCTTTGCCCAGGCTATCATAGTTTCCTTGACAGTTTCTTTTTTTTTTAATTTTAAAAACAAACTTTATTAAATTTAAAAATATACAATTTTTTTCAATCATAAAATTACATAATCAATACACAACAACACAAACAAACTAAATACATGTGATTATATATACACATATATACAAATAGTGACTTATTTACCTATTCTATCTATCTGACGGTGCTTCTTTGTTACGTTAATTTCCCCTAATTTTTGTCTTTACCCTTTTTTCCTTTGATTTATCCACTTGTACCATCTATTCCATACTATAAAATATTTTGAGTCTTCCTTGTCTTTTAATTCTAGAATTAATTTATCCATTTCTGCACATGTATAAATTTTTTGAATTACTTCCTGATCTGTTGGCAAACGATCTGTTTTCCACAATTGTGCTAGTGCCAGTCTGGCTGCTGTAATTATATGTAGTGTTAAATATTTTATGTCTTTTTAAATATTCCCTTTAATCATGCCTAATAAGAAAACTTCTGGTTCTAATTCAATTTCTTGGTCTATTATTTCTACTATCCATGTTTTTATTTTTTTCCAATATTTCTTTATTTCTGGGTTTAGCCACCGAGCATGGAAGAAAGAACCTTGGGCTTGTTTACATTTCCAACAAACAGGATTTACATTCGGGTACATTTTTGCTAGCCTCGAAGGAGCCAGATACCATCTGTACCACATCTTATAATGATTCTCCTTATATGCTACCAACTTTGTCATACTGTAATTGTTTTCCCATACCCTTTCCCATTCTTCTAACTGTATGTTGTGCCTGATGTTCTTTGCCCATGCTATCATCTGTCCTTTAACCAGTTCTTCTGCCAAATCAAATTCTAGTAAGTATTTATAAATTTTTGAAATTAGTTTTCCTTCTTTGGATTCTAATAGTTTGTCTAATCTGTTTGGTTTTGGATCTATTCCTCCCTCCTCTTGATCTTTTCTGTATCTTATTTTTATTTGTGAATAGGGCCACCAGTCTATTGATATTCCTTGTTCATTGAGTTCTTCCCTTGTTTTCAATACTCCTTGTGAATCTAATATTTCTCTGTATCTTAACAGTTTTTGTTTTGCTAATATATTGGGGTGTGTTATTGCTTCTATCATTGATAACCAGCTGGGAACTTTCATATAGTGTTTGCTTTTTATCTCTTGCCATATGTCAATTAATGATTTCCTAATAATACGGTTATTAAAATGTTTGTATATTTTATTTCTAGGGCTCCATAAAAAGGCATGCCATCCCTTCATTAAATCGTGACCTTCTAAATTTAATAATCTTTGATTTTCCAGGGTTACCCATTCTCTAATCCATGTTAAATTTGAGGCTTTATAATATTTTTCCCATGCCGGGAGTCCAAATCCGCCTCTAGTTTTGTCATCTTGTAATATACTTAATTTAATTCTTGATTTTTTCCGCTCCCACACAAATTTTGTAGTTATTTTGTCCAAATTGCTAAAGAATTTCTTATCTAATTTTATTGGGATTGTTTGGAATAAATAAAGGAGTCTTGGCAGTATATTTGATTTTATCGCTGCAATTCTCCCCAATGACAATTTTAATTTCCCCCATTTTTCCAAATCTTCTTTTATTTTTTGGACCAAAGGTCCATAGTTATTCTCTTTTATCATTGTACTTCTAGCTGTCAAATTTATCCCTAGGTATTTCACTTTTTTGACTACCTGTAATCCTGAGTCTTTTGCTAATTTCTCTACATGTTTTGCTATTATATTTTTCGTTATCATTTTGGTCTTTTCCTTATTAATTTTTAGACCCACTACATTTCCAAATTCCTCAATTTCTTTTATTAATTTGGGTGTTATTTTTATTGGGTCTTCTATGAAGAAGACAAGGTCGTCCGCAAAGGCTTGGACCTTGTATTTTTCTTTTTTTACCTTTAATCCTTTTATTTCTTTATTTGACCTAATTCTAATTAGCAAGTTTTCCAGAGTCATAATAAAAAGTAAAGGCGACAATGGGCAGCCCTGCTTACTCCTTTATTTATTCCAAAGAATTTTGTTGGGTCTCCATTTACTAATATGCTTGCCTTTTGATTCTTATATATTGACGATATCATTCTTGTAAATTTCTCTCCAAATTTCATATTTGATGTATCATAAACTGCCAATTAACTTGGTCGAATGCTTTTTGTGCATCCAGAAATATCAGTGCTACCTATCTTTCTGGATGCATCTCATAGTATTCTAAAACATTTATTACCATTTTTATATTATTTTTTATTTGCCTTGTGGGCAAGAAACCGTTTTGATCCTGGTGTATTCTATTATTTAGTATTTTTTTCATCCTATTTGCAATTATGCTCATGAAAATTTTATAATCGGTATTTAATAAGGAGATCGGTCTATAATTTGTTATTAATGTTGTATCTGCTCCTTCTTTCGGTATCAGGGAAATATCTGCTTCCCTCCATGTATTTGGTAACTTTGCCTCCGTCAATGCCTCATTGTATGTTTCTAATAATGTCCCATTTAGTGAGTCCCCTAAACTTTTATAAAACTCCATTGGTAGGCCATCAGTCCCCGGTGTTTTATTATTTTTTTGGCTCTTCAATGCTTCTTTTAACTCCCCTATAGTAATTTTCTTGTCTAATAATTCTCTTTCTTCCTCTGTTAGTATTGACATCCCTTCCCCACTTAAGTATTGTTCTATTTCCTCTACTGTTACTTTATCTTTCTCATAAAGCTCTTGGTAATATTGAATTATTATCTCCTTTTTCTTCTCTAAACTCTATTGGATTATACCCTTTTTATCCTGTAATTTCTGAATTATTCTTTTTTCCCTTTCTTTCCTCAGCCTATATGCCAGCCACCTCCCCAGCTTATTTGCTTGCTCAAAGTAATTCTGCTTTATGTATTTCAATGCCATTGCATATTTCTCCTGTTCTAATATGTTCAGATTATGTTTTGCTGCTGTCCAATTAACCCTAATTTGTTCATCTCCCGGGTTTTCTTGTAATTTTCTTTCCCATTTTTGAATTTCTTCGAGTGCTTTGTTGTAATCTTTTTCCCTCTCTTTTTTCCGTTTTGCATTATAGGCTATCGTTAGGCCTCTTACATACGCCTTAGTTGTGTCCCATAAATTTTGTAGGGAGGTGTGCTGTTTTGTATTGTCTTTATAGAACAATTCTAATTCCTTCTCCATATACTCTTTGTATTCCTTTTCTTTCAATAGCTGTATATTCATTGTCCATCTGCTTTTTTTCTCCACCGTCCCTTCCATGTTAACATTATTGGGTTGTGATCAGCCCACTTATTAGACAATATTTCTACTGATTCTATTTCTGACATCAACGTATTGGTTACCCATGCCATGTCTAACCTGGACCAGGACCTATGTGGGTTCGAATAGTATGTAAAATTTTTAACTTCCGGGTTATAAAATCTCCAGCTGTCTACCATATTTAACTCTTCTACCAAATCTATAAAGGTTCTAGGCAATACATTTTTCTTATTTTTATTTCTCTGGCCATAATCTTTTCTTACGTCCATAATCGCATTAAAGTCACCGATCAAACATACATTTTCCATTTTCTGTTCTATTATTTTCTCATGCACATTTTTATAAAATTCTGATTGTCGGCTGTTTGGAGCATATATAACCACCAATAAAATGTTTTTACCGTTGACCTTCAGCTCTGTCATCACTATTCTCTGTCATCACTATTCTCCCTATCGTGTCTACATATTTTAAATTACTATCTATTCCTTCTTTCACATTTCTAGGGCTCCATAAAAAGGCATGCCATCCCTTCATTAAATCGTGACCTTCTAAATTTAATAATCTTTGATTTTCCAGGGTTACCCATTCTCTAATCCATGTTAAATTTGAGGCTTTATAATATTTTTCCCATGCCGGGAGTCCAAATCCGCCTCTAGTTTTGTCATCTTGTAATATACTTAATTTAATTCTTGATTTTTTCCGCTCCCACACAAATTTTGTAGTTATTTTGTCCAAATTGCTAAAGAATTTCTTATCTAATTTTATTGGGATTGTTTGGAATAAATAAAGGAGTCTTGGCAGTATATTTGATTTTATCGCTGCAATTCTCCCCAATGACAATTTTAATTTCCCCCATTTTTCCAAATCTTCTTTTATTTTTTGGACCAAAGGTCCATAGTTATTCTCTTTTATCATTGTACTTCTAGCTGTCAAATTTATCCCTAGGTATTTCACTTTTTTGACTACCTGTAATCCTGAGTCTTTTGCTAATTTCTCTACATGTTTTGCTATTATATTTTTCGTTATCATTTTGGTCTTTTCCTTATTAATTTTTAGACCCACTACATTTCCAAATTCCTCAATTTCTTTTATTAATTTGGGTGTTATTTTTATTGGGTCTTCTATGAAGAAGACAAGGTCGTCCGCAAAGGCTTGGACCTTGTATTTTTCTTTTTTTACCTTTAATCCTTTTATTTCTTTATTTGACCTAATTCTAATTAGCAAGTTTTCCAGAGTCATAATAAAAAGTAAAGGCGACAATGGGCAGCCCTGCTTACTCCTTTATTTATTCCAAAGAATTTTGTTGGGTCTCCATTTACTAATATGCTTGCCTTTTGATTCTTATATATTGACGATATCATTCTTGTAAATTTCTCTCCAAATTTCATATTTGATGTATCATAAACTGCCAATTAACTTGGTCGAATGCTTTTTGTGCATCCAGAAATATCAGTGCTACCTATCTTTCTGGATGCATCTCATAGTATTCTAAAACATTTATTACCATTTTTATATTATTTTTTATTTGCCTTGTGGGCAAGAAACCGTTTTGATCCTGGTGTATTCTATTATTTAGTATTTTTTTCATCCTATTTGCAATTATGCTCATGAAAATTTTATAATCGGTATTTAATAAGGAGATCGGTCTATAATTTGTTATTAATGTTGTATCTGCTCCTTCTTTCGGTATCAGGGAAATATCTGCTTCCCTCCATGTATTTGGTAACTTTGCCTCCGTCAATGCCTCATTGTATGTTTCTAATAATGTCCCATTTAGTGAGTCCCCTAAACTTTTATAAAACTCCATTGGTAGGCCATCAGTCCCCGGTGTTTTATTATTTTTTTGGCTCTTCAATGCTTCTTTTAACTCCCCTATAGTAATTTTCTTGTCTAATAATTCTCTTTCTTCCTCTGTTAGTATTGACATCCCTTCCCCACTTAAGTATTGTTCTATTTCCTCTACTGTTACTTTATCTTTCTCATAAAGCTCTTGGTAATATTGAATTATTATCTCCTTTTTCTTCTCTAAACTCTATTGGATTATACCCTTTTTATCCTGTAATTTCTGAATTATTCTTTTTTCCCTTTCTTTCCTCAGCCTATATGCCAGCCACCTCCCCAGCTTATTTGCTTGCTCAAAGTAATTCTGCTTTATGTATTTCAATGCCATTGCATATTTCTCCTGTTCTAATATGTTCAGATTATGTTTTGCTGCTGTCCAATTAACCCTAATTTGTTCATCTCCCGGGTTTTCTTGTAATTTTCTTTCCCATTTTTGAATTTCTTCGAGTGCTTTGTTGTAATCTTTTTCCCTCTCTTTTTTCCGTTTTGCATTATAGGCTATCGTTAGGCCTCTTACATACGCCTTAGTTGTGTCCCATAAATTTTGTAGGGAGGTGTGCTGTTTTGTATTGTCTTTATAGAACAATTCTAATTCCTTCTCCATATACTCTTTGTATTCCTTTTCTTTCAATAGCTGTATATTCATTGTCCATCTGCTTTTTTTCTCCACCGTCCCTTCCATGTTAACATTATTGGGTTGTGATCAGCCCACTTATTAGACAATATTTCTACTGATTCTATTTCTGACATCAACGTATTGGTTACCCATGCCATGTCTAACCTGGACCAGGACCTATGTGGGTTCGAATAGTATGTAAAATTTTTAACTTCCGGGTTATAAAATCTCCAGCTGTCTACCATATTTAACTCTTCTACCAAATCTATAAAGGTTCTAGGCAATACATTTTTCTTATTTTTATTTCTCTGGCCATAATCTTTTCTTACGTCCATAATCGCATTAAAGTCACCGATCAAACATACATTTTCCATTTTCTGTTCTATTATTTTCTCATGCACATTTTTATAAAATTCTGATTGTCGGCTGTTTGGAGCATATATAACCACCAATAAAATGTTTTTACCGTTGACCTTCAGCTCTGTCATCACTATTCTCCCTATCGTGTCTACATATTTTAAATTACTATCTATTCCTTCTTTCACATACTGTATACCACAACCCCTCTTTTTTTTCCTCAACCAATGCTGCATATGGTAGCATATTTGCCTAGCTTCTTATATTGTACATATTTTTCGTCTTGTTAACTTATGTGTACCTCCTGGAGGCACACAATATCTATTTTTTGTTTCACAACTTTTCTTAAAATTTGGTGTTGTTTAGATGGTGAATTGAGACCGTTTACATTCAAAGATAGAATTTTTAGGTTTTGTTCCATTTCTAAGTGGTTTTCCTGTTGTTTCTTTTTTGTTTCTTCTTGTTCCTTTTCCCCCCCTCTTGTTTGTACTCCTTCTTCCTCTTGAATCTCTCCTTCCTCCTCTTTTTCTCCTTCCTTTGGCACTCTTTCACGCACTCATCTCTGTTTTCCTCTGGTGTTCCGTCCCAACTCCTCTTTACTATTACTTGTTGTTTCAATACCCATCACTCGATCATGTAAGTCCCTTGTTTTGGTTTGTGTGTCCACCCTTATTTTCTTTCCCTGCCACGTTACCAGAATCCCTTCTGGTGTTATCCATCTAAAAGGTATATATTTCTTGTTTAGTAACATTGCTAAGAACCAGTAATCTTTCCGCAACTCTCTTATTCTTTTAGGAATTTGCTTCAGGGTAATTATTTCTTTATTCCTATAAAACATGGGATCATCCTTTGTTATTTTATATACAATGTCTCTGATTTTCCTTCTCACAAATCTTACATGTACGTCCTGGGGTAATTTGTTTTGTCGTAATTTGTATGGACTCTGTATACTTCATCCAATTCATTTATTATTTTGTCCTCTCTTTGGAGGGTGTCTGCTATCATCTCTGCCATTACTAACGTTAGATCCTCCTCTCTGTCTTCAATCACATTTTGGAAACATAAATAAAATGCAGCTCTTTCCATCTCTAATTGCGCCATGGTGTTTTCTAATTATTTATTTAGTCCCATCATTTTTAAATCTAGAGATTCCAATTTTTCTTCAGTCAGTTCTGTTTTCTTTTCTATAGCTATAATCCTTTGGTCGTTTTTTTTTTTTATAATTTCCTGTATCAAATCCATCTTTTCATCTATCTTCTGGATATCGCTTTTTACCTCTCTCTTGACCTCATCCATGTCCTTCCTGGTTTCTTCATGGTTCCTGGTCATGCACTCCTGCATTTTAACCATGGTTTCTTGTATTGTCATGAGTGTGGCCTGCATTGTTGGCATACTTAATACGGTCGGCTGCTTCTCTGATGAAAACATTCCCTATAAGGTCCTCTGTGTCACTGGGGAGGCCGATGGTCCAGCTAGTATTGATGCGGTTTTCTTCCCTGATTTCAGTGTCATTGTGGTGGTACTAGTCATTTCCTTAAGTATTCTGTATTGTTCCACCAATATCTTATCTACCTTCTCCCAAATCACCATCCAAATTGATAAGTAAGTTTTCCAAGGTTCTTGCCCAATAATCACAGACACGATAGGCTTTGAGTTCAATGTATTTATTTACTCTATTTCTTTCTATTCAGGTACTCATTTGGAACTGGAACTGGACTTCTGCGCACAGCCTTATATATGGAGGAGGTGAGTCAAGGTAAGGAGGGGTTATGGGAAGGGCTAAGTGAGGGAGGAGGGATCAGTGGGTCAGTCTATGCAATGGTATATACACAGTTAGGCATTTACTCGTAACAAATCCCCCTCTAAATGCCTAACATTCGGGGTTGATTCTGTACCCAACATGGTCACCCCCAGTTTTGATGTGAGATATGTGTGTTGCTTGTTTGGTAATGGTTTCGTTAGAATGTCCGCGACTTGCTCAGAGGTTTCACAATGTACGGCCCTAATAAAACCTACATTTGATAACTGCCTGACATGCTTATGCTTGATGTCGATATGTCTGGACCTCTGACCAACTGCTTCTGCGTTGGAGATGTCTATGGCTGCTTTATTGTCCTCGTGGATAGTTATAGGGTAAGACGGTTCGGTCCATATTTCAGAGAGCAGGTCATCGAACCACACTAAATTGTTAGCTGCCTTTGATAGGCAGATGTACTCTGCTTCTGCCGTGGATGTGGCAACCAGGTTCTGTTTGCCAGTATACCAGTATACTGGGCAGTTATTGATGAGGAACACGTAACCTGATGTGCTTTTCCTGCTCTTGGTATCACCTGCCCAGTCAGCGTCCGCATAGCATAGCAGGTCAGCGCCGGTTCTTTGGATTTGGATGGTTCCAGGCATAGGTACGCGTCTATGCTATGTTTCAGGTACCTGATTACTCACTTCACCCCTTCCCAGTGGTATACCTTGGGTTCACTGACATGTCTGGATAATAAATTAACAGCTAAGCTGATATCGGGCCTTGTCCAATTGGCAATATACAGGAGGGATCCAATGACAGATCTATACAAGGTGTTGTCCTTAAATGACTCCCCCTCTTCGTGCATATGTTTCAAGAAGTCTGTTTGCATGGGGGTTTCGCATGACTTAGCGTCCCTCATGTTGCATCTATGTATAAGTTCTAATATTTTCTCCTTTTGAGAAACCTTGAACCCGTTCTCTGTTTTCTCGATTTGTACTCCTAGATACTTATTGACTTTCCCTAGGGTCTTGAGTGTGAATTGTTTCCCCAGTTCTCTGGCGAATTTATCGCAATTTTGCTTGTGCTGCCCCATGTACAGGATGTCATCTACGTAAACGAGTGCGTATTCGACCGATGTGCCCTCCCTCTTGGCGAAGAGGCAGAGGTCTGCTGATGTGGCGGTAAAACCCATGTCCCTGAGTGTTTTGGCTAGGCATTCATACCATCTTTTCCCGGACTGTCTTAAACCGTACAAACTTTTGTTTAGTAGCCAAGTGACTCCCTCTTTCGCGCCTTTCCCTGGGGGTGCCCTGACATATATTTCTTTGTCTAACTTCGCATGGAGGTATGCGGTTTGAATGTCAAATTGGTAGACTTCTAGACCTAAGATAGATGCAACTACTAGGGCGCTTTTGACACTTTCTGCCCTAACTGTGGGTGAGTAGGTATCCGTGTAGTCGTCTGGATACCTTTGGGCGAACCCCTGAGCTACGAGTCTAGCCTTGTAGAGGGCCTTGTTGTCTTCGAGTTCCTTGATTTTGAAAACCCACTTCGTGCCTATGAGTGTCTTATCGGCTGGGACCTTAAAGGGGGTGTACACGTTCAGTTCACGCAGGCTAGCCATCTCCCTTTCCATAGCTTGCTTCCACTTATCTCTCTCTACCTGCGGCAGACTAATGATTTCTTCGTATGAGTTGGGTGTTGTTCTATTTGGGTGAATGGACATGACATAATCTTCAAATCTCTTGGGCATTTTGTTTCTGTTGGGTCTGATAGGTCTCATGGGTCTTGTGTCGGTGTCGTGCATGTATTTGGCCTCCTTCTCTGTGACCGTGTCTATCTTGATGATGGAGTGGTCTTCCTTCCACCCCTTGGTGGCTACCTCATGGTGTCTTGGTCTTTGTCTGTCTTGTGTATTTGCTTCTAAAGTGATGGGTTTGCTTTTGTCCCTTGATTCATTTGTGTCTTCCTGTCTGATGAGTGTCTCGTTGAGGTGTATCTTAGACCAGTTGGTGTTCTCGTGGAACACCGCTGTTCTGGATATGATGAACCTGTTGTCCCTGTCAATGAATCTATAGCCTTTTGTGCCTGGTTCATACCCCATGAACCTTAATCTCCTGGAGACCTTGTCTCCTTTTCGCCTCAGTTGCCCGGGGATGTGCACATCCGCCGTGACTCCAAATATGTGCAGGTGCGCAATCTTTGGTTTTCGGTCGTACATCACCTCATAAGGTGTTTTCCCTATTACGCTAGACCAAAGTCTGTTCAGCGTATAATTTGAGTAGCTGAGAGCTTCCGCCCAGAATGGCTGTCCTAACCCCGCATCCTCTAGGGCGCATCTCATCATTGTTTGTAGGACTCCATTCCTCTTCTCTGCGACTCCATTTTGGAACGTGGAAAAGGGGGAAGTCTTGTAGTGTATTATCCCATGCATCTTTGACCAGTTCGAGAATTCCCTCGATAAAAACTCAGACCCCCTATCTGTCATTATTTGCCTTATCTTTGTGTTGTGTTGCGTTTCCACTCTCTTATAAAACTCTTTAAATTTTTGGAATACCTCGTCTTTATGATTAATGGTATACACAAAGCCATAGCGGCTGTAGTCGTCTACTATTGTTAGAAAATATCTCCTTTTGTATTTTATAGAGGGCTTCATGGGGCCCACAATGTCCATATGTACCAGGTGGAAGATAGAATTGGTAGTATGGGTGGCTTTTCTAGGTCTGGGTTTGGTTTTTAACTTAGATGATTTACATATAGAACACTCTAAGTAGTTTTTGCAGTTTTTTATTTTCAAATCACTGGTACATTCTGTCATTTTTTGGATGACTGGGAAGCTGGCATGGCCCAATTTCCTATGTAGCAAATGGGCGCAGTTATCGTGAATGGGTTTGCCTATTAGCAATTTCCCTCTGTGTGTCGTGTTGTCTTCGATGGGGTCGTCTTCCCTGCCCCACTCTGCCTCAACATGGGTGTTGACTTTATTCTCAGTGTTTTCTAGTTGGGCGATAACTTGGGTCTGGTTATTCCTTTTAGGGTGGAGGTATGTTAGCCCTCCATTAATGACTATTTTGCCGATGCTTTCCCTGTCTCTGGTCAGGTAGGCTTCTCCCTCTTTGAAGGTGATCTCTATGCCCATGTCCTTGCTCAGTTTAAGCGGTGCTAAAATGTTGTGAGGTATTTCGGGTATGAGTAATACCCCCTCTACTTTGCCTATTCTGCTTATGAACGTGTTTCCTCTCCCTGTCACTAGGACCTTGTTTTGATTGGCCACCTTAATGTGGTAGTTTTCCTCTGTGAATGAGGTCAGTATCTTTATGTCATGAGTTGTGTGGTTGGTGGCTCCCGAGTCGATGAGCCATGCTTCTCCTTCTCTGGTTTGTGAGTGTGTGTGTGTGTTCTCCCCGATCCCATACATGGACCCTGGTCAGCTCTCCCTAGAGCTGTCCCTACTTCCCCTTCTGTTCCTTGGGTCGGGGGAGTCTCTGCGCCTGTATCTGTTGTCTGATGGGGATCTATCAGGGAGCCCCGGCCTCCTGCCTTCCCTTTCCCTTTGGTAGGTGTGGTCCCTTCCCCTTGAGTTTCTTGGGCAATCCCGTTTGTAGTGGTTCTTTGAGCCACAAGTGAAGCATTCTGGGTGGTCTAGGTTCCTGGTTTGGAACTCAACTTTCTTAGTTGGCCTGCTGTCCCTGCGGCTGATGGAGCGGTCCCTCCTTAAGCTATCTTCTGCTATTATCCTATTTGTCAGTGACTCGAGTGTGAGGTGGCCTAAGCCTATGCTATCCAGCTGCATTATAAAATTGTCCCAGCTGGAGTCCAGGGAGTTAATGACGATGCTCTTCATGCTCTTCGGATATATCCTCCCCCCTTTGTATCAGTTCAGTTCTTGTGGCATTCAGGTTCAGTATATGTTCACCCATGGGAGTCCCTGCTTTATGCCTGGCAGAGTGGAATTCCCTGGATATCCTTGCTGTGGTGGCAGTGCTTTTACTATAGAATAGATTAAATATTCTCTGCTGTATCTCAGACACAGTCAGATAATGGCTTAGGCTGAGGTATACACCTGGTGGGATACTTGCTATAATTAAATAGTAAGCCCTGTGATGCAAGCAATCTGTTTCTAAAGTCCAAGGCTTTGTGGGGGGGGTCATCAACTAAAAACAGTAGATCCTCTTTTAAAAATAAAATCTGGAGTTGGTGATTCCACTGCATGAGGTTTGATCCATCTAATTTAAGAGTGGGAAAGTTAGCTGGTAAATTCCCTGAGTTGTGTGATGAAATACTCACAGTCTGTTGCTGCCCATGGTGTCTCAGGTGAGGGAACTCACAATATGGCTTGGGTATGCAGTTTGCAGCTCTGCACAGACTTGGATTTATGTTCTCTCCTTCTCTTCTTGCTGGAGCCAACTGAGCATGTGCGAGGCCCATTTCGCTACTGTAGCCGATGGGGGAGTGGCTGGCTGTTGCTGCTCTTAGGCCTCGGCCTAGGCCTCCAGTTGGGGGTCCCATCTCACTCCTGGGGTGTCTGGCTTCATCTCTGGAGGCAGGCATCCATCGCTGGGCGTCCGGATCCATGCAGGGGGCTGGAGAGAATCGAGGAGGCGAGGCGGTCGTAAGTCGAGGACTTCTGGGGTTCTGAGGCGTGGCGGCTGCGGTGGGGCCCGATCCTTGATTGCTGGTCCCTGGGCACGTGAGTAGGCCGGGCGGAGGCCGCATGGGGGTTGAGTAGCAGGTGTGGCCTCTTCCCCTCGGGCCTCTTATGCTTGGTGCTGCGGGTGCTGGGTTCGAGTCCTGCCATCTGCATGATTCAAACATAGTTGGTGCCCTGCGGTTGTCTTCGTGGGGGCTGGCCATCGTGTGGAGTATCTGGGGGTGTGTGCTATCATCGATGGCCCCCCCGTAGCCCCCTCGGTTCGCGGTGGTGTCTCTGGGGTGCGTGGCTGGCGTGAAGGGGTTGCGTGCAGGGCCTATCGTGGCTGCTGGGGCCTCGGGTGTCTTTCTGGCTTCGAGCTCGGGAGGCGAGCTCCAGATGCCTTGGTGTGTCCCTTCTGGGGTGCCTTTGGCTGTTTCCCCATTTGTTCTGTGGTTTCTTTCATTTGGCGCCATTGGATTTGAATCCTGGCTCCCTATTGGTCGGTGGCCATCCCAAGATGGCCGCTGGGAGCATGGCTCGAAAATGGAACCGTTTGTGTCTTGGGCCTCTGCCAGGGGGTATCTCTGTCTTACCGGTCTGGCAGCCTCGTGGTCTTGCTCCTGGGGGCTCATCGCTGCTCCCTGGTCATCTAGAAGGTCCCGGAGCTTCGCGATGAGTTCATCCTTGCTTATGGAGGCATCTATCATTTTCTGCATGATGTCCTTTAGTTCATCTCTCTCGGGTGATCTGTCTCTGGCGTGCCTGGCTGCACTTTCTTTTGGCCTCACGCTTCTGTTTGTTTGGTCCAGTTCCTCCAGCTCTGCCATCAGCCTGGTGGTGGACCTTGTGTTCATCCTTCCTTCCTTTTCCGATTTTGGTTCTGTTTATTGGGCATAACCGTCCTCTGCTACCATTTTGATAAGTAAGTTTTCCAAGGATCTTGCCCAATAATCACAGACATGATAGGCTTTGAGTTCAATGTATTTATTTACTCTATTTCTTTCTATTCAGGTACTCATTTGGAACTGGAACTGGACTTCTGCGCACAGCCTTTTATATGGAGGAGGTGGAGTCAAGGTAAGGAGGGGTTATGGGAAGGGCTAAGTGAGGGAGGAGGGATCAGTGGGTCAGTCTATGCAATGGTATATACACAGTTAGGCATTTACTCATAACACAAATTCTATATAGCTTCTTTCTTTCCCTACTTTCCTTCCTTTTTTATCCTCCAACTATATTGGACTCCTAACTTAATTTCCAATTTTCCCTTTAACAAATTCAATTCATTACTACCTTTAAAGTTTCTCCAAAATCAACACTCCTACCTATTAATCAATCAATTAATCAGTCAATCTATCTATTCAGTCAATCAATTAAATAGTCCATTTACCTTAAATACTTAATTACTACTATATAAATACTAAACGTAAAATGACGAAATAAGCACTTAAATAGTCAATACTTAATTATAAAACAGTTAGTAATAATTGCAATAATTAATTATATATATGAAATTTATCAATTATAAATAATTCTAAAGGATATTTATAGGTTATTTATAAGTTCTATATACAATATGTGCTATTGATATTTCTATAATGTTTCAATTAATAATTTACTACAAAATGAATGGATATAAATATAAAAAGACTAACAAGTTCCGATAAATATATGATTATATCCAAAGGAAGAGGAGAAAAAGGAAAAATAATATATTGTCAAGAGTTCTATATGTCCAAGTTATTATATATTTTTTATAAAAGTTTCTCATATATCTTCACTGTAGTCCTTTTTCCGTTTCTGATTTCCTTTCTGGAATAGAGTAATTCAATATGGCGATCTGTAATCTGCACAGTCACATGTAAGTGTTTCTTACTTTGCCAAACCACCTCTTTCTTTCCATTGGGGCAGCTAAAAAAGCAGATGAATATAGTGTCCAATTCACTTCTCAATCCAGCTATTCAAATAAACCTCTTTCCATGTTCTATATTTTAATATATTAGCGTTTCAGTTCTTTAGTTTTTTGCGTCTGGTCTAAAATTCATCCTCTTCCATTTTACTCTCTTTGTCGTTTGCCGCCCATTTAAGCTCTGAGTTTTTCTCTTGCCTGCTGCCCCTCCAAAAATCACCTTCTCCCCTTATTTATCTCCACTGAAATAAAGATAGTTTAAATTGTTCTCAATCTGCTCACATGGCCAATCTTTGCACCGTACTCACTCTTCTGCTTCCTGTTGGTCTCTCTTGGGGCATTGGGCCTCTGAGTCAGCCGCACCGGTCGGCTTCTTCTAAGCTTGGAATGAGGGTCCTTCTTGGTGTGGCAGCACTTCTCCTCACCTCCTCCGAAGATTCCCCTCCTTACTGCCAATCCCTCCAGCACCGATCTTCACCCAGAAGGGCACCGAAAACGTAGAGATTCGGCACTGGGAACAGAGTGCTTCTTTTTCCATGCTGCCACGACCCTACGTCACCACCGGACGTCCTCCTTGACAGTTTCTTCTTTCATCTTAAATCTCAGGAGATAGTTATATGCTTTGGATATCATTTTTTCCTCCAACCCATGAATTATTTTATCAAGCTCTTGTTGCTCTTTGTAGAAGCCATATTTTTCTAGGTCCTTTTTATATCTTGCCTAAATTTGTAGGTACGAGCTCCAATCTATATATATTCCTTGCTGTTTTAACTCTTGGTTTGTTTTTAACTTCCCTTGGGCATCTAATAATTCTTTATACCTTACAATTTTATCTAGGTCCAATATGTTTGGGTATATCATCGCCTCCATCGCTGATAGCCAGGTTGGTATTTTGATATAATGATTTTTTTAAAAAAAATCCTCTATACATATAGAAGAGCTTCTCTCACTTGATGTCTCTGAAAGTATGTATGTACTTTACTTTTCCCTTCCCAAATGAATCCGTGCCACCCTAGTTGCAAATTGTGTCCTTCCAATGTCAATATCCTCTTATTATTTAAGTTTATCCAATCCCTTATCCACGTTATGGTTGCTGCTTGGTAATATAGCTCCCAATCTGGGAGTCTGAAACTACCTCTGCATCTGTAGTAATTTTAATTTTATTCTGGGTTTCTTCCCTAGCCAAACAAATTTAGTTGTTACTTTATTCAGTTCCTCAAAAAAATTATTGCCTAATTTTATCAGTATTGTTTGAAATAGATACAGAATTTTTGGTAATACATTCATTTTGATTGTGGCAATTTTTCCAATTAATAATAATTACAATTTCCCCCAAATGTTTTTGATTGACAAAGCAGTTTATTATAGTTATCTTCTTTAATTGAGGAGCATTTTGATGTCAACCAAATTCCAAGATATTTAACCTTTGTAGTTATCTGTATTTCCAATTTCTCCTCCAATTCCCTTTTCTGGTTTTCAGTAAGATTTTTGGTTATTATCTTTGTTTTATCCTTATTTATTTTAAGTCCTGCCACCTTGCCAAATTCTTCTATTTTAATTTAGTTTTTGTTTCCTCTATAAAAAAATACTAAATTGTCTGCAAACGCCTGTATTTTGTACTCTTCTTTTTTAATTTTTATTCCTTTTATTCCTTTTTCTTTTCTAATATGTGCTAACAATACCTCTAACGAGAGAATAAAGAGTAAAGGTGACAGCAGGCATCCCTGTCTTACACTCTTGGCTATGTTAAAGTTCCCTGTTATTTCCTCATTTAATATTATGTTTGCTGTTTGAGTGGAGTATATTGCGGTTATCATCTTCACAAACTTTTCCCCAAAATTCATAGCTTTTAATTGCTGGATAAGAAACTGCCAATTTAAATTGTTAAATTGTTGCACGTCTAAGAATATCAAAGCTGCTTGCTTCTCGGGGTGTGCTTTATAGAATTCTAAAACATTCATTACCATTCTCTTTTGGTTTCTAATTGTTGTGACCCAGGCTCAAGTGGGTATTATCAGACGCAATCAGTACGAAAACAGACTTTATTAGAACAGCTGAGAATTAACTCATTCTCAGCGTAGTCCAAACTAATTCAAAACAAATTCTTCATAACACAGTTCTTCAGCCTTATCACCAACCTTGGTCTAATTAGGCAACCTGCCAAAGGCTTTTCTTGGCAAAAGTTCAGAAGCAGAAGACGCCAACAAGAAATAAATGCAGCAAGACAAGAAACAAATCTATCAATGTTGTTTTCCGACAAAGAGCCCAAGAGCCGTCGCTGGTCTTTTAAGCCTTATGGGAGGGGCAAATCATCTCTTGGCCTTATTCCCGAGTCATCCTTTTTGCTTTAGCTGCTCTTGCCTTCTGGCAGCTCTTCCGTGCGTACACTAGGAACAGGCTTCTCCTGTTCCTCTGCCTCTCTGCTGTCAGCCTCTGGGGGCTCCGGAGTCCGCACATCACTCCCAGCTGGCCCTGGCCCCATCTCTGCCTCCGGACCACAACACTAATTTGCCTTTTTGGTAGGAAACCATTTTGATCTGTGTGAATCATTTATTTAATAATTTTTTGACTCTTTCTGCGATTATGGCAGCAAATATTTTATAGTCGGCATTTAGAAGCGAAATAGGCCTATAATTTTTAATCTGTTGGTGGTCTGTGTCCTCCTTTAATATTAATGTAATATATGCCTTGGACCATGATCTCAGTAATTTAGTTTCCGCCAGGACTTCATTATATAATTCAAGCATTATCATCTCCAATGGTTCTTGTATATTTTTGTATAATTCTGCAGGGAGTCCATCAGGTCCCAGTGTTTTATTGTTTTTGTTTGTTTGTTTGTTTCCTGGCTGCCTCTTTTAATTCTATGAAAATTATTTTGTTGTTCAACATTTCCCTTTTGTTTTCCAGTTAATCCTTTCTCCCTTAAGTACTGTTTTATACTCTCTTCCACTATAGCTTCTTGCCTATACAAATCCTAAAAAAAAATTGTGTAATATTCTTTTCTCTTCCATTCAATAGTGTAAATTCCCATTCTCATCTAATAGTTGTTGTATTAGTTTCTTCTCTTTCTCTCTTTTTAGTTTACATGGCAGCCATCTCCCTAGTTTATTTGCATGTTCAAAAACATTTTGTTTCACCATTTTTAGATTTTGTGCCCTTTCTTCCTGTGTAATCAAATTTATTTTGTGTTTAACTAGAGCCCTTTCTTCTTTAATTTTGTCATTCTGTGATTCTTTTTGTAGTATTAATTCCACTTTTCTAAGTTCTTCCTCAAGTATGGTTTGTTGTTTCCTCTTTTCCTTGTTTCTTCGAGCTACATACGCTATCATTAATCCTTGAATGTGGTATCCCACATATTTTGCAGCAATGTTTGTTCTTTTTTATTTTCTTGGAAAAATAATTTCAATTCTTTTTCCACCATTTGGACATAAGCTTTCTCTTTCAAAATCCCTTGGTTCAACGTCTATCTCCTTCTTTTTTTCCACTCCTTTCCATCTCACTTTCAGCGGGTTGTGGTCTGCCCAAGTGTTTGTCATGATTTCTATTTCCTCTATGTCCTTTTCCAATTCCGGGTTCATCCATATCATGTTGATCCTCGACCATGAATTATGAGGGTTTGAGTATAAGGTGCATTGATTCTTTTTCAAATTTAAGTGTCTCCACGTATCTTGCAAGTTTAGTTCTTGTACCATCTCAAGAAATGTATTTGGCAATGTTCTTCTCTTCTTATTTTTTTTAATTAGTTGTGTAGTTTTTCTTAGTATCCACCACTGCATTAAAATCACCCGCTAAACATATGTTTTCATACTTTGTCTCTATTATTTTCCCATGCAATTTACTATAGAATTCCGCCTGGTTATTGTTTGGAGCATAGATTACCGCAAGTAACATTTGTTTCTGGTTTATTATTATTTTGACCATTAGTATTCTTCCATCCTCATCAGAATAGACTTGCTTGGGTTTTAATCACTCTTTAATATATACCCCTATTCCTCTCTTCTTTTGGTGGGTGAGAGATAGATGGAGTTTCCCTATTTTGGGATATTCTAAGATACTACCATATTTCTTCTTAGTATGTACTTCTTGTAAACAAACAATGTCCATATTCTGTTTCTGTAGTTTTGCTAATGTTTGTTTCTTTTTGCTGGTGAGTTCATTCCATTGATGTTAATATATATCATCTTAATCTCCTCCTCCATCTTATTGCTTGTACATGGGTCCCAGTCTTCTGTTTATCCTGGTTTCTCTCTGTGCTCTTGTTCTTATACCTTCTCTTTCAGTACATTCCATTTCCGCTCGTCCTTGTTCATCATGATCTATCTTCTCTTTGCTATCTTGATCTTTGTCCATTGCTAAATAGTGATCATAAAACTCCTGTGCTTTGTCCAAAGTATCGATTTTAAATTTCTTATCCTGCCATGAGATCAACATTCCTTCTCGTATAAGCCATCTAAACAGCACCTTGTATTTAACCAATTGTGGAGACAGAATCTATAATCTCTCCTTTGTTCCCTAACTCTTTTTGGGATTTGTTTTAGAGTTTAAATTTCTTTTCCTTTATAGATCAATGGCTCATCTCTTGTCCTCCTGTATATTTCATCCATTATTGTTTTCTTAGAGAACATCACATGAACTTCCCTTGGTAGTTTATGCTGTCTTGTGTAGTTGGTATGCATCCTGTAGATTTCATCTATATCACCTTGGATCTCCTGCTTGCTTTTCTGCAAAGTGTCTGCTAGTAATCCTGTCATGATCTTTAACAGGTCTTCTTTACTTTCCACTATGTTTTGAAATCTCAAAAAGAAGGCTGCTTTTTCCATTTCTAAATGGATGATCGCCACTTCCACATCTCTGTTTCTCACCATCAATTTCTGTTCAATTGTTTCTAGTTTCTTTTCCATTTGTTCTTTGGTTTCCACCATTTTCTGCTCATTCTTAGCTATTGCCTGTTGTATCGTCCCTATTTTGTCATCCAGTTTACAAATATCTCCTTTCATTTCTCCCCTCTCATTTTTCATTTCTTCATGCTTTCTCGCTATAGCTTCTTGTTTCTCATCATCATTTCCTGGATCATCAGGAGAGTCGTCTGCATATTCTGCCTACTCAGTGTAGAGCCTGTTTTCTCACCACTCAGCATACTCTCTATTGAGCATTGATCCGATGGGGAGGAGGCTGTTGTCGATGATGGATTTGATATTGTTTTTTTTCCCTATCTTCATAGTTGTCGTCATGCTTGTCATTTTCAATGCCCTGAAAATATTCTTCCACAGTACCATCAATTAGCTACCATCTACTCATATAGTTTCCGCTTACTCACTTATCCAATACAGAAGTTTCTCAGGTTGTACACTGACTACCATTCAATATTAAGTATTGTGATATAATATTAATCCAATAGTACTATATTCACTCTCAAATTTATAATCATATATCCTACAATATAATATAGTATGTTAACCTCTAATAAATATTTCCTTTAGATAAATCAATATACAATAGTAGTACTATCAGTAATATCACACAAATATTACACCTAATATATAAGTATATAGATATATATAGATTACAGACTAAGTCAGATTCAGATATATAAAAATAGCTATAAGTAGGTACAGACTGGTAATTGATTTCCAATTAATTGTTCAGCATGTGTGTGTGTGTGTGTGTGTGTGTGTGTCTTTGGTTATTCAGGTTTTCTCCCACGTAAAATTGGAAGTATCTTGGCAACGTTTCGACAAAGTCTCATTCATCATCTTCAGGCTTGTGTTTTCAGCTTTGTGCTTCTAGGAGTAACCAAGATACTTCCAATTTTATCTGGGAGAAAACCCGAATAACCAAAGACCTACATGCAAACAACTGCTAAAACCTCAGAAAACAAATATGAATTTAGTTAGAGTTGGAAGGGACCTTGGAGGTCTTCTAGTCCAACCCCCTGTTTAGGCAAAAAACCCTAAAACCATTTCAGACAAATGGTTATCCAATCTCTTCTTAAAAACTTCCAGTGTTGGAGCATTTATAACATCTAGAGGCAAAGCTCTGAGCTCTGGTGGCACAGAAGACTAAAGCACTGTTATTAACATGCACTTACATCTGCTGCCTGCAATTACTGCAAGTTCAAATCTCACCAGGCTCAAGGTTGACTCAGCCTTCCATCCTTTCTAAGGTAGGTAAAATGAGGACCCAGATTATGGGGGCAATAAGCTGACTTTGTATAAATATACAAAAGTATGAAGGCTATTGCTTAACACATTGTAAGCCACCCTGAGTCTCCGGAGAAGGGCGGCATATAAATCAATTTAAAAAAAAAAGTGGCTCAAAGGAGCCTGGCTGTCACAAGATTTTCAGCACTCAGGCCGTGTGTCTTCTCAAACAACATGAATTAATGCAAGGGGACAACTTGGTCCCTGTGAAAGACTCAGATTCTCATTTGACACCAGCAGAACTGACAGCTGAGACTCGGTGTGGCAGGATGAATGACAGAGCTGGGCAGTGCCGGTATTAACTAATCAGAACAGCTCAGCTGCTGCAGGTGATTTTATGGCTGTTTATTTATCTCTGACCCTCCTTATTCCATCCATCAGAATAGAGCTGGAAGGGACCTTGGAGGTCTTCTAGTAGTAAATACAATATGTTAATCTCCTCTAAATTAATTCTTCTATTGTAGATAATAATAAGATTGCTATATATAAAGGTTTAGGTCTAATTGATCTATACGCCTATAAATATAAGTATAGATTATATAATTACATATTTATATGTAACTTATAGTATGTATTGTAAGTATTTCTGCACTTTGTACTATACAAAGTCCTCTGATCAACTGGGTATTTAAGGTATGTAGATCTGCAGATATTTACAAATATTTTCCTGTCCAGTCTCTATATATTACATCAGCCATTGTTCGTCTTCTTGCCACTAGATGGCTCTTTCCGTCTATTTAACACAGTCTCTCTTCCCACACAAGTGAAAGTTCTTTTTGCAAAACTTGCAAAGTCCAGAAAATTCCACACAGTTCAAAATGCTCTATTTCAGCACAGTCCCAATCCAGATAATTAATGTGTCTTACAGTTTAATTTGCCCCCTTCCAGGGCTTCCCCACATTCTATGTCTCACAGTTTAATATTCTCAATCTTCTACAAGCCTCTGCTCCTACTGCCAAATCACCGCTGTATCCAGGGACACTTCTCCCCTCACCTTGGAGACTCACTCTCACCATAGTGTTAATTCCAGGTCCCACTCTCCTTGGGTACAATCTCCTTGAAAGCTGGGTCCACTAAGCTGCCACCGATGCCTTCATTCTGCTTTCCATTTTTTTCTTCCTGATCCATAGTTGGGAGTGACAGCTCTGGGTCTACCATAATGGCTGACCTCCTTCTCATCAAATTTGGGGAGCTTCCCTTTCTCATAATGGGAGGTCGCTTTCCTCCTCATTACCTCCCGGGCTTCCCCTCTATTTTGTAGATTCCTCCAGGATTTACATGCTGGTTGCAGATCAATACTAATTTTATTATGAAGTTCCCACCACTCTATTTTGACTTTTTTTCTATATGTACTAAATGGAATTAGGATCATATACTCTTAAAGTCCTGCAGCTGCTACTAATATTGTATTATTTGTACCTTGTGCATGAGCTAAGAAACTATACATACTAAATTTGAAGCACATGATCAAATTCAGGTTGTCTAGATTTGTAGATATGAGTGGCAGTGTGATAGTCAGAAACCAATCATAGTCTCAAACAGAGTGAAAGAAATTTTTCAAATTCCTACTTCAGACCCTCTACTTCTGTTGAATGGGCTGAATAACTATTATATCTGAACAACTATTGTGATCTGCAAAACACTATTGTGATCTGCAAAACTTGTTCCATGTGTACACTTATGCCCATAGAAGACCAGACTATATATGTATCAAATGTAAACTAATCAAGTTATTAGAAGAAAAAGTAAAGGGTCTAGAGCAGGGGTGTCAAACTCAATTTCATTGAGGGTCAGATCAGCATTGTGGTTGTCTTCTGGGGGCCAGGGGGGAGGAGGGACATGGCTGGAGTGGTCACGGCAGACTGGGAGTGGAGGGGGGTGGCCAGCTCAAGTTGCTCATGTGGGTGTGCTGTCAGGGTTGAGGAGGGTATCCAGGGGTCTCCGGTGGGTGGGACGGTGGGTGGGAGGTTCATCCAGTGGGATGAGGTGAGGCAAGGCAGGGGGCAGGGTGGCTGCAGCCAGAAACCTCATCTTGTCTCAGCCTGCAGTGGCGACAGTAGCCTCTTCTTACAAACAGAGAAGAAGTGATAGAGGGAGCTGAAATGCAGGAACCTTGGGTGAGAGGGACCATGTCATACTAGAATTCAACATAATGCAAATATAAGTAATAGAACATAATGATACCAGATTTTGAAAGAGCTGATTTTAACAAACTCAAAGATAACTTAGGAAAGATTCCTTGGATGAAAATCCTAAAGGGGAAAACAACTCAAGAATCTTGGGAAATGGAAAAATATGGTCATAAAAGCCCAGACCAGCACAATACCACTGAAAAAGAAAAACAAGAAATCCAAGAAGAAACCAGCATTGCTGCACAACGATCTCTTTGACAAATTGAAAGACAAAAAGGAGAAGTACAAAAAATGGAAAGAGGGACACATAACTAAGGCAGAATATCAGCAGATAGCCAGAACATGCAAAGACGAAGTCAGGAAAGCAAAGGCTCAGAATGAACAAAGACTTGCAAGAAAAGTCAAAGATAATAAAAAAAGGTTTCTTCCAACAAGAAAAAAATCAAGGAAAAGTTGGTCCACTAAAGAGAGAAGGTGGCAGGGAAGTAACAGGCAGCAGAAAGAAATAGAATACTGCATCCAGTTTTGGTCAACACACTGTAAAAACGATGTTGAAAAATCTAGAAAAAATGCAGAGATGAGTAACCAAGATAACCTGGAGGCTAAAACATACAATGAATAGTTTCAGGAACTGGGCATGGCTTGTCTAGTGAAGAGAAGGACCAGAGGAGGCATGATAGCAGTGTTCTAATATTTGAGTGGCTGTCACAGAGAGGAGGGGATCAACCTATTTTCCAAAGCACCTGAAGGCCAGACAAGGAATAATGGATGGAAACTGAACAAGGAGAGATTCAACCTGGAAATAAGGAATAATTTTCTGATAGTGAGAACCAGTGGAACAGCTTGGCTTCAGAAGTTGTGGGAGCTTCATTACTGGAAGCTTTCAATAAGAGACTGGTCTGCCACTTGTCCAAAATGGTGTGCAGGGGGTTAGACTAGAAGACCTACAAGGTCCCTTCCAATGCTGTTAAACTAGTAATCTTTAACCACTTTTGAGCAATTTGAGGGATAATGCATAGGTGGGCTAAAATTTTGAGATTACTTAGCTGGATTTGCTGAAAATTAGTACTGTTCGATAAAAGGTATTTTAACCACAGGGTATAAATCCATGAAAAGTTTTATAGGTTAAACCTTGTACAATAAATTCTGTAATCACTGTATGCCCAGAGACAAAACTAAATGTAAATTCTGGAGCACAGTTTTAGCATTTTTTATTTAAATAATTCTTAAGAATATAAATAATTATTCTATATATATATGAAATGACACTCTAAAACATAAATATTCATAGTAATATTAAAAAATACGAACAGCTCTTGTACTTTAAAGGTAAAGGTAAAGGTTCCTCTTGCACATATGTGCTAGTCTTTCCCGACTCTAGGTGATGGTGCTCATCTCCATTTCAAAGCTGAAGAGCCAGCGCTGTCCGAAGACATCTCCGTGGTCATGTGGCCGGCATGACTAAATGCCAAAGGCACACAGAACGCTGTTACTTTCCCACCAAAGGTGGTCCCTATTTTTCTACTTGCATTTTTTACTTTTTTCGAACTGCTAGGTTGGCAGAAGCTGGGACAAGTAACGGGAGCTCACCCTGTTACACGGCACTAGGGATTCAAACCGCTGAACTGCCAACCTTTCAATCAACAAGCTCAGCGTCTTAGCTACTGAGCCACTGCGTCCCTTTTTTGTACTTTAGAAAGTAACAAAATGGGAACAGTAAGAAGCAAAATTTATGATATTTTGTTTCTGAGGTTGGGAAATTGGAGTGATGCAATAGCTGTTGCACTAAAATTTCACAAGAAAAAATCAATGAATTTATTTTTATCTTCATTAGTGATCATATGCTCTTAATTATAGTACAGCTCTTTGCTAGAATGTTTCACATTCAAACAAAGCATATGTCAAAGCATATTTGCTTACCTCCATCTAGTTCTTCTGCACCAAAATGGTCCCTGTAGAATAGCATAATTTCTATCTTGTAGCACTTGTAAATAGTCACTAAACAAACAAGTAGCAGCAAAATAGCACCAAGTCCTCCAGCAAGTTCAACTGTATACATCAGCTCTGAAAAAAAGAATAAAGATTAATAACCACCATATTCTGATCTAAAAGCAGTAATTTATTATCATATCTTGGGGCAAGAAGGAATTTTCTGTTTTTCTGAATGCAAAAACAGTGTTTTTTTTTAATTTCTTGGTATAACACACACACACATACAGAGAGAGAAAGAGTAGGCATTAATATTTTTGTGGTGTGTAACTGGTGTATGACATACAATGTTCACATAGGATGAAGCTAAGTATCAGCCTTTTTCTCAACACAAAATTATCATTCCTTTTTTATCAGCTACATTTGTTTTAATATATCCCCCTACCTTGATGCTATACAATTCACAATATCTCCTCTACTATATAAATGTTTATATATAAACATTTTTAAGAAAAATGTTGAAAATCATCTCAATTTGTCATTTTTGACATTTTGACATTAAGAGGTGAAACATTATCATTTCTTGTGTAGCATTGTACCATGGGATATTGTATGATTGATTGAAACAACTGACAGCTTAGTTTCCAAAGAAGAAGAGGTTTGGGCAAATGTGATCATATCTGTCTGTCAACAATAATCATTTGGTAATATCATTTATGAGATTATGTCTGTCATGCCCCGGCATATAACTTTTATATACTGTTGTTGCTCTCTAGCCTTATCTAGTGACCGGAGGGACAAATATGCCACAACATACGATCTTTGTATACTGTTGTTGCGCTTTAGTCCCATTTAGTGGCCGGAGAGACAAATACCAAGCATATTGTTAGAAGCTGACCCCACCCCATTACCCATCAGCCCACACTCTCAAACCAAGTGCACGCTGGGAAGCCAGACTCCATTTTCCTTTAGCATTTGGAAAAGCAGAAGCACAAAGAAGAATCCATTTTAATCTGTGGCACATGGTCATCCAAGGATAATTCCATAGCACACACAGAACATGTGATGGTGATATTTAAATTGCTTGTATTTATTAATAGTTATGTTCAGCAGTAACTCAATACTATCTTGTATTTGGTTCTCATTGTATGTATGCCTATTTTCTCCAGTTTCACCATATCCTGTTCTTTCAATAAAACATTCAGATCTACGCACACAGTCTGTTTTATTGGAGGATAGGTGGATTTAGCTGCATGTTGAGCTGCACACAGACTAACGTGTAGTGGAGACAGAACAATGTCAGTAAATGATAATGTCATCATTAGTCATTGTCCTCACATTTTTCAAGCAGGGATAGACATGCACATTTCCATTTGAAGTCAACTATAATCTAGTTATTTGCCTGGAAGATCTATGATAGATGAAAACCACTAATAAAGCTGCAGTGCCAGACCATTTCCCTGGAAATAACCCCAATAAAGATTGGATTTCTTGGAAATTATTTCAGTATCATAAGGATGTTATACTGAATTTTCACTGAGGATGAAGAATTGTATATTGTTCTAAAAAGTGTTAAAAATAGCTTGGTTAGTAAGTTGTGTAGCATTTACCTTTTAAAATGGTTATGGCTAGAGTAAGAAAAAAACCTAATACAGACACAAACTATGTTTTGTTGGTGGTGGATCAGATGTCTCTGCAAGCAGCTTCACAACTGAGGACAGCACTATGGTGGAATCACCATCTTGGAGTCAGTTTTCTAGCAGAAGAAAATCTCTCTTGGGAAAGGACTGGGAATGATCCACTTCTGCTTCTTGTGAGGAGACCACAGGAATTGAGTTTCTCCTGGTGGATTGTGAGTGGAGCAGCTTGGAGCCAAAACATTTACACACATTCTTAGCCACTGTGCAATCTGTACAGACATTGCATAGTAAAAACCTCATTTTCTTGAACACCTTTGGATCTTACTGATTTACACCCTAAGACCAATATCATAAACAGCATGGAAGATCAAAGTCTCCAATCAGTTGCCTTCTTTCTGAAACTAAGATTAGGGGGGAAATGCCTTCTTAAAGGATTTTAATTTAAAAGGAAATACCTTAACAAGATTGTGATTTAAGAAAATTTTAAATGGATGTAGGTGAACATATTTCTAGAAAACAGAAAATTTGTTTCTAACATATCTAACAAAGTAGCAAACTTAATTAGACTAACAGACAGGTGCTTTGTGGGCATGTTTATTATTATTAAGGGCAGTAGATAATTGGTGAACTTTACAAAACAAATGTGTGAGTGTGCTTGTGTATGTGTGTATGCGTGTGTATAATACATATACATACATACATGTACCATATTTTCCGGTGTATAAGATGACTGGGCGTATAAGATGCCCCCCGAATTTTCCTGTTAAAATATAGGGTTTGGGCTATACTCGCTGTATAAGACTACCCCTCTTCCAACGCACACCAAATAAAAATTAAAAAAACATCAACTAGCTCACCCACAATGTAAAAGCAGCTGTGCTAGACCCAAAATGGCCCCTGAAACAAGCAGGAACCTCACACAGCCACAAAAAGCCCAAAAAAACAACTTTCACACTTTACACACACACAACACAACACAACACAACATAACTGGCTCACCCACAATGTAAAAGCAGCTGTGCTAGACCCAAAATGGTCACTGCAACAAGCAGGAACCTCACACAGCCACAAAAAGCCCCAAAACCCAACTTTCACACTTCACACACACAAAATTCCACATACAGCTTTGTGAGATTTTGTGTGTTTGTGTAGTTAGAGTGAAACACTACAGAAACACACTAAATCTCAGAAAGCTGCACAAATATTATTTTATTTTATTTTTATTTTTATATGAAAGCTAAATTTAAAACTTCCTAAACTTTAAATGGCTAGGTCTAAAAAAGAACAACTAAAAAAAACCCCAATTAACTATTTTTTTTAAAGATCCCAAAGGGGGAAAAAACTTACCCAATAGAACAGGGGTCTCCAACCTTGGCAACTTTAAGACTGTAGACTTCAACTCCCAGAATTCCTTAGCCAGCTTTGTTTTGCTGGCTGAGGAATTCTGGGAGTTGAAGTCCACAACTCCCTGCCTGCTTGATTGCAGGCAGGGAGTTGCTTGCTGATGGAATGGATTCAGACAAGCGAAGCAAGGCAAGCAGCTGAGGCAGTGGTTCTCAACCTTCCTAATGCCGTGACCCTTTAATACAGTTCCTCATGTTGGTGACCCCCAACGATAAAGTTATTCCTAAAACCATCAAAAATATGTGTTTTCTGATGGTCTTAGGCCAGGGGTCCCCAACCTTTTGGACCTCAGGGACCATCAACTTCATAATTTTAAATTTCACGGACCACTAATACGAATCCAGTGTGCTGCTTGCTGAAGCACTTGGACTCCCAGTACGGGATGGGGTCCTTCAGGCCCTCTCCCTCCTCTCTGTCTCTCTCTCTCTGTCTCCCACTCTTTCTCTCTTATTCTCTCTTTCTCTCTCTCTCATTTTTGCTTTCTCTCTCTCTCTCCCTCTCTTTCTTTCTCTCCCACTCTTTCTCATTCTCTCTTTCTCTCTCCCCCCTCTCTCCCCTCTCTCTCATTCTCTTTCTCCCCCCTCTTTCTCTCTCTCTTTCTCTCTTTCTCTCTTCCCCTCTGTCTCTCTCCCCCCACTCTCTCTCATTCTCTCTTTCTTTCTGTTCCCCTTTCTCTCTCTCCCCCACTCTTTCTCTCTTTCTCTTTCTCTCTCCCCCTCTTTCTCTCTCTCTCCCCACTCTAACTCTCTTTCATTCTCTCATTCTGATTCTCTTTCATTTTGTCTCTCTCTCTCTCATTCTCTCTCTGATTCTTTGATTCTCTTTCATTCTCTGTCTCTTTCTGTCTCTCATTCTCTCTCACTCACTCTCTCTCTCTCTTTCATTCTTTGTCTCTTTGACAATTCTTTGACATCAACCTGAATCTGGTTTAAAACAACATACCAGCTCCCCAGATACTGAGCCCCAAATGCCGACCCAAAACCGGGTGGCTTCAGGGAAGATGGAGGAGGAGAAGAAAGCCATGGAGGGAATTATGAGGAATGGGTTAATGACCCTCATCGAGATCAGCTACTACCCCTCCCAAGCTGTGGGGGAAGCAATAGAAGCAGCAAAAAGGGAACACAAACTGGGTGCTCAGCCCAAAGAGCTGGCGCCTGAGTAAGCTGCGCAGCCGGACCCAACCCTGTGGGATGAAGTTGCTGGAGTCATGCCATCCCAAGAGGCAATTACTGGAGTCACACCATCGGAACTGCAACTGAGTGGATGCCGAGAGGGAACAGATCCCAACCACCGGGTGGAGGATGCCTAAACTGCAGTGCAGCAAACACTCCAGAGAATGGGGATTCCTGCCACCATCACACAGCCAGTCATTAGCTGGTCTCCCAGAGTGGTTCGACCAACTCAGCATGACTAGTCTAGCTCAAGCTATTGGGATTGGACAGCCTGGCTCAACCTACAGTGGGGAGTGGGGAGCCGATCGTAAGTGAAGACAGCCACCCCTTTACTGTCAAAACCTGTATAGTAGTACCGGAGACAGGAACCCAGAGGGAAGCTGAAGCAGTCATAGACACCGGCTACACCAGATGCCTAATCAGCCTCCCCATAGTTGAGCAGCTAGGTATACGTACGAGGCCCCTAGCACAACCCATCCGCTTTGAGCAGGTCAATGGGACACTAATTGGCAGAGCCCCCGCCACACTGGTCATGGAACTGGTCAGACTAGAAATGGGTCATCACCGAGAATTCATTCTATTCGTCATAGCCCCAAAAATGACTGAGTCCATCATTCTGGGGCTTGCCTAGAGAGACAAATGGGGATCAACCATCACCTGGGAGGATAGCTATAGAAAATTAAATATAGGTCTCGGACCACTTCCTCCTGTAAAGCCTTACCCAGGCCATGTCTCAGTAAGCCACACCAGTACTAGCAAGGCACAGACTGCAGCCCCTGCAACCAAGGGACTGCCTGGCTGTCCGCTAGTGCCAAGACTATTGGCTGTCTTTAATGAAGAAGATTGCAACTTCCTCTCCCCACCACCACTGCCCAACCAATTGTGCAATTGAATTTGTGCTGGGAGCCAAGCTACCCAAACCAAAAATGTACTCTATGACTCCCAAGGAAATGGAGGAACTAAGAAAATACATCTCTAGATATATTTTGACATCAATGTCAACCTAGCGCGGGGCTTCATCCAAGCCACCAAGTCCAGGGTAGCCGCTCCAGTACTGTTTAAGGAAAAAAAGGATGGGGGGGGGGGTGAGGCTCTGCATGGATTTTTTCAGAATTAATGCCATGTGTGTGGAAAACACCTACTCTCTCCCATTCATGAAGGACATGATAAGCCACTTGAGCAAGGAGAAGGTGTTTACCAAATTGGACTTGAGGGAAGCCTATTACCACATCAGAATCAAGGAAGGAGATGAATGGCAAATGGCCTTTAACTGTCTGCTTGGCAGCTTCCAGTTCAATGTCATGCCGTTTGGCCTACAAGGGGCCCCAGCAGTCTTCACGCAATTAATCAATGAAGTGCTACATGAGCACGTATACAAAGGGGTCCTAGTTTACCTAGATAACATACTCATATTTAGTGAGACCCTTGAGGAACACATAAAGCTGGTGTGGCAAGTACTGAAAAAACTCCTAGCCGCTAAGCTCTACGCAAAGCTGTCAAAATGTGAATTCTACCAGACCTCCATTGACTACTTAGGCTACTGCATATCCAGTGAGGAGGTGGAGATGGACCCAGGAAAAGTAAAAGTGGTGCTAGACTGGCAACCCCCACACACCCGCAAACAACTGCAAAGCTTCCTGGGGTTTGCAAAAAATTTATAGACAGTTTATACCAGCCTTCACAGAAGTCGCCTTGCCCCTAACAGAACTGTTAAAAATGGGGCCAACCCCTGCAAAGCCACGACTGAGCCAACTGCTTGCCAACCGATTCTCTAGCATCTGGACCCAGAACGGCAATTCATAATCCAAGAAGATGCCAGCAATGTGGCTGCAGCAGCAGTGCTCATGCAAAAAAAGACTCACAGAGAGAGCTCTTACCCTGTGCCTATGTGTCCAAGAAACTAACTGACACCAAGAGGAGGTGGGCCATCTGGGAGAAAGAAGCCTACACATTCCGCTGGGCTCTCCTCTCCTGGAGACACTTTCTAGAAGGAGGCAAAGTGCCCTTTGAGGTCTGGACTGATCACAAAAATCTTGAAGCCCTAAAGATCCCTAGGAAATTGTCACATAAACAAATCCACTGGGGGCAATACTTCAGGTGGTTCAAATTCAAACTGAAGTTCATCCCAGCAGCAAAAAATCTATTAGCCGATGCCCTATGAAGAAAACCCCAATTCAGTAGCTGCAGGGAGGAAGTCATCCATGCCATCATTCCCACCTCATAATCAGTTGCACAAGTCACTACCCAGGGCCAAGCCAAAAGACAGCCCAACTCCAGTTGGGACAAATTGACAGTGGCATTAAAGACAGCACTCCCAGCAGACCAGTGGTTCATAGACAATAAGGACATTTTAACTGAAAGGGACTGACTGGTTTGGAAGGGTCCAAAGCTATATGTCTCCACAGTTTGAGGCTGGAGGTGTTGCAATGCAGCCACGACTCCAGATTGGGTGGCCATTTTGGGTTCTTAAAAACCCTACATTTGGCTAGGAGGCAATTTTGGTGGCCAAAAATGAAAGCTGATGTGGAAGAATATGTAAAAAGCTGTGCCACATATGCAGCCATGAAAATAAGGTCAGGGAGACCCCATGGACTCCTCCAGTAAGTGGCAAGCCCCAGCAGACCTTGGGAAGAAATTGCGATGGATTTTATTGTTGTGCTTCCAGAGAGTGGGGAAAATACAGTTATTTGGACAGTAATTGATTTGTTTTCAAAACAAGCCCACTTTACAGCTTGTTCGGGATTACCATCTGTTAAAAAACTGGCAAGGATGTTCATCAAACAAATCTACTGACTACACGGAATACCGTGCCAAGTCATCTCAGACTCAGAGTCCAATTTACAGCAAAGTTTGGGAGAGAGTTCCTGAAATCAGTCGGATCTACGCAAGGATCTGACGGCTTTCCATCCATGTATGAACAGAGTGGCAGAACAAACAAACACAATGGTGGAATAATATAATCAGATGCTATGCGGATTATCAGCAGGAGAACTGGGCAGGCCTATTGCCTTTTGTGGAGGTGGCATACAACAATGCTGTGTACAGCAGCACCAGACTAACCCCCTTCCAGGTCACCAGAATGAACTTTGTGCTATGCCTGAACTGCCCAGGGAACATCCCTCCTCTATATCCCTGAATGAGTGAATGGAATCATTGAGAAAAGGCTGAGAGAACACCAAGAAGGCAATAGCAGAAGATGCTGAGCATGCAAAAAACAACCCCCTTTCCGTGTGGGAGATCGGGTCTATCTGTCAACCAAATACATAAAACATAGGCTGCCTAGCAAGAAGTTGGGACCTAAATTCTTAGGTCTTTTCCCAATAGTGAAAGTAATTAACCCAGTGACAGTTCAGCTGAACCTCCCACGCATTTTAGGGAAAATACATTCAGTTTTCCACTATAGCTTGCTTAAACCAGCCATTAACTCTAGCTTAAGACCGCAAGCTCAAGTACCCCCTAAACCTATCGTGCTGAAAGGAGAGACCAATTATGAAGTCAAGAAGATCTTAGACTCCAGATTGTATAGAGGTAGATTACAATATTTAGTACATTGGAAAGGATACCCTTTGTCTGAAGCCACATGGGTTAAAAGTTGGAATGTCAGAGTAGACAGACTAGTAAAGCAATGCCATGCTAAATTTTCTGATAAGCCAAAGGGTCCCCCTGGGGGAGGGAGAGGGGGCTAGTATGCTGAATGATTAACCACTATGCTACTGTCATTTAAGGACACGCTTTTCTGACCGGGGTGGTGGTGGTGGTGGCCTGTCATGCCTGGAAGCCATCTTTTGTATTAGGCCTTCAGATCTGCCATGTTTATTACTGTGGGAAACTGGGAGGGGGATTGTGTGGAGTATGGGTGATATATAGTCATAACATTCCTTTCTCAAGAAGTCAAGGACAACTGACCCTGCACTTGAGAGCCTGGAGCTAGGAGGCATTCCAGTTGGGACGATATCTGATTGGACTATGTGATGGACTTGTGGGTGTTGGGCAGGGACTTGAACTTTTCTTTGGGTGGGGAAAACCTGGAAACTTTCAGATTCGGGTTTTCCCAGACGTGCCAATAGGACATCTCTAATAAAATGTAGCTTTGGAGGCCCTGGAGTTTTCTTTCATTGAGGGGTGTTATTTGGATCCCTGACATAGGGGTTGTAAAGGATTTGATAACACCACTCACCAAAGGGTCTTCATAGTTGCTCTCTTCCTCCACCGGAGGGGTTGGAGTTCCTCTCACTGTAATTGATTCCGGCGGGAATTCAATGACTGCATGGGTGTTCAGGGCGATATTTAATTTAATTTAATTTAATTAATTAAATTTATATGCCGCCCCTCTCCGAAGACTCAGGGCGGCTGATATCTTTGGAACACCGGTGGCCTTGAGGGTTTCCCTCCAACCTGCTTCTCTCTCTTTCGGGTGGACATTCTCATACAGCACTCATTTGTGCAGTGACCTTCCTTCCTGCAATGGAAGCAGGTGGCTGAGTGTGACAGGGCAGAGTGAGGTTTGGTTTCCTCCAGGGGTGAAATGCTCCTGGTTTGGACCGGCTTGGGCGAGTAGGTAGCGATGGCGGCAGGCAGTTTGGAGAACCGGTAGCAAAAATCCCTGCCCCCGCCCCCCATGCCCAGCTGAGCCGCGCGATCATCAGAGCCTTTTTTTCCTTTTAAATGGCTCTGACGATCCCAGCTGAGTTGCCTGCTAATCAGGCAACTCAGTTTGGATTGTCAGACCCATTTAAAAGAAAAAAAGTTTCTTTTTTTCTCCCCCACCCAGCCTCCAGCTTGCTTACCTTAGCTGCTGCGCTTGCTGTAATACCTGCAATCCATTGCATCAGGAAGCAACTGAATCTCCCTGCCTGCAATCAAGCTCATTGGTGAGCAGCTCTCTCTGCACTTGTGGACTTCAACTCCCAGCAAAGCTGGCTGAGAAATTCTGGGAGTTGAAGTCCACAAGTCTTAAAGTTGCCAAGGTTGGAGACCCCTGTTCTATTGGGTAAGTTTTTTCCCCCTTTGGGAACTTTAAAAAAAATAGTTCATTGGGGTTTTTTTTAGTTGTTCTTTTTTTAGACCTGGCCATTTAAAGTTTAGAAAGTTTTAAATTTAGCTGCTTTTATATAAAAATAAAAATAAAATAAAATAAAATAAAATAATATTTTTGCAGCTTTCTGAGATTTAGTGTGTTTCTGTAGTGTTTCACTCTAACTATACAAACACACAAAATCTCACAAAGCTGTATGTGGAATTTTGTGTGTGTGAAGTGTGAATTGGTTTTTTGGGCTTTTTGTGGCTGTGTGAGGTTCCTGCTTGTTGCAGTGGCCATTTTGGGTCTAGCACAGCTGCTTTTACATTGTGGGTGAGCAGTTGTGTTGTGTTGTGTTGTGTGTGTGTAAAGTGTGAAAGTTGTTTTTTTGGGCTATTTGTGGCTGTGTGAGGTTCCTGCTTGTTTCAGGGGCCATTTTGGGTCTAGCACAGCTGCTTTTACATTGTAGGTGAGCCAGTTGTGTTGTGTTGTGTTTTGTAGGTTAAAAAAGGGCAAAGAAGTGACATTGACTTGGCCATGCCCACCCAGTCACCTTGCCACCAAGCCCCGCCCACTAATTAAGCCATGCCCACAGAACCGGTAGCAAAAAATTTTAGATTTCACCCCTGGTTTCCTCCCTTTTCCCTTCCAGCAAGGATCTCTTCCAGGAGTGGTTTCCACGGTACTGATTTCGACCTTGGTTGATTTCTGCTTCCTCAGCCAAGACACACCAGTTGTGTAGGTGGACTGTGGCTCCACGGCCAATGCAGGTGTTGTACAGGTCATTGTTTAAGCCATCTTTGGACCAACTCATGAATATTTCCTCTGGCCAATCTATGTGGCAAGTCAGATCAGGAAATTCTTCAATGTACTTGGTGACTGGACAGCGTCCCTGCCTGATGTGCCTTAAGCAGTCTCTAACCTTGTGATTGGTTAGGGGGTCCTCAAATCTTTGTCTCAGGACTGTCATGAAATGGTTGAAGTTGCAGAGCTCTGGTGCATCTGCATTATGGAGGCTCACCATACAATGTGCAGCTTATCCTTCTAGAGCCAGGGTGAGAACCCTCACTTTGGCACCTTCTGTAGAGAGATCCCTCCCATACTCCTGCATGTAGGTCAGTACATGTGCGAGGAAAAATCCCAGTTGCTGGGGATTCCCGTCGAGTTTGATGCCAAGAGGGGGTGCCTTCCATTCGAAGGGTGGAAGCCTCCTCTCATCGAGTCACAAGCCTTGCTTTTCATTGAGATGTCTCCTGGGTGGATTGTCCATGGTGGAAATGGTTCATCAGTAGCCCTCGCAGTTTCAGCCAATGGCTCTGGGGTTGGGGATCCCTTTTGTTCATCGGTAGTCTCCTTTTGTACTCCTAACTGGCCTGCAGTGCAAGCCATGGATGGCCTCCCTCATAAGACTCATGGCTTCCTTCAGGAGTTGGTTGGGCCAGTCTGGGGCTCCTTCCAGTTCATCATTGTTGTAAAGGTCTCCCATCTCTTGCTTCCAACCAGGTTGTTGGCTCCCACAGGTAAGGGTGACATCTTTGGTTCTGCCACCCCAGCCTTCCATCTTCCCAACACCAATGGACCACCTCAGCTTGGCAGCGGTGCTTGAGGGAATGTTCTCCTTGACCCAGGCATTGAAGGCCTCAGTTGAGATTTTGGGGGATGGGGTTCTCCCCCAGTCTTCAGCCTTTTCATGGTCATTGCCCTGGGCAGACATGGTGTGCACGGTCCCCACGGTAGGGCTGTTACCTGTCTGGGTTGACCAGTTTGCAGTTCTTGCCTAAGCAGGACTCTTGAAACTGCAGTTGTTCCAAAAGGAGCTTTTATTGAAAGGTTTGTGATAACAAGAGATCTAGGTAAGAACTGAAGCTTCTCAGTTAAAACCAGTGGTGAAATGTAAAATTTGTGACTACTGGTTCTGTGGGTGTGGCTTGGTGGTGGTGGGTAATATGACTGAGTGGGTGTGGCCACTTTTTTCTTTTTTTTACTTTTAAAACCATTTTTTCTACAACCTCTTCTGCTGAAGAGGTTGTGAAAAAAATGCTTTTAAAGCCTCTGACGATCCCAGCTGACTTGCCTGATCAGCGGAAGCTTTTTTTAAAAAAACAAACAAAACAAAACATTTTTTATATAATCTCTTCAGCCAAAGAAGTTGTAGAAAAAATGCTTTTAAAAACCTCTGATGATCGCAGCTGAGCCGCGCAATCATCAGAGGCATTTTTTTTTACTTTTAAAAGCATTTTTTCGGCCAAAGAGGTTGTAAAAAAAATGCTTTTAAAAATTAAAAAAAAGCCTCTGATGATTGCATGGCTCAGCTGGGCAATGGGGCAGGGGCAGGGGCAGGGATTTTTGCTACCGGTTCTCCAAACTACCCGCCTCCATCACTACCGGATCAGGCGATCTGGTCCGAACCAGGAGGATTTCACCTCTGGTTAAAATCAACTATTTAATGCAATGCTAATCAAACCCCTCCCACACTACACCATTGCAGGGAAACAGAAACAGAAACTTCATATAGAGATTAACACAGTAATGCAAGAAAAAGAAACCAAAACTTCATATAGAAATTAGCACAGTAATGCAGGAAACAGAAACTTCCTATACAGATCACTCCATTCCTCTCCCGTTCCTCCCACCAAAATGCCAGCATCCCTGTAGAAATATCTGGGACCTGACAAAATCATTCCTTCATTTTCTTTGCAAGATGCAGGGTTAAATCATTCCTCAGCAGAAAGAAAGTGATTTATTCATTCAAAAAAAAAAAAAAAAAAAAAAAAAAGGTGCCATTTATTTCCTGATAAGATACTGGTTATTTAAATATCACTTATTTTAACAACAGAATTATTCTTCATTGGAAAGGAAACCACCTCAGTTGCTGGAGTCATAATTAGAAAATGAAATGTCTGATATATCAAATTAAGGCTAGTTGATTTAACATCCTATTTTCTTTGCTGGCAACTAAGGAGTATTCTAGGCGTTCATAAGCAGATGGATTTCCATCATCCTTTCAACAGATTGAAGAAATATAGTATGTGGTGCTGGAAGGATCATCCCTGGATCTTCTTCCCTATTTTTGATAATGTTAAATATGTAGAATGTTATTGTAGGGACCAGCTTCTCCCCCACTTTCAAGAAAGTACAAACTCTTGAGAACTTTGTATTTTATATTTTACAGTCCACTCGTTCCCCCCTTTTTCTGTGGTGTGAGATTTCTTCAGGGATTCCTGGCACCAGGCAATGGTTATAAATCAGGGTAAAGTTTATACAAAGAGGATCAGGCAAGAAATTGGATACCTAGAATACATAGGAAAAGAACTAAATGTGACACTCCAAATCCCCCCCCCCTTCCACGAAGATGGATCCGACATATAAAACTTGCAGGAGTTGCAGAATTGATTGAGATAGTTAAGAAAATAGAAACAAAATTCAAAATCAATTATTTGAATCATTGGATTAATGGATTGGAAGTCATAGAATGAATTTAATGGATACCAATACCAATTCATGTGGAAACAAAAGTGAATGTGAAATGCAGAGGGATATGTAGGATAGGGATTCCTGGATAGTACTTCCAAAAATGATCTGGGATTAGTAATTGATTATAAAAGGAATACAGGGCAGCAATCTAAAGAACGGAAATGTAATTTTAAATTCAATCAGATGACTATAATTTTCAAATCTCTCTGTCTCTCTCATTCATATATACACACACATAAAATAAATAAAATAAAATAAATGTTTTGCTCTTTTCTGCTTCAGTTAGGATCCAGTATTCCCTATCACACAGATACACAGAAATTATAACAATTTCTGCTAATGTTTATTTATTTACTTATTTAAAATATTTATATAGTTGCCCATCTTGTACCAAAATAACATCGATTTATGATAGAAAATATTAAAAGTAGAATATTGAGTTCAAAACACCTGGAGCCATAGCTAAATTTCAAAGCAGCTCATAACAAGCAGGCTATGCAAAGAAGCTTCTAGTGAAGAATGGCAAATTGGACAACTAGTTGCTGGATTGAGACAGTAGAAACTCTCTAGGGAGCAAAAAAATCTGGACAGGTTTTTGTGTGGGTGTGACTAGACAAAGGACCTGTGGTTTTTTTGTGGAAGTCATGGGATTCCACCAAGCTCAGAGCAAATAATGTAGTCTTTTATGAATTTAGGTTTTGAGCAAAGCACAATCTTTTAAAGCATTTTGGAGTAATTTTACTGCTTGTAAAGATTGAAAATTTTCAGAACTGCAAGTCTGGTTGTATTTGCTGGGTAGGTTCCCTTTCAATCATTCAACAAGGAAAATTATGAGTTTAACATTTTATATATTAAAATATTTTTAAAATTATTATAATAATAATAATAATAATAATAATAATAATAATAATAATAATAATAATAATAATAATAATAATAAATTATTATTATTATTATTATTATTATTATTATTATTATTATTATTATTATTATTATTATTTTATTTCTATACCACCCTTCTCCCGAAGGACTCAGGGCGGTGTACAGCCAATTTAAAAACACAGGACACAACAATGATTAAAAATTAAAATAATTAAATAAATTTGGCTGATTTAAAACCCCAGAAATTTAAAATACCCCAATTTAAAATTATTATGTTGATAGCCCTGCCTGGCAGAACAACAGGGTCTTCAGTGCGCAGCGAAACACCCGGAGGTCGGAGATCTTACGTATTTCCGGGGGCAGTTCATTCCACAGGGCTGGGGCTCCCACAGAGAAGGCCCTCCCCCTGGGTGTCGCCAGCCGACATAACTTGGCTGATGGCACCCTGAGGAGACCCTCTCTTTGGGAATGGACTGGTCGGTGGGAGGCTATTGGTGGCAGAAGATGGTCTCGAAGGTACCCAGGTCCTATGCCATGGAGCGCTTTAAAGGTGGTAACCAACACCTTGAATCGCACCCGGAAGACCACTGGGAGCCAGTGCAGCTGGCTTTTATTTTTAATATATTAAAAATATTTTTGTGGAGAAAACGCAGCAACAGGATGATTACAGTATTTAAAAGTATTTTTAAAATTACGGTATTTTAGAAGGTTTTAACTGGTTTAGAGGCTCTGATGTATTTGAATTAAAGAAAGACTTTCAAATTAATTAAAAGAATTCTTTCTCATGGTAAATCTCTTTGCAACTGATATCAGAACAAACTGATGACTTTGAAATTTGGATAGTAGAGGGCATTAGAACAAAATAAATAATGGCTACTTTAAAGGAAATATTTGATGAATGGGGTAAAGATATAATTATAATGTTATCTGCAATTATAGAGTTGGAAAACAATATTGATGAGGAGCAAGTTCTACTGAGTAAAGTTAAATTGAATGTGGATTAAAAATGATAGTTTATAAGAAAGAAATGGAAACAACGGATTTTAATAGACAGGTATTTCAAATATTCCAATGTTGAATTCAATAAATAAATGCACTGGTGAATTGCTATGATCATTTAGTGAAATAGAACTAGATATATCAACAGAGACATAAATAAACTGCTAATTATTGCAACAACTTGATAAAATTTAGATTTAAAATCTATAACATTTCTTTAATTAAAATATAATTAAGAACAATTAATAAATTCTGACATCTTATGTTCATATAATGACATGACATGACATAACATGACATGACATGACATGACATGACATGACATGACATGACATGACATAACATAACATAACATAACATAACATAACATAACATAACATAACATAACATAAAACATATTCTTGTAAACTATGGTAAAAAAAAAAAAGTCAACATGATGGATTGTGAGATTGAAGTTCTGTCAGTTTATTTGTGTTCCACAGATTATAAACATTGAAAAAAAAAAGGCTGAGTTTCAGTTGCACTATTATAGCTACTCTCTTACTTTTTTGATCATACCTTGAGGATATCTTTAAATCCTTGTTATCTTAAGGAAAATTAACAATATTACAAAATATTGCTACATAGTAGTATAAAGAGTTGTAAGTTCTACAGTTGCAATTTGTAATGAATACAGCAAGATTTCTGCTTTTTATTTACCCAGGTTCTTTTCCTCACACTACTAATGTAAGACATAATTGATTACTTACAAATTAAATTAAAAGAAATCATCAATTTAAGCTCATAAAAGAACTTCATTTTTGTATAGATACAGTATGTTGGAAGAAATATCCATCTGGTACAGTTCCAAGTGGGAAGAAAGATACTGGAAACATGGAGGCTGATTGGAAAGATGGTTTAATGGTGAAGCAGAACCAACAAGCATGTGTGATTCTGGATAGCTGACCACTTGGTTTGAAGAGTACATGGATTTTTATACAGTTTGTTCTACAGCATTTTGTAATTTAGAGGATTGTTTTGTGTATTTTGTTATTTGATTTTAATTAGTTTGTCTTGTGAAGGCCAGCAATGAGTTGGGATTTTTAATCTTATTTAACAAATGTAATTAATCCTAGATGCTAGCTTCCTTGGGGTTTTAATCCTGTCTTGAATGGATTACCAAATCTGCATTTCTAAAAGTTGGCCCCTTAGTTTCTACTTGGGGCAGAGAGCTGAGGCTCTGAGTTTCTGTCTTTAGAAACATGTTTCTCCTTTAGAGAAAATATAATATTCTGTCTTTATAATATTTCCTAAAATATTTCATTCTTCTAAGAGGGATGGGTGCTAACTTTCTACAATATCCCCTCTTTTACCAAAATATGTGGGTGACACATTTTTCTGGCAAAAGATTAAAAATAGATCTGATCAGGGAGACTTGATGGGTGCTTTTAATTTTTTTGATGCAAAGGGGAAGGCATTGATAGAGGCAGAAGAAAAGTATCTCTTGGCTCCCAAGAGAAGAGCTTTCAACCAATGAAGGTCTAGCAGCCAGGGGAACAGTTCTGGAAATAAATTTACAGTATCCAATTTTCTATGCCAATTATTTTCAGCTTTGATGTCACTTTCTGTGAGCTTCTAGTCAGGTTTCAGGCAACAAGCACAAGCCCCAAAATTCTTCACAGCCACAATTTTCCTTTAAATTACAGGCTGCCCATTTCCAAGGGTTGGTTACTGAACCTGCCTTAGCTCTTTGTTTAGTGCATGCAGGGTTTGTGAAGCCAAATTGAGGTTAGTCAGTATGCAATCTAGGCTATTTATTTTTCAAATTATACACAATGAGCCCTGGGACTCCTATTAATGAGACCACCGGTGCAACATACTTAACCTTACTGTGCACCATCATTTGTGAGTCATAATCAGGGTTTAGGGTTTGGAGATCTCTTTTCTGCTACTTCTTCAGTGAGGGAATTACCTGAAGGGGCATGCCCCCTGCTTGGGCCTTAGTGCCACAGGGCAAAATGAAAATAAAAACCAAAAAACTAAGCTAGGAGAAGCTTTGTATGGAGGTAGGTGAAGGGGATAACTTCAGTCTTTTGACTAAATGGGGTGTGTTTCTGTGTCTGTGTATGCAGCTATTTTTTACAAGACAGGCTATATATATATATTTAGTAATATACCTGGAAGTCGTATTTTTAGAATAGTTTGTAAAATAAGACCCTGTCTTATATTGTTTTGAGCCCCGAAATAAGAGCTTGGCCTTATTTTCAGGGAGGCATGGATTTTGGGGCGCATGGAGCAAGATAGGGTTCCTCTTGTCGTCTTACCTGATTTCCAGGTCTGAGGGGTGGGCTTATTTTTGGGGAGAGGCTTATTTTAGTGCATGTGCTCAAAAGCCTGATTGGGCTTATTATCAGGGGATGTCTTATTGTTGGGGAAACAGGGTGTACACACACACACACACACACACACACACACACACGTACAGGCACCTCCTTCCACCAGCTTTACTCCACCGTCAGTTTTTGGACTCAGGAGAGTTCAGGAGGACCTCTGCTTGCTTCCAGAGGTACAGGCCCCTCCTAACATAGGGCTTTGGTCAGTAACTTCCCAGCTGGTTGCCCAAAGTTCAACTCTGTCATTCACTTTTCCATTCCATTTTCACACTCTCTCCCTTTCTTAACAGAAGGTCCTGTGCTCTGGCAAATCCCCCAATGCTCTCCAGACTCTGTTGGTAGTGTCAGGTTCTGAATCAGGATAAGAAAATAAATCGCAGACAACAGGGTGGATGTTGTTCTAAAGTTTTATCTTCCTAAATTCGGCATGCTCCGACAATCACCCAGTGCAATAACAGTGAAATATTGTCAGCTCTAACCTTATCGTGTTTTCCCTTCCCATTTTAAACCTAGCGCTACTCCTCTCCCAGATTCCACCCCAAATCCCTGTGCTGATTGGAGGGCTCCAACTGCCTTCCTCTGGCCAGTAATTGAGTGCAATTAGTCCTGGTTCATTGGGGCCGTTCTGATCGGGATAGGTCTGGTAAGCCTCCATTAATGTTGGCTAACACAGCGGGCACCTCATCCACGCAAGTGCAGTCCTATCCACCCTCAGCTGGAGTCCCTGTGAACAGCTGAAGGAAGAGGATTCCACCGTCTGTATGCAGGAGAAGGCAAGTGATGGCAAGGCAAGATATCTGGGTAGGAACGTGGGCTGCATACTCTGTCTCACTTCTGTTCCCACCAGAATGACAGCCCTGACAACGTGGGCTGACATGCGGCCCCACTACCATGTGGCTGTCTGGAACACAAAAGCAGAGAGGGTTATGGAACCCATCCATCCCCCCCCAGGCTTTCCTGGGTTTTTTCTATAAAATCTAGCCACCAGTCGGTCTGCTGCTACATCATGGTGCAGAACCCAGGCAGCCTCTGCTAATGAGTACTCCTTCCAAAGCACAAGGTACTGGAGGCGGCCTCTATGTCGTCGAACATCTAAAATCTCCTCCACTTCATAATGTTATTCTCCGCCTACATCCACAGGTGGAGGTGGAGGAAGTGGGGTTCCTCGTATATTGGAGGTTCCCACTGGACGTAGGAGGCTACTATGGAAAACCAGTTTTCCCTAGCAGGGGGGGGCAACCGTAAGTATACAGTGACGGGGTTGATAATTTTAACTATTGGGAATGGGCCAATATATTTTGGGGTAAAATTTTTGCATGGCACCTTGATGTTTAAGTACTTAGTGGAAAGGTAGACCCTCTGACCAACATGGAAAGGTGGTTGTGGTCACCATTTCTTATCCGATTGGTATTTGTACCTATCTGCTCCCTTCTGCAGGGCATCTATAATGTGGCCCCAAACTCTTGCCATTTTGACCAGCCATTCCTGTAATCTCACCTCTTTGGATTCCAGGTGGGGGCACTCGGGTATCGGGACGAATTCAACCCCTGAAACAATATGGAACGGGGTATATCTGGTGCTGCTATGTATGGTGTTATTGTATATGACCTTGGCGAAAGGTAATAGGTCTGCCCAGTCGACTTGTTGGTATTTGACATACCACTGGATATATCTCGGCGAAAGGTAATAGGTCCGCCCAGTTGACTTGTTGGTATTTGACGTAGCACCGGATATACCTCTCTACCATTGCATTGGCTCTCTCGACTGGCCCATTAATAGAAGGAAGGAAGGCAGAGCTAAGTCCCTGTGAGGAGCCTATTGTTGCCAAGAACTTCCGCCAGAATTTGGCTGTGAACTGTACCCCGCGATCAGAGACAATCCGTCGGGGCACTCCATGAAGGCGGTATATGTTTGTTAAGAACAGTTTGGATAGCTTTCTAGCCAAAGGTAATCCCAGGCAAGCCACAAAATGGGCTTGTTTCGAAAAAAGGTCAATTACTGTCCATATCAGTGTGTTACCCCGGCTCTCAGGCACGTCCATGATGAAGTCCATGGCTATCTCCTCCCGGGGCCTCACAGGAGCTGCCACTGGCTGTAGGAGGCCTGGAGGTTTACTGACCCGTGTCTTCATCATAGTACATGTCATGCAACTGCGTATATAGTCTTCCACATCCTTTTTTAACTGGGGCCACCAAAATTGACAATTCGTGAGGCGCAAAATTTTTAAGAATCCGAAATGTCTGGCCGTCCGGACATCATGACATCGGCACAACACTTCAAGTCGTAGACTATGTGGAACATAGATTTTGGTCCCTTTCCTTGCCAGATCAGCCCTATCACTTAAAATACTCTTATTGGCTTGGTACCATTCATCAGATGGAAGTTCTTTCTGGATGTCCTGGGCAATGCCTGTGACTTGTGTTGTTCTATGGGTTGTATAGGAGACTGGTTGGGTGATCCGATCCCCTGTGACTGGTTTCGGAATGAGAGCCTGTACTACCTGTTCTCGTTCACTAGAGTATTGAGGTTTATGGAACAAGGCATCAGCCAGGAAATTCTTTCCTCCGGGGATGTATTTCAGGCTGAAATTGAACCGCTGGAACTACATGGCCCACCTGACCTGCTTGGGCGAGAGTCAACGGGGGGTTTGGAGGGCTTCCAGATTCTTGTGGTCAGTCCAGACCTCAAATGATAAGCCCTCCCCTTTCAACAGATGTCGCCACATCAATAATGCCTATCGTACTGCAAATGCCTCCTTCTCCCAGATAGCCCACCTGCGTTTGGTGTCGCTTAATTTCTGGGACATGTAAGCACATGGTTGTAATCTCCCCTGGTTGTTCACTTGCAAGAGGACCGCTGCTTCAGCTACATCGCTGGCATCAGCCTGTATCACAAATGGCTTCCCCGGGTCTGGATGTTTTAGCACCGGCTCCCTTGCGAACAATGATTTCAATGCTTCAAATGCCTGTTCACATGCACTATCCCACTGTATTGGATGCCCTGGACGTGGCCTATTAACCAGATGTTTGGTTTTTAAGAGGTCAGTTAACAGAAGTGCAACTCGTGCAAAAGACAGGATAAAGTGGCGATAAAAGTTTGCAAATCCCAAAAAGCTTTGCAATTGCTTTCTCGTTCGTGGGGCCTGCCAATCTAATACTGCCTGCACTTTTGCGGGGTCCATCTCCACCCCTTTTGAGCATATGCGGAAGCCTAAATAGTCCAACTGAGACTTGTGGAATTTGCATTTGGATTGTTTTACATACAGTTTAGCTGCTAATAGTTTCATTGGCGTACCAATGTGACATGCTCTTCTAGTGTCTTGGTATATATTAGAATGTCATCCAGGTATACAAGAACGCTGTTATATAACTGATCTTGTAACACTTTGTTAATAAGCTGCATGAATACAGCGGGCACTCCTTGTAATCCAAATGGCATTACTTTAAACTGGTAACTGCCTAGAGGACAATAAAATGTCTTCTTCCATTCGTCACCTGGTTTAATCCGAATCCTATAGTAGTGCTCCCGTAGGTCTAATTTTGTAAACACCCATCCCTCCACCAACCGTGTCAACATATCCTTCATTAATGGGAGTGGATACAGGTGCTCTACGCACACCACATTCAGACCATGAAAATCAATACAGAGGCATAGGCCGCCGTCTTTCTTCTCCCTAAGGAGAACCGGAGCCACCACTTTAGACCTGGCCGGCTCTATAAAACCCCATTTCAGGTTTTTCTCTATATATGTTCTCATCTCCGCCAGTTCTTGTGGCGTCATTGAGTACATTTTGTGTTTAGGTAAAACAGCTCCTGGAATGAACTCAATAGCACAATCAGTGGCTCGATGGGGTGGTAGGGTATTGCATTCTTGTTCACTGAACACCTCTTTAAGATCATCATACACTGTGGGGTAGCCTATCGGCTCTGCAGCTGCCCTACTCTCTTCAACCCCTGTTGGATTGTTCTCATGGGGAGGTGGATCAGGTCCCACTCCTATTCTTAGATGTCGACAACCCCCCCCCACCAGATAGTTGGACCCCATTTATCGAGCCATGTGAGGCCCAATACGACCTCCTCTGTTATGTTGGGTACCACCACAAATCTTATGCAGTCTTGATGAGCCCCCTCTCCAGAGTGAGTTTCTTGGTCACATGTGTTGCTGGTTGGCCTCCTAACAAGGACCTGTCCATATGCTCGAAGTGAATGGAACCTTTTAAAGGCCTTAGTCCTACCCCTACTTTTTCTGCTGTGGCCTTACTTATTAGGCATCTGGTGCACCCTGAATCCACTAGGGCCTTACACTCCCCACGCCTCCCTGCAGTCAGGACCACAGGAATGAGGAAGGGTTTGATAGCCTTACTCACCATAGGATCAGCCTCCCTCTCATCCTCACTTTCACTGGCTGTTTCTATGTTAGTTGGTTTGCTCTCAGTTCCAAGGGTTGATGGACTCACGTGTTGCACCCCTCGGGACTTCTCTGGGGTCTTTCGTATGCTCTTTCATGCTGTCCCTTGCTTAAGTTTGAGAATCTTGGACTATGGTGGGACGGACCATCTCTCATTTGACCTTATGACTCTGGTTTGGGTCACTTTGAAAGGGCGGCCTTTGAGACTTTTTTCCCCACCATTGAATAGACCTATTATAATCACAAGACTTACCATCATCATGATAGGATGATGATGTCCCGATGTTCTGATGTTTTTAGCATATTGTCGTCTCTTTAACATCTTTTCCTCCCTTATTTAATCTACCTGTTTTTACCATCTCTAACACCCTTTAATAGAAAATGATCCTTCATCACTCTCAGCTCATTACTATTTTTTAATGTATTCAACTGCGGAGCTCCTTGCACTGCGAGACTCCCCCCTCTTGCAGGTTTGGCCCTCTCAACTATCGAGGGCTGCCCTTGATGACGGGTTTTGGAACACCGAGAGATGGTACGCTAAAAAATGGAAACTCTGGGGTCTCCTCCTAGCCTCATCGTATGGTTAAGTTGAACATCAATAAGTCCTGTATGTGAGCTGTTTATCCATACAGGTGCACAGTATTCCGCTGCAGAGTAGCAAAGCCCGAGGGCTGCACATCGGAGAGTTGGGGCTGAAGCTCTCCAAGTTGTTCCACATAGTTTTTGTAGGATGTTATTTCTGCTGTTAACCTTGGCAGCCATATTCTGGATATGTTTCTTAAAGGACAGGGTTCTGTCTAAGTGACCCCCCAGGTATTTTGGTGTTGCCTCGTATGGGAGCAGTTTGTTATTTAGGTATACATTGAGTTCTCTTTTTGCCAATTTGTTGTTGAGATGAAAACATGATGTAACTGTTTTACTTACACTTGGGATTAACCTCCATTGGTGGAAGTATGTGCTCAAAGTTGTAAGGTTGGCTGTAAGTACGCCTTCTGTAGCTTTGATGTCCTTGTGGCTATATGCTAATGAAAGGGCATCAGCATAAGAGAACTTTTTTGATATCGTGGGTGGTATATCAGAAATGTATAGATTAAATAGAGATGGAGCCAGCACGGAGCCCTGAGGGAGTCCGTTATTCAGGTGTCTTTGCTTACTGATTTTGTTACCCATGATGACTTGAAAGGTCCTTGCTGAAAGCATGTTATTTATTAGGCGGCTCATAGTCCTACAGGGGACAGCATGGAGGAATTTCTTTAATAGGCCCTCCCTCCATACTGTGTCGTATGCTGCTGTGAGATCCACAAATACAACAGATGTTTTCAATTTATTCTGATAGCTGCTTTCAATATGGCTTGTAAGACTAAGTACCTGATCAACACAGCTCTGATAAGATCTAAACCCAGCCTGTTCAATCGGTATTTGTTCGTTAATTTTCTGTCCGATTCTGTTAAGTATCAATCTTTCAAGTAGTTTATAACAGACACTTAACAGAGCAATGGGGCGATAGTTTTCTGGCTTATTGCTTTCTTTTCCGGGTTTTAATATGCCGATTACCTTGGTTCTTTTAAATTCTGGAGGGAGCCTACTGGAAGTTAGGATATCTGTATAGAATTTTGCCAGCCATTCTCTTGTGTGAAGTCCAGAATGGATGATAAATTCTGGCATTACTCCATCAAAACCAGGAGATTTTCCAGCTTTGACATTCTTCAGGGCAGTGTCTATTTCAGCTGCTTGGAAGGGTCGAGTGTATTCCTGGTAAGGCAATCCCAGAGTTTTTAGATGCTTTAGTTCTCTTTTCATTAGTTTAGTATGTTTCTTATCATGGGGTACTCTAGTTAAGTTGACAATGCGAGTTGCTACTTGATCTGGAGTAACCTCTTGTTGTTTACGTTGAGCTGGTTGGTCTCCTCCCAGTTTTCTCAGTAGGCTCCATGCCTTCCTGCTTGAGTGTTTAAAATCTAATCCAGACGTAGTGTGCTCCCATTTTTGCCTGCGCGCAAGGTCAAGATTATGAAGAAGTTCATCAGCTATCTCAGCATCATCATCCTCTAAAAGTTTTTGGTACAGGTTTTCGCAAGCTTCATTCCATCCTGGGATATATTCCTTACGGAAGCCACGTGGAATGTATTTTTTAGCCAATGACATAATTGCTCCAACAAAGCGATAGTAGCTGTTATTAATTGCTGGAATATGTCCTATTGTGTTCTCAAGATCCATCATGTACTTTTCCCAGTTAGACTTTTTTTTTTAAATAATCTTTATTTACATTTCATTTAAAAAGAACAAACAAACAACATAAAATGACAGACAAAACAGTACAACAATAAATATACGTACTTCCATATAGTACCCTAGTGAACAAGTATTCGGTACTATAACTCTAAATTATATTCCGGAGAAGGCAGAACATCTTATATTTCTTAGTGCATCACTTAGGTCTGTCCGACCACACTTATCTTATATAGTATAAATTTCTCTTTAAATACCAATCCTCAACTAATGTGGGTTATAGATTTCTCTTATCTAACCATTTATAGAATTTGTTCCAAGCTAAACCTACTTGTGTTTGCTCTCTATCCTGTAATTTTTTAGTTAGCGTATCTGCTTCTGCACATTCCAAAAATTTTTTTATAATAGCTTCCTCTGTTGGGATATTTTGGTTCTTCCAAAATTGCGCGTATGTCAGTCTCGCCGCTGTAATGATATGTAATGCCAAATACCATAGGTCCTTTTTTATATTTTCTGTCTTGGAGCTGAGCAGGCATGTCTCTGGTCACCAGTCGATTTTTAATACTAATATCTCATTGAGCCATTTTTTAATTTTCCCCCAAAATATCACTGCCTTCGGACATGACCACCATTGATGATAATAAGTGCCACATTCCCCTCCACATTTCCAACAATCTGCCGACTGCCCTGAGAACATTTTAGCTAGTCTATTGGGAGGCAGGTGCCACCTATATATCATTTTATAGATATTTTCTTTATAGGCAGTGGATACTACTAATTTCATATTATCCCACCAGATCTCTTGCCATTTATCTAGGTGTATTGGGTACCCAAAATTCTTCCCCCAAGCGATCATAGAATCTTTGACTATTTCCTCACCTATCTCTAATTTCATAAGCAATTTGTAAGATTTTGAAATCATACCTTTTTCATGACCCATCAAGATTTTATCTAATTCTTGTAATTCTCCATCAATCCCTCTTCCATCCCTATCTTTTTGGTATTTAGACTGAATCTGCAGATAACTCCACCAATCCATTTGTACTCTTTGGGCGGTTAATTCCTGTTTAGACTTTAATCTCCCTTGTACGTTTAGTAGATCTTTATATGTTAATTTTTTAGCCACATTATATAAATTGGGATATGTCACTGCTTCTAAAGGTAGGAATCCATTTTGGTCCATATGTATAAATTCATTCAAAAACCCTTTTAATCTATTTGCCAAAATTGTAGTGAAAATTTTATAATCTGAATTCAGAAGGGAAATTGGTCTGTAATTTTTTATATCTGATGCGGGGGGATCTTCCTTAGAAATCAAGTTAATATTTGCCTCTCTCCATGAATGGGGAATTTCCGCTTTTCCCACTACTTCATTAAATAGATCCTTCATATGCTCTCCAATAACCTCAAACATTGTTTTGTATAGTTCTGCTGGAAGTCCATCTGTGCCAGGGGTTTTTAGATTCCCCTGTTTCTTTACTGCTTTTTCAATGTCCATTAAAGTAATTTCCTCCTCTAGTATCTCTTTCGTTAGATTGGATATCCTGGGTAAGTCCGAATTCTCTATATAATTTTTTATTGCACCTGATGAGATCTCCTCCCTTTTATACAATTCTTTGTAGAAATCCACTGCAATTTTTTCCTTTCCTTTTTTATCTTTTAATAGATTCCCTTCCTTGTCTTCCAATTGGTCAATTCGTCTAATCTGTTTTTCTTTTTTTAATCTAAATGTCAGCCATCTTCCTAATTTATTAGCTAATTCAAAGTGTTTTTGTTTTGCTCTCTTTATCTTATCTTTCAATTTATCCAATTCTAGGAGATTAAGCTGATGCCTTAATAATATTATCTGTTCTTTTGCCCCTGCAGAGAGTGGATTATCTTGTAGTTGTTCCTCAGCTTTTATTAGTTTACTTATTAGCTCCCGTCTTTCTTGTTCTTCTTTTTTATGTTTATTGGCCATATATTTGATGCTAATCCCTCTTATAAAAGCTTTGGCGATGTCCCATATTGTTTGAAGTGGCATTCCCGGTGTTTTATTCTCTTGAAAGAACAGGGGTATTTCTATTTTAAGCTTCTGTATGAACTCAGTCTCTTTTAAGATCTCTGACCTCATCATCCGCCTCCTTCTATTTTTCTCCTCCTTCTTTAATATAACTAGTACTGGATTATGATCTGCCCAGTCATTCGGCATAATTCTAGTCTCTGTTACTAAAGAGTTAAGTTCTTGTGTCAACCAAATCACGATTTGTGTCTAGATGAGTAATAAGTAAATTGTTCTTTGGTCGGATTGTGCTCACGCCATGTGTCTTTCAGTCCTAATTCCTCTCTCATTTCATTGCAAATGACTGGTAAGATTATCCTATCTTGTCCTCTGTTTCTTTTTTGACTTTCCTCTGCTTTATAATCCTGTGTCCTATTAACGACTGCATTGAAATCGCCCAGAAGACATACCTGCTCATAGTCCAAGTCACGGATTTCTCTTTGTATTTTCCGGAAGAACAGTTTATGTTTAGTATTTGGGGCATGAATTCCTATCAGTAAGACTTTACTCTGGGATATTTCCACCTCTAACATTAATATTCATCCCTCTTCATCTGAGAAGAGTTGTTTTGGGGAGAGATACTCCTTTACATACATTGCAACGTCTCTCTTTCTCTCCTCTGAGGCCGCTACAAACAATTTCCCTGCTTTAGGACATTTCAGTAAGCTAACATGTGACAATTTGATGTGTGTTTCTTGCATACAGACAATATCCATATTAGTTTTCACAATTTTAGTTTATATATGTCTCCTCTTTGCCGGAGCATTGAGGCCATTGACATTTACTGTCAATAGTCTCACTCCTTGGTCCATCCCTATCTATTGGTCCCTTTAATTTTAGCTGCTAAACAAGTTTCAACCCCGTATTCTTCTATTTCTCCTTCCTCCCCCTTCCTCCCATTTCGTTTCCCCTTTTCTTGATATGCTTGTATTCCTCTCTCATTTCTCCACTCCTCTTTCTGGTCTTTCTGATTCTTTTTACCTATTTCTTTCTCTCTTTCACCTTCAGTGGGTCCAAAGAAGTTTTCACAGAAATCCTGTGCATCCTGTATGTTTTCAATTTTAATCTTTCAATCTTGCCAGGTCACCAAAAGTCCTTCCGGCAATAACCATCGATAAGGCACGTTGTGTTTTCTTAATTGCGAGGTTATAAACTGATAACTCTGTCTCTGTTCTCGCACCCTTCTAGGGATCTGCTTTAAAAATGCAATTTGCCGTCCCTTATATGTAATGTTCTGGTCCCTGGCCTTATGAAGGGTTTCATCTCTGAGCGCCTTTTTAGTAAGTCTTATGTAGATTTCTCTAGGCAGATTATGCCGTCTCGCATAGTTGGTATAAACACGATAGGCCTCATCTATCTCGCCACAGACTTCTTCCTTCTTCATCCCCACTACTTCAGCAATCACTTCTCCCACAATTTCCTCCAACCGTTCCTCTCTGTCCTCCGCCACATTTTGCAAATGTAAGAAGAAAGCAGACTTCTCCATCTCTAAAAATACTACTTCCTCTTCGAGTTTCCCGACCGCTTGAGGACATCTCCATTCACAAATGTCTACTTGAGTTTCAACTCTTTCAGTAGTTTTTTCAACCTCAGTCAATCTCTCCTCATGTTTCGTCAGAGTTGATTTCATCTCTCCCAATGTCTCTTTGATTTGTTTCATCTCTCCTTTTAATTCACTCATCTCCATTTTCAGGTCCTCGAAATTTTTAGATGTAGCTTCTTGGTTCTTTTCGATTAGTTCTTGAATATTTTGGAACATTGTCTGCATTCCTTGCATTGTGATTGGTTTCTCTGCTGTTGGTAAATTTTCAGCTGATTTTCTTAGACCTGAAGGTGTTGTGATAGGTGAGGATGCCACTGTAGAAGCTATGTGCTTTTTAGTCACTTTGGTGGAGGTTACTGTGGTTGACATGTTTGCTAAACAAAGAAAGTTTTTCCAGATTATCATACACTACTATTATTATGTATTATTATTATTAAATATTATTATGAAGTCTATTTAAATATACACAATCAATCCACTTTCTCCCTTATTTCATTCCTATCAAAATAAGTAAAATCTATATGACTATATATGCAAATTATTATATCAATTTATGCTAAGTAATAAGTAGTTCTAAATAAATAATTAAGTACTCAATCTATTAGATCATGATTATTATATACATTTATACTAAGAATTGATTATGTCTTCAAAGAAAAAGGAAATCTTCTTTAATCCCCACTCTTATTTCCGTTTGTCCAGCTGATTAATATAAACAGGAAAAGGGCTCACTGTCACGCTAAGTTCTTAGGGAGGAAGGGGGGTTCGGAGAAAAGAGATTCACCCCCAAATCATCCTTGGCTTTATAAAGTTAATCATTATATATTGTTCCTTAAACCACTGAGTTTTAGTCCTTATCCCAGCTCGGAGTTTTCACTCACTCCAGTAGTTATCAGCACTTAGTCCAATTCACTCGCCCTTCCATTTCTCTCCAGTTTCTCAGCAGCGAGATCACCAAAAGCTTTGTAAGTAAAGACTTCCTTCCCTTTCTTATCTGGGCTGCCGCTATTCTCTCCAGTCGCTGAACAGCCCCTGCAATTCTGGAATCAATCTCTTTCTTCTTCTTCTCCTTTTGCATTCTATCCTGCCTCCCCGTGCCGGTCAAAACCGCAGCGTCATTGGCTTTGGGGCCACTTACAGGCGGCCTTCTTCTTGATCTCCGGATCCTCGGGGCTCATGTTTCGTTGCAGCGAGGGGGTCGCACACCCTCTCCTCACCTCCGAAGGAAGCCCCTCTGTTCCCCCTGCCTCTCCGGGGCTGGAAGCGGCTAAAAAAAGCTGCGGAGCTTCAAGAAATTTGATCGGCACCACGGAGCTCACGCCACGCCGATCCTCCGCCTTGACCGCTGCACCGGAAGTCCCCTCCAGTTAGCCTTCTTCAAGTTCCACCTTGGTCGAGGTATAGATCTAATAATAGGTATCTTTATTCCTGTTTTAATGATGACAGGTCTATGTTGACTATGGGGGAATATTGGTAGTACTTGTCGGGAGGCAGGTATAGGTTTGATATTATCTTGTGTAACAAAACATAGGTCTGGGTTGTACTCTTTCTTCCATGCAGCCTCGATCTTTAGCATCAAAAACTAAGTATAGATTGTTCTGCTCTGCCCATTCGCAGAGGGTCTCGCCGTTAGTATCATTAAGCGTACATCTCCATTGAGTATGGTGGCTATTAAAATCTCCTATGTAGATGCCTGGATGTGGAATCCTTGGGAGAACTGAGTTAGGCCAGGAGACAGTAGGGGGCTTATAGATATTCATGACTTGGGTATCTCCAATCTTAGTTGTGATAGTGTAGATGTTATCTACACTATGTTATCTACACTACATGGGAGGCAAAGTTACTCACGTCCGTGGCAATCCTTAAGTCACACGTGCCTCCTGGGTGGTGCTAAATGAGTAACAGACGGACTGGTAGCCAGACATCCATGAGGATCTCCTGGCTTCACACACAACCCCACGGTCCTTTTAAGGACCTTTTAAGTTCCAAAAAACTAGCAGAAACAGCAGAAATAACTCTGGGGTTTTTTAAATAGATTTTTAGATCCAATTTTAAGGGGATCCGGGAGGAGGGTGGTTTTTAATAATAAAAATGAGACTGGGGGGTCTCTTAAGGATCAGCAGCCATGCCATTTTGACAGTCCCAGCGGGTTGGGGAGGTTGGGAGTCGTAGAAGATGCTCGGAGGAGGGAGGGACAAGCTATACCTGTGATGGTGGGAAGGGGCAGAAGAAATCGAAGTAGGGGTGGGGAGCATCACACCAGATGCATTCGGATAGTGACTTGCTCCCATACCTTCTGCTCACCCTGCTTTCCTGGGGATATGAGAGCGAAGGACCCTGGTTTCCGTCTGATATATGTGAATGCCAGGTCCGTGATGAATAAGGCTCTCCTCATATGAGATCTTATTGATGAGGAGAGTGCGGACCTGGCCGGTATCACGGAGACCTGGTTGGGGCAAGAGGGGGGAATCCCTCTCTCTGATTTATGCCCCTCAGGCTTTCGTGTCCTGCACCAGCCGCGACACCAGGGAAGGGGCGGGGGGGTGACAGTAGTTGTTAGAGAAAGTCTGAGTCCTAGGGAGGCCACTGTCCCTCAGATAGGCAGGTGTGAGTCTCTTCTATTGAAGTGGGACCCTGGAGTTCAGTCAGGCTTGTTGGTCACATACCTATCTCCCAGCTATGTTGCAACAGCCGTGCCCGCACTGCTCAATGTCTTGTCTGAGGTGGCACTTGAACTCCCCAACCTTTTAGTTGTGGGAGATTTTAATCTGCCTTCGATTGGTGAGTCATCTGAGACAGTCTGGGAGTTCATGGCCTCCATGGCAGCCATGGACCTGACTCAGGTTATTCAGGGCCCAACTCATAGGGGAGGACACACACTCGACCTGGTTTTTCTCTCTGGGCAGTGGATAAATGGTCATGGTAAGGGGGAACTTTCCATCACTCCCCTGTCATGGACTGACCATTCCCTCCTTAGACTAGACTTTCAATCTGCCAACCCCTGCCGCTGGGAGACGGGACCCATAAAATGGTTCTGCCCTAGGCGCCTGATGGACCCAGAAAGGTTCTTGAAGGAGCTTGGGACATTCCCCACCTCTCAATCCTGTGATTCAGCTGAGGCTCTGGTGGCATCCTGGGAATGGGCGGCTACCGACACCTTGGACAGAATTGCACCTTTGCGGCCTCTAACCCAACGCAGATCCCGGATTGCTCCTTGGTTTTCCATGGAGCTCCGGGAAATGAAATGTCGGAAAAGATGCTTAGTGGAGAGTTGGAGGTCCTCCCGATCTGAATCTGACCGAACACAGTTAAGAACCCATATTATGTCTTATCTAGTGGTGATGGAAGCGGCGAAACGTCACTACTTCGCCGCCCTCATTGCATCTGCAGAAAACTGCCCAGCGGCCCTGTTTCGTGTGACCCGCTCCCTCCTCAATCAGGGAGCGAGGGAAGACCCTTTGCAGGGCAGAGCTGAGGATTTTGTACAGTTTCTGCATGATAAAATCACTCAGATCTGGATCGGATTGGACTCTGACCGGGCAGAATCCAATCAGGAGACTAGGGTGGGTCTTGAGAATAATATCTGGATTGAGTTTGACCCTGTTTCTGTCAAGGAAATGGACAGGATTGTGGGCAAATTTAGTTACTCCACTTGCTTATTGGACCCTTGTCCCTCCTGGTTGGTTTCGGCTGCCAGAGAGGTGACTAGAGACTGGATCCAGGCAATTGTCAACGCTTCGTTGAGAGAGGGAACTTCCCCGCCTCTCTTAAGGAGGCGGTGGTTCGACCTCTCCTCACGAAGCCTTCCCTGGATCCAGACTCACTTAATAACTATCGTCCCGTCTCCAACCTTCACTTCATCGTGAAGGTTGTTGAGACTGTAGTGGCTCAACAGCTCCCACAATTCCTGGAGGAAACGGAATACCTTGACCAGTACCAATCAGGCTTCCAACACAGTCACAGCATGGAAACGGCATTGGTCGCTCTGGTGAATGATCTCTGGTGGGCTCAGGATGGGGGTTGTTCCTCCATCCTGGTCCTACTTGACCTCTCAGCGGCTTTTGATACCATCGACCATGGTATCCTACTGCAGCGACTTGTGGGGTTAGGGGTGGGAGGCACTGTCTTACAGTGGTTCTTGTTATGGGATTGTGTTGCTTTTAATCTTTATCTCTATTTGCCTCTATGAGGTGTTTCTGGTTCCTGGGTGTTCCCTTGAAGACGCTTTATAAGCGTTGTTTGTTAGTTTAACTTTGTTAATATAAGCTTATCCGAAACATGGTGTCAGAAGTGGTTCGGCCTTGAAAGTTCAGCGTTTGAAGTAAGAAATATTGCACCATGGCAGATAATATACCACTGCCGCAACCCATGCGAGTAAGTGAGGACTCTAGCACTAATTGGGAAAATTTTAGGGCAGAGTTTGAAGATTACTCTTTGGCAACAGGCTTAAATGATAAGCCAGCAGCAGTACAAGCTGCCACATTAAGAAGATTGATGGGTGCAGAATGTCTTCATGTTTATAATCATAGTTTAACTCTTACAGAAGAGCAGAGGACTGATACTAAGGCTATTTTGGATGCTTTGGAAGCTTTCTTCAGACCGCATAAGAATGTTATATATGAAAGATATCTTTTTGGCTGCTGCACGCAGGAAGAAGGGGAGATGATAGACGCCTTTGTAACACGCTTAAAGGAACGAGCAACAACCTGTGATTATGGTTCCCTGAGAGACGAACTAATCCGAGATAAAATAGTTTTGGGTGTTGCCAAGGAAAGTACATGCCGCTGTTTATTAAGGGAACATGGTTTAACTTTGCAATTAGCCATAGAAATATGTTGGACCACTGAACTTACAGATAAACGGCTGATGGCGTTGGAGCGAGATAAACAGACCAACTGTGTCAATGTAGCTTCCAGGCACCAGCCAAATGTGAGGAATCGTCAGCAACAGCAGCAGTTTAAACAGAAGCCTCGCAATTTGTCAACAGACAACCACACACCATGTAAATACTGTGACAATGTGCATGCACGTGGGAAAGATCGGTGTCCAGCGTATGGTAAAATCTGTAGGGTGTGTGGGAGGCTGAACCACTTTGCTGGGGTGTGTCTGGCAGCAAGGAAGTTGCATATGGTCGAGCAAACGCCGGACTTAGAGGATGTATCGCTGTTTACCACAGATGCGATCTATATGAAAAAATGCATTGGTGCAGTACATTCAAAAGGCAAAAAGTGGTTTGTTAATCTTCAATTTAATGATATAACTCAATCTTGTCAGTTGGACTCGGGGGCAACATGCGACGTGATGAGCCTAAAGGATAAAAGGAAATTGGCACCTGAGACACCCCTCCAGCCTAGTAGTGCCACGTTAAAGTTATATTTGGGGGAACTGATGAAGTCGCTAGACTTATTTTATACACAGTGTAACATACGTGGGGTTACTCACAAATTGGAATTTGAAATTGTGGATGTAGATCAAAAGCCATTACTGTCAGGCTCAATGTGTGAGCGTTTGGGACTGATGCAATTTACCATTCCGAGGGAGTTGCATAATGTTGAAACCTATTCCTCCAAAGCCTTGGGGAGACCATTGATAAAGCATCAAGTCCTCCAAGTTTATAGGGAGGTGTTTGAGGGCCCTATTGCATCCGTTCCAGGAGAGGTCCACTTTCAACTTGATCCCGCTGTCCCTCCAGTACAAAGTGCCCCGCGCAATGTCCCTATAGCCATTAAGGCACAGGTTAAAGCACAGTTGGATAAATATGAAGCAGAGGGACATATTGTTTCAGTAGCCGAGCCAACCGACTGGATAAGTAATATGGTAGTGATTAGGAAGTTGGAAAAGATCCGAATTTGCATCGATCCCAAGTTTTTGAATATGGCTTTGAAACGATCGCATTACCCAATGCCAACGTTAGAGGATGTTTTGCACAAGCTGCCTAAGGCACAGGTTTTTACACTTGTTGATGACAGGGATGCCTTCCTACAGTGTAAACTGGATGAAGAGAGCAGTTATATGACTACGTTTTGGACTCCTTGGGGCAGAAAGAGGTGGCTTAAACTGCCCTTTGGTGTCTCCGTAGCACCAGAGACGTATCAAAGGAAGCAGCAGGAATTATTGAGTGGCCTCAGTGGAATTGAGCCTATAGCTGACGATATCTTATAGTTGGGTGTGGTGACACTGATGATGAAGCGGAGCATGATCATGATGGGAAATTGATGGCACTATTGGAGCAGTGTAAGCAGGTGAAGCTGAGGCTCAGTATAAAGAAGCTGCAGTTTAAGGTGCGAGAAGTCCCCTTTCATGGACATATTTTAACATCACAAGGGTTAAAAGTGGACCCAGACAAGATCAGAGCTATTGTGAACATGCCATCGCCCACTGATGCTAAAGCAGTGCAGAGATTCATTGGCTTTGTTACATATCTAGCAAAATTCTTGCCACATTTATCTGAGGTGTGCCAGCCATTGAGACATCTGTTGGATAAAGACACAGTTTGGCACTGGCTTCCTAAGCATGACCAGGCAGTGCAAGAGATAAAACGCTTGGTTACTACTGCTCCAATATTAAAATACTATGATGTTACAAAGATGGTTACTATTCAAAACGACTCAAGTAAGAACGGTCTGGGATGCTGTCTGTTACAAGAAGGTCAGCCAGTTGCATATGCATCCAGAGCACTTTTGCCAGCAGAGTTAAACTATGCTCAGATCGAGAAAGAATGTTTAAGTATCGTATTTGCTTGCCAGCGTTTCCATTATTACCATTATGGCAGAGATATAATTACAGTTGAAACTGATCACAAACCATTAATAACTATATTCAAAAAGCCTCTTCTGTGTGCCCTGAAGCATTTGCAAAGCATGATGCTCAGTTTACAGCATTATAATCTTGATGTGGTTTTTAAGCCAGGACGTGAAATGTATATCAGCGATACCCTGAGTAGAGCCACAGTAGATCAGACAGCTACGGGAGGAGAACATGAATATCAGACGGTTTGTTGGCTGCAACAGGAACAAATATGTTTTGCTGAAATTAACCAAGCAGATTATCTTAATGTTACGAATCAGCGGTTACAGCATTTGAGGCAACATACGGACGCTGACGTGGCCCTACAGACACTAAAGAATATCGTGCTGAGTGGGTGGCCAGATGTGAAAGAGGCAGTTCCCATGATTGTAAGGGAATACTGGTCCTTCAGAGATGAGATCGCTGTACAAGATGGCATTCTGTATAAAGGTCCAAGAGTTATAGTGCCAAAGTTATTGAGATTGGAGATGTTATTGCGCATCCATTCAAGCCATATTGGTGGGGAGGCATGCTATAGACAAGCCCGTGACACATTGTACTGGCCGAATATGCGAGGCGAAATTGAGGATTTTGTCAGTAATTGTACCATCTGTAATGAATATGCATATCGGCAACAGAAAGAAACTATGATGTCACACGAGATACCATCCCGACCCTGGCAGATCATTAGTATGGACTTGTTTAATTATGTAGGGAAAGAGCACTTGATAATAGTGGACCATTATTCGGATTATTGGGAAATTGACCTCCTTCCAGACCTGTCAGCTGAGACCACCATCAAGAGATGTAAGTCTCAGTTTGCACGTTACGGGCAACCAAATGTAGTGATTACTGATAATGGTCCTCAATTTGTAAGTCTGCAATTCAAGAAATTTGCTGCTGAGTGGGAGTTTGATCATATTACTTCATCGCCATGTCATCCGCAAGCCAATGGAAAAGCTGAATCAGCTGTAAAGATTGCTAAGAATTTATGTAGGAAAGCACATGGCAAATGTAGCGATCCGTGGAAGGCTATTTTACATTGGAGGAATACTCCAACTGAAGGTATGGACAGTAGCCCAGCACAAAGATTAATGTCACGGAGATTAAAGATGTCCTTACCCGTGGCAAATAAGTTGCTTGAGCCCGTGGTGATACAAGGGGTCCCGGAAAGGCTATGGCAGAAGAGGCAAGTGGCAAAGGCCAAATATGATAGATCTGCAAGAGACCTGCCAGAGTTAAAGGTGGGAGAATGAGTTCGGATGAGACCACTGCCTGGAGATCGGACTGGCTGTTGGGAAAGGGGTACCTGTTTACAACAAGTGGCACCTCGCTCCTATTTGGTGGAGGTTGGAGGAACCCGATATCGGCGGAACCATGTGGACTTGCGTGTGGCTGAGCAACCAGACTTGCGTGTGGCTGAGCAACCAGACTCCTCATATTCTGTGGGTGGGTCAGAGCCAATTGCCAAGCCAAACCTACTTAAGGATAATAATGAATGCTCGTCTGACATTGATGACAGTCCTGAGCAAGTTGGTGTGTCTGGTGATAGCCAAACATCCGAGGCTTCAGAAAATGGCAAGCGAAGAGATCCGGCCTGAGTGAGAGAGTCAGGTGTGAGAGAGCCGGTCATTACTCGGAGTGGTAGATGCTCATGCCCCCCTGATAGACTCAAGTTGTAGAAAGTGTTGCTGTTATTAGAAAAGGGGAGATGTTATGGGGTTGTGTTGCTTTTAATCTTTATCTCTATTTGCCTCTATGAGGTGTTTCCGGTTCCTGGGTGTTCCCTTGAAGACACTTTATAAGCGTTGTTTGTTAGTTTAACTTTGTTAATAAAAGCTTATCCGAAACAGTTCTCCTCCTACCTTTCGGGTCGCTTTCAGTTTGTATGGGCAGGAGGGCAGAGAGCCACCCAGAGGCCCCTAAATTGTGGGGTGCCTCAGTGGTCGGTTCTCTCCCCCCTGCTCTTTAACATCTATATGAAGCCACTGGGTGAGATCATTCGTGTCTTTGGGGTGAGATATCATTAATATGCTGATGATACCCAATTATACATCTCCACCCCAGACCACCCCAGAGATGCCCTTTCCATAATGTCCCATTGCCTGGAGGAGGTACAAGCCTGGATGGGCAGAAACAGACTCAAACTCAATCCCTCTAAGACTGAGTGGCTGTGGATGCTGGCATCTCGGGTTTCAGAGGCTCCATCACTTTTGATAGATGGGGAAAAACTTGCCCCCGTTGATAGGGCTCGCAACTTGGGTGTCCTCCTGGATGCTTGGCTATCCCTAGAAGACCATCTAATGGCCATAACCAGGGGGGCCTTCGCACAGGTTCGCCTGGTGCGCCAGTTGTGCCCTTTCCTGGACCGAGATGACCTTCGCACAGTCACTCATGCCCTGGTTACTTCCCCCTTGGATTACTGCAATTCCCTCTACATGGGCCTGCCCCTGAGATGCACCCGGAGACTCCAGCTGATCCAGAATGCAGCTGCACAGGTTGTTATGGGAGCCCCTCGTTACTCCCATGTAACAGCCCTCCTGCGTGAGCTGCACTGGTTACCAGTGGTTCTCTGGGTCCGCTTCAAGGTGCTAGTCCTCACCTATAAGGCCCTTCATGACTTAGGTCCGGGATATTTGCATGACCTTCTCCTGTCTGCCTCTCACCACCCTGTTCACTCACATAGGGCCGCTCTCCTCAGGGTTCCGATGGTGAGCCAATGTCACCTTGCTGTGCCCAGGGGTAGGGCGTTCTCTGTGGGTGCTCCCACCCTCTGGAATGAATTACCTACTGAGCTCCGGACGGCTCCTGATCTCTGCTCCTTCCGTCGGGACTTGAAGACTTGGCTTTTCAAACAAATAGGCTGAGATTGATTCCAGGCTTTATTATTTACTACTAATTAATTATTTGGATTAAATTATGATTTTATTGTACTTGTTTCTTAACTTGTGTTTGCTGCCCTGAGTCCTTCGGGAGAATGGCGGCATATAAATACATATAATAAATAAATAAATAAATAAATAAATAAATAAATAAATAAATAAATAAATAAATTTAGATGTTTCAGTGGGAGGCTTGAATCCTGTCTCTGAACAGTCAATCACCCTGTGTCCTGGCTTCCCACACCAAAAACACGTCATTGGAGTACAAGTTGGTCCGTTCTTAATGAGTGGGGCCGTAGAGGGGGATGAGGCAGACAACTGCGGCATTGGGCCCATCTGCACTAGTCAATCTGGTGATCTTCGTCCTCTTCCAGACCACTCTACCCATGGCTGGTCCACCCTCCTGAATTCAGTGTCAATTTCTGTGGCTGCCTGAATCCACACCCCCAAACAAGGTGGCAGGCCATGAGTCACACAGACCTGCCTCAAAGGTCGATCTAACCTGGCCTTAAATTGGTGTACCAGTAATCTCTCCAGCCATCTTCTCACATTCCCCGCCAACTGCCAGAATTCCCATACATATTTGACCACGGGCCGGCCACGCTGCCTGGCCACCAGCAGATCCCCTTCCGCTTGTTGTATGCTGTATTATCCTCGAAGCACTCTTGCAACAAAGAGAGGAATAGACCAATATCTCCGAGCTCCCCAGCATGATCACGGTATAGTCTAGCCACCTATTCGGCCGCCTCACCTTCCATGACTCCTGCCACAGCCATCACCATGGCCCATTGGGATGTATATAGGGGTGCGTACTTGTCTAAGTGGTGTATCACCTGGCCTATAAACAAAGCCATCTTCTCAGCACTGCCATTGAAGGAAGCCTTCAGAGTAGGTGGTTCCCACCTTCCTAGTAGACCAACCCCTGGCCAGGCCTGTAGTGGGGTCCAGGGCTTTTGCCCCATAGGCCCAATGGTACTGGGATCAGCAAATGGACCTTGCCAATGATCCATAGGATCTGCTGATGATCTTTGAGCAGTCTGCCTGGTTCGCAATGCCTTATATCCCTGGTCCATTCCCACAGCCAGTGGAAGGGAGGGCCCCCCAGGTCCTTGGTCTGTTTGAGGTTCTATATTTCTCTGCCACCTCATCCCAGTCCCTGGTGCCTGGAACCCTGCCGGGCCAAACATCTCCCTTAAAACATCCATGGTTTGGCTCCCTAACGCAGTGGAGTAGCTCCATTCATCTTCTGAGATACGTCTTTCTCTCCACTGCATGAAATGGTTTCTGAAAGAGGTGAGCACCTGAGGAACATGCAGGCAATTCACAAACTCTCCTGACCCTCCAGCCCCTGACCACCAGTCTTCTCCACCCGCAGACTCAATGGGTCCATGCAAGCAAAGGAGACTTACCTGGGCCAGGTCCATTGGTCAGGTTAGCTTGGAGTCCCATCTGGGGTGCCAAATTGTTGGAAGAAATAACCATTTGGTTCAGTTCCAAGTGGGGAGAAAAACACTGGAAACATGGAGGCTGATTGGAAAGATGGTTTAATGGTGAAGCAGAACCACCAAGCTCGTGTGATTCTGGGTAGCTGTCCACTTGGTTTGATGAGTACATGGATTTTTATACAGTTTGTTCTACAGCATTTTGTAATTTAGAGGCTTGTTTTGTGTATTTTATTTGATTTTAATTAGTTTGTCTCGTGAAGGCCAGCAATGAGTTGGGGGTTTTAATCTTATTTAACAAATGTAATTAATCCTAGATGCTGGCTTCCTTGGGGTTTTAATCCTGTCTTGAATGGCAGTCCTGTCTGCATTTCTGAAAGTTGGCTCCTTAGTTTCTACTTGGGGCAGAGAGCTGAGGCTCTGAGTTTCTGTCTTTAGAAACATATTTCTCCTTTAGGGAAAATATAATATTCTGCCTTTTTAATATTTCCTAAAATATTTCATTCTTCTAACAGGGTGGGTGCTAACTTTCTACTGATAAATGTAAATATTTGTAACCAATTTTATCAATATATATCTCAAGTATTTGACATTAGCAATTAAAAAGAAGTGTACCATGGATTCTCTACAACAAAATGAAGAGACTATGCATGCACATGAGATGTTCCTGGAAAAAAATCCAATTTGCAAAAGATCCAACTTCAAAGGTTTATTCCTACACATTAGGAAGCAATTATTTTGAATGGTTTGCATAGCCCTAGTTCAAATATCAAGCTAAGTGTTACTAGATCATGGTTCATTTATGCCTTTAATGATAGTGATGAGCATCCAAAGCAATATTTAAGTTAAAAAGCATTTTCACATAGTGATCTGGAACCTCACATCATAATTTTGAGGGCCTCGAACAATGATGGCTAACCTTTTTGCCATCGTGTGCCAGGAGAGGGGGGACGGGGGAGGGTCGCATGCGCACATGCCCACGCGCATGCGTGCGCAACTCCCTCCCCCCCTCCCCCCCGCTCCTGGCACATGATGGCCTGGTAGGCCCGTTTTTCTTTCTTACCTGGTTCCAGATCCTCTCTGTGTATCTGGGAAGGGCGAAAACAGCCTTTCCCACTCCCTTGGAGGCCCTACGGAGTCTGAAAGGGCCCATTTCCCAACTCTCAGTGGGACAGGAAGTGACATTTTTTGCTGTCCCCAGCCTCCAGAAGCTCTCTAGGAATCTGTAGGAGCCTCTCTAGGAGTCTGTAGGAGCCTCTCTAGGAGTCTCTGGAGGCTGGGGACAGGAAAAAATGTCATTTCCTGTCCCACTGGGAGTCGGGAAATGGGCCCTTTCAGCCTCCATAGGGCCTCCAAGGGAGTCGGAAAGGCTGTTTTCACCCTTCCCAGATACACAGAGAGGATCTGGAGCCAGGTAAGAAAGAAAAACGGGCCTTCTCCACCCCGTCCCCAGGCCCTCCAGAGGCAGGAAACAGCCTGTTTCCCTACTTTTGGTGGGCCCAGAAGGCCCGAAAATCAGCTGGCTGGCGGACGCATGCGCCCCAGAGCTGAGCTGGTGTGCCCACTAATATGACTCCACGTGCCACCTGTGGCATGCATGCCATAGGTTCGCCATCACGGGCCTAGAAGCACAGTCACCCAATACTAATCCTGTCTCAGTAAGCAAAAGTGAAATTACTGTGATAAAGAATTGTCAACTTGATCTCAGAAAATTGGTTAGTTATCATGGTGGTGACACTAAAAACTGCTGAAAGAAGAAGCAACTCTGTTCTCTTTCTTTTTCTCTGCCTGCCTCTGTCTCTCTGTCTCTCACACACACACGGGGAGGGGGTGGGGAGAGACAGAGAGAATGGGATTTAACAGGGAGAGTGTAGTTGTTTCTGTTCCAAAACTAGGCTGGAAACCAGATAAAAATATAATCTGTTGTCTTCCAAGAATGTTTGCGGCTGCATAAACTCCACCCTCTCAATCATCTTGGATCAAAAAGGAATTTTAGATTAGAGAGAAGTAATTTATTTAGAACAGGAAGTTGTCCATTACTTTTCAGTAATGGACAACTGCTGGCTCCTTTATGGTCAATAATTTTATTTGTTCCTATACTTATTATTCCCTGGATCAAATCAACTTCTCTTAAGTAGCAAAAATAGATTTCTGGCAAAAAATTCCATTTCTAGGGGAATTTTTTTTAACAACCATACGAATTGCTAAATGAATATAGTGTCTACAAAAAATGATCATAAAATCAAGTCAGATCATGTGGTGATGCATTTAATGACTGCAATGTCATTAAATGCAACTGGAAATTCCAAGATCAATTGTGGTAGTTATGTGAGGGCTACCTGTAAAGTACTGGAAACATCAGCATTAAAAAATTGGTATATATGTTATCTTCAGTCTGCATTTGAGGGCTCCAATATAGGATTTCTAGATAAACAAAAATAACCTGAGGAGGTTTTTGGAGTTGACTTGAGGATACAATTGTGGGAAGCCCCCCCTCATAGAAGAATGAAATATTTTGAGGAATATTAAAAAGGCATTCCCTAAATGAGAAATGGAGAAACTAAATATTTTCTAGAAGCAGGAAGCAGCCCCCAAATCTTTCTTAGTAGCCCGCAGCAGATGCCAACACTTAAGAGATAAAGAGCTTATTGAAAGAGGAAGGCAAATATCTAGATAGGTCTATTCATAAACAAAGCAAATACTGCAGGCAGAAATCAATACTGCAGGCAGAAATCAATTCAGGATATTTTGAAACTCCCTGCAGGAAAGTCTGAACAAAGGCAGAATGGTAGGATTAGAAGCAGACCCCTCAGATAATCCAGGAAATCTTTGGCAAATGGAAGAGGTAAGTTCTGACCTTACCTCCCGATAATGGGGGCATGTAAATATGATGTGAGCCAACGATTCCGGAGATTGGCCATCACATGAACAGTGGGTAGATTTCACACATCCCGAGCACCTGCTATCTAGGACATTCGAGGGGATCACATTAAAACGTGCCTTTAGAAAGGCCAACCTGTATTTAACAAAGGATAGTGTAGAGAGATATTTTTTTTTGGGGGGGTGCATTCGGGGAGTAATACCAAGAGAAAATGGAGAACATACTCCCGCACCAAGTGCCAGATTCTGTTGTCTTTCAATATCATCCAATCACTGAAATATCAGCGATTTGGCTGCATCTGGGCGAAGCATAAGGGCTTCAATAGGGGAAATACCTATCTTCATAAGTTTGGTGTGAATATTGCGGACCCAAGGACTGTGGAAGTTGTCCCGCCATAAGCACTGGCCTAAATAGTAATCTGGAAGTCTGACCCACAGGGTCAGCCAGTAGCCAATAGCACACTTCCACAGAACAGTAACGAGAGATGGTGTGCCCAGTTCCAAGCGGATTGCAGCATTACTCACACAGGGGGGAACTCCCATTGGGCAGTGTAAGAACTGGCTTTGAACTGATTCGAGGAGGGAAATATTTGTTTGAACCCAAAGGGGGGCGCCGTATGTAATGGCAGCTATCACCTTTGCCCTATATACTTTCAATACTGAGGGAATATGTTGGGTTCCCTCAACATAAAAGAATTATAGAAGGGCATGCGTAGTGGCCTTGGCCTTGGTGCGGAGGGACTTGACCTGCGCAAGCCACATGACATTAGATTGGAAAAGAATGCCTAAATATTGGAATCTATGGACCTGTTCCACTGGTATGCCATCGAGCCTCCATTGATAGTTTTTCCTGCTTCTTGAGAAAATCATAATCTTAGACTTAGAATGGTTGATAAATAGTTGGTTGGCGCAACAATAGTTGGAAAGAATTTTAAGGGCTCTGAGCAGACCCACCCGAGAGAATGCAAGAATCACCGCATCATCCGCATAGAGCAGGAGCGGGCACCTATAGTCAGCTAATCTGGGGGCATGGATATAATCCAGTTGGACCATTAACACCCTTCTCCAATCGCTAATATATAAGTTAAAAAGAAGGGGTGCCAATATACATCCCTGTCTGACCCCCTTATTAACAGGGATGGTGTTGGAAAGGTCCCCTTGGGGGGTAAGGTGCACTTTTGCCTCCATTCCCTCATGCAGTTGGGAGATGAGCCAGAGAAGTCTTTTATCGATGCCCCAGGAAAGGAGTTTGCCCCACAGTTTATATCTGGGAATACTGTCAAAAGCAGCCTTTAAGTCTATAAAGGCAACACAGAGACAGCCTTTCCTAGGGGTAGAGTATTTTAAGGCCAGATGGTATAGGATCAGAGCATGGTCAATAGTAGAATGATCTGCTCTGAACCCCGCCTGCTCATGACTGAGTAGACTAGCCTCCTCAACCCAGCACTCCAGAAATACTAATAGCAATAACTTCCTACCAGAAAATACTTATTAATTTTCCATTTGTTACATGCGTTTCAAAGTTATTGAACTGTATTTCTTCAACAGACAGCCACATTTAATGATTGGTTTCTTTATTATTTATTTAAAATGCCATCCTAAAGAAAGTGAAAATTAATTTATACTTTCAGGAACACAACTTTATACAACACAAAATATAATAATAGTCGATAGATAGATAGATAGATAGATAGATAGATAGATAGATAGATAGAGATAGAGATAGAGATAGAGATAGAGATAGAGATAGAGATAGAGATAGAGATAGAGATAGATATATTCACCCCTTTTAAGTAGAATAACTGTAGCATGTCTGCGGCCATAACCATTTTCAACATAGCAGGAGTAATTTCCAAGATCCCCTTCTTCCACTGAATCAAGAATTAATGAGATGGAAACTTCTTGTTCTCCAAGATGTTCTTTAAGGACTCTAATAAAAAGAAAAATATTTTGTTGAAATATTTTTGGTTATTGAAAAATTGTTGAAAAATAATATTTTTGGAAAGAATGAAAAAAATCTTAATATGATCTTTATTTTAAAAAAAGGAGGGTTGATGTAATTAAACTGCTAGTTTGCTTTACTATCAATATATATTTATACACATTTGTTGCTGCTAATGAGATCTGCAATTAAATTGATGTTGATAAGCATTGTTTTTGCTAAAATATCAGCAGTTGTTCTTGTTCCATAGCTATTTAAATAACTTTAATATATATATATTAAATATGTATGTAGGTCTTTGGTTATTCGGGTTTTCTACCGCGTAAAATTGGAAGTGTCTTCCAATTTTACGCAGGAGAAAACCCGAATAACCAAAGACCTACATACAAACACCCACGAAAACCTCAGAAAATATTTATTTATTTATTTATTTGCAATTAAGGTGAAATATATTCTATTTTTTTAAAAAAATATATTTCTAGATTATTCCATTTTTAAAGATTAAGTAATAGATGTTAATATCCACAGAAGATGAATGCATTTCTTCGAGTAATTTAGGAGTAATAATTTTCTTTGGAATTTCAAACCTTGTTTATAATTCTTTATGTACATAATACTTGTTTGTTTGAAAACAACATATATCCACAAATATAAACACCAAAAGCAATTACCACTATTTCCAAAGATTAAGAAACATCCCAATGAATATCACAGAAGGGTTTTGTGTAAGTAATGAATTTCACACACACACACACACACACACACACACACACACACAGAGTTAGTATTTTATCGTGTAAATAGTTTCTAGACATTTTTACAGTTGCTGAATCTTCATTCTTGCTTTAACAGTAGACTCTAAAACTAGCAGTTTTAGAATACTTGCATATATATATATATATATATATATATATATATATATATATATATATATATATATATATATATATATATATATATATATATGAAACATCCATTTTCTATGCCATTCTCAATAATTGTCCTGCAAAAGAACAAGGTTCAGATGATTTTCTGCACTGTAATAATGTCTATTCCTCTTTTAAATAGTATTTTATTCATTTCAGAAAAGTAGATATTAGTCTTGACAAAACACACACACACACACACACACACATTACCTAATATCACTCTCCCAAACCCGACTTTCATCCAAATCCTCAATAAACTTTTCGCCTTTCATCCAATACATTAAAGGACTGACTTCTCCACTGTATCCAAAGAATGCTCGACAAGTTAGATTAGCAGAATGGCCTGGAAAAAAGCATTAATAAAAAAAATACATTAGACCCAAACTGGCCAAACTAATTTATTACTGGATTGACAATAAAGTAATGCTTTATCATATAAATCTTACATTACATGAAATTTACCTTTAGGATTCTTATGTATTAGAAACATTTTTGACCAAATTTTGAGCATAATACATGCTCAGTAGAAGGAAGTTAGTGTGGAGGAGGAAGGAAAGAAAGAGAAAACATCGGGGTCATTCCAAACATTAAATGAATTTTTAAATGAATGTTATAGAACAATTTTACATAATAAATGCCACTTCTCTTGCCTATGTTTAATGTACTTGAAGATACACATTATAAAATAAATCAGATATGGAAGTTTTTATGCATTAGTGCCAAAATATTTGCAGCCTATGACCAAATATCTAATTGATAATTTCAAAGCAATATATTATTTTTTTAAAATAATGCATTAAGCCTATTCTTTCTACTAAATACATATACACATACCTGAAGCAACTAAAATATTATTTTATTGACAATTATTCAAAAACAAATTAGTTATTTGGTTTTCTTTAAACAAAAATCATTTATATGTAGTAAGACACCTCCATAGTCCACAACATTTTTTAAAAAATCAAGAAATTTATAGTCAGTCGAACTCAAGTAATAGTGCATCACCGAAACTCAATATTTTATTACTAGTAAGCAAAAACACTTGTTATGCGATGTGGCTAGAACATCCAAGACCTGCAAGTATAGTTAACTATAGTTCAGCAACATATGGAATACCACACATTGACCACTTCTGCCTAGATCATTGCATTTCCTGACATGTTATTGTATACTCCTCTTCATTTGCTTTATTTTGCTTGCTGTCATCTGAATGTCAGGTTTTATGGGAAGAGTACAGGAAGTGAGTTCCTCATTTTGTCATGTTCAACTTCATCCCAGAGAACTGTGAGACCCAGTTCTCAGATAATCAAAGTAGCATGATACTGTGCAGCTAAAAATGTCATAAGAACTATTATTAGATTCAGAAACAGTTGAATAAATACAAAGCATGTGTTGTGCACATGTTCAAGTGTGCACAACACATACATACTTACAGAGTTCACACCAGCATATGTTAAAACTATTCAGTAATGAGAAAAGAAAATACACATGAATGTGAAACACCATTAAATATCACATTCTAGCAATCAATATGTTGTGCATAGCCATTGTCCAACTGCTGGAAGAATCAAATATGATCATAAGTAGTCAACTATAGAACTCAGTACTTCTCTTGACCCTTCAAAAATAAAGACAGTATAGAAATTATTATTTATTATAGTTGCATTTATAAAAATGATAGGATAAATGCTAAGAATATTTGATGGTTGGCTATAATAATAGAACCCAGGTCAGGAAAGGTTTGCAAAACTTATTGCCAATCAATCATACAAATAAGAATACAATTTTCAGATGAGCCAATTTCATATTGCATGCCTTTTTCTTAAAACATTTATGCAAGAAGACGTGATATTTGGGTCCAGGTCTCATATCAAGTTGTGTCTCTGACTTGTAAACATTATGAAAGATAGTGAATTTCCAAACTAGAACATGCATAAATAAATAGCCATATTCATATAGCCATAAATAAAATTCCCTTCTATAAATACCTTACGGCGATATTAAAAGCAGAAGAAAAGTCAAGAAGAATCCATTTAAGTACTCTCCTTGTTTACTGAAGTAAGCATGCTATTAAGGTAATAGCAATAAAAGTTACAAGTCTAAAAGTATAACTAGATATAGATTCAAGAGTCAAGTGTCCATTTGCCCTGTGTCTCTTTGTCTGAAAAATAAAGGTGTAATACTAGATGAAAAAAATAAAGTATTGCCATATGTCCAGCTAAGAGGGCAAGATGTGTCAGGAGATAAACGACAAATCTTTTCATTATCTGCAGATACAGATACACACAGATTATCAGAGTTGGAAGAACTTTGTAGCTCATCTAGTCTAATGCCCTGCCCAAGCAGATTCTACACCATTTCTGACAGATGGCAGTCCAGTCTCTTCTTGAAAGCTTCTAGTGATGAAGCCCCCACAACTTCTGAAGGCAAGCTGTTCCATTGGTTGATTGCTCTCACTGTCAGAAAATTTCTCCTTATTTCCAGGTTGAATCTCTTCTTGTTCAGTTTCCATCCATTATTCCTTGTCTGGCCTTCAGGTGCTTTAGAAAATAACTAGAACTTCCTTCTGTAAACGTATTCTTGGAATCTTTTGATTCCAGCAACTGCAGCCAGCGCTTCCTTGTCTAGCTGGCTGTAGTTTCTTTCCGGTTTTGATAGAGTCTTGGAATAAAAAGCAATGGGGGCTTCTCTTCCATTCAGCATGCAATGACTTAGTATGCCCCCTATGCCAAAAGGTAAAGCATCGCACGTCAATCTTAATGGTAGATTTTCATTATACTGTACAAGTACACTCTCTGATGTTAAAAGTCTTTTTATTTGGTTAAATGTGCTCGCTTCTTTTCGTCCCCATTTCCATTCTACTTTCTTATTGAGTAGCCAGTACAGAGGTTCGGCAATCATTGCTTTCTGTGGCAGTAAAATATTATAAAAATTTAATAATCCCAGGAATGTTTGGAGATCCATCTTATTGGTAGGGCTTGGGGCTTCTCGGATCGCTTTCAATTTGCCAATGGTGGGGTGTATTCCAGAACTATCAATCAAATTTCCTAGGAACTCCACTTTTTCCACTGCCAGTTGACATTTATCCTTCTTTATTTTTAACTCCACCTCCTGGAAATGGCTTAATACTGTCCTCAGTCTTTGTCGTAATTGATCCTTGTTAATGGCTGATATAAAGACATCGTCAAAATATGGAACTACCCCTTCGATACCCTGTAAGAGGCATTCCATGAGACTCTGGAACAGTCCCGGGGCCACGCTTACCCCAAACTGCAATCGTTGGCATTTGAATCTGATTGATGACACCGCCAGACATGTGCTTCCACCTGACCCCTGACCTTTGGATTGGATGATTTACGTTGGACAGTGGGAAGGGATGCTTTCTATCTGTAATTTTTGCGCTCTTGTCTCAGATCCTACTTTTCTTTGGTTGTGATCACTTCATTTTCCAGTCAAAGTACCTGCTTCTAAAATAATGGAGTCTGGGTCATTCTTTCTTGGACTTTGAAGGAAGCATTCCTGACAGCCCCTCTATGCATCACTATAATTTGGGCCTCTGCTGTGGCATCAGCTGTTGATATGCTACCTTGATTCCCATCACGGCTAGATCTAGGGGTTCGAACCATTCCAAACCCAGCAGGCTAGGTTGGTCCCAGTCTACAATAGTTAGTGGTAGCTGTCCCTTGAATTGTTTAAAACTTACATTGAAATAACCAATTCCCAGCACTGGAATTCACTTTCTTTGGTAGTTTTTTAGGGTCAGTCTCTGTGGCTTGAGTTTGCAGATTGTGATGTCCAGTACCAACTCTTTGATCATCGTCCAAGAGACCATGGAAAGGTAGGATCCTGAGTCGACCTCCATCTTACATGGTCTCCTTTTGATGTAAATGGTTGCCGCCATCTTCTTTGCTTTTCCCACTCTTGAATGCCCCAAAAGTATTGTTTGGTATGTTTCCCCTCTCTCAGATTTGTTGTCATCTCTGCGGTGGCTTCTCCCAAACGGGTTCTTTCAGCCACTCATCTGGAAAATCTTGGGATGCTGTGGGGGGCTGGATTGTCTGGATTTGCGGGAAACAGGTTGGGATGCTCTGCAGACTCTTGCAATGTGCCCTTTTCTCTCATATCACTGGCAGATGGCATCTCAGAACCTGCATTCCATCCTGGGTTGGTTTCCCTAGCATCTGGCACACCAGAACCCTTTTCTTTCCCTCTCTGGATATCTCCCTTTCTGGTATGAATGGAGTTGGTGGACTTCTTCCTCATCTCCGTCCTCAGATTCTGTCTCTGCGTCCTTGTAGTGGACAGTGGTGGCTTCCCTTGCTTGCAGCAATTTATTCATTTTCCACATTGCTACTGCAGATTTCCGTCGCTTCTTCCATGGCTTCATGGAAAGTGATTCTGGGCTTCACTAGCAAACGGCTTTGTAGTGTTAGGTCACGAAGCCCCAGCACTAGATGGTCCATATTGGAGAACTCACATGCATTTGCGATCACTTGTAGGGTAGTGACAAATTTGCTGATTGACTTGCCTTCTCACTGGTCTCGCCGATAAAACTCATGTCGCCGAGTGATGATGCCTGTGGAGTGTAATGTGCTCTTAGGTTTCTCTCTAGTGCCAGGTCATGGTTTTCAGCTCCGCCGGTGATGAAAGGGCTTTGGTCATTTTAAAAATGGCAGCTCCACAGTGTGAGGAAGAGAGCCCTCTTTCTCTGCTCGGACAGGCTCAGAAGGTTGTTTGCTTCCAGGAACATATGGAAGTGTTCCATGTAGGAATCCTAGTCTTCTCCCATAGACTTGAAAGGAGCGGATGGAATAATCAAAGATATCTTGCGTTGGCCAGTAGGTTTTGAGTCTGATGACCAATGATTACCATGTGGAGTCTTTGTTCAGCGGTTGATGTCCTATTTTCATCCAGATCCCACCTTTGTCACCAGTGTTGAATAGTGGGTGGAGATAGATGCAACAGGATACCCGTAATAGGTTTAGAACGTTTATTTCAGCTCCAGTACAGCAATGCAAACTGAACCACGGCAGCTCCTTTTAAAGGGAGCTGTCCGTGGCTTCATCCACCGATGTGCGTTTATTTTTCCCACTCTGACTTTGGACCCAATGTTTGGTTCCTATGTCAGGCTATTTCAAATCTAACAATTTGGAGTGTATATTCATGTTACAAGTTCCTCTTAAATATCCTTGGAATATGAAAGGAACTTTAAAGCCTAAACTTCTTTTAAAGTTATGATTGTTCTCCATAAAGTTTAGAAATTCCTTCCCTCTCCCACCTTCAATAAAAATTTTAAACACAAAACTCAACATTTATGAGACTAGTTACTTCTACTCTTCCTAATGACCTTGTTAGTGAATTACTAATTATGGGAGTAAGATAACAGGAACTTTTGTTTTATTTCTTACTTCCTGAAATTAGCATGTTCACTTGCATAATAAACTTTATACTAAAGCAAATGTCATACTAGGAATTGCTCACACATGTCAAAATGGTACTTTTTAAAACAGGCAGAATAACATTCTTCAAAGATTTTAAAAAATTCTCAAGTGAGAGAAACATAGTTTTTTTCTTGGTGTTGGTTTGGTATTGGATTATATATTTTAGAATGAGAATAAATGTTCCCTGTACTGTCAGAATTCAAATATGAAAATGCTAAAGAAATCCGAAGTAATTTGCTTTGGATGTTTAACCACAAGACATTTATTACACAGAAATAAAAATGAAAGAGAAGTGGTTTGTTGAAAGTAAAATTTTCTGTCTCTCTCAATAAATTTCCAAAATATTTTTATTTCCTCCTGTCACTAAACACCTGCCCCAGATTAACTTTTCCTTGAATTACTTCTCCCTCTCAATTCCTCATTCCCCATTCATTTATTTAAAACGAATACATGAGTAGAATTAATATATGGTGCACAGTATGTATCCATCTTTAAAGATAACAATAAACAAAACCAGAAGATCACCAGAAGAAGCAACAAACTAATTGTAACTAACAACAGGAGCCAAGGATGGTTCTAAGATTGAATTTAGTTTTTAGTTTTTAGTTTATTTATATGCTGCCCTTCTCCGGAGACTCAGGGCGGCTTACAATGTGTTAAGCAATAGCCTTCATACTTTTGTATATTTATACAAAGTCAACTTATTGCCCCCACAATCCGGGTCCTCATTTTACCTACCTTAGAAAGTATGGAAGGCTGAGTCAACCTTGAGCCTGGTGAGATTTGAACTTGCAGTAATTGCAGGCAGCTGATGTTAATAACAGTGCTTTAGTCTGCTGCGCCACCAGGGCTCCTTGTTAATCTTGTAAATCTTACAATCTTGTAAAGATTGTAAATCTTTATTTCTCTTTCTTAACATCATGAAGGTTCTAGTCAGTGGTATGTTAACTGGATTACTGTATCAGGTAAGCAGGCAAATTCAGTATCACAAGTGTCCCTTATAATTTTATCCTTTTATAATTCTGTACCCTATAAGCATAAATGTACTTGCACAAAACTGAGGTACTTAGATTTTTCAGATTCTTTCCTATGTGCATTTACTATAGGAAGTAAACTTAGTACTAATTGAGTAGATATTGCTTTTCTGTGGATGAGACTAATCTGCAAAATTTGCAAATATGACAAATCATTCATCTTAGAATTGCAGACTTCCGGGGTGGTGTCATGGGGGTGTGGTGTCATGGGGGTGTGGCTCTTTTTATCCGATTTTTTTGTGTCTGGAGACCAGCAACGCTAAAGTTAAACCTTGTAGAGGACAGCAAAAGAAAAGGGAATACTCAGAGGCAATGGGATGAAGGGCAATCCCCCACAGCGAAGGGTGGATTCCCTGAAATCCAGCGCAGAAGAGACCAGCCGCTTCTTCGGCTAGGTCCAGAGGCATGACAGCCTGAGTAAATGGCGAGGAAGTGAGAGAGTGAAAAACAGCAGGAAGTATCGGCACTAAAAGTTTAAGCAAAGTAGAATACCACACTACTTCTCTAAATTGAGGAAATCTGTCAAGAAGTCACTGAGTGAGCCTCCAAAGGCTTCAGCCACGAACATGCGTTTATTTTTCCCACTCTGACTTTGGACCCAATGTTTGGTTCCTACGTCAGGCTATTCCATATCTAACACCCCTCCCTCTGGAAAGGTATTACCCAGTCAGGATTCTTTATTGCAACATTTTGATGGTGGCAATCCTTCCCAATAATGAAATCTGCAAATTTTTCCAACTACCCAAACCTTTTTAATCTGTAATACTATTTTGTCATAATTATCCTCTTTGATTGAGTAACCTCTTGCCATTAACCAGGTCCCTAGATATTTTATTTTTTTGGTTACTTGAATTTGAGTATTAATTTCCAAATCTTTTTCTTGTTTCTTAGTAAGGTTTTTGGTTATTAGTTTTTATTTTTTTTATTAATCTTAAATCCCGCTACTTCTCCAAATTCTTCTAATTTCTTAATTAATTTTGGTCCTGATTCTAGCGGTTCTTCTACTATGAACACCATGTCATCGGCAAAGGCCTGAACCTTGTATTCTTCATTCTTTATTCTTAGACCTTTTATTTCTTGATCTTGTCTAACATTTTTCAGGAGAATTTCCAACGTTAATATATACAAAAGTGGAGAGAGTGGGCTTCCCTGTCTTATCCCTTTTGTTATACTAAATTGTTCTGTTGTATTGTTGTTCATGATTACTCTTGCCTTTTGTTTTGTATAAATTTTCCCTATCATTTTTTCAAATTTTGTCCCAAATTGTATAAATTTTAGTTGTTCTATTAAAAATTTCCAATTCAGATTGTCAAATGCCTTTTGGGCATCAAGGAAAACCAGTGAAGCTTGTTTTTCCGTGTGTGCTTCGTAGAATTCTAATGTATTTATTATTATTCTCATGTTGTTTTTGATTTGTCGCCCAGGAAGGAATCCATTTTGATCTGGGTGTATATAGTTATTCAAAATTTTTTTTAATTCTTTCAGCTATAATTGCTGCAAATATCTTGTAATCTGTGTTTAATAAGGAAATTGGTCTGTAATTCTGTATTAAATGCTGGTCCGTATCATCTTTAGGAATAATGGTTATTATCGCCTCCGTCCAAGTTTTTGGGATTTTTGCATTTTCCAGAGCATCATTGTATAATTCTAACATTATTTCTCCCAATATTTCCTGTGAATTTTTATATAATTCCACCGGTATCCCATCCGGACCAGGTGTTTTGTTATTTTTTTGTTTTTTCAATGCCAATTCTATTTCCAGTTTAGTTATTGGTCTATTTAGTATTTCTTTTTGTTTTTCTGTGATTTTATTCATTTCTGATCCTTCTATATATTGTTTAATTTTTTCTTCCTCTATTTCTTCCTGGTGGTATAAATTTGAAAAAAATATTCAAATGATTTTCTTTTTAACTTCTCTTCTGAACTGTATAACCCCATTCTCATCTTTGAGTTGGTATATCATTCTTTTATCTTTTTCTTTTTTCAGTTTGTATGCCAACCATCTACCAGTTTTGTTCGTGAATTCAAAATAATTTTGTTTTGCCATTTTTATTCTCTGGGCTACTTCTTTTTGAGTTATCAGATTTATTTTATGTTTAATTATGTTCCTTTCCTCTTTTACTTTTTTGTTTTGGGGATTTTCCTGTAATTTGTATTCTGCTTTCTTCAGTTCGTCATATAGTTTTTCTTGTTGTTGTCTTCTTTCCTTATTTTTTCTCCCTATATACGCAATCGTCAATCCTCGTATATATGCCTTTGCCGTGTCCCAAATGTTTTGTAAGGAGGTGTCTTCTTTTTTATTTATTGTAAAGAATACATCCAATTCATTTTCTAACATTTGTTTGTACTCTTTATCTCTACATATATTTTGGTTCATTGTCCATCTCCTAAATCTTTTTTGTCCCTTCCATTTAATAGTTATTGGGTTATGATCTGCCCATTCGTTTACCCCTATTTCTATTGTTTCTAAGCCAGTCCTAATATCTGCAGTCATCCAGGCCATATCTATTCTGAACCAAGATTGGTGTGGGCAAGAATAGAATGTGTATTGATTTTCATCTTTATGTATTTCTCTCCATACGTCTCTCAATTTTAATTCCGATACCATATTAAACAATTATTTTGGTAGTGTTTCTTTTTTTTATTTTTCTTGTTGCTCTTGTAATCTTTTTTAGCATCTACTATGGCATTATAATCTCCAATTAGACAAACATTTTCATATTCCAGATATATTACTTTGCTGTGTATTTTTTTAAAGAATTCATGTTGGTTTTTATTAGGGGCATATATTACTATTAATAATGATTTTTTTCTTCCATTTCTAATTCCACCATCCACCATTACAATTCTACCCTCTTTGTCTGCATAGATTAACTTTGATTTTATCTTTTCTTTTACATATACCGCTACTCTTCTTTTTTTGTATCAATTATGTGTATAGTTTTCCTATTTTTGGATTCTCTAATAGTTTTTGATGTTCTTTTTGATGTGTACCTCTTGAAAACATATCACATCTGCTTCCAATTTTCATAATTTTATAAATGTTTGTGTTCTTTTCTTTGGTACATTTAATCCGTTTATGTTTACTGAAAAGGGTTTAATTGCCTCTTCCATTGCCTACTGTTGTTGTTTTTTAGTGTTTCTTGTCTCCATCTGCATTCTTGCTTTCGCCTTCTCTTTCCTCTCATTCTTTTTCTTGGGTTTTTCTCATTTCTCTTTCTCGCTCTATTTCTTTCATTTGTTCTTCTTCCTGGCTTTTGCCCTCTGATTCCTCTTTGCTTTCCTGTTCTTCTTCCTGTATGAAATGTAGATTATAAAATTCTCTTGCCTTCTCTAGTGTATCTATTTTATATTTTTTATCTTGCCATGTAATTAAAATTCCATCTGGTGTCAGCCATCTAAACATTACTTTGTACCTAATCAGTTGTGTTGTTAAAAATTGATATTGTTGGCATTGATTTCTAATACTTCGTGGTATTTGTTATAAAATTATAATTTCTTTACCTTTGTAAATCAAGGTTTCTTCTCGTGATTTCTTATATACTTCATCTCTGGTTTTTGTTTTGTTTTTTTTTAAATTTGATTTGTATGCCGCCCTTCTCGGAGACTCAGGGTGGCTTACAATGCGTTAAGCAATAGCCTTCATACTTTTGTATATTTATGCAAAGTCAGCTTATTGCCCCCACAAACTGGGTCCTCAATTTACCTACCTTAGAAAGGAAGGAAGGCTGAGTCAACCTTGAGCCTGGTGAGATTCGTTGTTGTTGGTTGTTCACTTTGTAAATCTAATATGTACTTCCCTCGCCAATCAATGTCTTCTTATTTAATTAGTATTTACCCGATAAATTTCATCAATCTGTCCTCTTATTTCTGTCTTATCCCTCTGTATTATTTCTGACACTATTTCCGCCATCTTTTCTTCCAGGTCTTCATCTTTCTCTTCAACTATGTTTTGGAAATGCAGGAAATACAAAGCTTTCTCCCATTCCAACATTGCTATTGAATATGACGGTTCCTTATTTAATTGTTGAGATTTCTGCTTCAATGTGTGCATTTTTGTCTCTACTTGATCTATTTTTGTTTCCATGTTTTTGATTCTTTGTTCATTTTCAGTTACTGTGTGTTGAATGTCCCCAATTTTATCATTCATATTCTTAATGTCCTCTTTTACTTCTCCAATTTCATTTTTAATTTCTGTATGAAGCATTTTAATTTCTTCATGATTGTCCGCAATTTTCTCTTGTAAATAAGTTTTCTTGAATTATCTGGAACATATTTTGCATGGTATTTACTGTCATTTGCGGTTTTTCCTCCCCCCCATCATATTGTCTATTATTCTGTGCTATAGGGGTGATGCCACTGTTGGTGTAGGATTTATAGTTGGTTTTTTTTCCCTGTTTTGGCTATAGTTGTTGTCATTGACATTTTTAAAGCTCTTGTAAAGTTTTTCCACACTATCATATCATTATTTTTCCTTAATTCTTAATCAAATTTTTTTGGGGTAGACGTATTTCTGTAAGTTTTTCTTATACAAAAACAATTTTAAATATTTGTATTCTGTATAAATTTCAACTTAATTTAAATTCATCCAGTATACAATATAATCAGGTTTTACTTTGCAGTATATCTAATCAGTACAATTTATTTAATTTACTTCTCCTCTGCTTGTCTATTTTTTTTCTTCTCTTTTTTATACCCTCTATATATTACTATACCTCACTTAATATCTTATTCATTCATTCATTTTCTTTATATTCTATAACATTCCACTCTTTCAAACTAGATCGTAGATTAACAATGCAATAATTAATTATAACTTTAATATGATCTTTTTTCTTACTTTACTGTGTGTGTCTGTGTGTGTGTGTGTGTGTAGTTAATATTTCGGGTTTCTTCCCGTGTAATTGTGGATATATCCCTAAAAGGGTAGAAGCGACGTTTCGACAGAATCCCATCTGCCATCATCAGGCTTATGTCAAAAATCATTTTGCACTAACTAATTTACATAAACAAATACACACACACACACACACACACACACACACACACACACACATTTATGTAAGTTTTCATGGGTATATATGTGTGTACAGTTAATATCTCAGGTTTCTTCCTGTGTAATTGTAAACATATCCTTAAAAGGGTAGTAGCGATGTTTCGATTAAATCACATTCTGGCTGAAGTTCTCGGTTTGGTGCTTATGGGCAAACTGTGTGATCTTAACTGACATTTTTCTATGAAAAGAGGCAAAGGTGTATTCTGATTGGTCAACAGTGTTGTATTCTGATTGGCTGATGATGTAGCAGTATTTTGATTGGGTGGAAGCGCTGTTGCTTGGTTGAGGGGAAATGGATAAGTTATGCTGGAAATGGTGGCAACACAAGCATTATGATGAATCTTTGATCTATGGTTTATATTTTGCAAAATGTGTGCTGATGGTAAATGTTTCCAAGCAACTAAGTATTGGACTTTCCCTCTGTGGATCCTAGAATCAAGGATTTCCTTGATTTCAAAGTGTTGTTCACCTTCAATCATGATGGGAACAGGTGGTGTAGATGCAGGTGGACCGAGGGATGAGATTACTTCTTGTTTGAGTAAACTGATATGGAATACTGGGTGGTTCTGCCTGAGTGTCTTTGGAAGAAGTAGTTCAACTGCTACTGGACTGATGATTCTAGTAATGGGGAAAGGTCCAATGAACTTTGGCCCTAGTTTCTTTGATGGTTGTAATGATTTCAATAATTTTGTAGATAAGTATACTCTGTCTCCAATATGAAAAGGTTTGGGTTCCATCCTTTTCTTGAATCTTAAAAGCTTCTCTAGCTTCCTGTAAGGCTAATCTAACCACTGGCCACATGTTTTGCAAATTATCCATCCACTCCTTAAGTGAGGGGATGGTGGATTCTTCTGTGGGTAGTTCAGGCATGGGGCTGAAGTCCTGGCCTGTTACTACTCTAAAAGAGGTAAAACCAGTGCTTGAATGTACAGCATTATTAAACGCAACTTCAGCAAAAGGCAAAAGTTCGGTCCAGTTATCCTGTTGAAAATTAATGAAACATCTTAAATATTGTTCTAGTACCGAATTCAAAATTTCAGAATTACCATTAGTACAAGGATGAAAAGATGTGCTCAACCCCTGGCCAGTACCAAGTAAGCCCAAAAACGCCCTCCAAAAGTTGGAGGTGAATTGAACCTCTCTGTCAGAGATGATTCTTTGTGGAGCACCATGAAGTCAATAAATGTGTATTAGGAATAATTTGGCTAAACTTTTAGCAGTTGGGATCTTTTGGCAGGGTATAAAATGTGCCTGTTTTGAAAATAGGTCTGCCACAACCCAAATAACAGTATTTCCCTCACTGTTCAGCAATTCCAAGATGAAATCCATAGTGATCTCTCTCCAAGGTGCTGAAGGTTCAGCTACCTTCTGCAATAGACCTGGGGGTTTCCCCTGGTGTCTTTTTGCTGCTGCACAAATGGGGCAGCTAGCTACATAGCTTTCTATGTTCTTTTTTAGTGATGGCCACCAAAATTGTCTTTTAATCAGGTGTAAAGTTTTCACAAACCCAAAATATCCAGCTAATTTGGAGTCATGGCACTGTACCATTAAGCATAGTCTTTGGCTTGCAGGGACATACAACATCTCCCCGACCCAAGCCAAGTCTTCTTTCATCAGACAGCTGGATTTGTTGTTCAAAAACCATTCATTAGTGGCCAATGCTTGTTTAAAATTTTGGGTGATGTCATTGTCTGTCACTGTTTCTTGTTTTTCCTGGGATCTGGTGACTACTTTAGCGGCTAGTTGATTGTTTTGTACTATAGGTTTGATTACTTCTGACTTTGCACTAATGTATTGCGGTTTTCTGGATAGCGCATCCGCCAGAAAGTTTTCCCCCCCGGGAAGTATTTTAGAGTAAAATCAAACCGTTTAAAGTACTGAGCCCATCGTACTTGGTTTGGGGAGAGTTTCCTTGGGGTCTTTAGGGCTTCTAGATTTTTATGATCTGTCCAGGCTTCAAAAGGGGTCTTACTGCCTTCTAGGAAGTGCCGCCAGGTTAACAATGCCCAACGAACTGCATACGCCTCTTTCTCCCAAATAGCCCACCTTTGCTCAGTCTCATTTAACTTTTTGGATGTGTAAGTGCAGGGTTGTAGTTGGTCTTGCTCATTCTTCTGAAGCAGGACCGCTCCTATTGCCACATCGCTGGCATCTGCTTGTATGACAAATGGTTTCTCCGTGTCCGGGTGTTGCAGAATTATTATTATTATTATTATTATTATTATTATTATTATTATTATTATTATTAATAATAATAATAATAATAATAATAATTTTATTTCTATACTGCCCTTCTCCTGAAGGACTCAGGGCGGTGTACAGCCAGTTTAAAAACACAAGACACAACAATAATTAAAAATTAAAATAATTAAATAGATTTGGCTGATTTAAAACTCTAAAAATTAAAATACCCCAATTTAAAATGATTATATTGACAGCCCTGCCTGGCGGAACAACAAGGTCTTCAATGCGCAGTGGAACACCCGGAGGTCGGAGATCTTGCGTATTTCCGGGGGCAGTTCATTCCACAGGGCTGGGGCTCCCACAGAGAAGGCCCTCCCCCTGGGTGTCGCCAGCTGACATAACTTGGCTGATGGCACCCTGAGGAGACCCTCTCTGTGGGAGCGGACTGGTCGGTGGGAGGCTATTGGTGGCAGGAGACGGTCTCGAAGGTACCCGGGTCCTATGCCATGGAGCGCTTTAAAGGTGGTAACCAACACCTTGAATCGCACCCGGAAGACCACTGGGAGCCAGTGCAGCTCGCGCAGGAGGGGTGTCACGCGGGCACAACGGGTTGCGCCCATAACCACCCGTGCGGCCGCATTCTGGACCAGTTGGAGACTCCGGGTGCTCTTCAAGGGGAGCCCCATGTAGAGAGCATTACAATAGTCCAGCCGGGAGGTGACAAGACAAATCCTTGTATTCTATGGGTATGCCCTCAGTTGGTGTGGCATGACCAGGCATGGCTGTTTCTCGATTCTCTGCCCCCTCAAGTCCTTTATGTGGATACTCAGCAAAAGTCACCTTCCTCTGAAATTTTATGATGCCTTGTTTCCAATTGATTTGTGAGTTCCATCTTTTTAGCCACAAAAGGCCCAGAACCAACGGCCATTCCATGCCACTATAAATGTAAGCCTTTCCTCGTGGCTTCCGATGCCTATATGTAGAGGCACGGTGGCCAGAGAAGATGGCTCCCCTCCTGCTATTGATCCATCTAGTTGGCAGAAAGCAATGGGAGTTTTCAGCTTTCTTACATTAATCCCTAACTTCCCTACTAGGGTTGGGCTGATCAAACAATGGGTGCACCCTGAATCCACTAGGGTGGGGATACTTATCTCCCGGTCCTGGTTTGGGATAAATAGTCTTAAGGGGAGGGTAAGTGATTTAATTGGTTTGCTTACCAGTGGCTCATCATCTGGATCACTTCCGAACGAGTGTGATTCTTCCTATTCAGATGCCAGGGTTTCTTCCCCAAAGAGGGGAGGGGATGGTACTTCTTCGGTCTCCCTGCTCCTCAGAGCAGCCTCCTTCCCATGCCAACCCGGTTTTTCAGGACCCTCTCCCAGTGGGTGGTTCTGGGCGGGTGTTTGCGAACGACAATCTGAAGCTCGGTGCCCTTCTTTTCCACACTTGAAACAGGCTGAAGATCTCGGGGAGAATGTGGTTTGTGGTTTGTGGGGTTCCTGCTTCCATTGGGGTGAGGATTTCTTCCATGCTCACCCCGCTCGATACTGGTTTCTGGCCATATCGATCTCTGCTTCTTCGGCGGTGACATACCATTCATGTAGGTCATTTGGTACCCCTCGGGCCACACAGGCATTGTATAGATCATCACTCAGTCTGTCCTTGAAACAGCTCATCAAAATATCTTCTGGCCAGTGTACACGACACGCGAGATCCGGAATTCTTCAGTATACTCTGCTACTAGCCATTGCCCCTGTCTCACCACCTTAATGCGGTCGCGTGCTTTGCGATCTGCCAGGGGTCCTTGAACCGACGTCGCAGGGCCATCATGAAACAGTCAAAATTCTGCAGTTCTGGGGCATTGGCGTTATGTAGGGTCACCATCCATCTGGCTGCGGCACCCTCTAGGTCTAGGGTCACAACTCGCACTCAGGAGCTTTGGGTTTGGAAATCACACCCATACTCTTGCATGTAGGTGAGCACATGTGCCACAAAGAATCCTAATTGTTGTGGATTCCTATCAAACTTCACCCCAAGGGGGGGAGTTTCTCTTTCCAGTTGAGGAGCCCAGGGTTGGTTGGGAATGGGCGCTGGTGTGCGTGCTGCCTGGGGGGGAGGGTTTGCTGGGTCTTCTCCCACTGCTACTGCACTATCTGCTCGATAGGTGGGATCCAGGAGGGGGGTGCCTCCCCTGGCATCATCCACGACTGCTGCCCTTTCAGTGCTCTTTGGTTGTTGTCCTGGCTCCCTTCGGATGTTAAGGTTTTCCAAAGTCTCCATCACCAATTGGGTTATATGCCTCTTCAGATAGTCCTCCCTCAGGGGTGCTTCGGTCAGTCCCCCCTGGTCAGTAAGGGCTTCTAGTTCCAGTTTCCACCCCAGTTTTTGGTTGCCATGGTTGAGGGTGACTCCTCTGGTTCTCTCATCCCAGCCATCTTTCTTCCCAATGCCAATCGACCAGCAGGGTTTCTCCGGATTCCCCAGGGTTACCTCATCCTCTCTGATGGGTTGCAAAGACAGGCATGCGACTGGGTGGTGGTTGCTGTCTCTCCCCAGCAATCGGTTTCTCCCAGCTCTCTGCTTTGTTCAGACATGGTTTGCAAGGTCCCCTCAGTAGAGCAAAGATTGCTTCTCTGGGTTGACCATTTTGCAGATTGTGCTTTCTGTAAGGATCGCCTCTCCTTCCAACTTAAGAAAGTACGAACTCTTGAAACGTAGTTGTTCAAAAGGATTCTTTTATTAAGCAGAAGTGAAAACCATCCAGATAAAGCACAATCTGAATGCCCTTAGGCAAAGCAGTAGGATTAAAATGGTAGAGACCCCTCCCTTTAATTCAGAATGCAGATTTCAGCCAATACACAAGTGTGAAGATGTTTTCTTTACTATTTCCTTTGAGAACCCGAACAAACATGCATTCCTGCCACTACCCTTTAAAGTGAGACAACCCACATGGCTATCATTAAAATTCCTGCAGGTAAAGGAGTTCTCAGGCTTCCTTGGCACCAGAATATAGGTTGTAAAATATCTGATGACACAGGCCATGCTAGTAAATCGAATCCAAGTCCCCCCTTCCTCCACTTGAATGGCAGCATCACTTTTAGGGATCTGACAGTCACCACCACACATCCATGCAAAAAGCAAACCCACACCGATGAGATATGACCACAAACCAGAAGCCAGACCACAGCTGCATCATTAGCCCCTTAAACCCCTCCAATCCATACATGAAGCAGACTGACACCCACCATGAAGAGGTGGCACGGCCACGAACACAAAGCCAAACAACAGCAACACAGCTCACCAGCTCAAATCCCCCTGCTATTCAGACTAACCCAAGCACAACAAGCCCCCACCTAAACAGAACACACAACCATCCAATCAGAGCACAGCCAATCCCCCATCCAATCAGAGCACAGCCAACCCCCCAACCAATCAGAGGACACCTCCACCCAATCAGAACACAGCCAAGCTCCCACCCAATCAGTTCACACCCCCACTGGCAGTTAAAAGGAAGAAACAGCTGTGATCACACAGATTGCTCCTAGAAGCATGAAGCCGAAAACACCAGCCTGAAGATGACGAATGAGACTTCATCGAAACATTGCCAAGAAACCTCCAATTTTACGCGGGAGAAAACCCGAATAACCAAAGACCTACATACAAACACCCGCGAAAACCTCAGAAAACACACACACACACACATCCTTTTCGTAGGTTTTGTGTGTGTTTTTCTTTTAGCCAGGTTTCTCCTACGTAACCAAGATTTTTCTTTCTACAGCCCTAGCTCAGTGGAGTAACATCCACTCGATTCTGGGCTTTTTTTGTTCTGGCAGCCAGCAGGTCCTATGCTGCCCTATGCTGCCTAGTGAGAGACTTATATAGATCTATTTCTGGCTCGTTAGCCATCATCAGTAAGCCATACCCACATCTCATGTATCCTCCCTGTAAAGGTACAATATCTATTTTCTTACTTTTTTCTTACTTTTCGTAGGTTTTATGTGTGTTTTTCTTTTAGCCAGGTTTCTGGCAGCATAGGGTCTGCTGGCTGCCAGAACAAAAAAAGCCCATTCATGCCCCACCTGCCCCACCACATACATTGGACAAACCAACAGAAGAATAAGTGCACACATTGAAGAACACAAGAACTCAGTCAGAAAAGAGGAACCAACTTCTTCCCTGGTCCAACACCTCAAAGCCACAGGACATGATATTGACTTTAAAAAGACCAGAACTATCGCCAAAACTGAACACTTTAACAACAGAATAATCAGAGAAGCCATTGAGATAGAAAAACGTCCACACAGCATGAATAAACGAGATGATACCTCCTGCCTACCAGCCATTTGGAAACCCGCCCTTATTGACAAACGAGTCCCTAACACAAAGAATGACACCAGACCCACACTCACGAGAGCCACACAGGATGTAGCCACCACACATCCACGCAGAAAGCAGACTCAAACCCACACTGATGATGAAGCACGACCCCGGACCAGAAGCTAGACCACAGCTGCATCATTAGCCACCTTAAACCCCTCCAATCCATACATGAAGCAGACTGACACCCACCATGAAGAGATAGCACGGCCACGAACACAAAGCCAAACAATAGCAACACAGCTCACCAGCTCAAATCCCCCCGCTACTCAGACTGACCCGAGCACAACCAAGCCCGCACCTAAACAGAACATACACCTATCCAATCAGAACACAGTCAACCCCCCATCCAATCAGAGCACAGCCAAACCCCCAACCAATCAGAAGACACCTCTGCCCAATCAGAACACAGCCAAGCTCCCACCCAATCAGTTCACACCCCCACTGGCAGTTAAAAGGAAGAAACAGCTGCGATCACACACATTGCTCCTAGAAGCACGAAGCCGAGAACACCAGCCTGAAGATGAAGAATCAGACTTCGTCGAAACGTTGCCAAGAAACCTCCAATTTTACGTGGGAGAAAACCCGAATAACCAAAGACCTACATACCATAGCTTCTGGTCCAGGGTCGTGCTTCATCATCAGTGTGGGTTTGAGTCTGCTTTCTGCGTGGATGTGTGGTGGCTACATCCTGTGTGGAGATCGTGATGTTATCGCCTCTTCTATAACTATACCTGGAACTCACATCTTTAGGACAATTCTTTATATATATATATATATATATATATATGTGTGTGTGTGTGTGTGTGTGTGTGTGTGTCTGTGTGTGTGTGTGTGTGTATTTATATTTATATTTATATATATATATATATATATATATATATATATATATATATATATATATATATATATATATATATATATATATCCACAGCTTCTAAACTGAAAGTAGGGGCCCGATGATGACAAGTTATGAGAGCTTGTCAAAACGTTGCCAAAATGTTGGTTAGGATTTTAGCCAAAGTTTTAAAAGACCTTACAAAGTGCTTTGTTAGGATTTTAGACGATTTTGAGCTGGAATTTTAGCCAGGATTTTAAGATTTTAAGCTTTTTAACCAACAGACTTTTAATGATACGGGAAAACACCAGAAATTTTAACCTTTTACACATATATGTATATGTATATGTATATGTATATGTATATGTATATGTATATGTATATGTATATGTATATGTATATATATATATAGTCGTTTGGTTTCTCCGGTTTTTCTCCGTCTCCAGTTCTCTCTGTCCCGGGGGTCTTAACTGTCACTATTTCTCCTCCCATTCTGCTGTCTCACTCTCTGGGATCCTCCTTCACTTGCACTGACCTCTTTTTCTGTTTCGTGCTGCGTTTCCCTCCTAATCCGTCACTGCTTGTTGGACTTAATTTGTCCATCTCTTTTGCATCCTCTTCACTCCGTGCTTCTGATTCTCCATTTTTTCCAATTTCCTTCTTCTGGGTTCGTTTCATCTGCCACTAGAAACTGTTTTTTTCACTCTTTGCTTCCTTTCTATATGGCTGCCAATGCTCCTAGTCCACCTTGCAGGCTGACTTCCTTTCCACCAGTTTTAAAGGGATTAGTCCTTTGTCCCCCCAGGTGAAAGTATATTGACTAGGGGCTTCAGAACTTCCCCTTTTATTTCCCAATCTCTATAGAATCAAGAGTGCCCTATAAGGGCTCCTGATACAGAGTTTTTTGGTTTTGGATACAGCGCCCCGTTTTCTCACCCTCTCCATGATGATGTCACCATAACATTATCAGCAGCAAGGAAAACCAGCAAGGAAAACCAGTTGAAGATGTTTTAGAGATGGCATTTACCACCAACAAGAATCGCAAAGATGTTCCAAAATAATGACCCAACATGTTGGAATTGTAAGAAAACCCATGGAACCTATTACCATCTATGGTGGACATGCCCGGTGGTGAAAAAATTCTGGACAAATATAAAGAAATGGTTAGAAAAAATAATAGATCAACCAATAGAAAGAAAACCAGAAATGTTTCTACTAAGAATATTTATGAGAACATATACCAAAGAAATAAAATATCTGATTTTACACATCATAACAGCGGCTCGAATTACGTATGCACAAAAATGGAAACAGGAAGAAACACCAACAGATGAAGAAGTGATAAAAAAAGTTTTAGAATGTGCTGAGATGGACAAGTTAATAAAAAAAAAATAAAGAAAAAAGAAGAGAGAGATTACTATACAATTTGGAACAAATGGTATGAATGGCTTGAAGGCAGAAATAAAGAACAACACAAATAGGGGAGAAGATAAAATGTAAAATATGTATGTAACAAATATATATATTTAAATATACATTGTAATCAATCAAAAAGAGGACAATGAAGAAAATGAAACAATATGAGAGACGTGGAGGGGAGGGGAGTCACAGTGGAAAGCAGACCATGAAGAAACACTTGTTAAAAAGAGGATATATTGGACTTCCGGTTTCCTTGTCTTCGGCGGCGACGGTGCTTTCTTTTGGCACCGCCACCCCCGCCGCTTGTAGAGCCGCTTCCTGATTGCGAAGCGGCTCGAAATCTTCGAAATCCTTAGGATTGCAGAAGAAGAGGCAGCAGGGCACAGGTAGAGCCCCTGCAACCCCCCGAGGGAACTGTTTCTGGGGAGGAAGCAGGTGCGGCTCCCTAACAACCTGCTGAAACTCCGGGCGGCGTGGGACGTCTTCTGCCTGTGCGGAACAAGCCGACCTCAGGAAACCTTTAAAGAGCGAGGAAATAACTCAAATAAACATCCGCAATCCACTTGAACCCTGAAACTTTGAACTGCAAGTATTAGTCCTTTGCTGAACTTTTTTACTGAAGTGAAAGTCTCGGAATGAGTGAAAGTGATTGAAAAAATATGGCGCTCAGCAAATGAATTAGTGGGTGTGGATTGGTGAAGTTATCTTGTCTTGCTACAAAGTTAAAAAGTTGTTACAGAGCTGCTCCGGCTGCAACAGAAATAAGAGGAAAATCTCTCCCCTTTACTTGTCTTTGCTGCATTATAGCTTTGTTTTGAGTAACTCTGGGGGACTTTTTTAGAAGGTATTGTGGAGGTGGCAGAAGAGGCGGACCCTCCCTTTTTAAGAAAGCTAGCTTACGTGGCAGGATGGCTTCAAAAAAGCAGGAAGGCAAAACAGGGGGGGGATCCCCCCCACGTAAGCAGGATACGCAGTCACAAGCCCAAAAAAAAGATTTGGATATGGGAGAATTAAAAGCATTCATCTCAAATATTTTGGATGAGAAATTTCAAGACATGGATGACAAAATAAATAAAATAGATGAAAAAATTCAAAAGTCACAACAGGAAATCATGCAGGAAATGCAGCAGAGCCAAAAGATGGTGACCAAAAAAATAACGGATGTGGCGTCTGGTCTGGCAGGATTTATTATGAAAGTTGAGACAAAAGTGGATGAATTTAAATTAGAAGTTAATGCTAAGATGAAAAATAATGATCATAAATTTTTTGATGTTGATGACAAGATGCAGAGAGTTGAGAATGATATTGTTATGATGCAATTTCGTGCAATGGAATTTGCTATAAGGCTTCGAGGAATTAGAGAAGAGGAGAGACAAGATTTGAGACAGATCTGTGCTGAAGCCCTAGCTGTGATTTTAAAAGTTGAACCTGAGATGGTTTTTTGCAAAATAGATAAAATCTATAGAGTCAACTCGTGGGTGGCCAGACAAAGACAACTGCCTAGAGATGTGGTCATATATTTTACAGATAGAGCAATAAGAAATGACATTTTGCAAAAATCTTTTCTCACTTCTGTGCAAGTGAGTGGATCCAAGATTACAGTTTACAAGGAGCTCCCACCTAAGATGTTGAAATCTAGAAAAGAGTATGGTTTTCTTGTTAAAGAACTGCAGAATAATCAAATCCCATTTCGTTGGGACGCCCCAACTGGCATAATTTTGAGATATAAGGGAGAGAAACACCGTCTGAATACTGTGGAGAAGGCGGAGCAATTTTATAATGACATCTTTAAAGAAAGAACTCCATCCCCACGCACATCTACAGTTTTGGAGATTAAAGAACAACAATCTAAGCAGGAATTAGCAGAGCTGAAGGGTGCTGAAGGAGGCTTTTTGGATGAGCCTTTGCTGGAACCTTCTCCAATCTCGGAGCTGGCTTGGGCGGCTGAAGTTAAGGATCAGCGTATAACTCGAGCAAAAGCCAAGGAACTTAAAGAAAAGTTACAGCAGGAGAGTCAAGACAAGGCTGGGGCTGTGGGAAAAACAGGACAGAGGATCTCAGATGATATCCTAAGGTTCTGCGCTTCGCTCCAGAAGGAGAATAAGGATGATTAAATGTTTATCTTGGAATGTGAATGGGTTGAATGCAACACAAAAAAGGAAGAAAATATTTGCATATTTAAAACAACATAATAATGATATAATTTGTTTACAAGAAACGCATATTACAGTTCAAGATCAAAACTATTTGAAAAATTCCAAATTAGGAACACATTTTATATCCTCAACTAACCAAAAAAAGAATGGTGTGGTTATTTATGTAAACAAAAAATTAACAGCCAAACTTATAGAAGCTGATCAAGATGGTAGGTTTGTAGCAATTGAATTACTTTCTGCTAACAGTCAAATTCTTCTGATAGGAATTTATGCTCCTAATCAACAACAGGATTATTTTTATAAAATGCTGCATACTAAAATACTTCAATGGGATTATAGATCTATTTTAATTATGGGAGACTGGAATGGAGTAATTGACTCTAAATTAGATAAAAAGACTTTGGCAAAATCAAGAATTAGATTACCACAGACTTTTTTTGATATGAGAGAAGACCTGGAATTAAAAGATATTTGGAGAATACATAACCCAAAAGAACTGGACTATACTTTCTTTTCTGACAGACATAGATCCTTTTCCAGGATTGATTTTATCTTGTTGTCTGATGACTTACTTGTTAGGACAAAAAGAACAAAGATTCTGCCAAGAACTTTGACTGATCACAGTCCAGTCTGGATAGAAATTGAGACATGTAAGAATGAGAGACGCTCTTGGAGATTAAATGAAAACTTGTTTAGATATGAGAAAAATATAATAGAACTTAAAAAGCATCTGAAAGAGTTTTTTGAAATGAATTTGAATAAAGGCACCCCAATGGAAATTGTGTGGGACGCAAGCAAAGCTTATATGAGAGGGGTGCTTATATATATGAACTCTAAACATAAGCGGATTCGACAAAAGAAAAGACTTGAATTGGAAGCAGAAATAAAGGATAAAGAACAGTTACTTATTAAAAACCCAACAGATAAAAGAATACTTAGTGTTATAAAATTTCTGAAAGACCAATTCCAAATGCTTATAGCGGAACAAGTTGCAACAAACTTACAATATGCGAAGCATAATACATTCTGCAATGCTAATAAACCAGGCAGGTGGTTGGCTTACACATTAAGGAAGAAACAAAGCATACGGACTATTGATAGTGTTGATATTGGGGGGAAAGAAGTTTTTCAACAGAATTTAATAAAAGAAGCCTTTCTTCAATATTACACTAAACTATATGCCAGAGAGGAGGTGCAGAATGGACTTATAGAAAAATATTTGGACAATAAAAGAGTTACAAAAATTACTGAACAACAAAAGGAAAGAATGGATTATCCCATAACAGAGGAGGAGATAATAGCAGCAATAAAACAATTAAAAACAGCCAAAGCTCCTGGAACGGATGGTCTGACAGCAGTGTATTATAAAACTTTACAGGCAGAAATGGTGGAACAACTCAGAGACTTATTTTGCAACATACAACAAGGGGGAAAAGTACCTCCATCGTGGACTACAGCTTATATTTCTTTGATACCAAAAGAGCAAGCAGGTCCCAAAAAACCGGAGAATTACAGACCAATATCTCTTTTGAATACGGATTATAAAATTTACGCAAAAGTATTAGCCAACAGACTGATGCCAGTAATTCAAAAGGTGATTCATGATGACCAAGCGGGATTTATTGAGGGTAGGCATATGAAGGACAATGTAAGGCAAGTAATAGATTTATTGGAATATCTTGAGAAGAATAAACAGATCCCTGCAGTGCTGGTCTTTCTGGATGCAGAGAAGGCCTTTGACAGAGTGGATTGGAATTTTTTATTAAAGACATTAAAAAAGATGGACTTTGGGGACCAATATATACAGGCGGTCTCAGCAATTTATCAAGAGCAAAAGGCACAGATCATTATCAATGGAAGTTTGACAACAGAGTTTAAAATTGAAAAAGGTACAAGACAGGGATGTCCACTGTCCCCATTGTTGTTCATTTTAACACTAGAAGTCTTGTTAAACACAATAAGGGATTCTAACACATTGAAAGGTATAATGATAAGGCAAGAGGATTACAGAATAAAGGCATTCGCAGACGATCTGGTTGTTACCCTAACACAGCCAATGGAATCGATAATCCAGATGAAAGACATTATACAAGACTTTGGTAAAGTTTCAGGTTTCAGATTGAATCAGAGAAAAACTAAGATGGTAGTTAAAAATATGACACAAGATCGTAAACTGGAGTTAGAAAGGAGGGCAGGTTTTGAGATTGTACCAAAGGTAAAATATCTAGGAGTTCAGGTTGCAGAATCAAATATGAAATTGTTTCAAAACAACTATGAGGCGTTGTGGCGAGAGGTGCAAAAAGATATGGAGATTTGGAAAAAACTGCAGCTGTCTTTACTTGGAAGAATAGCAGCAGTTAAGATGAACATTTTGCCAAGATTTCTTTTTTTGTTTCAAATGATTCCGGTGCTCAAAAATGATAAACAACTAAAAGCATGGCAAACTGGTATTAATAAATTTGTCTGGAACGAGAAAAAACCAAGAGTAAAAATGAAAATTATGCAAGACATCCCAGAAAGGGGAGGTCTCAAACTTCCAAACCTACAATTATATTATGATGCAACAGCTTTGACTTTAGTAAGTGATTGGTTTGGAGGAAAAAAGACTGGAATATTGAATGCAGAAAGTTTTGATTTGGAATTTGGATGGCACGCTTACTTATTTTATGACAGCAAAGTGGATAAAGTATTTAAAAGCCATATACTTAGAGATTCTTTGCTGAGAGTTTGGAAGAAGCACCGAAACAACTGGAATTACAAAATACCGCTATGGCTGGATCTTGGTCATACCTTGTGGAATACAAATATAATGTCACTCGGGGGGTTTTTATATAAAGAGGTTCTTTTTGCAGACGCGGGCAGATGGCAGCTGAAGACATTACAGACATTGTTGGCTGAAGGGATTAATTTAATTTGGTTACAATATAATCAATTGCAATTGAGATGGAAAGAGGACCAAAAAACTGGTATTATGATGTATGAGGAAGAATTAGTTAGACATATAAAAGAGAAAGGCCCAATGCATATTAAAAGACTTTATAATGTTTTGTTAGAAAGGGATTCAGAAACTGAACTAGTTAAAGACTGTATGGTTAAGTGGGCACAAAATTTTGAGGAACCAGTGATGTTGGAAACATGGGAAAAAATTTGGGTTCAGAATGTTAAATTTACACAGTCGCAGAATCTGCGGGAAAATTTCTACAAAATGTTTTATAGATGGCATTTAGATCCAAAAAAATTGTCGTGTATGTATCCTAGTGCCCAGCCTAAATGTTGGAGATGTGACTGCTTAGACGCTACATATTATCATGTTTGGTGGACCTGTAAGAAAGTTAAGGCTTTTTGGATAAAAATTTGGTGGGTCATGCAGAATGTTTTGAAGAGAAAGATTCAATTTTCTCCACAACTGTTTTTATTGGGTATAGTTAAGGGTTTTACATTGGGGGAAACAAAAATGATATTGTACATGATAACTGCAGCAAGATTGTTGATAGGTAAATACTGGAAAAATGAAGCGCTGCCTTCGATTGAGGAATGGACTTTGAAGATGGCCAGTTTTGCGGAGATGGCGAAGATTTCAGCATATTTAAAAGACTGTTTTCAAGAGACTTATGAATGGGAATGGAAGAAGTGGATAGATTATGTTCAGAACAAATATCAAACTAGGAAGTATCAAATAGCTTTTATTTGAAAATGTTATATTAAGATAGAAATATTTCAAGGTTGAGGATGAAAATTTATTTGAAAATGTTATATTAAGATAGAAATATTTTCAAGGTAATCAGGATGAAAATTTATTTGAAATTGCTATATTAAGATAGAAATAGGTTAATGTAATGAAGATGAAAATTTGTAAGGGGAGGGCGGGGTTCAAGTTTTATATACAAAAGAGGGTTTTTCCTTTTATTTGACATGAGTATATTGTGAGGAAGTCTGGGGGGAGGGGTGGGTTAGGGTGGGTTAGGGAGGTTGGGAAGTTTGGGGCGGGTTGAGGGGGGGGAAAAGGGGTGAAAATGTAATTGTAAAACTTTTGCAATAAAAAAAAAAAGAGGATATATTTATATGTTTTATGTTACGTGTTTGTCATAATGTGTAGTAATAAAACAATAAAACTTTTTTTTAAAAAAAGGAATTCCAAGAACTATTAGACAATTTGCTTTTGCAAACATACAATGAAGTACTAGAAAATGCGAAGATACCAAAATCCTGGACAGAAGCTTTAACACTCATCCCTTAAAGTAATACTGAAAAACTTCAGAACTATAGGCCAATCTTGCTGTTAAATGCCGATTATAAGATATTTATGGGCATAATAGCAGAGAGGATTAAAATTATACTAAATGAAATTATTAAATCAGACCAAAAAGGTTTTTTGCCCAACAGATACATCAAAAATAATATCAGAACTATTATAAATGTACTTGAATATTATAAAGCCCACCTAGACAAGCAAATAGGTCTGATATTCTTACACGCGCAGAAAGCTTTCAATAACTTGAATTGGGACTTTTTGATTAAGAGCCTTGATAGTACAGTGGTTTAGTGAACCCTGTTATTAACACAGCTGCCTGCAATTTCTGCTGGTTCGAATCTCTCCAAGGCTCAAGGTTGACTCAGCCTTCCATCCTTTCTAAGGTAGGTGAAATGAGGACCCAGTTTGTGGGGGCAATAAGCTGACTTTGTATAAAATATACAAAAGAATGAAGGCTATTGCTTAACGCATTGTAAGCCGCCCTGAGTCTCCGGAGAAGGGCGGCATATAAATCAAATTTAAAAAAAAAACAAAAAACCAATTAATAGAAATGAATTGGGGGGGAAATTTTATAGAAATGATCAGAGTGATTTATTCTACCCAGTGAGCAAAAATAATGATAAATGATGAATATATGGAAAGTTTTAATATAGAAAAAGGAGTATGACAGGGATGCACCTTGTCCCCCCTATTATTTATCCTATCCACAGAAATATTAATGTCACAAATTAGAGAAAATTTGGACATAAAAGGATTAAAAATTAAATCACAGGGATATAAAGTCCAAGCATTTGCCGATGACCTGGTATTCATTATTGTAGAACCCTTAGAATCTGGACAATTACTCTTTGAAGATATAATCCAATTTGGTAAAGTGGCAGGGCTCAAAATAAACAAGGAGAAAACTAAAATGTTGACCAAAAACTTAACAAATAAACAGAATGAGAAATTAGAGGAGAAATTGGGGATTTTGAGAGTCAAAAAAATTAAATACTTAGGAATACAGATATCGGCAAAATGCAGCACAATAAAAAAAGGTAATTATTACACACTGCTACAAAAAATTCAAAAAGATCTAGAAATTTGGTCCAAATTGCAAATATTGTTGATTGGTAGAATTTCAACTATAAAGATGAATATACTACCCAGACTGCTATATTTGTTTCAAACTATTCTGATCAAATTAGAGAAAAAATTCTTCGAACAATTAAATAAAATTACATCAAAATTCGTTTGGTCAGGGAAGAAACCTCACATCAAATTTAAAACATTGCAAGACAGTAGAAGTAGAAGCGGCTTTGGTCTCCCAAATTGGGAGCTCTATTATCAGGCTGCAGCACTAACATGGCTTAAAGAATGAATTCGCCTACAAAACAAACGAGTACTAATGATAGAAGGTCATGATCTCCAGATTGGTTGGCACAGTTTTCTCTGGGATGGGAAAAATAAACTTATTTTCAAAGACATTTATTAAGAAATGTCCTTTTACAAGTTTGGGAGAAAATTAAGAAGGATCATTACACAAAAGTCCCAATTTGGTTATCAACTATGAAAGCAATATTACACCCAAACAGTTGAGTAAAATGATAAGATATGCAGAACTGCTTGATGAAAAAGGGGAATTAAAATCAATTCAAGATTTGAAAAAACAAGAATTAAATATGGAATGGTGGCCATATTTACAAATAAAAACTAGATTCAAAAAAGATCAGGAGCAATATGGCATACACAGAGAACAATTGGATATAGATAAAATTTTATTAGGATCGGGGGGGGGGGAAATGATCACAAAAATTTACAATTTCTTATTAAAATACAAAATGGAAGATGAAACAGTAAAAGAAACAATGATCTGTTGGGCAAAAAATATAGAATTAGAAAAGGGTGGCAAATTGTGGGATAGAAACTTATAAATTAACAATAGCAGTAGCCTATAAAGAAAATTTGTATAAAATGTTCCATAGATGGCACTTGGCACCAGCGAGATTGGCCAAAATGTTCCCAAACTTATCACCTAATTGTTGGAGATGTGGTTACAAATTAGGCACGTACTACCATATGTGGTGGACGTGCCCCAAGATAAATTTTTTTTGGCTTAAATTAAAAATTGGCTGGAGGAAATTACCCAATTAAAAATGGAATTTAAACCAGAACTCTATTTATTAAGAATAATTAACCCCAAAATAGATAAATCTTCACAATATCTAATACTTTATATATTAATGAGTTATTGAGGGTCCATTGCCACAGAGCTCGTCTCGCTTTTCCCCCATCTCCAACTGAGGGATATGTTCAGGGGGGCCCCCAGAGAGTATTTGTAAGCCATCTGATGTAGTTGAAAAATCGTTGAGAATGCAGTCAACATGTGAGGGCCTGACAGAAATACTGGAGAGTCTCCAGTTGACACGAAATCACCGTAGACCAATGTATCTGGATGATTATGTTTGTAGTATACGGTTTCCCCGAGGAAGGGGAAAGGGATGTTATGTCCGCGCAGGTGTGAGCAGAGAGTTTTCTTCTATCACGCAGGTGTGGGACATATTTTAATGTTATTGGTTAAAGGCTGATAGTTTTCCTTTAAAAGGGGCTATCAGCAGGAAATCGCATGTTGGTTTTACTGAGTCATTATCTGCAATAAACATTGCTGTTGGAAGTTTGGCTTCTCGTCTGTGTTCCTACTCCCACACATTCCAGTCACACATTTATACATACATACATACATACGCTTTATTTAAACCAAATTTGTATATCAGTGATTGCATAACTTCTATAGATGCCATATGCTAAATAAATAAAAATACACCCAGACAGGTATACATCATGGGGACATACATGGACATATATGCATAGAATTAAACAAAATGGACCATGTTCTGAATCAGCCTGGGAGGGGCATGGCCTGGTCAGGTGTGGCGAGGAGAGATCAGGCGAGGCGCCCCTTAACATGAGTGATGTTGAGTTAGCCATGCCCAACTACATGACCACCCAGCCATGCCTACCCAGCCAGTCATTAGGGAAGAGTACTGGTTTTTAAATTATTTGAATCCCACCACTGGGTATACATACACATTAGGTAAGACCTGGCTCAAAAACAGTAACTGTGAGAGGGATGGAGTCCTAGTGGATGACCATTTGAATATGAGCCAGCAGTGTTCAGTCACCACCAAAAAAAGTAATACAATCCTGGGTTGTATAAACAGTGGCATAAAATCAAGATCATGTGAAGTATTAGTACTGCTTTATAAACTCTAGTAAGATCACACTTGGAATACTGAACCCAATTTTGGTCACCACACTACAAAAAAGATGTTGAGGCTTTGGAAAAAGTTTAGAAAAGAGCAACTAAGATGATGAAAGACCTGGAGACTAAAACATATAAAGAACAGTTTCAGGATTTGGATATGGCTAGTCTAGAGTGCGCACCTGTGTGCACGCCCAAGGGGTGGGGCCAAGGCAGCAGAGCAGCCACTTGCTGGCTCCAGAGTGGCTGCGAGGGTCAGATTTAAAGCTGATCAAGTTCCGGCCCAGATGGCCACCACAAGCCTCCATGTCCTGCTCGCCGGCCTAGCCTAGCAAATCTTCCCTTTTGCTCCTGTGCCCATGTGGGAAGTGCTGCCAATCTCTCCCCCTCCCCTTGTCCCTTCCTGAGCATGGAGGAAGGAAGGAGATGGGAATGAGAAGGAAGGAAGGAAAAGAAAGGAAAGGAAAGGAAAGGAAAGGAAAGGAAAGGAAAGGAAAGGAAAGGAAAGGAAAGGAAAGGAAAGGAAAGGAAAGGAACGAAGGAAGGAGATTATGAGAGGGAGGGAGGGTCTGAGGAAAGTCCTGCCTTAACAACTCTGCTACCTTTTCACCTTGCCCTCTCCTCTCCTGGTGGTCTCCCATTCTATAATTGAAGATGCTTTGGTTACAAATCCTGGTCTCCTTGCCTCCCTCTGACCCATATATTTTGCCCTCGCGGACACACCATGAGCAACCTGGCCAAGGACAGGGAGCAGAGCAGCAGCAGCAGCAACAGCAGCCTCGATGGTGAGGTAAATGTAGCAGGTTGGAAGCAGGGCTGGGCTGGGCTGTGAGGTCCCTGTGCCCTGGGAGCTTGAGGGCCAGGCTGGGCACTTGCCCTCTGGCCATCCTCTACACCGCTGTTCTCCGGGTGGCCTGAGAGGGATGGTGAGGCGCCTCTGGTGGATAAGGATGTGCCACTCACCTGGTCTTGCCTCCCTCTGCTGGAGACAATGGATCCCCCCAGCCCCACCTGGGCCATCACAGGTGCCCCTGACATGGGCAACATTGAGCTGGCCATGCCCACCCAATTGGCTGTGACCACTCTGGCCATGCCCATCCAGCCACCTGTGGTGAATCATAACCCTGATCTGGCCCACAATGAAATTGAGTTTGACACCCCTGGACTAGAACATTCTCTTCAATGATCAACAGTCAGGTAAACAGGGATCAGTATCAGACATACAACCAGGCAAAAAACAATAGTCCAATTAAGGAACCAACAAAGAGCAAACCACACACCTCCAAAACTGATAGACTGATTATGTGCCATCAAGTTGTTTTTTATACATAGCACTCACATAGATAAATTTTCTCCATGACACCTATTCTTAACCTTTCAGATTTTCCAATGATGCACTTATTGCACCATTGCAATAACAGCAGGTGATAGTTGCAGCTAGGAGATCCTTTGCACAACTTCACCTTCTGCACCAGTTCCTGGATCAGGAGTTCCTGTGCTCAAGCCCTAGTCATCTCACGTTTGGACTACTGCAATGAGCTCTACATGGGGCTATCCTTGAAGAGCATTTGGAAGCTACAGCTGATATACAGTGCAGCAGTGTGGCCAGTTCTTAGAACTCCTATAATGGCCCTTGTTACACCAGTGCTCCGTGCGCTGCACTGATTGCCTGTTTGCTTCCAGGTGCAATTCAAGATATAGATTATCAGCTTTAAAGCCATGCATGGGATGGCTCCAGGTTACTTGAGGTACTGTCTCATCATGATGTGACTGGCCTGCCCAACCCATGCTGGCAGAGGGGGCATACTGTGGAAACTGTCAATCAAGAAATGTCGGTTAGCAATGTCCAGGAGAAGAACCGTCTCTGCCTTTAGGAATATCTTGCCCCCTGTGGTGAGATTGGCTCCCACCCATTTGACCTTTCGCAAGAACCTCAAGATCTGGCTCTGCCAGATGGCTTGGGGCCCCAACAGGGCAGTAGCATATTGGAGCTGGCTGATTAAGAGCTAATCGCACCTCCTCCCCCCTCCTGGTTCCCTCTTTCCCCATTGTGTGACCATGATTTTACTTTAATTTTATTGCCATTTTATTGGGTTAGAAATATTTATTTCTGATGATTTTAATGTATGCTGTAAGCCATCCAAAGTCATTTCAAAATGACATGAGCAGCAAATAAATTTAATGAATAAATAAATAAATATTGCCCTCAATATAATTGAACTTATCCACCTGGCTGGTGGTAGTTTTCTTCTTTTTTCTTCCATCTTTTCCAGCATTACAGATTTTTCAAGAGACCTACATCTAGATCTAGACATCAGATGCCCAAAGAAGGATAATTTGAGCCTGGTCATTTGTGCCTTGAGAGAGAACTCTGGATTGATTTGTTCAATGATTCATCTGTTAATTTTCTTGGCTGTCAGCAACCTTCTTCAACACCAAAGTTCATAGCATCAGTACTCTTCCTACAGTGCTTCTTTAAACTTCAGCTTTCATTTCCATTGGGTGTCACAATGAATATTGTTGTTTGCACAGTGCTGATCTTTGTAGGTATAGACATATCAGGTAGGTAGCAGATTATTCTCAAACATCCTAAAACAACTATTTGTGCTGTCCTGCTCACTCACATGCAAGAGTGGTTTAATGGGTTTATTAATATTCCCCAGCAATTTCTTTCACCAAAAACTCAGAACTGTCTCAATTAAGTCCAGCCAAAAGCAGACCAATGCTAGTCCATAGAACAATGGCCAATGAGACCACAAGACACTTGAAAGTTTCCCAAACAAGATAAACTCACCAGGCAAAATTAAATCCACAATACAAGAGGATTCACGAGGAAAGAAAAGTTCAGAGTTTACAAGGAATAATCCAAATCAATGTTCGGTGTGAATCCAAAGCAAGGCAGGAATCACAACAACCAGGAAACACGCAATTAGGAAATGAACACATAATTCCCAGCATTGTCTATCTGCTGTGCTAAATAGCCAGCTTCCAATGCAGCCCATCAAGAAGGGCAAGTCTGTCTCCTCGCAAGAAGTCGGACTAACTTTTGCTGCTCCTGCTTTTTCTCTGCCCTACATGTTCAGGTACAGAAGGCAGTTCCTCCTCCTCATTGCAGATCTGCAGCTGCATGCTTTCCTCACCTGAAGCCTTGGGGCTGTCCTGCTACAGCTGTGCTTCAGCCAAATCCCTCTCAGATGGCTGCTTGGAGCCATTGACCAACTCCCCTCCAGGCATCCCTGGAACTGGTTCATCCTCCATCTTTATCTTGAATCCTCCAAGCTGACATTTGGAGTGGTATTTGGGGAATCCTCCAGAGGAGTCATCACACTATTGCTTCCAAAGATATATTTTGTAGTTAAGTTTTCAACATTTGGCAAAACAACAGCTGACGGAACTAGAAATATTATGCTTCGGTGACCATGCACATTTTCATGTTCTATGGCTATAATACCATTAGTTATTATTTATATTCTAGTGATAAGTATAGCATTTATAACAAGGACATTGTGCATCACTGCACAAAATTTCCACTCACAATGTGAATCCACTGTGGATGTTCCAGAATCCATTTTCTAACCAGTGTTTTAAAAGTAGACCAGAGAACATTGCCCCATGTAAAAAATAGATATTGGAGAACACAGAGAACTGATGGATAATAAATGCAAGTTTTTGATATTATTTTTTATATAAAGTCACTCTTGACTTATGTTTGTGGTGATGATAAGTAAGTTTTCCAAGGATCTTGCCCAATAATCACAGACACGATAGGCTTTGAGTTCAATGTATTTATTTACTCCATTTCTTTCTATTCAGATACTCATTTTGAACTGGAACTGGACTTCTGCGCACAGCCTTATATATGGAGGAGGTGGAGTCAAGGTAAGGAGGGGTTATGGGAAGGGCTAAGTGAGGGAGGAGGGATCAGTGGGTCAGTCTATGCAATGGTGTATACACAGTTAGGCATTTACTCGTAACAAATCCCCCTCTAAATGCCTAACATTCGGGGTTGATTCTGTACCCGGCATGGTCACCCCTAGTTTTGATGTGAGATATGTGTGTTGCTTGTTTGGTAATGGTTTCATTAGAATGTCCGCGACTTGCTCAGAGGTTTCACAATGTACGGCTCTAATAAAACCCACATTTGATAACTGCCTGACATGCTTATGCTTGATGTCGATATGTCTGGACCTCTGACCCACTGCTTCCGCATTGGAGATGTCTATGGCTGCTTTATTGTCCTCGTGGATAGTTATAGGATAAGCCGGTTCGGTCCATATTTCAGAGAGCAGGTCATCGAACCACACTAAATTGTTAGCTGCCTTTGATAGGCAGATGTACTCTGCTTCTGCCGTGGATGTGGCAACCAGGTTCTGTTTGCCGGTATACCAGTGTACCGGGCAGTTATTGATGAGGAACACGTACTCTTGGTATCACCTGCCCAGTCAGCGTCTGCATAGCAGGTCAGCGCCGGTTCTTTGGATTTGGATGGTTCCAGGCATAGGTACGCGTCTATGCTATGTTTCAGGTACCTGATTACTCGCTTCACCCCTTCCCAGTGGTATACCTTGGGTTCACTGACATGTCTGGATAATAAATTAACAGCTAAGCTGATATCGGGCCTTGTCCAATTGGCAATATACAGGAGGGATCCAATGACAGATCTATACAAGGTGTTGTCCTTAAATGACTCCCCCTCTTCGTGCATATGTTTCAAGAAGTCTGTTTGCATGGGGGTTTCGCATGGCTTAGCGTCCCTCATGTTGCATCTATGTACAAGTTCTAATATTTTTTCCTTTTGAGAAACCTTGAACCCGTTCTTTGTTTTCTCGATTTGTACTCCTAGATACTTATTGACTTTCCCTAGGGTCTTGAGTGTGAATTGTTTCCCCAGTTCTCTGGCGAATTTATCGCAATTTTGCTTGTGCTGCCCCATGTACAGGATGTCGTCTACGTAAACGAGTGCGTATTCGACTGATGTGCCCTCCCTCTTGGCGAAGAGGCAGAGGTCTGCTGATGTGGCGGAAAAACCCATGTCCCTGAGTGTTTTGGCTAGGCATTCATAACATCTTTTCCCGGACTGTCTTAAACCGTACAAACTTTTGTTTAATAGCCAAGTGACTCCCTCTTTCGCACCTTTCCCTGGGGGTGCCCTGACATATATTTCTTTGTCTAACTTCGCATGGAGGTATGCGGTTTGAACGTCAAATTGGTAGACTTCTAGGCCTAAGATAGATGCAACTACTAGAGCGCTTTTGACACTTTCTGCCCTAACTGTGGGTGAGTAGGTATCCGTGTAGTCGTCTGGATACCTTTGGGCGAACCCCTGAGCTACGAGTCTAGCCTTGTAGAGGGCCTTGTTGTCTTCGAGTTCCTTGATTTTGAAAACCCACTTCCTGCCTATGAGTGTCTTATCGGCTGGGACCTTAGAGGGGGTGTATACATTCAGTTCGCGCAGGCTAGCCATCTCCCTTTCCATAGCTTGCTCCCACTTATCTCTCTCTACCTGTGGCAGACTAATAATTTCTTCGTATGAGTTGGGTGTTGTTCTATTTGGGTGAATGGACATGACATAATCTTCAAATCTCTTGGGCATTTTGTTTCTGTTGGGTCTGATAGGTCTCATGGGTCTTGTGTCGGTGTCGTGCATGTATTTGGCCTCCTTCTCTGTGACCGTGTCTACCTTGATGATGGGGTGGTCTTCCTTCCACCCCTTGGTGGCTACCTCATGGTGTCTTGGTCTTTGTTTGTCTTGTGTATTTGCTTCTAATGTGATGGGCTTGCTTTTGTCCCTTGATTCGTTTGTGTCTTCCTGTCTGATGAGTGTCTCATTGAGGTGTATCTTCGACCAGTTGGTGTTCTCGTGGAACACCGCTGTTCTGGATACGATGAACCTGTTGTCCCTGTCAATGAATCTATAGCCTTTTGTGCCTGGTTCATACCCCATGAACCTTAATCTCCTGGAGACCTTGTCTCCTTTTCGCCTCAGTTGCCCGGGGATGTGCACATCCGCCGTGACTCCAAATATGTGCAGGTGCGCAATCTTTGGTTTTCGGTCGTACATCACCTCATAAGGTATTTTCCCTATTACGCTAGACCAGAGTCTGTTCAGCGTATAATTTGAGTAGTTGAGAGCTTCCGCCCAGAATGGCTGTCCTAACCCCGCATCCTCTAGGGCGCATCTCATCATTGTTTGTAGGACTCCATTCCTCTTCTCTGCGACTCCATTTTGGAACGCGGAAAAGGGGGAAGTCTTGTAGTGTATTATCCCGTGCATCTTTGACCAGTTCGAGAATTCCCTCGATAAGAACTCAGACCCCCTATCTGTCATTATTTGCCTTATCTTTGGGTTGTGTTGCGTTTCCACTCTCTTATAAAACTCTTTAAATTTTTGGAATACCTCGTCTTTATGATTAATGGTATACACAAAGCCATAGCGGCTGTAGTCGTCTACTATTGTCAGAAAATATCTCCTTTTGTATTTTATAGAGGGCTTCATGGGGCCCACAATGTCCATATGTACCAGGTGGAAGATAGAATTGGTAGTACGGGTGGCTTTTCTAGGTCTGGGTTTGGTTTTTAACTTAGATGATTTACATATAGAACACTCTAAGTAGTTTTTGCAGTTTTTTATTTTCAAATCACTGGTACATTCTGTCATTTTTTGGATGACTGGGAAGCTGGCATGGCCCAATTTCCTATGTAGCAAATGGGCGCAGTTATCGTGAATGGGTTTGCCTATTAGCAATTTCCCTCTGTGTGTCGTGTTGTCTTCGATGGGGTCGTCTTCCCTGCCCCACTCTGCCTCAACATGGGTGTTGACTTTATTCTCAGTGTTTTCTAGTTGGGCGATAACTTGGGTCTGGTTATTCCTTTTAGGGTGGAGGTATGTTAGCCCTCCATTAATGACTATTTTGCCGATGCTTTCCCTGTCTCTGGTCAGGTAGGCTTCTCCCTCTTTGAAGGTGATCTCTATGCCCATGTCCTTGCTCAGTTTAAGCGGTGCTAAAATGTTGTGAGGTATTTCGGGTATGAGTAATACCCCCTCTACTTTGCCTATTCCGCTTATTAACGTGTTTCCTCTCCCTGTCACTAGGACCTTGTTTTGATTGGCCACCTTAATGTGGTAGTTTTCCTCTGTGAATGAGGTCAGTATCTTTATGTCATGAGTTGTGTGGTTGGTGGCTCCCGAGTCGATGAGCCATGCTTCTCCTTCTCTGGTTTGTGAGTGTGTGTGTGTGTTCTCCCCGATCCCATACATGGACCCTGGTCGGCTCTCCCTAGAGCTGTCCCTACTTCCCCTTCTTTTCCTTGGGTCGGGGGAGTCTCTGCGCCTGTATCTGTTGTCTGGTGGGGATCTATTGGGGAGCCCCAGCTTCCTGCCTTCCCTTTCCCTTTGGTAGGTGTGGTCCCTTCCCCTTGAGTTTCTTGGGCAATCCCATTTGTAGTGGTTCTTTGAGCCACAAGTGAAGCATTCTGGGTAGTCTAGATTCCTGGTTTGGAACTCAACTTTTTTAGTTGGCCTGCTGTCCCTGCGGCTGATGGAGCAGTCCCTCCTTAAGCTATCTTCTGCTATTATCCTATTTGTCAGTGACTCGAGTGTGAGGTGGCCTAAGCCTATGCTATCCAGCTGCATTATAAAATTGTCCCAGCTGGAGTCCAGGGAGTTGATGACAATGCTCTTCATGCTCTCTTCGGATATATCCTCCCCCCTTTGTATCAGTTCAGTTCTTGTGGCATTCAGGTTCAGTATATGTTCACCCGTGGGAGTCCCTGCTTTATGCCTGGCAGAATGGAATTCCCTGGATATCCTTGCTGTGGTGGCAGCGCTTTTACTATAGAACAGATTAAATATTCTCTGCTGTATCTCAGACACAGTCAGATAATGGCTTAGGCTGGGGTATACACCTGGTGGGATACTTGCTATAATTAAATAGTAAGCCCTGTGATGCAAGCAATCTGTTTCTAAAGTCCAAGGCTTTGTGGGGGGGTCATCAACTAAAAACAATAGATCCTCTTTTAAAAATAAAACCTGGAGTTGGTGATTCCACTGCATAAGGTTCGATCCATCTAATTTAAGAGTGGGAAAGTTAGCTGGTAAATTCCCTGAGTTGTGTGATGAAATACTCACAGTCTGTTGCTGCCCATGGTGTCTCAGGTGAGGGAACTCACAATATGGCTTGGGTATGCAGTTTGCAGCTCTGCACAGACTTGGATTTATGTTCTCTCCTTCTCTTCTTGCAGGAGCCGACTGAGCATGTGCGAGGCCCATTTCGCTACTGTAGCCAATGGGGGAGTGGCTGGCTGTTGCTGCTCTTAGGCCTCGGCCTAGGCCTCCAGTTGGGGGTCCCATCTCACTCCTGGGGTGTCTGGCTTCATCTCTGGAGGCAGGCATCCATCGCTGGGCGTCCGGATCCATGCAGAGGGCTGGAGAGAGTCGAGGAGGCGAGGCAGTCGTAAGTCGAGGACTTCTTTGTTTTCTGAGGTGTGGCGGCTGCGGTGGGCCCCGATCCTTGATTGCTGGTCCCTGGGCACGTGAGTAGGCCGGGTGGAGGCCGCATGGGAGTTGAGTAGCAGGTGTGGCCTCTTCCCCTCGGGCCTCTTATGCTTGGTGCTGCGGGTGCTGGGTTCGAGTCCTGCCATCTGCATGATTCAAGCGTAGTTGGTGCCCTGCGGTTGTCTTTGTGGGGGTTGGTCATCATGTGGAGTATCTGGGGGGGTGCTACCATCGATGCCCCCCTCGTAGCCCCCTCGGTTCGCGGTGGTGTCTGTGGGGTGCGTGGCTGGCGTGAAGGGGTTGTGTGCAGGGCCTATCGTGGCTGCTGGGGCCTCGGGTGTCTTTCTGGCTTCAAGCTCGGGAGGCGAGCTCCAGATGCCTTGGTGTGTCCCTTCTGGGGTGCCTTTGGCTGTTCCCCCATTTGTTCTGGGGTTTCTTTCATTTGACACCATTGGATTTGAATCCTGGCTCCCTATTGGTTGGTGGCCATCCCAAGATGGCCGCCCGGAGCATGGCACGAAAATGGAACCGTTTGGCTCTTGGGCCTCTGCCAGGGGGTATCTCTGTCTTACCGGTCTGGCAGCCTCGTGGTCTTGCTCCTGGGGGCTCATCGCTGCTCCCTGGTCATCTAGAAGGTCCCGGAGCTTCGCGATGAGTTCATCCTTGCTTATGGAGGCGTCTATCATTTTCTGCATGATGTCCTTTATTTCATCTCTCTCGGGTGATCTGTCTCTGGCGTGCCTGGCTGCACTTTCTTTTGGCCTCACTCTTCTGTTTGTCTGGTCCAGTTCCTCCATCTCCAAGGCAGTTGGGATTCTGGCGGTGGCACCTTCAGGTTCCCCCAGCTCTGCCATCAGCCTGGTGGTGGACCTTGTGTTCATCCTTCCTTCCATTTCCGATTTTGGTTCTGTTTATTGGGCATAACCATCCTCTGCTACCATTTTGATAAGTAAGTTTTCCAAGGATCTTGCCCAATAATCACAGACACGATAGGCTTTGAGTTCAATGTATTTATTTACTCCATTTCTTTCTATTCAGATACTCATTTTGAACTGGAACTGGACTTCTGCGCACAGCCTTATATATGGAGGAGGTGGAGTCAAGGTAAGGAGGGGTTATGGGAAGGGCTAAGTGAGGGAGGAGGGATCAGTGGGTCAGTCTATGCAATGGTGTATACACAGTTAGGCATTTACTCGTAACAGGTGAAATAATTGATTAAATAACTTATCAGTGTGAACAAACTCTTCCCCTCTTAGCCACATTATTTACTTGGGAACAAATCAAAATCATTATATGAAAGGAGACTTTAAAAATGAAGAGGCGCTTGTGCTTTTTAATAAATTGGATTTGGATAAAGGCTGTTTAAAATGAAGGATGGGGGAATCTCTAAAATTGGAACCATCCTTGTTCTGTGGTTTAGTTTCAATTGGATGGAATGGAAGAATAACATCAGATAACTAGTGTTGATTTTTGATCTCAGTACTGTGTTTCTGTAAATAGTGAAGAGTTGTTTTCCAAGCTCTACTGTGATTTCTTTCCTCCACTAGAGGACAGTGTCTATCTTTAGAAGGAGTCAGCCATTTATTTTTAATCTAAAGAAATTGTTTGGTGTATAAATTCTAATTAAAAACATCAGCATTTGAATAACCTGCTAGTTGCAATTAGCAAATGGTGGATGTTTTGAGCCTGAGTAAAATGTCACCTTGTATGAACAGTCTAAATTATATTTGCACCATTTAGTCATACATGTTACTGTATCTTCCAATAAAATCCATGTTAGTTTCTTATTATTGATGATTCATCACTGGTAGATCTTTCTTTCTCCTGAAGTGACAATAATTAGCAGAATATATAATAAAATGTCATTTAAAAATATCAAATATATTTTTCAAGCTTTTCATGCTAGATAATCTTACTCTGAATTAATATCCTGAAATGTCTTCAAATGAAGTTTGCTTTATGATTACTGTTTTAATGCTATTTTCTTGGAAATGGCTTACTACTATCTTCCTCCAGGTTGTTTTATCAACTGTCCAGTACGGACCTAGAATTCCCAAGAGGTCTCCCATCCAAGTAGAATCCAGAATTTAGGAGATCAGCCAAAATTGGCAGGTGCTGCCATGAAATTCTAAAAGTATTGGGGGAAATACAATGTTAAAAGTCATTTGACAAGAATAAATGGTGGATCACCCATATTATAGTACACATATTAAAACAAAATGGATGTCACTTCTATTGCATTGGTTGATCCTTTAAACCAGGATATAATAAAGGTTAACAAGACTGAACTTTTACCTGCCAAATAATCTCTCTCTCTCTCTCTCTCTCTCTCTCTCTCTCTCTCTCTCCCCCCTCTCTCCCTCTTTCCACTAATAGTGATAATGATAACAGCTTTCCAAATCATTTTTTAAAATTAGTTAGGATTAAAAACACGACCATTTTACAGCTAGGATTTTACAGCTAGGATTAAAAACACGACCATTTTACAGCTACAGGAAGAAAGATATTCAGTTACAGTCAGTCACCCATCAGTCACCATGATTGGAATGGGACTATTCGCCATGATTTCTTGGTAATATGAAAACACGAGAATAGCCTTGTTAGATCAGGTCTAGCTGATCTAGCCAGTGTTATATCTCATTTGATGGCCTACTAAATCCATTTAGGAAGCCACAAATAGTTTCTCAGAACAGCCCTTCACTCCTACTGCTGCTTCCATGCACCTAGCAAGTAGATCAGGTTCCTTCTATGCCTGTTAATCAAGCCTGAGATCCTAAGTGACAGCTACTATATTATGTAGATAAGTGGGATGTAATTTTTTTTCATAGTACTAAATATACAGCAATATATAATACATTTATTATTCTGCAAAATTGTTCATATTCATTTTAAAATCTTTTTGAACTAATGTGTTGGTGGCTTTTTTATGGACAAAATCTCATGACAGTCTGATATCATTTAGAAATCTATTTCAGTAGAGTAATAAGGTCCAAGATTGCCCAGCCTTGTCAATCTTCAATGTTGCAAAAAGCATATTTCATAGGATAACTTCATTTAAGTATTATCTGAATGCATGAAATTCATGTATAGGTAGAGACAAAACATTACTGGACTATACTAAGGCAGGATGTAAAGTGAAATTGGATATAAAAGTGAAATAATACGGGGTCAGCCTAGAGGATCTCTGAAGGGCCCTTTGACTTGAGAAAGTTGCAGAGTTCAAAAGGTTAAACCGCAGAGTTTCTACAGTTGGAGAGTTCAAGAAGCCAAACCACATGGAGCTTCCTGTTCAGGCAATAATGGGAGGAGAGGGAGAACCTAACATGTAGGAGGTTTATTTCCATTTCCTGTTTTTTGTTCTATAAAGATACGTGTCTTAAAGAAGGTCTTTTGTTCAGAATGTAAAACAGAATGCATGTCTGAACCTTTTGGCCAAAATAAAAAAGCTATTTCTGATCTCAAAATTCATCTCCGTTGTTTTTCTGCAACAATACCAGAAACTAATGGAACTATTGTAATTGTAAAGTTCTCAGCAAGATTTTTCACACCACAATTATCCAAAGTATTACCAACATACACACTCAAATACAGTAAAGCTTCTGAGAATGTATTTTTAGATTAGTTTGATGTTTAGTCTCCAATTTCAGAATAGTTTTCCATATATTTTTACTTGTACAAAGTACAAGAAAGATTTTTGTATGCAACTTTTCATAATATTATATTTATTTATTAAACAAACTTATGTAGCTATCCATCTATCAGAAGGAACTCTAGGCAGTGAAGGAGAAACCACAGTATAAAGTAAACAACAAACAAACCAACAAACCATTTAAAACAACACTGAACATCTTCCCTCTTGATAAAACGTGATTCCCTCAATCACACCATGCTAGTTCCATTAACATTCTGAGCCAAGTGCCTGAAGAAAAAACAGGTCTTCACAGCTTTTCAATAATGTTCAGGGCCAACATACAGAGCTTTTTTTTCTGTCATCTTCTAATTTACAATTACAACCAAAGTTTTAGGTGTCTGGTCAAATTGTGAATTTCAAGAAATTTCTAAGTAATAGAAGCTGACACAAACTCTATATAATGAAAAGGTAAACATAAATTTGTTTATGTTTTGCAAATTTTGTTTGCAAATTTGAATGATAATTATATGCAGTTGTTAATAGATTCAGATTAAAAACAACTGTTGCTACTGAAGATGGATATGGCTTGGGAACTAAGATGAAATTAGTTGTGTGTGGAGATGCAATTGTTAACAAAAATCATGTCCATAGTTTGGAGATGCCCTTGAATTCCCATTTGTCCCATGGCACTAGCTATAACAAGGAGCACATATTTGTTGGTTAGCGTGCCAACAGTGATTCTCCTTCAACTGGTGCTACTGACAATTTTATGTGCTTTGGTTACATACTATCTTACAACTGCAGTGCACTTTATATGGGGTTGTTTTTGAGAAGTATCCAGAATTTATATCAGCTGCTAATCAGTGTAAGAATGCCTGAAAGATATCTGCTGTATGCTATTGCTTACCAAATCCAGTTTAAGGTGCCAGTTTAAAACATTAACTAGCTTAGAACCCATCCATATGGGGAACCATGAGGCAATATGCTAAAGTACCAAAGCAAATTAAAAAATCTATGAAGTCTGAAATACAAAATGTTATGCCAGTTGATCAAAAATATATATGAAGTTGTCAGCCCCACTTGGTTTACCAAACCCAGAAATCAATTTCACAGGATGATTAAAATGATTTTTTATGGAAACCATCTATAACAACAGAATCTTGCAACTGTATGCTATGCTTTTTTATACTCTAGTGCAGTGTTGGCAAACCTTTTCAGCACTGAGTGAGTTTTGTTCCCCAGGCATCTGGCTCCACTGGGAACAGGTAGTTAAACTCTAGCAAACAGGTTTTCATACAGATCATTTATTTGGCTATCCTCAAACATAGACTTAAAATCATGGTGAGTCAAGGTGAGATTCATCCTTATATTTCATAATCTGTCCCATTAAAATGATGGTAGATCTGTCCCCCTGTTCAGAAAGCATGCTTCTCTCCTCCGTGACAATTCATAATGGCCGGGCTTTGTTCTACACCCCAGGCAGAGAGCCTCAGTGGCCAATCAGACACACAGATATGGTTACATGTCATGGACTACATTTCCCATAATACAATTTCTCTCTACATCTCCCACAATGCAATCTCTTAAAGAGACAGCTCTTAATTCTTAAGGTAACTAATTGGCTATAATTGTCAGCTTCCACTCTTTCAATGCTTACTTGCTTGGCTGCCATGGAATGGGGGAGGGGGAGCTAGGGGGATTCTTGGGGGGGAAGCGTGCTGGAGGAAAAGGAAAGTGAATCTTTATTGCACCATTTTCTTTGAAGCTGATAACGTTTCAAGGTCAACGGTCGTGGCATAGCAAGATGATGACACTGCCAGACGTGTGCTCCCACATGACCCCTGGAGGACCTGTGGATTGGATGATTTACGCTGGACAGTTGGGGGGATGCTTTCTATATGTGATTTTCGTGCCTTTGCTTCAGACCTTGCTTTACATTGATTGCATTCTGTTCATATCCAGTAAAAGTTACCTTTCTCTATGAAAATGGAGTTGGGGTTTTTCTTTCTTGGATAATGAAAGGAGGCCATCCTGACATTAAGCAAGGTCTCCACTTATTAGCCATCCCGGAAAACTACCGAGGGGGCTGAACAAATGATGTCTGATCAAGACTGTGACCAGGATCTGATGGGAGCTGCTGGCTCTACGATTTTGTCCTATCACCTGGTGGGGGGGAGCCTCAGTCTAGATGGCAAATTTATGGCTGGAAAAAGAACCAGAATAAGCCAGATGATCATTAGGAGTAGGGAGGCTACCGGAATTGGAAAAGACCCTCTACATGATCTGTCCCCGTCCCCACACACACACACAACACAGCCAGCCAAGGGTTAAGGAAACACTTTGGAACGCACCCAGTTCTTATCTCCCACTTGGCAGTGATAGACACACCGTCTGCCAAGGGACTTTATTTCCACAAACAGAAAGCAAAGATACGAACGTTCACAAAAGTCCAAGCAGAAATAATATTCCTCCCAGCAGTTCCGGACGAGGCTTTAGTGACTATCCAAGGTTTACTTTGTTCGTCACAAAGATCCTTGACCACCACCCTCTATTATATAGTCTCTGGGGTGTGGTCCAGTGACTCAGTTCTAATCCCTAGCACGCCTCCTAAGCTGCTGCAAACGTTTATCACGCCTTTGGAGGCGTGCATCCAGGAATGATGTGTCATTATCACTCTGATCCGAATCAGCTGTCTCCTCTCCCTCGGCCGGCACTTGAGACAATGCCAGAGGGGAGGGGCCTGGAGAGGGAGGCCTGGCTGACTCCTCTTCCTCATGCTCGGAGCTTTCTTCCTCCGATGGGACAGGCTCAGAGGGCGGGGCCACAACACTACAGAGTAACAAGCACCAGACCCTGGAAGGGAGAGTCTGCCTGGATGCAGGAGCAGAAAGAAAGTTTCCTGGTAGACCAGGCTCTGCAACTTCTGAAGGAAGCTGAAGAGAGCCGCAGAAGCCGAGAAAAGTATGTTTACCCAACTGAGAAAGAGGGAGATTGCCCCAGGGGTGAACCAGAGGTGCTGCTTGTGGGGAGAGAAAGAGCAAGCTGGGGAAGGAACATCCCAGCCTCCGGAGTTCAGGCAAGAGCTGCAGCTGTCCAGGGGGCCCCGGCTTTACAGGCTCCACCCCAGAGGCAAAGAAAGCCCAAAATTCCCCCCATATCAGAAAAGTTCGGAGGAGATCCGAAGACCTTGGGGTTTTTCCTGACCCAAGTATGGAACCATATGCAGGACTGGGGGGAGGACTTCTTGTCAGATGCAGCATGAGTGAGGTGCATTACCAAAGCCCTAGAGGGAGTGGCAGCTGAATGGATGGTGGGGCTTCACAATAACAACTCCCTCCTGCTGAGAAATTATAATCAATTTATGAGAGCCCTCAGAACGTGTTTTTAGAACCCCTTAGCTGAGCGGAAGGCAAGAATCAGAATGAAGGGCATTCACCAGGGCCGGAGATCGGTGGCGGAGTACACCCAGGAGTTCCACGAGCTGGCACCCTACATGAGAGGGTGGTCAGAAGTGGCCCTACTAGAGAATTATAAAGATGGATTGAATGAGGACATCTACAAAGTTTGTCATGCACGGGGGGTCCCCGAAGACCTGCAGAGCTGGTACATGGTGGCAGTGGACATGGAGATCCACCTGGCCTGAAGCCGGATCTGTGGTGGCCGCACTTGGGATCAGCCATCCTCTTCATACCACAAGGGGGCACCAAAGGCAGCAGTGGGGAAGACAGGGCCTAAGCCAAAATCCTCCATGTGTTTCAAATGTGGGAAGGAGGGACACTGAGCCGCTGAGTGTTTCTCCAGGCCAGTGTCCAAGATGACCGCTCCCGGAGGGAAGAAGCACCCGTGAATAAAGCACCCGCAAAAGCCCGCAAGACCGCCCTGAAAGGAGAAGTCGTTGAGTTTGATCCCCAGAAACAGGGTGAGTTGGGAACTCCAACCATCACGGACGACAGCAAGACTGACAACGATTCCGATGATGACGACCTGGTGAGTCACAATGGGGGCCCCATGATCATCCCAGTAGAATTAAGGGTGCCATCCACCGGGACCCATGACAGATGCCAGCCCTCCTAGCCTCTGGATGCACCAGGTGCATAAGCAGCCCAGACATGGTGGAGAAGATGGGCCTAAGACTAAAAGCGTTGAGAAGGCCCATCGCATTCTGTTAGTTAGACGGATCGGTGGCAGGAGGGGGCCCAGCCAGTTTTGTGACCGAACCAATTGAGATGAAAATGGGGGATCACCTAGAGACTCTTAGTTTTATTGTGGGCCCAGGCATGGAGCAGCTCCTCATACTTGGACTGCCCTAGCTCCATAAGTGGAACCCGCGCATAAACTGGAGAACGTGAGTTTTGCGCATTTGCTCCGAGAAACCAGGGAAAGAAAGGGAAGAACCCCACTTGGTGGACAGAGTGGAAATTGAGAGGGTGGCAATGGCAACAGACCACATTGAAGGGGAGGAAATGATTCCAAAGGAGTATTGAGACCTCTGGGAGGTTTTCAGCGAAAAGGCCTCAGACGTGCTGCCCCCGCACTGGCCAACGGACTGTACCATTGAAATACTTCCTGGAGTAAAACTTCCTAAGCCAAAAATCTATCCCATGACCCCCTGGGAGCTCAGGGAACTATGAAACTTTATTGACAAAAACCTAGAACGGGGTTTTATCCAACCGGCCAGGCCAAGAGTGGCAGCGCCAATACTTTTCCGGGAGAAGAAGGATGGGTCCTTTCACTTAGTGGTTGACTACAAAAACCTGAACGCCATTTGCGTAGAAAATGTCTACCCCCTGCCGCTCATGAAGGACATGCTACCCCACCTAGGCAAGGGGAAAATTTTCACCAAACTGGATTTACAGGAGGCCTACTACAGGAGTCCAGATTAAGGAAGGGGATGAATGGAAAACAGCTTTTAACTGCCCGCTGGAATGCTTCTAGTTTTGGGTCTTCCCTTTCAGACTACAAGGAGCCCCTGCTGTGTTCATGCAATTAATCAACGAAGTACTGCATGAACACCTCTACAAGGGAGTGCTGGTCTACTTGGATGACATTCTTATCTACACCGAAAACATGGACGACCATGTAAAATTGGTGAGGACCGTCCTGAAAAAACTCAGGGCTGCTGAACTTTATTCCAAACTATCAAAGTGTGAATTCCACCAAGACAAAATTGACTATCTGGGGTACCGCATCTCATCTGAGGGCATTGAGATGGATCCGGAAAAGGTCCGGGCAGTGTTGGAATGGGCCCCACCACGCACCTGCAAACAACTACAGAGTTTCCTGGGATTTGCTAACTTCTATAGACAGTTCATCCCCTCATTCTCCAAAATCGCATTGCCAATTACAAATCTTTTGAAGACAAAAGGAGAAATAAAACCAAAGCCCTCCCAGCCCCTCAAATGGACTATGGACTGTCAAGTGGCATTTGAAAAACTAAAATGGTTGTTTGCTGCTGAACCAATCCTTAAACATCCTGACATGCAAGCCCCTTTTGTTGTACAGGTGGACGCCAGCGACGTAGCTGTAGGGGCAGTACTACTGCAAACGAATGCAGAAGGAAAACTGCAACCCTGTGCCTATACCTCTCGTAAGCTGACGAAGACCGAGAGGAGATGGGCCATATGGGAGAAGGAAGCTTTTGCAGTTTGTTGGGCACTATTAATGTGGAGACAGTTCCTTGAGGGGGCTAAGGCACCCGTTTGAGGTGTGGACTGACCACAAAAACTTGGAGGCTTTAAAAATGCCTCATAAACTGTCCCCAAAGCAAGTCCACTGGGCTCACTTCAAACAATTTAATTTCTCCCTGCCCTACCTTCCTGGAGGGAAGAACTTCATGGCAGATGCCCTTTCCAGACTGCTGCAATACAATAGTGTTAGAGAGGAGGTGATTTGGCCAATTATCCCCTCTAGTAATTACTAGAGCCCAGGCGAAAGCAGATCCAACTCTATCGGACGACTTGACTAAGCAACTACAAGAAGCTCTAAAAACTGACGAGTGGTTTCTGGCCCATTCGAATGAGTGTATGCTTCAGGATGGACTAGCTTGGGTGGGAGCAAAGTTGTATGTTCCCACCAATCTGAGAGCAACAGTTCTATAGCACGCTCATGATGCCAAAGTTGCTGGACACTTCGGATTTGTGAAAATGCTACATCTAGTCAAACGGCAATTCTGGTGGCCCGCACTCAAGAAAGACATAGAGCCATATGTGGCCAGCTGTCCCGTGTGTGCTTTGGCTAAGAGACCTCCTGGAAAGCCACCTGAACGACTTCAGAGTGTTGCCAGACTGGATGTCTCATGGAAGGAGATCTCCATGGATTTTATTGTAGAATTGCCCAAAAGTGGGGGGAACACAGTTATTTGGGTGGTTACTGATTTGTTTTCCAAACAAGTGCATTTCTTCCATGTCCCAAGATCCCTTCCGCAAAAACACTAGCTAATATGTTTGTCCACCATGTGTACAAGTTACATGGTGCTCCAAAACATATAATCTCGGACAGGGGAGTCCAATTTACCTCCCATTTTTGGAAAGAGTTCCTAGGATTGATAGGCACCGCCCAGGGATTAAGCTCCGCCCACCACCCCCAGACAAATGGGACTTGTGAGAGAACCAATTCTGTGTTAGAACAGTATCTGAGATGTTACATAAATTATCAACAAGATAACTGGGTGGACCTATTGCCATTTGCAGAGGTTGAGTATAATAACTCCATACATAGCAGCACAGGGTTTACCCCTTTCAAAGTGACCTCCGGCCAAGATTTTGTGCCAATTCCAGAGTTTCTACAAGAGAATCCACAAAACCCCTCCCTGGTTGATTGGATCGAACAGTTACGGGGCACTTGGTCAGTAACTTGTAAGGCACTCAATGAATCACATCGGGCTCATAAAGCCCAAGCTGATAAGAAAAGGGACCAGGCACAGACTTATAAAGTTGGTGATATGGTTTACCTTTCCACCAAATACTTGCAAACTACCCAAAAGTCTAAAAAGTTTAGAAGAGCAATGGGCGATGGCTGGTGTGCCCACTTCCAGCATGCATGCCATAGATTCACCATCACTGCTCTAGTGAATTGAGGTTTCTGCCTCACTTCCAAATAATATCTCATTGTTCTACACTTACTGTAAAAATGTTCCAGTCTCTTTCATCTTAGTAATAGTTCTTGCATATGTTCATCATATTTTCGTCAACTTTCTTACTCTCTCTTATAGCAAAACAACAACATCATTTTGGGATGACCTTCACAAGTACCAGACTTAAATATTGTGCTGTGATCTCAAACTTCAAGTGCATGCAAAAAGACTTAAGAATATTTCTGAGCTAGAGGAGTAATGCATGGAAAAAGTGGGATAGAAAAAATTCACAATGAAGACTAAGAAAACTCTTAGCTGAATATAGAAAACATAGAGAATCTGCTTTGTTAAAATACTGGCTGAGAGGGTGACAACTTTTACACATTGCATATCCAGTTTGTGGCTTGAGACAAACATTAAAACGCTATATTAAGTCTCTAAAAATTAAATAAGCCACAAAGTTTATTTCCTAAAAATAAAAGTAAAATATTCCATTTAAAAGTTATTTGCCTTTCCTTTCTTTCAACATGACATAAGAACAACGATTTCAAACCTGTGGGAAGCATAGAAGTACTTTAAAGTGAATATCAATCATACTCAGAGAAATAACGATTACAATATCAGTGGTAATATTATGATGCAAATATACAACTGATGATAATAATGAGGGCACTAATCAAAATGATATCAATTATTAGGGTGATCATTGGGATGATGAAAATAATAATTGGAATAATACTATTAATATCCACACTCCCACGAACATATATTTGTTTGAATCCTTTTAAAAAAACTTTTTAAAAGCATTTTTAACTACCGATTCCGGAGAACCGGTAGTAAAAAATGCTTTAAAAGTAAAAAAAAAAAGTTCTGACCATTCATGTCACTCAGCTGATCTTCGGAACTGTTTTTTTTACTTTTTTTACTACCGGTTCGGCGAACCAGTAGTATTTTTTACTATCGGTTCAGGTGATAGCATATAAAATAAGTTGTCATGACAGAGAGCTGCTGCTGGCTTTAAAAGTCATAAAAGTGAGCAACAGAACAACTGTAAACACTCATATGATGGAGGATGACAAAAGGACTCTACTGGGGACAAGAAAAACTGGGTCTTTTATGGCTTCTGCTTTAATAATAATTTCTTTTGTGAATCTTGGATAATAGATGCCTCCTCCCATCATTGTTCCTTGTTCCTTCACTTTCTTTCATCTGCTAAGAGTCTTTTTTTTTTTTTTTTTTTGCTATGGGGCTCTTGTCCCCTCCCTCTGTGTGTAGGAGTAGTTTTAGTGGAAGGTGCAACCTGTATGGTTTTATCTTTTCCAGAGCTTTTGTGTCCCTATTCAAGTAGTGTACCATGTATAGTCAAAGAAGAATATTCAAAAATGTACATGATACAAAAATTAATCATTACTCCTGTTTCTCTACCTCTACTATGTTTACTGACCAAAGTCATCTTAGAGCCAAATAATAGTCATTGATGCTGCTGCAATTGAAAACAGATTGGTTCATCATCATCATCAATATCAACATTAACATCAACATCATCATGTTGATTTGATGGTCTTTATAGAAAACTGGCTAAATAAGGCAGAATGATGTACATGTCTCTATTGGCTGCCAGCTAAAAATGCTCTATGGGAATAATTCTGACCTACAAATCAGGAAAGAAGTGCTTCTTTAACCCAGAAGGATTTTATATCCATTTCCTGGTTCCATCTCTGGAACTATGCTATTTTCAAAGGCATGCACTCTCTTTTGAATTGCTAGCTAAAAGCAAGGATTATATTTTTATTCTGAAAACATAATCTGCACTGGTGCTGCAGATTGGTGCTGAGCCCAATTTCTGCACTGGTGCTGAGCCCAATTCCTGGCTTACAGTAACTGACTTCAAAATTTTAGCAGTCAAGAACTAAAGGGTCTAGTATTTCAATACTTAGATTGGAGCTGTTTTCACAGAATTTCGTGATTTCCATGGTTACCATGGGAACTAGCTAGATCCTTTTGCATCTACCCTTGAGATAGATCATATTCTTAATAAAAAGAGGTAAGAGCAATATATCTAGGCATCAAATAAAATTTATGTGACTAAATCATTGTATGATGAATAGCTATGAGTAGCAAGAGAATACTCACTAGGTTATTTTTTTTTCAAATCTAGTTGGCAAATAGTAATGATTTGTTGAAGCTATGGAACAACCAATCCTCCCAGGAGTTTGGTATAGTATGGCTTCTAAAAGCCTCATTCCTCACATCAGAACCTTTGATGCTCCATGGTGAATGGAACAACTGTAAAATATGACATTGGAAGGAAGGTGTTAAGTTCGGTGAGTGAGGACACAGCAAGCCAGGCAGTGAGTGACAACAGCTCTGTTTATTAGAGTGAGAACCCAGCAACTGACCTAGGGAAACAGCTCCTTTTATATACCTTGCAGCTGTGGTGGTCAGCCAATCAGCTGAGGGTCAGTTAATTCAAACTGCCTGCCAAACAAACCTATTTATATAACACTCCTCCCCTCCCAGAAGTCACTTTGGGTGTTATTTGCATACAAAGTCTTTCAGGTGACCAGGGCATGTACGTAGCCTGGTCGACTTGCGCAGTTCAGTCGGAGGGGCGGTGTCGAGCAGGTCGGAAGGACTCCCTGTTTCTCCCTGCTCCACCAATGGAACCTCCGAGATCTCCTTATGGGTGGTGACTTCTTTGGCTGGCGGGAACTCCTTGCTGAGATGGCTCCGGACGCCAGGATCGTCAGCTAAGTCCTCCGCTGCACTCGGGCTTGACTTAGTTTGTTGTTCTGGCTGGTAGTCAGGGAGCGGTTCGTTGAAGTTTTCCTTGGCGTCTGTTGCGAATCGCCTTCGCAGTTGGTCTATGTGCCTACGCCAAACTCTCCCGTCCCCCATGTCTACCCTGTACGATTTGGGCCCTGTGATCTCTGTGATTGTCCCTGCTTCCCAGAGTGGGCCCTTCCCGTAGTTTCTGGCATGGACTGGAGTCCCTATGGTGAACTCCCTGAGTTTCCTCTCCCCCCCTTTGAAAACCTCAGGGGAATAATTGGGATTTAGCCTATCCAGTACCCCTCGGAGCTTCCTTCCCATGAGTAGTTCTGCCGGGCTTCGGCCTGTGGCTGTGCAAGGCGTGGAATGCTGGGCTGTTAGGAATCGATCTATCCTTTCCTGCCAGTCTCCGGGGCCTAGGCGTGAGAGAGCCTCTTTGGCCATTCTTACGAATCTCTCAGCCTGTCCATTACTAGCTGGATGGAATGGGGCCAAGAGGACATGTCTGACCCCCAACTCCGCTAAATACCCTTTGAACTGTGTGACCGTGAACTGGGGCCCATTATCTGACACTAAGATGTCCGGTAACCCATGTGTAGTGAATAACTGCCTCAGTTCCCTAATAACCGCGTTGGTGGTAGTGGCCTTCATGAGCTTAATTTCCAGCCACTTGGAAAAGGCATCTACTATGACCATGAAGGTCTGCCCGTGAAATGGCCCCACGAAATCTATGTGGATCCTGGACCAGGGTCCCTTGGGTCTTTCCCACTCCCTCACTGGTGCCGTCGGTGGATCTGGCCTAGACTCTTGGCAGGGCTGACATCTTCCCACCCACTCGGTGATGTCTGCATCCATGTTGGGCCACCAGACGTAGCTCCTGGCTAGTCCTTTCATCCGTACAATTCCCGGGTGCCCCTCATGCAACAGTGTTAAGACCTTTTCCCTTAGGCACAAGGGAACAACAACCCATTCGCCCCATAGCAAACACCCCCCTTGCATTGTTAGTTCGTCCCGTTTGCTCGCGTACTGTTTGAATTCCCCGCTCCAAGTCCTTTCCGGCCACCCCCTCATCACCCAACTTGCGACCGTCCAGATCACGTGGTCTTTGTTGGAGGCTCTGGCTACCTCTGCTGATGTGATGAGCCCCAAGTCCAAAGTGTCTATCAGCAGGATGGGGATGCCGGGTGTGGGGTCGTCCAGCTTGTCTGGTAGTGGGCAGCGGCTGAGTGCGTCGGCGTTTCCCATGTCCGCCCCTGGTCGATGTACCAGGCGATAAGAGTAGGCTGTGAGGAAGATGGCCCAGCGTGTCATCCTGGGCGATAGGGCTGCTGGTGTTGGTCGGTCTCCCGCGAGGAGACCCAGGAGTGGGCGATGGTCGGTGATCAGGTCGAAATCCCTCCTAAACAGGTATTCATGGAACTTCTTGACTCCCGAGACGGTGGCGAGGGCCTCTTTGTCAAGCTGACTGTAATTCCTCTCAGCGCTTGACAGAGTTCGGGAGTGGTAGGCGATGGGCACCTCTAGGCCATTCGGGAGTCTATGGCTCAGGACAGCTCCCACGCCGAAAGGGGATGCATCACAGGCTAAAACAAGGGGAAGCATTGAGTTGTATTGAATCAAGAAACTTTCGGCTGATAGCAATTTCTTGATATTTGCAAATGCCCTGTCCTCGGCCTTCCTCCAGGTCCATGTGGACTTTTTGGCTAACCATCTGTGTAGGGGTTCAGCCACTGTTGCCTTGTCCTTTAAAAAGATCGCATAAAAGTTAAACAGTCCCAGGAACTCTTGTAGTTCCACCTTGTCTTTAGGGGTGGGGGCCTCTTGGATTGCCCTGATTTTACTCTCAGTAGGGTGTATGCCAGTGCCATCTACTCGGTACCCCAGGAACTCTACGGAGGGGACAGCGATCATGCATTTGTTGCATTTGACCCAGAGTCCAGCCTTTCTGAATTTTTCCAAAACCATTCTCAGCCTCCCGCCCCCAGTTGTTGCTCGTCTTCCGCCGTGATGAGTACATCATTGAAATAGGGGACCACCCCGGGGATCCCTTGCAGTAGCCGCTCCATTGTACTTTGAAAAAGTCTGGGGGCTATGCTGACTCCGAATTGCAGGCGTGTACACTTGAAGGCGCCTCTATGCGTTACGATAGTCTGTGCTTCCGCGGTAGCACCATCTACCGGTAGCTGCTGGTACGCCTGCACAAGATCTAGTTTGGCGAAGATCTTGCCGGGACCCAGGGAATGCAGGAGGTGGTGCACAATTGGGACCGGATAGGCGCTCTGTTGCAGGGCCTTATTAATTGTGCATTTATAATCAGCGCATATGCGCACTGACCCGTCTGGTTTCACGGGTGTCACAAGTGGGGTCTCCCATTTGGTGTGGTCGATTGGCACAAGTACCCCTTGCTTTATTAGTTTGTCCAATTCAATGTCTATTTTGGGCTTTAGGGTGAATGGCAGCCTCCTAGGCTTTAAACGGATTGGGGCAACATTGGGGTTGAGGTTGATCTAGATAGGGGTCCCCACATACTTGCCAAGCCTTTCGTCGAACATGTCCTGGAACTCCTGCATCAGGTCGTCCCTCAGGGTGCTCTGGATGTTCCTCACTCCGGTGAATCCCATGCCCAGGGCTCGAAACCAGTCCATGCCCAGGAGGCTGGGGAGCTTGCCGCTGACGATGGTGAGAGGGAGCCTCTCGCTGAACTCCCCGTATCATACTTGGAACTTGCCTATTCCCTCGACTGGGAAGCAGTTCCCTTGGTAGTCCTTAAGCTGGCATCGCTGTGGTTGGAGCTGCCGCTTGTGTGCGCTGGGGATGGCTTTCTTGAGGTTGGCCCACAACATGATGGATATGGGGGATCCTGTGTCGATCTCCATCTGGCACTCACGACCCTCGATCTCAACCGCTCGCCTGGCTGGATTCTGTGGTCAGTTGTTCCTCTTCTCTCTCGGAACGTGACTTCAGCTCTTTTCGGTTGTGGCCTCAGCTCTTTCGTTGTGGCTTCAGCTCTTTCCCTGGCTGCTGGCCTCAAAATCCCATCCTCATCACCAATGTTAAGTTGGGTGAGTGAGGATGCAGCAAGCCAGGCAGTGAGTGACAACAGCTCTGTTTATTAGGGTGAGAACCCAGCAACTGACCTAGGGAAACAGCTCCCTTTATATACCTTGCAGCTGTGGTGGTCAGCCAATCAGCTGAGGGTCAGTTAATTCAAACTGCCCGCCAAACAAACCTATTTACATAACAGAAGGCAGTTTGAGCAATTAAAGCACAAGTCCATACCATTGAAAGCATTAAGGAAAAATAGTGATGAGTCTCCTTTCTGATTATGTAGTCATGCTTTATGGTTTTAGTTGATTATAAATTGCCAGAGTTCATTCTTGATTATGGCAGCGTTAAAGTGCAGGCAGTCAATCAACATGGTTACTTGCAGGGCCATTCATACTTATGAAATCCATGTTACACTCGTAGAAATGGAAATAAATACCTTATATAGACCATGCATATACTTAACATTAGCAATTTATTCTGCCTGAGCAATTAGTTGCTAATATCTCTTACTGTTTAGAAAGAGCTTTGTTTTGTTTTATTTATTTTTCAAACCTTTTAGCTAGGTTTTAATAAATTGCATTGTTTATGAAACTTAGTAGATGTATGAAGCCATAAATAGCAATGGACAATACATACTTTTTAAAAACATAATTTTAAAAATAGTGAAATCTGAGTAATTTTTCAGAATTGTCCACTGCCTTAATAGAATTAATATTTTCATAATATTTAATCTCTAGCATCGATTTTTAAAAAAATTAATTAGAGGGAACCTCTTTTCCAAATGATTTTCTTTGATAAAATATTTTATTCAAAGTAAGCTTGCATATCATATCGTATACAATGGCTATCAGTAAAATGTCAACTTTTATTAACAACTTTCACTCTGACACGGATCTTAGTGCTTCTTCAAGAAAAATAAGCGTGTTTAAACTGTTTGGAATAAACATTTTAAAAAGCTCTGTTTTCTTAACTGATAATTCTTGTTTGGGTTTCAACAATAAAAGACAAATTTACTTGAGACTGTACTCATCAAAAATATTTTATTTCTCACAGTGATTATGTCTTCTTGCATTAACTCACTATTTTTATCTTGGCAGGCAGGTTATTTTGCTGTTCTATTTTTTGTTAGCCGAAATGCATTTATGGGAGTGGAAAATTAGATACAGCAATTGAGAAATAATTAAAATCCTGGTAACTGATTTTCTAAATGATTCTCTGCAGTGATCAAGAAAAAGAGATTAAAATTTACTCGTATGATAATTCTTCCTATAACAGAAAACAAATTCTACAAAATGTCTTGAAATCTTGTTATAAATAAACATACTTCCTTTGATAAAGATATCAAATGGATCCTGAGTTACTTTTTTTGATTAAACATTATTTTGACCAGTGGGAGAAATGGTTTCCATCAGAATTATGGATGCTTGAGACTCCACCCAAGACTGAATCTAGAAATGTTTAGGGATAATCTCTTTATGATTGTGGCTATTGCTACAAGAAGTATGAATTCCACATTACTTTGGCTGCCCGTTACCATGGCAGCCAAAGCAGTAAAGGTGGAGGCTGACATTCGGCCCCCCTTCAGAAGAGATCTTATTCCTAAAAGAAAAAAAAAGGGGGGGGAAGGAGAGAACAACACAACACATAAATTAAGGTTTATCAGGATATTTGGTGTGAAACAACTGCACTTTCTTTGGCGCCCAAACATAACATTTATTTACCCATTCAGCTTTAGATAATGGAAAATGTTTCCAAGCCACCAAATATTGCACTCTACCATGATGCTTTCGGGAATCTAAAATTTCCTTAACTTCAAAATGTTGCTCACCCTCAATCAGAATGGGGACAGGAGGGGATTCTTGGTCCGGACGTAAAGGGGACAAATGTTCCTGTTTCAATAAGCTGACCTGAAACACGGGATGAATTCATCACAAATTTTTTGGTAATTCCAATTCAACCATGACTGGATTAATTACTCGGGTGATTGGAAAAGGTCTCACATATTTAGGTCCAAGCCTTTTTGACTTTTGGGAGATTTTTAAATATTTGGTGGAGAGATAAACTATGTCCCCCACTTTATAAGGATGTGCCAGGCATCTCTTTTTGTCAGCTTGGATTTTATGGGCTCGATGTGCTTCATTGAGAGCTTTTCGAGTTACTGCCCAAATTCCTTGTACCTGTTCAATCCAATCAATCAAAGAGGTTGATTGTGGGTTGTGGGTTGTCTTGAGGTAGTTCTGGATTTGGCACAAACTCTTGGCCTGAAGCCACCTTGAACAGAATGAAACCTGTGCTGCTATGTATGGAGTTATTATACTCAACCTCTGCAAATGGCAATAGGTCCACCCAGTTATCTTGTTGATAATTTATGTAACATCTCAGATACTGTTCTAACACAGAATTGGTTCTCTCACAAGCCCCATTTGTCTGGGGATGGTGGGTGGAGCTTAACCCCTGGGCGGAGCCTATCAACATCAGGAACTCTTTCCAAAACCTGGAGGTATATTGCACACCCCTGGCCGAAATTATACATTTCGGGGCACCATGTAGCCTATACACATGTTGTATAGACATTTTTGCAAGTGTTTTTGCTGAGGGGATCTTTGAACATGGAATGAAATGCACTTGTTTGGAAAACAAATCAGTGACAGCCCATATAAATGTGTTCCCCCACTATCCGGCAGGTCTACAATAAAATCCATGGATATCTCTTTCCAAGGGGCATTCGGTCTGGCCACACTCTGAAGTAGACCAGATGGCTTTCCCAGAGGTCTCTTAGCTGAGGCACACACTGGACAGCTGGCTACATATGCCTCTATGTCCTTTTTGAGTGCGGGCCACCAGAACTGTCTTTTAACCAGGTGTAGGGCTTTGACAAACACAAAATGTCCTGCCACCTTAGAGTCATGAGCGTGCTGTAAAACTGTTGCTCTCAGACTAGTGGGAACATACAACTTTGCTCCCACCCAGGCTAGTCCATCACAAAGTGTACATTCATTCGAGTGGGATTAAAACCACTCGTCAGCTTTTAAAGCGTCTTGTAGCTTCTGAAGCAAATCGCTCTGTAGGGCTGGATCGCCTCTCGCCTGCGCTCTCGTAGTTTATTTTATTTATTTGTTTGTTTCAATTTCTATACCACCCTTCTCCAAATAGGACTCAGGGCGGTGAACAGCCCTGAGTTACTGGTGCCGCCAGCTGGGTTGCAGGGATGATTGGCCAAATCACTTCCTCTCTGGCACTGTTATACTGAGGCAGTTTAGAAAGTACATCCGCCATGAAGTTCTTCCCACCAAGAAGGTAGTGTAGGGTGAAGTTAAAGCGTTTGAAGTGTTGAGCCCAGCGGACTTGCTTGGGTGACAGCTTACGCGGTGTTTTCAACACCTCCAGGTTTTTATGGTCAGGCCACACTTCAAAAGGGTGCTTAGCTCCTTCAAGAAATTGTCTCCATGTTAATAGTGCCCAGCGTACTGCAAAGGCCTCTTTCTCCCATATAGCCCATCTCCTCTCGGTCTCAGTCAATTTACGGGAAGTATAGGCACAAGGTTGTAATTTCCCTCCTGCATTCATTTGCAGAAGTATAGCTGCTACATTGCTAATGTCAGCCTATACAACAAAAGGCTCTTCCATATCGGGATGTTTCAGGACTGGTTCAGCAGCAAACAACCGTTTCAGCTTCTCGAATGCTGCCTGACAGTCCATAGTCCATTCAAGGGGTCATGAGGGCTTCAGTTTTAATTCACCTTTGGTTTTCAGAAGATTTGTTATCGGCAGTGCGATTTTGGCAAACAAGGGGATGAACTGTCTGTAAAAGTTAGCAAATCCCAGGAAGCTCTGTAGTTGTTTGCAGGTACGTGGTGCGGCCCACTCCAACACTGCCCGGACTTTTCCAGGGTCCATCTCAATCCCCTCATGGGATATGTGGTATCCAAGATAGTCAATTTTGCTTTGGTGGACTTGGAGAGCTTGGCATACAGTTTAGCAGCCCTGAGCTTTTTCAGGACAGTCCACACCAATTTCACATGGTCGTCCATGTTCTCGGAGTAGATAAGAATGTCATCCAAATAGACCAGCACTCCCTTATACAGGTGTTCATGCAGCACTTCATTGATTAATTGCATGAACACAGCAGGAGCTCCTTGTAGTCCAAAAGGGAGCCCCTGAAACTGGAAACATCCCAGCGGAGAGTTAAATGCCGTTTTCCATTCATCTCCTTTCTTGATTCGTACTCTGTAGTATGCCTCTCATAAATCAAGTTTGGTGAAAAGTTTCCCCTTTCCTAGATTGGCTAGCATGTCTTTCATGAGCAGCAGGGGGTAGACATTTTCTACACAAATGGTGTTTAAATTCCTATAATCAACCACCAAACGAAAGGAGCCATCTTTCTTCTCCTGGAACAGTACTGGTGCTGCCACTCTTGGCCTGGCTGGTTGAATAACCCGTTCTTGTCAATAAAGTTCTGTAGTTCCCCCAGCTCCCGAAGGGTCATGGGGTAGATTTTTTGTTTAGGGAGTTTTACTCCAGGGAGTATTTCAATGGTACAGTCTGTTGGCCTATGGGGAGGTAGCACATCTGAGGCCTTTTTGCTGAAGACCTCCCGAAGATCCCAATACTCCTTAGGAATCTTCTCCTCCCCCTCAATGTGGTCTACTGCCATTTCCACTCCCTCATTTTCTACACTGTCCTCCGGGGGGGGGGGGGTTCTTCCCTCTGTAAGCCTGGCTTCTCAGTGTGAATGCGCAAAACCCCCATCTTCCAGTTAACCCATGGATTCCATTTTCGGAGCCAAGGGAGTCCAAGTATGAGGGGTTGCTCCATGCCAGGGGCCACAATAAAACTGAGAGTCTTTAAATGATCCCCTAATTGCATCTCGATGGGTTCGGTCACAAAACTGGCTGGGCCCCCTCCTGCCATCGATCCATCTAACTGACAGAAGGCCATGGGCCTCTTTAATGTTTTTAGCCTCAGGCCCATCTTCTCCACTACTTTTGGGCTGATTATGCATTTTGTACACCCAGAGTCTAGGAGGGCTGGCATCTGCCCGTGTGCCCCAGTGGCTGGCACCCTTATTTCTATGGGGATGAGCATGGGGCCTGCTTTGTGACTCACCAGGTCATCGTCGTCAGAGTCGGTGTCCATCTTGCTGTTGTCTGTGATGGTTGGAGTTCCCAAATCACCCTGGTTTCCGGGAGTGAAATCAATGACTTCTCCTTTCAGGGCGGCCTCGCGGGGTTTTGCAGGCGCTTTGTTGGTCCTCTTGGCTCCCAAGCCGATGGCTTTTGGCACTGGCTTGGAGAAACACTCTGCAGCCCGGTGCCCTTCCTTTCCACATTTGAAGCACGTGAAGGACTTCGGCTTGGGCTTGAACTCTGCTTTCCCCCCGGCTGTCTTTGGCACCCCTTTGCGGTAGTGGGAGGATGATGGATCCCTTGCGTGGGCCCCATGGAATCGGCTTCGGGCCAGATTGATCTCCACATCTTCAGCTACTATGTACCAGCTCTGCAGATCTTTGGGGGGCCCCCGTGCTCTACAGTCTTTGTAGATGTCTTTGTTTAACCTATCTTTATAATTCTCCAGTAGGGCCACCTCTGACCACCCTGTCATGAAAGGTACCAGCTGACGAAACTCTTGGTTGTACTCTGCCACCAATCTCCGGCCCTGCTGAATACCCTTCATTCAGAGTCTCGCCTTCCATTTGGCTAGGTAGTCCTCAAACATCTTCTAAGAGCTCCCATGAATAGTTTGTAATTTCTCAGCAAGGGGGAGTTGTTATTGTGGAGGACCACCATCCATTCAGCTGCCACTCCCTCTAGGGCATTTGTGACGCATCTCACTCGCACCACATCCGACAAGTAGTCCTCCCCACAGTCCTGCATGTGGTTCCACACCTGGGTCAGGAAAAACCCCAGGGTTTTCGGATTTCCTCCATACTTGTCAGTTGGGGGGGGGATTTTTGGTTTTTTGCATCTCTGGGGGGAAGCCTGCAATGCTGGGGGCCCCTGGGCTGCTGCATCCCTTGCTTGGGTAACAGAGGCTTGAGATGTTTCTTCCCCAGCTTCTTCTTCCTCTTCCCCACAAGCAGCCTCCTTTGGATCCACCCTGGGGTAGTCTCCTCCCTTCCCCACAGGGAATACATATGATTCACGGCTTTTACAGCTTTCTTCGGCATCACGGAGGAGTTGCATAGCCTGAGCAATCATGAGGCTCTCCTTTTGCTCTTGCATCCACACAGCCTCTCCCTTACATGTTCTGGAGCTGGTTACTCCTTGGGGGGTCCTCTCCAGGTCCAGCAACCTTCCTACTCCCCTTGACCATCTGGCTTCCTCTGGCTCCTCTCTCAACCGAATTTTTTCCATCCACTCCGCGGCTTCCTTTTCTGCTTGAAGTGAAGTCATCGTAAAGCCAGAAACACCCATCTGATCTCAATCACTCTCTTGATCAGACATTCTTTGGGTTCAGCCCCCTCGGTAGTTATCCGGGATGGCTGGAGAAAGGAGATTCTGCTTAATGTCAGGTGTGCTTCCTTCAAAGTTCAAGAAAGAATGACCCCAACTCCATGGTTTATAGAGAAAGGTACTTTTACTGAAAATTGAAGTGATCGCAACCAAAGAAAAGCAGAATCTGAGGCAAAAGCATGAAAATTACAGATAGAAAGCATTCCCTCCCACTGTTCATCGTAAATCATCCAATCCAAAGGTCTCCCAGAGGTCAGGTGGGAGCACATGTCTGGCAGTGTCATAAATCAGGAATGCCACGATCGTTGACCCGATAGCAGCTTCAAAGATGCAGCACAGTAGCTTAAGTCTCACTTTCATTTCTCTCCAGCATGCTTCCCCCCCATGCTAGCTCCCCCCTCCCCCCGTTATTATGGCAGCCAAAGCAGTAAAGGCGGAGGCTGACAATATTACACAATTTTTAATATATGGCCATTTATAACATATGTGTAAAAATTTCCAGCTACAATATGAACTTCATACACTTTTATTCTTAAACTTAACCTGTTATCAATATATGCAAAAGTCATATGTGTTCCTAGAGGTGATTTTTAAAAAGAAAATTAAACTGAAAATGCATCCTGAGTTTGTTAGGTGGAAGTGAGATATTCTTGTTTCCTGACAGTCTTACTTTGATTTTTACATGCTATTTAGTTGTGATACTTTCATTTGGTCTGCTGATTCTATGAGATAACTTAGGAATTAAAATTCTATAATGGTTTCATTGCTTCAGTAACTTCTGCATTCAATTACTTGGTACTATAGCTCTATCTCCTATGCCAAATTCACCTAACACTTTACCAAAACCCTTATTTTCAAGCTCAATTCTCCGGTTCTTAAGCACAGCATCTGTGTATTGCTATTCCTTTGCTTTCTGATTATATTATTATATTATTCTTCCCTATAAACAAATTCAATAGAACGTGAAAATGTAAATGTGTAATGTGCTGAATAATGGGTTGTTCTTTGCTGCCTTGCCTAACTAATGGCTTCTCTTCCTTTTGCCTAACTTGATACAAATTGGTGTGTGTATTTGTTTGATTGCCGTAAATTTTGTTTATTTTATTAACCTGCATTTATTCTTCAGTGATTGATTGCTTTCTAATTACTGCTCCAATTCAATATTTGATCTTGCATCTATATTAATAAAACAACATAAAGTTTTATTTCATGGACTACAGCTTCTGATATGCTTACTTTGGTAGCCTGAATGCCACAATTAAATAAATCAGAAAGTAGAGCCCTGTAACTACCATGCAAAGATATGCAATTTAAAAAAAAAAATGTAATGTGACCTCACTTTATAAAATAAAAACCCTGGACAACATGTAAGTACACGTCTATCAGTATTATGATACAAAGAACTAATTTGTACTTAACATATGTATTTTTTCCCAAAACTATAAATGGAAGCAGCAAAAATAATTATTTTCATATTTATTACCAAAAATATATTTTAAAGAATATAAAAATATGGGTGTTTACATTTTGACAGCTGTACTGTGATTCTTAATTTCTTATTCTTCTCATTCTTGTGAGCTGTCCATTCTCTGATGGAGACTATATTTTATAAAAAACTACTGTTTTCCCTGAAGTCGAAATCCATTGCTTCTGGATTTACATGTAGAGCAACAAAGAACAAATGTGTTTCATTTTCTGAATAACAATCAAGCACTCACAATTATATATTAAAAATTGCAAAGTCTGATTTTATTCGTCTTTAAGCAAGATAGAAGAAAACTTTAACTATTCCTTGCAGGAACAATTTTCCAGTCTCTTCACAGGGTTGATCACTCTTTGTTGGATATTAGTGGAATTTTTTTTCCAATTTTGCATTTAAAAATATGGCTTGACAGATGCAGAACTGTTAAATGCATTTTAATTCCTTTTTCCCCCTAAATAAAGTTGAAAAGTGTACACATATTAGGCTACAGAGTTGCAATTTCTATGAAATCAGAAATTTCCATTGGCATAATTCCACAAGCAGAACACTCACTGATTTAAAAAGGAGAAAAGCAACTTCTCCCCACCTCTCCCAAAGTGATTGGCATTTGGGTGATTCTCCAGAACAACAAGTAGATAGATCTGAAGAAGATATTATGGAAAATCTCCTCCTCCCATTTGTTGATAAAACCTCTGATAGATGAAAGGCATTCTTTCAGTAAAATGATGCCAATTTGATACAACCAAATGTCATAGTGATGACCTATCTTTAGGACCTATTAATCTAAATTTAAGTTAAAATTATTTTAGTTGATTTAATTTTTCCTCTTGCTTATTGTTTTTAATGAACTACAAATTTATATTCATTTTCTAATAGTTACACAAACAGTATGGCATCATATGGTTAGTATAATAACCTAACTGCCTTGTTGTGAAACAAATGGCTACTGGAATAAAAAAGACTAATACAACATTTGATACTGTTAAGTAACTTGACTAATAAAAATCTATATATTTACATTATAGATAAAATAACTATTGAAGAAAGTTAGCATCCACCCCTCTCCTAAAAGAATGAAATATTCTAGGAAATATTAAAAAGGCAGAATATTATATGTCCCTGGATGAGAAAAGGAGAAACATGTTTTTAAAGACAAAGCAGCTCCCTGCAGCTCCCTGTCCCCAGCAGATATTTGGTGTCCATTGAGGACTGGGCCAGCCTATCTACAAAACAAAAGACCTCAGCTCCAGGCTGATGGGATTAAGACATGACCCTCAGGACATAATAGGATTAGCCCTCTACCCATCTAGCAACAGAACTCACCACATGGCACCTGGGGATATTACATCAGCCCAAGGTTCAACCAAACTTAATTCAGACAAACAAGACTCCACATGGGAGTCTGCAACCAATAGGATACATTTCTTGACCAGAAACAGGAAGCTCTAGGGCAAGGCCCAAGAGAGGATATAAATATATCTCACTCTCCACTCCATGTGGTCAGCTACTTCTCAGGTTGGTACTTTCACTGAAGACTTGTATTCATATAAGAACAACAATATGACCAGTCCTACAGGGAATAGCTGGTTTGCCAATAGTACTTGTGAGAAGAAACTGTAGTGATTGCATTTATAGTTAATTAGATGCTAAATATGATTCAGAAGTGGAATATGATTCCAAAAAGAAAGCAAAAACAGTTCTAAGCTACATAAAGAATACAATCCGAAACTGCAGATGTCAGACACATCTGTAATATTTTATTTTCTTCTAATCTATACTTTAAAAAGGATTTAGGCAAATTTAAACAAATTCATAGAAGATCACTAAAGATGATAAGATGGTGGGAAACTAAGCCCTACAAAGAGAAACTGAAATAAGTTTGCACAATTAACCTTAAAAGAAGATTGAGAGACATCATTATAGCACAATTCAAAATGCCCTGAATTCCTGGAGATATGCTACCTACAACTATGTCAAAATATGATCTCAATTGGGAGGCAGTAAATTTTGTCCAAATATTAGAAATGTCTTTCCCAAAGTAAAAACAGTTTGACAATAGGACCAGTTATCTAGACAGGTAATGGTCTTTCCTTCATAATGTATGTGTAAGAAGAGACTAGATGGTTACAGTTAAGAATGCTTCAATTTAGATGCCTGTACTGAGCAAGGAACTAGACTCTTTGGACCAAAAGACTTTGATTCTAGGACAGTTGTGACATACTGTCACTCTCAGATACTTTTTTTTTTAAGAATGGAAAAAAAAAATAGGGAAGATGATTTATAAGCAGCCCCAGGAACAAGAAAGCCAGCTAATTTGCACAATGTTAAAGCTGTTTCCATATTATTACATCATAGAAGACATGTAGACTGACTATGTATCACACTTTTCATACTAGACAGCTTTGGCATTTCAATTGTAGACACCACAAAATTCCATAGAAAATAGTCTAGATTTTCACTCAATGCATTCTTCTAAGTCAGGGGTGTCAAACTCAAGACCCGCGGGCCAGATCCAGCCTGTGGGGTGCTTAAATCTGACCAGTGGGGCTGGCCTGGAAATATCAAAGCCTCGGGCCGTGGTCCCCCGTGCAGCCCATTTTTGGCCGGCAGAGTGTTACTGGAGGCCAGGGAGGCCAAAAATGGGCTGCAGGGGGGCCTCATGGTCCCCTGCACCCTGTTTTGGCCAGCAGGGTGCTGCAGGAGGCATCCATCCCATCTCCCCCCCCACTCCCCGCCCCCCACTGGCCTGTGAATGAGAACTACAGTGCTGATCTGGCCCTTGAAGAAATGCAGTTTCACACCCCCTGATCTAAATAACCACAGCTAAAACTCCTTTGCCTTCTGCTATGTGCTATGTACATGGACAGGCTAATAATGGCATATTACTAATTTTGTTTTTTTCTATTCAATCATCTCTGATCCTCAGAGACTGCCTGTACAAGTCCCTGAAGTTTTCTTGGCAAAGTTTTTTCAGAAGTGGTTTGCCTAGAGCTGAGGGAAGGGGACTAGCCCAAGGTCACTCAGCTGAGTTTATGCCAAAGTTGGGACTTGAAGCCTTAACTGCTATACCAAACTGGTTGTCATGATAATAGTAGTTTTATATCATTGTATCTGACAGCACTAATTAGGCACCAATCTTGCTTTGTCTTTCCTAGTTTCTTTCTCTTTCAAAACAGATTGATTAAATTGCATCACTTTATGGATGCCATCTCACATTACAAAATGGAAAGCTATCCTATATTATATGGAAAAATCCATAGTTCAATGTATTCATACAGGTAGTCTCGATTTATGACCATAAATTAAGCCCAAAATTTCTGGTGTTAACAGACATTTGTTGGAGACAGTTTTGCCCTATTTTATGACCTTTCTTGCCACAGTTGTTAAGTGAATCACTGCATCAGCAGCATACTTTATTGCGGTCATAGACCAAAAAAACCCGAGAACATCCAAGACACATAGCTGGCACACGACCAGACTGAAGTGCAAAATGACAACAAGATCAGTGGTGGAAACCACTCCGTCAAACAGTTCATGTATATTAAATTTTTTTAGCTCCAATCTATATGGACTATAGTGGATTAAAATTGTACATAGGTATAAAATACTATATTGCAATTTACATAAAATCCACACATCGGCACTTTATACAACCACCAGCTAACTCAACCACTGATGATCAATAAAGCTAACCTCAGTAAATGGGTCCAGCCCATCCCTTCCCCCAGCTCTTACATCCCAAGACGGCAGCAAAAAATTTTGCTAGCTTTAGTGTAATCTTAGAATCAGTATCTTGGAGTAAGAAGCAAAGACTAAGATTTTCAGATAATACAGGAAATCTTTGGCAAATGGGAGAGATAAATTCTGACCTTACCTCCCGATAACGGGGGCATGTAAATATGATGTGAGCCTGTTAAAGTTGATGGTTCTAGCCCAATAACTCACTAATCAAAATGTATTTTATTTTCAAGCTTTTATTTTAGACCTGGATAGATCCTAGGCCTCTTTAATCATTAAACCTTTAACGTTACATTTCTCCTTTTTTAGATACACAACTGGAACTGCACAGATTTACCTCAGAGAGACCTTTTTATACCCGAGGGGAGGAGTCAGGAATCAGGTAGGATTATGGAAATGAGAGGGTGTGTATTATTGTTAACCCTTGCAGAAATGTAAGAAGGTATCTGTATAGTCCTCTGGGTACTTCTGAGCAAAACCCTGTGCCACTAGCCTTGGTTTGTACAATACGTTGTTGTTTTCTAGGGTTTTGATTCTGTACACCCATTTTGTCCCTATGGGTTTTTTATTTTCAGATGTTTGTGTTGGAGAATATACTTGCAGGTCTCAGAGACTCTTCATTTCCTTTTCCATTGCTTCTTTCCATTTTTCTCTCTCCTCTAGGGGAAGTTTGAGTATATCTTCATATGAGCTGGGTGTTATGTTGTTGGTTTGTATGGACATGATGTAGTCCTCGAGTCTTTTTGGTTTTTTGTTTCTACTCTCTCTGATTGGTCTGTCATTTTGTTTGTTTGTTTCATGTAGGTATTCAGTCTCTTCATCAGTGAGTTTATCTATGTTCAAAGTGGGATGTTCTTCCTTCCATTCTTTGACTTTTATTTCATGGTGTTTTGGTTTGTATGTTTCTGTTTCCTCTTTTCCTTCAGTGATCAGCCGCTTATTCTCTTGTTTCTATGTATGTGTATTTCTATTGGCAAAAATGTCATTGGAGTGTAATCTTGACCAATTTGAGTGTTCATGGAAGTCAGCTGATCTTGATACAACAAATTTGCTGTTCTGATCTAAGAATCTGAAACCTTTTGTTCCTGGTTCATACCCCATAAATCTCATTCTTTTGGATATTTTATCTCCCTTCCTTCTTAATTGTCTGGGGATATGAATATCAGTGGGAACACCAAATACGTGTAGGTTGGGTTTTCTTTTGTACATCATTTCATAAGGGATTTTGCCAATTGAACTAGACCATAATCTATATAATGTGTAATTTGAGTAATGTAATGCTTCCGACCAAAATGATTTTCCCATCCCAGCATCCTCTAGAACACATCTTATCATGGTTTGGAGTACGCCTTTTTTTTCGTTCTATTACTCCATTTTGAAAAGCTGGGAAAGGTGATGAAGTAAAATGTAATATGCCTCGTTCTCTTACCCAACTCGTGAATTCTTTAGCCATGAATTCTGAACCTCGATCAGTCATTAATTGTTTGATTTTTGTATTGTGTTGTAATTCGATTCTTTTATAAAATTCCTTAAACTTTTGGAATGCTTCATTCTTGTGTCTGAGTGAGTATACATAACCATATCGACTGTAGTCATCTACAATAGTTAGGAAGAATCTTTCTCTATACCTAATGGATGGTCTCAGGGGTCCTACCAGGCCCATGTGTACCAGTTGGAATATAGAATCAGTGGTTCGCTCTGATTTCTTTGGTCTAGCTTTGACCTTAATTTTAGAACATTTGCAAACAGAACACTCCAAGTAATTTTCACAATTTTTTATTTTTAGACCCCCAGCGCATTCCAACAATGACAATTGGGAAACTAATATGCCCTAATTTTCTATGGAGAAGGTGAGCACAATTGTCATGCGAGGGTTTGCCTACAGACATTTTACTTTTACTTGGTGAATTACATTTGTCCTTTCCTTCTGTTTCTTTGTTTCCTTCTGCCTTATCAGCAGAGTTTATGTTAATGCTTCCCTCCCTGTTTTCTTTGGGTGTAAAGTAAGGTAGTCCGTCGTGTATGATTACTTCCCCAATGTTTGTCCCCTGATTTGATACATATACTTTGCCTTTCTTAAACATCACTTCGATGTTTGTGTCTTGTGTGAGTTTTACTGTTGCTAGCACATTGTATGGAATATCTGGCACATGCAATACCCCCTCTATTTCTCCTATTCCTGGGATATGCACACTTCCTTTACCTATTACTTTAGCCTTACTCTGGTTGGCTACTTTGACCTCAAAATTTGTTTTCATGAGTGAGGTGAATAATCTTGGGTCATGTGAGGTATGGTCAGTGGCTCCCGAGTCTAGGAGCCACATGTTCTTGTATGTTTCTAGTTTGGTGTTTGAGTTCTCGTGTTTAAAACCATACATTGATTCAGAGTATCTATCTCGTGAGCTGTTTCTATGCTCGTAATTTCTCCTAGTGCTGGGAGACCAACCACGCTCTCTCTCTCTCTAAAAGTTCTGTTATCTGGTGAGCTTCCCCTTATGTGCCTTCTTCCGTGCTCAGGTCTCTCCCTATGATCAGTGTATCCTTTGTTTTTGTAGTTCCTGGGACAATCTCTTTTTAAATGGTTTCTAGAACCGCAAGAAAAACATTCCTGTGAATTGCTTACTCTATCTTGGAATTCAACTCTCCTTATAGGTTTGGGTTCCCTTCTAGATATATGGTGGTCCCTTCTCAGGTTGTCTTCTGCAATTAATCGATTTGTGAGTGTGCTCAGGGATATCTGCTCTAAGTTTAGGCTATCTAATTGTGTTACAAAGTTGTCCCAGCTAGAGTCCAATGAATTAATAATAATACTCATCATGCTTTCTTGAGTTATTATTTCCCCCCTTTGTAATAGTTCTGCTCTTGTGGCATTAAGTTTCAATAGGTGTTCGCTCATGGGGACCCCTGGCTTGAGTTTTGCAGAGTGAAATTCCCTGGATATTCTAGTGGTGGTTGCTCTGCTTTGACTGTAGAATAAACTATATAATTTTTGCATAACTTCATACACAGTTAGGTTGTTATCTATGCTAGGGTACATAGTGGGTAGTATACTTGTTAACAATAGACAAAATGCTTTGTAGTGGATACAATCAATTTCAAATGACCAGGGGTTTTTTGGAGGTTTAGAAATTAAGAAAAGTACATTTTCTCTCATAAAAATAATTTGTAACTGTTGACTCCATTCTAAAAGGTTTCCTCCATCTAATTGTAATTTTGGAAAATTAATAGGCAGTGTTCCAGAATTATTAGAATAATTACTTACTGGGGGTAGCTGTCCATGGTCTGGGATGTGACTGAATTCACAGTAGGGCAATGGTATGCTTGGGCTAATGGAAAAAAAACTGTCAGTAAAATTTTTTTTTTCTATCATTGCAGGTGAGTACTGCGCATGCACGAAGCCCATTTCGCGCTGGGAGCTGTTGGGTGAGGAGCTCGCGGCTGCTGCTCCTAGGCCTAGGCCCAGGCCTGCCAATGGAATACTGGGATCACCTCCTGCACACCTGGATTCTATGCTGGATGCATGGATCTGTCGCTGGGTAGCTGGATCACCGGTGATGACAGGTAGAAGACGCGGCGGCAAGGCAGTCGTAAGACGAGGATCATCGGGGTTCGAAGTCTCTGCGGCAGCGACGGCAGCGGCGGCGAGTCTCGGCCCATGGATGATGGTCCCTGGATGATCAGAAAAACCTGGTGGGGGTCGTAGGATAGATGAGTTGTTGGTATGATTTTCTTTTCTTGGGTCCTGTTCCGGCAGTAGTATGGGTGGTGAGTTCGAATCTTGCCATGTAATTGATTTGTAGGCGGTTGGTGTTTTATTGCTTGTAGTCATGTTGATTTGTATTTGATTTTCGGGTTTTTCTTCATTTGTTTTAGAGTTTTGGTTAATTTGCTGTGTTAATTTTGAATATTGGCTTTCTATTGGTTGTTGGCCATTCCAAGATGGCCGTTGGAGCGGGAGCATGGGAACAGATTCGGCTATTTTTGGGTTGTCCGACTGAGGTGGCTTATCTTTTTCTGAGGTGGTGATTTCTCTAATCATCGCTGATGCTTTGGTAGTTGTTTCACAGCTTATTAAGAGGTTTTGGAGTTTAGCGATAAGACTTTCTTTGCTGTCCTGCATCTCCATTAACCTCATTATGGATAGTCTTAGCTCATCACCTCTTTGTGGTTTTTCTTCTTGTTGGTCCTCGTTCCTGAGTAGCGATGTTTGATTGTTGTCTTGCTCAGTTAAAGTAGTTGTAGTGGCATCTTTGGTTGTCAGCTGTGCAGCCATTTTCTTGGTGAAGGCTCTTGTGTTTACTCTGTTTATATTTTCAGAGTAAGCATTTGTTTCAGTCATTTTACAGAGTTATGGGCAACCATCCTCTAGCTACCATTTTTGTTAAAGTTGATGGTTCTAGCCCAATAACTCACTAATCAAAATGTATTTTATTTTCAAGCTTTTATTTTAGACCTGGATAGATCCTAGGCCTCTTTAATAATTAAACCTTTAATGTTACGTTTCTCCTTTTTTAGATACACAACTGGAACTGCACAGATTTACCTCAGAGAGACCTTTTTATACCCGAGGGGAGGAGTCAGGAATCAGGTAGGATTATGGAAATGAGAGGGCATGTAGTATTGTTAACCCTTGCAGAAATGTAAGAAGGTAGAGATACAGACAAGATATAAACAAGTTAGACATTTTACATAACAGAGCCAACGATTCCGGAGATTGGCCATCACATGAACAGTGGATGGATTTCACACACCCCGAGCACCTGCTATCTAGGACATTCGAGGGGATCACATTAAAAAGTGCCTTTAGAAAGGCCAACCTGTATTTAACAAAGGATAGTGTAGAGAGGTATTTGGGGGAGTTCATTCGGGGAGTAGTACCGAGAGAAAACAGAGAACATACTCCCGCACCAAGTGCCAGATTCTGTTGTCTTTCAATATCATCCAATCGCTGGAATATCATCCAATCGCTGGAATAATGGCTGCATCTGGGCCAAGCATAAGGGCTTCAATAGGGGGAATACCACTTTATCTGTGGAATTCGTCCCGCCATAAGCACTGGCCTAAATAGTAGTCTGGAAGTCTGACCCACAGCGTCAGCCAGTAGCCAATAGCACACTTCCACAGAACAGTAGCGAGAGATGGTGTGCCCAGTTCCAAATGGATTGCAGCATTACTCACATGGGGGGGGGGACTCCCATTAGACGGCGTAAGAACTGACTTTGAACTGACTCAAGAAGGGAAATATTTGTTTGAACCCAAAGGGAGGTGCCGTATGTAATGGCAGCTATCACCTTTGCCATATATACTTTTAATACTGAGGGAATATGTTGGGCTCCCTCCATGTAAAAGAATTGCAGAAGGGCGGACCTTAGGGATAATGCCTGTTTGATTAATCGCATTAAATACCTCAGTAAGGACAGTAATCCACCAGTCCTTATGGGCTTGAATGGCCTCAGCGGGAATAAGGTCAGGGATGGGAGCTTTTCCCAATTTGAGTTGTCAAATTAGCTTTGAGATGGTGGAGGGGTTCACAGGGAACCATCTAGGGCAGCGGTTCTCAACCTGGGGGTCGCGACCCCTTTGGGGGTCGAATGGCCATTTCACAGGGGTCGCCAAAGCCCTCTCTCACCCCCCCCACGCCTTCACTCCCCCTTGCTCTCTGCTCTGTTTGATCGCTGGCCGTTTGCTTATCCCGCCCACTCCCAATCTATTGCTGCCTCCTGAGTCCCAGCTGATGGCTAGAGGAAAAAAAACTGTTTAAATTCTTGCCGCGGGGCTTTGTTAAATTGCTGGCTCGCCCTGCCCCTCCGCACCACTATTTATTGCCAATTAATATTGGTGGGCGAGGGGCAGGTGAGCCAGCAATTTAACAAATGGTTCTGTGTTTTTTTGTAATTTTATTGGCCCGCGGAGCTTCAGCATAGGCTAATTATCCCTTGATTAGATCGGCTCCCGACTCTCAGCTGATTTGCTCTCAGCTGTTTTGCTCAGGGCTCTGCTGCTTGCTTGCAAAGAGTGCTGATTTTTTTCCCCTAGCTATGCTGAAAAAGGAAACTGAAAGTAAAGCAGGCTGTTGAAAATTAGGCAGGCAGATTTCTTTTCTTTTTCCTCACCAAAAAAGGTAGGTGTAAACAATGGGAAATTTAGGGAAAAGGAGGAGAGTTCAAGATTTTAAAACACAAAAGAAAAAAAAGCTCTATTTAACTAGGGAATTGTAATAATTGAGATACTATTAATTGTGTATTTCTGAAAGCAGAAATGGTTAAGTTGTGGTTTGGAGGAATATATGGGGGAAATTATTTGGTTTATTATTATTGGTAAATATAATTAATTGATTTGTAAGAAATTGGATTGCATGGAAATAATTGGAATATTCATGTTCATATTGATTAATATACAAAAAAGGTAGTTATATAACTAATTGATTTATATTAAAATGTTGAATTTATATTAAACAACTGTAATATTACATAATTAACCAATGTGAGGATGGATATAAAAATAGATGACAATGGGAAGGGGTATAGAAGGGAATAATTGAATAAGAATAGAAGGGAAAAATTGAATTTGATTAAGATTAGAGATGAGGATGAAGGGTAATATTGGTTTTTTACAAAAATAGATGAGGAATAAATATGGCAAAAAGGAAATATAGAAATTGTAAATTTAATTGAAATGACTAAACACTGTTTAAATTTGTGAACCCGCCAAATACTCTGTTCAAAGAAAATACATTGTATGTTTGCATGTGTGTTTCTAATTATTGCTATTTATTCATATTTGTTCTCTTTTATTCTTTAAAGTTTAACAATTCATTCTTTATCTTAATATCTTTATATTTTGGGGGGTTGGCTTTCTTCCCTTTCATCTTTTTTATTGTACAGCAGTCTTTCTCCTCAAACCTACCACCTCTCTCTTTTCTTTCCTTCTTACTTTCTCTTCCTCCCCCTCTTCTTCTCCTCCCTACTTCCTCTTACTTTCTCCTTCTCCTCCTCTCTTACTCCCTCTCTTACCCTCACTTCTACTCTAATTTCCCTTCCCTTCCTTCATCTCTCTCTATTGCTGTATCCTTTTATGCCTATGGACTACTCAGAGGGCTGAAAAAGTTATTTCTGACTGGTCCTCGCACTTTTGACCAGTCCTCAAACATATGACTGTCCTCACATTTTACGTTTTTGCCCTATCTTGTCACCATGGTGAAGAGAAGCAGTTGTGAAATGAGTGACACGGTTGTTAAGAATGATATAATGGGCATAAATGATGACCAGTCATAAGTATGAAGACCGGTCAAAAGTGGGAGGACCTGTCAGAAATCACTTTTTTCAGCCCTCTGAGTAGTCCTTTTGTGCATATGGACTACTCAGAGGGCTGAAAAAGTTATTTTTGACTGGTCCTCGCACTTTTTTTTTAATTGAAAAAGTTTTACAAATACATTTTCTCCCCAATTACCCCCCCTAATCCTCCCTAACCCCCCCTAACCCTCCCTAACCCCCCTAACCCTCCCTAAACCCCCCCCAGCCCTCCCATCCCCCCCAGGACTTCCACAAAATATAATCCATATCAAAATCACATTTTATAAAACTTGAACCCCTCCACCCCCTGTATATTTTTCACATCTTCACAAAGTTCGATTATTCTATCCCTATATAATACTTTCAGTTAAAAGCTATCTGATATTTCCTAGTTTGATATTTATTCTGCACATAGTCTATCCACTTTTTCCACTCCCATACATAAGTCTCTTGTGTCCGATCTTTTAAGTATGCTGAAATCTTCGCCATCTCTGCAAAGCTGGCCATCTTCAAAGTCCATTCTTCAATAGTGGGCATAGCTTCATTTTTCCAATATTGACCTATCAGTAATCTCGCTGCTGTTATCATATATAATATCAGCTTTACTTCGCCCAATGTAAAACCCTTAACTATACCCAATAAAAACAATTGTGGAGAAAACTGAATTTTTTTCTTCAAAACATTCTGCATAACCCAACAAATTTTTATCCAAAAAGCCTTCACTTTCTTACAAGTCCACCACATATGATAATATGTGGCATCTAGACAATCACATCTCCAGCATTTTGGTTGAACGTTGGGGTACATACACGATAATTTCTTAGGATCTAAATGCCACCTATAAAACATTTTATAAAAATTTTCCCTCAAATTCTGCGACTGTGTAAACTTAACATTCTGAACCCATATTTTTCCCCATGTTTCCAACATCACTGGTTCTGCAAAATTTTGTGCCCACTTTATCATACAATGTTTAACCAATTCAGTTTCTGAATCCCTTTTAAACAAAACATTATAAACCCTTTTAATATGCATTAGACCTTTCTCTTTTATATGTCTAACCAATTCTTCTTCATGCATCATTATACCAGTTTTTTGGTCCTCTTTCCATCTCAATTGAAGTTGATTATACTGTAACCAAGTTAAATTAATCCCTTCTTCCAACAGCGTTTATAAAGTCTTCAGTTGCCATCTGCCCGCATCTGTAAAAAGAACTTCTTTATATAACCCCCCCCCCCCCGAGTGACATTATATTTGTATTCCACATGATATGACCAAGTTCCAGCCATAACGGTATTTTGTAATCCCATTTGAGTCGGTGCTTCTTCCAAACTCTCATCAAAGAGTTTCTAAGTATGTGGCTTTTGAATACTTTATCCACTTTGTTCTCATAAAATAAGTATGCATGCCAACCAAATTCAAGATCAAAACTTTCTATATTCAATATTCCAGTCTTTTTCCTTCCAAACCAATCACTTGCTTGCGTCAAAGCTGCTGCTTCATAATATAATTGTAGGTTTGGAAGTTTAAGACCTCCCCTTTCTGGAACATCTTGCATAATTTTCAGTTTGACTCTCGGCTTTTTCTCATTCCAGACAAACCTATTCACTCCTCTTTGCCATTCTCTCAATTGTTTATCACTTTTAAGCACCGGAATCATTTGAAACAAAAAAAGAAATCTTGGCAACACGTTCATCTTAACTGCTGCTATTCTTCCAAGTAGAGACAGCTGCAGTTTTTTCCAGGTCACCATATCTTTCTATACCTCTCGCCACAACACCTCATAATTATTTTGAAACAGTTTCATATTTGATTCTGCAACCTGAACTCCTAGATATTTAACCTTTGGTACTATCTCAAAACCTGCCTTGCTTTCAAGTTCCTGTTTTCGATCTTGTGTCATATTTTTAACTATCATCTTAGTTTTTTTTCTGGTTCAGTCTAAATCCTGATACCATACCATATTGTTCTATAATGTCTTTCATCTGGATTACTGATTCCTTTGGCTGTGTTAGGGTAACAACCAGATCATCTGCAAATGCCCTTATTCTATAATCCTCTTGCCTTATCACTATTCCTTTCAAGGTGCTCGAGTTGACTGGTCCTCGCACTTTTGACCAGTCCTCGAATTTATGACTGTCCTCACATTTTACTTTTTTGCCCTATCTTGTCACCATGGTGAAGAGAAGCAGTTGTGAAATGAGTGACATGGTTGTTAAGAATGCTGCACGGGCATAAATGTGAGGATGGTCATAAGTGTGAGGACCAGTCAAAAGTGCGAGGACCTGTCAGAAATGACTTTTTTCAGCCCTCTGAGTAGTCCCTATACACATAGCCATGGCCATCCGGTCACATGACCAGCTAGCCACGCCCACCCAGTCACATGACCTCCAAGCCACACCCACAAAATAAGCCACACCCACAGAACTGGTAGTAAAAAAATTTAGAACCCACTCCTAGTTGGGGGTCACCACAACATGAGGAACTGTATTAAAGGGTCACGGCATTAGGAAGGTTGAGAACCACTGATCTAGGGAGTTGTTCAGGGGGGAAATCTAATGCCGTAAAGGATGGCGAGTCTGCATCGTAAAAGACTTGGCGTAGGAAGAGTTCCCATGTGGGGGCAGATATAGATAAATAAACCTACTAGTTGGTCTTCTATTCAGCAAACTCAAAAAATCACGAGGATTATGGGATTGCGCAGCATCTAATAAGGTGTTCCACCTTAGTCATTGCCAATTTTGTTTGGCTCTTAAAAGAGCAGACTTATATGCCTTCTTAGCCATAAAGTAAGCGGGAGGGGCTCTCGACGAATCAGAATTTTTACAAAGTATATATATGGATCTCAATCAGTTCCTGGCTTGTTTGTACTGTATATTAAACCAGGGGGCCCCCTTCCTCTGAGAAGCTCTACCAAGGATAAGAGTAGGGGGCTTAAAGGAGGCTATTAAGTTGCTTGAGCAATCCATAAAGGCGGTCAAGAGCGCACTGGGAGTGGCCTTAGAACTAGTTAAAGCTAGCAGGTTTTTAGTTGACTCTTGATCATAAAAGCTTGTGTGGGATAAGGCCAAAGTATTCAATCATTTCAATACCATCAGGGATCCTCTGGTGTTGGCAGCTATTGGGGCAGCATGGGTAAGACGATTTTGTGGTCTGCTCAGGAGTGCGTCCAAGATAAGGGGAAGGTGGTCACTAAATATCATGTCATCCACTTTAAAGGAGATGACATAGGGCAAAAAAGCTCTTGAGACCAGGACATAGTCTATAGTGCTATTGCCTTTTTTGGCCAGATGGGTAAATTCCCCGGGAACGTCTGGGGCACATCTGCGGTTAAGGGGAAAAAGGTCCAACCTGACAGTGAGAAGGGCCAAGTTGGTCCCCGCTCTATCAACTTTCAGGTCTTTGGAGACTCTCCTTTTATGGTCTCCAAGGGGTGATCGTCCCTATTTGGTCCTGCCCACCAATGGGAAACTATCAAGGTTTTCCAGCTCCCTGCTGTGTGGGCATTTAAATCCCCCACCAAGAGAACCAAGGAGTGAGGAAATCTAAATATGATAGTTGTGAGATATTCTTCCAATCCCTCCCACCATGCATCCAGGTCCTTATAGGAACCCCCAGGAGGAAGGTAGACATTAAACATCAGGAAGGAGACCTTCCCGACAGAGATCACACTTGCGAGGACATAAGGCTGATGGGAATCCACATAAACTACTTCCGCATGCAGGTCCAGGGAGATACCAATTGCAAGGCCGCCACTAGGACGGCCGCTGTGAGACGAAGAAAGGGTGGGCAGGGATGTAACCTCATAACCACATAAGAGAATATCATTTACCTGCCACGTTTCCTGGAATAAAAGGATCTGGAATTTTTTAAGATAATTCAAAAAGTCTGGGTTGGCTCTTTTTGACGCCCAGCCTGCAATATTTCAGCTCAAGATAGACCAGGGAATATTAGAGGGGTTAGTCTTTGACTGTCATTTGGAAATTGCAGAGGGTTGATGGGAAGGCGGGGTAAAGTTTCAGCCAAAAAAGTCTGTAATCTTGCCTTGTTTATCCGTTCTAGTTGTGACTTGATTGATTTTAGTGCTATTATTAGATCTTGGCGGATTCGAGTACCTGGGCACATTTGGATTGGAACAGTCGTCCTGACATTGATGATGATTTAGATGTTGTGCAGGTGAATCTGTCAGGGAGAGCACCTGTATGATATCGTTGTCATCAGTGGAGATACAGCCGTTGCGCAGTTTAATAATAGTAACTGACGGAGAGAGAGGGAGAGTCCAAGAGTCCTGAATTGGCAAACTAGCCGTTTGAATGGGATTTATTTTATTTTATTTATTATTTTATTAATTTAATTTGTATACCGCCCTTCTCCCAGAAGGGACTCAGGGCGGTGAACAGCCAAAATTAAAAAACATACAAATACAAAAGTTAAGATAATTAAAAGAATTAAATAATTGGCTACCCAATTTAAAACCCCAAATCCATAAAATTTAAAATCCCAGTTAAAAACCATTTAGGCTAGGCCGGCTTGATGAAATAAAAATGTATTCAGGGCTTTATGGAAGGTCCGGAGGTCCGGGATCAATCGTATTCCGGGAGGCAGCTCATTCCACAGGGCGGGTGCCCCCACAGAGAAGGCTCGCTCCCTGGGGGCCGCCAGCCGACATTGCCTGACCGACGGCACCCCGAGGAGGCCCTCTCTGTGAGAGCGTATTGGCCGGTGGGAGGTTATCGGTAGCAGCAGGCGGTCTCGCAAATACCCTGGCCCTAAGCCATGGAGCGCTTTAAAGATGAGAACCAACACCTTAAAGCGCACCCGGAAGACCACCAGGAGCCAATGCAGCTCGCGCAGGAGAGGTGTTACGTGGGAGCGCCACGTCGCTCCCATAATTACCCGCGCGGCCGCATTCTGCACCAGCTGGAGCCTCCGGGTGCTCCTCAGGGGGAGCCCCATGTAGAGAGCATTACAGTAGTCCAGGCGTGACGTAACCAAGGCATGAGTGACTGTGCACAAGGAGTCCCGATCCAGAAAGGGGCGCAACTGGCGTATCAGGCGAACCTGATAAAAAGCCCCCCTGGCCACGGCCGTCATATGCTCTTCTAAAGACAGCCGTGTGTCCAGGAGGACGCCCAAGTTGCGAGCCCCCTCTGTGGGGGGTCAGTGACTCGCCCCCAATAGCCAGCAATGGCACCAGCTGGCTATACCGGGATGCCGGCATCCACAGCCACTCGGTCTTGGAAGGGTTGAGCCGAAGCCTGTTCCTCCCCATCCAGACCCGCACGGCCTCCAGACACTGGGACATCACTTCGAGGGCATCATTGGGGTGGTCTGGGGTGGAAATGTACAGCTGAGTGTCATCAGCGTACAGATGACATCGCACCCCAAAACCACGGATGATCTCACCCAGTGGCTTCACATAAATGTTGAACAGGAGTGGCGAGAGGACCGACCCTTGCGGCACCCCGCAAGCAAGGTGCCTCGAGGTCGACCTCTGCCCCCCTGCCAACACAGACTGCAACCGGTCAGAGAGATAGGAGGAGAACCACCGCAGCACGGTGCCTCCCACCCCCAGTCCCTCCAGCCGGCGCAGCATGATACCATGGTCGATGGTATCAAAAGCCGCTGAGAGGTCTAATAGGACCAGAACAGAGGAGCAACCCCTGTCCCGAGCCCTCCAGAGATCATCCACCAATGCGACCAATGCCATCTCTGTGCTGTACCCAGGCCTGAAGCCGGACTGGCATGGATCTAGATAGACGGTTTCATCCAGGAACTGTGGGAGCTGTCGCGCAACCACACTCTCCACAACCTTCGCAACAAAGCGAAGGTTGGAGACCTGACAATAGTTTGCCAAAACGGCCGGGTCCAGAGAAGGCTTCTTGAGGAGGGGCCTCACCACCGCCTCTTTCAAGGCGGGAGGCAAGAAACCCTCTCTCAAAGAAGCATTTATGATCCTCTGGAGCCAGCCTCGTGTTACCTCCCGGGTGGCCAGTACCAGCCAGGAGGGGCACGGGTCCAATAAACATGTGGTTGTGTTTAGCCTCCCCAGGATCCTGTCCACGTCCTCAGGAGTCACAGGGTCGAACTCATCCCAGATAACATTCTCAAGACCAGCCTCAGTCACCCCGCCGGGATCTACCCAGTCAGAGTCCAAGCCTTCCCGAATCTGAGCGATTTTATCGTGCAGATACTGTGCAAAATCCTTAGCCTGCCCTTGCAAGGGATGAAATAGTGGCGCATTGTTAAGAATGTTCCTTGAAGGAGGGGAAGGACAAATGCTCAAGGAGGTGGGAGCAAGCCCTGAAGCACCCTCAGGAGCGGGGATGTCTGGAGTTTGTTCTCTGAGGGGAGGACCTCTTGTCCCAAGGTTATCTTCCCATTGGTGCTGGGTCACCGGGAGGTTAGTAGCTTCAGTAATTGTAGCCAGCGTGGGGCTTTCGGCTTCCATGTAGTAGTCCTCACACTTTGGCCCTATCCAGGGTCGGGTGGCCCCGATAGCTGAGTTCATCCTAAGTGGTGTTAGTTGCGTATTTGTAAAACATCTTTGAGGGAAAATTCCGAGGTAGTTTAGGTGATTGCGGAGACCACAAATGTGTGAGGGGATCTTAGATGAGCTGAACTTGGGGATCAGATGTTTATATTTGAATGTACTGGGAAGCCATTCCACAGAGAGCAGTTCTTTACTTAAAATGTTAAGATTGGACAGGAACCTCACTGTAGATAAAATGGATTTGCTGGTATTCCAGTCATACTTGTTAAAACAGGAGTGAGCCAGGTTCAAGCATAAATTGTCTGGAAGCAATTGAAGATTTATTGGATGTATTCATCGTGGTGGGGTGTGGCTATCCGCTGGTGGCCGGTCCAATACGTGACCAAGGTTTCTGACAGACTGTGACACGAAAACTGCCTTTTCAAGGGAGCTCACTTTGCCCTCCAACGCTCTAATAGAGGTCGTCAAAGGTGTGATGGATTTAGCCAGGCGGAGACAAAACTGTTGTAAGAGGTGGACGTCAGACAGCCGGATGGTGTCAACAAAAGGCGACTGTCCCCGCCGAAAGGACAAGGAGGGGAGAGAACAGGGCGAAGTAGAGTCTGCATCAGTTGGTAACATGCAGTCCGATGGAGAAAGCACATCGCAAGGGCGGGCAATTGCAAACTCCGGCTCCTCCAGCAGGATACGTGGCACAAACTCTGAACATGGTAAGTTGCAGAAGAATTCCTCCAAGGAATGATTGAGGAAATTTAAATCCTTATTTGACAATTTCAGAACGCCTGTCTTTTTAACCTTGGGCAGAGGGCCAACTGCATGGTCAGAAATAACCTCCAAACTGGAGGCCACAGGAGACAAGGAACAGCAGCGTTTGTGTTGCTTATATCAGAAACACTCAGATACTCCCTCATAAAGGAATTGTATGTTACGATATTTTCAGGATCAGACTCAATAAGTAGATTAAGAATTAGATATTCAAATAAAGCACTGTTTATTTACAGAAGGCATTCTATATTCACTGAATATTCACAGATAGAAGCGCAGAAGGAAAGCATACAGCTCCTTATATATACAAGGGGTGGAGCTAGATATAGGAGTGGTTAAGTATGAATATATTAAGTAGTGAAGAATAAGTTAACCCCTGATATCCTGGTCATGTACTATTTACATAATAAAGAATAAGGCATTTACTTGTTACAAATCCCCCTCTAAATGCCGATTCGATATATTACAACAATTACATTCAGATTCAGAACAATATAAAACTTGTAACTTAGAAGTCAAGTATTTATGCTGCTTAGAAGGCAAAGGCTTTGTCAATATGTCAGCTATTTGCTCTGATGTTTCGCAATGAACTGCTTTAATAAATCCATCCTGAGATAACTGCCTCACATGTTTGAATTTTATATCTATATGTCTGGACCTTTGTCCAATAGCATCAGATCTAGATATTTCAATAGCAGCCTTGTTATCTTCGTGTATGATAAATGGTAATGAAGGTTTCTTCCAAGTGTTTGACAATAAGTCATTAAACCATACGAGGTTATTTGTGGCTTTAGACAAACAAACATATTCTGCCTCAGTCGTTGAGGTGGCTACTAAATCTTGTTTACCAGTGTACCAGTAAACTGGACAATCGTTAAGGAAAAATATATAGGCAGATGTGCTTTTTCTACATGTGGTATCACCAGCCCAATCCGCATCGGCATAACATGTGAGGATGGGCTCTTTGACATTATTAGGTTCCAATAATAAACAGAAGTCTAAACTATTCTTTAAATATCTTAATATTCTCTTGACAGCTTCCCAATGATATAATAATGGTTTGCTGACGTACCTAGACAACAAGTTGAGAGGCAAAGCAATATCAGGTCTAGTCCAATTGGAAATATATAGAAGGGAACCGATGACTGATCTGTAAAGTGTATTATCTTTAAATTCAGGGGATGACTCATCTGTGTTTCTCAAGAAATCAGTTTGCATGGGAGTGTCACATGGCTTAGCATTATTTAAGTTACATTTGTTCAGAAGTTCTATAATCTTATCTCTTTGAGAAAGTTTGAATCCCCTTTTTGTTTTACTAATTTGAACTCCAAGATACTTATTTACCTTACCTAATGACTTCAAAGAGAAATGTTCATTTAGTTTCGTTACAAATGTTTCTCTCTTCTCTTTGTGTTTACCTATATACAAAATATCATCCACATAAATTAACACGAATTCTAAAGAGTCATCCTCTTTTTTAACAAAGAAACAGTTATCAGCAGTAGTGGCATTAAAATTCATAGTTTTGAGCACTTTGACTAAACATTCATACCATCTTTTGCCAGATTGTTTCAACCCATATAAACTTTTATTTAGTAACCATGTTTCATTTTTGTTCGTATATTGACTGTGAGGCGCTCTTACATATATCTCTTTATCTAATTTTGCATGTAGATATGCAGTCTGTATGTCGTATTGGAATACATCAAGGTTAAGTGCTGATGCTATGACCAGTGCAGTTTTAACACTCTCAGTTCTTACTGTGGGAGAGTATGTATCCATGTAATCCTCGGGATATTTTTGTGCATAACCTTGAGCAACTAGTCTAGCTTTGTATAAGGTGTTGCCTCCTTCTAAGTTTTTGATTTTATATATCCACCTAGTACCAATAACAGTTTTATCTTTAGGTGCATGTGTAGGTGTGAATACATTTAATTTCTACAAACTATCCATCTCTTTAGTCATGGCTGATTCCCACTTTTCCTTTTCTTCAGGGGGAAGTTTTAGCACTTCCTCGTATGTGTTTGGTGTTGATGTTTCTCCATCCGTATACATTATATAATCTTTGTATCTGTTTGGTATTTGGTTTCTGTTATTCCTGATTGTTCTTTTTGGTTTACTATCATTGTCATGTAAATACCTAGCTTCCTTTTTTGTTAATGAATCTGTCTTTATTTTGTATTGACTGTTTGTCCATGTTCTGTTTTTGTTTTTATGTATGTTGTGATTGTATTCTTCTCCAGTTCTTTCCTCTTGGTGTTTAGTGTTTGTATAGTTGTTTGGGAAAATTTCATTAAGATGTATTTTAGACCAGTTGGCCTGTTCATGGAATACAGCCGTTCTGGATACTATAAATCTGTTATTATTATCGATAAATCTGTATCCTTTTGTGCCTGTTTCGTAACCCATGAACCTGAGTCTCCTAGATACGTTCTCACCTTTACGTCTTAATTGCTTAGGTATGTGTACGTCTGCAGTGACTCCAAATATGTGCATATGAGCTATTTTGGGTTTCCTATTATACATCATTTCATATGGTGTCTTGTTAACAATGCTGGACCAAGTTCTATTTTGTGTATAATTGGAATATTGTAACGCTTCTGACCAGAATTATTTTCCTAAGCCAGCATCTTCTAATGTGCATCTAATCATGGTTTGTAATGTCGAGTTCTTTCTCTCTACCACTCCATTTTGGAATGCAGAGAAAGGGCTAGACGTGTAATGCAACATCCCTTTGTCTTTAAGCCATTGGGAGAATTCTTTTGACATGAATTCACATCCCCTATCTGTCATAATTTGTTTTATTCTAATATTATGTTGTGTTTTTGTACGTTTGTAAAACTCCTTAAATTTCTGAAAAGTTTCATCTTTGTGCTTTAGTGTATAGACAAAGCCATAACGACTATAGTCATCCACAATGGTTAGGAAATAACGTTTTCTATATGTGATTGATGGTGTTAATGGACCAACTAGGTCCATGTGTACCAAATCAATAATTTTGTTGGTTGATCTTGTTGACTTTTTGGGTTTGGAGCTAGTTTTGAGTTTTGTAGATTTACATACTGAGCATTCCAAATAGTTTTTACAATTTTTTATTTTAACACCTTCAGCATGTTCAGTCATCTTTTGAACTACAGGAAAACTGGCATGTCCTAATTTCCTATGTAAGACATGAGCACACTCATCATGAATTGGTTTACCAATATTAGGTATTTTTTTGTTGGGTGTGTCTTTGTGATTATGGATAATCTCATGTTCCTCATTGTCACTATTGCTACTGCTTTCGTTGTCTATGTTATTGTTATCTTCCATGTTGGAATCAATGTTGTGTAACCATTTTTCTTTTGTCATTAGATAAGGTAGACCTCCTTTAATAATCACAGTACCTATGTTTGTTCTGTTTTTCTCTAATGTTGCTTTTCCTTTCGAGAACACAATATTTATGCCAGAATCTATGCTTAGTTTTATTGCACTAAGTATGTTATGAGGTATTTCAGGTATTAACAATACCCCCTCTATTTTTCCTAGGCCAGGTAAGGTTATATTTCCTCTACCTATGACTTGAACCTTCTCTTGATTAGCTACCTTAATTACGAATTTATCCTCTACAAATGAAGATAGTATATTTTTATTATTTGTAGTGTGGTTGGTTGCTCCAGAATCGATAAGCCAATCATTGTCCTCTGTCTGTTGTATGTTAGTGCTGTCATGTTTGTTTAACCCATTCAGGGAACCAGACTTTCTATCTTTTGAGTTATCCCTGCCCCCTCTATGTTCTCTATAGATGGGTGGACTTCTATATCTATGTCTATCAATTGATGACTGTCTGTTTTGATACCTATTTCTGTAGTCAGGATTTTTTCTATTTCTGAGGAGTTTTGGACAGTCTCTCCTATTATGTTCTTTGGATCCACAGTTGTGGCATCCTATTGGTTCATGATATCTTTCTTGAGAAACTACCCTCTTATATTGTTTATGTTCCATGTGATTGTTACAACGACTTCTCCTTGAATTATCTTCAGATATTAGCTTGTTAGATAGACTTTCTATGGATAAATATCCTAAATTGATTGTGTCTAAATGAGATATATAGTTATCCCACGATGGGTCTAGTGAGTTAATGATAACACTCTTCATTGTTTGATCTGAAATTATTTCCCTCCTTAAATGCAGTTCTGTTCTAATTTTGTTTAAAGATATTAAATGTTCACTTATGGTAACCCCTGGCTTTATCCTAGCTGAGAAGAAATCTTTAGACATTCTTGTTGTAGTGGCTACACTTTCACTGTGAAACAATTTAAACATGCATTGAATAATTTCTGATACAGTTAGATTTTGCTTAATACTGTGGTACATGGCAGGAGATATACTGGAAATTAATAAGAAAAATGCCCTATGGTGCAGACAGTCTAATTTTAGAGTCCAAGGTCTTTTTGGGGGATTAGTGATAAAAAATAATAAGTTTTCTTTTAGAAAGACAACCTGGAGCTGCTGACACCATTCTTGCAAATTAATGCCATCTATTCTCAGTTTTGGGAAATCATTGGGCAAATTCCTAATATTGTTGGATCCATTACTTACAACTGGAGGCAGTCCGTGGTCTTGCAAATGTTGAAAGTTACAAAATGGCGTGGGTATGCTTGCGACGATTCTGAATGGTTCTCTCTGTTCTTCATGTCCCCCGAAGTTGTCTGTGTAGTCTTGCACATGCGCATTGTTCATTTCGCTCCTGAAGCTGTCGGGAGAGGTTCTCGTCGCTGCAGCTCCCTCGTAGCGCTCTTCTTCCAATGATTCAGTCTCTGGCTCGATCTTCGGTGTCCAGGCGGCGGCAGAAGCTCGTGTCTTTCTGTTGCGATGACTCTTGTTGAGATCGCTGTTTTCTGACATCGTCTGCGGCGTGGGGTGGTATTTGCAAGGTTCTCTGGGCTCAGGTGTCGGTGCTCTCGTTGATTGAGGAGAAGCGGGCAGACTCCGAGACGTTTGCTTTCTTGCTTGTTCTCTCCCTGTTTCTCGATTGCCATCTTTTGTCGGTTCTTTTGTAATTTTCAGTCCTGGACCGAATGTTGTAAAGAGAGTTCTTATAGCTGATTTGACTTTTAGTTCGATAGGTATTTCTTCTGAGTCTGTATCAGAATTTTCTGAAAAGTAAAGTTTTTATTTTTTCTTTTTTATATTATGTGAATCCTTTCGCGCCAAAGATTTTGAATGATGTACTCTGATTGACTCTGCTTCGCTCTTTTTTGTGATCGGTTGAAAACAAGATGGCTGCCATTCAAAATTTTGAGCGGGACCGTTGGTCTTTCTTTTCATTATTCCTTTTTCTGTAGATGATTCGGTCACCATTTTTGGATTTTTGGGATCATCTGTTACGATACTCCTCTTTTTTTTGTTCCGCTGTTCTTTATTACGTTTTGGAATTTCGCGTTGAGTTTCAGCAGTTTCAGTACCTCTGATCCGAGGGGGCTGCCTTTCAACTCGTTCTCCTTTTGTTCATCCATTCCATCAATTATTTCCTCGTTGTCTGTAGTATAGTCTTCAGTTTCTTTTGGTGTCATAGTCGTGGGTTTATCGATCTTTTCTTGATCTGCTTCCATTTCTTTACTGTATGCCCTGGTGTTGGGTCTTTCTCTTTTGTTTCTGGAGTTTTCTCTCTCAGACATATTTAAAGTTTTATTGAGTCAATCCAACCATCCTCTGCTATCAAATTGTTACGATATTTTCAGGATCAGACTCAATAAGTAGATTAAGAATTAGATATTCAAATAAAGCACTGTTTATTTACAGAAGGCATTCTATATTCACTGAATATTCACAGATAGAAGCGCAGAAGGAAAGCATACAGCTCCTTATATATACAAGGGGTGGAGCTAGATATAGGAGTGGTTAAGTATAAATATATTAAGTAGTGAAGAATAAGTTAACCCCTGATATCCTGGTCATGTACTATTTACATAATAAAGAATAAGGCATTTACTTGTGACATTGTAACTATAAAGTAAGGGCCTTAAAGGCAACTAAACAGTCAGTTGATGAATTAAAGTTGGGCGTTTGAGGTCACAACAAAAGGCACCCCAAGTACAGGCAAGACCTTAAATTATGCTTCAAGTCAGCTCAAAGCAGATCAGGTTGCTGACTTATTTGCCGGAGGTGTAAGGCAGTAAAAAACAGTCAGCAAGGTCCGGCAGTTAGGCCTAACAAACAATATTATCTGAGGATAGCTAAACAAAGTTGCTAGCGAAGGCAAAAAAGGGAAGATAGGTAGCCGGTTACAAGAATAGGAGGCTGAGGACATTAAATAATAAACATCAAACATTTAGAACTCCTCATAGATGTATTGAGGGAGTGAAAAACAGGATTAAACTAGGATAAAAGTTAAAAACAAGCAGGAGAAAAACATATGTCCTACCAGTCCTCCATCTTGTTCACACCTTTTCCAGAATCACTGCAGTTGATAGGGTAGTAACCCGGTTGTTAAGTGAATCTGGCTTCCAACATTGACTTTGCTTGTCAAAACATCTCAAAAGTGGTCATATGACCACAGGACACTGCAACCGTCATAAATATAAGCTAGTTGCCAAGCGTCTGAATTTTTATCACATGAGGACAGGGATTATTATATTTAACATATGGTGAAGACTTTAGCATAAATTGAAAACTTTCCCAGGGAAAGATGATTTGTAATGCTTCAAAGGTATGTTCTTATTGGATATTTAGCCCTTTAAAATAGGCCAGACTAAGAAACCAATGCCTTTATGAGTCAGGACTATTTTTATTGCAACAGCTGTAGTAACAGAATCTTGCAAGACTTAATGTGCTTCTCTTCTCCCTCACTTTGTTTTAGTATGAAGTTGGGACTGTCTGGGATGTTTATTCAACCTAGTTTATTGGAATGGGTTCAAGCTTTTCTCATCTGATCATTGCCTTGGTAGAAGTTTTCTGTCTTGTCCTTCAAGGCCATTCCCTGTTCCCTCTACATATAAACAAAGCTAAACTGTGCTGGAAGATTAGTGGGCTTTCTTGCTCATTTAGTTGACCACTATAAGAGCAGACTATTAAAGTGAAAATAAAATTGAAAATTAATTTGGTAATAGCCTTTTGGAACAGAATGGTGCAAGCTTTCAAATATTTCTGTGATTCAGTATGTAAAATAGGCAACTTCAGATTAATAGAGTTGGAAGGGACCTTTTAGGTCATCTAGTCCAATCCCCTGCCCAAGCAGGAGACCCTACAACATTTCTGACAAATGGCAGTCCAATCTTTTCTTGAAAGTCTCAAGTGATGAAGCTCCCACAACTTCCGAAGGCAAGCTGTTCCATTGGTTGAATGTTCTTACTGTCAGAAAGTTCCTCCTTATTTCTAGGTTGAATCTCTTCTTGTTCAGTTTCCATCCATTATTCCTTGTCTGGCCTTCAGGTGCTTTGGAAAATAGCTTGAACCCCCTCCTCTCTGTTGCACCCCTCAAATATTGGAACACTGCTATCATGTCTCCCCTGGTCCTTCTCTTCACTAGACTAGCCATGCCCAGTTCCTGTAACCATTCTTTATAGGTTTTAGTCTCCAGTCCCCTAATCATCTCTGCACTTTTTCTAGAGTCTTAACATCTATTTTATAGTGTGGTGACCAAAACTGAATGCAGTACTCTATGTGTGGTCTTACTAAGGTTTTATAGCAGGGGTGAAATCCTACCGGTTTGGACCGGTTCGGGCAAACTGCTAGGGATTATTGGCATCAGTTTGCCGAACTGGTAGTAATCACCCCTCATTGGCCCCACCCACGCCCAGCCAGTCGCCGCTCACCTCTTCCAGCCGCTTGATATTCCACGGAATTCAATGTTAAATGCAGCACAGAGAATGCTAACTTTTCTCCCTCCATTCAGAACGGAGCTGCTGCAGCTTGTCCCTTTAAGGTAGTCCCCAGGAGGGAGGGGGATGGGGCGGGGGAGCAGCTGGAATGGAGCCATTTTCGTGAAAGGCAGGAAAATGGGGAAGGGGATTTTCCTTCCTGTCATCCATTCCTCAGTCTCAGCACAGACTGAGGGAAGGATGGTAGGCAGGAATATTCCCCTCCCCATTTTCCTGCCATTCGTGACAAAGAGTGGCTGGGAGGGGAGGGGCCAGTGAGGAACCCCTTGATGTGAGTGATGTCAAGTTGGCCACACCCACCTAGGCACATGACCTCCCCCCAACAAGCCACGCCCACAGAACTGGTAGGGGAAATTTTTTAATTTCACCACTGCCTTATAGTGTGGTATTAGTACCTCACTTGATCTTGATTGTATCCCTCTGTTAATGCAATTTAGGATTGCATTGGCTTTTTTGGCTGCTGCTGCACATTGCTGGTTCACATTTAGCTGGTTGTCTGCTAAGACTGCAAGATCCCTTTCATAGTTACAACTATTAAGCAAGGTTTCACCGAGTCTATATGTATACTTTTGGTTTTTCTTGCCTAAGTGTAAGACTTTACATTGAATTTTGTTTTGTTGGGTAGGGCCCAGTGTTCAAGTCTGTTGAAATCCATCTGGATCTTGAGCCTATCATCTAGGGTGTTAGCTATTTTTGTCAGCTTAGTATCATCCACAAATTAGGTAAGTTCCCCTTCTATTCCCTCATCTAAGTCGTTTATGAAAATATTGAAGAGTACTGGGCCTAGGAAGGAACCTTGTGGTACCCAACTGCTTACTTCCCTCCATGTAGATGTAGATGTAGATCCATTAAGGACTACTCTTTAAGTACATCTATCTATCCCACTTTTTCCTAGCTTAGAAAAGCTAGAAGTAGCTAGAAGTAGCTTAGCAAGAAGTAGGTTGTGGTTTACTTTGTCGAATGCCTTGCAGAAGTCTAAGTATATTATGTCCACAGTATTTTGCTGATCTACTAATTTACTAAGTCACTATGTTGAAGAATGAAATAAGATTGGTTTGGCATGATCTGTTTTTAACAAACCCATGCTGACTGCAAGTTATTACTTTACTCATTTATAGATGTTGGCAGATCTGCTTTTTTATTACCTTTTCTAGTATCTCCCTGGGTTGATTGGCCTTTAGTTTCCTGGGTCTGTTTTTTTTAAGATGGGAACTACATCAACTCTTTTCCACTCCTCTGGTAATTCCTCGGTGCTCCAGGATTTTTGAAAGATGTGGTACGATGGTTCTGAGATGACATCTGCCAGCTCCTTTAGAATTCTGGGATGTAATTCATCAGGTCCCAGTGATTTGTATTCATCAAGATCAGACAATCAAGATCAGAAATGGCAAGGTGTTCTCTTGCCATTTTTTTTTTTTGCTCATTTTAACTTTTATTTCCAGTCTGTCTTTTACAGTTATGTTTTTGATAGGTTGGGCTATAGTTCCTTTTTGCATGAAGACCGATGCAAAGAATGAGTAAAGCAGCTCTGCTTTCTCTCTGCTGCCTGTTATTTCCTTGCTGTCTTCTCTCTTTAGTGGACTGACTGTTTCCTTTATTTTTTTTCTTGTTATTAATATGTTGAAATAAACTTTTTTCATTATCTTTGACTTGTGTTGCAAGTCTTTGTTCATACTTGTCCTTTTTATATTTCAATTTGTCAGAGAGATCTTTGTGTAGCCATGCTGGTTTCTTCTTGGATTTCTTGCTTTTCTTTTTCAGTAGTATTGTGCTGCTCTGGGCTTTTGTGATCATATTTTTCAGAGTTTCCCAAGATTCTTGAGTTGTTTTCCCCTTTAGGATTTTCATCCAAGGAATCTTTCCCAAGATCTCTCTGAGCTTGTTAAAATCTTTTTTAAAATCTAAGACTCTGGTATCATTATGTTCTGTTGCTTGTGTTTGCATTATGTTGAATTCTAGTATGACATGGTCACTCTCACCTAAGGTTTTTGCAGTTTCAACTCCCTCTATCACTTCTTCTCTGTTTGTAAGAATTAAGAATTAAGCCTTAATTAACTAAGAATTAAGAATTAACTTAAGAATTATGAATTCAGAAAATATGTGACAAATATCATCCTATTGCCGCTGAGAATATTTATGATTTATATTTGAACTAAGTAAGAATAACTAAGAAATAATAGAAGTATAATTGGGTATAAAGTTATACTGTGGAGAAGCACAATAAAAGTATTTTCCCAAATTATGTCATGTGAAAGAAAATGTTCAATGAATAGTGATATTTTTAATGTCTACAAGCAATTATATCCTCACATAATATATAATTTGACTTTCAGCGGGATTGTTATTTATCTGGAGTTAAAATTATTACTGCTAACTATGAAGCCAGAATATTTAATCAATGTAATATTGTAATTCTACAACCTCTTACAATCAAAAACATTAGTGGAATATTATAGCATTCTTTCTACTCAAGTGACTTGATGGCAGATAATTAGAATTGTACTAATATCACCGGAATAGTGAGATAATTTAAAGTATCTAACAAGATCTGATTATATAATATGTGCAAAAATCCAAAACTTGCTTTCCTAGAAAAAAATGTACATGGAATGAAAAAGAATTAAGTTTAATTCTTCCGGAACAGAACATTCCTGTTCTTCTAGATTATCTGAATTTCCTTTTTTTCCCCCCCTACTGTCATATTAAATTTGTGTTTTTCTCCAAACAGCTGAACTAAGGGGGGAAAAAGATATAAAATTCCATCTCCCCTTCTTGGTATAAGTGAAACAGCTTTGCTCTAGATTTTGATTACAACATACTAACACACACAGATCCATATCTGCCATACATCAGCAGTTTGGTTCATGAATGTCTGTGGAGGGTGGGAATGGTAATATATCATTTTAGAGTGCAAATGATACCATGAATCATTTATATGATTCATGGTAAGAGCCTTGATGGTACAGTGGTTTAATGCACCCTGTTATTAACACAGCTGCCTGCAATTTCTGCTGGTTCGAATCTCTCCAAGGCTCAAGGTTGACTCAGCCTTCCATCCTTTCTAAGGTAGGTGAAATGAGGACCCAGTTTGTGGGGGCAATAAGCTGACTTTGTATAAAATATACAAAAGAATGAAGGCTATTGCTTAACGCATTGTAAGCCGCCCTGAGTCTCCGGAGAAGGGCGGCAAATAAATCAAATATATATATATAATATTTTGATACAATTTATAATTTTAATCTTTATCATTGGCATGATGTTATTTATTGATTTGTTTGTTCAATTTCTATGGCTGCTCATCTCAGTCAATGACTCTGGGTGGCTTACAACTCAGAAAATACATTATGATAAATAAATTAAAAAACACTTTAAAACAATAAAAACATTAAAAACATCCAATTCAACATACACAAGAGCAAGATATTTGGCCAGTTAGCAATACAGCCAGCCTGAGGTGCTTGGCATATTTAGCATCTCAGGCTCAGAAACATAAGTAGGTTTTTAGAGCTTTACAAAAGTCTAACAAGGTTGGGGCCATTGTGATTTCTGAGGGAAGGATGTTCCATAGAGCAGGTGTCACTAGATAAAGCTTGTCTTCTGATCCCCGCCAGGTGACCTTCTTTGGTTAATGGAATTTGCAGCATGCCCATTCTGCTTGATCTAGTTGGATAGTTAGAAATTCTTGAAAAAAGGTGATCCCTCATTGCTTGGCTGTGTGGCACAGTCCTGGAAGTGGCAACTAATGCAATGTGGCCACTCAGCAAATGGTGACTGCTTCCAGCATCACACTCCATGGCCCAGCAATGGAGCCTGTCCTCATTCCCTAACCCAAGCTCTAAAACTCTGCAGATCTTCAAAAAGTAAGTGTGTGGTGAGTGATGCATGATGAAAAGGAGGATGTGACATCTGGTGGGGTGGGAAACTAGGACTAGAAGCAGGGCACAGAGGATCTGTGCTAAGCCTCCCAGGGTCTCCCTCAGACCCCTGAGGAATTTCATATTGTGCTTCATGACACACATAACAAATGCATCAGGGAAAGCAGGGATGAACGTTCATGAGGGAATCATTGCAGTCATAAGTCAAGGACTACCTGTAATTCAATAGATTCCAACTATAGAATCAATCCCAATTATTACAGTAGTGGCCAAAATTGTGGAAACCTTTTGGGGAAAGTGTATTTTCTAAAATTAGCTAATAACACCACTTTTTTTGGAGTAGTACCATAAAATTATATATCAATGGAAAGATAATTCCATTGGCAGGAATAGCTAACACCCTAGAAGATAAAAATCCAGATGGATCTTGACAGACTTGAACACTAGGCCCTATCTAACAAAATGAAATTCAATGTAGAGAAAAGTAAAGTCCTACACTTAGGTAAGAAAAACGAAAAGTACACATATAAACTGGGAGAAACCAGGCTTAATAGCAGTGACTGTGAGAGGGATCTAGGAGTCTTAGTGGACAACCAACTAAATATGAGCCAGCAGTATGCAATGGCAGCCAAAAAAGCCAATACAATCTTAAATTGCATTAACAGAGGAATACAATCAAGATCAAATGAGGTACTAATATCACTCCATAAGCCTTAGTAAGACCACACCTAGAGTACTGCATCCAGTTTTGGTCACCACACTATAAAAAAGATGTTGAGACTCTAGGAAAAGTGCAGAGAGGAGCAACCAGAATGATTAGGGGACTGGAGACTAAAACATATGAAGAATGGTTACATGAACTGGGCATGGCTAGTCTAGTGAAGAGAAGGACCAGAGGAAACAGATAGCAGTATTTGAGGGGCTGCCACAGAGAGGAGGGGGCCAAGCTATTTTTCAAAGCACCTGAGGGCCAGACAAGGAATAATGGATGGAAAATGGTCAAGGAGAGATTCAACCTGGAAATAAGATGGAACTTTCTGACAGTGAGAACAATCAACCAATGGAACAGCTTGCCTTCGGAAGTTGTGGGAGCTTCATCACATGAAACTTTCAAGAAAAGATTGGACTGCCATTTGTCAGAAATGGTGTATGGTCTCCTGCTTAGGTGGGGGGGTGGACTAGATGACCTATAAGGTCCCTTCCAACTCTGTTAATCTGTTATCTGTTATAATTTAATCAAGAATGTAATGCAATAATTTTTATGAAGGATTTGCTATTAGAATAGCAGTTCCAGTATAAAGAAGAAAAATGAAACATGTAGAAAAAACAAGATATACAAAAATTATCACCATGTCAGTTAATAGTTGGGTAACCTTTAGCATGAATTATGGCCTTACAACGTCTTCCCATGGAGTGAACCAGGTCTTTTAGTTCTGCAGCTGTTATAATGTGAAACCAAGATTGAATGACAGCCTCTATTAACTGGGTTTTATTGCTGGGTCGCTTCTGACTAACAAGTTTCTTTAGTCGACTCCTTAGATTTTCAATTGGGTTAAGATCTGGGCTATTCCTAGGCCATTCCAGCAGTGGAATATGATTATCTTGAAACTCCAAAAAAAGTGTTGTTATTAGCCATCAAACCTCAAAAATACACTTTTCCCAAAAGGTTTCCATAATTTTGGCCATTAACGTAGTGCTAAGCACTAATTAGTGCTAAGTGCTGATATTATTTCTATTTTTAAACTTCAATCACAATGTATTATTCCAGAACATCTTGAAAATGTTGTACCTCTGTACAAACTTATAATAGACTGTTCCTGATCTACTCAGGTGCATATTATTTTGATGAAATTGACCAGGTCAATACAACTTTCCCCCCTCATTTTTAATTGACTAACACCTAGCATAGATTGGGTTTCACATCCTGGCTTTCTGTGTTCCCCTTCAGGAGCCAGACACAGTTGTTAGGCAAATACAGTGTTAGGGAGAGGATTTGTTGCTATATGTCCCAATATTTAGGTAGCAAGAGATGGCAAAGAAAAAGGTAAAAGCAGGGAATCAGGAATTTCTTGAGGAGGAGAAGTTAGCTGGGTAAAAGTGAAGTCAAGCAGTCCAAGAATAAATCAAAGATTTACAATGCCAAGTCAAGAGAGATACAAAGTCTTAATCAATTAGCAAACAGAGGTTGTAAATAACTGCCATAAGTCCCAGAACATGACACCACAGCTCAAGTTGCTTCTAGCAAGCAACTTCTTACTGTAAAGTTTAAATTCCTTTCCTGCTAAATGTGCATAGGTGTTCCCAATTTTTCCTTAACCTCTGCTGGTCAGTTCAATGACTTGTTGCTAGTTCACAAATTACACATTTCAGCTGGTTACAGAGATACAAGAGGAATAGCTTGAATGGAGATAAGTAAATGCATAATATAGCCTGTGTTGAAGCTGAGTTTGATTCTGAGAGCATGACTATTGGCTTAACAGTACTACAAAGCAATGTAAGATGGTGAGAAACTGAAAACACAATGTATATCTGTACTGTAATAAAATTATCACAATATCTTAGCTCTATATTCAAATGGAGAATATACATTTGAAAAGTCAGAGTTATCATAAATATTCCTGAAATCATCATCATCACTTGAAAAACATTGAAGGAAAATATGATAACAACTTGACATGGGCATGGCTTAATATGGGAACCATCAAGAAAGAAACGGAAGGTTTAATACTTGCTGCTCAAGATCAAGCACTACAAACTAATGCCATGAAAGCAAAGATACAAAAATCCACTGATAATCCAAACTGCTGACTTTGCAATGTCAAAGTTGAAACTGTTTCACATTTAATATGTGAGTGCAGCAAAATCACGCAAAACTAGACATGATCGAGTTGCTAAATTAGTCCACTGGTCATTATGTAAAAAATACGACATACCTGTATCCAAAAAGTCATAGGAGCACAAAGTGGAAAAAGATATCAAAAATGAGATAGTGAAGATCTTGTGGGACTTTCAAATACAGATGGATCATCATTTGGAACACAACATGCCAGATATCACAGTTGTCAAAAACTGAAACGTACAATTTATTGACATCCTGGTGCCAGGAAATGCCAGAGTCGAAGAAAAAGAACTAGAAAAAATCACGAAATATCACGACCTGGCCATTGAAACTCCACAATTATGGATGAAACATGTAACAGTGATACCCATTGTCATCGGGGCACTTGGTATCATGTCCAAGAATTTTATAAGATACATCAACATATTGCAGCTTCCTGCAATAACACCAGTGGAATTGCAAAAAACTGCACTACTTGGAACATCGTACATCTTAAGAAGGTACTTGGTTGATACCTAGGACGCTGGCAGCAACCCATATCAACCATTAGCACTAATCAAGGGTATCTGTGATGCATTTTTTGAATGTTCAGTTGACTGAGTTTCATGTTTAATGAATAAAGTTAATAATAATAATAATAATAATAATAATAATAATAATAATAATAATAATAATAATAATAATAATAGTAATACCTGATCCTGCCTTCCAGACACCAAAGGGCAGTTGGGCTGCTTTCTTCCCACTCCTCACCCCATACCTGATCCTGCCTTCCTGACCACCAAAGGACAGTTGGGCTTCTGTGGCAGGACTGCTATCTGGTGTGATCCCTATGGTTATGGGATTATCACCTTTGGATCAATAGTGGTTTAGCCTCCGTGAACCAACCCAGGCATCTACCATCACCAATGATGAGAAGAAAACAACAAAACTCCACACCAGTCCAGGTCAATATGGCTCCTGGACATCTGTCAAAAAATGGGTCAGTTGTTACTACTGGGGAACCAGGGTGTACAACTGCAAAGCAACTGGAACAAAAGCGCAAAACCTGGACAACTGAAGAAAATCAAAAAAATCATCAAATGTGATGCCTACCAGGCAGAACCAACAGCCAGGGAATTTCAAAAAAGAATGATGCAAGTGTGGAAGGAAAAACACCTGGAAAGTTATGTAACTGAACAATGATTAATGGATCAAAGATGTTTCATTATCCGTAATAAAGTTTTTACAAATAAGGAAATGCAACATCTGGAAACATTGGCTAAAAGGAAAACAAGTAATGATGAACAGGCTGAAGAAATTCTTCCAACACCTGAACAAATTGACCAACCAGTGGAAGAAACCAACATACAGGATGAAGATCTACTTGTGCAACAACTTGAAAGTGTAAAGCTAAGTGATCTAGCAAAAATGCTGAAAGAAAAGATTGAAAACCACATCAAAGAAAACACAGAAAGAAAAAGCATTTCTTTGCCATTTGCGAAGTGCATAGCAAACATGATGCCGTGAACAACACAAAATGCCATGAACAACATTTTAACTTCCATCCCATCCAGTACACTATGTTAAACAAACCAACTAATGTACAGCACAGCCACAGTTATAACTGCAGAACTGGGTTATAAAATGCCAAAAAAGAAACCAAAGTGGAACTTTGGTGTTTACTGGAACACCAAAGTGGAAACTTCAACTTGAAAATAAAATAAAAAAAACTATGAGGAGATGTTAGTAATTTGAAATATGTAAAAGAAGAAAAACTAAAGAATGAAAAGCTGAAAAATAGTTTATGCAGACAATACAACCTGGATGAAAAAACAATAATGGAAATCCAGGTGGTTCCGCCCCAGGCGCCTGATGGACCCTGATAGGTTCCAGATGGAGCTTGGGCTATTTCCTGAGATTCTGGCTCATGACTCAGCTGAGGACCTGGTGGCCACCTGAGATAGTGCGGCTGCCGGGGCCTTGGACCATGTCGTGCCTTTGCGGCCTCTGACCCAGCACCGAACTCAGCTAGCTCCTTGGTTCTCCGAGGAGCTCAGGGAGATGAAGCGCCGGAAAAGACGCCTGGAAAGTAGTTGGAGGACCAGCCGCTCCGAATCCGACCGAACACTGGTGAGGTCTCATATTAAGACCTACCTAGTGGCGATAAGAGCAGCAAAATCTAGCTATTTTGCCGCTCTTATCGCATCATCAGATAATCGCCCGGCTGCCCTGTTTAGGGTGACTTGCTCCCTCCTCCATCTGGAGGTGCGGGATGACTCCTTGCAGGGCCGAGCTGAGGACTTTGTGCAGTATCTGTATGACAAAATCGCTCAGATTCGGGAAGGGTTGGCCTCTGACTGGGTATGTCCGGACGGGATGACTGAGGCAGGTCTTGAGAGTGTTATCTGGGGGGAGTTCGATCCTGTGGCTCCCGAGGACATGGACAGGGTCCTGGGATGGCTGAACGCGACCACATGTTTATTGGACCCGTGTCCCTCCTGGTTGGTACTGGCTTCCTGGGAGGTGACACGAGGCTGGCTCCAGAAGATTGTTAACACTTCATTGAGTGAGGGGGTCCTGCCGGCTGCTTTGAAAGAAGCGGTTGTGAGGCCCCTCCTCAAGAAGCCCTCTCTGGATCCGGCTGTTTTGGCTAACTATTGTCCAGTCTCCAACCTTTGCTTCGTTGCGAAGGTTGTTGAGAGTGTGGTAGCACAACAGCTTCCCTGGTACCTGGATGAAGCTGTCTATCTAGACCTGCTCCAGTCCGGCTTCCGGCCTGGGCACAGCACAGAAACGGCATTGGTCGCATTGGTGGATGATCTCTGGAGGGCTCGGGATAGGGGTTGCTCCTCTATCCTGGTCCTGTTAGACCTCTCAGCAGCTTTTGATACCATCAACCATGGTATCATGTTGCACCGGTTGGCGGGGTTGGGGGTGGGGGGCACCGTTCTGCGGTGGTTCTCCTCCTACCTCTCTGACCGGTCGCAATCTGTGTTGACAGGGGGGCAGCGGTAGACCCCGAGGTACCTTGCTTGTGGGGTGCCACAAGGGTCGGTCCTCTCGCCCCTTCTGTTCAACATTTATGTAAAGCCGCTGGGTGAGATCATCCGTGGCTTCGGGGTGGAGTTCCATCAGTACGCTGATGACACCCAGCTGTACATCTCCACCCCAGGCCACCCCAACGATGCCCTTGAAGTAATGTCCCAGTGCCTGGAGGCCGTGCGGGCCTGGATGGGGAGAAACAGGCTCCGATTCAATTCCTCCAAGACTGAGTGGCTGTGGCTTCCAGCGTCCCGATATAGCCAGCTGACGCCATCGCTGGCTATTGGGGGCGAATCACTTGCCCCCACAGAGAGGGCTCGTGACTTGGGTGTCCTCCTGGACGCACGGCTGTCTTTAGAAGATCATTTGACGGCCCTGGTCATGGGGGCTTTTTATCAGGTTCGCCTGATATGTCAGTTGCGCCCCTTTCTAGATCGGGACTCCCTACGCACAGTCACTCAGGCACTCGTCACTTCCCGCCTGGACTACTGCAACACTCTCTACATGGGGCTCCCCCTGGGGTGCACCCGGAGGCTCCAGCTGCTCCAGAATGCGGCCACGCAGGGGATTATGGGGGCGACGAGGCGCTCCCATGTGACACCTCTCCTGCACGAGCTGCACTGGCTCCCGGTGGTCTTCCGGGTGCGCTTCAAGGTGTTGGTGACCACCTTTAAAGCGCTCCATGGCTTAGGGCCGGGGTACTTACGAGACCGCCTTCTGCCACCAATAGCCTCCCACTGGCCAGTACACTCGCACAGAGTGGGCCTCCTCAGGGTGCCGTCTGCCAGACAATGTTGGCTGGTGACCCCCAGGGGGAGAGCCTTCTCTGTGACGGCGCCCACCCTCTGGAACAACCTCCCCCCAGAGTTACGTACAAGAACAGACCTCCGGAGTTTTCATCGGGCCCTGAAAACCTATTTATTTCAACTAGCTGGGCTGGCTTGAGTTAAATTCTAAATTGATTTTAAATTGGGTTGTTTTAATTTACGGCCAAAATATTTAATTATTTTAATACTGTTTTTTAAATTTTGTATGCTCTGTTTTTTACTTTGGCTGTTCACCGCCCTGAGTCCTATTTGGAGAAGGGTGGTATAGAAATGGAAACAAATAAATCATGGAAGAACTAAAACAAATTGTAATAGCAACAGCAAAGAAAATAGAAAGATACGAAGGACGAATAAAACACTATTGTGAAAACGTCCAGTTTTGGAAAGAACTGTGGGAAAACCCAATGGAACACAATAAAACTGCCTCCTGGATCAAAGATATTAAAAAACAAGCAACACAAAACAGAATGGAGAATATTGTAATAACAACTGATATGGTTACAAAACAAGCAAAGAAAGTCAAGAACTGGAGTGCACCTGGCCTGGACGAACTGCATGGATACTGGCTAAAACACCTGACCAGCCTCTATCTCTGCATGGCCACTCAATTTGATGAAATATTTCAAAATGCAACAAGCGAAGAATGGTTAACAGCTGGTCGAACATACTTCATAATGAAAGATCCAGAAAAGGGCACAGAACCAAGCAACTATCGCCAATTACTTGTCTGCCAACAACGTTCAAACTTTTTACAAGAATACTGGCAAATTCAGTATTCAGTCATCTGATGGAAAAAAGTTTGTATCCAGTAGAACAAAAAGGAAATTATAAAAATCAAGAGGAACAAAAGATCAGCTGCTCATTGACAAAATGGTAATGTAAGGATTGCCTCTCTTTCCAATTTAAGAAAGTACGAACTCTTGAAACGTAGTTGTTCAAAAGGATTCTTTTATTAAGCAGAAGTGAAAGCCATTCAGCTAAAGCACAATCTGAATACCCTTAGGCAAGACAAGCAGGATTAAAGCAATAGAGACCCGCCTCCCTTTAAGTCAGAATGCAGATTTTAGCCAATACACAAGTGTGAAGATGTTTTCTTTCCCAATTTCCCTGAGAACCCGAACAACCATGCATTCCCACTGTTCCCCTTTAAAGTGATACAGCCCATATGGCTATTGTAAAAATTCCTCCAGGTGGAAAGAGGATCTCAGGGCTCTTTGGCACCAGGATATATGTTGTAAAATATCTGTTCACACAAGCAATGCTCATAAATTGAATCCAAGTCTTCCCCTTCCTCCAATTGAATGGCAGTATCACTTTTAGGGATCTGACATGCTACCCTCCTTAGAAAACAAAAGGGTCCACCTGTAAAAACAACAAATATACACAAGATTTCATGATAGTAATTAATATGGTTTGTTAGGATATTGAGAGTGAATTTTCTCAGTAAGATTGGTGCCCTAACATGGTGTTTAGCGACCCATTCATTGTGTGCTGATAGTAAATGTTTCCAAGTGACTAAGTATTGGATTTTCCCTCTGTGGTTCCTAGAATCAAGGATTTCCTTGTTTTCAAAGAGTTGTTCACTTTCAATCATGATGGGGACGGGTGGTGTAGATGCAGGTGGTCTGAGGGATGAGATTACTTCTTGCTTGAGTAAACTGATATAGAATACTGGGTGGACTTGTCTGAGCATCTTTGGAAGGAGTAGTTCAACTGCTACTGGATTGATGATTCTAGTGATGGGGAAAGGTCCAATGAACTTTGGCCCTAGTTTCTTCGATGGTTGTAATGATTTCAGGAATTTTGTAGATAAGTATACTCTGTCTCCAATATGAAAAGGTTTGGGTTCCATCCTTTTCTTGTCCGCTTGAATTTTAAAAGCTTCTCTAGCTTCCTTTAAAGCTAATTGAACCACTGGCCACGTGTTTTGCAAATTATCCATCCACTCCTTAAGTGAGGGGATGGTGGGTTCTTCTGTGGGTAGTTCAGGCATGGGGCTGAAATCCTGGCCTGTTACTACTCTAAAAGAGGTAAAACCAGTGCTTGAATGTACAGCATTATTAAATGCAACTTCAGCAAAAGGCAAAAGTTCGGTCCAGTTATCCTGTTGAAAATTAATGAAACATCTTAAATATTGTTCTAGTACCGAGTTCAAAATTTCAGAATTACCATTAGTACAAGGATGAAAAGATGTGCTCAACCCCTGGCCAGTACCAAGTAAGCCCAAAAATGCCCTCCAAAAGTTGGAGGTGAATTGAGCCCCTCTGTCGGAGATGATCCTTTGTGGAGCACCATGAAGTCGATAAATGTGTATTAGGAATAATTTGGCTAAACTTTTAGCAGTTGGGATCTTTTGGCAGGGTACAAAATGTGCCTGTTTTGAAAACAGGTCTGTCACGACTCAAATAACAGTATTTCCCACACTGTTTGGCAATTCTACAATGAAATCCATAGCAATCTCTCTCCAAGGCGATGAAGGTTCAGCTACCTTCTGCAATAGACCTGGGGTTTTCCCCTGACGTCTTTTTGCTGCTGCACAAATGGGGCAGCTAGCTACATAGCTTTCTATGTCCTTTTTTAGTGATGGCCACCAAAATTGTCTTTTAATCAGGTGTAAAGTTTTCACAAACCCAAAATGTCCAGCTAATTTGGAGTCGTGGCATCTTACCATTAAGCATAGTCTTTGGCAGGCTGGAACATACAACTTCCCCCCACCCCCACCCAAGCCAAGTCTTCTTTCATCAGACAGCTGGATTTATGGTTCAAAAATCATTCATCAGTGGCCAATGCTTGTTTAAAAGTTTGGGTGGTGTCATTGTTTGTCAATGTTTCTTGTTTTGCCTGGGATCTGGTGACTGCTTTAGCAGCTAGTTGATTGTTTTGTACTATGGATTTGATTACGTCTGACCTTGCACTATTGTATTGCAGTTTTCTGGATAGCGCATCTGCCAGAAAGTCCCCCCCCCGGGGGAATTTACTATCTTTAGAGTAAAATCAAACCGTTTAAAGTACTGAGCCGATCATACTTGTTTTGGGGAGAGTTTCCTTGGGGTCTTTAGGGCTTCTAGATTTTATGATCAGTCCAGACTTCAAAAGGGGTCTTACTGCCTTCTAAGAAGTGCCTCCAGGTTAACAATGCCCAACGAACTGCATAAGCCTCTTTCCCCCAAATGGCCCACCTTTGCTCAGTCTCATTCAACTTTTTGGATGTGTAAGCACAGGGTTGTGGTTGGTCTTGCTCATTCTTCTGAAGCAGGACCCCTCCTATTGCCACATTGCTGGCATCTGCTTGTATGACAAATGGTTTCTCCGTGTTCGGGTGTTTTAGAATTGGTTCTACAGAGAACAGCCTTTTAAGTTTTTCAAATGCCATAGTCCAGTTCAATGGCTGCTTTGGTTTAGGGTTGTCCTCCTCCTTCGTTTTTAAGAGCTTGGTGATGGGGAGGGCTATCTGAGCGAAAGCAGGGATAAACTGGCAGTAAAAGTTGGCAAAACCCAGGAAGCTCTGTAACTGTTTATGCGTGCTTGGAGGGTCCAAGTCAAGTACAGCCTGCACTTTTAGAGGATCCATCTCAACCCCCTGGTGTGAAATGTGGTACCCTAAATAGTCAATCTTCTCTTGATGGAATTCACATTTGGACAGCTTAGCATAAAGTTTGGCAGAGCGGAGTTTGTTTAAAACCGACCTTACTAGTTTTACAAGCATTGAAATTCTGACAGTGGATTTGAGAATGCAAGTCAGGTATTATGTAAGCATTTGCCGCAATAGAATTCAAATTTTTTTATTATTGGTTCTGTGGGCGTGGCTTGGTGGTCATGTGATTGGGTGGGCATGGCTAACTTGATGTCCCTCACGTCAAAAGGCACCAGGCCTGGCCTCTCCTCACCTCAAAGGCCTCAATGAGATACAATTTCTCTGCCTATTTATTTACAACTATTGAACATCCAAAATACACTATTTAATCCTATGTATATATGCCATATGTATACATACATATTACATAGTATATAGTGTTTATAGGCACACAAAAAGATACGTTATCTACTATATATACTGTATGTGTATGTACACACACACACACACACACACACACACACACACACACACAGAGCTCTTCTAAAACTATACACATTCAACCTCACTTACATTTGGAAAAACACAGAGTCCACCTTCTGCCACACATTTAACTATAACTTCTGTACATTAGAACATTACACACACCTTCAGATGTTCTTCCCTAGCCTGCACATGACTGTTAGAACCAGGAGATGTCATAGATTAAGTAAAATGTGGTGAAACTCACTTAACAATGCTCTTGCTTAGAAACCAAAATTTTGGTCTCAATTGTGATCTTAAGTCAAGGACTATCTCTGCCTTCCTCTGCATGGCAGCCTTGTCCTAGTAAGCTCCTTCCTCTCTGTTAGATTACCAAAATAATCCAGACGATATAAGGTTTCCTGCTGGAGCAGGGGGTTGGACTAGATGGCCTCCAACAAGGTCACTTCTAACCCTGCTATCCTATGATTCTGTAAGGATCTCCTGCTGAAGCAGGGAGTTGGACTAGATGACCTCCGAGATCCCTTCCAGCCCTAGATTGCTGTGCTGTTTCAAAGCATCTTCTGAAGCCATGTCTAGTGCCAGGGTTTGTGGTCCTTTCTTCCTCTCCTTTTCTCTCTCTCCCTCCCTCCCTCCCTCCCTCCATGTATCTATCTATCCATCTATCCATCCATCCATCCATCCATCCATCCATCCATCCATCCATGCAACTATATGTCATTCACTTTCCCCTCCCTCCCTCCTTCTCTCTCTCTCTCTCTCTCTCTCTTCTCTCTCTTTCTTTCTTTTTGTCTCTTTCTTTTTGTCTCTCTCTCCCCCCCTCCTCCCTCTCTTCCCTTCCCTTCCCTTCCTCCTTCCCTCTGTCCTTCTAAGGCTAGAAGACCCTGCCGGCATGAGGGAAAGACAAAGAGAAAAAGGGTCTTTTTTCCCTCACTTGGCTACTTTGTTTCTCCTCCCCATTAAAGAGGATCCTGAGTGCTGCACTCAATGGGGAAATGACAACCGGAGCTGCCGGCATGAGGGAAAGGCAAGGAGAAAAGGGGGCTTCTTTCCCTCACGTTGGCTGCTCTGTTGGCTCCATTGCAGCTTCGCCATTGCAGCGCAGCATAGCTTGCCCCACCCACCACTGCCCAGGCCCCAGCTTCCCCCAACCATTTCTTTGCCTACCTGATTTCCCCTCTGTGGCATTTTCCATCGCGCTTCTCCCATTGTGTGCTGAGAGCACATGTGGGATGCAGCTGAAGGCAGGCAAGCTGGCTGGGCTGGCCCTCAGAGACCGTGTGGTCAAGGCAAGCTGGAGAGAAGCAGCAGCTATGCCGGACAAGCAACAAGATGAGGAGTGATAGGGCAGGGTGGGTGGGACGATGCAGAATTTTTACTACTGGTTCGCCTGAACCAGCCAGGACTGGCTGAATCCCACCACTGCATTTGCCTTTTCAGAAGACAAGTGTCCAGTCTTTCTGAAGCCCAAGTCAAAATGGCCATGCAAGATAGATGTGGAATGGCATGAGGGCAGAAGCCTAGAATGGCCAATAAGAGTTAGCCAGATCTGACCCCTGATTATGGAAACAATCATATCATTCAAGAATTAGGTCAGGAAAGGAGTCATCAAATTAGAATAGTTTTAAGATTATAAAATGTTGGAGATATGTGAAAGCTATATATGAGAGCTTGGCTAATAATAATTTTTTGTGATAATCCTTTAGTTAGAATACTATGAAGGTGAGTCATAGACCAATTCTTATAGTATCAATAGAGGCTTCAAAACAATTCTCATTGTTCACTTAATTTTATTCACAGAACTGGATTTTGATGAAAATGTTTTAAATTTTATGTGTGACAAAATGACATTGCTAAAGTGTGGACAAAATGACATTGTTAAAGAGAAGGGAAACTAAATTTTCTTTCATAGCTATTAAGAATTACAAAACCCTGTTCTTCAGGGCAGATACTCAAGACATCATCTCTACAACTACAGTTTTGGTCCAAAAATACTTTATTTCTTGTAAGAAATAAAGTATATGACTGAACTTGTGGAACTGGATGTCAATTGATGGAAGAAAGTAAAAAAGATTATTGTCATTCCTTCTACCGTGTTTCCCCGAAAATAAGACATGTCCAGATAATAAGCCCAATCGGGCTTTTCAGCGCATGTGATAATATAAGCCACCCCCGCAAAATAAGCTCTCCCATCAACTACTTACACACATGCACAGCCGGTCCCGCCATTTCCTCTGGTTGCTTGCCATGCAACCAAAATGAGTTGAGGAGGCAAGGCCAGAGGGAGGAGGGGTGACATGCCCTCCCTCCCTGTTCTTTTTTTTTTTTTTTTTATTGCAAAAGTTTTACAATTACATTTTCACCCCTTTTTTTTCCCCCCTCGACCCGCCCCAAACTTCCCAACCTCCCTAACCCACCCTAACCCACCCCTCCCCCCAGACTTCCTCACAATATAGTCATGTCAAATAAAAGGAAAAACCCTCCTTTGTATATAAAACTTGAACCCCGCCCTCCCCTTACAAATTTTCATCTTCATTACATTAACCTATTTCTATCTTAATATAGCAGTTTCAAATAAATTTTCATCCTGATTACCTTGAAAATATTTCTATCTTAATATAACATTTTCAAATAAATTTTCATCCTCAACCTTAAAATATTTCTATCTTAATATAACATTTTCAAATAAAAGCTATTTGATACTTCCTAGTTTGATATTTGTTCTGAACATAATCTATCCACTTCTTCCATTCCCATTCATAAGTCTCTTGAAAACAGTCTTTTAAATATGCTGAAATCTTCGCCATCTCCGCAAAACTGGCCATCTTCAAAATCCATTCCTCAATCGAAGGCAGCGCTTCATTTTTCCAGTATTTACCTATCAACAATCTTGCTGCAGTTATCATGTACAATATCATTTTTGTTTCCCCCAATGTAAAACCCTTAACTATACCCAATAAAAACAGTTGTGGAGAAAATTGAATCTTTCTCTTCAAAACATTCTGCATGACCCACCAAATTTTTATCCAAAAAGCCTTAACTTTCTTACAGGTCCACCAAACATGATAATATGTAGCGTCTAGGCAATCACATCTCCAACATTTAGGCTGCACATTAGGATACATACACGACAATTTTTTGGGGTCTAAATGCCATCTATAAAACATTTTATAGAAATTTTCCCTCAGGTTCTGCGACTGTGTAAATTTAACATTCTGAACCCAAATTTTTTCCCATGTTTCCAACATCACTGGTTCCTCAAAATTTTGTGCCCACTTAATCATGCAGTCTTTAACTAGCTCAGATTCTGAATCCCTTTCTAACAAAACATTATAAAGTCTTTTAATATGCATTGGTCCTTTCTCTTTTATGTGTCTAACTAATTCTTCCTCATACATCATAATACCAGTTTTTTGGTCCTCTTTCCATCTCAATTGCAATTGATTATATTGTAACCAGGTTAAATTGATCCCTTCAGCCAACAATGTCTGTAATGTCTTCAGCTGCCATCTGCCCGCATCTGCAAAAAGAACCTCTTTATATAAAAACCCCCCGAGTGACATTATATTTGTATTCCACAAGGTATGACCAAGATCCAGCCATAGCGGTATTTTATAATTCCAGTTGTTTCGGTGCTTCTTCCAAACTCTCAGCAAAGAATCTCTAAGTATATGGCTTTTAAATACTTTATCCACTTTGCTGTCATAAAATAAGTAAGCGTGCCATCCAAATTCCAAATCAAAACTTTCTGCATTCAATATTCCAGTCTTTTTTCCTCCAAACCAATCACTTACTAAAGTCAAAGCTGTTGCATCATAATATAATTGTAGGTTTGGAAGTTTGAGACCTCCCCTTTCTGGGATGTCTTGCATAATTTTCATTTTTACTCTTGGTTTTTTCTCGTTCCAGACAAATTTATTAATACCAGTTTGCCATGCTTTTAGTTGTTTATCATTTTTGAGCACCGGAATCATTTGAAACAAAAAAAGAAATCTTGGCAAAATGTTCATCTTAACTGCTGCTATTCTTCCAAGTAAAGACAGCTGCAGTTTTTTCCAAATCTCCATATCTTTTTGCACCTCTCGCCACAACGCCTCATAGTTATTTTGAAACAATTTCATATTTGATTCTGCAACCTGAACTCCTAGATATTTTACCTTTGGTACAATCTCAAAACCTGCCCTTCTTTCTAACTCCAGTTTACGATCTTGTGTCATATTTTTAACTACTATCTTAGTTTTTCTCTGATTCAATCTGAAACCTGAAACTTTACCAAAGTCTTGTATAATGTCCTTCATCTGGATTATCGATTCCATTGGCTGTGTTAGGGTAACAACCAGATCGTCTGCAAATGCCTTTATTCTGTAATCCTCTTGCCTTATCATTATACCTTTCAATGTGTTAGAATCCCTTATTGTATTTAACAAGACTTCTAGTGTTAAAATGAACAACAATGGGGACAATGGACATCCCTGTCTTGTACCTTTTTCAATTTTAAACTCTGTTGTCAGACTTCCATTGATAATGATCTGTGCCTTTTGCTCTTGATAAATTGCTGAGACCGCCTGTATATATTGGTCCCCAAAGTCCATCTTTTTTAATGTCTTTAGTAGAAAATTCCAATCCACTCTATCAAAGGCCTTCTCTGCATCCAGAAAGACCAGCACTGCAGGGATCTGTTTATTCTTCTCAAGATATTCCAATAAATCTATTACTTGCCTTACATTGTCCTTCATGTGCCTACCCTCAATAAATCCCGCTTGGTCATCATGAATCACCTTTTGAATTACTGGCATCAGTCTGTTGGCTAATACTTTTGCATAAATTTTATAATCCGTATTCAAAAGAGATATTGGTCTGTAATTCTCCGGTTTTTTGGGACCTGCTTGCTCTTTTGGTATCAAAGAAATATAAGCTGTAGTCCACGATGGAGGTACTTTTCCCCCTTGTTGTATATTGCAAAATAAGTCTCTGAGTTGTTCCACCATTTCTGCCTGTAAAGTTTTATAATACACTGCTGTCAGACCATCCGTTCCAGGAGCTTTGGCTGTTTTTAATTGTTTTATTGCTGCTATTATCTCCTCCTCTATTATGGGATAATCCATTCTTTCCTTTTGTTGTTCAGTGATTTTTGTAACTCTTTTATTATCCAAATATTTTTCTATAAGTCCATTCTGGACCTCCTCTCTGGCATATAGTTTAGTGTAATATTGAAGAAAGGCTTCTTTTATTAAATTCTGTTGAAAAACTTCTTTCCCCCCAATATCAACACTATCAATAGTCCGTATGCTTTGTTTCTTCCTTAATGTGTAAGCCAACCACCTGCCTGGTTTGTTAGCATTGCAGAATGTATTATGCTTCGCATATTGTAAGTTTGTTGCAACTTGTTCCGCTATAAGCATTTGGAATTGGTCTTTCAGAAGTTTTATAACACTAAGTATTCTTTCATCTGTTGGGTTTTTAATAAGTAACTGTTCTTTATCCTTTATTTCTGCTTCCAATTCAAGTCTTTTCTTTTGTCGAATCCGCTTATGTTTAGAGTTCATATATATAAGCACCCCTCTCATATAAGCTTTGCTTGCGTCCCACACAATTTCCATTGGGGTGCCTTTATTCAAGTTCATTTCAAAAAACTCTTTCAGATGCTTTTTAAGTTCTATTATATTTTTCTCATATCTAAACAAGTTTTCATTTAATCTCCAAGAGCGTCTCTCATTCTTACATGTCTCAATTTCTATCCAGACTGGACTGTGATCAGTCAAAGTTCTTGGCAGAATCTTTGTCCTTTTTGTCCTAACAAGTAAGTCATCAGACAACAAAATAAAATCAATCCTGGAGAAGGATCTATGTCTGTCAGAAAAGAAAGTATAGTCCAGTTCTTTTGGGTTATGTATTCTCCAAATATCTTTTAATTCCAGGTCTTCTTTCATATCAAAAAAAGTCTGTGGTAATCTAATTCTTGATTTTGCCAAAGTCTTTTTATCTAATTTAGAGTCAATTACTCCATTCCAGTCTCCCATAATTAAAATAGATCTATAATCCCATTGAAGTATTTTAGTATGCAGCATTTTATAAAAATAGTCCTGTTGTTGATTAGGAGCATAAATTCCTATCAGAAGAATTTGACTATTGGCAGAAAGTAATTCAATTGCTACAAACCTACCATCTTGATCAGCTTCTATAAGTTTGGCTGTTAATTTTTTGTTTACATAAATAGCCACACCATTCTTTTTTTGATTAGTTGAGGATATAAAATGTGTTCCTAATTTGGAATTTTTCAAATAGTTTTGATCTTGAACTGTAATATGCGTTTCTTGTAAACAAATTATATCATTATTATGTTGTTTTAAATATGCAAATATTTTCTTCCTTTTTTGTGTTGCATTCAACCCATTCACATTCCAAGATAAACATTTAATCATCCTTATTCTCCTTCTGGAGCGAAGCGCAGAACCTTAGGATGTCATCTGAGATCCTCTGTCCTGCTTTTCCCACAGCCCCAGCCTTGTCTTGACTCTCCTGCTGTAACTTTTCTTTAAGTTCCTTGGCTTTTGCTCGCATTATACGCTGATCCTTAACTTCAGCCGCCCAAGCCAGCTCCGAGATTGGAGAAGGTTCCAGCAAAGGCTCATCCAAAAAGCCTCCTTCAGCACCCTTCAGCTCTGCTAATTCCTGCTTAGATTGTTGTTCTTTAATCTCCAAAACTGTAGATGTGCGTGGGGATGGAGTTCTTTCTTTAAAGATGTCATTGTAAAATTGCTCCGCCTTCTCCACAGTATTCAGACGGTGTTTCTCTCCCTTATATCTCAAAATTATGCCAGTTGGGGCGTCCCAACGAAATGGGATTTGATTATTCTGCAGTTCTTTAACAAGAAAACCATACTCTTTTCTAGATTTCAACATCTTAGGTGGGAGCTCCTTGTAAACTGTAATCTTGGATCCACTCACTTGCACAGAAGTGAGAAAAGATTTTTGCAAAATGTCATTTCTTATTGCTCTATCTGTAAAATATATGACCACATCTCTAGGCAATTGTCTTTGTCTGGCCACCCACGAGTTGACTCTATAGATTTTATCTATTTTGCAAAAAACCATCTCAGGTTCAACTTTTAAAATCACAGCTAGGGCTTCAGCACAGATCTGTCTCAAATCTTGTCTCTCCTCCTCTCTAATTCCTCGAAGCCTTATAGCAAATTCCATTGCACGAAATTGCATCATAACAATATCATTCTCAACTCTCTGCATCTTGTCATCAACATCAAAAAATTTATGATCATTATTTTTCATCTTAGCATTAACTTCTAATTTAAATTCATCCACTTTTGTCTCAACTTTCATAATAAATCCTGCCAGACCAGACGCCACATCCGTTATTTTTTTGGTCACCATCTTTTGGCTCTGCTGCATTTCCTGCATGATTTCCTGTTGTGACTTTTGAATTTTTTCATCTATTTTATTTATTTTGTCATCCATGTCTTGAAATTTCTCATCCAAAATATTTGAAATGAATGCTTTTAATTCTCCCATATCCAAATCTTTTTTTTGGGCTTGTGACTGCGTATCCTGCTTACGTGGGGGGGATCCCCCCCCTGTTTTGCCTTCCTGCTTTTTTGAAGCCATCCTGCCACGTAAGCTAGCTTTCTTAAAAAGGGAGGGTCCGCCTCTTCTGCCACCTCCACAATACCTTCTAAAAAAGTCCCCCAGAATTACTCAAAGCAAAGCTATAATGCAGCAAAGACAAGTAAAAGGGAGAGATTTTCCTCTTATTTCTGTTGCAGCCGGAGCAACTCTGTAACAACTTTTTAACTTTGTAGCAAGACAAGATAACTTCACCAATCCACACCCACTAATTCATTTGCTGAGCGCCATATTTTTTCAATCACTTTCACTCATTCCGAGACTTTCACTTCAGTAAAAAAGTTCAGCAAAGGTCTGATACTTGCAGTTCAAAGTTTCAGGGTTCAAGTGGATTGCGGATGTTTATTTGAGTTTTTTCCTCGCTCTTTAAAGGTTTCCTGAGGTCGGCTTGTTCCGCACAGGCAGAAGACGTCCCACGCCGCCCGGAGTTTCAGCAGGTTGTAAGGGAGCCGCGCCTGCTTCCTCCCCAGAAACAGTTCCCTGGGGGGGTTGCAGGGGCTCTACCTGTGCCCTGCTGCCTCTTCTTCTGCAATCCTAGGGATTTCGAAGATTTCGAGCCGCTTCGCAATCAGGAAGCGGCTCTACAAGCGGCGGGGGTGGCGGTGCCAAAGGAAACCACCGTCGCCGCCGAAGACGAGGAAACCGGAAGTCCTCCTCCCTCCCTGTTCTTCATGCCAGCTAAGCAGCCCAACACGTCTCATCCTACCCCAATAGCAACAGCAGCCTGGCTGCTTCCCTTCCCTGCCATCTCTTTATCGAGAGGGATGGCAGGTGGGGCAAGGGAAAAGCAAGACACATAGAGAGAGACATGGCTCCCGTTGCCATCTCTTCTTTCCCCCCCCCTCGCCGGGTATGGCAGGGCTCCTGCCCCTTGCTTAGCCATCCGCCCTCTTTAGGGATGCAATGTGTTGAATATTCAGGTTGACTAGTGCTGCTGAGTGTTGATTGGAGCAGCCGCTAGCAACAAAAGTAGCGGGAAATATCAGCTGTCGGATTGGTTACACAATTTGACAGCTAGCTATAAAAGCCGGTTAGAAGTTTTTCTCGTTGTTCTCTGTTCTGTACTGCCTCTCTTATGAGACATGTTAGCCACAAGCTAGTTGTGTTAATAAACAGTTGTTGCAGAGGCCTGCCTCAGTGTGTGTGCGTCGCTCCGAATACACAACATCTGGCGACGAAGATGGGATGTTGCTGAGGCGGCCTGTTAGTTCATAATTCTGTGATCAGTCGATTCATTTGGCAGCCGAGGGGAAGAGCGTCCCACAGTCCATCCATCCTGAGGTAAAAATGGCTTTTGCTCTGCCGCAATTTACGCAGTTTGAACCTGCCTCTGAAACATGGGATGAATATGTAGAAAGGTTCGAATGCTTCCTCCAGGCCAACAATCTAGCAGATCTATCGAGTGCCAGAAAGAGAGGCTATTTCCTGAGCTCGTGTGGCCGGGAAATTTTTAGAACGGCCAAGGCCCTGGTCGCTCCGCAACCCATTTTTTCGGTGCCGTGGGAAACGTTATTAGCCAAATTAAAAAATCATTATGCTCCTACACCCTCTAAAATCACCCAGCGCCATGCGTTCCACCAGCGAGTTCAAAGGGTTGGCGAGTCTGTGAATGACTACATGGCCTCATTGCGAATGGCCGCGCTTCACTGTGAATTCCGTGAGCTGGACGATATGCTTTTGGACCAGCTTGTGTGCGGCGTCAGAGACCTCAAACTGCAGCGGAGGTTATTGGCTCGCTCAGACCTGACACTGCCAATAGCCATGGACGAGGCCAGAGCGGCCGGAATGTCAGCTCAATCGTCAGCAGAAATTCAACGTGCCCAGCCCACGGGGGGCCCTCCACCTGCACCCCCACACACTGTTCATTATGAGAGTTCGGATGCTGAGGACACTACCATGCCAGAAGGTGAGGTGGGACGCCTCAAGATGGTGCGCAAACCCCAGCGGCTCATTCTGCCCAAACCGCTTCAGGGCAACTGCTTAGGTTGCGGCGGCCAACACAATCGTGCAGACTGCCGATTCAAAACAGCCATCTGCCGGCATTGCGGCAAGCGTGGTCATCTGTCCCGCGTATGCCGGGCTGCCCTTCCCTGTTCTGAAGAGCCGGGGGAGCCCGTGCCGAAGCTGCGGAAAACGAAGAGGATCATCCGCCGGGAGAATGCTGTTGACCTGTCCCAGGACTCCGAGGTCAATGCTGTTGGCGTCAGTCATGCGTCTGCAAGACAATCGGGATCCAAAATCTACCTTGAGGTCCTTCTGGAGTCCGCTCCCTGCCGAATGGAGGTGGACACTGGCTCTTCCCGGTCACTGATTGCTTGGTCCACGCTCAAGGCTCTGGTCCCCGCCTTTCCAAGGAAACGACTGCGACCCTGCACTGTCAAACTGAAAGACTATCAGGGTCGCCCTATCCCCACTCTGGGCTGCGGGTCCTTTTCTGTGTCTTATGGTTCTTTTGCAGGTTCTCTTCCATTGATCGTTGTTCGAGATAGTCTTCCCACATTGCTGGGCTTAGACTGGTTCGCTACTCTCAACTTGGGGGTGTCTGGCGTCCATGCCACTGGCATGGACATTGCTGCGGAGCTGACCCGAGAGTTTGCTGAAGTTTTTAATGGCCAATTGGGTAAATACAAAGGGCTACCCATTTCATTTTCCCTAGACCCCCAGATAGCCCCAATCAGACTTAAGCCTCGCAGGGTGCCACTAGCTCTGCGGGCCAGGGTAGATCAAGAGCTAGATAAGTTAATAGCACAAGGTGTCCTGCAACCAGTTGAATATTCAAAGTGGGAGACCCCTATAGTAATCCCTTTGAAATCCGATGGATCCATCAGGATCTGTGCTGATTACAAGGCGACCCTCAACAAGGCCCTGCAGGCTAACCATTACCCTGTTCCGGTTGTCCAGCATTTGCTGCACTCATTAGGCAAGGGCAAAGTCTTCGCAAAGCTGGATCTGGCCCAAGCCTACCAGCAGCTCCCCGTTGACGATGCCACCACCCTTGCTCAAACAATAGTTACACATCGCGGGGCGTTTAAATGTACTCGTCTGCAATTCGGGGTCTGTGTGGCCCCGGGCATTTTTCAAAGTCTCATGGAACGCTTGCTCCATGGGTTGCAGGGTGTCATGCCTTATTTTGATGACGTCCTGATCACGGCTGCGGATCAGGCAGATCTAGTCATCAAATTACGAGCAGTCCTTTCTCTTTTTAAAGACGCTGGGCTCAAACTCAAAGCAGAGAAGTGCCACATAGGGGTGCCCCAGGTAGAATTTTTAGGATTCCTTATTGACGCAGCCGGTATCCGGCCTGCGCCCTCCAAGGTGGAAGCACTTAAAAAGGTGCCTGTGCCTATCTCCAAGGTGGAGCTTCAGGCTTTCCTGGGGCTCCTCAATTTTTATGCGGTTTTCCTACCACATAAGGCTTCTTTGGCGGAGCCACTCCATAGGCTCCTGGACAAGAACACGCCCTAGGTCTGGTCAAAGGAGGCAGCTGCCTCCTTTCGGGCTATCAAGGACGTGCTCACTTCAGATGCCGTCTTTGTGCAATATGATGTCACCTTGCCCGTATTGTTGACATGTGACGCCTCCCCGTTTGGGGTAGGGGCTGTCTTGAGTCACATATTACCTAATGGGACCAAAGCCCCAATTGCGTATTATTCCCGTACGTTGTCTGCAGCGGAAAGGAATTACAGTCAAATTGATAGGGAGGCTCTAGCAGCTGTGGCCAGAACCAGGAGATTCCACGATTATCTGTATGGTCGTTCCTTCTTCCTTGTAACCAACCACAAACCCTTGCTGGGTTTGCTGGCCACAGACCGCCAAACTCCATCTATCTTGTCCCCACATATGTCAAGATGGCTGGAATTCCTGGCTGCATATTCATACTAGCTGTTGTACAAGCCCGGCAAGGACATTGGGCATGCTGATGCCCTTAGCCGTTGCCCTCTCCCTTCCCCGGCTCAAGATCCTGCCCCCGGGGATCCTGTATTCTTAATTGATGACTTCCCTTCCTTGGTGACAGCTCGGGAGGTGCGGACCCGGTCTGCGGCAGATCCATTGCTATCTCAGGTATTGGATTGGGTTTGCCGGGGCTGGCCGCAGGTTCGCCCTAGTGATGAATTTTTACCTTTTTTCCACAGACAGCATGAGTTGTCTGTTCAAGCTGGATGTCTTCTATGGGGGCATAGGGTGGTGGTTCCCCCTGACCTACGGAAGGGTGTTCTGGCTTGCCTCCACGATGCCCACCCAGGCGTGGTGCGCATGAAGGCTTTGGGCAGGGGCTATGTTTGGTGGCCCGGCCTAGATAAGGAGATTGAGGACTGGGTAGCTAGGTGCTATATGTGCCAACAATTTAGGTCTGCTCCTCCCGCCGCACCTGTACAAGAGTGGGAGTCGCCCAGGTCCCCTTGGGCGAGGGTGCATCTCAGTCTTGCCAGCCCCTTCCAGGGCTGCACATTCCTTATATTAGTAGATGCTTACTCTAAATGGGTAGAACTGTCCCTTATGACTACCACAACCACAGAAGCCGTAATCAGGATCCTGGAAGGGTTGTTCGCAACTCATGGATTGCCAGACATGGTAGTCACTGATAACGGCCCTCAGTTTACATCTGCACCATTCCAGGTGTTTCTGGCCAGACTAGGCATCTGCCACGCATGAACGGCCCCGTCTCATCCGGCCGCGAATGGCCAGGCGGAAAGGGCAGTGAGGTCAGCTAAAGAAGCCTTGCTGCGTTTACGGGTTTCTGATTGGCATCATAGGGTGTATCAATATCTCCTGGCTCAACACTCTACACCTATACATACCTCTAGGCTCAGCCCTGCCGAGCTCCTGATGGGCAGACGGCTTCAAATCACTCTGGACCGCCTACACCCTAACTTTACCCTGTCGGGTTGTACGGGAGTCCAGCTGCCCGCTAGATTTTTTGCTATAGGAGACCTGGTCTATGCTCTCAATGTTAACCAGGGTGAGAAGTGGCTACCGGGGCAGGTTGTCCAATTAACAGGCCCCTACTCTTATAGGGTCCAGCTCTCTGATGGGAGAGTGTGGAAGCGTCACATTAACCAACTAATGAGACGCGTGGCAGATGCAGGCGACCCCCGAGAAGCCTCAGAAGCACAACCTTGTCCATCTGTCACCACACGAGGGTGGCCAACAGCCCAACCAGACGCTGGTCATCCGCCTTCTGACCCGCCGGCCGAGATACATCCGATGCCTGACGGGGCAATTACTCCGGAAGTTCTACCGCTGGAGAGGGAGGAAGCTCCGTCCGGGACTATTACTAAAAACCCTGCCACGCCTCCAGCTGTACCGGTGCTTAGACGCTCAGAACGGAGCCGACGCCGGCCGGCGTATCTGGCTGATTATGCATGTTCGGGTCCAGGTGGGAAGGAGTGTTGAATATTCAGGTTGACTAGCGCTGCTGAGTGTTGATTGGAGCAGCCGCTAGCAACAAAAATAGCGGGAAATATCAACTGTCGGATTGGTTACACAATCTGACAGCTAGCTATAAAAGCCGGTTAGAAGTTTTTCTCGTTGTTCTCTGTTCAGTACTGCCTGTCTTACGAGACATGTTAGCCACGAGCTAGTTGTGTTAATAAACAGTTGTTGCAGAGGCCTGCCTCAGTGTGTGTGCGTCCCTCCAAATACACAACACAATGTGTGTAAGATGCAATAAAGAGACAGTGGGGAAGGGAAGCAGCTGTTGCCATTGGGGTGGGGTGGGACGTGTTGGGCCATTCAGCGGGCATGAAGAACAGGGAGGGGAGGCGATGGCAGTGACGGGACATCCAAACCCACGCTCGTTGCCTCCTGCACCCCCAAAATAACAAGACCCCCCGATAATAAGGCCAAGCCCTTATTTGGGGGGGGGGTCAAAAGAAAATAAGACCCTGTCTTGTTTTCAGGGAAACATGGTATGATCAAATCTGCTTTTAGTTAGTCAATAGTATAGGGTTTAATTCTTTATCCATACTTATTATGGAAGCCAACAGAAATTAAAAATAACACTGAAAACCCTCAGAACACAAAATGTTACCAGGGGATAGGTTAAATTGCTCATGTTAACATTTTTTAATGTTAACACAAGCAATTTCTTTTAAGGTTTTATTGCTGGGTTATACACAAGAAATAGCACCATTCAGAGTGGGACAAGGCACTGAATCTGTAGTGTTCCAGATGTTGTTGAGGTACAATTTTTAGTAGTCCCAGCAAATATGATCAGTACAGGGGTGGGTTCCACTTACCTTTACTACCGGTTTGCAATGGGAGCACGTGCATGAGCAGAAGCTTCTGCGCATGCGCAGAACGTCCATGATGACGTCTAGGCAGGTGGGCGGAGCCTCCCACCACCATTACTACATTACTACAGGTTCACAAGAACCAGACTGAACTGGGAGCAACCCACTACTGAATCAGTAGGAAGGAACAATGGCTGAAATAGTTCATGAACATCTGGACAGTTTTTCCACCACTGATCTAGAAACTTTTTTTATATTGAAAAGTTTTTATTTTTTATAAATAAACATGCATACAATATATAATCAATCAATCAGTGTATCATCTGAATACATCTTTTTTCCTCTTACTCCTCCAATATTTATCATATCTTAATACTATCATTTCATTTGTTGTAACATTTTCCCCACATTTACTTTTATATTTGTACCTTTATCTATTCAACAATTTTATCCCAACCCAACCCTCCCACCCTCCCCACCCCCCACCCCGACTTCCCAGAGCAAAAACAGCAAAAGCTTTAACAAGCAAAAGCTAAAATATACTAACCTACTACAAGGTTTAAAACTCCCCCACACTCTTTAACTCCTCTTTTACAAATTCATCAACCTCTCTTTTATAAATTCTCAAAATCAATTGGGTTAAATTCTTTCTTCCTGAATATAAAAGCCTTTTTCTTGATATATAATCCAATAACTTTACCAATAATACAAGCATTAACAAACACTGATAAGTTTCATTTTCATCCCTCAAACACCTTTCTTTTTCAACATTGCTCCCTAATAAGATTCTAAATTAAACATTTATCCTCTTTATTCCTTCATAAACCAATTATCAATTTCTAACTATTCAGCATTAAAAATTCTAAATTAAACATTTTAAAACTTTAAACATTTTATCACCTATACCTTTTAAAATAATATAATCTTATATTAAACATTTTAAAAACTTCTTAATGCATCAATAAGACCTTCTTAATTCATTTCTCAAAATATAAATTCCAAAACCTTCAGGAAACTATCCCTTAAATTTTTAATTAACCATTTCTATATTTTTTCCAGTCCTTCTTCCTCAATCAACATTACTCCCTAATAAAGTTCTAAATTGGACATTTATCCTCTTTAATCCTTCATAAAATTAAACATTTTAAAACTTTAAACATTTTATCTCATATACCTTCTTAAAATACTATAATCTTATATTAAACATTTTAAAAATCTCTTAATACATCAATAAGACATTAAGTCATTTCTCAAAATATAAATTTCAAGCCCTTCAGAAAAATATCCCTCAAATTTTTAATTAGCCATTTTAATACCTCGATACCTCTTAAAAAGCTATCATTTTTACCTCGATCCTCTTAAAAAGCTATCATTTTTATATCCAAAACCAATTGTAATAACACACTATATTATTATCTTAGAGTAAACTTTAAAAGTACAAATTTAATTAAGCTTCTCAATCTATAGCCAAAATCCTCCCCCCATAAAAAAAAATTAATCTTCAATTCTTCCCTTCTTTCTGTATTTTTTCCAGTCCTTTTTCTTCGATAATTCTTTCTTCTTCAGCATTGTTCCTCCTCCTGCTTTTATTTTCAAAAATTTTAAAATTTGGATTTGAGGTTGGATGTGTCTTTAAAAGTTTTTGTAAAGTTATTTTCACTAATACTTTCTCCTTCAGCATTGCTCCTCCCCCTGCTTTTATTTTCGAGAATTTTTGGATGTAGATTTGAGACTGATGCATCTTTGAAGATCGCTCTCTCCTAAAAGTTATCTCCTTCATTTTGAAACCTCCATTTTGACTCTTCCTGCTTATATAATCAGTCACTTCCTCTCTTAAAAGTTGATTCTGTCTGTAAAACCAAGAATTGTTGTGATAAAGTTTATCAGTCTGCAGGAAAGAGTCTATTTGCTGCATTTCAATTAATTGCTTAGAAGCCTCTGCCAAAACTTCTGTTTTCAATGTGGTAACTTCCATTGTGTCTCTGACAGACTCTTTTCCCTGCTCCAAAGACAAGTTAATTGGATTTCCTTCCTCTTTTCCAGGCAGCAAATCATTTTTGTTCTCCAGATTATAATTTTGAAAAGTCCTTTCAATTGATTCCAGTATAGCAGAAGTATAGAAATTTAAAAGTTCTTGTAAAACCTCTACAGTCACAACTTGTGAATTTGCTGGCTCATATAGTAATGATCCTCCATCCTTGATGTCAGCCATATTTCAATTCCCAGTTTAAGTTTGTTCAGCTATCAGGTCAATAAATCCAATAATTTTCCACTCAATTTAGAGATATAAAGTAGTTAAGGTCAATACCATAATCTTTTTCAATTCACTAGCACTTTAAATCTTTTTCTTGCCACGTAATCTGATAGCTTTTACAATGTTGCAGCTTTAATGATCACTTTTTTTTTATATGCCGCCCTTCTCCGGAGACTCAGGGCGGCTTACAATGCGCTAAGCAATAGCCTTCATTCTTTTGTATATGTATACAAAGTCAGCTTATTGCCCCCACAACTGGGTCCTCAATTTACCTACCTTAGAAAGGATGGAAGGCTGAGTCAACCTTGAGCCTTGGCGAGATTCGAACCTGCAGTAATTGCAGGCAGCTGGTCTTAATAACCAGCTTAATAACAGGGTGCCTTAGACCACTGTACTACCAAGGCTCTTTCACTTGTAAGTTTCGTTTTAAACGCCCTTAAGCGCCATCTTTTCCTTTTTCTTTTAAACGGAGTTAAAGTTTAATACTTGCATTTTTTGTTCTCCTGATTTGCTCTGCCAGCATCCAGATTCGAATTTTCGCATAGTCCTTAAAATTGCACTGCTGGTGTGGTCGTGACCCCTTGTTCTGCTTAAAGCAGAATCGTCCCGGATCTGGAGCACTAAAGGGCTTTCAGGGAGCTCTCACCCTGCACCCCCAGGCTTAAAAAAAAGCCTGGGGGTCTAGGGGAGCTCTACTCAGACCCTGCTGCTCTTCTCTCCCCCTTTTTCCCTGGGGGAGAGTTTCGAGCCGCTAGAACAGCTGATTTTCGCTGTTCTAGCAGCAAATGGAATCACAGGGCTAGAGTTCCTAAAGGAGCGTCCATTCAGGGAACACGGAGCCACCAGAAGTCCACTGATCTAGAAACTTTTGAAGATATTTGAATCAATAAAGAAAGAAAACAACAATACTTAGAAATCTATACTGCTTTACCATATCTTGATAGAAAATTATTGCTGAAACACACACACATGCACACACACATGCACATATACAGACAAACAAAAGATTCTACAAAACTATGAAATATAAAATGTGTACAATTGTTGTATTTTGTTCATTCCATTACTATGTCATATGGAATTATTTCACCTGTCATTGTGTAAGACAGGTGGCCTAAATCTTTTTGAAATTATGAACTGATGCTGAAGAAATTGGGGAATAAATGCAAGAGAGAAGAAAAGAACTGTATAGCAATTCTTCAAGTGAAAAGTAAATAATAGTCTTAAAGTGCCACCAAAATCTGAAGTGCATAACCTAGTACAATTATATCCAGTTATTATCTCCCAGTGTTCATCTTTTGATTCCAGAACACTTCACCTGCTTCTGGTTTAAAAGAATTTGCTATCAAAGGAAAGAAATTACGACTTTCATTGTTTTGCACCTGGAGACCACCAGTACTAAGTTAAGATTAAAGCCACATGGAACAAACAAAGCAAGTAAGAAAAACAACAAATAAGAAAACACAAATCATTAAAAAATAGCCATGTGTGATACATTTCAGGAAGTATAAAATCAAATTTTGAGCTTTCAGAAACAATATAACTTTTATTGCAGGAAATGTTAAGATATTCTGGCTTCTTAATGTATGCACACTGTTCAAATACATAATGTGAAATTGTAGGTGTACAAATAGATCCATTAATCTAATCATAAATATCTTGAAATTGTTTCTCTGGTGAATATGCATGAAGTAAGAATAGTGCTTAAATGTGCTTCATAAAACTGCATGCTTACCTGTTGCCTCTTTAACCCCAATTTTTGACAATTTTCAATAAATAAAATATGTCTAAATTATCAGATTTACCAATATCTTTTGTTCACAATTGGACAAAAGATTAAGGAGATTTAGTAAACTTAAAGTCTGATAATACATGGATGAATAACAAAACTATGTGAATATTTAGTTAGGTCGTAGGGCTTAATATTGTTTAAAGTATTTTTTAGTCATTTGAAAAGTAGTTAAGGAGAAAGTATGTTAATATAGTGCTCATTTAAAAGTGGCCTCCAGTTAATATGAAAACAATGCAGACTGTGAAAATATAGTAATTGGAATATATTTTAAATGATAGATGGAGACATAGCATAGAATTAAGAAATAAAATTGAATAGTTGAGAATAGCTTTTCAAAAACTAAGCGAACGTTTTTGCTTTTAAGTTTCTAGATTTAAACTCTAATAGTGGGATCAATAGAATAAAAGCCTTTGAAAAGTAAATTCACAGAGAAGTATCTAAAATATCGTGGCTTAATGTATATTAAATGGAATACTCTTGCAAATTAGAGATAAAATATAATAATTATTAATACCACCAAGAAAAGAAATTGGAATATTTAAAATACATGATGCTGAAAAACATAACTAATTAATTATAGAAAAGATTCAAGTAAAACACATTACTAGCTGAAAAAACTACATGCATACTTTAACAGAAATACAACTTCCTTATACAATATAGTAATAACAAAAGAAGAAATAGCACTGATGATCACAAACCTCCATTAAAAAGGCACCAAAAGAAGAAACCAAAGAAAAAAGTCATTCCTTGAGCTGCCAAGGTGGAGTGTCCCTGCTTTCCCAAAAGACAATGAGTCATCTTAAATAGGGCTCATACCATCAATGCAGCATGATGAGAAACAAAATGTCTTCAAAGAAAAAACAGAAAATCCAGTTCCTTCTTGAAAAAGCACCTTTGAGAAAACCTCCATGTTCTTGTTATTCATTTTAGGTTGAGAGAGAGAGAAAAAAAAAAGCAGGTATCATGAGAAGAAATTTAAAGAACAGCTCAGTAGAAGCCAGCTTGGATTTGCCTTTAGGAACAAAAACTGAGTAGGAACTGTATACTGCTTTGTGAAGCAGCTACAACAATTCACTCAAAACATCCCTGATGTTTTTTTGCATTTCTAAGAAAACTTCCATTTTACTTAGTTTATGGAACTGATAACAATTGATTGTGTATGTTTATGGCTCCAATTGTATTGGTACAACACAAAATAAACCACAGACCATAAAATAAAATAAAATAAAATAAAATAAAATATAGAGAGACATATACAGATGAAACTCGAAAAATTAGAATATCGTGCAAAAGTTCATTTATTTCAGTAATGCAACTTAAAAGGTGAAACTAATATATGAGATAGACTCATTACATACAAAGCAAGATAGTTCAAGCCTTGATTTGTCAAACTTTTGATGATTATGGCTTAAAGCTCATGAAAACTCCAAATTCACAATCTCAGAAAATTAGAATATTATGAAAAGCCTAGAATATTCAATATTCTAGGCTCAAAGTGTCCCACTCTAATCAGCTAATTAAGCCATAACACCTGCAAAGGGTTCATGAGCCTTTAAATGGTCTCTCAGTCTGGTTCAGTAGGAATCACAAACATGGGAAAGACTGCTGACCTGACAGTTGTGCAAAAACCATCATTGACACCCTCCATAAGGATGGAAAGCCTCAAAAGGTAATTGCAAAAGAAGTTGGATGTTCCCAAAGTGCTGTATCAAAGCACATTAATAGAAAGTTATGTGGAAGGGGAAAGTGTGGAAGAAAAAGGTGCACAAGCAGCAGGAATGACCGCAGCCTGGAGAGGATTGTCAGAAAAAGGCCATTCAAAAGTGTTGGGGAATTTCACAAGGAGTGGACTGAGGCTGGAGTCAGTGCATCAAGAGCCACCACACACAGACAGATCCTGGACATGGGCTTCAAACATCATATTCCTCTTGTCAAGCCACGCCTGAACAACAAACAATGTCAGAAGCGTCTTACTTGGGCTAAAGAAAAAAAGAACTGATCTGTTGCTCAGTGGTCCAAAGTCCTCTTTTCTGATGAGAGCAACTTTTCCATCTCATTTGGAAACCAAGGACCCAGAGTCTGGAGGAAGAATGGAGAGGCACACACTGCAAGATGCTTGAAGTCCAGTGTGAAGTTTCCACAGTCTGTGTTAATTTGGGGAGCCATGTCATCTGCTGGTATTGGTCCACTATGTGTTCTGTCGCCCCCTACCTCACATAGGCAGACACACGAGCAAAAGACATCTATCAGAGGGGCTTCCAGTGGCACCACAGGTGCCGAAGATGCTCCTTTTGTGAGCGCCAGCCCTGCAATCTCGTAAAGCCACTAGAACAGCGCAAATCAGCTATCTAGAGGCTTGAAAACGTTCTCCCTGGGAAAAGGGGAGGAAGAGAGCAGACGGCCATAGGTAGAGCTCCCCAAGGAGCCCCAGGAACAATTCTGGGGCTCAAAGGGTGAGAGCTCCCTGGAAGCCTGACAGAGCTCCGGATCCGGGACATTTCTGCTTTAAGCAGAAGAAGATGCCGCGACTACCCCTGCAAACAATGCTTGGAATAAACACCATTCGGAAGCAGGCTGAGCAAACTCAGGAGAGATCAGATTTGCAAGTACTGAACTTTAACTCCAAATGTGTATTACTTCCTTCTGACTCATTAAGGGGAGAAAGTGAAACCAAGATGGTGATTGAGCTTTAATGGGGTGTGAAAGCGAAAGTTAAAGAGGAAAGTTTCATTTAGCACTGGTAGCCCCTGTTCAAAATTAGAGATTTTTGCTTCAAAAAAAAAAAAATAATTAAAGGCTAAAAAGACTACAGCAGTGATTTTTCAAAAAAAGGATTGATATTATTTAAAGACTGGGAATTTTTGGATTTGGTGGATTTGTTGTTCTGGCTGCCAAATAAATTCAAATTGGAAAGTAAAAATGGCTTCAAAACAAGTAAAGACTATTGTCCCCCAAAAGTGCTGGGACCTCGCCATCTCAAACATCCAAATTGCAATCTCTCTCTGTTCCAACAGACTCACCAATATTAACACTTGAAATGTTGCAGGAAGCCCTTAAAACACAAGCCTCTGTTACAGAAAAAAAAATTACTTCGGTGTTTGAGGATAAAATTCGAGATGTTGCTGAGGAGATAGTTCAAATTAACGAGATTATTCAAAAATGGAATCAAGAAATCAGAGAAGATATTATCATGGCAGATCAAGGTCTGGCAGGCCATATTGAAGCAATAGATGAAAAAGTGGAAGAAATTAAACAGTCTAATGAGAACCTGGAAAATAAAATGGGGGAGGTCCAGAATAAGATGGAAAGAGCTGAGGCCAATGTGATAATGATACAATATAGAGATATGGAATTTGCTTTGAGAATAAGAGGCCTCAAAGAAAATAAGCAAGAGAATTTGAGAGAGATCTTTTCAGAAGTATTTGCACAGATAATGGGAGATCAAAAAGCAAATCTTGAATGGCAAATTGACAAAATTTACCGTGTCAATTCATGGGTTGCCAGACAGAAACATCTACCAAGAGACATTGTAGTCTATTTTACAACAAGGAGAATATGCAATGAAATCCTACAAGTCACTTTTAAAAATAAACTTCAAGTGCAGGAGCAGGAGGTTTTAATACTGAAAGAAATCCCCCCCCCCCCCGCAAAAATGTTGAGAGCCAGAAGGGATTACACCTTTCTGGTGGAAGAACTGAGAAACCGTCAGATACAGTACAGATGGGAGGTTCCAGATGGACTAGTGGTGAACTATTCAGGAGAAAGATATCGTTTTAACTCAGTGTGGAAGGCAAGAGATTTTTACACCAATGTACTAAAGGCTGGATGCCCACAGTCCCCAGAAGCTAGAAGGAAGACGGAAGCAGAGGGGGCAAGAAAGGGGGAGAAGGAAGAATCGTTGGCACAGGCCCAAAGGGGAGCTTTGATTACTGAAGAAGATTTAATACAGCTTTCAACTACTGCTCAAGCTTTGGAGGTATTCGACAAAATAGAAGAACCTAAGGATCAAAGACAGACCCGAGCGGCAGCCAAGCATCAAGAAGAATTAAGATTGCAGCAACTACAGATGATGCAAGAAACTACAAAAACAGAAGCAGTGGGAGGAGCAAGACCAAAAAGTAAAATGCGTGTAGATTTCCAGCAGATGCTCCAAAAGCTTCAGGCAGCCAAGAATGGCAACTAGATTTCTGACTTGGAATGTTAATGGCCTAAATTCACCACAAAAGAGGAGAAAAATATTTCATTATTTGAAACAGTTTAAAAATGATGTAATCTGATGGGTTAGAAATGTGAAGTTTACGCAAGCCCAAAACTTAAGAGAGAATTTTTATAAAATGTTTTATAGATGGCATCTAGATCCTAAAAAGCTAGCTTGTATGTACCCAAGTGTGCAACCCAAGTGTTGGAGATGTGAATGTGATGATGCCACGTATTATCATATATGGTGGACATGTAAAAAAAATAAGGCATTTTGGATAAAAATATGGTGGATTATTCAAAATATTCTCAAAAAGAAGATAAAATTTACTCCACAGTTCTTCTTGTTAGATATAATTACAGATTGTACTGTTATAGAGACTAAGTTGATTTTAAATTTAATAACAGCAGCCAGACTTTTGGTGGTGCAGTACTGGAAGAAGGAAGACTTGCCTACTATTGAAGAATGGACATTAAAAGTAGTGAATTTAGCAGAGATGGCCAAAATTTCAGCATATTTGAAGGACCATTCAAATGAAAGATATATATCGGAATGGAGAAGATGGATTGACTATATTCAAAACAAATATCTAAAAAGCTTCAAATAGCTTATGAATGAAATCAACTTTTTCTTTTTGAATTATGCTTTGTTAGTTGAAAGGGGAGTTAAAGAGCAAGAGGGAATTAAGAGCCTACAGAAAGTTAGCATATTTTAGTTTATGTTTGTTAAATGTTACACCCTGTATTAGCTCTGGAAAGTCCGGGGTGGGGGGAGGGGGGTTGGAGGGAGAGGGGGGATGGGGGATGGATGGTGGGGGGAGGAGGGAAGGGGGGGAGGAGGGACGGGGAAAATTGTTGTAATTTGATAAAACTTTTTAATAAAAAAAAAAGACGTATATCAGTAATCTATTTTTACAAGCCAACCTGAATCCCTTTGGCAGATAAAAGTTCTGGCAGCTACTTTCCGAATGCCTGCCAAGTTTCTTATCACCTCTAGAAACAGGAGTCAGCATATCTGTAGTCCGTTGCTGGGGCAACCAAGAGTTCAAAGTGTAGTCAGAAGTCATTCACAAAGTCCAAGCCTTAATTCCGAAAAATATTCCATCCAAAGCTCACGATATTCAGTTTTTGTCTGTCACAGAGCCTGCAGAGCAACCCCACCCACTTTTATCCCCTGTGGGGCATGGCTCAGTGACTCAGCAAACTCTGGCCCTTCCCCACCTCTTCCTTTGCTGTGCATGCCTCCCTCCGATGCTGCCTGGGATCAATCCAAGATTGATTTTCATCACTCCCTATTAGTGGATGCTCCGACATGCCTTCCTCCTGACCTTCAGCTGGAACCTGAGGCGTTGCCAGAAAGGAGGGTCCTGGAGTGGGAGGCCTTGTCAGTTCCTCCCCATCACTTTCAGTCATCTTCCTCCATGAGGACAGGCTCGGGAGCTGGAGTCACAACACTGTGCTTCATTAAGTCCAGGGTCAACACAGCTGTCTACCAGGAGATTTTGGAGCACTTCATGCTTCCTTCCGCAGATGAGCTTTATGGGGATGCTGACTTCATTTTCCAGCAGGACTTGGCACCTGCCCACACTGCCAAAAGTACCAAAACCTGGTTCAATGACCATGGGATTACTGTGTTTGATTGGCCAGCAAACTCGCCTACCTGAACCCCATAGAGAATCTATGGGGTATTGCCAAGAGAAAGATGAGAGACATGAGACCGAACAATGCAGAAGAGCTGAAGGCCACTATTGAAGCATCCTGGTCTTCCATAACACCTCAGCAGTGCCACAGGCTGATAGCATCCATGCCACGCCACATTGAGGCAGTAATTGATGCAAAAGGGGCCCAAACCAAGTATTGAGTACATATGCATGCTTATACTTTTCAGAGGTGCGATATTGTTCTATGTACAATCCTTATTTTATTGATTTCATGTAATATTCTAATTTTCTGAATTGTGAATTTGGGGTTTTCATGAGCTGTAAGCCATAATCATCAAAAGTATGACAAATCAAGGCTTGAACTATCTCGCTTTGCATGTAATGAGTCTATCTCATATATTAGTTTCATCTTTTAAGTTGCATTACTGAAATAAATGAACTTTTGCATGATATTCTAATTTTTCGAGTTTCACCTGTATATTCTCTGCCAAAATACGTCAGGGAAGAGCAACAAAGATGATAAGGGGTCTGGAAGCTAAATCATGGCTAAGAAAACTAACTAGATATGTGTAGCCTAATGAAGAGAAAGCTCAGGAGAGACATGATAGCAGATGTCCAGTATACCTGAAGGGCTGTCACAGGGAAGAGACATTAATTTATTCTTCACAGCACTTGAAGGCAGGACAAGAAGCAAAGGGGGAAAACTCATTAGAGGAACAACCTACCTGGAAATAAGGAGGATGTCAGCCCTGGCATGCTGCCTGGCCTGGGGCTGCCATTTGGCAGGGAGATGAGGAGGTGACCACCCACCTGGCCAGGGTCCCGCGCAGCATGCTCGATCATCCGGGGAAGCCGCAGACCCACCCACTGCTGTCCTGATGCTTCATGGGTGGTGGCGCAGCCGCTGCACAGCTGAGAGGTGGCCGCATACCAATGACATCACCAGACTGATCGGCTAGACCAGGGGACGCTACTGCTGGCCTCTACCTCGTACTGATGGATGTGCCTGGAGGCTTTCTTGTGGGAACTGAAGGGCAACTCCTTTCTTGCCTGGTCTGCTGGGAGGAGGGGATTCCTTGTGAGCAGGGAAGTACATGGGAACATTGCAGGGAGCAGCAGTACTTACGGGTGTGAGGGGGAGGATACAACACGCAGGGATTGGATGGGGGTGATAAAGGGTAATAGTGGGCGTGGGTAAGAAAGGTAATGACATATAAAAGGTGGTGGGAAGCATGGGCTGTTAGCCTTAACAATAGTTCCTTATTGGATGTCAGTGAGTGCCAGTAATAAAAAAGGAAAAGCAGCATCAAACCTAGTTTGTTTGTGTCATCTTTTCTTATTAGCCTAGAACCTGATAGCTTTTGTTAGGGCTCCCTTACAAACCATGGCTGAAGGCACAGTACTGGAGTTAGAGGCAGCTGACCTCAAGGAGTCTATGAACTTTACTGTGCTGGAGCTGCATCCCAAGCAGACAACACCCCTGTGGATGTTCGGCCTAAGGAGCAACCAAGCCAGCAATAGGCTGCAGAGGCCCAGGTGCAGCCTTTGGAAGCAGAACAATGTGACTCTAGGGACTGGTGGTTGGCAAATATCAGGCTGAGGGACTTTAGAGGCCATCCACCACCCAGACCCATGCTGACTCCGTTGGGGGAACATTTCACCCAATGGAGAGAGCATAGAATATCGGACAATAATAACTGGAGCTATTCAATGGCTGTGGGGAACCAGACTTTTGAAGTATTACAGGAGATGTATGGAGCAGCCTGTTTTTGAGAGCCAGGCCATCGTAATGTTTGGCAAGGCCCTGCTGGAGGCCCACCTCCCTCCCCTGGAGTTCAGGGCCTTGAAAGTCTTCCTCGGCAGTCTAGGGTACCAATGGCGGGTACACAATATGAGACTTAGGGTAGTTTGACCGGAGGGTTCCAGCCAACTATCCCACAGGATCCCACACCCCCTAGGCGTGCTTACGAATAACGTAGGGGTGATGGAGAGGGAACACAGACATTGGAAGACAGGACAGTGCCTGGCACAGATGGGTTAGTAGGCCAGACACCTCTAGTTATGGGTAGGTGGGATCCACCCACTATTAGGGCATCATTCAACGGTAGCCCAGGGAAAGTGGAGTTGTTCCTAGGCCAGGTGCTGAACCATTTTGACCAATATGGTTGATTATACACCTCTCAGTGGGATATGGTCATGGCAGTGACCACCATCATGGAAGGGGAGGCTGCTGAGTGGGTTGCTGCTTTATATGGTGACCATTCACCTGAGCTGAGGGACGTGGGCCTTTTCCTTTCCACTGTGCAGGAACAGTTCAAGGACAATATTCAAGCGCTGCAAGCGGAAGGGGAGTTGTTACGATTAAAACAAAGAGGAAGGCCAGTGAAAGAGTACGTTAGAGAGTTCAGATGACTAGCAAGAATAGTGACGGGATGGTCTGAGAGACTAATTATACATCACTTTTGAGCAGGGCTTGACAAGACATTGAGGCAGGCTTGTGCATGTAGGGGCATGGCACCTCGATTGGCAGCCTGGTTTCAGGCAGCCACAGAACTGGACATTGAGTTTCGTGATAGTCAACAGAGAAAAGAATGGCCCAAAAGAGACCAACGACCAGTACCCCGGCCATCTAGTATTGCTCCCGAGATGCGACTGTCCCAGCGGACAATGGCTCCTGCGGTGGCAGGCCCATCTGCTAGAATGGGAATAACATGTTTCTGGTGTGGTCACCTGGGGCACTGAGCCACCAACTGTACCGATGATGGTACCACCAAGAAGACACCAGGCCCCAGTAGTATAAAATGGGGTTCTGCATGGAAAACCACCAGAACAACACCGGAGAAGTCTCAAGGAATGCGTCAGTTGAACCAGCAGTCAACCCCTGTGGAGGTAGAGGAGACCTTCAGCCCTCAGGACAACAACGGCACCAGTGATAGCGAGGCAGAGGCCGATCCCATGGTACATATACCCATTAAACCGTTCATAGTGCCTGTGATACTGGGGGCAATGAGGCGTCTGAGGTGCACTGCCCTCAACAATTCTGGGTGCACTCTATGCCTCATGAGCTTCGAGGTAGCGAATGACCTGGGGCTCCTTGGGGGTAAACCAGCCACACATGTAACTAGTAAAGTAACTGTGGAACTAGGACAGCATAAGGAGGAGCTGAGGTTTGTAGTAGTGCCCCTTATAACTGAGAATGCAGCCTTAGGCCTGGCATGGTTAGATAAATGGGGTCCTACCATTTGGTGGTGGTGGGGTGGTTGCTGCCATGTCTGAATAGGCCTAGGACTGAATTCACCACCTCATGAGAGCCTACCACAAGCAACAGATCCCATCCAATGCAAAGCTGGTTTGAAGCCAGCCATCCCAAGGGAATACCTTGATTTACAAGAGGTATTCAGTGAGAAAGAATGTGACATCCTACCACCCCACCGGTCCACTGACTGTGGGGTAGAGATCATTCCTGGAGCAGTGCTGCCGAAACCTAAAATGTATTTGATGACCCCCCCCCCGGAGTTGATGGAAATGAGGGCCTATATAGAGAAAAATCTCAAGCGAGGCTTTATTCAGCCCGCTTGGTCTCAGATCCCAGCCCCTGTTTTATTTTGAGATAAGAAAGACAGGGGTTTTGTGTCTATGTGTTGATTTTAGGGAAATCAATGCAGTATGTGTTGAACATTTATACCCGCTACTGCTCGTAAAAGACATGATGGCAAGCCTATCAGAAGGGCGTTATTTCATGAAACTAGATCTCTGGGAAGCATATTACAGGATATGGATTAACGCAGGGGACGAATGGAAGACAGCCTTCAATTGTCCCCTAGGCAGCTACCAGTTCCGCGTGATGCAATTCGGGCTTCAAGGGGCCCTGGCAGTGTTCATGCAGCTAATAAACGAGGTGCTGCATGAAGATTTATATAAGGGGGTTCTCATTTATCTGGACGATATTCTTATTTACACCCGCTCCATGGATGAACATGTCCAGCTGGTGAGAAAGGTACTCCGTAAATTACTGGATGCACAATTATATGTAAAGCTCTCCAAGTGTGAGTTCCATAAAACCTCCTTGGAATATAGAATATCTCAAAAAGGGGTGGAAATGGACCCAAACAAAGTAAAGGCAGTGTTAGATTGGCAGGCTCCCAAAACCCGAAAACAACTGCAGAGCTTTTTGCGGTTTACGAATTTTTATCACCACTTCATCCCCTCTTTTGCCCGGATAGCACTTCTGCACAAAACACCTAAAGAAAACCCCTCTACCAGGTTGTCCACTTCAATGGGACCCCCCATGTCAACACGCTTTTGAGCTGCTGAAGAATCCCTTTGCAAGAGAGCCGGTGTTAAAACATCCAGACTCTTCACAACCAGTTGTGGTGCAGGTGGATGCCAGTGACGTAGCTGTTGGGGCTGTACTCCTCCAGGCTAATGAGGAAGAGGACCTTCAACCTTGTGCATGCACCTCAAAAAAGTTGACAGCCACGGAGTCCCATTGGCCCATTTGGGAGAAGGAGGCATTTGCCATGCGTTGGGCTTTGTTAACATGGTGACACCTGTTGGAAGGGGGAAGTGTGCCCTTTGAGGTCTGGACAGACCATAAAAACTTAGAGGCTTTACAATCCCCATGCAGGTTGTCACTGAAACAGGTCCATTGTGCCCTCTACTTTCGGAGGTTTAATTTCCGATTAAAATACATTCCAGGAGGACGAAATTTTATGGCCGATGCTTTGTCCAGGAAATCCCAATATGGCAGTGATAAGGAGGAAGTAATTCAGATTTTAATCCCAGTAAGGGCAGTCCAGTCCACATCCTCCATAAAAGCGGATCGTATAAAGGGAGACATACAACAAGCCATTAGGGAGGCCCTTGTAAATGATAAGTGGTTCCATGAGAATCAATTGTGCTTAACCCACAGGGAGGGGTTTGCTTGGAAGGGGTTGAAATTGTATGTTCCAGAAACAGTCAGGTTAGCTGTGCTGCAGCATTGTCATGATATCTGTTCAGCGGGTCACTTCGGGTTTCTGAAAATGTTGCACCTCATGAATCGACAGTTTTGATGGCCACACATGCGAAAGGACATTGAAGCATATGAGCATAGCTGTGTGATATGTACTACCATGAAGGCCAGGCCTGGTAAACCCCCTGATCTCCTACAACCGGTGGCCAACCCTGACCAACTATGGCAAGACATAGCAATGGACTTCATAGTAGACCTTCCCAGCAGTCACAGGAATACAGTTATATGGACAGTCATTGACCTCTTTTCAAACAAGCACATTTTATTGCTTGCCCTGGATTGCCATCGGCTAAAAAATTAGCAAAATTGTTTATAACACATATATGTGTGTTATTAACACACACATATATAAGCCTTCATGGGATTCCCCATAGAATCATATCTGACCGGGGTGGGGGTGGGGGAGGTACAATTTACCACTAGGTTCTGGTGACACTTTCTGGATAGGGTTGGCAGTAGACGGGCTAAGCTCAGTATTCCATCCAGCAACAAACGGAGCCATTGAGTGGATGAACCCGATGGTGGAGAGATACCTGCATTGCTATATAAACCACCAGCAAACCAACTGGACCAACCTCCTTCCCTTTGCTGAGGTGGCATATAACAACACTGTACATGACAGTACGGGATTCACCCCCTTCCAGGGGGGAGGGAGTTTGTTCCTATTCCTGAATGTCCCACACAGGTAGTGGCAAATACAAACCTGGAAGAGTGGATATCTCATTTTCCTCAGGTGTGGAAGGATGTTAAAGATGCTTTATGCCAGGCAGCAGAGAGGTACAAAAAAATAGGCTGATAGATCCCGGCGACCTCAGTCTCCCTTCTATGTGGGTCAACGGGTTTTCCTTTCTACTAAATAACTTAAGCTATGGTTTCCAAGTAAAAAACTAGGCCCCAAATACATTGGTCCTTTCCCAGTGGTGCGGGTGATCAACCCAGTGTCTGTACAGCTCCAGTTACCCCGGTTTTTATGAAAAACACATCCTGTATTTCACTGCAGTTTGCTAAGACCAGTTATCACCTCTGAACTCACCAGTTATCACCTCTGAACTCAGAAAACCTAAACCCTCAGCCCCTCCACCAATAATAGTGAATGGTGAATGACAATATGAGGTGGAGAAAATCCTAGATTCCCAATGTCATAGGAAAAAGCTCCAATACCTGATCCTATGGAAAGGATATCCCCTGGCTGATGCTACATGGGTTCAAAAAGATGATGTACAAGCTCCTAGACTGGTTGCCAGATTTCACAAATGAAATCCAGGGAAACCGGGGAGGGATGTGTCCCAAAATGCTGTGACTCACCAGTGTCTTTCTGTTATAGACAGGCTCCCCCTGGTAAATGGAGCTGCATGTCAGCCCCAGCGTGCTGCCTGGCCTGGGGCTGCCATTCGGTGGGGAGATGAGGAGGCAACCATCCACCTGGCCAGGGTCCTGCGCAGGACACTTGATCATCCAAGGAAGTCACAGACCCACCCGCTGCTATCCTGATGCTTCGTGGGTAGTGGCGCGGCCACTGCACAGCTGAGAGGCAGCCGCATACCGATGACATCACCAGACCAATCGGCTAGACCAGGGGACACTACTGCTGGCCTCTACCATGGAAGTGCCTGGAGGCTTTCTTGTGGGAACTGAAGGGCAACTACTTTCTTGCCTGGTCTGCTGGAAGGAGGGAATTACTTGTGAGCAGAGAAGGAAGAGGGGATTACTCATGAGAAGTACATGGGAACATTGCAGGGAGCAGCAGCACTTATGGGTGTGAGGGGGAGGATACAACATGCAGGGATTGGATGGGGGTGATAAAGGGTAATAGTGGCTGTGGGTAAGAAAGGGAATAACATATAAAAGGTGGTGGGAAGCATGGGCTGTTAGCCCTAACAATAGTTCCTTATTGGATGTCAGTGAATGCCAGTAATAAAAAGGAAAAGCAACATCAAACCTAGTTTGTTTGTGTCATCCTTTTTATTAGCCTAGAACATGATAGAGGAATTTCCTGACAATGAGAACAATTAATCAATGGAATAGCTTGTCCCTTAGAGTTGAGGGTGCTCCATCACTGGAGGTTTTTTTTTTAAAAAAAAGGATAACTATTTGTCTGAAATTGTATAAGGATTGAGCAGGGGTTGGAATATCTCCAAGGTCCTTCCAGCCCTATGATCTTATAATTCTGTGTTCTATTTAATACAATAGAATTTCTAGAAATAAAAATTTACATTTAGGCTTGAATGTAATGCTAAATATTGAAAGTGTCTTTCAATAACTGAAGTTATTAAAGTGAACTGAACTGAAGTGAAGTAATCATATGATCTATGAACTAGAAGATATAAGGATTCCGAGTGCCAATAAATGTCTGTAATGTTTTTTCTCCCTGTTCAATTTTGATATAGATGGCCTCTTTGACCCCTCTTTCAAACCAGCGGTCCTCTCTGTTCAAAATGTGAACTTTGCTGTTTTCAAGAGTGGTCTTTGTCTTTTAAATACAGTTGGACTTCTGAATCTAGTTGTCAGATCCCTATACTGCCATTCAAGTGGGGAGGGGACCCCAGACTCACTTATTGCTCTCATCTTGTTTTCCTATGTATCCTGTAATTCCCTAGTTTATAACTTTTACTCTGTCATCTATTCTGCCCTGTGCTTTGATTTACCTTGGGGGGTGCACAAAGGGGGAGGGCCATCTGTTTTCTCTCAGTTTGGAAGCCTCACAGAAAAAGTGCATGGGAACGACTCCTTATCTCTTTCCTAGGATGACTGTATGCACAACATCTTCGCACCTGTGGATTGGCTCATTCAACATCAAACTGAGGAGAGGGGCTTTTAACCACTTTATCCTAACGGAATTGCCTGGGGGGAACTCAGACTCTGCTTTGCATTGTCTTGCATTCATTTCCTTTCAATAAAAGTTTCCTTTTGAAATACTAAAGTTTCAAGAGTCCATGCTCTTTCTTTTTCTTCTTTTTTGTATATTTTTTATTTGCAGTTTTCCTTTAACAACCAACATATTTTGTGGACAGTGTAATGACTGGGTCTATACATTTTTACACAGTCCTAACAATAATAATAAAATTACGTATACATAGTTTTTGTCTTCCAACTTCTAACTTTAATAAACTCATTATAATTATAACATATTCTTATAAATATCAATATGTATAATACTATTTTCCCAATTCATACCCCCCCACACTTATTGGGGTTCTTCCATATTCATCTCTTTATCTTTAAACAATACTATTCTTTCTTAACAAGGGACACAGTGGCTCAGTGGCTAAAATGCTGAGCTTGTCGATCGAAAGGTCGGCAGTTCAGTGGTTCAAATCCCTAGTGCCGCATAACGGGGTGAGCTCCCGTTACTTGTCCCAGCTTCTGCCAACCTAGCAGTTTGAAAGCACATAAAAATGCAAGCAGAAAAATAGGGACCACTTTTGGTGGAAAGGTAACAGCATTCCGTGCGCCTTTGGCATTTAGTCATGCCAGCTACATGACCATGGAGACGTCTTTGGACAGCGCTGGCTCTTCGGCTTTGAAATGGAGATGAGCACCACCCCCTAGAGTTGGGAACGACTAGCACACATGTGCAAGGGGAACCTTTATCTTTACCTTATTCTTTCTTAATGATTTTATCGCTTTCTCCAAAGATATATTTAAACATCAATTACATGTCTTACAATGTGTTTATTGACCCCTGTAAGATCACCAATATTTTAAATATTATTCAAATTCCACCAAATTCCTGATATCTTAGTTTTCTGTAGACACCAATAAAACCATTTATTAATTAAAAAAATCGGGCCCAGGGTTATGTCTCTAAATCCCCTGAATTTGTAATCCTTAATAATACATTTTAATATGCCTAATCACAATCTTCCACCTCCTAACCTTAGTATGTTTATGAATATAGTAAATTCTATTATTTATCTATATATGTGTTACTATTTTCCCAAATTATATTTCTATTTGTTTCTACTAATTTTTAATACTGCATTAAAAATATTGTATTACAAATATTGTATCCCTATCCATCATCTCTCAGCCTTTTTTGAATTTCATCATTTATTAACTTTTTAGTATTTTTTTTTTTTTTTTTTTTGCTTTAATTTATGTGCCGCCCTTCTCCAGAGACTCAGGGCAGCTTACAATGCATTAAGCAATAGCCTTCATACTTTTGTATATTTATACAAAGTCAACTTATTGCCCCCACAATCTGGGTCCTCATTTTACCTACCTTTGAAAGGATGGAAGGTTGAGTCAACCTTGAGCCTGGTGAGATTTGAACTTGCAGCCATTGCAAGCAGCAGATGTTAATAACAGTGTTTTAGGCCTGTACTATCAGGCTCTTTCATATTTTATTTTTTATATTTCTCTCTTGGTATCCTATATTCCTTTCTAGCATTTTTACATAATCTGAATGTCCCCTCTACCTTACTCCTTATCTCCTTCTGCTGCATCGTTTGGATGCCCATCCGTAACTTTTCATTATTTTGGGAAAACTTCCTTTTTTTTTCTCTGTAATATTGTAAGCTCTTATGGAGTTAACTATTGGATTCTTAATCTTTATTCTTATTATCTTTTTTATTTTTGTTTTCCTGTAGCTTATTTTGGTTTATCTCCTCCACCACTCCTTCTGGTTTCTCATCTATCTTCTGAATATTTTGTTTATCTTTTCCTACTATTTGTTGAGGATCTTCTACACTCACTTCTTTATCTTCGGATAGTCCCATCATCTCCTTTTGAGAGTCTCCTATTCTCACGCCTTTAATTATTTAATTTAATAATTAATTATTTAATTTAATTTAATTATCTTTAATTATTCCCATCAACTTCTTATAATTTTTTGTCATTATTTCTAACATTTCTTCATAAAACTTTATTATCTCCTGCTGATTCATTTTGTAACAAGTTAATATACCTCTGAAAGCCCAATATCCCAATATCTAAAGACTCCAGAAAAAATCAATTCTTAATCAAGTTTAGTCAGTCCCAAGATTATTCCTCCAAGTCCCCTAACTTTCTACTTTTTAAATGCTATAAATTTGAGTTTTTCAGTATTTATATTTTCCAATTCCCACCTTCCCAAATATCCAAATTTTAAAGTCTTATCTATCTTTTCTTCTATTATTTTTCTTCTTTTGCTTCATAAAATGATCTGTCATGTGATATTGATGGTTCAAGTCCAAGTTAATCTACCAGATTTCTTCAAATCTTTTAAATCCACTTTTCAATATGCAGTTCCAATAAAGTTTTAATGTTTAGTGTTTCTGCTTTGCTTTATAAATCTTCAAAAAGCTCAGTAGATATTTCACAGTATCCAAATTGCCTGTTAAGATAAAGTCAAGGTAGTGCCCGGTAGCAAAAAAAAATTGGGCAAATATTAAGAAGTGGATAGAACAAATAACAGACCAACAAATAGAAAGAAAACCAGAAACATTCCTGTTAGGAATTTTTACAAGACCATATTCCAAGGAAATAAAATACTTGATGCTACACATCTTAACAGCAGCACGAATAGTATATGCAAAACATTGGAAACAGGAAAGAATTCCAACTGAGGAAGAATTGATAGATAAGATTTTAGAATATGCTGAGATGGATAGATTAACTAAAGAAATTAAAGAAAAAGAAGAGACAGATTATTATAGAATATTGAATAAATGGTATAAATGCCTTAAGGTGAGAAATAAAGAATAATAAATATCGGGAAAAAATTAGAAGTATAAAATATATACATAACAAATGTATGGAGCGGAATAAAAATGTATTGATACAACAAGAATATAGAAATGTATAACATTAAAGATATAATGAAAATATGTACATAATAATTGTAGAGAAATGTATAAAGTTAAGACTGTTAAAGCTAAAAACATATTTCTTGGGGAGGAAAGGACAATGGGGGAAAAAAGAAAAAAAAAGAAAAAAGAAAGAAATGAAGATATAGAGGAGGAAAAATAAAGTAACAGAAAGAAGACCACGAAGAAACAATGTTTAAAAGAGACAAGATATATATATGTTGTATGTTATGTGAATGTCATATATAAGTTATAATAAAATTACATTTTTTAAAAAATAGATAAAGTCAAGGTCAAGTAGCTTCCAGGTGTTGTTTACTTTCTCTCATCACTATCCTTTAAATTCTGTATGTTGCAATAAATTTCTTCCTCTAGTAGATGGCTCCCCTGCTCCTTATTCCAATGTTCAACAAAGTGTAAAAGTCAAAACTAGCTGATTGTCAGCTGATCGTTAACTCCCCAATCAGGGGGGTTAGAGACCAAATTTAGAAAAGCAATATACCCCAATAGTCACTTTTCACAATATATTTGGCTTTTCCAAGCTTTCTATATTTTAAATCATCCTTTAGGTTTTTCTTTTGCTTCTCAGTCTAATCTTTAATCTTCCTCTTTAGTTTTAGTCTTTAATCTTTTTCCATAAATCCAATTCCCACTTTTTTTAATGTTTGGAGCCCATTTTTTGAAGCTTTTAACTTAGGTTAAATCTCTAAGGTAGAAGTTGGAAATTTTCTCACCCAGTTTCATTGCTCTGTCCACAAACCATTCCAGCACAAGATCTTAGTGTCCCAGTTGTCCTAGCTTGTGACTGACCAAAGATGGCAGTCATCCCTGCTGCTGTTTGTGAGATCTTTTTTCAAATCAGTGAGGAAATTGTGAATTCCTAGTGATCAATGAAGCATCTCTCCTTTCTTCACCTCCCCTCCAGTGAGGTGTAACCCTGTAGGGTCTCCCAGTAAGCAGTTCCCAGCTGCAATTCATGGAGCCTGGCAGAGCTCCACGTTTTTCCAGCCATTCCCACTGCGACTTTAACCAGAAATCCCAAGAGTCCATACTTTCATGAACAGGAGGGAGAGGCAGGACCTTACATAAAGCAAGGTCTCCAAAAATGGTCAAGCTGGAGAAGCAAACTCGCTCTACCAAGGGGACCCTGCACACGATGTCCAAGTAAAGCAGCGAGCAAGGAGGGGGAGAATACTGGGGTGAGACATCCACCACCACCCAGACAGAAGCCAGTTCCTTCTGCCCCATTGAAGACATCAAAGCCGGTTGGAGGCCCCCACAAAGCCCAGCTGGTCAATTGGAGTGGGGAAGAAAGATAACTGAGATGGAAGAACCCAAGGAGTTACCCTCACCTGGGGCAGTCAACAACTGGGCTGGAAACACGAGCTGGAAGCCATGTCTGACCAGGAAGAGCTGATCAAAGAACCGGCCAGAGATTATCGCCTCAAGAGAAATATTATGCAGTTCATGATGGAGGCTTTTGAAAAGCTTAGAACCAGGGGGGAAATTAGATCAACACTAGAGAGGGGGTGAAGCAGCAGCAGCAGCCAATGAGGCTGGGACCACCGCTCCAGATCCAGAAGCAGCAGGCCAAGCTGATGCAGCAGGAGCCATCCAGGTGAACCCACCCCATGCAGCACCAGCCCTTGCAATCGTTCCTGGCCAACCCAGAGCGCCACAATTGGAGAGGAAGACACCCCCCCCTTTTTGGGAGTGAATTATGATGGTGACCTGCAACAACTGGGGTTTTTCCTGACACATGTCCTCAAGTACATGCAGGAATATGGGAGGGATTTCCAGACCCAGGGCACTTGGAAGGGGTAGCTGCCCATTGGATGGTGACCCTCCACAGTGCAGATGCCCCTGAACTGCGGAACTTTGACCAATTTATGATGGCTTTCCACTGCCAATTTGAAGACCCCTTGGCAGATTGCAAAGCTCGTAATCACATAAAACTATGAAACAGGGGCACCGGCCGGTAGCTGAATACACTGAAGAGTTCCAAGATCTCAGCTGCAGAGTGAACTGGCCAGAAGACTTCCTAGTGAACTGGTTAAAAGATGGCCTGAATGACGACCTCTACCATGCCTGCCTGGTTCAAGGGGCCCCAGACCACCTGCATGACTGGTACATCCTGGCCGAAGAAATGGAGATTGACATGGCCAGAAACCAGTACCAAAGGGGAAGAGCCTGGAAGAGATCCTCACTCCAGGGGAAGCGAGAGCCATTCAAACCGCAAACCCCCTTGGCACCGAGATCATCTGCCTGCTTCAAACATGGGAAGGAGGGTCACTTACAGCTGAGTGTCGTTCAAAAATTCCTGTTCAAAAGACAAAACACCTGTCTGAAGGAAAGCCCATGAAAACAACCCCTTGAGGAAAAGACACCACACTGAGAAGTAGAGAGGCCGTGGAGTTTTCGCCCCTCGCAAAATCAGGGGAAGGAACTCCAGCATCACCTGGGGAGGAATTGGGCCTGTCCAAGAGTGACCCTGAAGATTGGGCATACTCTTAAATTAACCGACACTGAATAGAGATGGGCTATTTGGAAGAAGGAGGCATTTGCAGTACAGTGGGCTCTCCATACTTGGAGGCATTTCCTAGCGGGGAATAAATTCCTTTCGAAGTCTGGACTAATCATAAAAACCTAGAGGCCCTAAAAACCCCAAACTCAAACTCTCACCAAAACAAGTTTGCTGAGCTCAACACTTCAAACATTTCATTTTCAACCTAAAATACTTCCCTGGGGGAAAAAGCCTTTTAGCAGATGCACTATCCAGAAAGCCTCAGTTTAATAGTGGGAAACCTGAAGTGGTCAAATCCCTACTCCCAGCCTCTCAACTGTCAGCCAAAGTGATGACATGGGTGCAAGCTAAACAAGAACCACTAATGCACACCCAGGTGTTTAAAAAAAGCCCTACAAAACGATGATTGGTTCCTAGCCCATAAAAACACCTGTATAATTAAAGATGACTTAGTTTGAGTGGGAGGAAAATTATATATCCCAGCCGGTCAGAGAATTCCTCTCATGCAAACATGCCATGACTCCAAACTGGCTGGTCACTTCAATTTCATGAAAACCCTACATCTTATCAAAAGGCAATTCTGATGGCCATCTCTTAAGAAAGGCATTGAAAGCTATGTTGCCAGTTGCCCTATCTGTGCAGCAGCAAAGAGGAGACAAGGAAAAAATCCTGATCTTTTACAGACAGTTGCCAAGCCTTTAGCACCCTGGAGAGAGATCTCTATGTATTTTATTGTAGAGTTACCTGAAAGTAGGGGGGAATACTGTTATCTGGGTCATAACAGACCTTTTCTCCAAGCAGGCCCACTTTGTTCCCTGCCAAAAAATCCCCACTGTTAAGGCATTCACCAAACTGTGCCTGCAGCATTTCTATTGACTACATGGGGCCCAATAAAGGATAATATCTGATCAGGGGGTCCATTTCACTTCAAAGTTCTGGAAGGCCTTTTTGGACCTTTTCAAAACCGGCCAGGGCCTAAGTTCTAATCATCATCCTCAGATTAACGGATCAACAGAGAGATTGAATTCAGTTCTGGAACAATATTTAAGATGCTTTATTAACTAGCAACAAGATAACTGGGCTGACCTCCTGCATTTTGCAGAAGTTGCCCATAATAACTCTGTGCACTCTAGCACTGGGTTCACCCCATTTTGAGTTGCCACTGGCCAGGACTTCATCCCAATGCCAGAATTACCAGTAGAGGAACCAACCATACCCTCACTTAAGGTGTGAATACAACTACAAAACATCTGGTCAGTAGTGAGACTAGCCCTGAATGAAGCTAGAGCCGCTGACCAAAGCTGACAAAAAAAAGGACAGAACCAAACCCATTTAAAATACGTGATAAGGTTTACCTGTCCACAAAATTCCTACAATCCTTACAACCCTCAAAGAAATTGGGACCCAAATTCATAGGGCCTTTCCCAATCACTAGAATCATCAACCCAGTAATGGTAGAATTACTATTCCCCAAGATCCTTAGACAGGTCCACCCAGTTTTTCACTGAAGCTTATTGAAACCAGAAAGTACATCCCCTTTAAGGCCCCAAGAAAACGCTCCTCCAACCCCTATTATGGTGGAAGGGGAACAACACTTTGAAATCAAAGAGATCCTTGACTCCTGCACCCACCAGGGTTCAACTCAATACCTAGTCTCCTGAAGACATTTACCTCCCTCACAAAATGAGTGGGTAGCTAAGAAATATGTTAGGGTCCCTGCATTGTTGAAAAAGTTTCACTCAAAGTCCTAACAAATCGAACTAACTCTCTATGACATTCATCTTTCTGTGCTCTCTTACAGGTAATCCCCTCATTTTTTGAAGGGGGGGCAGCATGTCAGATCCCTATTGTGATACTGCCATTCAAGTGGGGAGGGGACCCCAGATTCTTTTACTCATTTATTGCTCTCATCCTGCTTTCCTATGTATCCTGTAATTCCCTAGTTTATAACTTTTACTCTGTCACCTATTCTGCCCTGTGCTTTGATTTACCTTGGCGGGGGGTGTACAAAGGGGGAGGGCCATCTGTTTTCTCTCAGTTTGGAAGCCTCACAGAAAAAGTGCATGGGAATGACTCCTTATCTCATTCTCAGGATGACTGTTTCCACAACATCTTTGCACCTGTGGTTTGGCTCATTCAACATCAAATTGAGAGGAGAAGTTTCTAACTACTTTATCCTAATGGAATTGCCTGGAGTTCCCCAGGGAGAACTCAGACCATGCCTTGCACTGGCTTGCATTCACTTCCTTTCAATAAAAGTTTCCTTTTGAAATGCTGAAGTTTCGAGAGTCCATGCTTTCTTGAACAGGAGGGAAAGGCAAGACCTTACACTAGTCCTGATGGGTTTGTTCTCCTATGTTGTGCCATGCATTTATGGAGTGGTTGTTTTGTTTCCTCAATATACAAATCTGCACATGGCTCACTGCATTGTACTGCATATACCACATTGCTCAGTTTGTGTCTGGATGTTTTATCCTTGGGGTGGAAAAGCTTCTACCTTAATGTATTCTTGGGTTTGAAGTGTGCACGTATGTTGCATTGGCTGAAGATTCTCCTGAGCTTTTACAATATTCTTGCAACATATGGAATGAAAACTTTGTTTCATTTATTGTTCTCTTTGTTGTCTGTTATGGAGGAGCTCCTGCAAGATCATTTTTGAGCTATGCTGAGGAAAATTTAAGGAAAATAGTCTAGCCTTCCTGGACTGTGCAGTACACATTAAGGAAGACAGAAGCCTTAATGTTGAAGTTTAAAGAAAACCCACACACAGAGATCAATATTTACATTTTGATTCCCACCACCCACTGAAACACAAAATGGGAGTCATCAGAACCCTACTCCACTGAGCTGAAGACCTGCCTACTAACAAAGACGGGAAAGAAAAAGAACTAAAACATATCAAGGAAGTCCTCGGAATGTGTGGCTATCACAAGTGGGCTTTCATCAAATTTCAAAAAAAGACCTTACAGGAGCTCCTTCATAACAGACAATGAAGAGAACAAGAAATGAAGCAATATTATCATTCCATACACTGCAGGAATATTGGAAAAGCTGAAGAGGATCTTCAGCCAATAATCTTCAGCCAATACAACGCATGTGCATACTTCAAACCCAAGAATACACTAAGGCAGAAGCTTGTCCATAAAGCACTCAGACAATGAGCAACGTGGTATATACAGTATAATGCAGTGAGCCATGTGCAGATCTATACATTGGGGAAACAAAACAACCACTGCATAAATACATGGCACAACATAGGAGAACGAACCCTTCAGGACTAGATTCAGCAGTCCAACTGCATTTAAAAGACAAAGGGCACTCTTTTGAAGACAGCAAAGTCCACATTTTGGCCAGAGAGGACTGCTGGTTTGAAAGAGGGGTCAAAGAGGCCATCTATGTCAAAGTTGAACAGCCCCCTCTCAACAGATGGGAGGGATAGAACATCAACTATCTCCAATCTACAACACAGTCCTTTCAATAGTTCCAAGAAGGTTCCCCATCCATTTGCACCACTTAGGTGACCCTGACAACACAGACAAACCCCCAGGTGACCTTAACAACTTGTTAAAAGAATTCAAATGATCAGCTGTCTGCAAAGAGTATAAATCCTTCCATTCCCCACCATCCAGTCAGAGCTTTTTGGATGAGAAGTGAACCATCTTCAAGGAAAAACCAGAAAGTCCAGTTACCTTTTTAAAAAGGCACCTTTGGGACAACCATGACCTGGATGACTGAAAATCTCCATAGACTATGGAGGAAGTATGAGCACCATCAAAGGAAAAACACAGAGTTCAGTTTCTGCTTTATTAAATTTCTAAGGTTATGATGTATCTCCTAACATAAGATAGAAGAACTTGGAAACTGTCATGTCTCTTCACTCTCTTGCCAGAGAAAAGAGCAATTTTAATTGCTGACAAGTTCACAACTCTGTCTCTGAATATAAGCCCTGGAACTTTCCCCTTTTCTCAACAGGAGAAACAACTCTTGGGGAAAGAAATTTGGAAGTGAAAAGTATTGGAACGAGAAGTGATGAGCAATTTCTGTCCTTCACCAAACTAGTCCCAACTAATTTGTGCTTCAAATTAATGAAAGAAAAAAAAAGGAGCATTGAACACTAGATAACAAATAATTATTTGTAGTAAATACAATATTCATATTTTCCTATAGAAATGATTGTACTGATTTTCAGTTTTTAATTTTTTTAAAAAAGAAATTATTATGTGAAAGGATATTTTAATCACGCTCAAAACCATCAAACTGTACAAATACCTATTAAAATTGATTACTTTGTATGGCAAAATAGCTTGGGTCAATAGTTATTGTAGCTTTAATTCGCTCATTCCCTGTGCTGAAACAAGGGGAAAAGGTTTTAGATGAGCAGTATAAATACAATTGGAGAGATTACATAGTATCTGAAATGACACCAGAAATTTAAACAAGAGTAATGGTCTATGCTTTTATTAGCCTAGATTCAAATATATTAGAGTTATAACATTTTCAGTAATGGATACGATGAGTAAAGAAATTACTTCAAAAGATATAAATAGTTAAGATACTTATTGTCACTGCTACCTTAATAGGACATTATTGTGTTAGAAACCTTCAATTTTCCTGACTTGCTAAATGGTCTATTTAATAGTAATTAAAAATGATAGCCCATAATAGAGCACTGAACTGGAGGCAAACTGCATCAAGGTGGTTTCTGCAGATTACACATTATTTTAATACATAAGTTATTGTTTTTAGTGTTGACAACAGTATAATATTGGGTCAGTGTTAAAGTTAAAAATGTGTCACTGAAGTTTTTTCCTTCTTTTATTCATTTTATTTCAGATAAAACATTGCCATTTTCTAAGTTTTTTAAAAAGTCAACATTGTTCTGATGTACATGGTACCAATCTCTGCAGATATATCTTTTCTCACCTTCAGTTGTAACTCATTTATATCATACAATTTTATTACATATATCAAGTACAAATTGAAACTATAAATAGTTTGCTTAGACTGATAAAAGTTTTTGGATACAATTTTGGGTGGCATATACATACACACTAAAATTTTACCCCCTTTTGAACAGCTGTTGAATCTAATTTATAAATCTCTAATTTCAAATAGGTGAAGAATGATCTGCTAGTTCATTTGCATGGGTTTTTTTTTCACATTAAAATAGCTTCACCATTATTAAGCTGCACCATTATCTATTCCACTTTTCTCTTTTTTGATTGAAAATAAGTAGAAATTGCATATTCCATGTTCTACTTTCTTCCCTTCCAGTATAATACACTACATTTCATACCAACTATATTAACGTTTAATTTTAGTGAATTTTTTTTTAAAAAATATAAAGTTTACAACACTCAACAATTTTACTGCTCAATTTCAATAATGCAATATTGGGCTGCTGGAGTATTGCAAATAGGTGTTTGCTGTTCATTCATTCACTCCACTCCATTTCTGTTTGACTTCACTTAACTCCACTTGACTCAACTCGACTCCACCCCACTCATTCCTCAATATGTGGACTATAAACTTTTTCAAGAAGGTGGCAGCAGAGAAAGAAGTATCAAATAACAGGGAGACAAGTCACTAAATTAAGTAGAAAGGTATAAGGAAAGGGGGGAAAGAGAGAAAAAAGAGCAGAAAGTTAGATAAGGAAGATAAAAAGGTTAAAAGAAAAAAAGAAATTGGGGTAAGGAGGAAAACACCAGCAAAACAGCAGCACAACGAATGAACGGCTGCATGCTCAGTTGAAGTCAGCTGTCAACAGAGAACAACAGATCCAGCTCAGGAGCCCAATTAAGCAGCCCAACACTGGAAAAGAAGCAACTAAGAGCAGCAAACTGGTGGCTGAACAGAAGGGAGGCTGCTGGAGGTAGCAAACTAGTGGGTCACAATATATTCAGTAACTGCCTAGACCCATACTCCAATCTAGGCAGCCCATCTTGAGGGGGCAGCCAGGCATCACAGGGCCTAGCAAACTAGAGGCAGCCTGACTACCACAGCCCTCCCCCTGCAGCCTAGCAAACTAGAGGAGCCTTGGAGCATTTTCTAGTGGCCCATCTGGAGCAGGACAAAGGGCCTGGAGCAACCCATCCAACAAAGGGAACCAGTGGCTATGAGAAATTGGTGGCGGCAGAATTGGTGGAGGGGACAAATGCAGCAGCAAAATCAGTAGAGGGGAGATTATAGCAGCAGAGATGGGCAGCACAGCAGCAGAGGCACATCAGATTAGAGAGCTCTGATCTCTAACGCTGAGTAGCGGGCTGAGCTGAGCAGACCAGACAGCAGAGCTAAGCCAACTGGAAAACTGAACAGCAGGCCGAGAGAACTAACCAAAACAAAGATGAGGGTGAAAAGACCCGAGCACTGAAAGACAGAATGGAGCTGGCAGGGAAAATGACAAGAGGCCAGAGCAGCACATGACAGAAGTGAAGGCAATAATGGAGCTTGAGATTCTCATAGGAAGGGAGGGAAGACCCCAGAAGACAAAAAATAAATAAATACAGGACACAAAATAAAAGATAAATAAATAGGCAAACAATAAGGGCAAAAGTGGAAAATTAGAAACCAAGGAAGAATAAGATTAATAAAGAAAAATCAAATAAATAGGGCAAATCTTAAAAAATAAGGTAGGGAGGAATTGGAGTTCAAAAACTTTTAAAAATATAAGGAAGAAAAGGATAAATAAAACTAACATAATAGTAAGCAAGTTAAATAAATAACAAGGTAGAAAAACAAGCACAAAAAGGCAGAAAAAGGGATAGAAAAAAGAGGCATAATTACCTAGAACAAAGAAGGTAAAAACTAGGCTAAGAGGCACATCCACCAACCAAAAAGGAGGGCTTCTCGAATTTTAAATTTTTAAACCTTAAAACTTTTAAATTTTGAAAACTTTAACATTTTAAATTATTAACTTAAATTTTTATTCTGAAAAATTGTGGCAAAATCTTCCATATCCTTAAAAGAACTACTAAAATGAAACATTTTAAAGCTATTTTTTTCTTTTTCTTCAAACATATATTAAGATAAAATCTCCTACTTTTACATATTTTTTTACTCTTAAAAGAATCAGCAGAAAGAAACAAACTCATGGAACAGGTGATTGATACTATTGTGGTATGCAATATACTGTATGTTCCATTTATGTGCTTATGCCCAAACAGCACCCAAATTATACATGTATTAAATGTAAACTACTAGAGGAAAAAGTAAGGGATCTAGAGGCAACTCTAGCCAAACTCCAACTTATGCAAGAAAGCTACACCCAAATCAAACCAAATAATAAACAAATAACTCCCAAAGGATTTGACCCTGCTGATAAATTCTTGGAGGAAGACAGATGGAGGAATGTCACGCACGGAAGGAAACACAATAATCAAAGAAAGAAGCATCATCCATCTAACAAACCCCTACCTACTGCCCAATCTAACCCAACCAGAAGCAGCCCCATCAAAACTGAGCTATCAATTTCTCCCCTTAGATGAAAATGTGACAACCTCTCCCTCAAAGAAAACATGCAGAGGACTTCCTGTGCTCCGCGAACGCCAATGGGTGCTCCTTCGAGAGCTCCAGCCCCGTGACTCTGTTAGCCGCTAGAACAGTGAAAATCTGCTGTTTAGTGGCTTAAAACTCTCCCCCGACCCTCGAGCAGGGGAAGAAGGGGGAGAGAAGAGCAGAAGGGTCTGGGTAGAGCTCCCCTAGACCTCCAGGTTTTTCTTTTTAAGCCTGGGGTTTTCAGGGTGAGAGCTCCCTGAAAGCCCTTCAGTTGCTCCGGATCCGGGACGAGTCTGCTTTATGCAGACCAAGGCATTCATGACCACACCAGCAATGCAATTTTAAGGATTACAAAAATTTTGACCATGGATGCTGGCAGAGCAAACTCAGGAGAACAAAAAATGCAAGTATTTTGAAACTTTGTTTAAAAGGAGAAGAAATGGCGCCTGAGGGCATGGAGACGAGGGCTGGAAGATTACTGCTGGGTGAGTCAGCAAACTCACAAGCTGTGACTGTAAAGGGCTTTCAAGAACTTTTAAACTTCTTTACTTCTGCTCTTTTGGAATCAATTGATAGAACCTTTCAAAAATATAATTTGCAGCATAACAGGGATTTGCTGGTCGGGAAAGAGGCAGAAATTATCCAGCCTATTTTGGAAGACAAAGAAGTCGTTAAGACAAAGACCCTTAAGATGGAGGTTGACGGTGAAACAAAGGATTTGGCAGAGGTTTCCATACAACTAATTGAAAAGCAAAAAGTAGACTCTTTACTGCAAACTGATAAATCTTATCGTGACAATTTTTGGTTCTACAGACAAAGGAATGGATTGATCGACCATACAAGCAAGAAGAGTCGATATGGGGGTTTCAAACCAGAGGAAATAAATCTAAGAAGGGAACGAGTTTTAAAGATTTTAAAGATAAATCAATCTTGTTAGGTTCAGCTTGCAGCTTACTCCTAACTTGTTGGTCAGGCAATATATCTGTTTCTTTAAGAAACAACTGAGCCACGTAATCAGGGTTTGCTGAACCCTGTAATTAGGCTGCAGTGCATAAATAAGCAGCACAGAGAAGCGTTCGTTCTTCCTGGTTCTTTCTGGATCTTCCTGGTTCTTCCTGGTTCTTCCTAGTTCTTCCTGAGTGATACCTGTTTGTATCCTGTTGCTTACTGAGTCTATTATATGGTACTGTATAGCAAGAGTTACTAAAGTCTGTTTGCTTTGGTAAGGGAAGATACTTACTGGACTGATATTACTGTTTATGACCTTGGACTGTTTTACTTACACCGAGACTGCTTGTTACTTGTAGATAAACTATTTTTTCTCACATGAGCCGCATGTTTATCTCCTTCCCTGTGTGTTTCTGCTCTGCTCGTTGCACAAGCAACAAATACTTTTTACACACACCCTAACATTGGTTATGGGCCCAGAACGTTCCAGGGCTCTTTAATTTGTTTTTGTGGAAGTGAGAAGTGCAGGCAGTGGGTGTAGTAGTCAAGATGATGGCTTTTGAGCAAGGTACAAGTTATGCTACTATAACCCGGTTGGATGGAACAAACTATGTTACCTGGTCCACAAAATGCTGTCTACTTTTGCGAAAAGAAGGACTGTGGGACATGGTTAATAATCCACCGGACATAACTGCATTGAATGCTGCTGACGAAGAAGATGCCAAAAAGATAGCGAAGTTTCACAGGGACAACGAGCGTGCTTTATGCATCATTGGCCTGACACTGGGAGACCAGCAACTTGTCCATTTCCGGGGCGAAGAGTCTGCTGCGAGGTGTTGGACAAAGCTAAAGAAGCTCTATGTTCATGACTCTGTGGGTGTCCATATCTACCTGACACGGAAATTATTTCGCTTACATCTTCAGAAAGGAGGAGACATGATGACTCACCTGGACTCCATGACAGGGCTTTTCCAGGAGCTACAGAAGAAAGACCTTGTGTTTACTGAACTGCAGCAAGTTTATATTATTCTTTCATCGTTGGATGACAGTTATGACTCTTTTGTTTCATCATTAGAAGTATTGTCTAGAGATGAACTAACATTGGCCAGTATGACTGGTAGGTTACTGGATGAGGCCAAACGTAGGCAAGAACGAGACCAGTTAAGGATGCAACAGCAACCAAATGTGGACGCTGTATATGAGAATGTCAATATTGTTAAACGCTGTTATGCATGTGGGGCTAAGGGGCACATTGCAAAATATTGTAATAATAAGAAAGTGTCTGCTAGAAACTTTGCTAAACCCAGGAAAGGGTGTAATTTAGCAACCAGTTCATCTAATAATATAAAAGATGATTGGTGGGTGATTGATAGCGGTGCCTCACAATCAATAACAAAAAACAGAAAACTGTTTCTAAATATGAAGAAAAGTACTAAAAAGGTCAAATTAGCTAATGGCTGGAATGTGACTGTAGCTGGGGAGGGACTTGTTAAATGTTCTATTAGTAAGCACCCTTTACCCATGCTTTATATCCCTAGTTTGAAATATAACCTTTTATCTGTAAAGTCATTACTACATTCTGGGTTTACAGTAACTTCTAAAAACAACAAATGTTTGCTGGAATGTGAAGGCACTGTAGTTACTGCAGAATTAGAAAACGACTTGTTTGTTATTAGGGATAAGTCATTACTGTTAGTTCAGTCAAAAGCTAAATTTGGAAATGTAAAGCCTCATGATGAATGCGTACATTTATTACATAGAAGGCTTGGTCATCTGAATTTCAGGTTGTTGCATTTGACTGTTAAGCAGTCTAAAGGCATTAATTTAAGGGCTTGCAGCAAATACCTAAACTGTAATACTTGTAACCAGCATAAAAGTAAAGTTACACCTGCAAACTGCTGCAATGGGTTTAAAACAACTAAACCTTTGGAGGTAGTCTTTTTAGACTTAATAGGGCCAAAGAAACCCAGTTTAGGGGGAGCATGCTATATTTTGAGTATAGTTGATCACTTTACCAGATATGGTTTTTGCTACCTTATGAAGTCCAAAAGTGATACGTTCCAGTGTATCACAAATTGGCTTCGTTTTGTAGAACGAAAGCAGAGGTTTAAGGTGAAATGCATTGTTACTGACAATGGAACTGAGTTTACTAACCATCAGTTGGCTAAGTTGTTAAAGGACGCTGGGATACAGCATAAACGTTCTGCCCCTTTTCGGCCAGAACATAATGCATATATTGAACGAAGAGGCCAGACCCTACAAGCTATGACTAGGACTATGCTGGCTGATGCTTGTTTACCTGATAAATTGTGGGGAGAAGCAATACTATGTGCCAATCATATTTTAAATAATGTGGTGCACTCCTCTACAGGTAAAATACCTTTTGCTTTATGGCACGGCAGGAAGCCTGATTTAAGTTACATACATACTTTTGGTGCACCAGCCTGGGTGCATATACCGGTTAGTCAGAGAAGGAAGGACCAACAGAGAGCAAAGAAAATGATTTTTGTTGGCTATGAGGCTAACCATAGGTCCTATAGGTTCTGGGAAAAAGGAACAACAAAAGTTTTGTGTAGCGCTAGTGCTAAATTCCTAGAACACGAAGGCTGGGACAGGTTAGAAAAAGCAGACTATGGTTTTACAGATATTGATGTTAAGATGGACCATATTCCTGATGATAGTTCATCTGAGATGGATGATAAACCATCTATTAAGGTTGAAGAACAGGAACAGGAATTAGGGTTAGGGGAGGATGAACCCAATATACCTAATGTGAATCCTGTTATGCCTAGACGATCTTCCAGGGACCGGCATCCACCAGATCGCTATAAAGCCACAGTGGTTTGCCAAATAGATATCGAACCATCCAGTTATCAGGATATAACATTATATCCAGAAAAGGAGCAAAAAGCCTGGCAGGAGGCAATGGATAGAGAAATTGATTCATTGAAGAGGCTTGGTGTCTATGAAGTGGTAAGAATACCACCAAATGAGAAACTTATAGGCTGTAGGTGGGTCTATAAGGTAAAGAAAAGTGTAGATGGGGTAGTAACCCATAAAGCTCGGCTTGTTGCACAAGGGTTCTCACAGACAGATAGAGACTATGATGAGGTTTTTGCTCCAAGTTTACGAGCGAGCACTTTGAGAACAATGCTTGTTTGGGCAGCTAGAAATAAATGCTCAATTACTCATATAGATGTCGAGACAGCTTATTTGAACGCTCCGTTGAGGCATACAATATATATGAAGAAACCTCCTGGTTATGATACACAGGATAGAACTGAGTGTTGGAGGCTACAAAAAAGCCTATATGGTTTAAGGCAATCAGGTTACGAGTGGAACCAATGTATAGTGCAGGAATTACGTAACATTGGGTTCTATGAGGGCGTAGCAGATAAATGTCTATTTAAAAAAGAACAGGATGGATGTGTTTCATTCTTGTTACTCTTTACAGACGACATTGCCATAATTACCAGAACTGACGCTGAGGCCAGAGAGATTATTGGTCAGTTGCAAACAGAATTTAAACTTAGAAATCTAGGACATATACGGCATTATCTAGGGCTGGATATCCTGAAAACATCTAGAGGATTTAAAATATCACAAGCTAATAAGATCTGCAAATTGTTAAAAAAATATGGGATGGAATTATGTAAACCTGCTAAGACTCCTATGGCGCAGGAATTCCAACAGGATAGTTTGCAGAGTCCACAGTTCAGTAAAGAACTGTATCAATCATTAATAGGCAGTTTGTCCTATTTGAGCAACTGGACACGGCCTGATATAGCTTTTAGTGTTAATCAGCTAGCACAATATAGTTCAGAGCCTACTGATAGGCATTGGCAGGCTGCAAAACGTGTTCTTAGGTATCTTAAAAGAACTCTGCATTTTGCTATGTATTTAGAACCAAATGCCAATATGATGTTAAAGGCATATGCTGATGCCAGTTTTGACAGAACTTCTACATCTGGAATTGCAATCATGTTGGATAACTGCCTGATTGGATGGAGATCAATTCGCCAGAAACATATCAGTTTGTCTACCATGGAAGTGGAGTTTTCTTGTCTATCACTTACATGTACTGAACTGATTTATTATAAACAGTTGATGGAAGATATTGGATTCAAAATGGACTATCCTATTACGGTTTATGAAGATAACCAGGCAGCCATTAAAATGGCAACGGATCTTGCTGTAAAGAGAAGGACTAAATACACTGATATATGTTATCTGAATGTTCGGCAATGTGTTAAGGATAACATGATTACATTGGAATATTGCGCATTGGAGGACAATATTGCCGATAACTTTACTAAAGCGCAAGGTGCCATTAAACACACCAATTGTTGTGAAAGATTTGGAGTAAGAATCTGAAATGTACCTGATACTACTGTACAATGTATGATTTGGATGTGTGTTTTTGTTTTTGTATCTATTGTGTATATTGTCCTGCCCAATGGGGAGAATGTTAGGTTCAGCTTGCAGCTTACTCCTAACTTGTTGGTCAGGCAATATATCTGTTTCTTTAAGAAACAACTGAGCCATGTAATCAGGGTTTGCTGAACCCTGTAATTAGACTGCAGTGCATAAATAAGCAGCACAGAGAAGCGTTCGTTCTTCCTGGTTCTTTCTGGATCTTCCTGGTTCTTCCTAGTTCTTCCTGAGTGATACCTGTTTGTATCCTGTTGCTTACTGAGTCTATTATATGGTACTGTATAACAAGAGTTACTAAAGTCTGTTTGCTTTGGTAAGGGAAAATACTTACTGGACTGATATTACTGTTTATGACCTTGGACTGTTTTACTTACACCGAGACTGCTTGTTACTTGTAGATAAACTATTTTTTCTCACATGAGCCGCACGTTTATCTCCTTCCCTGTGTGTTTCTGCTCTGCTCGTTGCACAAGCAACAAATACTTTTTACACACACCCTAACAAATCTCAAATTGAAATTCAAAAACTCTCCAAAATAAAAGCAGAGGGGAAGAAGAAGGACTGGAAAAAATATAGAAAGAAAGGAATGAAGAATGTTTTATTGATGTATTAAGATTTTAAAATGTTTGAATCTTGAGAATAAAAGCAGGAGGAAGAAAGGAAGAAGAGTAAAATGGTTAATTAAAATTTAATGGATAGCTTCCTGAAGGTTGTGAATTTATATTCTGAGAAATGAAGTAAGAATATTTTATTGATGTATTAAGAGATTTTTAGAACGTTTAATATGAGATTTTAGTATTTTAAATGTTGAAATAGAATGGTGTTTGAGGGTTTGAATGAAATTTATCAGTGTTTGTTAATGTTTCTAAAACTCTAAAAGTTATTGGATTATATGCTAAGAAAAAGGCTTTTATACTTAGGAAGAAAGAATTTAATTTAATTAATTTTCAGAATTTATAAAGGGAAGGTTGATGAATAATTTGTAAAAAGGGAGTTAAAGTGTATGAGGGAGTTTTGAATCTTGCAATAAGTTAGAATATTTTAGCATATGTTTGTTAAATGTTATACCCTGTTTTTGCTCTGGGAAGTCGGGGGGTGGGGGGTGGGGAGGGAGGGTTGAAGGTTGGGTTAGGATATAAAATAAATGTATTAACAGATAAGTAAATGTGAGGGAAATGTTACATTAAATGAAATGAAAAGATGTACTTAGACGATACAATGAATGATTGATTATATATTGTATATTTGTTTGTTCATAAAATAAAAAACATTTTTCTTAAAAAAAAGAAAAAGAAAACATGCAGACACCTAGAAAAGAGACCTCATCATATATCCCTAAAAATGTCACATCAACAAACAGAAAAGCATCCCAGACTGCACATCCTAAAAAAGGAAGGCAAGTGTTGGTGATAGGAGATTCTATTCTCAAAGCAACAGAACCAGCCATCTGCAGACCAGACATATAATCTAGGGAGGTATGTTGTCTCCCTGGAACAAAAATCAAAGATGTGGCTGAGAACGCAACCAAAATAATTAGGCCCACAGATTACTACCTTTCCTCCTCCTTCACATTGGGATGAATGACACAACAAAGAACCTGAGTATAATATTGAGAGATTATAAGCAACTAGGCAATAAAGTTAAGGAGCTAGAAGCACAAGTAGTGTTCTCATCAGTATTCCCAATGAAAGGTCAACACCCATTGAGGGGGAAAAATTCTAGAAATAAACCACTGGCTAAAGCCGTGATGGTGAACCTATGGCACGTTTGCCACAGGTGACACATGGAGCCCTCTCTGCGGGCACATGAGCCGTCACCCAGCTCAGCTCCACTGCGCATGTGCGCACTTTGCACCAGCCAGCTGATTTTCAGGTCTCTGCCCTGCAAGCGGGAGATGTGCGTGCATGCATGGGGGGGGGAATGCTACCTTTCTCCTCACTTTCTGCTGCCCGTGCCTTCCCAGATCTCCGGAGATTTGCTGTTTTGGGATGTGAGGCCAATAGGGGGGGGGTCACATGTGCATGCAAGAGGGGGAGGGGAGCATGGGGGCCGCATGTGCAGGGGTCACACGTGCATGTGCAGGGGGGATGCGGGAGGGGTATTATGGTTGTGGGCACGCACACATTCTGAAGCTCCAGTTGGTGCAAAATACAGCAGGCCACATGGTTTTGAACAGACTGTGTGCTCATGTATCATCTCTCCTGCAGGTACTGCATTGGTTGCCGATTTGCTTTTGGATACTATTGAAGGTGCTGGTTGTCACCTTTAGAACCCTTCATGGCTTGGGACCAGGTTATCTGAGGGACAGTCTCTTGCCGGTCACATCTACCTGATCCACTAGATCCAGGAGGCAAGGAATATTGTGGGTCCCATCCCCTAAAGAAATACATCTGGCGGGACCCAACAAAAGGGACTTCTCTGTTGTAGCTCCCTCCCTCTGGAACATCATTCCTCCAGAAATTAGACTGGCCCCCACTCTAACACTCTTTCAGAAGGCCCTGAATACATGTTTCTGCCAGCAGTGATATTTAAGTATATTGTATAAGATTAAATCATGCAGTTTATTTATAAAAATAAAATCACAGTCCTTAAACTAGCCAGATTTATTGCCATTATGGATGGATAATAAGAAACAATGAGATTACCGACTTCCAGTTGGCACCGAAGTCTTCGTGGACGGTCTCCTTAGACTGCCAGCCCCGTGACTTCGTAAAAGCCGCTTTGACAGCGCAAATCGGCTGTCTGGCGGCTGAAAAACCTCCCCTTCAGGAAAAGAAGGAGAGGAGAGCCGGTGGGTGAGAGTAGAGCTCCCTGAAAGTTCTCTGGAATAATTCCAGAAGCTTGGAGGGTGAGAGCTCCCCAGTCAGCCCGCCAAGAAGCTCTGAATCCGGGACAATTCTGTGTAAGCAGAACTAGAAGCCACGATCCGATCCTGCTGTCAAAAAGTGAGTCTGATTGATTACAAGCACAGGCAGAGCGGAAACAGGAGAACAAGCCTTAAAAGTAACAGAGCTTGACTCCGGATTTACTTTGTTTCAAACTGAATTTCTTTGAGCTGGAGGCTGAAGATGGCGTCTTTGTTATGATTTTGAAAGTGAAAGTCAGAAACGAAAGTGCTTATTGAGAACTTTGTACTGGGAGAGTGGATTAAAGCTGCTGGGAGGTGAGAGCTTGTGGAGAAAAGACTATTTTGCCTGATAAATTAGAGACTATAAATTACAAGCATTTTAATGTTCTTCAAGGGACTTTGTGGCTTTGAAAAAAAGATCTTTGTAAAAGAAAAAAAAAGATGGTTTCTAAACAAGTTAAGCCAGGAGTTGTTAAAAGAGGGGGAGGTTCTCCAGTTGTGTCAGTGGTGACACAGAAAGCACAACTTCTGGCTGATTCACAGAGTCAGGAGGCTGCTCTTAATGATTTCAAAGAATTTATGAAAGAAGCCATGAATAATCAAGCAACAGCAATGAAAGAAGCTATGAATAATGAAGCCACATCAATGAATAACTTAACAGTACTTGTGGAAGGGAAATTAAAGAAAGTTGAGGAGGATATAAAGTCAATTAAAGAAGTGGTTGCAATAAAGCACGATGAAATAAAAGATGATATTGTTTATGCTGTATCAGGATTGTCAAAACTTGTTATCCAGCTGGATGAAAAAATGGAAGAAATTAATGAAGCCAATTTAAATTTGGAAAGCAAAATGGGAGATGTTATGACCAAAACAGAGAAAGTGGATGATGAATTGGTAATGTTACAATACAGGTCCATGGAATTTGCTTTGAGATTGAGAGGCCCAAAAGAAAACAGCAAAGAAAATTTAAAGGATATTTGTGCTGATGCTATTGCAGAGATAATTAAAGAAAGACCAGAAGATGTGGTAAGCCGAATTGATAAAATCTACAGGATTAACTCCTGGTTGGCAAGACAAAGACAGTTGCCAAGAGATGTGGTGATTTATTTTACAACCAGGAGGATCAGAAATGATATTTTACAAGCTTCCTACAAGAATAAAGTTCAGGTGGCTGGGCAAGAAGTGGTGGTTTTGAAAGAGATCCCTCCAAAGATGTTGAGAAGTAGAAAAGACTTTGGCTTTTTGGTAAATGAGCTGAGAAATCAACAAGTGGCATACAGATGGGACATTCCAACTGGTCTAATAGTGACTTATAGTGGAGAAAGATACGGGTTAAACACAGTCTGGAAGGCAAAAGATTTTTATATCAATGTTTTAAAGGCTGGACATCCACCTTCACCGCGGGGGGGGGGGGGGAGGAAGAAAATGGAGATGATACAACAAGAAAAAGATGGAAAGCAGATACAAACTTATGCTGAAGTTGCAGCTGGAGGAATTATCATGGAAGAAGATTTGGATCTTGGGGGCTTACCCCCAACTTTGGAACCATCTAAGAAGGGAGAGCCGAAAGCACAACGACTGACCCGATCAACTTATAAACTTCAAGAACAACAATCAAAAAGGCAACAATCTCAAGATTTATCTCAAGAAGTTCAAAAACTAGAAGCAGTGGGGGGGGGCTAGGCTGAAGAGTAAGGTGGAGGAGGAGCTTCAGCTGATGCTCATACGGCTTCAAAAGGCTAAAGATGGCAACTAAATTCCTATCTTGGAATGTCAATGGCCTAAATTCACCACAAAAAAAGAAAGAAAGTATTTCACTATTTGAAACCATTTAACAATGATGTTATTTGCCTGCAAGAAACACATATTAGATTATTAGGCCAAAAATATTTGATAAATTCAAGATTAGGTACACACTTTGTGGCATCAGCGCCAGAGAAGAAAAATGAGCTAGTCATATATGTAAGGAAAGGATTATCAGCTAATTTAATTGAGGCAGATGATCAAGGAAGATTTATTGCAATTGAATTATTAACATAGACTGGAAAAATGCTTTTAATTGGAATATATGCCCCTAATCAGCAACAAGACTAGTTTTATAAATTTTTACATACTAAAATAATACAATGGGATTATAAATCTTTTATATTAATGGGTGACTGGAATGGAATAATAGACACGCAGAAAGATAAAAAAAGTTTATCAAAGATTTCAATACGTGCAAAATTACCTAAATCTTTTTTTGATATGATGGAAGATATAGAACTGAGAGATATTTGGAGAGAACGCAACGTGGAGGAAAGAGACTTTACTTTTTTTTCTGATAGACATCAATCCTTCTCCAGGATTGATTTTATACTAACCACAAATGATTTTATTTCTAGGGTGAAGAAGACGAAGATATGTCCAAGAACTCTAACTGATCATAGTCCGATTTGGGTGGAATTTGAACAGGAGAAGGGAGAAAGTAGGTCTTGGAGGTTAAATGAAAATTTATTTAGATATGAAGAAAATGTGAAAGAGCTTAAAAAACAAATGAAAGATTTTTTTGCTATTAATATGAACAAGGGTACCTCTATGGAAATGGTTTGGGATGCTAGTAAGGCTTATATGAGGGGTATCTTAATACATATGAATAATAAACATAGACTAAAACAACAAAAGAAGCGGAAAGAGATAGAAGAAGAAATAAAAAAGAAAGAACAATTACTTATACTTAATCCAGGAGATAAGAAGGTCAAAGAAACAATAAATATATTACGAGGGCAATTTAATATGTTAATGGCTGATCAGGTGGCAACTAGTTTACAATATGCTAAACATAATACATTTTGTAATGCCAATAAGCCAGGTAGGTGGTTGGCCTACATGTTGAGGAAAAAACAGAAATCACAAGTCATTGGTAAGATAGAATTTAAAGGTAAGGAAGTTTACCAACAGAATATGATTAAAAAGGTTTTTCTAGAATTTTATACGAAGTTATATGCTAGTGACTCAATACAAGGTATAGATATAGATAGATACTTAAAGGAAGGGAATAGTCCTGAATTAACGTTAGAACAGAGGGAAGGATTAAATCAACCAATAACTTCTGAGGAGATCATTGCTGCAATTAAGCAGTTAAAAACAGGGAAAGCTCCGGGAACAGATGGATTAACAGCTGTTTATTATAAGAATTTACAGCCTGAAATGGTAGAGCTGCTTAGAGTTCTATTTTGTAAAATTCAATTAGGGGGAGGAGTTCCACCCACTTGGAGATCAGCTTTTGTTTCACTGATCCTGAAGGAAGATCAAAATTGTACTAAACCTGAAAATTTTAGGCCAATCTCACTTTTGAACACTGATTATAAAGTTTTTGCTAAGATATTAGCGAATAGATTAATTCCAGTAATGCAACAAACAATTCATAATGATCAACAGGGTTTATAAAAGGGAGGCAAATGAAATATAATGTTAGACAAATTATAAATTTATTGGAATATTTGGAAAAAAAACAACCAGGTCCCTGCAGCGTTCATATTTTTGGATGCAGAGAAAGCATTTGATCGATTGAATTGGCAATTTCTGTTTAAGGTAATAGAAAAAATGCATTTTGGGGAGTATTTGCAAGCTAAATGTTGGAGATGTGAATGTGATGATGCAACTTATTATTATATCTGGTGGACTTGTAAGAAAATCAAGGCATTTTGGATAAAAATTTGGTGGGTGATGCAGAATATTTTGAAAAGAAGGTTGAAATTTACTCCTCAATTGTTTCTACTAGGTATAATGACGGATTGTACAGTATTAGAGACTAAATTGATTTTGAACTTAATATCAGCAGCTAGGCTGTTGGTAGCGCAATACTGGAAGAAGGACTCTTTGCCTACTATTGAAGAGTGGATACTGAAAGTAACGAACTTAGCAGAAATGGCAAAAATCTCAGCGTATTTGAAGGACTATACACAAGAAAGATACATATCGGAATGGAGAAGATGGATTGATTATATACAAAATAAGTATCAGACAAGAAAATATCAAATAGCTTATGAATGAACGTTAAGAAGTATTATGTTATCTATAGTGGAGTTAAGGTTTTAGGGGGGGAGTTAGTAGTTTGAGGATAGATAGGTTAATTTAGCTTATGATTGTTAACTGAAATACCTTGTATTTTGCTCTGCGAAGTCTGGGGGGGAGGGTGGGATGAGGGGACGGAAAGGGTGGGGGGAATATTGGGGGGGATTCTTTTTTTCTGTAAAACTTTTCAATATTAAAAAAAAAACAATGAGATTACCATAGTTCTTTCTCTTTTCACAAAAATACTGTTATTGGAAAATTTATCTTAATCTGATCTGAGGAATGATTGATTTTACATCATAACTTGATTCAATATTCTTTTTCCCAAAACAAATTTTCAAGGGATTAACCATTGCCAGTCAACCACTAAGTTGGAATTTTGTAGTGGTGGAGTAGTAACAATTGTGAATAAATTCTGTAATAGCTTTATAGTACTTTAAAATGCATGGAAGACAAGAAATGTTTTTGACTGTCTTGAAAATATTACAAAGTAAGTAGAAGATCCTATACTTAAAACATCAACAATCTCTGTCTTTATAATTATATAGTATAATTCCAGTAAAGTAAAGAATGGATAGATTGATGGGGTGAAAACACCTCTTCGGAGTTAGTGTTTTATGCCTGATGTTTCTAAAGCTGCATTTTCTTTTTTTATTGAAAAAGTTTTCAATTACAAATTTTCCCCCTTTCCCCCCCCTCCCTAACCCCCCTCACCACCCCCCTCCCCCCTGTGACTTCTTTAAAATAAAAACCTAATACATAACAGATTATATATTTTACCATCCCCTTACTCCCCCCTCCAAATACTGACCCTTACTTCTAGTAATATTATTAATATTATTACTTCCCCCTCTTACCAAACACTTCAAAATAACATTCCATTACAACACTATATGATAACTTCTGATCTAACACAGTAATATTATTATAACTCCCAATTTATCGATAGTCTGCCCTTTTTTCCCCCTTCCCCATACTTATATCTATATATTAATATAACATTTCACAACAACCTTCCATTTTAAAACTATATAATAAATCCTACTTTAACATTTAATCTTTTGCGTATATTAATATAACATTTCAAAACAGCCTTCCCCATGAATTCTAGTTTTACATTTGTTCTACTCTATCCATTTCCTCCACTCCCATATATATATATCTTAAACATCCCTTTTTTTAATCTATACAATCAATACACTAGCCTGTCTCCACCCACTTTCCTACAAGATTACCGTGTACAACAATTCTTAATATCTTTATTCTTCTGCCCATCCTACTAAAAAAATATTCCCTTATATAAACAAAATCAATGACTTTAAATTTATAATCCATATAATATCTTCTTTGATGTCTTTCCACTGGATTGCCGACTCCATCATCTGGATTAGGGTAACATAGCATCCCAGTTGCAACAGAGTATTCAAAATCCTCAGTTATCATCTGCCCCCATCAATAATAAATATCTTCACATATATATATATATATATATATATATATATATATATATATATATATATATATATATATATATATATAAAAGAAAACAACCACCCGAGTGACTTTGTAATTGTAATCCATATCTGTAATAGTGGCTTTCTTCAGGATTATTAATTCCCATCTCGTAATGGGGTAACAACCAGATCTTCTGCATGCCCCAGCATAACTCTCTTGCCTTATAGCTCCGCATAGATATAATACGTTAATCCATAAAAAAACCAAAAAAACAAAAAGTAGATAATTCCAATCCAACAATTCATAGGCCCTTTTCACATCCCAAAATTACAGCATTGCAGAGATCTGTCGTTCTCCTCAGGATGATATCAACCACTACTTCGCCTCATCCATCTTTTCATATATTCAGTCATGTATTTTTTCAAAATAACTGGCTTTACTGTTGCTTAGTTTAGAAATTTTTATTTTTGTGAGACCTGTTTCTTTTTTTTTTTCCTTTCTTTTTGCGGGTTGGATCTCCATCCTGATTTCCTTCCTGCCAGTTGTATATCAACTGGTCGATTTTCATTCTGTTTTATAACTTGGTCCTGTTGGTTTTGTTTTTGTAACTCATATTTCTTTTCTGTAAATTGTATATCAATTGGTTGGTTTCCATGATTATCTGTAACTTGGCGAGTCATCCCGTTAGAATCCGATGCCACTTCTCTCTTATTTATAAATAATCCATCTGAGGTATCTGAAGAATCCAAAGGCAATTCATCTGCAAAGGCCTCTATAACTCGATATTTTTCCTTTATTTCTAGCTCCTTCTGCTTGTCTTGTGTTGTGCATAAAGATGTTAAATTCATTTTTAAAATTTTTTGATAAAATTCTTCCGCTTTTTCAACAGTATTTAATTGATATCTTTCTCCTTGATATCTCAATATTATACCAACTGGAATATTCCATCTGAATAAAATATTTTTTTTTCTTAAGCTCAGCCACCAAGAAGCCAAATTTCTTTCTTTCCAATAATATCTTAGGCGGGAGCTCTTTATAAATCCAAATCTTTCTTCCAAAAAATTGCAAAGTAGACTTAAAGGATTTCTGCACAATATTATTCCTTAAATCTTTATCTGTAAAATAAATCACCACGTCTCTAGGCAATTGCCTTTGCTTTGCAGTCCAGGAGTTTATTCTATAAACTCTATCGATCCTACAAAGTACCTCCTCAGGTTGAACCTTTAAAATCCCAGCCAGAACTTCAGAAGATATTTTTCTTAAATCCTCTCTATTATTTTCCTGTAATCCTCTCAGTCTGATCGCATATTCAGTAAAATTATGTTGCATCAATAAAACTTCCTTTTCAATACGTTGCTGTATATTTTCTACATTACAATCAGCTTCCATTTCAGGTTTTTCTTCTAAACTATTGTCTTGAGTATTTATCAAATCATTCTCAATTTTTTCTATTTTATTTTCCAAATTGTCTTCAATTTCCTCCACTTTAGACTCTAATAGATTAGTATTTGTATCCAGCCTAATCATAAATTCTGAGAGACCATTAGCCACTTTTAAAATCTTTTGATGCAAAATATCAAACTTTAATTGCACCAATTCTTTAGTTTCCTGCTTAAATTTCTCAAAATTCTGATTCATAATCTCATCCCTTCTTACAATCTCCTCCAAAAGAAATTCAATTATATTAAAATCAGTTTTCTGAGACTGTAAGTTAAGAACTTGTTCATATAATTTGTGGATGGGGGAATTCTCCCCCCCTGCTTGTTTATCCAGCTTTATAAGCCTAAATGCCATATTTCCACACAGGCAAACTTTTTAGAAAAGAAAAAAAAACCCCAAACCTCTTTCCAAACAGGATCAGTATCAAATCAAATCTCCAGGAAGGAGAAAACACAAAAGTATAGCTTTTTCTTCAAATGTAGCCAGGAGCATTTATTCCGCTACTTTGTAGCTTAATAAGAGACGGAAGGACTCTCCCTTTTCAGCTTCCCTGCTCCAGTTTCGGCAGTCGCCATTTTAAAAGCTCTTTTTTACTTTGTTGAATATCCTTTGCAAAATCAGTATTAATACTTGCAATTTAGGGTCCAGATCCAGATCCAGATCTCATCCTCTTTGATTCATCTGTTGATTATCTTGGAAAGCTTGTCTTCGCAGCCTTGCTCTGCAGAAAGCAGAGGTCTCCCAACGCCCGGAGCAAATGGCGAGTGCTATAGGGAGCGTCATCCGCTCGCCCCCAGGAGTAAAAAAAAAAAACTCTGGGGGCTACGGAGAGCTCTACCTACACTCACCTGCTCTGCTCACATTTCCTCCTGGAAATGGAGTTTTTCGAGCTGCCCTTCCGCTGTATAGGCGTCTCTTTACAGGCGAAGGGGCTGGCGGTCCCGAGGGACAGTCTGGTGGCTACGAAGAGCAAACCGGAAGTCCTAAAGCTGCATTTTCAATCTGCTGCAATCCAGATGTGTTGGGACTGTAGTTTCAAAATTCCCATTAAAGATGAGCAAATGGTGAAATTCTTTAAATAATTTATGTGCCTATACTAATGCATCTGGAAGTTTGTGAAATGGTTCCTTAAGGATTTTTAAAATATCGAATTGTGAACAGTCAGCCATTAAAGTTTGAATTCTATTATAAAATTTTAATAAAGGTGTGATCAATTAGAACTTTTTATATCCTGGTTGCTTTGAGTGGGACAACTTGTTCTGGTTTTGACTTGCTTGTACACTTACTATTACAACATGTCAGATTTTATGCACATAAAATAATTATAATTATAATTAATCATAATTATTCAACTCTAGGCTTACCTTGCCATTTTGTAATTTCAATGGGACACAATTGTGTAGTATATCTGTTGCTTTCCTCTAATTTGTGTATTTCATAATGTGTGCCTAGCCCAACAGCAATGTATTTTTCTTGCTATTCTATTCAAACACTTTGATAAGTGCTTTAGCATCATGCATTCATAAAAGAAACTATCAAAGTTATAACTAATATGCATTAATATTTTGAAATGTATCAGGAGAGAAATAACATGCTTGTATATCTTTAATCCTGTTTCAGAAAAGGGTATGCTAAAAGGTATATTGGCATTTGTATCTTCATTTTGTGTAGCTTTGCTTCCTATACAATATTTGATGGATGTTTGGGAAAATTTTAGGTATTCATGTCAATAATACATAAATCAATTTCTTTAAAAATGAATGTGGCAAGTATTGAAAATCTATACATATAGTATAGTATTTTAAAAAGTGAAATGCAGGATGTCCTCCTCAGATATTTCATTCATTCATTTCATTTATTCAATTTATATCCCACCCTTCTCCTAGTGGACTCAGGGCGGTGCACAGCCAGAACTAATACACATATCAATACAAAATTTAAAATTATTAAAAGAATTAAATAACTGTGGCCCAAAAATTTAAAACATTGAAAACTAAAACCCATTTGACAATTTAAAAAGCTAATCCTCTGAATTGAGAGGATTATGAAGCGGGCAGAGGATGGAGTGATATATCTTGCCCTAGCTACTTCTCTTTTCAGTCCCCTTTTTGAGAGGTAGAAAGTCTAAAGCAGATTTCATGGAAAATGCAGCTCTTCACATGAGCTGAGCTTGCTTTATTGGGATCCCAGATTGTGCATTTATATTTTTGTTCCTGTCAATGGGAATATCTCTCAGCTAAACCTGTGACAATCCAATAGCTGATGATGTGGACATTGTAGGGAGATGTTTTTAAAGCAGTGAGTGAAAATACCATAAAAGTATTTTGAAATCTATTTCTTCCTTTCTTTTTCTGAGTTGTCCTTCAAGAATCTTTGCACCTATAATTTAGGTAGCCATTCCCTTCACCTACAAGGGTCTTTGCTAACAGAGGCTTGTATGAACATGTAAACATTTCAAACTGAGTAGAAAAGAAGACTCCAAGGCTAGAAATTCCTCAAAGTTCCATTTTATTAGAGATGTCATATTGGCACATCCAGGGAAAACCTGGAAGATTTCAGATTTGGGTTTTCCCCACCCAAAAGAAAGTCCAAGTCCCTGCCCCAGCACCCATATGTCCATACAATCTCCCCTCCCAGTTTTCCACAGGAGTAAATGTGGCAGCCCTGAAGATTCAAAGTAAAAGATGGCTTCCAAGACTGACAGCGAATGTAAGAAGTGAATTTTCAGTGACATATTTGCACCAAGTGCTTTATAGGACCTAAACAATTTTTCCACATGTTTTTCATAGTCATCTGCCTTGCTTTCTCAAAGTGAAGATAAATGTATACACTTCCATGTGGTACCATTTTCATTGTTCTACCATACTTTGTCAAGAAGTTACGAGGCATCATGATTATTAGACACCTTGTTCCCTTGTAAGCAAATATACTCACCTGTGTATAAATTTTTATTGTGAAATATCTTGAAAGTTTTAGCCAACCGGCACCTTTATCACCTGTTTTCTAATTCATCTAATCAAAATATGTAAAATTAACACATTTTATCTCAGAGGTTGATAATTGCCCAAAATTTGTAAACAAGTGGTATTGTTTCCTCTTCTGATAAATCTCCTTATAAAGAACTTAATTCCACTCTTCATTCTATTCTAGTTATATCCCTAGCTCTTACTTGGAATATAACTAGAAGGATTTTGGAGGGATCTTGGAGTCCTAGTGGACAACCACTTAAATAGGAGCCAAGAGAGGACATGATAGAACTGTTACAATATTTGAAGGGCTCCTACAAAGGTGAGGGGGGTGGGGTAACTTATTTTTCAAAGCACCAATAGGCAAGACAAGAAACAATGGTTGGAAACTAACCAAGGAGAGAAGCAATCTAGAACTAAGGAGAAATTTCCTAATGGTGAGAGCAATTAACCAATAGAATAATTTGCCTTCAGAAGTTGTGGGTGCTCCATCATTGAAGGCTTTCAAAAAGACACTGGACAACCATTTGTTTGAAATGAATCCATAGAATCAAGTTTAGAAGCACGTTTTACATCTTTTGGAAAAAAAATTACAGCACAAAAAAATGAAAACTCAACAGATCAAAATCTTATCCCAATTCAATAGGCATTACCTCAACCACAACCAAAACCCCAAATAGTTGCCAACCAACCAAACAACATCTCCATACTCATTAAAGATATCATTGAGTGAGAACAAAAATGTCAAAACACTATCTTATTTGGATTAGATATCATCAATGAACCTGATATCACAAAGGTTTGTAACATATTTAGCAGTCATCACACACCAACCATCTTCCCCGACGAAATCATTGAAGTCTCCAGAGATGGCCCAGAATATAAGAACAGTGATGTCTCAGTGGCCCCACGATTCTGTAGAGTCATCTGCAAAAATGAGGCCATCAAATGAAAGTTCATTTACACTATAAATTCAATTGCCAGATCCAACCACAACCACAGCAAACTTCGATCACAGCCTGACCTATCTTTACTACAACAGATCCACTCCCGTGAACTCTGTGCAGAACTCAAAAGATGCCAAGACCTAGGTGACACAAATCTATACATCGACTACCGTGCTGACTGCATAAAAAGTAAGACCACAATCAATCCCTCAATATCAAACCCTCCAACACACAAAACATCCAACCACCCATCATCCACCCAACCATCATCCAGAACCGGGTATGCACGCCCCTTACTTCTTCAATACCAACCACTACTGACCTCAAATGCAAACTAATAAATGCAAGAAGCATCGTTAACAAGCATCATTAACAAAATGCCCAAACTCCTCCTCTTATTAAATACTGCTACATTTGACATTATATTTGTCTGTGAAACATGGCTAAACACATCCCTCACTGACTCCATTATCACAGTAAGAGACTATTATGTTTATTGGTCTGATCGAGAAACCCGCAGAAGGGGTGGAGTAGCTATCTTCTATAAAAAGTCACTAAACCTAAAAAATATTCAAGTTGCATATGAACTCGCTCTTCCGGAAACTATCATCTGTGAACTGTCCTTAAACACCTCGCTTTTTACTATGTTATTTGGCCCCTGACTACGATATTGCACATGTGAAGAAGTTAACCTCACTACTAATGTAGTGAGTAATGTGGGCAGCCTCCTGCCCATACCCTCTCATCTTTCTTGGTGACTTCAACCTACCTCTTATTAATTGGAAAATAAACAAATGTACAACTGAACCCATTCATACAACACTATACAATGCTGTTATAAATCTAGGTCTAGATCAACTAGTAACTAACAACACTAGACTCAACAACTGCCTCGACTTCATCTTCTGCAACAGCTTAAATTCAATTTATGGACTACAAATAAAAGAACCCTTTTCCAACAGTGACCACAGCATGATTGACTTTTGTCTCAATATACGCCCTTACAAAAATGACCAAAATAATGGAATACCCAACTACAACTTCAAAAAAGCCAACTATGATCTCATAGATACCAACCTCTCATCTCTTGATGGGCAAATTCTATTCTCTGGATGTAACACTGCCGAAGACCATAATAACATTTTCTTGCTTGAAATCAGTAGAATTATTAAACTATATGTACCACTAATCACCACCAAAACCAGAAAAAGCAAATTACCCATATCAATAAGAAAGCTCCAATCAAAACAAAAAAAATCCCTCTGGCGAAAAAACAAAACTGACTATGTAGCTAACTTTAAAAGCTGCTACAAAAATATATCCCACCAAATAAAGACTGAAAGCACCAATTACCACACAAAACAAGAAGAGAACCTCCTACACACAAAATCCAACTGCGCCTTCTATAATTTTGTAAACGACGAACGTAAAGACTCAAGATCCATTCCACCCCTAAAAGGACCTAATGGTAAATAATAATAATAATAATAATAATAATAATAATAATAATAATAATAATAATAATAATTTTATTTCTATACCGCCCTTCTCCTGAAGGACTCAGGGCGGTGTACAGCCTATTTAAAAACACAAGACAAAACATTGATTAAAAAATTAAAATAATTAAATAAATTTGGCTCAATTTAAAACCCCACAAATTTAAAATACCCCAATTTAAAATTATTATGTTGATAGCCCAGCCTGGCGGAACAACAGGATCTTCAGTACACAGCGAAACACCCGGAGGTCGGAGATCTTACGTATTTCCGGAGGCAGTTCATTCCACAAGGCTGGGGATCCCACAGAGAAGGCCCTCCCCCTGGGTGTCGTCAGCCGACATAACTTGGCTGATGGCACCCTGAGGAGACCCTCTCTGTGGGAGGGAACTGGCCGGCGGGAGGCTCTGGTGGCAGAAGTCGGTCTCGAAGGTACCCAGGTCCTGTGCCATGGAGCGCTTTAAAGGTGGTGACCAACACCTTGAATCGCACCCGGAAGACCACTGGGAGCCAGTGCAGCTCGTGCAGGAGGGGTGTCACGCGGGCACAACGAGTTGCGCCCATAACCACCCGTGCGACCGCATTCTGGACCAGTTGGAGCCTCCGAGTGCTCTTCAAGGGGAGCTCCATGTAGAGAGCATTACAATAGTCCAGCCGAGAGGTGACAAGGGCGTGAGTGACCGTGCGCAAGGTGTCCTGGTCCAGAAAGGGCTGCAACTGGCAAATCAGGTGAACCTGATAAAAGGCCCCCCTGGCCACGGCCATCATATGCTCTTCTAAAGACAGCCGTGCATCCAGGAGGACACCCAGATTGCGAGCCCTCTCTGTGGGGGGCAAAGATTCACCCCCAATAGTCAGTGATGGCACCTGCTGACTATATCGGGACACCGGTAGCCACAGCCACTCGGTCTTGGACGGGTTGAATCTGAGCCTGTTCCTCCCCATCCAGACCAGCACGGCCTCCAGGCAGCGAGACATCACATCAAGGGCATCGTTGGGGTGGTCTGGGGTGGAGATGTACAGCTGAGTATTATCAGCGTACAGATGACACTTCACCCCCAAACCACGGATGATCTCACTCAGCGGCTTCACATAAATGTTGAACAGAAGGGGCGAGAGGACCGACCCTTGCGGCACTCCCAATGCGAGGTGCCTCGAGGTCGACCTCTGCCCCCCTGCCAACACGAACTGCGAGTGGTTGGAGAGGAAGGAGAAGAACCACCACAGAACGGTGCCCCCTATTCCTAACCCCGTCAACCGCTGCAGCATGATACCATGGTCGATGATATCAAAAGCCGCTGAGAGATCTAATAGGACTAGGACAGAGGAGCAACCCCTGTCCCGAGCCCTCCAGAGATCATCCACCAACACGACCAATGCCATTTCTGTGCTGTACCCCTGCCTGAAGCCCGACTGGCACAGGTCCAGATAGATAGCTTCATCCAGGTATCGGGGAAGCTGTCGTGCCACCACGCTCTCAACAACCTTTGCCACAAAACGAAGGTTGGAGACCGGTCGGTAGTTGGCTAATTCAGCTGGATCCAGGGAGGGCTTCTTGAGGAGGGGCCTCACTACCGCCTCTTTCAAGGTGGCAAGAAAGGCACCCCCACTCAGAGAAGCACTTTTAATTCCCTGGAGCCAGCCTTGTGTAACCTCCCGGGAGGCCAGTACCAACCAGGAGGGACACGGGTCCAATAAACACATGGCAGCACTAATCTTACCCAGAACCCTGTCCACATCCTCGAGAGCCACAGGATCAAACTCTTCCCAGATAATATTCTCAAGACCTTTCCTTGTCTCCTCCCCTGGACTCATCCAATCGGAGTCCAAGCCATCCCGAATACGAGCGACTTTATCATGCAGGAATTGCACAAACTCCTCAGCTTGACCCTGCAAGGGATCTTCCTGCACTCCCCCCCAAAGGAGGGGGTGGGTCACCCTAAACAGGGCGGCTGGGCAGTTCTCTGCAGATGCGATAAGAGCAGAAAAATAGTTAGATTTCGCCGCTTTTATCGCCACTAGGTAGGTCTTGATATAAGACCTCACCTGTGTCCGGTCGGAATTGGATTGACTAGTCCTCCAAATGCTCTCTAGGCGTCTTTTCTGACACTTCATCTCTCTCAGCTCCTCAGAGAACCAAGGAGCCAATTGAGATTGGCATCGGGTCAGAGGCCGCAAAGACACGACATGATCCTAAGCTCCGGTGGCCGCACTCTCCCAGGCGGCCACCAGCTCTTCAGTCAAGTTGTGTGTCAGAGTCTCAGGAAACGGCCCAAGCTCCGTCAGGAACCTTTCGGGATCCATCAGGCGCCTGGGACAGAACCATCTGGTCAGTTCCATCTCCCTGCGGTGGGGTGAAGCGGTAGGAAAGTCCAAGTGAAGGAGCGAATGATCTGTCCATGACAAGGGTTTAATATCTAGGTCCCCTCTACCAAGATCATTCAACCACTGACCAGAGACAAAAATCAAGTTCAGAGTGTGTCCCCCGATGTGAGTGGGGCCTTGAACTAACTGGGTCAGGTCCATGGACATCATGGAAGCCATGAACTCCTGAGCCACCTCTGACGCCTCACCCGCGGATGGAAGGTTGAAATCCCCCATGACAATAAGTCTGGGGGTATCAACCGCCACCCCAGCAATGACATCGAGTAGCTCGGGCAGGGTCGCCGCCACGTGGCAGGGAGTCAGGTACGTAGTCAGCAAACCCATCTGCACCTCACGGCCCCACTTCTCAAAAAGGGACTCACATCCGGCTATCTGAGGAACAGTGGTCTCCCTCAGACAAAGACTCTCCCTAATAATCACCGCCACTCCCCCACCCCTCCCCTGGGCCCTTGGCTGATGAAATGCATGGAAACCTGGTGGGCACATTTCAATGAGGGGGACCCCCCCCTCTTGGCCCAGCCAGGTCTCCGTAATACCTGCCAGGTCCACACCCCCCTCCAAAATAAGATCATAGATGAGGGGGGCTTTATTAACAACCGACCTGGCATTACACAACATCATCAACATCAACATTGTAAAGAATACAATGATGAAGCAGTTAAAGCAAACCTCTTCAACACGTTCTTCGACTCAGTCTTTGTAAACAGCAATGGCTCATGCCCAATATCCCCTAGTCGTACCACAAATAACTACAACAATCTAACACAAATAGATTTCACAGAAGATAACATTGAAAAGGCACTACACAGACTAAAACCATCTCTATCTATCGGGCCTGATGGGCTATGTGCATACTTCTTAAAAAAGCTGTCCACTGCTATAGCAGAACCCCTAAGCATAATCTTTGAAAAATCCTTCAGGACCAGCTCCCTACCTAACCTATGGTCACTAGCCATGGTCATCCCTATCGTCAAAAAAGGAGACCCCAACCTAGTTGAAAATTACAGACCAATCTCTTTATGCTGCATCACCTGCAAAGTCATAGAATCAATCATTAACCATTCCATTACCCTCCACCTAGAAACAAACAACCTACTCTCTAATAAACAATTTGGTTTCAGAAAAAAATTATCCTGTAATCTACAACTTCTACACTGCAAGAACATATGGACTACAAATCTCAATTAGAGCAAAGCAATAGACACAATTTGCATAGACTTCTGTAAAGCCTTTGACTCAGTGGTACATGACAAACTACTTCTAAAATTAAAATCCTATGGCATCTCCGGATAATTGGATAGCTGTGTTCCTGTCAAACAGACAACAAGTGGTCAAAATAGGGAACACCCTATCAAATTCTGCACCTGTTAATAGTGGTGTCCCCCAAGGTAGCGTTCTAGAATTGGCAGCAACCCAGTGGCTGGCTGCCAGGTATTCTTTACTCACGAGGGGGGAGTTTCTCCCTTCATCCAGGAACAAAGCCAATACACAATAATCAACAAAGTCCAGTAAATACAAAGAAGGTCGTCTGATATCCGTTTTTTGCTTGTCAAAAAGCTGAACTGGCCACCACACCCTCTTTTATACCCTGTGGGGTGTGGTCCAGTGACTCAGCTAATCCTTGGCATGCCTCTTCCTCTGCTGCACGCGCTTATCTCTGCGACGCTGCCGAGGGTCCAGCCAAGACTCATCTTCCTCATTACTGTCCACCTGTGGCTGCATGGATGTGCTTGGCCCTGGGCCTATCTCTTGACCTTCGGAGGACACCGAAGGCATTGCCAGAGAGGAGGGTCCTGGAGAGGGAGGCCTTGCCAACTCCTCTCCTTCACTCTCAGAGTCCTCTCCTGTCGATAACACAGGCTCAGGTAACGGAGCCACAACAGCAACCTGTGCAAAGCAAAAACATTTTGAGTACAGGTATATCTTTTAGGGGTGTGATCCTCTCCCCAGGCCTGGTTGGGTTCTTTTCATGGAATTTGGCTACGATCAGTTTGAATGCTTCTGCTCTTTACCCAGGACACCTCTGATAGAGGGTAGCCCTTCCACTTGATTAAATATTGGAGCTGCCCCCTGTGCCACACCTCATGTGTGTTGCATCTCATAATTGGTTTGGCCCCCTATGACCACTGGGTCTGGGGGCTCATGGGGTGGTGGTCTCAGGGTCGACCGACCACTGGTTTCAAGAGGCTGCTGTGGAATACCGGGTGTATTTTCCCCAGCAGTCAGGGCAGTTTCAATTGCACCGTGACCGGGTTGATAATCTTCACTATGGGAAATGGCCCCATGAATTTAGGTCCCAGCTTCTTGCTGGGGAATTTTAAAGTTAAGTATTTTGTGGACAGGTAGACCTTCTCCCCCAACTGGAATGGCTGTTGGGAGCTCTGTGTTTGTCTGCCAGTTGCTTATAGGTCTGTGCCGCTTTAGCTAGCACTTTCTTGACATTTTCCTATGCCACTTCTAGCGTTGACAATCAATCCGTCAAACTGACTGAGGAAGGGAGATCTCTTGGGTATTCTGGCATTGGGACGAAGTCCATACCTCTTACTACCTTGTAAGGGGTTAGTCCCATGCTGTTGTGAACAGCATTATTGTATGTGACCTCTATGAATGGCAAAAGGTCCACTCAATTGGACAGGTACTGTTCTACCATGGCGTTCAGTCTCTCCGCCCCTCCATTGGTTCTTGGATGAAAGGCCGAGCTAAGACCCTGGGACAACCCAATGGACCGTAGAAATTCCCTCCAGAACTTAGCCATGAACTGGACCCCTCTGTCCGAGATGATTCTGCACGGTACTCCATGCAGGTGGTAGATGTGCTTCAGGAAGGGTTTGGCTAGCTGGTGGGCTGAGGGTAGTCTGCTGCAGGGTATGAAGTGTGCCTGCTTGGAAAATAAGTCAATCACAGTCCAATCATTGTGTTTCCCCTGCTCTTTGGCAACTCCACTATAAAGTCCATTGCAATTTCCTCCCATGGCCTCATTGGTTCTGCCACCTGTTGCAGCAATCTGGGTTTTTTTCCTGGTCTCTTTTTCATGGTGGCACAGATGGTGCACCTTTTTACATAACTGTCCACATCTTTCTTCATGCCAGGCCATCTTACTGCAAAAGACTCTTTTTCCCATGTGGCCCGTCTTTCCATGTCAGTAAGATTATGGGAGGTGTAGGCATAAGATTGTAGTTTTCCCTGGCCATTTCTTTGGAGTAAGTGCCACTGCCACATCACTGGCATCTGCTTGGATGACAAAGGGGTCAGGGTATTTCAGTACTGGTTCTTTTGCAAAAAGATATTTTAGTGTTCTGAATGCCTTTTGGCAGGTTAGATTCCACTGTAGGGGTCCCACTATAGGGGTTGTACTGTGCAGGGCTTCATCCATGGGCTCCTTGTCTTTAGGAAGTCTGTCATGGGTTTGGCAATCTTCACGGAGGTGGGAATGAATTGCCTGTAAAAGTTTGAAAATCCCAGGAAACTTTGTAGCTGTCTGTGGGTGCGACAGGGCTAGGACATCTTGTATTTTGGCTGGGTCCATCTCTATCCCCTCATTTGATACTCAGTAGCCTAAGTAGTCTAGCTGTGTGCAATGAAATTTGCATTTTGACAGCTTGACATACAAGTTTGCCACCAGAAGCTTTTCAAGTACCTGATGGACTAGGGGTATGTAGTCCTCCATGGTCTCAGTGTAGATGAGGATGTCATCCAGGTAGACAAGGACCCTCTTATAGAGGTGTTTATGCAGCACTTTGTTTATCAACTGTATAAACTGTATACAGCAGTTTGTATAAACACCGCCAGGGCCCCCTACAGCTCGAAAGGCATTACTTTGAATTGAAAGCCTTCTAGGGGGCAGTTAAATGCTTTTCCATTCATCTCCCTCCCTGATTCAGACTCAGTAATATGCTTCTCTGAGGTCTAGTTTAGTAAAGACCTTTCCCTTGGCTAGGTGGGACAGCATGTCCTTCATGAGAGGGAGGGGATATAGATTGTGCATGCACATGTCATTTAATCCCCTGAAATCTACACATAATCTCATAGTTCTATCTTTTTTCTCTTTAAATAGGACAGGGGCTGCGACGCGTGGCTTGGCTGGCTCAATGAACTCCCTTGCTAGGTTCTTGTTTATGTACAGTCAGGTCCAGAAATATTGGGACATCGACACAATTCTAACATCTTTGGCTCTATACACCACCACAATGGAGTTGGAATGAAACAAACACAATGTGTGTTAACTGCAGACTGTCAGCTTTAATTTGAGGGTATGTACATCCAACTCAGGTGAACGGTGTAGGACTTACAGCAGTTTGTATATGTGCCTCCCACTTGTTAAGGGACCAAAAGTAATGGGACAATTGGCTTCTCAGCTGTTCCATGGCCAGGTGTGTGATATTCCCTCATTACCCCAATTACAATGTGCAGATAAAAGGCCCAGAGTTCATTTCAAGTGTGCTATTTGCATTTGGAATCTGTTGCTGTCAACTCTCAAGATGAGATCCAAAGAGCTGTCACTATCAGTGAAGCAAGCCATCATTAGGCTGAAGAAACAAAACAAACCCATCAGAGAGATAGCAAGAACATTAGGTGTGGCCAAAACAACTGTTTGAAACATTCTCAAAAAGAAGGAATGCACCAGTGAGCTCAGCAACACCAAAAGACCTGGGAGACCATGGAAAACAAGTGTGGTGGATGACCGAAGAATTCTTTCCCTGGTGAAGAAAACACCCTTCACAACAGTTGGCCAGATCAAGAACACTCTCCAGGAGGTAGGTGTATGTGTGTCAAAGTCAACAATCAAGAGAAGACTTCACCAGAGTGAATACAGAGGGTTCACCACAAGATGTAAACCATTGGTGAGCCTCAAAAACAGGAAGGCCAGATTAGAGTTTGCCAAACAACATTTAACAAAGCCTTCTTCTAACAAAGTTCTGGAACAAGATCCTATGGACAGATGAGACCAAGATCAACTTGTACCAGAGTGATGGGAAGAGAAGAGTACGGAGAAGGAAAGGAACTGCTCATGATCCTAAGCATACCACCTCATCAGTGAAGCATGGTGGTGGTAGTGTCATGGCGTGGGCATGTATGGCTGCCAATGGAACTGGTTCTCTTGTATTTATTGATGATGTGACTGCTGACAAAAGCAGCAGGATGAATTCTGAAGTGTTTCAGGCAATATTATCTGCTCACATTCAGCCAAATGCTGCAGAACTCATTGGACAGCGCTTCACAGTGCAGATGGACAATGACCCAAAGCATACTGCAAAAGCAACCAAAGAGTTTTTGAACGTACAAAAGTGGAATGTTATGCAATGGCCAAGTCAATCACCTGACCTGAATTCCATTGAGCATGCATTTCACTTGCTGAAGACAAAACTGAAGGGAAAATGCCCCAAGAACAAGCAGGAACTGAAGACAGTTGCAGTAGAGGCCTGGCAGAGCATCACCAGGGATGAAACCCAGCGTCTGGTGATGTCTATGCGTTCCAGACTTCAGGCTGTGATTGACTGCAAAGGATTTGCAACCAAGTATTAAGAAGGGAAAGTTTGATTTATGATTATTATTCTGTCCCATTACTTTTGGTCCCTTAACAAGTGGGAGGCACATATGCAAACTGCTGTAAGTCCTACACCGTTCACCTGAGTTGGATGTACATACCCTTAAATTAAGATGATAGTCTGCAGTTAAAGCACATTGTGTTTGTTTCATTCCAACTCCATTATGGTGGTGTATAGAGCCAAAGATGTTAGAATTGTGTCGATGTCCCAATATTTCTGGACCTGACTGTATAAGGGTAAAGAGGTTTATGAGCAACAATTGATTAAAAAATCTTTTTTAGAGTTTTATTCGAGGCTGTATACTGGTGATAAAATTAAAGATATAGATATAGATAGATATTTGCAGAAAGAGAATATTTATACAATTTCAAATGAGCAGAGGGATAGTTTAAATCGATCAATAACTTCCGAGGAAATTGCGTTAGCAATTAAGCAGTTGAAAGTGGGTAAAGCTCCTGGGATGGACGGTTTGATGGCTATTTACTATAAAACTCTACAGGAGGAAATGATAGAACCATTGAAAGAATTATTTAACAATATACAACAGGGAGGAGAGGTACCTCCAACTTGGAAGACAGCATTTATCTCGTTGATCCCAAAAGAAGGGCATGACGATACAGATCCAAAAAATTATAGGCCAATTTCATTATTAAATACAGACTATAAGATATTTGCTAAAATTTTGGCAAATAGATTAATGACAGTCATGCAGCAAATGATTCACCATGATCAAACTGGTTTTATAAATGGTAGACAAATGAAGAGTAATGTAAGGCAAATTGTTAACTTATTAGAGTATTTGGGAAGGAACAACCAGGTCCCCGCAGTGCTTGTGTTCTTGGATGCTGAGAAAGCCTTTGATAGATTGAATTGGCAATTTTTACTAAAACTAATAGAAAGGATGCAATTTGGAGAACAATTTGTACAATCTATTAAGGCAATATATCAAAAACAAACAGCGCAAATAATAGTTAATGGTGGTTTAACAGATGCTTTTAACATAGAAAAAGGAACAAGGCAAGGCTGTCCTTTGTCCCCGTTATTGTTTATTTTGACGCTGGAAATTTTATTAAACAAGATACGCGAGATGAATACAATTAAGGGAATTAAAATTAGACAGCATGAATACAAGGTATGAGCATTTGCGGATGACCTGGTTGTTACCTTAACCCAACCGGTACAATCGATTACAGCCTTGATGAATATAACCTGCTTATATGGACAAGTATCTGGCTTTAAAATAAATGCAGCTAAAACAAAAATAATAGCTAAAAATATGGTTAGGAGCCAAAAAGAAGAGATAGAAAGGTTAACAGGATTTGAAGTAGTTAAGAAGGTTAAATATTTGGGGGTCTATATTATGACTGCAAATACGAAATTATATCAGTACAACTATGAACCATTATGGCACAAAATACAGAAAGAGTTGGACAACTGGAAAAAACTACAACTGTCTTTGCTGGGAAGGATAGCCGCTGTAAAAATGAATATTTTACCAAAATTTCTATTTCTTTTTCAAATGATACCTATACTTAAAAAAGATGAGAACTTGAAGGAATGGCAGAAGGGCATAAACAAATTTGTGTGGGCAGGGAAGAAACCACGAGTCAAACAAAAGATATTGCAAGATACTAGAGAAAGAGGTGGTCTTAAGATGCCCAATTTAAGATTGTACTATGAAGCTGCTGCTCTCTCAGCAATCACAGATTGGATAAACTTAACGGAAGAAAAGATATTGAATATTGAAGGATATGGTTTGGTTTATGGCTGGCATGCTTACTTAGTGTATGATAAGAAAGTAGATAAGACTTTTAAAAGTCATATATTAAGAAATGCTCTATTGCGTGTCTGGAAAAAGTATAAATATAAACTAAATGATAGGTTACCAATATGGACAGTACCCAGACACGCGATAGAGAACATAAATTTAGAGCAAAAGCAAGATAAGATTACATATAAGGAACTCCTTTATAAGGAAGGAGTCAGACTACAGTTAAAATCCATGGAACAACTAAAAGAAGAAGGGATTATTAAGACTTGGTTTCAATATGGACACCTGCTGGCCAGATGGAGAGAAGATCAAAAAATTGGTATTTTGCAGCAGGATGAGAATCTGATAAAGCAAATAAGAGATGAAGGTCAAATGCACATAAAAAGGTTGTACAATGCATTACTGGAAATAGATTCAGAAACAGACTTAGTCAAGGATTGTATGATAAAATGGGCACAAAATGTAGGTGAACCAATAATGATGGAAACATGGGAAAAGATATGGGTTAGAAATGTAAGATTTACACAAGCACAAAATTTAAGGGAGAATTTTTACAAAATGTTTTATAGATGGCATTTAGATCCAAAAAAACTGGCTTGTATGTATCCAAATTTACAATCCAAGTGTTGACTATGTGAGTGTGAAGATGCTACATATTTTCATATATGGTGGACATGTAAAAAGATTACGGCTTTTTGGATAAAAATATGGTGGATTATTCAAAATATTTTGAAGAAAAAAAATAAATTTACACCACAGTTTTTTCTGTTGGGAATAGTTACGGATTGTACTGTAATAGAGACTAAGCTGGTTTTGAACTTAATAACGGCTGCCAGGTTACTGGTGGCACAGCACTGGAAGAAGGAAGATCCACCTACTATTGAGGAATGGACATTAAAAGTTGTGCATTTGGCGGAAATGGCAAAAATTTCATCATACCTTAAAGACCATTCAAATGAGAGAGATATATCGGAATGGAGAAAATGGATTGATTACATACAGAAGAAGTATCCGAATAAGAAGATTCATATAGCTTATGAATGAAATAATATTAAGTAGTTTATGTTTGTTTTTTCTGAGTTATAAGGAGTTAAGGACCTAGGTTCTTGTCTATGTACAGTATTTGAATATTTCTTGCATACAGTTTGGGTTTGGAAAGCTTGACCCCAGGGATGATTTCGATGGCACAGTCCTTTGTGCAGTGGGGGGTAGAACATTGCACTCATTTTCACTGAACACTTCAGTGATATCCTGAAATTCTCTAGGGATCCATTCAGCTTCTGGGGTTTGTTCAGAGGTGGCTGCCAGTTGTTCTGGTGGGGCTCAAGGGGTTTTCCTGTGTGGGCAATGCCCCTATTTGCTGGTGCAGAGCGTGTTGGTGGACCCTTGCTATCCTCAGCCTCTGGTTGCCCCCTTGCCATCAGATGCCACCATTTGTCTAGCCAAGAGAGCCCCAGTATGACTGTCTCTGTCATTTGGGAGCTATTACAAATCAAAATGATTCTCAGTGGTCCACTAGCTCTTCCCTCATTGGTTTGGTCAGGTGCCCCCCCATCACTCAATAGGGACCCATCGACCTGCTTGAACCTAATTAGATGGCCCAATCTCTTCGTCTGAGCCCCAGTTTCAGGATCGTGGGTAATCAAACATCTAGTGCAGCCTGAGTCTATTAGGGGTTCAAAAGTGCCCTGGGTTCCTGTTTTTGGGGCTGTGAGACGTATTGGGAAGATGAAAGGGTGGATAGTTTCACTCAACATTGGGTCATTTTCACTCTCGTCCTCTCTGTCATAGGGTTCCAGTGATTGGTCATCATCAGCTGGAGTTCCCCCCGCTTCGGCTGGGTGGGGAGGGAAATGGAGGGCTTTTCGGGACTTGTCGGTGGCACACCTGGGACTCGTTCCGTCCACCCCCTGGTGGTCGCTCTGGTTTGGATTTCAGAGCTGGAGTTGCACAAGCTGATGCAAAGTGACCTGTCAGACCTGGAAGCCATCTTTTGCTTTGGGCCTTCAGGCCTTCCACATTTACTACTGTAGGAAATTGGGAGGGGGGAATTGTATGGAACATGGGTGATATATAGTAATAATAACATTCCTTTCTCAGAGAGTCAAGGACATCTTGCCCTGCACCTGGAGGGCTGGAACTGAGAAGCATCTCCAGTTGGGATGGTGCTTTGATTAGACCATGTGATGGACATGTGGGTGTTGGGCAGGGACTTGGACTTTCCTTTGGGTGGGGACAACCTGGAAACTTTCAGATTCGGTTTTCCCAGATGTGCCAATATGACACTTCTAATAAAATGGAACTTTGAGGAACTTCAAGCCTCAGAGTTTCCTTTCATTGGGGGTGTTACTTGGAACCCTGATATTAACCCAAATCTCCCTTAAAAAGTTCAACCAGCTCCCCAGGCTCCAGGGTACTGTCTGGGGTCCTGAGCTCTGAGCATCGACCCGAAACTGGGCAGCGTGAAGACTCAGGGGAGATGGAGGAAAACAAGGCAGCCACAGAGGGAGCCACAGGGGATGGCTCAATGAGCTATGTCAAGACCATCTACTCCCCTTCCCAAGCCATGGTGGAAGGCCATAGAAAGGGAACACCAGCTGGGTGCCTGGCCCAAAGAGCCGGCGCCCGAGCAAGCTACACAACCAGATCTAACCCTGTGGGGTGAAGCAGCAGGAGCCGCACCACTTCAGGAGATGATGACTGGGGCAATGCTGTTGGAACCGTGGATGAGTGGAGGCAGGGCGGAACAGATTCCAACCCTCGAGTGGAAGATGCCAGGGCAATTGTGCCACAAGCACTCCTGGGAATGGGGATTCCTGTCTCTATCACACAGCCAGTCACTAGCCAGCCTCGTGGAGCAGTTCAGTTAACTTAGCATGGGCAGCGCCGCTCAACCCCTTGGGACCGAGCAGCCCAGATGGGCTCTGGCTCAACCTACATTCACCTTCCCGAGCCAGGAAGCCACAGCACCACTGAGTGGGATGCCGACCTCCTTTCACTCAGCACGGAGCTGGTTGTTCCATAGCATCACACATTGGGCCCAGTCTACTGGGGTGACAGTCACCACAGGAATGGGAATGGTGCAACAACAAAGTTTACTGAATGAGCCTGGCCTGGGGCTGGGACTATGGGGACCAAATACTTCACCCCAGTAATTGTTCTTCAGGCTGCGTCCAGCAGACCAGATCCCTTCTGGGTGGGCATTTTGCATCAATGGATGCCTGCCCCAGTCCTACAGCCCATAGCCACCCACCAAGCAGCACACTTACAGCCACCAGTCATCGGCCAGCAGCTGGTACTGGCCCAGCCACTGGTGCAGATCCAGCAACCAGTCATGGTCTTACAGCAGGTTCTGGCCCAGCAGCCAGCACCAGCCCAACAGCCTGCACTGGCTCAGCAACTGGCCCCATAAGCCACTCCCCCTCCCTGGTTCAGAGTAACATTTGATGGGACCCCAGGAAGACTAGCCTACTTCCTCAATCGAATCTGGGCTTATATCGACCAATATGGAAATCAATACCCATTAGATCGGGAATTGATTTCAGCTATTGCAGATGGCATGAACTGGAAAGAAGCAGTGGAGTGGATAGCAGAACTTCATGTCGAGGAAGCCCCCGAGTTGGAAGATGCTGACAAGTTCATCCAACTGCTCCAAGGCAGGTTCGAGGACATGGCCCACAGAGTAGAAATGGAGACTCAAATTAAGGCGCTGAAGCAAGCCGGCGGTCCTCCCAAAGAATTAGTTTGGGAGTTTTGAAGGCTGGCCAGGAAACTGAGTGACTGGCTGGAATGACTCCTCATTCACCACTTCAAGGAGGCCCTCGACCCAGACCTTAGGCAAGTTTGTGGCATCAGAGGGGTACCAGAATATATACAGGCATGATACATCACAGCCATTGCCATAGATCTTGAAATCCACCCCACAGAAAGCCAACTGCAGAGAAACCAATGAGAAGACCCCCTAGGTCACCAATCCCTGGCTAAGCTGCATGAAGCACCACTGTCCACACCGTCCAGGACTATCAAATGCTATCAGTGTGGTCAACATGGGCATTGGGCTTCTGAATACTTGGTTCCAGCCCTGGTCTCCCAAGCCCAGACTCCAGCCACACCCTGGGCAAGGAGGATCCCACAAAACCACCAGACAAAGGGAGAATCACCAAGCAGGCTGCGGAGGTTCCACTCCTTCCCAATGAAGTCGAAGGAACTCCAGCCAGGGAAGCCCCTCCAAGCTCCACCGAAGAGAGCAGCAGCGATGACGACCCGGTGGTAAGTGAAGCCATCCATCCTGTCACTATCAAAATGAGGACAGTAGTGCCAGAAACTGGGGCCCAAGGGGAAGTTGAAGCCATCATAGATACTGGCTGCACCAGATGTCTAATCAGCCTCCCCATAGTTGAGCAGCTAGGCATATGCATGAGACCCCTAGCACACCCCATCTGCTTTGAGGAGGTCGATGAGATACTCATCGGCAGAGCCCCTGCCACACTAGTCATGGAACTTGTCAGACTAGAAATGGGCCATCACAAAGAACTTATCTGGTTCGTCACAGCTCCAAAAATTATTGAATCAATCATATTAAGGCTTGCATGGCTAGACAAATGTGGGCCGACCATCACCTGGGAGGATGGCTGTAGAAAGCTAAATATAGGCATCAGACCACTACCACCTGTAAAGCCAGAGTGAGGCCAAAATTCCACAGACCCCCAACAACACCAATGAGCCTGGGTGATATATAGTCATAATAATGACTATATAATTCCTTTCTTAGAGAGTCAAGGGCATCTTGCCCTGCACCTGGAGGGCTGGAAGTGGGAGGCATTTCCAGTTGGGACGGTGCTTTGATTGGACCATGTGATGGACATGTGGGTGCTGGGGCAGGGACTTGGACTTTCTTTTGGGTGGGGAAAACCTGGAAGCTTTCAGATTCAGGTTTTCCCAGATGTACCAATATGACATCTCTAATAAAATGGAACTTTGAGGAACTTCAAGCCTCAGAGTCATCTTTCGTTACTTGGAATCTGACATGTCCTATCCCTCTGCATCTGTAGTATTTCAACTGGCCTCGGGGGAGAGTTGGTCTTGGGGCAGGCTGGGTTACTGTGGCATCCTGTTGGCCAGGTGGTCTCTGGTCTGGTTGTCCCCTCTCTCTGGGGCCCGGTTGCCTCCGCATGTCATTGGTGTGCAACCTGCAGTCAACCTTTATGGCTTCTCAGAACCATTTGGAGATGTCCAAATAGGTGGTTATTTGGCTAATTTGCTTGTCCAGGCTTTCTCTGAAAAAATGAACTAGTAACTCCTCTGGCCAGGGTGGTAGCTTTCCATGAGCCTTCTGAACTCATGGATGTGTTCTTTAATAGGTCACCCTCTCTGCTTTAAATTCCGAAGCTCATCCTCCGCATATTGATCCTAATCCCAAGGCGATGGCATTCACTATGGCTCAGTGCCATGGTAGAGGTGTCCATAATGAACTAGATGGACTCCGGCAGAGTCAAGAAATACAGCCAGTTGATCTGGGTCCCCATTGAACTTCCCCCTGAATTGGGGCGGCTCATTCCACACTGCTCCTCCCTCATCTTGTTGGGCCCCATCTGCCTGCACCTGGTGCACTTGGCAGTCACTATCGACTCTAGCTCATCGAGGGGGAGTTCGCCCAGCCTGGGTGGCTTGCTTGTAACATAGGGGAGCCTCAGGCTCAATTTTCTTCTGGTGGGTTGCATTCTCATCTGCCTCTCCATTTTTGGGCAGTTGGGGGCGTGTAGGTGTCCTGGGGTTGCTCCAAGGTTAGGTCCAGCTTAAATTTAGGACTGACTAATTGGAGCTTGGGGGTTGGATTGGGCTTCTCCTCAGAGGGATCAATTGCACCCCCATCTCTTTTCCCTTTTCTTTTGGGCAGCATGATGGCCCGTCATTGCAAAGGGTGGTTCAGTCAAATTCCTCCCTCAATTGCTCTAAGGATTCACCTAGGGGTGAGTAGGAAGTTTTGGGGGTTCTGACTCCAATCAGAACCACTTCATTCACTCCAATTTTCCTAGCTCGCTCATGGGTTGCCACAAATGACGGGAGCTAGTGTAGGGGAATCTTTCCTCAACCGCTTTAGGGACTCTTTTCGACCAATACTCATCCCTTTCTGCTTCAGTTGCTGAGGCGGGCATCCTGGATGTCTCAGTTTCCATGGTCAGAGACTGCTGCAGTTGGGTTCTGATTGGGCTGCTGGCTCCTGGAGCTCCCTCAGTGGGGGGCAGTTCTGCCTCCTTCTGGGTTGCCAGGAGCAAGCTTTCTTTGGAGATTCCACCCTCTGCCATGGTGGCCTGAATTTCTCGCCATGCACCCCAGGTATCAGAGGGCAAGTGGAGAGTCCAGGGATTAGGAATCCCAGTCATTTTGGTTAGTTTTGGCAGAGCTGGATTGCTGCCCTAATAACAGCAGGAGCCTCAAACAAACTTTCAAGAAAAATCCAGTTGTTTATTAGGTGTGCCATGTCGGCACGGACCAAGTGAAGCCAGCTCTAACTTCATTCAGTTTGCACCTTGCCTCTGATCCTGTTTCCCACTCCCTGGGGTGAAATGCTCCCGGTTCGGACCGGCACAGGTGAGTAGGTAGCGATGGCAGTGGGCAGTTCGGAGAACTGGTAGCAAAAATCCCTTCCCCCCTAGCCTCCAGCTTGCTAACCTTCGCTCTTTGGACTGAATCCTGAGCCGCTGGTTGCAACACCTGCCTTGCTTTGCTTGCTGTAATCCCTGCAATCCATTGCATCAGCAAGCAACTGAATCTCCCTGCCTGCAATCAAGCTCATCAGTGAGCAGCTCTATCTGCCTGCCTGCATGCCTGCCTTGTCCCTTCAATTGGGGAAAGTTTTTTCCCCCTTTGGGAGCTTTAAAAAAAATAGTTAATTGGGGTTTTTTTAGTTGTTCTTTTTTTAGACCTAGCCATTTAAAGTTTAGAAGTTTTAAATATAGCTGCTTTTATATGAAAATAACAATAAAATAAAATAAAATAATATTTGTGCAGCTTTCTGAGATTTTACGTGTTTCTGTAGTATTTCACTCTAACTACACAAACACACAAAATCTCACAAAGCTGTATGTGGAATTTTGTGTGTGTTAAGTGTGGAAGTTGGTTTTTTGGGCTTTTTGTGGCTGTGTGCGGTTCCTGCTTGTTGCAAGGGCCATTTTGGGTCTAGCACAGCTGCTTTTACATTGTGGGTGAGCCAGTTGTGTTGTGTTGTGTGTGTGTAAAGTGTGAAAGTTGTTTTTTTGGACTTTTTATGCCTGTGTGAGGTTCCTGCTTGTTGCAGGGGCCATTTTGGGTCTAGCACAGCTGCTTTTACATTGTGGGTGAGCCAGTTGTGTTGTGTTATGTTGTGTGCATGTAAAGTGTGAAAGTTGGTTTTTTGGGCTTTTTGGGGCTGTGTGAGGTTCCTGCTTGTTGCAGGGGCCATTTTGGGTCTAGCACAGCTGCTTTTACATTGTGGGTGAGCCTGTTGTGTTGTGTTGTGTGTGTGTGTGTAAAGGGTGAAAGTTGGTTTTGTGGCTGTGTGAGGTTCCTGCTTGTTGCAGGGGCCATTTTGGGTCTAGCACAGTTGCTTTTACATTGTGGGTGAGCCTGTTGTGTTGTGTTGTGTTTGTGTAAAGGGTGAAAGGTGTTTTTTTTTTGGACTTTTTGTGCCTGTGTGAGGTTCTTGCTTGTTGCAGGGGCCATTTTGGGTCTAGCACAGCTGCTTTTACATTGTGGGTGAGCCAGTTGTGTTGTGTTATGTTGTGTGCATGTAAAGTGTGAAAGTTGGTTTTTTGGGCTTTTTGTGGCTGTGTGAGGTTCCTGCTTGTTGCAGGGGCCATTTTGGGTCTAGCACAGCTGCTTTTACATTGTGGGTGAGCCTGTTGTGTTGTGTGTGTGTAAAGGGTGAAAGTTGGTTTTGGGGGCTTTTTGGGGCTGAGCGAGGTTCCTGATTGTTGCAGGGGCCATTTTGGGTCTAGCACAGCTGCTTTTACATTGTGGGTGAGCCTGTTGTGTTGTGTTGTGTGTGTGTGTGTAAAGGGTGAAAGTTGGTTTTGTGGCTGTGTGAGGTTCCTGCTTGTTGCAGGGGCCATTTTGGGTCTAGCACAGTTGCTTTTACATTGTGGGTGAGCCTCAAGGTCAACCTCTGTCCCCCATCAACACAGACTGTGTATGGTCAGAGAGGAAGGAGGAGAACCACCGTAACACGGTGCCCCCACTCCCATCCCCTCCAGCCAACGCAGCATGATACCATGATCGATGGTATCAAAAGCCGCTGAGAGGTCCAGGAGGACCAGGACAGAGGAGCAACCCCTGTCCTGGGCCCTCCAGAGATCATCAACCAATGTGATCAATGCCGTTTCTGTGCTGTAACCCGTCCTGAAGCCCGACTGGCATGGATCTAGTTAGAAGACAGGTTGGTAGTAATTATTTTTTCTGCAGTTCTAATTATCTTCTGAAGTCTGTGTCTGTCTTGTTGGGTTGCAGAACCAAACCAGACAGTTATAGAGGTGCAGATGACAGACTCAATAATATCTCTGTAGAACTGTATCAGCAGCTCCTTGGGTAGTTTGAGCTTCCTGAGTTGGCACAGAAAGAACATTCTTTTTTAAAAAAGGTTTTTTATTAATAGTACAAAATTTTTTAAAAAATTGGACATAGATATGAAAACGCTGGTTCCAAACATCTTCTGTCACTTTACAATAATATTAGTACTAATATAAGCATATACTGTAGTTCTTAAGCTTTGTTCATTATTTAAACATAATATGATATTAATACTTTTCCCCTTATTTCTGTATATTTATTCATCTCTTAAACATACATTTATCTATAATAACATCTATATTTTTGTTCTAACACTATACATTTGTCTTGGCTACCCTCTTGTTATCTATCCAATCATAAATTTTTTCCCAGATTTTGTAGTACTTAGTTTCGCTTTTATCCTTGAGTTCCAAAGCGAATCTGTCCATTTCTGCGCAGATTTTCAGTAATATTTCCTCTTCAGTTGGAATATCTTTCTCTTTCCATTTTTGAGCAAAGGCTATTCTTGCTGCTGTGAGTATATGCAGTAATAAATAATTTGTATCTTTTTAATATTTTCTTTCTATAATTCCCAGTAAGAAAAAATCCGGTTTGACTTCTATATTTGTTGACAAATTTTCTTCCAGCCAGTTCTTTAAAAAATTCCAAAATTTTTGCCCCTTTGGACATTTCCACCACATTTGGAACGGTCTCTCCACACTTCCAACATATCGAGGATTTCCCCTTATTCATTCGTGCTAATCTTGTGGGGGGGAGGTGCCACCTATAGAACATCTTATAATGGTTTTCCTTATAGGAGGTTGCTAATGTGATTTTTAAATTTTTTTAAACTTTGCCAATTGTCCAAATCAATATTGTGCCCAAAATATTTATTTATTTATTTTTATTTATTTTATGGTGTAAATATTTATTTACACCAAATTATCATCGTTTCTTTCACCTGTTCCTCAATCATATCTTCTTCTAATAAATATCGATATCGTTTACTTATGGTCTTGCCTTCCCTGCTAAATAAAATTTTATCTAATTCTGATGATTCTTGCTTTATACCCCATTCCTTTTTATCTTTGCTAAATTTAGATTGAATTTAGAGATACCATCCATCATTTCAATTCGATTCCTTCTTCCTTTAAAGTGTTTCTCACTTTTAATTCTCCTTTCTCATTCAAAATATCTTTATAGGTGACAGCTCCCCCTCATTTTGTCAAATTTGGATATGTATACATTTCTAATGTTCACACCCAATTAGGAATTTCCATGTAATTATTTCTTTTTGTTTTTTCCCAAATATCCAATAGTGCTCTCCTAATATAATGCCTCCAGAAGTTTAATTAATTAAATTTATATGAAGTACTGATGAACTCAATGTTTTTCCTCCCACAGAATAGCGTGCCACCCTGTCTGTAAGTCATGACCTTCTAGTGCCAATAGTCTTGTGTTTTTAAGATGCATCCACTCACTTAACCAAACCAATGCCGCTGCCTGATAATACTTTGTCCAGTCTGGTAGGCCAAATCCTCCTCTTTCTCTAGCATCTTGTAATAATTTGAATCTGATTCTTGGTTGTTTCCCTTGCAATATGAATTTTGAAATGAGTCTGTCCAAATTTGTAAAAAAATCTTTTTTGAGCTGAATTGGTATGCATTGGAATAAAAACAACAGAAGAACATTCATTTTGATGGTGGCTATCATGCCCATTAGAGATAGCTGTAATTTTCCCCATTTTTCCAAATCAGACCTAATTTGCGCCATTAATTTGTCATAGTTATCTTCTATAAGTGGGATGCATCTCACTGTCAATTGAATTCCCAAATATCTTATTTTTTTCGTAGTCTGAATATTTATCTTTCCCTCCACTTCTTTTTTTTTTTTGCTCTTCAGTCATATTTTTAACTATCATTTTTGTTTTACTGCTACTTCCCCATAGTCCTCCAGCACTTCCATCAGCCTAAGACCAGATTGTATAGGCTCTTCAATAATAAATATAAGGTTGTCTGCAGATGCCAGTATCTTAAAACTTTCTTTTCTTACTTTTAAACCTTCGATTTGTTTGTCTTCTCGAATTGTTCTAATTAAAGCCTCTAGTGATAAAATAAAAAGCAGTGGTGATAGCGGACAATCTTGCCTTGTGCCTTTTTGGATTAAAAAATTCTTTGTCGTTTCCCCATTTATCACCACTCTGGCATCTTATCTGGAGTAGATTGTTTTAAACATCTTTATAAATTTCCCCCTGAAATCCATATATTTTAATTGTTCTAATATGAAGTCCCATTTAATGTTATCGAATGCTTTTTGTGCATCAATAAATATCAATGCCATCTGTTTTTCATTGTGGACTTCATAGTATTCTATCGTATCCAAGACAATCCTGATGTTGTTCCTTATATGCTGTCCGGGAAGAACACCGTTTTGATCAGTATGAATGAAATTCTCTAAAATTTTCTTTAGTCTGTCTGCCATAATTGTCATAAAGATTTTAGTAGGGATATCGGCCTTTAATTTTTAATATAAGTCAAATCAGAATTTCCCTTGGGAATCAATATGATTGTTGCTTCTTTCCATGATTCAGGTATCTTAGCTTTATTAAGTACATCATTATACACCTCTAATAATAGTGGGCTTAATAATTCCTGGTGATTTTTATAAATTTCTGAAGGTAGACCATCAGGTAGGCCTGGCGCTTTGTTACTTTTTTGTTTTTTGATTGCCTCAGATATCTCCCATGCTGTTATCTCATTATTTAATAAATTTTTACCTTCCTCTGAGATTCTGGGCAATTCTGTTTTTTGTAGGTATTGCACTACCTTACCTTCTTCTATCTTCTCCTTATCCTCGTATAGGCTATCTTCCTCTTCACCTCATTTTGATAAATTAACTCTCCTTCTTCATTATGTAATTTACTAATCTGTTTCTTTTCTTTCCATTTCTTAGGCTATTAGCCAGCCATCTTCCTGGCTTATTTGCATTCTCAAAGAAATTTTGTTTAATGCTTTTAATTTGTTGTGCCATATTTTCCTTTTCAATGATATTTAATTTGTGTTTACTTGTGTTTATTTGTTGTTTCAATTCCCGTTTTATGGGTTCTTTCTGCAGCTCTTTTTCCAATTTGCTAAGATCTTCCTCTAAATTTTTTTGCCATTGTCTTTTTTGTTTGTTGTCTTTGACCATGCATGATATTGCAATACCCCCCATAAAAGCTTTCGCTGTGTCTCACAGGTTCTGATTGTTTGTGTCCTCTTTTTTATTACTTTGAAAAAACAAATTCAGACTAAACAGACTAAAGCACTGTTACTGCAAGTTCAAATCTCACCAGGCTCAAGGTTGACTCAGCCTTCCATCCTTTCTAAGGTAGGTAAAATGAGGACCCGGATTGTGGGGGCAATAAGCTGACTTTGTATAAATATACAAAAGCATGAAGGTTATTGCTTAACGCATTGTAAGCCACCCTGAGTCTCCGGAGAAGGGCGACATATAAATCAAATTTTTTTAAAAAAACATTTGATCATCCATCTTTAATTTAAATTCATTTTGATTCAAGATTGCTTTTTTTAGGATCCACCTCATCTTTTTTTGCCCTTTCTATTTAATTTTAATGGGATTGTGATCTGCCCACGAATTTATGTCAATATATTAACTTCCTCAATTCCCAGATTCAAATTTGTCAATGCCCAAACCATATCAATTCAAGATCAAGATTGATGTCTACCTGAATAATAAGTATATTGTTTCTTATCCTCATTTCTTTCCCTCCAACAATCCTTTATGCTTAATTTTTCCACCATCTTGAAAAATGAATTAGGTAATATCTTTCTAACACCTTTCTTTTGTCTGTCATTTCTATAGTCTAGTTCTCTAACTACAATTGCGTTAAAATCATCAATTATACACAAATTATCACATTCTAAGTCTCTAATCATGTTATACAGTTTCTTATAAAATAGTTTTTGGCCCTCATCTGGCGCATATATTCCAACTAACATCAGTTTTTTCCCATCCATAGTTAATACTATTATCAATATTCTGCCTTCTTCATCTTTATACATTTGTTTGGCCAAAATACCCTCTTTTACATACATTACAATTCCCCCTTGCTTCTGTTGTGACGAAGATATGAGCATCTTTCCTAACTTAGAGCATTTTAATAGGTACTGATGCTGCTTTTTTTTATCCACATTTGTGTTATACAATTTACAAAAGAAGTTTTTCCTTTTCCCTGGATAAATTAACCCATTAACATTTAATGATAGAAATGCTAATTCTTCTTGGAAACCTCTACTTATACTTAGGTCTTCTTGCCCTCGTTTGTCTGACTTCTTTATATTCCTTGCGTCCACCATCATTATCTTTCCCATTGTCCACATTCTCTCCTTTCCCATTTTCTTTTTCCTTGATTTGAGATTCCCCGCTACTTGGTGACTGTCCTAGTTCTCCTTCTTCCCTTCATTCCCTTTCCTCCAATTCAACCTCACTGCCAAAATTTTGTCTGTAAAACTTTTCTACTTTGTCAACTGTGTCCAATCTCAACCTTCTTTCTCCCCAAGATACCATAAACCCTTCCGGAGTCAGCCATTGAAAATTTACATTTTTCCTTATTAGTTTTGCTGTAAGCGTTTGGTAGGGTTGTCTTAACTCTCTTATCCTTCTTGGGACTTGTTTGAGCACCACAAGCTGTCTTCATCGTAACTCTAGTGGATCTTCTCTGGTCCTATGAAGAATCTCATCACAGATCAATTTTTAATTAAAACTAATATGCACTTCTCTAGGTAAATTATATTTACATGCATAATTTGTGTGAATTCTGTAAATTTCGTTCATTTCATTAATCATTTCCTCCTTCCCAATTCCTAATGCTCCTGCCAATAGATCTGCCATCATCTCCAGAAGGTCCTCATTCTTTTCTTCCCTCACATTCTGAAATTGTATAAAATGGGCAGCCTTATCTATTTCCAATTGGATCACTGTCTTTTCTATTGGCTTGGATTAATCTTTCTTCCATCTCCTCCACTTTTTTTTCTTCCCTTCCCATTCTATCTTCCATCTCCTGTAGTTTTTGTTCATTTTTTAGAATTTGTTGCTGGAAGCATTCAAATTTGTCATCCATCAATCTCATCTTTTCTTTCATTTCTCCCATATCACTCCTTACTTCTCCTATCTCTCGTTTCAGATCCTCAGGATTCTTTAACAAGACCTCCTGCATTGTTTGTAGCATCTGTTGTAAATCCTTGAATGAGTTTGATCTCTCTCTCTGTAACATTCCTTCAATGGATCTTTGCCCTGCTGGACTTAGTTCCATTGTTGTAGTTTGAGCTCCTTGCCTCCTTCCTGCACCAATTCTTGTCAAATTGGGGATACTTGTCATCTTTAATACCACTTTAAATTGACTTCCCCAGTTCCTTATATTTCTCTTAGTTTCCTCCAGCACCTTTCTACTACTCTCTCAACTAGTTAATTCTCAATGCTTAGCTTTGCAGCTTTCATTCTCTATCTTATGTTTTTAAATGTCTCTTATTTATTCTTTGACTTCCTTTCTTGATTTTTCCTACCCCAACTACAGTCTGCAAACCTTCCCCTTAGTCAACAATGAATTAATAACAAAATCTATAATTAAATCACTTAATAATATCAATAATTAATGCAGTAGGTGGTGTATCTAATAAAATAATAGTCCAAAGATTGCGTAGAAAGAACCTTCTTTCTTGTGCTTTTTTGATGATGTTTTTGATGTTGGGTGTCCATTTTAGGTCTTGAGATATGATAGAACCTAGAAATTTGAAGGTCTCTATGGTTGATACTGTGTTGTCTAGTACTGTAAGATGTGGTAGTATGGGAGGATTTCTCCTAACATCTACCACCATTTCTATGGTTTTATTTTTATTTTTATTTATTTTTATTTTATTAAATTTCTATACCGCCCTTCTCCCGAAGGACTCAGGGCGGTGAACAGCCACAAGATAAAACACATAAATACAAAAAATTTAAAATGAATTAAAAACAAATTAAATAATTTGGCTGAATTTAAAATACCCCATAATTTAAAACAAATTAAAATTTACATTTAAAAAGGGAGAAGATTTAGACCAGGCCAGCTTGATGGAATAGGAATGTCTTAAGCGCACAATGGAAGGTGCACAGATCCGGGATCCTCCGTATCTCCGGGGGGAGCTCGTTCCAGATCGTAGGTGCCCCCACAGAGAAGGCTCTCCCCCTAGGGGCCACCAGCCGACATTGTTTGGCCAACGGCACCCGGAGGAGCCCCTCTCTATGGGAACGTACTGGCCGGTGGGAGGCTATTGGTGGTAGCAGCAGTCCCGTAGATAACCAGGTCCTAAGCCATGGAGCGCTTTAAAGGTGATAACCAGAACCTTGAAGCGCACTCGGAAGACCACCGGGAGCTAGTGCAGCTCGCGCAGGAGAGGTGTTACATGGGAGCTCCACGTTGCTCCCATAACCACCTGGGCAGCTGCACTCTGCGCCAGTTGGAGCCTCCGAGTGCACCTCAAGGGGAGCCCCATGTAGAGAGTGTTACAATAGTCCAGACGAGAGATGACGAGGGCATGAGTGACTGTGTGTAGAGAGTCCCGATCTAGAAAGGGACGGAACTGGTGGACCAGGCAAACCTGATGAAAAATCCTCCCAGTCACGGCCGTCAAGTGCTCTTCTAAGGACAGCCGTGAATCTAGGAGGATGCCCAAGTTGCGAGCCCTTTCCGTGGGGGCCAATGATTCGCCCCCAATAGTCAGCAATGGCACCAGCTGACTATATCGGGACATCGGAAACCACAGCCACTCAGTCTTGGATGGGTTGAGCCTGAGCCTGTTTCTCCCCATCCAGATCCGTACGGCCTCCAGGCACCGGGACATCACTTCAAGGGCATCATTGGGGTGGTCCGGTTTTGAGTGTGTTCAGTTCCAGATTGTCCTGGTCACACCACGAGGCTAGTTGTTCAAGCTCCCATCTGTATGTGGATTCATCATTGTCTCGAATGAGACTGATCACTGTTGTGTCATCTGCAAACTTCAGTAGTTTAACAGATCGATCTTTTGAAATGCATCTATAGCGAGAAGAGAAGTGGAGAGAGCACATAGTCTTGTGGGGTCCCTGTGCTAATTGTACAGGTATCTGATGTGATTCTGCTTAGCTTCCTGTCTGTTAGGAAGCTTATGATCCACTTACAAGTGTGTTCAGGTACCACTAACTGGTTTAGCTTAGTTAGAAGAATGTCCGGTATGATGGTGTTGAATGCTGAACTAAAGTCTACAAAGAGGACCCTTGCATAGGTCATTGGAGATTCAAGATGTTGTAGAATGTAGTGCAGAGCCATATTAACAGCATCATCTGTTGATCTATTTGCTCAGTATGCAAATTGCAGGGGGTCTAACAGTAGATCCGTGATGGTTTTCAAGTGGGACAGCACTAGCTTTTCAAAGGTTTTTATAAGTACGGATGTTAGAGCAACTGGTTTGTAGTCATTCAGTTTCATGATGGTGGGCTTCTTCGGCATTGGGATGATAGTAGAATGTTTGAAACAAGAAGGAACATAGCACATCTCTAGAGATTTATTGAAGATAGGGGTGAAGATGGGGGCCAATTGGTCAGCACAGACTTTTAAGCAAGAAGGCATTATCTTGTCTGGGCCTGGAGCTTTTCCTGGCTTTTGTCTGTGGAATAGGTCTTACACTTCCTTTTCTGTGATCACTAGGGGTTGGGAACCCAATGGGATGGGGTCAGTTGTAGGAGGCTTGACTGTTGTTGGTGTGTCTGAGATGGGGGTTGTGGAGATAGGTGGCTATAGTTTCCTTTCATACCTGCAGTAAAACACGTTCAGGTCATCTGCCAGTTGTTGATTTCCTACAACCTGGGAAGGAGGTTTGCTGAAACATTTCTGCCCTGTTTGTACAGCATTTTATCACCTTTTCTGTAGGCTTCCTCTTTGGAATGACATAGTTGCTTAAGTTTAGCTGTGAGCCAAGGTTTGTTGTTACTGTATATTCGCATGTTCCTATTCGGTACACATAGGTCTTCACAGAAGCTGACATACGATGTTACAGTCTCTGTGAGTTCATCTAAGTCTGAAGAGGTACTTTCGAAAACATTCCAATCAGTGCAGTCAAGGCAGGCCTGTAGCTTTGATGTAATGATGTAATTAATTAATGGTAGCCATAAGCATTCTGCTTAGAGTGAGTTTAGGGTTTCCACATATGCTTTCAATGGTTTTCAATAACACTTTGTATTAGAGAATAGTAAAGTCTGGAAAATGTTACAGACTGAAAAGCAGCAAGTGAATTCATTATTTCCTGTGGAGCATTAAGCTTTGAGTGGCTATTTTTAAGACCTGACAGTCCATCCTAAATTGTTTAAGTTTAAGTTTAATGCGATTTATATGCCGTCCTATCTCCAATGGACTCAGGGAGGCTCACAACAATAAAATGCACAATTGCACATTAAAACAATATGAAATTAAAAGTCCAAATTAAAACAGTTTAAAATCAATTTAAAACTATTAAGAACCACCACCCCCCATCAGTCCAGGCTACGAAACAACCAGGTCTTCAAATCACGGTGGAATGAGCGAAGGTCAGGGGCCATCCGGAGCTCCAAAGGAAGTTGGTTCCAAAGGGTGGGTGCGCCCACAGAGAAAGCGCTCCCCCTGGGGGTCGCCAGCCGAGATTGTCTGGCCAACGGCACCCTGAGGAGGCCCTGTCTGTGGGAATGCACCGGGCGATTGGAGATTGTTGCTGGCTGCAGGGTTCCGACAAATATCCTGGGCCTAGGCCATGAAAGGCTTTATAGGTGATAACCAGCACCTTGAACCTCACCCGAAGCGCAACCGGTAGTCAATGCAGGTCGCGCAGGAGGGGTGTAACATGGGAGTATCGGGACACTCCCATCACAACCCGTGCAGCCGCATTCTGCACCAGTTGAAGCCTTTGAGTGGTTTTCAAGGGCAGCCCTAGGTAGAAAGCATTGCAGTAGTCAAGACGGGAGGTGACCAGCACATGAGTAACGGTGCATAGGGCATCTTGGTCCAAGTAAGGGCGCAGCTGACACACAAGGTGGACCTGGGCAAATGCCCCCCTGGTCACGGTCGCTACATGATCTTCCAGAGACAACCGTGACTCCAGAAGGACACCCATGTTGCAGGCCCTATCCACAGGGGGTAACACCTCATTCCCGATGGTCAACGATGGAATATCTTGATTGGACCCAGATGCCAGTATCCACAGCCACTCGGTCTTGGCGGGGTTGAGTTGGAGCCTGTTCCTCCCCATCCAGGTCCGTACCGCTTCCAGGCAACGGGACATCACATCGAGGGCATCACTAAGCTGGTTCAGGGTGGATATAAAAAGCTGGGTATCATCAGCATACTGATGATACGCACCTCAAAACCACGGATGATCTCCCCAAGCAGCTTCATATAGATGTTGAACAGAAGAGGTGAGAGAACCGACCCCTGGGACACCCCACAAGTGAGGGGCCTCATAGCTGATCTCTGCCCCCCTGCCAACACTGCTTGCATATGGCCCAAGAGATAGGAGGAGAACCACCGTAAAACAGTGCCTCCCACTCCCAACCTCTCGAGTCGTCGCAGCAGGATACCATGGTCGATGGTATCAAAAGCCGCTGAAAGATCCAAGAGGACCAGAACAGAGGAGTGTCCCCTGTCCCAAGCCCTCCAGAGATCATCCATTAGTGCGACCAATGCCGTCTCCATGCTGTGCCCCGGACTGAAACCCGATTGGTACTGATCCAGGTAGTCTGTTTCCTCCAGGACCGACCGGAGCTGCCGAGCCACCACGCTCTCAACAACCTTCGCAACAAAGCAAAAGTTGGAGACCGGACAAAAGTTATTCAATATGGTTGGATCCAAGGCAGGTTTCTTGAGGAGGGGTTTCACCACCGCCTCCTTCAGGGTGGCAGGGAAGATCCCCTCCCCCAAAGATGCTGTTATTACTGCTTGGATCCAATCACATGTCACCTCTCGGGCCGCATAGGCAAGCCAGGAGGGACACGGGTCCAGTACACACGTGGTGGCACTCAGCCTCCCCATAATCCTGTCCACTTCCTCAGGGGTGACAGGATCGAACTCCTCCCACATCACAAGACCAGCTGTCTCCTCACTGTCTGACCCTGCTCAGTCAGAGTTCAGACCGTCCCGAATCTGAGCGATCTTATCCAACAGATGCTGACTAAACTCCTCGGAATGTCCCTGCAAAAGATCCTCGCCGGTCTCCAATTCAGGATGGAGCAGGACACCCTGAACAGGGCAGCTGGGCAATTATCTGCAGACGCGATGAGGGTGGAGAAGTGTGCCCACTTCGCCGCCTCCATCGCCACCAGATAAGATCATGTAAATGATCTCAACTGGGAACGGTCAGATTCGGAATGACTGGATCTCCAACGGCTCTCTAGGCCTCTTCTATAGTGCTTCATCTCCCGGAGCTCCTCCGTGAACCAAGGAGCCAACCGGGATCTGCGTCAAGTCAGAGGCCGCAAAGGAACAACACGGTCGAGTGCCCGGAAGCCGCCTTTTCCCAGGCATCCACCAAAGCCTCGACCGGTGCGTGGGAGAGAGAGAGAGGTATTGTCCCAAGCTCCATCAGGTGCCTGGGGTGGAACCAGATGGTAGGTCCCACATCCCAGTTTGGGGGGGGGGTTTGACCTCATGGAAGCCCAGCTGCAGGAGATGATGATCGGTCCATGACAGGGGATGAATAACTGGTGCTCCCCCACCGAGCTCATCACGCCACTGTTCCGAGATAAAAACAAGATCGGGGGTGCGCCCCCCTCATGAATTGGGCCCTGTATAATCTGAGTCAGGTCCATGGCTGCCATGGAAGTCATGAACTCCCGGGCCGCCCCCGACGCTCCACCCAGGGATGGCAGATTGAAGTCCCCCAAAACAATAAGTTTAGGGAACTCAACCACCAACCCCGAGAGAGCATTGAGGAGCCCGGGCAGGGCCGTTGATATGCAGCTGGGAGATAGGAACGTAATCAACAGGCCCAACTGCCCTTGTGGACCCCATCTCATGAGGAGGGACTCAGACCCGTCTATCTGAGGAAAAGTGACCTCCCACGGATCAAAGGACTCCCTGATAACAACTGCCACCCCCCACCCCTACCCTGGGCCCTCGGCTGGTGTAGCACCTGAAAACCTGGTGGGCATAGTTCAGTCAGAGGGACCTCTCTCTCTGAGCCCAACCAGGTTTCCCTAATGCAAGCCAGGTCTGTGTTCTCCTCAATCAACTCACGGATGAGGGGAGCTTTGTTAACCACAGACCTGGCATTAAAGTAAACCAGCCTAAGCCCAGGGACCCTCTCTCTCAAACCCATGGGTGGTCGGACAGAACCAGAAGGGTCGGAGCACCCCACCTCTCGAAGATAGCAGGGGAGCGCTCCCAAATACTGATATGGCCATCCATTCATCCACCTGCCTCCATTCCCAATCACAACCGGGATCAAAGTCCCCACCCTCTGCCTCGGGGCGCCAGCGACCCCCGTCCCTGCTCCAGTCCCACCTCTCTCCTCCCCTGGCCTGGACTGACGTTGATCCAGAGGAGCCCCCCCAACTGCCTGCCGGAAATCAGAACCCTCCGCCCTCCCCAATTCCCTTAAAAATTTACATAAAAAGTTATATAAAGCCCCTTTAGTAAAACCCTTGAGGCTCTTATGCCACCTCTCGGGATCCCAGGACCCATCCTTAAGGCAGTTCTTGGCAAGGCCGGTCAGCCACACCCAGGAATGGGGGGCATTCCTGAGGGCATGTAGTTCAGCGCTTGCGTAAGTTCGAGATGCCTTCATCAGCCATAGAACGGATATGGCAATGGTGAATGGGGGACAATCAATGTCACAGTAGATGTAAGGCCAGCTATCTGGAACAGTCACTCCCGGTGCTCTCTCACAACATCCAGGGGTACAATTGTAAAATAAATGAAATATTATTTATGAATCTATGCTGTGAAATAAAGGGTGGCATTTAATGTCAAGGATTTTTATTATTAAGACTTTTAGTTAGTTGGTTGTATTTCTGTACAATAAGCATATTTAAAACTGATTTCAAATATTAAAAAAGAGCAAGAGGCATACATTGGAAAATGAAAACAATACGTTTAGAAACATATGCTAATTTATTTTATCTTTTCTTTTATCTATAAATGTGCTTCTCTAGTCTGCATCTGTGCTGAAAAACAAAAGTAGTTTTATAGTAGTTATAGAAGGTAAAAAAATAAAAAAATGAATGGATTAATGCAAATACAAATTATTATTTAGGAGAATATGGATCAGAAATAAGGCAGGCTATATTTAGCTATGTCATCAACTTTGTTTTCTTCTTTTGAGAAGGATTTGCCAACAGTGAGTGCATAAATGGTTAGAGTTCTCTTTTGCTAAAATTGAAAGTAAAAATTATATTCTTGTTTAAGTGAAGAAATAGAGTTGGATAAATCCTGTTGATTCATACTTGTTCAATAGAAAGCATTATGTATGTTCTACTGTACATAGCAATAGCACTTAGACTTTGGCTTTACAACCCTCTCTAAACGGTTTACAGAGTCAGCCCCTGACAATCTGGATCCACATTTTACTGACCTCAGAAGGATGGAAGGCTGAGTCAGCCTTGAACCTGGTGGGATTCGAAGACTTGAGTTAGGGGTAACTCAGGTGGCTCCTGCCACCCCTGCTGCTGCCAGCAGCTTGGGTGCCCTGGCTGAAGCATGGATCGCTCCCTCTCTCCCATACACACACATACTCACACAAACAAACAGGTTGCATCAAATTGCTCGCCTTCCCTCCCTCTCCCTCTCCCTCCCTCTCCCTCTCCCTCCCCCCCCTCTCTCTGTCTTGCCCCATTTTCATGGAAGTGTGCTCCTTGGGACAACTCATTAAGGTCTCATTAAGTAGTTAAGTGGAAAGTAGTTGGGGGGAGGAGCAGGAGACCAGCAAACACTTTTTGCACTGAGAATGAAAGTTTCTGGGTCCCTGACTCTCTGCAAAAGAGGATGGGTGCCTGAACATGCACAATATTATAGCACCCAGGAGCATCCATTCTCTGCACGAAAAGCATTTCCAAGCTAACTCTCCTCTCTCTTTCTCAAAGGCAAAGAAACAGCAGCAGAGGAGGAGGCTGATGTTTGCAAGATAAGTGAGTCCTTGTGGCAGGAAGGGAAGGAGAAGCATGAGGTATCTTAGTGGGTCGGGGAGGCTTTGAGGGCCTGTTCTATCACTAGGCCCATGGCCTTCCCCACCCTGAGATACCTCATGTGCACTTAATGAACAGCACATTGGTATTCTTGAATTGTGAGCTCTTAGAAAAGTATCCCTTCCTTGTGTGTTGCAAACAGCTATTTCCAGTGGAGAAAACAGGAAAAAGCAAGTGGGGAAAAATATTTTCCTCTGCTATATTTTCAATCTGAATTAGACCATGGCAGAGTCCCTACAGGAGAGCCCTTTTAAAGATTATCTATATAAATAGAAATGTAAATGTCCGTTTGTACATAACCGCACATCTTTGAAAGTTCTTCACCGATTGATTTCAAATTTTGACACAATGTTGCATTCAACTATGGGCGTGTTTTTATATACCTATATTATATACATGTCACACCTGTGACAGGTAAAAACATGAAAAACATTGGAAAACATTGAAAGACATTGACAAACATTGACAAACATTGAAAAACAGCGCCACCTGCTGGACATAAAACCAACACACCAACATTTTACCACATGAATTTTGAAAATTAAATCACAAATTTTTCACTAGGTATAATTCCAAAATATATCAACAAAAAAATATCAGCAGTCCAGATACAGAAGACTCAGGTAGCACATACATTTACATGTTTTAAAATGCTGTAAAAATTGTTGCTCTTTTCTCTGAGGAAACATACTACACCACAGCTGCAGTTGTGTTTTTACTGAATGAAATGTCTAAAAATGGGCATTTGCACATATATACCTGAATACTTATAGGAAGCACAGATGAAGGGAATTTTGGGGAAAAGCAGACTGGTTATGAAATGTCACTCCATCAATAATTTCCAGGATAGGGGACTTTCGGTTGGCACCACAGGAGTCGCGGACGGTCTCTTCGGACCGCCAGCCCTGTGATTTCGTAAAAGCCGCTTTGACAGTGCTAATTGGCTATCTGGTGGCTTAAAAACCTCTCCATCAGGAGAAGAAGGAGAGGAGAGCTGGTGGGTGCGAGTAGAGCTCCCCGAAAGTCCTCTGGAATAATTCCAGAGGCTTGGAGGGTGAGAGCTCCCCAGTCAGCCCACTAAGAAGCTCCAGATCCAGGACAACGATGTTTTAAACAGAGCCAGACCTTGCGACCAATCCTGCAGGTGTGTTTGATTGAATACAAGCGCAGGCAGAGCGGAAACAGGAGAACAAGCTTTAAAAGTAACAGTGCTTAACTCCGGATTTACATTGTTTCTAATTGAATCTCTTTGAGCTGGAGGCTGAAGATGGCGCTCTTGAAAACTGTTCAAGGGACTTTGTGGCTGTGAAAGGAAAAAAGATCTTTTAAAAAAAGATGGCTTCTAAACAAGTTAAGCCAGGAGCTTCTAGAGGTGGAGGAGGTTCTTCAGTAGTGTCAGTAGTGACACAGAAAGCAGAACTTCCAGCTGATTCACAGAGTCAGGAGGCTTCTTTTAATGAACTCAAAGAATTTATAAAAGAAGCCATGAATAATCAAGCTGCAGCTATGAATAACCTAACAGTAATAGTGGAAGGGAAATTAAAGAAATTTGAGGAGGATATAAAGTCAATTAAAGAAGTTGTTGAAGCAAAGCATGAAATAAGAGATGATATTGTTTTTGCAGTCTCAGGATTGGCAAAACTTGTTATTCAGGTGGATGAGAGAGTGGAAGAAATCAATGAAGCCAATCTGAACTTGGAAAACAAAGTAGGAGACATTATGACTAAAACAGAGAAGGTGGATGATGAATTGGTAATGTTACAATACAGATCTATGGAATTTGCCCTGAGACTGAGAGGGCTAAAAGAAAATAGCCAGGAAAACTTAAAGGATATTTGTGCAGAAGCAATTGCAGGGCTAATCAAAGAAAGTCCAGATGATGTGGCAAGTCGAATTGATAAAATCTATAGGGTTAACTCTTGGGTGGAAAGACAAAGGCAGTTGCCAAGAGATGTGGTGATTTATTTTACAACCAGGAGGATCAGAAATGACATCTTACAAGCTTCCTATAAGAATAAGGTTCAACTGGCTGGACAAGAAGTGGTGGTTCTGAAAGAGATCCCTCCAAAAATGTTAAGAAGCAGAAAGGACTTTGGCTTTTTGGTAAATGAACTGAGAAACAAACAAGTGCAGTACAGATGGGATGTTCCAACTAGTCTAATAGTGAATTATAGTGGAGAAAGATACCAGTTAAACACAGTTTGGAAGGCAAAAGATTTTTATGTTAATGTTCTAAAGGCTGGACATCCACCCTCACCGGGGGGGTGGCTAGAAAGAAAATGGAGATGTTACAACAAGAAAAAGATGGAAAGCAGATACAAACTTATGCTGAAGTTGCAGCTGGAGGAACCACCATGGAAGAAGATCTGGATCTTGGGGGCCCACCCCCAACTCTGGAACCATTTAAGAAGGAAGAGCCAAGAGAACAATGACTGACCCAAGCAACTTATAAATGTCAAGAACAACGATTAAAAGTGCAACAATCTCAAGATTCATCTCGAGAAGTCCAAAAAACAGAAGCAGTGGGGGGGGGGCTAGGCTGAAGAGTAAGGTGGAGGAGGATGTTCAGCTGATGCTCTTGAAGCTTCGAAAGGCCAAAGATGTCCACTAGATTTTTATCCTGGAATGTTAATGGTTTAAACTCACCACAAAAAAGAAAGAAACTATTTGAAACAATTTAAGAATGATGTTATTTGTTTGCAAGAGACACATATTAGACTATTAGACCAAAAATATTTGATAAATTCAAGATTAGGTACACATTTTGTGGCATCAGCACCAGAGAAGAAAAATGGGCTAGTTGTATATGTAAAGGAAGGACTATTGGCTAAGTTAATTGAGGCCGATACTCAAGGAAGATATATTGCAATTGAATTACTAACTCAGAATGGAAAGATGCTTTTAACTGGAATATATTCACCTAATCAACAACAGGACAAATTTTATAAATTTTTACATACTAAAATAATACAATGGGACTATAAATCTTTTATCCTAATGGGTGATTGGAATGGAGTAATAGACACACAGAAAGATAAAAAAAATTTATCAAAGATCTCGACACGTGCAAAATTACCTAAATCTTTTTTTGATATGATGGAAGATATGGAGCTGAGAGATATTTGGAGAGAACGTAATGCTGAGGAAAGAGATTTTACATTTTTTTCTGATAGACATCAATCCTTTTCCAGGATTGATTTTATACTAATCACAAATGATTTTTTTTCTAGGGTGAAGAAGACGAAGATATGTCCAAGAATCTTAACTGATCATAGTCCGGTCTGGGTGGAATTGGAACAGGAGAATGGGGAAAGGAGGTCTTAGAGGTTAAACGAAAATTTATTTAGATATGAAGAAAATGTGAATGAGCTTAAAAAACAAATGAAAGAATTTTTTGCTATTAATATGCATAAGGGTACCTCTATGGAAATGATATGAGATGCAAGTAAGGTTAACATGAGGGGAGCTTTAATGCATATGAATAATAAACATAGATTAAAACAACAGAAGAAGCGGAAAGAGATAGAGGAAGAAATAAAAAAGAAAGAACAATTACTTATAATTAATTCAGGAGATAAGAAAGTAAAAGAAACAATAAATATATTGCGAGAGCAATTCAATATGTTAATGGCTGATCAAGTGGCAACTAGTCTACAATACGCTAAACACAATACATTTTGTAATGCTAATAAACCAGGCAGGTGGTTGGCTTATGTGTTGAGGAAAAAACAGAAATCATGAGTTATTGGTAAAATAGAATTTAGAGGTAAGGAAGTTTATCAACAGGATATGATCAAAAAAGCTTTTTTAGAATTTTATACAAAGCTATATACCAGTGATTCAATACAAGGTATAGATATAGATAGAATCACAGAATCACTTAACAGAAGAGAATATTCCTGAATTAACATTAGAACAGAGGGAAGGATTGAATCAGCAATAATCTCTGAGGAGATCATTGCAGCAATTAAACAGGTAAAAACAGGTAAAGCTCCAGGAACAGATGGAATAACAGCTGTTTATTACAAGAATTTACAGTCTGAAATGGTAGAACCGCTTAGAGTTTTATTTTGTAAAATTCAATTAGGGGGAGGAGTCCCACCCTCATGGAGAACAGCTTTTGTTTCATTGATCCCGAAGGAAGACCAAAACTGTGCCAAATCTGAGAATTTTAGGCCAATATCACTTTTGAACACTGACTACAAAATCTTTGCCAAGATATTAGCGAATAGATTAATGCCAGTCATGCAACAAACAATTCACAATGACCAATCAGGGTTTATAAAAGAGAGGCAAATGAAATATAATGTTAGACAAATTGTAAATCTACTGGAATATTTGGAAAAAAACAACCAAGTCCCTGCAGCATTCATATTTTTGGATGCATTTGATCGATTGAATTGGCAATTTTTATTTAAGTTAATAGAAAAAATGCATTTTGGACAGTACTTTATACAATCAATCAGAGCACTATATCAGGAATAAACAGCACAAATAATAGTTAATGGAGATTTAACAGATGCTTTTAAAATTGAGAAAGGAACAAGGCAGGGTTGTCCTTTGTCTCCATTGCTGTTTATTTTAACTTTAGAAGTTTTGTTGAATAAGATACGTGACTCTGACAAAATAAATGGAATTGTAATTAGACAGCAAGATTATAGATTAAGAGTGTTTGCAGATGACTTGGTTGTTACTTTATCTCAACCTATAGAATCAGCTCCACATATGTTTGATATAATAGGTCAATATGGTAGGGTATCTGGATTTAAAGTAAATCAACATAAGACAAAGATGATAACTAAAAATATGTCTATATCTCAAAGAGAAGACTTAGGAAGAATAACTGGGTTTGAAATAGTCAAAAAGGTTAAATATTTGGGAGTATATATTGCAGCCTCTAATACGAAATTGTTTAAAAACAATTATGAAGTTCTCTGGCAAAAAGTGCAGAAAGAAATGGAGAATTGGAAAAAGTTACAACTATCTCTACTGGGAAGGATAGCAGTAATAAAAATGAATGTATTACCCAGGTTTTTATTTTTGTTTCAAATGTTATCAGTGCTTAAGAAAGATGGAAATTTGAGGGAGTGGCAGCAAGGGGTTAATACTTTTATTTGGGGTAGGAAGAAACCAAGAGTGAAATTGAAAATCATATAGGATATACGTGAGAGAGGAGGTCTTAAAATGCCTAACTTAAGATTGTATTATGAAGCAGCTGTTTTATCACAAATTAGTGATTGGTTTAATCTAACTGAAGAGAGAATGTTAAATATAGAAGATTATGATTTGTTATATGGATGGCATGCTTATTTGTTATATGAAAAAAAGTGGATAAAGTGTTTAAGGGTCATATACTTAGAAATGCGTTGCTGAGGGTTTGGAAAAAGTATCAATATAAGCTAAACTATAAGATACCTATATGGGCAAATCCCAGACATGCAATAGAAAATATAAGTATAGAACAAAAAACGGAGGTGATTACTTATAAAGAACTTCTTTTTATGGAAAGGGGTAAACTGCAATTGAAATCTTTAAATGTATTGAAAGAAGAAGGGATAATCTATACTTGGTTTCAGTATGGTCAGCTTCAAGCTAGATGGAGGGAAGATCAAAAAATTGGTGTCATGCAAAATGGGGAAAACCTGGTAAAACACATTAGAGATCAAAGTCAGATGCATATTAAAAGGTTGTATAATGCTTTATTGGAAATAGATTCAGAAACGGAATTGGTTAAGGATTGTATGATAAAATGGGCACAAAACTTTTAGGAACCAGTGATGATGGAAACATGGGAAAAGATTTGGGTTAGAAATGTTAAGTTTACGCAAGCACAAAATTTGAGAGAGAAGTTTTATAAAATGTTTTATAGATGGCACTTAGATCCTAAAAAATTATCATGTATGTACCCGAATTTGCAAGCTAAATGTTGGAGATGTGAATGTGATGATGCAACTTATTATCATATGTGGTGGACTTGTAAGAAAATCAAGGCATTTTGGATAAAAATTGGTTTTTATTGGGTATAACGACGGATTGTACAGCATTAGAGACTAAACTGATTTTGAACTTAATATCAGCAGCTAGGCTGTTGGTAGCGCAATACTGGAAGAAGGACTCTTTGCCTACTATTGAAGAATGGACATTGAAAGTAGCGAATTTAGCGGAAATTTATTTTTATTTTATTTTATTTTTCATATTTGTATACCGCCCTACTCCCAAAGGACTCAGGGCGGTGAACAGCCATAATAAATACAAATACATATAGAAGTTAAAAACTATTAAAAAACAGATTAAGTAATTTGGCTCAAAGATTAAAACATCCAAATTTATCTAAAAGAGGTCTAAAACCCGATTTAAAAGCCAATTTAAAAGCCAATTAAAAAGGGAGAGTTATGCCAGCCCAGCTTGTTGGAATAGAAACGTTTTCAGGGCACGGCGGAATATGCATAAGTCTTGGATGTTTCGTAACTCCGGGGGAAGCCCCTTCCAGATGGTAGGTGCCCCCACAGAAAAGGCTCTCCCCCTGGGGGCCATTAGTCGACATTGTTTGGCCGACGGCACCCTGAGGAGTCCCTCTCTATGGGAGCGAACTGGTCGGTGGGAGGCTATTGGTGGCAGGAGGCGGTCTCGTAAGTACCCTGGTCCTGAGCCATGGAGCGCTCTAAAGATAGTAACCAAAACCTTGAAGCGCACCCGGAAGACCACCAGGAGCCAGTGCAGCTTGCGCAGGAGGGGGGTTACATGAGAGCGCCACATTGCTCCCATCACCACCCGCGCGGCCACATTCTGGACCAGTTGGAGCCTCCGGGTGCTTCTCAAGGGGAGCCCCATGTAGAGAGCATTACAGTAATCCAGGCGTGAGGTGACAAGGGCGTGAGTGACCGTGCGTAATGAGTCCCGATCCAGAAAGGGACGAAACTGGCGAATCAGGCGAACCTGATAAAAAGTCCTCCTGTCCACGGCCGTCATATGCCGTGGACTATATCGAGATGCTGGGAGCCACAGCCACTCAGTCTTGGAAGGGTTGAGCTTGAGCCTGTTCCTCCCCATCCAGATCTGCACAGCCTCCAGGCACTGGGACATCACTTCAAGGGCATCGTTGGGGTGGCCTGGGGTGGAGATGTACAGCTGGGTGTCATCAGCGTACAGGTGGTATCTCACCCCAAAGCCACAGATGATCTCACCCAGCGGCTTCACATAAATGTTGAACAGAAGGGGCGAGAGGACCGATCCCTGCGACACTCCACAGATGAGAGGCCTCAAGGTCGACCTCTGCCCCCCTGCCAACACAAACTGCGACCGGTCGGAGAGAAAGGAGGAGAACCACCACAACACGGTGCCTCCCACCCCCAACTCTTCCAGCCGGTGCAGCATGATACCATGGTCGATGGTATCAAAAGCCACTGAGAGATCTAACAGGACCAGAACAGAGGAGCAACCCCGGTCCTGAGCCCTCCAGAGATCATCAACCAACACGACCAATGCCGTTTCCGTGCTGTGCCCAGACCTGAAACCGACTGGAATGGATCTAGATAAGATGTTTCCTCCAGGAATTGTGGGAACTGTCACGCGACCACACTCTCAACAACCTTCGCCATGAAGCGAAGGTTGGAGACAGGACAGTAGTTGGCCAATATTGCCGGATCCAGGGACAGCTTCTTGAGGAGAGGCCTCACCACCGCCTCTTTCAAGGCAGCTGGGAAGTGGCCCTCACTCAGCGAAGCATTGATAACACCCTGGAGCCAGCCTCGTGTAACCTCCCAGGAAGCCAGTACCAACCAGGAGGGACACGGGTCCAAGAATGACCCGTGTCATTCCAAGTTAAAGAATAAGATGAACGAACAATGGATAAGGATGGATAAAAGACTGTACATTTAAATATGTTGATGAAAAATAAAAATACTTTTTCCCCCCCAAAATAAAATAAAATAAAATCCATAGCAATCTCTCTCCATGGTGCTGAAGGTTCGGCTACTTTCTATAAGAGTCCTGGGGTGTTCCCCTGACATCTTTTTGCTGCTGCACAAATGGGGCAGCTAGCTACATAGTTTTCTATGTCCTTTTTTTAGTGTTGGCCACCAAAATTGTCTTTTAATTAGGTGTAAAGTTTTCACAAAACCAAAGTGTCCAGCCAATTTGGAGTCATGGAACCTTGCCATTAAGCATAGTCTTTGGCTGGTTGGAACATATAACTTCCCTCCCTTCCAAGCTAAATCATCTTTCATCAGACAGTTAGATTTGTGGTTCAAAAACCATTCATTGGTGGCCAATGCTTGTTTAAAAGTTTGGGTGGTGTCACTGTCGTCAATGTTTCTTGTTTTGCCTGGTGATTACTTTAGCAACCAAGTTGATTGTTTTGTACTATGGGTTTGATTAGGTCTGACTTCGCACTATTGTATTGCAGTTTTCTGGATAGTGCATCTGCCAGAAAGTTTTTTTCCTCGGGGAGGTATTTGAGAGTAAAATCAAATCATTTAAAATACTGAGCCCATCGTACTTGTTTTGGGGAGAGTTTCCTTGGGGTCTTTAGGGCTTCTAAATTTTTATGATCAGTCCAGACTTCAAAAGGGATCTTACTCCCCTCTAGGAAATGCCTCCAGGTTAAAAGTGACCAACGAAATGCGCATGATTGTAGTTGGTCTTGCTCATTTTTCTGAAGTAGGACCACTCCTATTGCCACATCACTGGCATCTGCTTGTATGATTAATGGTTTCTCTGTGTCCCGGTGTTTTAGAATTGGTTCTACTGAGAACAGCTGTTTAAGTTTTTCAAATGCAGCTTGGCATTCCATTGTCCAGTTCAAAGGCTGCTTCGGTTTAAAGTTGCCCTCCCCCTTCGATTTTAAGAGCTTGGTAATGGGGAGGATTCTGAGTTTTTGAAAGAGCTCTCTGATATAATTGATTCTTATTTGTCTTGGAATGGCCTTTTCAGTACATGTTAATAATGACTGAGGCAGGTCATTCATCTCAAATGGGTAAGAGCCAGCATATTAAATTAACAATGCATTTTTGGCTCTGATTGCAACATTTTAACACTTGAATACCAACTTTTGTTTTCTAGGTTACTGTTCCTGACTTCAATGGCTGACCACTCAACTCAAGCCTTTTTTGGGGGGGGGTCATTAAATACAAATTATGTTCTTAGGGCTTTCTCTTTATTGTCTGGAGATGGGGGTGGGGGAGGAGAGGCACTCAGATTCCTATATTACTTCTTATTTATTGTCTTCCTTTCTATTCTCTAATCATGATCAGAGTTTTCAGTATCATTGCATCTGTAAGATTTGAGAATTCAGTGGAACATACTGCAACTTTATTGACATGTTCTTTGGTTTCTTCATGCTTAGATTACTGCCACAGTTTCCTGGCAGAAGCTGATCCTACTGTAGAACAATGCCTTTAAGGCTTACTGAATCTTCCATTATTTTATTCCACTATCATAGGAATTGTATTGTATTGTATTGTATTGTATTGTATTGTATTGTATTGTATTGCATTGCATTGCACTGCACTGCACTGCACTGCACTGCACTGCACTGCATTGCAATACTCTACTCTATTTCACTTCACTTTACATTACATTACTATCAAATTGTCTTAACATCTGGGAAGATTCTGGAAAAGATAATCAAGCAACAAATCTGCAAATATCTTTAATGGATTAATGGATTAACAGAGTTGGATGGGACCTTATAGGTCATCTAGTCCAATCCCCTGCCTAAGCAGGAAACTCTATACCATTTCTGACAAATGGCAGTCCAATCTTTTCTTGAAAGTCTCAAGTGTTGAAGCTCCCACAACTTCCGAAGGCAAGCTGTTCCACTGGTTGATAGTTCTCACTGTCAGAAAGTTCCTCCTCATTTCTAGGTTGAATCTCTCCTGGATCAGTTGCCATCCATTATTCCTTGTCTGGTCTTCAGGTGCTTTGGAAAACAGCTTGACCCGCTCCTCTCTGTAGCAGCCCCTCAAATATTGGAACACTGCTATCATGTCTCCCCTTGTCCTTCTCTTCACTAGACTAGCCATGCCCAGTTCATGTAACCATTCTTCATATGTTTTAGTCTCCAGTCCCCTAATCATCCTGGTTGCTCTCCTCTGCATTTTTTCTAGAGTGTCAACATTTTTTTTATAATGTGGTGACCAAAACTGGATGCAGTACTCTAGGTGTGGTCTTACTAGGGCATTATAGAGTGGTATTAGTATCTTACTTGATTTTGATTGTATCCCTCTATTAATGCAATTTAGGATTGCATTGGCTTTTTTAACTGCTGCTGTACATTGCTGGCTCATATTTAGCTGATTGTCCACTAAGACTCCAAGATCCCTCTCACAGTCACTGCTATTAAGACTGGTTTCCCCCAGTTTATATGTGTTTACACTTCTTAAAGTGTAAGAAGTGTAAAGTCTTTAAAAAGACTTTACTTTTCTGTACATTGAATTTCATTTTGTTAGATAGGGCCCAGTGTTCAAGTCATCCATCTGGATCTTGACCCTATCTTCTAGAGTGTTAGCTATTCCTGCCAGCTTAGTATCATCTGCAAATTTGGTGAGTTCCCCTTCTATTCCCTCATCTAAGTTGTTTATGAAGATATTGAAGAGTACTGGGCCTAAGACGGAACCTTGTGCCACCCCAATGCTTACTTCTCTCCATGTAGACTTAGACCCATTAAGAACTACTCATTGAGTATGGTTTGTCAGCCAGTTGCGGATCCATCTGGTGGTGAAGCTTTCTATCCCACTTTTTTCTAGCTTATGAAGAAGTAGGTTGTGGTCTACTTTGTTGAATGTCTTGCTGAAGTCTAAGTATGTCAACAGTATTTCGCTGGTCCACTAATTCAGTCACTACATTGAAGAATGAAATAAGATTGGTTTGGCATGATCTGTTTTTAACAAACCCGTGCTGACTGCTAGTTATTACTTTACTCGTTTCTAGGTGTTGGCAGATCTGGTTTTTTATTATCTTTTCCAGTATCTTCCCAGGTATTGATGTTAGGCTGAATGGTCTATGGTTTCCTGGGTCTGTTTTTTTTTCCTTTTTTGAAGATGGGCACCACATCAGCTCTTACTTTTTTTCTTTTTTTTTTTGCTTATTTTAACTTTTATTTCTGTTTTTTACAGTTATGTTTCTGGTAGAGTGGGCTATAGTTTCTTTTTGCCTGAAGACTAATGCAAAGAATGAGTTAAACAGCTCTGCTTTCTATTGCCTGTTACGTCTTCTCTCTTTAGTGGACTGACAATTTCCTTGATTTTTTTCTTGTTATTTATGTGTTGGAAGAAACTTTTTTTTGTTATCTTTGACTTTTGTTGCAAGTCTTTGTTCATTCTGAGCCTTTGCTTTCCTGACTTCATCTTTGCAGATTCTGGCTGTCTGCTGATATCTGCATATGATGCAAACAAAGTCATAACCAGAAATCAGCATGGATTCACCAAAATATCAAATAGGTCAAAAGATAATTCATCACTTCCTTTAAAATATGATGCTTAATAGCTTAATATTTAAATTATTACTTGGGAAATACTTGAAAATTCTTCCTTAAACATTTATTTTTTATGCCAAAGGAAATTGAAAGTATGACATGGAAATGATTTAAACAATTCATTGTGAAAGTGTGTCATTATATTAATTTGGAGATAAAATGATTTTTGAATTTACCCACTTCTAATGAATGCATATCACTTGGTTCAAGGTAGGATAGAGAATGATTGTTAAATAACTTCAGAATGGTTGCCTTAAGTGTAACCTTGTCACTCCTACACAACAGTGAATAGGTATCATCAGTCACCTTGGGCCAGTCACTCTCTCTCAGCTCTAGAACTTTGTAAATCTGGCCAAGAAAACAGGAGGGATTCATTCAAGGAAGGAATAAAAAATGCACAAAGGCGTGCACACAAACACATACACACACACACACACACACACACACACACACGTATCCAATAGGTCTGAGGAAATATTTCTAAGAAACTCCTTTGAGATATATATCATACAAGACAGTGGAAAATAACTGTGTGTTTCCACTCAAAAGTAAATTATATGTAATCACAATACATATAAATCTAATTTGTTTAAGCATTATAATGGATGAACATATAATGTTTTATAATTGCTCACTATAAGATATCAGAATACAAATATGAATTGTTTGGATGAAGTTGTTTATATATGAAAGGAATTGCAGTGGTATAGCTCAATAGTAATAAAAACTGATCTCAAGTTGAATAGTAATATTTTGTAATATTAAAAAGCAAGAAATAAAAATAAAATTCTACCACATCTTGAGATAATTTTTCCAGAGCAACCACATACTGTCATACTGTATCAATTTTAAATGTCAAGAATTTTATGTGTACTTCCTGGAAAAGTATATTACTTTCAAGGACAGTGTTTGTATAGCATATCTTTTAAAAATCTTCTAAAAAGTGGTTCATAGTGACCTTTGCTCTTCTTCATATACGGAACTCCTGGTGAATTTAAATCATTTTTCTTTTTCAACCATCTCAAAATTATTTTATGTAGAGACCACACACACACAAAGGTTGAGGATGTATGTGGTGATTTTATTGTCTTACATAGTGACATTATATAGTTTGTTACTTTCAAGTTACAGCATACTTGGCAGAATATCATTGGCTCACAGAATCTTCCAGGTAACTTAAATCATAGGTTAATCATTACTGCTGGCTTAAGCACTTCTAATATTTGGCTATAATTAAAATCTAACACACATCCCACTTCCTCTCCTCCTGTTCCTCTTGTTTACAGAATTAGGGTCTTATCTTCTAATGTAATTTCCTGGTGCTTACATGCAAGTAACCTTCCTTATCTGAGGTTTGCCATCCAAGATAGGAAAATCCCTGCACATATGCAAACTGCAGACCCCTACAATTTTACACTTTTCAATTTTATGTATAGAAAATAAAGTCTCCAAGTGAGCTTGATTTGTGGTAACTTCATAGATGTGTACATATTGCTTTCTTGGCAAAACTATTGAAATTTGCCATTGCCACCTTCTGGGACATTTGTTAAACTTCTCTGCCTAGAAGTCTAATATTTCTGGTGGTTTTTTATCTGAACAGAAACCAGCTTTGACATGGTGTATTTTCTCAAGGACAACCAAGATTGGATAGTTGGGTTATTGCCATTTAGTCTATAATCTCTGTCTGTGTGACTGCTGTCTATCTTCCAGTCAACCATGCCAGATTCTCAGAGACTGCCTGGTCAAGTCCCTCTGTCAGGTATGCCTCCTTTCAGTACTCAAGAAAGAAAAACCCTGACTCCATTTTCATAGAGAAAGGTACATTTGCTGAGTATGAACTGAATGCAACCAAAGAAAAGCAAGATCTGAGGCAATAGGCGCAAAAACCACATATAGAAAGCATCCTTAAAACCCTCCCCCCAATTGTCCAGTCAGGATTATCCAATGCGCAACTTCCGATGGTGCCATCCTCCTGGTATGCCACGACAGTTGACCTTGAGTCATTATCAGCATTCTTCCCAGCTGCATAGAAAACGCTGAGGAAAACTTTATCCTCTCTTCTCCACGAGCTCTCTTCCTCCATCCCAGACATTCAAACAGCTCCCCCCTCCCCCCGTTACAATGGCGGCCGAGCAATCAAGCAATCAAGCAATAAAAAGGCGGAGACTGACATCCTCCAATTTCCTGCAATTTACTTTGCAAGGTTTTTCATAATTGTCATTGCTTCATTCCTGGGCTGAGAGAAAGCAGATGGCTTTATGCTTAACACAGGACTATAAGATACTCAATCAAAGGTGATCAACTTCTGCATGCCAGAAAGATGGGACTATGACAGGCACAGCATCTTCACAGTGGCCTCTTTGGAGATCTTAACATGCAGAGAGATTTGAAATGGGAGGAGTTTTTCACCTAGCCAGGCCCTTCCAATCATGTAGTTCTATGCAGTAATGGTAAACAATGCAGATCTTTCTGCACATCTCATATATTCCCTGTATTTTGCTGTGATTAGCAGCTTTGCAGCCACATTTTGCACCAGTTGCAAAAACTGGAATCTTTTCAAGAGTACCTCAATAGTGGTATTGTTTAGGTATGAAGTTTCCTAAATAATGATTGAAACTGTGTGTTGAATATGTAAATAGCGAGTGAAGCCAGGAACATAGGCTTCACTTAGGTCGGGTTTAGCCAGACATTAGCATAACTGCCGCTGATTGGTCCGTTCAAGCGGTGGGAGAATTAAAGCAATGTCAGTGGCTAGGCTGTCAAACAGTTCCCTTTAAAAGGGAGCGCTGTGAGAGACCAGAAGCGTCGCGGCGATACTGGCTGGGAAATAGTGAAGCTCCAATGAGCTTTGCGAAAACCCAGCCAGACAAAACGCTTTCAGAGGGTCTTTGGACCGGAACTGTCTTGGAGGGACGGGGGAGAGAGAGAGGCATCTCGAAAGACCAAAGAGGAGCAGGCAAGTTCCTAGGATGGTTGGAGACAGCTCTTTGACCCAGCGGTGGGGGAGACAGCCATTATGACCGCTATAAGATGGGGCAACCAGATTGACATATGAGCAGGAGTGGAGATTGAACAGAGTATTGTTACCGGGTGAGTAATTGGCCAACTCACAGGTAAGAAGAAAAAACTTTTAAAAGCTTGAAAGTGACTAATGACTAATGACTAATTAGTGGCTAATTGGCACTCAGGAATTTAAGCGGAGGGGGGGGGAAGAGGGTTTTTAAAACTAAAACTAAAACCCTAAAAGGAACCTTCCATCTGGACTTAAAACTGGATTCAGAAGAAATTAAAACAAGACAAGAAAAAAGGAGGCAGAGAAGTATTCTTTAAACAACAAAAGGATTTAATTTGGAGAAGAGGAAATAATCATTTTTGTGGATTTACAAATGGATACTTTGTAGCTGGAGGACTTGTGAATTGGAAATAGATATCTGCTGATGGAAAGAAAGTATCATACTAAGCTTATTTAGATCACCGTGAGAAAGTACTTTAGGGGTGTTTTGTTTAAACAACTGGAACGAGATTGCAAAAGGAGTGGAAAGAACAAAGACTGAAATTGGAATGGCTCAAATGAACATCTGAATTGGACACTATCCAGAAAGAAAAAAAGAAAGAAAAAAGAAAAAAGAGACACTATATGGATTTTGAATTTGAATTATATGCAATTATATGCAAAGGAAAATCATAAATTTAAAATCCTTGCCTTTTAAATTGATAACATGGAGAATTGGGAGGGTGAGTATGAGATATTAGAGGGAGACGTTTCAAAAGATAAGAGAAGCGTTTAAAGGAAATAAAGAAGCAGAGGATTGGTTAGAATGCAAAAAAAGGAAAGAGAAAATATGAATAAGAAGCAAGAGAAATAAGGAGACATATTGAAAAGGAAATAAATGAAAATAAAGATACAGATGATTACACTGGGATAAACAGTGACAGAATAAAAAAGATGATTACATTGGGATTAACAGTGACAGAATAAAAAGATGATTACACTGGGATTAATAGTGACAGAATAAAAAGATAATTACACTGGGATTAACAGTGACAGAATAAAAATGGATAAGGGGGAATACATCTCAAAAAGGAAGAGAAGATAAAGAAATGGGGAAATATTGAGAGGGAAAATTAAAAGAGTTAAAATTAAAGAAAGAAGCAGAAAGGGAGATATAAGAAAAAGGAGGAGGAGGAGGCAAGGGAATGGGAGAAAGGGAGGAAAGTGTCAAAAAATGGAATTGTGGAGAGATTAAAAGAAAATGTTTAGGGGATAGTAAAAAGGAATTTAAAATATTAATATGCTAATTTAAGAGAAGGATATTAGTTATAGAAATTATATATAAAAAGCAATTTAGAAGGAAGATACAGATTATTGTAAAAGGGATATAAGTAAGGATGTATTGTGAGCCCCCCTGAGTCTTCGGAGAGGGGCGGCATATAAATTGAATTAATTAAATTAAAATGAAATGTGAGAAAGTAAAAAAGAAGAAATACACTATTTAATGTAAAATAGATCAGTAGATGCAATGTGAAAGACAGAATGGATTATATGTCTTGTGTCAGGTTTCGATGTCGTCTTAATTAAAATAAATTGTATTTCCAAACAAGTAATCTTTGAAGAAATCTTTCATTTTATTAAGTACGACAATCTGTCCCCGATTGTGGCATAGCCAACACTGACTTCTTGATCCCAGACCTTCCCTTTCCATTCTCCAATTCTCGGCATCTCATTGGCCCTCTTCCAAATCACTCTCCCCATATCTAGTACTTCAGCTCCCAGGAATGTCCCCCCTCCCATCTCATCTCCTAGGGGACATAATCTACAGGGAAAATAAGTAGGTGAGAGGTGACCTCGTACGCCCACCCGCTCCATTCAATCTGGCTAAGGAAACATGGAAGAAATACATGCTTCAATCCCCTTGTTTCCTGGAAGCCAATGACTTAATAGTACTGTCAGACAACAGGAAAAGGGCACTTTTCCTAAGCTATTGTGGACCTGAAGTCCTCGATATGGCTGAAGCCATTTTGGAACCTCCTGCTCTACAAACTGTACCATGGCCAACCTTACAAGAGTCACTCAGGGTTCACTATGCACCCGGGCCCTCTCAGATGGTGTACAAGCACAATTTTTGCCATTGGAATCAAGAGGAAGGTGAGACCATAAACCAATATATCACGGCGCTAAGGAAAACTGCAGCTCACTGAGAATTCAGCAATATAGAGGAGGCTATGATGGACAGATTGGTTTTCAGACTAAGAGATCTCCAACTACAGAGAAGGTTGCTCTCCAAGCCTAACTTCACATTCAAGATTGCTTTAGAGGAAGCCCGAGCCTCAGAAGCAACCAATAAAACAGCAGTGGCAATCCAAAAGATGGGAAACACCAACAGACAGCCAAGAGCAACTGGGGTGCATCAGGAGAGCTGGGAACCTGACAAATCAACTGATGAAGACAAAGACATCCATCATCTGTGTTTCAAAAGAAGGAGAAGGAGACCAGAAACATGGGAGAGACCACCAATTTGTGCCGCCTGCGTGGAAAACCATCCCTGAGCAAACTGCAGGTTCCAGGACGTGATGTGCCAGAGATGCGAGAGTAAGGGGTACATTGCAAGGGCTTGTTGAGCCACTCAGCCAGCCATGTACCAGCAGACCATGTGGCAGACTGAAAGCAAAGTCAAACCCCAGAAAACTCAATTCCAAAAGAACAACCACCGAGAAGACCGAGCCGGGGACACCAAGGAAGCCCATCAGATGACTATAGGGCACTCCAGCATAAAAAGAAAATCCACATCAAGGTATTTATTGAGGGGTATCCATGTGATATGGAGGTGGACATGGGTCATACCTGACCATTGTGTTCTGGAAAACCATCAGGAAAGCAGTTCCGGGTTTAGAAAAAGGACAATTAAAACCACAAAAATGATTTTAAAGGACTACCAGGGAAACCGCATCCCCGTCCTAGGGAACAGATCATTCCAAATCATGCTCAAAGAGTTCACCGGCCAGCTGCAGATCACCATCGTGGACCTATCAAGCCTGCTGGGATTGGAGTGGTTCGAGGCCCTGGGTTTGGGAATGACTGGCATCCATACCGTCCAAGACAACTGCATAGAGGACTTAATGAAAAAGTTTGCAGATGTATTCGACAGAACCTTGGGCAAGTACATGGGGAAACCCATCTCTTTTAATCTAGATCCCAATGTAGCCCCATTAGAATGAAACCAATATTGAATATTAAAAGGTGAAAGATAGATAGAACAATACACAAATATATATAAAGTTATCAAATAGACATACAAAGAGCGACTGCGTGACAAGGACTACTGGACGTTATAAATTGAATATTAATATTAGCAATATTAGTACAGACAGAAATATTAAAATTTAAACAATAATCATTATATGAAACTTTGGGAAAAAATATTACAAGAAATACTAATGGCAACTACAGGGTCAGCAACAATCACTAAGACAAGTAAAAGAATCCCCCCAAATCAGATGATGGCCTCTCCGGCACAGCAAAAGTTAGCTGAAACTATGGATAAGGATAAGACAAACCCCGCTCTCAGCATGCAAAACATCCATTCTGTACTAACAATGATTCAGGAAGGAATGAATAGAATGCAAGAGACTATGGCCCACAACCATGAAGAGACATGGAAAAATCACAAAGAACTGAGGACTGATGTGGGAGAAATAAAGGATAATATCAGAAACATGGATGAGAAGATTGGAAAAATACAACAGAATATAGTGGAAAATGAACAAAGGATCTATAAGGTGGAAGAGAAAATAGAATGTACGGATAAGAAAATGGATAAGATGGGGCATAATCAAGTATTGATAAACAAGGACCTGGAAGACTCTTTAACATATCTTGAGACGGAGAAAGCATCTTTCTATCCAAGATTCCAAAATGTAGAGGAGCAAAAAGATGAAGATCTAGGGGAAATAATGACAGAGATACTAGTGGACATGACCCAGAGGGATAAAGAAGAGGTATGAAGTGGAATAGATGAAATCTATAGAGTTTATATGAACTATGCACGAAGGCATAAGTTACCTAAGGAGATACACATCAGATTTACAAAGAAATCAATAAAAGAAGAGATTTATAGAAAAATGAGAGAAGAGATAACCATGTACAGGGGGAAAGAAATCTTAACGCTCAAACAAATACCGAGAAGGACAAGAGATCAAAGGAGAAATTATAAGTTTTTAACTACACAGTTGAATAAATTTAAAATAAATTTCTGCTGGCTAATACTAGAAGGCTTACTAATCTCTTGGGAGGAAAGAAAGTACAGGATCGACAGCTTAGAAAAAGCACAAGATTTTTTCAACCAGCATTTTGTACTGGAAGACCAGGAGGGTACCAGAAGAACCAGAACCCATGAGGCAGGAGGAACAGCAGACAGAAAAAGAACAAGGAGAGCAAGAAGAGAAAAAAAGAGCAGAGAAAGAAAAGATGGAGAGAGAGGGAACGAGGGAAAAGAGGCAAAGAGTTACCAGAAACACAAGTCGACTGAAAACAACAAATAGATAAATAAATAAAGATGGAAAGAGAGTTAAAAATGATCTCAATCAACATAAACGGACTCAATTCACCAACTAAAAGAAAATACACATTCACAAAGCTACAAAAACTGGAAATGGATATTATAACTCTGCAAGAGGTACATATCAAAAGACGGCACCAAAAATTATTGGAAAATCAAAGACTAGGAACTTTATATGCATCCCTAGGAGATCAAAAAAAAGAGGAGTCATAATATATGTAAAGAAACACCTAAGAACAAAACAAATATATACAGATACAGAAGGACGTATTCTAATAATAGAAGTACAAACAGAATAAAAAAAATAATACTATTAATATCTGTTTATGCACCTAATGGAAACCAAAGCTATTTTTAAAAGAAATTATACAATATAATTAAAAATATGGAATACGAAAACATTTGCATTGTAGGAGACTTCAGTGCAATTATGGACCCACAAAAAGACTACCGCAGCAATACAAGAAGTAAAACTAGAAAGAAAACATTACCAATTACCTTCAAAGACATGGTTGAGGAACTACATCTACATGATGCATGGAGAGAGGCAAATAAACAAATAAAACAATATACATTTTACTCGAGCCCGCACCGGTCATGGTCTAGAATTGACATGGCTTGGATGACCTCAGATCTTAGGAAAGAAATAGAGGATATCGAAATAACACCGAACACTTGGGCAGACCATAATCCTATAAAAATAGTATGGAAAGGACATCAAAGGCAAAAAAGGTGGATGATGGATACCGGAACAATAAAGGACAATGAATACATACAGATGGAGAAGGAAATGAAAATATTCTTTCAAATAAATACTAAAGAACAGATGTCGCTCCAGAATCTATGGGACACAACTAAAGCCTACATAAGAGGTCTCACTATTGCATATATGGCCAAGAAAAATAAGGATAAGCTATTGTTAAGGAACAACCTATTAGAAGAATTTAGAATACATGAATCAGAATTGCAGAAACAATCCGATAACAAAAAACTAAAACAAAAATTAAGCCTTGTTGAACATAAACTCAACTTAATTACGCAAACGGAACTCGCACAGAAAATTAAATTGGCAAAACAGAAACACTTCAAGTACGCTAACAAAACAGGTCGATGGCTAGCATACAAACTGAAAAAGGAAAAAGAAAGGAGAATAATATACCAGCTGCAGGATGACACAGGAAAAATATACGATACGAATCCAGATAAAAAACGTATAGCAAAAGACTATTTTCAAAACCTCTATAAACAAGAGGAAATACAGGACGAAGATATTAAGGAATTTCTACGTTAAAAAAAACATCTTAAAACTAGAACAGAGTCACCGAGAAGCACTAAACAGACCAATTACGATGATCGAGCTCATAGAAGCAAGGAACACACAGAAGAACAATAAAACCCCAGGCCCAGATGGAATTCTAACTGAATTTTATAAAAAATGTCACCATTCAATAGATGAATTATTACTTCAGGTCTTCAACGATGCATTATTAGGAGCAGAAATTCCCAAATCTTGGACTGAATCCATTATTACACTTATTTACAAAGATGATACAGACCCTACACAAATTAAAAATTATAGGCTGATTTTGTTGTTAAATGTAGACTATAAACTGTTTATGTTGGTCATAGCGCAAAGTTTGAAATTAATTACCCATAAATACATACATACAGATCAAAATGGCTTTATCCCAAGAAGACAGATTAAAAATAACATGCAAACAATTAATAACATCCTTAAATACTACGAGAAAAAAGTTGACAAATAGGTAGCATTAATTTTCTTAGATGCGCAAAAGGCATGCGATAATCTGAACTGGAACTTCCTCATATTACAACTAGAGGCGATGGACTTTGGAGGCAAAATTTTACAAATGATTAGGAAAGTATACTCTTCCCAAACAGCAAGAATTATAATTAATGGAGATATGACAGATAATTTGGACATAGAAAAAGGCGTGAGGACAGGACCAAGATTGCCCTCCGGACCGTCAGGGCCCTGATTGCCAGCTGCCCTGCCCTCAGCTATCTCAACCTCTCGTCCTGCCGCCAGTTGCCCCGGGGCACCAAGAAGGTCTACTGCAGTCCGGATGAAATCCGCCAGTGTTTGCGGCAACTCTCGACCACCTCGGAGGACCCAGAGACCCCCAGGGGCCCAATTTAAGAGCTGCGACTCCTGGACTCTGGGGCAGCACAAACCTCCTTTCCAAAGTTGCCAAGTTGGGCACCCCCACACACAGACACCCTGTTTTCCAGGATGGCTGATCCTCTACCCCGAATTTGAAGGTGCCATCCTCCGTCCAAAGTGGGGCCTCCCCACAGTATCAGGAAAACAAATATTGAAGCACCTTTACTGTTGACTCTTGCTTTTGTACGTATTTCTCTTTTCTAATATTTGTAGATTCAAGTTTGTAGATAAAAGGATTTTTCTGTAATTATTAAAAAAAGAAAAAGAAAAAAAGAAAAAGGTGTGAGGCAAGGATGCCCTCTATCCCCACTATTATTTATAATATCATTGGAAATCTTATTAAATGAAGTCAGGTGGGATGAAGAAATTAAAGGACTAAGAATTTGAAATGAGGAATATAAATTACAAGCCTTTGCCGATGATGTTGTGTTTATATTGGAAAAACCAGAATCTTCAGGAATTAAACTCCTAGAGAAAATAGAGCAATATGGAAGCGTGGTGGGGCTTAAAATCAACAAACAAAAAACTACAATATTAACAAAGAACCTGACAAAGGCACAGGAAACAAGATTAGATGATAAACTAGGAATACAAATTGTCAAGAAAGTAAAATATCTGGGAATCTGGCTCACCGTCAAAGCAATATCAATTAGAGAGGACAACTATATCAAACTGATAAAACAAATCAAAAAGGATTTAGAATCATGGAATAAACTACAACTGTCATTTCTAGGGAGGATCGCATCTATAAAAATGAATATACTACCCAGACTACTTTACCTCTTTCAAGTAACTCCAATTTGGCCAGGAAAAGATTTCTTCAAGGACCTCAATAAAATAGTAACAAAATATATTTGGCAAGGGAAAAAGGCCAGAATTAAAATAAAATGCTTACAAGATACCCGAGATAAAGAAGGATTAGGCTTAATGGACTGGGAGTTATATTACAAAGCAGCATCGCTAAATTGGATAAAAGATTGGATAAACCTCAAAAACAAAAGAACGTTATTACTAGAGGGATTCAAACTACAATGAGGCTGGCACGCATTTCTGTGGGAGGGAAAAGATAAAAATCATGGATATTTCCAACAACATATTATTAGAGGAGCTTTATACAAAACATGGCAAGAGATTAGAAAGCAACATTATACTAAAATTCCCCGATGGCTATCGACCATGTAGGCATTGATTTATCCAAATGCCATGGATATAGAAAAATGAGAAATTATAAAGAACTATTGAATAATCAAGGAGATTTGCTCACGAGACAAGAATTGGAAAACCAGGGTATAGATATTGATTGGTGGCCATACTTTCAAATAAAATCAAGATATAAAACAGACAGGGCACAATTCGGATTTCAAAATGAACCAAATGAATTAAACAAGATATTACAAGGCACAGATGAGAAAATGATAACCAAAATTTATAAATATTTAATTAATTACAAATTAGAAGAAGAGGTAGTTAAAGACAATATGATAACATGGGCAAAAAATATAGGATATAACATCAAATTGGATAATTGGGAAAAATTATGGAAGGTAAACTACAAGCTGACAATGTCTATACCCTATAAGGAAAATCTGTACAAAATGTTCTACAGATGGCACGTCCCACTGGCGCGGCTGGCAAAAATGTTTCCAACTATGTCTCCAATGTGTTGGAAATGTAAATCACAAAAGAAGACTTACTACCATCTCTGGTGGTCATGCTGAAAGGTGAAACAATATTGGCAAGAAATAAAGAAAATGATTGAAGAAATTATAAAACAGAAATTGGAAATGAGGCTGGAAATTTTTCTATTAGGAATAATCACAGCACAATATACCAAAGAAATAAAATGCTTAATTATACATATCTTAACAGCTGCACGCATACTCTTTGCCCAAAATTGGAAATCTGAGCAATTACCGACAGGAAATAAAATAATCGCAAAAATCACAGAATGCACAGAAATGGATAGACTAATGAAGGAACTGCAAGGGAAGGATGATACTGATTATTATGTAGCATGGCAAAGATGGTATAGCTGGCTGGAGGAAAAGATAGGAACATAAAAATAACTTTAAATATTTAACAGGACATGTAGAGAACTAAACAAAGAGTGGATTATAAAGGTTTTATACATAACAATGTAAATGTGCAAATATAAATATGTACAGAGAAAGACAAGTTAAATAGAACAATAACCCACCAATGTAACAGCTGTAAGTCAGTCATAGGACTGAATCCGTGTTTGTTTGTCTTGTATATTGTCTTAATGTATTTATGTTTGTGTGTATTTTTTAACCAATAAATTTTTAAAAAAAAAAATAGAATGAAACCAAGGAATGTCCTCTTTGCTCTCTGACCCAAAATAGAAAGCCAATTAGACAAATTAATTGCACAAGGAATCTTGGAGCCAGTGGATCACACTAAATGGGAGACCTCAGAAGTCACCCCAATAAAACCAGATGGGTCAGTCCGCATCTGCACAGACTATAAATGTACCCTGAATAAGGCTTTACAACAACACATGCACCCAGTCCCAGTAGTTCAACTTCTGTTGCACTCGCTGGGGCAAGGCAAAATATTTGCAAAACTCGATTTGGCACAAGCAACTGCTGGTAGATAATGCCACTGAGGAAGCCCAAACTATTGTGACACACCATGGGGCATTTAAATGTTGCCAGTTGCAGTTAGGGGTAAGCGTGGCCCCAGGGCTTTTCCAAAGCATAATGGAATGCCTACTACAGGACATTCCAGGAATTATGCCTTACTTCAATGATGTCCTCATGTCAGAGGACAACAAAGAACTAACCAAGCAATTGAAAGGAACCTTGAGGCGATTCCAGGAAGCAGGGCTTAAGGTGAATAAAGAAAAATGTGAAAATAGCTGTGCCAAAAGTCAAATTCCTGGGATATCTCATTGATGGTTCAGGCATACATCCAACCCAAAGCAAGGTTAAAGCCATAAAGGAAGCCCTCACACCACAAAATCAAACGGAGCTACAGGCGTTTCTTGGACTTTTAAATTTTTACAGTATTTTTCTGCTACAGAAGGTGACGATTGCTGGGAAGGCGGGGCCAGCTGTCAAAGGGGAAAAGCTGTGTAAAATGGAGCTCGATATAGAGAGTCGCTTTCACAGCAATTTTCATAGTTGGCAGACTTTTCAGAGTTCCAGATCCCTTGGAAGGGGATCGGAAGAAAGGGGCGCCCTGTAGTGCAGCTCTCAGCAGTGGTCGAGATAGCGGACAGCAGGAAATCCTCGGAGAAACTGATCAGGGAAAGAAGTCAGCCCATAATGGTGGCCACTGTCAGGTGTGCTTCCTTCAAAGTTCAAGAAAGAATGACCCCAACTCCATGGTTTATAGAGAAAGGTACTTTTACTGAAAATTGAAGTGATCTCAACCAAAGAAAAGAGAACCTGAGGCAAAAGCACGAAAATTACAGATAGAAAGCATTCCCTCCCAATGTCCATCATAAATAATCCAATCCAAAGGTCTCCCAGAGGTCAGGTGAGAGCACACATCTGGCAGTGTCATCAATCAGGAATGCCATGACCGTTGACCCAATAGCAGCTTCAAAGATGCAGCACAGTAGCTTAAGTCTCACTTTTGCTTCTCCTCTCCAGCACGCTTCCCCCCCATGCTAGCCAACCCCTCCCCCTGTTACCATGGCAGCCAAAGCAGTAAAGGTGGAGGCTGACATTTGCCCCCCCTTCAGAAGAGATCTTATTCCTAAAAGAAAAAAGAAGGGAAAGGAGATAAAAACACAACACATAAATTAAGGTTTATCAGGATATTTGCTGTGAAACAACTGCACTTTCTTTGGTGCCCGAACATCATGTTTATTTACCCATTCAGCTTTAGATAATGGAAAATGTTTCCAAGCCACCAAATATTGCACTTTACCATGATGCTTTCTGGAATCTAAAATTTCCTTAACTTCAAAATTGTTGTGGCTCCGCCCTCTGAGCTTGTCCCATCGGAGGAAGAAAGCTCCGAGCATGAGGAAGAGGAGTCAGCCAGGCCTCCCTCTCCAGGCCCCTCCCCTCTGGCATTGTCTCAGGTGCCGGCCGAGGGAGAGGAGATTAGTAGGGAGACAGCTGGTTCGTCTCAGAGTGATGAAGAAACATCATTCCTGGATGCACGCCTCCGAAGGCATGATAAACGATTGCAGCAGCTTAAGAGGCGTGCTAGGGATTAGAACTGAGTCACTGGACCACACCCCAGAGACTATATAATAGAGGGTAGTGGTCAGGGATCCTTGTGACGAACAAAAGTAAACCTTGGATAGTCACTAAAGCCTCGTCCAGAACTGCTGGGAGGAATATTATTTCTGCTTGGACTTTTTTGTACGTTAGTATCTTATCTTTCTGTTTGTGAAAATAAAGGCATTTGGCAGACGGTGTGTCTATCACTGCCAAGTGGGAGATAAGACCTGGATGCATTCCAAAGTGTTTCCTTAACCCTCGGCTGGCTGTGTTTGTGTGTGTGTGGGGACAGGGACAGATCAAAAATGTTGCTCACCCTCAGAATGGAGAGGAGAGGGGTTCTTGGTCTGGATGTAAAGGGGACAAATGTTCCGGTTTCAATAAGCTGACATGAAACATGGGATGAATTTGTTGCAAATTTTTTGGTAATTCCAATTCAACCATGACTGGATTAATTAGTTGGGTGATTGGAAAAGGTCCCACATATTTGGGTCTAAGCTTTTTTGACTTTGGTTTTTTTTTTAAAATATTTGGTGGAGAGATAAACCATGTCGTCCACTTTATAAGGATGTGCCGGGCATCTCTTTTTGTCAGCTTGGGTTTTATGGGCTCAATGTGCTTCATTGAGAGTTCCTCGTACCTGTTCGATCCAATCAATCAAAGAAGGATTTTGTGGGTTGTCTTAGGTAGCTCTGGAATTGGCACAAAATCTTGGCCTGAAGCCACCTTGAACGGAGTGAAACCTGTGCTGCTATGTATGGAGTTATTATACGCAATCTCTGCAAATGGCAATAAGTCCACCCTGTTATCTTGTTGATAATTTATGTAACATCTCAGATACTGTTCTAACATGGAATTGGTTCTCTCACAAGCCCCATTTGTCTGGGGATGATGGGTGGAGCTTAACCCCTGGGCAGAGACTATCAACATCAGGAACTTTTTCCAAAACCTGGAGGTAAATTGCACAGCCCTGTCTGAAATTATACATTTCGGGGCACCATGTAGCCTATACACATGTTGTATGAACATTTTGGCAAGTGTTTTTGCTGAAGGGACTTTTGAACATGGGATGAAATGCACTTGTTTGGAAAACAAATCAGTGACAGCCCATATAACTGTGTTCCCCCCACTATCCGGCAGGTCTACAATAAAATCCATGGATATCTCTTTCCAAGGGGCATTAGGTCTGGCCACACTCTGAAGTAGACCAGATGGCTTTCCCAGAGGTCTTTTAGCTGAGGCATACACTGGACAGCTGGCTACATATGCCACTATGTCTTTTTTGAGTGTGGGCCACCAGAACTGTCTTTTAACCAGGTGTAGGGTTTTGACAAACCCAAAATGTCCCACCAAATTGGAGTCATGAGCGTGCTCTAAAACTGTTGCTCTCAGACTAGTGGGAACATACAACTTTGCTCCCACCCAGGCTAGTCCATCATGAAGTGTACATTCATTTGAGTGGGATTTAAACCACTCATCAGTTTTTAGAGCGTCTTGTAGCTTCCGAAGCAAATTGCTTTGTAGGGCTGGATCGCCTCTTGCCTGTGCTCTCATAGTTACTGATGCTGCCAGCTGGGTTGCAGGGATGATTGGCCGAACCATTTCCTCTCTGGCACTGTTATACTGAGGCAGTCTAGAAAGTGCATCCGCCATGAAGTTCTTCCCACCAGGAAGGTAGTGTAGGGTGAAGTTAAAACGTTTGAAGTGTTGAGCCCAGCGGACTTGCTTGGGTGACAACTTATGCGGTGTTTTCAATGCCTCCAGGTTTTTATGGTCAGTCCACACTTCAAAAGGGTGCTTAGCTCCTTCAAGAAATTGTCTCCATGTTAATAGTGCCCAGCGTACTGCAAAGGCCTCTTTCTCCCATATAGCCCATCTCCTCTCGGTCTCAGTCAATTTACGGGAGGTATAAGCACAAGGTTGTAATTTCCCTCCTGCATTCATTTGCAGAAGTACAGCTCCTACTGCTACATCGCTAGCGTCAGCCTGTACAACAAAAGGCTCTTCCATATTGGGATGTTTCAGGACTGGTTCAGCAGCAAACAACCGTTTCAGCTTCTCGAATGCTGCCTGACAGTCCATAGTCCATTCAAGGGGCTGGGAGGGCTTCGATTTTAATTCACCTTTGGTTTTCAGAAGATTTGTTATTGGCAGTGCGATTTCGGCAAACGAGGGGATAAACTGTATGTAAAAGTTAGCAAATCCCAGGAAGCTCTGTAGTTGTTTGCGGGTATGTGGTGCAGCCCACTCCAACACTGCCTGGACTTTTCCAGGGTCCATCTCAATCCCCTCATGGGATATGCGGTATCCAAGATAATTTTGTTTTGGTGGAATTTGCACTTGGAGAGCTTGGCATACAGTTTAGCAGGACAGCCCGCACCAATTTCACATGGTTGTCCATGTTCTCAGAGTAGATAAGAATGTCATCCAAATAGTCCAGCACCCCCTTATACAGGTGTTCATGCAGCACTTTGTTGATTAATTGCATGAACACAGCAGGAGCTCCTTGTAGTCCAAAAGGGAGTACCCACAACTGGAAACATCCCAGCGGACAGTTAAATGCCATTTTCCATTCATCTCCTTCCTTGATTCATACACTGTAGTATGCCTCTCATAAATCAAGCTTGGTGAAAAGTTTCCCCTTTCCTAGATGGGCTAGCATATCTTTCATGAGCGGCAGGGGGTAGACATTTTCTACACAAATGGTGTTTAAATTCCTATAATCAACTACCAAACAAAAGGAGCTGTCTTTCTTCTCCTGGAACAGTACTGGCGCTGCTACTCTTGGCCTGGCTGGTTGAATAAATCCCCGTTCTAGGTTCTTGTCAATAAAGTTCCGTAGTTCCCCCAGCTCCCGAGGGGTCATGGGGTAGATTTTTGGTTTAGGGAGTTTTACTCCAGAGAGTATTTCAATGGTACAGTCCGTTGGTCTGTGGGGAGGTAGCACATCTGAGGCCTTTTTGCTGAAGACCTCCCGAAGATCCCAATACTCCTTAGGAATCTTCTCCTCCCCCTCAATGTGGTCTACTGCCATTTCCGCTCTCTTGTTTTCTACACTGTCCTCCGGGGGGGTTCTTCCCTCTGTAGCCCTGGCTTCTCAGTGCGAATGCGCAAAACCCTGTCCTCCAGTTAACCCGTGGATTCCATTTTTGGAGCCAAGGGAGTCCAAGTATGAGGAGTTGCTCCATGCCAGAGACCACAATAAAACTGAGAGTCTCTAAATGATTCCCTAATTGCATCTCGATGGGTTCGGTGACAATACTGGCTGGCCCCCCTCCTGCCATCGATCCATCTAACTGACAAAAGGCCATGGGCCTCTTTAATGTTTTTAGCCTCAGACCCATCTTCTCCACCACTTTTGGGCTGATTATGCATCTAGTGCACCCAGAATCTAGGAGGGCTGGCATCTGCCCATGTGCCCCAGTGGCCAGCACCCTTATTTCTATGGGGATGAGCATGGGGCCCCCTTTGTGACTCACCAGGTCATCGTCGTCAGAGTCGGTGTCCGTCTCGCTGTCATCCACGATGGTCGGAGTTCCCAACCCACCCTGGTTTCGGGGAGTGAACTCAACGACTTCTCCTTTCAGGGTGGCCTCATGGGGTTTTGCAGGAGCTTTGTCGGTCCTCTTGGCTCCCGAGCTGGTGGCTTTCGGCGTTGACTTGGAGAAACACTCTGTGGCCCGGTGCCCTTCCTTTCCACATTTGAAGCACGTGAAGGACTTCGGTTTGGGCTTGAACTCCACTTCCCCCCCGGCTGTCTTTGGCACCCCTTTGAGGTAGTGGGAGGATGATGGATCCCCTGCGTGGGCCTCACGGAGTTGGCTTCGGGGCAGATCGATCTCCATGTCTTCAGCTACTATGTACCAACTCTGCAGATCTTCGGGGACCATCCCCCCCGTGCTCTACAGTCTTTGTAGATGTCTTCGTTTAACCCATCTTTATAATTCTCCAGTAGGGCCACCTCTGACCACCCCGTCATGAAAGATGCCAGCTCATGAAACTCTTGGTTGTACTCTGCCACCGATCTCCAGGCCTGCTGAATACCCTTCATTCGGAGTCTCGCTTTCCATTCAGCTAGGTGGTCCTCAAGCTGTCTTCTAAGAGCCCCCATGAATAGGTTGTAATTTCTCAGCAAGGGGGAGTTGTTATTGTGGAGGATAACCATCCATTCAACTGCCACTCCCTCTAGGGCATTTGTGACACATCTCACTCGCACTGCATCCGACAAGTAGTCCTTCCCCCAGTCCTGCATGTGGTTCCACACCTGGGTCAGGAAAAACCCCAAGGTTTTCGGATTTCCTCCATACTTGTCGGTTGGGGGGGGATTTTTGGTTTTTTGCATCTCCGGGGGGGGGAGCCTGCAATGTGGGGCCCCCTGGGCTTCTGCATCCCTTGCTTGGGTACCAGAGACTTGAGATGTTCCTTCCCCAGCTTCTTCTTCCTTTCCCCCACAAGCAGCCTCCTTTGGATTCATCCTGGGATAGCCTCCTCCCTCCCCCATGGGGGATACATACGGTTCATGGCTTTTACGGCTTTCTTTGGCATCGTGGAGGAGTTGCATAGCCTGAGCAATCATGAAGCTCTCCTTTTGCTCTTGCATCCACGCAGCCTCTCCCTTACATGGTCTGGAGCTGGTTACTCCTTGGGGGGTCCTCTCCAGGTCCGGCAACCTTCCTACTCCTCTCGACCATCTGGTTTCCTCTGGCTCCTCTCTCAAATTTTTTCCATCCACTCCGTGGCTTCTTTTTCCACTTGAAGTGAAGTCATCGTAGAGCCAGAAGCACTCATCTGATCTCAATCACTCTCTTGATCAGACATTCTTTGGGTTCAGCCCCCTTGGTAGTTATCCGGGATGGCTGGAGAAAGGAGATTATGCTTAATGTCCAAAGTAAACCAAAGTAACCAAAGTAAAGCAGTACTTTACTTAACCAAAGTAAAGCAGAATCTGAGGCAAAAGCGCGAAAATTACTGATAGAAAGCATAGAACAGATTGGAAGGAGAGAAAGATAGAGAGGGAAGGAGTTGGTGGAAGGAAAGAACCCCTTTCCCCAAGGAAAACCCGACAGACTAAAAAGAAAACAGAGAGCAAGTAATAAGTAAGTAGTAAGGAGGATGGTAAAGGGAAAGGTGGGGGTATCCTTATTTTCAGCTAATATTAATGGTTTAAATAATCCATGTAAAAGAAAGAGAATGTTTAACCGGTTGGTAAAAGGAAATTATGATATGATATGCCTGCAGGAGGTTCATGTAAAAGGAAACCAGAAAGCGATACTGGAGAATAAAAGACTGGGAAATTTGTATGCCTCCCTGGCAGATCAGAAAAAGAAGGGAGTAGTGATATATGTAAAAGGACACTTAGAATCTAAATTAATTTATGCCGGAAAAAAAGGTAGAGTCCTGATGGTAGAGGTAACAATGGACCCAAGGAAATGTTTGTTTGTTGGAATCTATGCCCCAAATGGATGCCAAGTAAACTTTTACAGGAAATTATATCAGAAGCTATTAGAGGTAAACTATGCCAATATTTGTTTGCTCGGGGACTTTAATGCGGTAATAGACCCAAACTTGGATTATATACCAGAGAGAGGTAAAGCCGGGAAAAAGAGGAGGAAACTTTTGCCAAAAATTTGTAAACAGATTAGAGAGGTAACAGGGTTGAGAGATATATGGAGAGATAGAAATCCGGGAAAGAAACAGGGTACTTATTTCTCCCCCAGACATCATTCCTGGTCCAGATTAGATATGGCCTGGATGACTGTAGGATTATGTGACCAGGTGTTAGATGTGGCAATTGAGGTTAACGACTGGGCAGACCATAGCCCGTTGAAAATATTATGGAGAGGAGCCCGCAGAATAAAGAGATGGAAGATGGATGTAGGAGTATTAAAAGACAAAGATCTACTCCAAAAGCTAAAAGAAGAGATGGCTTTTTTCTTTAGGGTCAATAGGAAGGAGGATACTAGTCCACAGATTATCTGGGATATGGCGAAGGCGGTGATCAGGGGAGTAGTATCATCTCATATAATTGGAAAGAGGAAGACCCAAAGACTGAAACAGAGTAAATTGATGTGTGAATTGGAGAAAGTGGAAGCGAGGTTGCAGGCAAACCCAGGGAACTTAAAACTAGTTGAGAAGAAGAAAATAACCCAACACCAGTTAAACTTATTTGATCAGGAAGAATTGGCTACTAAAATTAGATGGGCAAAACAAAGGCACTTTGAGCATGCAAATAAAGCAGGAAAATGGCTTACTTATAGACTGAAGAAGCAACAGGAGAGAAATAGGATAGTTTGTCTGAAGGACCAAAGGGGAAGATGTGTTTCGGATAAGGAAGGGAAAGGAAAAATAATACAAGAATATTTTGCTGCTTTGTATTCATCTGGAGATGAACAGGACCAGGAGATTAGAGAGTATTTGGCTAGAGCAGATTCCCAGAAGGTCCCACTCCCAATGAAAGAAATATTGAATGCAGAGATTACCTTGAAGGAAGTAGAGTTAGTATTAAGGGAACAAAAAGGAGGAAAGACCCCAGGTACGGATGGTCTGCCAGTAGAAATTTATAAGGCCCTCCTTGAGACTTTGGGGGAATTTTTGACTCAAGTGTTTAATGAGGTTCTGGTCTTTGGTCAAATGCCACCCTCCTGGTCCGAAGCGTATATTACACTAATTCCAAAGGAAGGCACTGATCCGCTTCTGATTAAAAATTACAGACCGATTTCCCTGCTTAATTCCGATTATAAATTATTCTCTGCAATTTTAGCGAAGAGACTAAAAATTTTCCTGAATGAGTATATCCACGGAGACCAGAATGGCTTCCTACCTCATAGACAATTGAAAGATAACGTGAGAACTATAATGAATATATTAGAATATTATGAGTGTAATTCTGATAAACAGGTGGCCCTGGTCTCCGTGGATGCACAAAAAGCCTTTGACAGAGTGAGCTGGAACTTTCTCTTTGCACAGTTGAGCGAAATGGAATTCGGGGAAAGATTTACCAGGGCAATCCGGACAGTATACGCAAAACAGACAGCAAAAATACTTATTAATGGGGAGGAGTCTGAAAAAAATTGATATAAGTAAAGGTACTAGACAGGGATGTCCATTATCTCCACTTTTATTTATTTTAACCCTAGAGTTATTATTGAATGAGGTCAGAAGAAATCAAGGAATTAGAGGGCTAAGAACCAGAGGGGAAGAGTTTAAGCTCCAAGCCTTTGTGGACGATTTGATATTTGTCTTGGAAGAACCTTTGGAATCGGGACCAATCTTGCTCCAGGAGTTGGAGGCTTATGGGAAAGTAGCGGGATTTAAATTAAATAAAGATAAAACCAAGATCCTAATTAAGAATATGACGAAGAATCAAAAAGTGCAGTTAGAGGAAGAACTAGGGATCCAGATAGTTAAAAAACTAAAATACTTAGGAATTTGGCTTTCATCTAAATGCTCGACCATTAAAGAAGACAACTACCAAAAACTACTTGGTCAAACTAAAGAAATGTTGGAAGGATGGAAAAGTTTACAGTTATCATTATTGGGTAGAATTGCAGTAGTTAAGACGTATATCCTGCCTAAATGGATTTTTCTCTTTCAGACAGCCCCAGTTTTATTAGATACAAAATTTTTTCATTCTTTAGATCAGTGTATACGTAGTTTTGTATGGCAGAACAAAAAACCAAGGATTAAATTGAAAATGCTTCAAGAATCCCCTTCCAGGGGAGGATTTGGCCTACCTAAATGGGAGCTTTATCATCAGGCAGCTGTCTTAACTTGGATCAGAGACTGGATTGCTTTGAGGAGGAGGAGAATCCTTAGCTTGGAAGGCCACAATTTGCAACAGGAGTGGCACTATTATCTGAGCCAGGAAAGGCCCAAAAAACATAAATACTTGGACCACTTTATTCAAAAGGTTTTGATGACCATATGGGATCGAATAAGAAATAAATATTACCTGATGACTCCGATTTGGCTTTCCCCTTTAGAGGTGATGATACACCCGACTCTTTATAACAGAAATAAACCATTAATTTACCAAGCTCTGTTGGATCCTTCAGGCAAAGTAAAATCTCGAAATACGCTGGTGGAATTAGGCTATGAGCTAGATCCAATCTAGGACAGCTCAGGATAAAAACAAAGGAGGAATCTATAATTCCCTACAGGAACTTGATAAGATCTTGTTGGGGAAGGATGAGAAGGTATTATCCAAACTGTATCAATTCCTCTTAATGGATTGGATTGGAGAGGAGGTCATCAAGGACTCAATGATTGCCTGGGGGAGAAATTTGGGATACTCGATTGAACTTGAAAAATGGGAAGAAATTTGTGGGAAAACCTTCAAATTAACAATGTCAGTTTCCTATATGGAAAATATATACAAAATGCTGTATAGATGGCACCTACCCCTGGCTAGATTATCGAAGATGTTCCCGGGGACCTCTCCAGTTTGTTGGAAATGCAACGCCGCTATGGGAACTTACTTTCATAGTTGGTGGACCTGTCCCCGAGCAAAAGAATATTGGGCTAGAATTCAAAAATGGATTTTAGAAATCATAGGATGTAGAATAGATTTGAACCCAGAAACGTTTTTACTAGGCATGAAACCAGAGAACTTAAACAAATCTAATTGGTATCTCGCTCTCCACATCATCATTGCAGCCAGGATCTCGTTCGTGCAAGAATGGAAATCCAAAAATATCCCATCGGAGGCTATGTTAATTGCAAAGATCATGGACTGTGCAGAAGCAGACAAGCTTACTGGACTTTTGCGAGATAGACAAGAATCGGGGTTATATAGGAGCTGGGACAGATGGTATGCTTGGCTGCAAAAAAAGAAATCTTAAGAAGAATGAAAATATTAACCTTAATGTGAACATGGGTAAATATTTATAGGAGCATTGCATGACAATTGAGAATTCTTTCTTCTGGATAAACTTTTCTTTCTTTTGATGAGTTGGCTTAATGGAAGTTTGTACTTTCTCTAGGTGAAAATTGATACTTTAAAACTCTATATGTATTATATTACTCTCTGCAATTCTATCCATATTATTATATTTTTTTCTGTATTTTTTTAATAATTTTCAATAAAAATAAAAAATAAAAATAAATAAATTTTGAAGAGAGACTGATTGCTGAGTAATATACCAGGGAGTAAGGGAGATACCTACTGACCAAGGGAAAACTAGAGATAATTTACAGAAGGAAAGTCAACTCAAAGGAATATAAGAACTACTTTTGTGAGCTTGCTGCCAATCAATTTATAAATCATGGAGAATCTGTGTATAATTTTGGGTGTGATGAAACTTGTGAAATAGTGTTCATATAGAAATAGAGAAAATTAACTGTATTATATTGTGGTGTTGACATGGGACACCCTTAAGAAGAAACTATCTTTATGGTTACTATTTTTTTTTCTTTTTCTTCTTATTATTTTGATTACCATCTTTTACTATCTACTGCATTAATTACTGATATCATTAACATTATAAATGATTTAATTATATATTTTGCCACTAATTAATTGTTTAAATTATTAAATGTTTTAGATTGATATTTTGGAAGGATAGATTGATATAAGGACACCAAACCTAAAAGACACCTAAAAATATATGATATCTAGTGGAAGCTGTAAATCTAAGCATTGAAAATTGAATAGTTGAAATATTGACAGTTTGGGTGTCCTGGAGGAATATAAGAGGACTATAAGGAAGTGGGGAAGTTGGTTTAAAGTGGCGGCAAAGATGACAAGCATTCCCAATCTGATGAGAATTGGCACAGGAAAGAGGCAGGGGGCCCAAACTATGACAGTGGAACTGTGTCTAGCAGGGGAAATGTCCATTGAAGAAATAATGCAAAGGAAAAGATCAAATTCATTCAAAGATCTACAACAGATGTTACAAACAATGCAGGATGTTATGTGAAAAACCATGAGGATTTGAAATGAGAGATAGGAGAAGTAAGGAATGATATGGGAGAACTAAAAGAAAATATGAGATCAATGGATGATAAATTGAATGCTTCCAACAATAAATTATGAAATATGAGCAAAAATTGCAGGAGATGGAGGAGAGAATGTGAAGGGAAGAAAAAAAGAGTGGAGGAGATGGAAGAAAAATTAATACAAGCTCACAAAGATCTCAAAATGTCGGTCATCCACTTAGAAACAGAAAAGGCAGCCCACTACCTACGGTTCCAGAATGTGAGGGAAGAAAAGAGTGAGGACCACCCGGAGATGATGACGGATTTATTGGCAGCAGCACTAGGAATTGGAAAAGAGGAAATGATCAGTGACATGGATGAAATCTATAGGATCCATACTAATTATGCACGTAAAAATAATCTACCCAAAGAAGTGCATATTAGATTCGTTAAAAAATCGATTCGTGATGAGTTCCTATATAGGACCAGAGAGGACCCATTAGAGTTTAGAGGAAGACAGCTGGTGGTGCTCAAACAAGTCCCTAGAAGGGTAAGAGAATTAAGATGACCATACCAAATGCTAACATCTAAACTAACAAGAAAAAATGTAAATTTCTGGTGGTTGACACCAGAAGGGATTATGGTATCCTGGGGAAAAAAGGGTTTAGACTGGACACTGTTGACAAAGTAGAAGAGTTCTACAGACAGAATTTTGGCAGTGAGGTTGAGTTGGAGGAAAGAGAAATAAGGGAAGAAGCAGAACTAAGAGGACAGTCACCAGATAAGAGGGAATCTCAAATTAAAGAGAAAGGAAATGGGAAATGAGAAAGTGTGGACAATGGGAAAGACAATGATGGTGGATGCAAAGAATACAAGACCTAAGTATAAGTAGAGGCTTACAAGATGAAATAATGATCTTATGTGAATGTGAATGGTTTAAATGCTTCAGAAAAAAGGAACAAATTTTTCAGATGAATTTGGATATAATAGTTTTTCAAGAAACACATATAAAAAACCAACATCAACATCTATTAAAATGCAACAAGTTAGGGAATATGTTTATATCTTCATCACAGCAGAAGAAAAGGGGAATTGTGATGTATGCAAAGGAGGAAATTCTGGCCAAACAAATGTGTAAAGATGAGGTGGGTAGAATATTAATAGTAGAGATAGCTTTGAAGGTAAGAAAAACGATCTTGGTTGGAATATATGTACCAAATGAGGGGCAAAAATTATTTTACAAGAAATTACATAACATGATTGGAGACTTAGAATATGATAACATGTGCATAATTGGTGATTTTAATGTGATTGTAGATAGAGAACAAGATTACAGAAAGGTGTCAGAAGGATATTACCTAATACATTTTTTTAAATGGTGGAAAAATGGAGTATAAAGGAAAGTTGGAGGGAAAGAAATGGGAACAAGAAACAATATACATATTATTTTGGCAGACATCAATCTTGGTCTCAAATTGATATGGCCTCAGCATCAAAAGAGCTAAATTTAGAAATTGAGGAAATTAATATTGACATAAACTCGTGGGCAGATCACAATCCTATTAAAATTAAGTGGAAAGGGCAAAAAAAATGAGGTGGACCCTAAAAAAAGCAATTTTAAATCAAAATGAGTTTAAATTAAAGATGGATGACCAAATGAGCCTGTTTTTTCAAAGCAATAAAAGAGAGGATATGAATAATCAAAATTTGTGGGATACAGCAAAAGCTTTTGTGAGAGGAATAACAATAACATATATGGGTAAAGATAATAAACAAAAAAGGCAATGGCAGAAAAATTTGAAGGAGGATCTTAGTAAAAGAGAGAAAGAATTACAGAAAGAACCAAAAAAAAAAAAACGGGAGTTGAAATGACAAATAGATACAATTAAACATAAATTGAATATTATTGAAAAGGAAAGTATGGTGCAACAAATAAAAAGTATTAAACAATTTTTTTTTGAGAATGCAAATAAACCAGGATGCTGGTTGGTTTATAGATTAAAAAAAACAAAAGGAAAAAAGTCAGATTAGTAAACTATATAATGATAAGGGAGAATTAATACGTCAAAATGAGGGGAAGAGAAAGGTGGTCTATGAATTCTTTAAAAATCTGTATGAGAATAAAGAAAAGCTAGAGGAAGGTAAGATATTGCAATATCTGCAAAAAATAGGACTGCCAAAAATCCCGGTGGAATGTAAAGATTTATTAAATAATGCGATAATAACATTTGAGATATCTGAGCCAATCAAAAAAAAAAAAAAGTAATAAAGCACCAGGTCCTGATGGTCTGTCGTCAGAAATCTATAAAAATCACTAGGAGATACTAAGTCCATTGTTATTAGAGGTATGTAATGATGTATTGAATGAAGCCAGGATACCAGCATCGTGGAAAGAAGCAACAATTACACTGATCCCTAAGGAAAATTCCAATTTGACTTATACTAAAAATTATAGGCCGATATATTTACTGAATTCCTATTACAAAATTTTTATGACAATCATAGCAGATAGATTAAAGAAATTTTTAGAGAATTGTATTCATTCTGACCAAAATAGCTTCCTGCCCAGAAGGCATATAAGGAACAACATCAGGACTATTTTAGATACCATAGAATATTATGAAGTCCATAATGAAAAACAGATGGCACTGATATTTATCGATGCACAAAAAGCTTTTGATAATGTTAAATGGGACTTTATATTAGAACAATTAAATTATATGGATTTTGGGGAAAAATTTATAAGGATGTATAAAGCAATCTATTCCAGACAGGAAGCCAAAGTGGTAATCAATGGGGAAATGATGAAGAATCTTCCAATTCAAAAAGAGACAAGACAAGGTTGTCCGCTATCACCATTATTGTTTATTTTATCATTAGAGATTTTAATTAGAACAATTCAAGAAGACAAACAGATCAAAGGTTTAAAAATAAGAAAAGAAACTTTTAAAGTACATGCATTTGCGGATGATCTTGTTTTTATTATTGAAGAGCCTGTACAATCCAGGGTTAGGTTGATGGAAGTGCTAGAGGAATATGGGGAAGTAGCGGGCCTAAAAATAAATAAGGAAAAGATGAAAATGATAGTCAGAAATATGACTGAAGAACAAAAAAAAAAAAAAAGAATTGGAGGGAAAGATAAATATTCAGATTACGAAAAAAATTAGATATTTAGGAATTCAATTGACTGCAAGATGCATCACACTCAAAGAAGATATTATGACAAATTAATGGCACAAATTAGGTCTGATTTGGAAAAATGGGGAAAACTACAGCTATCTTTAATGGGCAGGAGGGCCACCATTAAGATTAATGTCCTACCGAAAATGTTATTTCTATTCCAGTGCATACCAATTCAGCGAAAAAAAGACTTTTTTTACTAATTTGGATAGACATATTTCAAAATTCATCTGGCAAGGGAAAAACAGAGAATTAGATTAAAGTTATTACAAGATGCTAGAGAAAGAGTGGGGTTCGGTTTGCCAGATTGGGTAAGATATTATCAGGCAGCAGTTTTGGTATGGATAAGTGAGTGGATGCATCTCAAAAATACAAGACTATTGACACTAGAAGGCTACGATTTACAGATAGGGTAGCATGCTATTTTATGGGAGGAAAAGCATAAAGTCCATCAGTACTTCCAGAGGCATTATATCAGGAGGGCTCTATTAGATATTTGGATCAAGATAAAAAGAAGTAATTATATGGAAATTCCCAACTGGGTGTCAACTTTGGAAATGTATACTCATCCAAATTTTACTAAATTAGGGGGGGTTGTCACCTATAAAGACATTCTGAATAAGAGAGGAGAATTGAAAGCGAGAAATATTTTAAAGGAAGAAGGAATTGAATTGGAATGGTGGGCATACCTCCAAATACAATCTAAATTTAGCAAGGACAAAAAGGAATGGGGTATAAAGCAAGAATTATCAGAATTAGATAAGTTTTTATTAAGTAGGGAGGGTAAGACTATAAGTAAATTATATTGCTATTTATTGGAACAAGACATGATTGAGGAACAAGTCAAAGAAACGATGATAATTTGGAGTAAATATTTTGGTCATAGTATGATTTGGACAATTGGCAGACTCTATGGGAAAAAAATGTAAAAATCACATTAGCAACTTCATATAAGGAAAATTTATATAAGATGTTTTATAGGTGGCACCTCCCCCCCCACAAGGTTAGCGCGAATCAATAAGGGAAATTCTTTGGCATGTTGGAAGTGTGAGGTGGCTCCAGGGAACTTCTATCATATGTGGGAATGGCCAAAGGCAAAAAAATATTGGAATCTGATAAAGAGTTGGTTGGAAAAATTTTTATTAATAAACACAGAATTCAAACTGGAATTTTTCCTTTTGGGAATGACAGAGGGCAAATACAAGAAAGACATAAATTATCTATTACTGCATATACTTACAGTGGCATGGATAGCTTTTGCACAGAAGTGGAAAGAAAAAGATACCCCAACTGAAGAGGAAATACTACTAAAAATTTTCAACTGCACAGAAATGGATAGACTCACCTTGGAACTCAAGGATAAAAGCGAAACATTGTACTATAAAATATGGGCAAAATTCTACAAATGGTTAGATAAAAGGAGGATAGCCGAGACAAATGTGTAGTGTTAGACTAGAATCATATACGTTATTATAGATAAATATGTATGTGAATTGTATAGATGGGTACATGTAGGTATAGCAGGGGTGGGTTCTACTTACCTTTACTACCGGTTCGCAACGGGGCCACGCATGCGCGCTCCCTTTGCTCGCGTGCATGCGCGCTTTTCTGTGCAAGCACAGAAGCATTTTGGTAACATCAGGATCAGTGGGCGGAGCCTCCCGCCAGTTTTACTACTGGTTCTATAGAACCAATGTGAACTGGAGGCAACCCACCACTGAGGTATAGATATGTATAATTGTATAGGAATAAGGTATAAATTATTATTATTATATGATGTTTAAATAATGTATAAGGTCTAAGGAATATATTATTATATTATCATTAGTATATTATGTATTAGTTTAAAGTGTTGGAAGATGCTTGGGACCAGTGATGTCATATCTATGTCCAATGTTTTTAATTTTGAATTACTAGCTAGCTAAGGCTAGCTTTTCTAAAAAGGGAGGTTCCGCTTCTTCTGCCACCTCCACAAAGCCTTCTAAAAAGGTCCCCCAGATTTATTCAAAACAAAGCTATAATGCAGCAAAGTCAAGTAAAAGGGAGAGATTTTCTTCTTGTTTCTGTTACAGCCGGAGCAACTTTATAGCAACTTTTTTTAACTTTGTAACAAAGCAAGATGACTTCACCAATCCACACCCGCTGATACATTTACTCTAATGCTGAGCGCCATATTTTTTCCAGTCACTTTCACTCATTCAGAAACTTTCACTTCAGTATAAAAAATCAGCAAAGAGCTAATACTTGCAGTTCAAAACTTCAGGGTTCAAGTAGATTTCAAGTGTTTATTTGGGTTATTTCCTCGCTCTTTAAAAGTTTCCTGCAGCCGGCTTGTTCTGCGGAAGCAGAGACGTCCCACGCCGCCCGGAGTCTCAGCAGGTTGAAAGGGAGCCGCCCTGTTTCCTCCCCAGAAACAATTCCCTGGGGGGGTTGCAGGGGCTCAACCTGTACCCTGCTGCCTCTTCTTCATAAATCCTAAAGATTTTGAAGATTTCAAGCCGCTTCGCAATCGAGAAGCGGCTCTACCAGTGGCGGGGCTGGCGGCGCTTAAAAAGGCACCGTCGCCGCCGAAGACGAGGAAACCGGAAGTCCCATTAACCCTTATATTAACATGTGATGCATCCCCCTTCAGGATCGGTGCAGTCCTTAGCCATAAAATGCTGGATGGGACAGAGGCTCCAATTGCCTTTTATTCTAAAACGCTGTCGTCTGCAGAAAGAAAGTATGGACAGCTGGACAAGGAAGCATTGGCCACTGTAACGGGGATCAAATGTTTCCATGAATATCTATATTGAAGGGACTTTGATCTAATTACGATCATAAACCACTACTGGGCATCATTGCTGGGGACTGCCTGACTCCAAACATGTTATCACCAAGAATGACTAGGTGGACAATTTTCTTAGTTGCATACAACTACAGACTAATACACAGGCTGGGCAAGGATATTGGACATGCAGACGCCCTCAGCTGGTGCCCCCTCCCAGACCTTGTAGAAGACCCTGCACCTGTCACATCTATCTTGCTCATCGAGGACTTCACAGCCAGCCTGGTCACAGTGATGGAAATAGCAGGACAATCAGTGAAGGACAGAGTGCTGTCAAAAATTCTGAACTGGGTGTGGAGGGGGTAGCCTGAGGAACCATGTGGGGAGGAATTCAAACCATTTATAAACAAAAAATGGGAATTGTCAGCACAAAAGGGGTGCTTGTTATGGGGAGATTGAGTGGTTGTACCACAAAAGTTAAGGAAACAGGTATTAAAGGCATTAATACAAATACATTTTGGACACCCAGATATCGTGCGAATGAAGGCTCTGGCCAGGAGCTATGTGTGGTGGCCAAACATGGATGGGGATAGAACAGAATGTGTGGCAATGTGTACACCCTGTCAGGAATCCAGACCAGCACCACCAAAGGCACCCACAAGGGAATGGGAGAAGCCAAGGGGCCCATGGTCGAGGGTACACATAGATTTTGTGGGACCAGTCCAGGGCCAAACATTCTTGATTATAGTAGACACATAATCCAAATGGTTAGAGATGACACTGATGCCCACCATAATGGCCAAAGCCGTGATCAAGGTATTGCGGAAGGTATTTGCCACCCACGGGTTGCCTGACATCCTAGTCTCAGACAATGGGACACAATTCACTGCAAGACAATTTGAAGTATTCTTAGCAGAACAGGGAATAAGGCGGTCGCACCTTTTCATTCAGCTAGTAATGGGCAAGCTGAAAGAATGGTCAGATCAACCAAAGAAATGTTAGCCAGGATGGGCCCAGGGGACTGGCAGGCAAAGATAGACAAATTCCTATTAGTACAACATATAACCCCTAGTGCCACCATGAATAGGAGCCCAGCAGAATTATTAATGGGGCATAAACTAAGGTCCCAACTAGACAAGCTACACCCCAATTACAGCACTGAGACACCCATAGATTCGACCAGTAACTCCTGGTTTTTTAACATAGGGGACCTGGTCTATGCACACAATTATGCTTGGGATCCTGCCTGGGTCAGGGCTAAAGTAATTACCCTTACCGGTCCCAAGTCATACCAAGCAGAACTAGAAAATGGGAAAGTTTGGAGGAGGCATATAAATCAACTCAGGGGATGGATAGCGAACTCCAGCCTGAGACAGTTCGAAAATACTCTGCCCCAAACTGCGTACGAAACACCACTGGAGAAAGACAGTACTTTGCCCTGAGCAGGTTTCAAAACAACCACAGACGCTGGCCTACACTCCCAAGAACCAAATACCCTACTCTCAAGAATAAACAATAAAAGAACAACAGAAGTCTAGTTTCAGCATTTTTACTAAATAAGCTGTTTCAACAGTGTAGAGAATTAAATCTATTCTTAATTATTTTGTTTTTTAAATTAAGAAGTAAATAACCATTTTAAAATGAATGTTTTATCTTGTCATATTAGTTTGCTCTGTGAGATACAATTACTTTGGGCCATGGCTGAATTACAAAACTCATTTTCTCAATGAGAAGGCAAACTTTCTTTTATGTGTAATATTTGATATTTATTGCCAACAGAGCAATGAGTTTAGTGCCTCCTTCTGAGGAATCTGTTTTGTATATTTCATTGCTACAGAATCACAGATTTCATGGTAAAGTCTAATCAAAACAGTTTATACTAAGAAATAGTCTGTAACAGAGATGGTCTGGAAGTTCTATAGATTTGAGAAAATTGTATTATTCCAAGGCACTTTGTGTGGAATTGCCTTTGAAAGTAGCTTGAATGCCCCAAAAGTCTAGAATGCTGTAGCTGATGCAACTGACTCTGAACTGGTTATATAGCTCTTTCAACAGTATTGTATTAGGTGGCTTAGACTTAGATATTAGATGCAACATCTTATATATCAGTCTTGGAAGCATGCCCTTTTGCTTATGCTCCATTAGCAAGGAATTTTCTTTTGCTCACCTGAGAAAGTACATCACTGTATTAAAGAATGATGTACACTGACTGTAGAACTTTACCCCGATCAGATATAACCGCTGGAACATATGTAAGCTTTCAAGCCCAGCTGAAAATACATTTGTTCATCTAGGCCAGGGATGTCAAACTTGATTTCATTGAGAGCCACATTAGGGTTATGTTTGACCGCAGGGGAGGGGGTGGCCAGTGTGGGTGTGGCCAGCATGATGTCACTCATGTCAGGGGAGCACCTGTGGTGGTCTGAGCACTCTACCAGCAAAAACAGGTTCCTGAGCTCTGCTTTCGACTGGGATGGCCTCCTGCAAACCTCTGCCAGCGAAAATGGAGCTCAGGAGGGCCACACACGGCCCACACTAACTCTGATCTCACTGGTAAGGGCACAGCAGGCCAGTCCTACGCTGTTTCCAGGGTGGCCTCAGAGGCCAGGTCTAAGCATCCCGTGGGCTGGCTCTGGCTCCTGGGCCTTGAGTTTGACACCCCTGATCTAGGCATTTAATAGAAAACATACGCCTTCTCTTATTCTTGTCTTGATTTAAAAAATTCTGTTATTTGTTTGTTTATTATTTTTATTATTATTTCAACATGTTTATTTACAAGTATTTTTATGCCATTCAGTGAAACAAGACTTCTGGATATTTACAAAAAAAACCTAAAATAATGTAAATAAAATAAGTTATTTCTCTAGCCAATGGACAGAAATATACTTCTTAGGAGTAAGTTGAGTAAATACGTTACTTTAGGATCATACCAAGAAAATAGATTTTAAACAGAATCATATCTTTTACCCAAAAGTGAAATAAAAAGTAAAAAAACCCTTATTTTTTATTCTGTTTTTGTAAATTAATTAATTAATTAATTAATTAATTTGTTTATTTATTTATTTATTATATTTCTATACCGTCTTTCTCCCGTAGGACTCAAGGCGATGTACAGTCATGAAAAATATAGACACACAAACATCATAAAATTGCTAATTAAAATTATTACTTAGTTTGGTTAATTAAATAAAACCCAGAATTAGATAATGTTTAAAAAATCATTCACATGTTCATATGTTTAGCCCTGCCTGTTGGAACATCAGGGTCTTGAGGGCACGGCGGAAAGCACAGAGATCAGAGATATTCCGTATCTCCGGGGGCAGTTCATTCCAAAGGGTTGGAGCCCTCACAGAGAAGGCCCTCCCCCTGGGAGTCGCCAGTCGACATAATTTGACTGATGGTACCCTGAGTAGTCCCTCCCTATGAGAACGAACTGGTCAGTGGGAGGCTATTGGTGGCAAAAGACGGTCTCATAGGTACCCAGGTCCTAAGCCATGGAGCACTTTAAAGGTGATAACTAACACCTTGAATCGGACCCGGAAGACCACCGGGAGCCAGTGCAGCTCGCGTAGGAGAGGTGTTACATGGGCGTAATGAGCTGCGCCCATAATCACCCGCATGGCTACATTCTGGACCCTCCAGGTGCTTTTCAAGGGGAGCCCCATGTAGAGAGCATTACAGTAGTTCATAAGGGAGGTAACTAGGGCATGAGTGACCGTGCGCAAGGCGTCCCGATCCAGAAAGGGACGCAACTGGTGGATCAGGCGAACCTGATAAAAGGCACCCCTGGCCACGGCCATCAAATGATCTTCTAAAGATAACCGTGAATCCAGGAGGACACCCAAGTTGCAGGCCCTCTCTGTGGGGAGCAAGATCTCATCCCCTATTGTCAGTGATGGTACCAGCTGACTATACCGGGACGCCGGAAGCCACAGCCACTCGGTCTTGGAGGGTTTGAGTCTGAGCTTGTTTCTCCCCATCCAGATCTGCACGGCCTCCAGGCAACGGGACATCACAGCAAGGGCATCATTGGGGTGGTGTGGGGTGGAGATGTATAGCTGTGTGTCATCAGCATACTGATGAACACTCACCCCGAAACCACGGATGATCTCGCCTAGCGGTTTTACATAAATGTTGAACAGAAGGGGTGAGAGGACTGACCTTTGCGGCACCCCACAAATAAGGTGCCTCGAGGTCGACCTCTGCCCCCCTGCCAACACAAACTGCGAACAGTCAGAGAGGAAGGAGGAGAACCACCGAAGCACAGTGCCCCCTATTCCTAACCCCTCCAGCCGGTGCAGTAAGATACCATGGTCGATGGTATCAAAAGCCGCTGAGAGATCTAATAGGACCAGGATAGAGGAGCAACCTCTGTCTCGAGCCCTTCAGAGATCATTCACCAACATGACCAATGCCATTTCCGTGCTGTATCGTAACCTGAAGCCCGACTGGAACGGATCCAGATAGACAACTTCATCCAGGTATTGGGGTAGTTGTCGTGCCACGACACTCTCAACAACCTTCGCAACAAAGCGAAGATTGGAGACTGGACGAGAATTTGATAATATAGCTGGGTCCAGGGAAGGCTTCTTGAGGAGGGGCTTCACAACCGCCTCTTTCAAGGTGGCGGGAAAGACACCCTCACTCAGAGAAGCATTTATAATCCCCTGGAGCTAGCCTCGTGTAACCTCCCGGGAGGCCAGTACCAACCAGGAAGGACATGGGTCCAATAAACATGTGGCAGCGTTAAGCTTGCCCAGAATCCTGTCCACATCCTCAGGAGTCACAGAGTCAAACTCTTCCCAGATAACGCTCTCAAGATCTGCCCCCGTCTCCTCCCCTGAATCTACCCAATCGGAGTCCAGGCCTTCCCGAATCTGAGCGACTTTATCATGCAGGAATTGTACAAAATCCTCAGCTCGACCCTTTAAGGGATCTTCCCGTACCCCCATCTGAAGTAGGGAGCGGGTCACCTTAAACAGCGTGGCTGGGCAGTTCTCTGCAGATGCAATAAGAGCGAAGAAGTAGCTAGACTTCGCCGCTCTTATCGCCACTAGGTAGGTCTTAATATAAGATCTCACCTGTGTTCGGTCAGATTCAGATTGGCTTGTCCTCCAATCGCTCTCCAGGCGTCTTTTCCGATGCTTCATCTCTCTCAGTTCCTCAGAAAACCAAGGAGCTAGACGAGATCGGTATCGGGTCAGAGGCCACAAAGGCATGACGCGGTCCAAGGCCCCAGTAGCCGCCCTGTCCCAGGCGACCACCAGGTCCTCAGTCGAGTCGTGAGCCAGAGTCGCAGGAAATGGCCCAAGCTACATCAGGAACCTTTCGGGGTCCATCAGGCACCTGGGACAGAACCATTTGGTTGGTTCCGTCTCCCTGCGGTGGGTGGAAGTGACTTGAAAGTTCATGTGAAGGAGAGAATGATCAGATCATGACAAGGGCTTGATGTCTATATCCCCTATTCTTAGATCATTCAGCCACTGATCAGAGACAAAAATCAAGTCCAGAGTATGATTCTCCAAGTGGGTGGGGCCTTGAACTACCTGGGTCAGGTCCATGGCCGTTATGGAAGCCATGAACTCAATGCCTCCTAATAATATATGTATTTTTTGCTTGCCTTTTTAGTAAAAAAGGCAAATGAGGCATAACTGCAACATGGTTCTTCGGTAGTACTTTACTCTGAATTAAATTAAATAAATAAGTGAATCATACTTAATATCTGGGGAGAGGGAGGGATGAAGAACATAATTTATTTAAGAATTTCCTGAGACAATTGGGAAAACATAATCTGAAAATTTGGTGAAAAGCTGTCAATTGAAGATGAAACATTAAATGGATAGCCTGTTTCCTATCTTGGGTTAAATATTAAATGTTTCAAAACAAACATTGGGTTTTTTTTGTTTTTTGTTTTGTTTTGTTTTTTGGATTTATATACCGCCCTACTCCCGAAGGACTCAGGGCGGTGAACAGCCACAAGATAAAAACACATAAATACAAAATTTAAAAAACAGAATAAAACTGAATTAAACAATTTGGCTGAAGAGAGATTTAAAACACCCCAATAAATTAAGAACGAATTAAAATTTGTGTATTAAAAAGGGAAAAAGGGAAAAATTAGGCCAGGCCAGCCTGATGGAATAAAAAGGTCTTAAGAGCGTGGCGGAAGGTGTGTAGATCCGGGATCCTCCCTAATAGGCAGAATTTTATCTATTTTATTAAAGTATATCTTTTCCCCATTTCAGCTTTTTCCTTTATCACAGTTTTATAATATAACATTATGTTTTTCAGATAAGATGCACTTTTTTTAAAAAAAAAAAATCATGTGTTTAGAAAACTTTGGTACTCCTATTTGTTAATGGACAGCTTCATATGTTTTTGCAAGAAAACACTATTTTGTTGTACCTATCATTTCTGCACTTTTAGAAAACAATATATGGACACCTACCAAAGTGAGGACAAAGTAAAAAAATCATATAATTTTTCTATAAATACTCATATGAGCCAGGGAAATCAGAAGCAAGAAATGCCCAGTCCAATGGCTCATAAACTTGGATCCATATTAATATTAAAATCCAATCATACATTGATTATTTTATTGTCAGTATACATGATACATAGTCCACCTTTTCCTTTAGTGTTGAAAATGCATTCATAAACTTAAAGTTTTAGTTTTAACATCATGCTAACTCAATTATTTGGAGAAATAGACAAAAATTATGACTAATACATTTAACCTAAATTTTCTTGTTTCATTTGCAGAGGACAAAAGGAAGACAATGTGGAAAAGTCCACATTTATTTAATTAAAGGTAAGTTGATTTTAGGACCAGAAATAGTGGACAGAGAGCATAATAAAAATGTAGTATTAATATAGTAATTCAAAATGCTAATTTCTTTCCTGAAAGTGGAAAGAAGTAAGTGGGTATTTAAAGTCTTGCCTCTCCAATCTTCCCAAGAAAGCAGGACTCTTGAAACTGCAATTGTTCCAAAAGGAGCTTTTATTGAAAGGTTTGTGATAACAAGAGTTCTAGGCAAGAACTGAAAATTCTCACTTAAAACCAGCTATTTAAAGCAATGCTAATTAAACCCCTCCCACACTACATCATTGCAGGGAAACAGAAACAGAAACTTCATATAGACATTAGCACAGTAATGCAGGAAACAGAAACTTAATATACAGATCATTCTATTCTTCCCCACTTCCTCCCACCAAAATGCCAGGGTCCCTGTAGAAATATCTGAAAACTGACAGGGTAGGCATAATTCCTGTTGGATTCCATTCCATATCTTGGAGCAAGGTCTATAACTACAGTGTATTATTATGTAATTTTTTTGTTTTCTTTCTTATGTACTGATTTCATGAACCTCCTGTTTTTCTACATAAAACAATTGTCTTCTATGAAATATGTACATATTATTTTGTTTTAAAAATACACAAATAGTAGAATACTACTAACTGTATGCCATTTTGCATTTCTAGTATTTTAGTGACTATCGTGGATTACTACAATATATTTGAATGTAGGACTCAATACAATACATTAATATCCATTAATGTAGGATGATACATATTCATAACAAGCAAGAAGCACTTTAGATTATTAAGAAAGGTTTTCAATTTCAACTACCATAATTAACTGTGCCAAATAAATAATGTTATTAGTAATTTATAGACTTAATTATGGCTTTTCCATACTTAACTAATAAATTAAAAATGGAAGATAACACAATTAAATATTAATAATTATTAATCCATTTTCTAGATGGTCTGTTTCCTTAGAATATTTTATATAGGTTATGTAAAAGCATTTTATGGGTAAAGTGGCATTATGCATACATAAATTTTTCATATCTGTAAAATGGAGTTAAGTATGAATAAAACATATGCAAATGTGATAAATATATGTGGCTCAGGGTTGAGCTGTTGGGTCTTTATTCTATTGCTTGAAGTTCCACTTCAAGAAGAAATGGAAGCTCAGAGAAACCCCATTTTGGGGTCACAATAATGAACCTATGTGTTTTCACCGAATGTTTCAATATTGTGAAGAAACTCCTCACCTTCATTTTCATCAGTTCCTTTCATCATCTTTTATTCTTGATAAAACAACTCATTTTTTGGCCAAATGTCATACAGTACTTAGGTCAACATAGTCATCACCATAAACAACCAGCATTTGAGTTGAATAAAAATTCAAGTATCTCCTTTGAGAGTCAAAAATTCAATCATGATGCATTGTTTAAAATCTCTGATACTGTGAGTGCTTACTCATTCCACAATAATTTTATAAATTTTATAATTTATAGCAATATAAATATCAATAGCAATATCTCACTAGATGAAATGAAAGAACAGATGCTAAAGAAAATGAAAGTTTGAGGGTGTCAGTACTGCTATATTTTGCTATATAGTATCGAGGACATAGCTTTTCATCCAAGTTTTGTATACCTTTTATGAAATACACAGCTTGGAAAGAATGCATTGATTCAATTTCCCCAGAGCTGCAAAGCCACATTTTCCTTCTGATGAAATGTTTATATATTTCAAAATACACTTGCTCACAGTTCAATTACAGCAGGTCCTTCTTTAATTGTGAATTGATCTATTAAAAATAATATGCTTTCTTGAAAGAACAATTGATACTATTCAAACTATAGTAACTCAGATGAATCAGACCTCCAACTAAAGATCTACATCTCTGAGTAGGTGTTTACTCATTTTTTTTGCAGATTCAACATTTATTTGTTTGTTTGTTTATTATATTTATATGCCACCTAAAACAACTGTGGGTGACTTTAACTTAGCTAAAATGTGCAGGACTGAAGAATGGTGACAGTTCAAATCTCTTGAGTTTGTATAAGTAAAACTAGACCAAAATGAGGGGGGAGGGGAGAAATCCAAGGACTTTATTTGCAGTTAGAGAATGATAATATAACCCAGTGGGAAATTTGCTGAGGTTTCATTCTCACTCCTCCTGTCAAGCTTTCTAGTGATCTAAATATTTCTCAGATGAAATTAAAAAGAGAAGAACAAAAATTAATATCTGATATTATGTGTGTGTATATGTGTGAATGACTGGATCTACTATATATAAAGTATGTCATTTTAAGCTGAGCAACTGATGTAATAAGTGTCCAGCTCTGATCTATAATCTTGATTTCAGAGATGAAATTCATTCTCCACATAACCAATTATTATAAAACATTATTTAAGCTTAAAATGAAAGGTACAATGAAACTCATAACATTGTCTCTTAGACACATTTACTTTCTTCTTGCCTTTTTGGTGCTGTAGTTCTCATTGCTATATTAATTTAAATGATGTTAATAATATTCATTATGACCTTAGGTAAAAGAGTAGGGAAAAACTCCCAGATTGAACTAGTTACTTGAAGAAAGAATCAAATACATCAAATCTGTGTTATTATCAGATTTCACTAGGCATGTATCTAAAACACTGATTTATGACATTCTGATTAGAAAATTTCAGTAGTAACTCAAAAAGTCTAACTCTGCTCTTTCATGCAATTTATTATTCTTATGGTTGGTTGCACAGTCAGGGAGATGTTTACATTGGATTTGGCATTTTATTCACCTATCAATTCCTTCCCAAGGACCTAGAATAGACAGATGTTGTTTGTTTAATGGTGTTAAACTTACCATTACATAATATAAGCTGTTCCAATTAAAACTGCCTTTTGCAATTGACTGATAGTTATTTTGTCAATGACAATGGTGTTCATGATTTTTTGGGATTGCACATAAGGCGCCTATTACTCTTAGTACAGTCTGCTTTTTTACCACAGTCATTCTACTTATATTTGCAGGTTTTTATACTTTGTGCTTTTTCTCCAGTTCTTTCTTTCTATTCTGCTATGTCCACATCCACTATCCAGACTTTTTTGTCTTATCAAAATTGTTAAGTATGGGATCTTATGTTGCAAATGCTGTTTGAATTTTAAAGTTCCAGAATGCTGTAGCTTCTTCATTTTCCATTACTTTACCTATTTTGCAGTTCCACTAGTTCTTACTTGCAGGCAAATGGTATTTCCTGCAGATATTCCAATGTACTATTGCTGCTATTATTTTCTTGCATTGTTATAGTCAATCTATGTAATCTTTTGTCAGCAGCTAATAATGCAAGAAAAAAATAGCAGCAATGGTACATTGGAATGTCTGCAAGAAATACAGATGATGCATTGTTTTTTCAGGTTTTTTTCCATAGTTGGCTTATCTTCTCAATTCTTGCTTTGTATTCATTTGTTCCTAGAGCTTGGTCTTGTTGAGCCAGAATTAGCCCCTCTCTGTCTCTTTTTTCAACTTTCCTCCTCTTTGCTATTGTCAGGTCTTGTTATCTGCTTTGCCTGCTAGATTTTTTTAAATGTACTGACTTGCCATATTTGTTTTCTATTCTTCGTTTGGTCTTTCTCATAAACTAGTTTGGTCTCTTCAGTATTGAGCAAGCATTCATGGTATACTTGCAACATTCCACACCCACCTATTTTCCATGGTAAGAAGAGTCTCTCTACATTGCAATGTGGATGAAGGCCGTGATTCATTGTCATTATTTTATTGGTCTATTGTCAAGAAAAACATTTTCTATCAACTGAATTTGTTTCACATGTGAAATGTAAATGTCTTTGTTGAGTGATTTAATTTTTTTTTTAAAAAAATAGGCATTTTTAGAATCACATTAATTGGATTATGGGAGGAATCTTTGGGCTTTCTGAGCTAATTACATAATCCAGCTACTGTCATCCTTTCTCTTTCTTCTTCTTTGCTTATCAACACTCCATCATGTAGGCTAGAGCCCAGCTCAGCTGATAAGTATTTCAGGAAATCTATTGAAAGAGAAGCAGCTTCAGCTATTCAACATGTTTGAATAGAAACAGGTTTTGATGAAAAAGATGTATGGAGGTGATTTAGAGTTTAGTCCTAGGTTTAGAAATGTAAGAAAATGTATTTTGACAGAATCGGGATTTGAAGAATAAACTGTTTCTTAATTTACATTACATTATTTATCCATATTTTTTTCCTTCAAGTCCAAACATGGCTGTTGAACCATGTTATGCTATCAATTAGATCCATACAACAACCCTCATTGTTGTTCTTAACAGCAGGTGTATTAACCATGCCCAGCTCCAAAGCATGTACAAAAGGAAAATCAACAACAGCAATAAAAATTGCCAAATGAATTATGACATAAATGTTGTCATAGAATTAACACAGAGAATGTATGTTGCTTGTCAAATCAAATTTTCCCTCAAAATTAACAAATTCAAATTTACATAATACATGCAGATAGACCCATATTAAATTAATCAGAATAAAATTTGCTGTTATATTCCATTAAATATGAAGTCACATTACTCATAAAAACATGTATTATAAATATGCCTTCTTTGATACAGCAGATTCTGTAACCTTTGTGGCACTTCTAAGTTGGACTAACTCCCATCAACTGTGGATCTTGGCCAACTCTTTCCCAAACAAATAGCTTAGAAAATGAATAACAGGAAAAGAAAATTGATGGGTAAGATAAACAATGTTGTTATCCAGTTGTTACACTCAGAACAAATGCAACAAATTTGATTTAATAGAGTTACCAGTAAGATCAAACTGAAAAAGTTTGAAAATCTTATTAGGAAGTTATAGTGGCTTCTAATGAAAAAAGGAAGGGAAGGTAGGCACCCTAGGATAATAAATAAAAGTCTATATGTTTAATCTTAGTTTAAAAAGAAAAGCAGTCAGAAAAATTAATTCAGCTAATTGATGCTGCAAATTTAAAATATTCATTCATATTTTGGCATAAAATTTGAATGTTATGTACCAGCAACTAGTTGAGCAACCTACTTTCATTTGTTATATACTCCATAAAATAGCATAGACTCTGTCATCTAATTGAAGACCACAATAATTCCTAAAATGTTTCTACACTGATCAACTGTATCTATCTGGAAGATTAGACAAACAATTGAGCCAACTAAAGTCTTATAAATTCCCCGACAGTGATCGTATTCCCATTGAGATATTTACTGATACTAATACTGATCATTGGAGCCCAATACTGATAGCACCTTTAGATATATTATATTATATTATATTATATTATATTATATTGTATTGTATTGTATTGTATTGTATTGTATTGTATTGTATTGTATTGTATTGTATTGTATTGTATTGTATTGTATTGTATTGTATTGTATTGTATTGTATTGTATTGTATTGTATTGTATTGTATTGTATTGTATTATATTATATTATATTATATTATATTATATTATATTATATTATAGTTAAGCAATTTAGTTTATTGTTAAAAGTTAAAAGGTTCAATATTCTAGGCTCAGAGTGTCCCACTCTAATCAGTTAATTAAGCCATAACACCTGCAAAGGGTTCCTGAGCCTTTAAATGGTCTCTCAGTCTGGTTCAGTAGGAATCACAATCATGGGAAAGACTGCTGACCTGAAGTTGTGCAGAAAACCATCATTGACACTCTCCATAAGGAGGGAAAGCCTCAAAAGGTAATTGCAAAAGAAGTTGGATGTTCCCAAAGTGCTGTATCAAAGCACATTAATAGAAAGTTATGTGGAAGGGGAAAGTGTGGAAGAAAAAAGAGCACAAGCAGCAGGGATGACCGCAGCCTAGAGAGGATTGTCAGGAAAAGGCCATTCAAAAGTGTTGGGGACTTTCACAAGGAGTGGACTGAGGTTAGAGTCAGTGCATCAAGAGCCACCGGATCCTGGACATGGGCTTCAAATGTCGTATTCCTCCTGTCAAGCCGCTCCTGAACAACAAACAATGTCAGAAGCGTCTTACCTGGGCTAAAGAAAAAAAGAACTGGTCTGTTGCTCAGTGGTCCAAAGTCTTCTTTTCTGATGAGAGCAACTTTTGCATCTCATTTGGAAACCAAGGACTGGAGGAAGAATGGAGAGGCACACACTGAAAGATTCTTGAAGTCCAGTGTGAAGTTTCCACAGTGTGTGTTGATTTGAGGAGCCATGTCATCTGCTGGTGTTGGTCCACTGTGCTTCATTAAGTCCAGGGTCAATGCAGCCGTCTACCAGGAGATTTTGGAGCACTTCATGCTTCCTTCCACAGACGAGCTTTATGGAGATGCTGACTTCATTTTCCAGCAGGATTTGGCACCTGCCCACACTGCCAAAAATACCAAAACCTGGTTTAATGACCCTGTGTTTGATTGGCCAGCAAACTTGCCTGACCTGAACCCCATAGAGAATCTATAGGGTATTGCCAAGAGAAAGATGAGAGACATGAGACCAAACAATGCAGTAGAGCTGAAAGCTGCTATTGAAGCATCCTGGTCATCCATAATACCTCAGCAGTGCCACAGGCTGATAGCATCCATGCCACGCCGCATTGAGGCAGTAATTGATGCAAAAGGGGCCCAAACCAAGTACTGAGTACATATGCATGCTTATACTTTTCAGAGGTCCAATATTGTTCTATGTACAATCCTTGTTTTATTGATTTTGTTAGATCGTGGGTGCAAGAAGGACCGGACACGTAGTAGAATCAACACTTTTATTAGCTCCGTAAATTGCAAAGGCAATGCTGGCCGCGGCAGCTCCTTTTATAGCTAGGAGCTGTCCATGGCTTCAGCCACTGACGTTACTCTGAATTTCCCGCTCCCGTTCCTAATTGGTCCATTCAAATCTGCCATTCAATACTCAACACCCCTCCCCTCTAGTTAGTATAATCAATCCTGAAGTCTCTAGGCTATGTAGTCACGTAAGTAGGCGGGTCGTCTCGATGTGTGACTAGACTTGTGCAGATCAGTCGTCCCAGCGTTCTTGGAGTGAGAGGTCGAGTTCTGTGGCTCTGTTGGCTCTGCCTCTGGAAGTTTTTCGAACTCGCTCACTGGTGTGGACTTATTTCCTTGGATGTTACTTCCTTCCTCCCCTGGACGACATGGTGGACTGTTACTGGTATTTGACTCTCCCTCCCGGACTTCAGGTAAGTGTCCGCTGTCTCTTCTCGGGTTTGAGTCTTTTCCTGTGCTGTCTTGTATTTGTGCCTTTACTAGGGTCTGGTTCCTTTCTGTGCATTTTTCCTTCCTTTGCTCTTGGGCGTTTTCTAGTGGCCCTTGTTCATTTCAGGTCACTCGGCCTTTGATCTGGTCGATGTGCCGCTTCCACTGCCAGCCATCCTCTGTCTGTAATCTGTAAAACAGTGGTCCTGTGACTTGGGTTATTTCTCCCGGTATCCATAGGGGGTTACCGCTGAAGTTCTTAGCGTAGATTTTGTCCCCCACTTGGAATTGCTTGCTCCTGCTCGTGGAGTCAGTTGGTTTTTCTGTGCTGTACTGTGGGTGCAGTCTGTCTAATGGGGATCGTAACCTCCTCCCCATTAATAGTTCTGCCAGGCTTCGGTGTGTGGATGTGCTCGGTGTAATATGCTGGATGGTCAGCAACTTGTCTATTTTGGCTTGCATGTCTCTGGGCCCCAGCCTTGCCAAAGTCTCCTTGGTCATTCTCACCATCCTTCCAGCAAGCCCGTTCATGGATGGTTTTCCTGGTGCGGATAATGTGTGTCAGATTCCCTGGCTGGCCAGGAACATCTCAAATGCATTAGCCGTGAACTGGGGCCCATTGTCTGACACCAACAAGTCTGGCAGCCCATGTGTTGCAAACAATCTTCTTAAAACTCGGATGATGGCTTCCGTGGTTGTTCATGGCATTAGGTATACCTCCAGCCATTTGGAGAATGTGTCCACTATTATCAGGAACATGTTGCCCTGGCATGGCCCCGCAAAGTGTATATGTATTCTCGACCAGGGTGTTCCTGGGTTCTCCCAATCGTGTGTGGGTGCAGTGTGTGGTGCTGGTCATGATTCTTGGCAGGGCGTGCAGGTTGCCACCCATGCCTCTATCTCCTTATTCATTCCAGGCCACCACACATAGCTTCTTGCTAATGCCTTCATCTTCACGATTTCCGGGTGCCCCTCGTATAGCATGTTTAAAATGTCCTGCCTTAGCACCCTGGGAATTATGACTCTGTCTCCCCATAATATGCACCCTTTCAATCCCGACAGCTCGGTCTGTCTTGATTTGAATGGTTGGAATTCTGTGTCCACATTCGCTTCTGGCCATCCCTTCCAGATCCAGTTCAAAACGCGCACCAGAGTTTTGTCTTTTGCTGTGGCTCTCACGATGTCTGCAGCGGAGATCTGTGCACTTTCCATAGTTTTGATCAGTAGTGTGGTTGATGCTGGAGCTGGGTCTTCTGCTGTTTCCGGAAGTGGGCACCTGCTGAATGCGTTAGCATGGTCAATCATATTCCCGGGCTTATAGTTCAACTGGTAATCATAGGCTGTTAGGAACTCTATCCAATGGAGCATTCTTGGTGATAGTATGGGAGGTGTGGGCTTGTTTCTGGCGATGATGCCAAGTAGTGGTTTATGGTCGATGATGAGTTCAAATCTCCGGCCATACAAATACTTGTGGAACCTCTTTATTCCGGCTACTGCAGCCAATGATTCCTTATCTAATTGGCTGTAGTTTCTTTCCGGCTTGGACAATGTTCAGGAATAGAATGCGTTGGGGGCTTCTCTTCCGTTTGGCATGCAGTGGCTCAGTATAGCTCCAATGCCAAAAAGTGATGCGTCGCAAGTCAGCCTGATTGGCAATGTTCCGCTGTATTGTACCAATACTCTGTCCGATGTTAATAGTTTTTTTATTTCTTCGAATGCCGTTCTTTCTTGTTTCCCCCATCTCCATTCCGTTGTTTGGTCCAGTAACCAGTGGAGAGGTTCAGCAGTTGTGGCTTTCTGCGGTAGGAAAATATTATAAAAGTTCAGTAACCCAAGAAAAGCCTGCAGCTCCATTTTGTTTTTTGGTGTAGGTGCTTCTTTGACAGCCCTCAGTTTCCCTGGAATGGGTCGTATCCCTGATTCATCTATTAAATAGCCCAGGAATTCTACTTGTTTCTCCACCAAGTTGCATTTGTTCCTTTTTACTTTTAGCCCCACTTCTTGGAATCTAGATAGTACTTCTCTTAAACGCTGCTGTAGCTGGTCTAAATTTACTGCTGAGATGAGCACATCATCAAAATATGGGACAACTCCTTCAATTCCTTGTAATAGGCCTTCCATCAGGCTTTGGAACAGCCCTGGGGCTATGCTGACTCCAAACTGTAACCGCTTGCACTTAAAGGCACCCCTATGTGTAACAATTGTTTGAGCCTCAGCTGTGGCATTGTCCACAGGAAGCTATTGGTACGCTTGTGCCAGGTCAAGCTTTGCAAAAAATTTTCCTCGCCCCAAAGAGTGGGGCAGATGTTGCACCACTGGCACCGGATAAGCATTCTGCTGTAATGCCCTGTTTATTGTGCTTTTATAGTCTCCACAGATGCATACCGACCATCTGGCTTAATGGGGGTGATGATGGGTGTCTCCCACTTTGCATGGTCTGTAGGCTCTAATACTCCGTGGGCAACTAGCTTGTCTAGTTGCTCATCTATCTTGGGCTTTAGAGCAAATGGAACCCTCTGGGGTTTAATCTGGGGTTTAGACCCAGGGCAACTTGGGGGTCTAAGTTAAATGATATTGGGGACCCCGTGTACTTGCCTAATTCGCCATTGAACACCTCCGCAAATTCTGCCATCAGCTTTTCCTCCCAGCCACAGTTGTTGATATGGTCGATGCCAGTTACAGCCAGTCCTAACGGCTCGAACCATTCCAGACCTAATAGGCTAGGTCTATCTCGGTCCACGATGGTGAGGGGCAGTTTTGCTTTGAAGGTCTTGTATGCAACGTTGAAAGTCTCTGTGCCAATTACTGGAATCCAATTCCCTTGGTAGTCTATTAGTCTCAGTCTTTGGGGTTTCAGTGTGCTGTTGGTGATGTCAGGAACTAGTCGTTTGAGTGTTGCCCAGGAAACCATGGATAAGCAGGACCCCGAGTTGACCTCCATTTTGCAGGGTCTCCCCTCGATGAATACGGTCACCGCCATCTTGTTCGATTTTCCCGCGCTTGCATGACACACTATTAAAGTTTGGTGGGTCTCTCCTCTCTTCAATTCAGAATCCTTGCTTCTGTGACCTCTTCCAAACAGTTGTCTTTTTCCGCTTACCTTGAACTGTCGGTTGTTTGACAGTGGGCTTGGCGGATGGTTTGGTCGGTTCCTTCGGGACGCTGGCTGGGATGCTCTGCAGGCTCTCGCTATATGTCCCTTCCGGTCACATCTCTGGCATATGGCATCGCAGAACCTGCATTCTGCCCTTGGGTGGTTTCCCTCGCATCCTGCGCACCAGAATTATGACTTCCCTTTTCCTCATGGCTTGCCTCTTCGGTCTGTTTGGAGGTGATGGACTTCATCCTCTTCTTCTTCCTCTGACCCCATTTCTATGTCCTCGTAATGGATCGAGGATTCTTCTTTTCCTTGTGGCCCTTTGTTCATTTTTTTCATGGCTGCCGCAGATTTCTGGAACGCCTCTGATGTGGTGGCTTGTTCCATCGCTTCTTTGAAAGTTATTTGAGGCTTGGCTAGTAGTCTACTCTGCAACGTGAGGTCTTTTAACCCCAACACCAGCCAATCCCTCATAGCTACTTCTAAGTTGGAAAAGTCACAGGCTGCAGCTATCTCCCTCAGGGTCACAATGAATTCACTTATTGATTCGCCTTCCCTCTGGTCCCTCCGGTAGAATTCATGTCTCCTTACCAGGGATGAAGCTTGGGGAGCGTAGTGTGCCTTTAGGTGCTTTGTAGGGCCGACCAGGACATTGTTCTTAGCTCGGTTGGGGCTGCGAGCGCTTTTGCCATCTTGAACACGGCAGCTCCGCAATGCGTGAGGAATATAGCTCTCTTTCTTTGTTCCGACAGGCTCAATAGGTCGTTTCCCTCCAGGAACATGTGGATTCTTTCCATGTACGATTCCCAGTCTTCTCCAGCTTGGTTGAAAGGTGCGGGTGGACTGATTGAAGACATTGTGGTAGCCGATGATCTGACTGGTGTTAGTAGTCATTGATCTGGATGGCTGACGATTGCTTGTTGGAGGTTCAGTGCTTCGTTCTTTGTCCTTCAATATCCAATCCTCGTCACCAGTGTTAGATCGTGGGCACAAGAAAGACCAGACACGTAGTAGAATCAACACTTTTATTAGCTCTGTAAATCGCAAAGGCAATGCTGGTCGTGGCAGCTCCTTTTATAGCTAGGAGGTGTCCACGGCTTCAGCCACTGACATTACTCTGAATTTCCCTAATTGGTCCGTTCAAATCTGCCATTCAATACTCAACAGATTTCATGTAATATTCTAATTTTCTGAGATTGTGAATTTGGGGTTTTCATGAGCTGTAAGCCATACTCATCAAAATTATGACAAATCAAGGCTTGAACTATCTCGCTTTGCATGTAATGAGTCTATCTCATATATTAGTTTCACCTTTTAAGTTGCATTACTGAAATAAATGAACTTTTGCATGATATTCTAATTTTTTGAGTTTCACCTGTACAACCTTGAATATACATAGGAAAATTAATAGCTCTTTCGATACAGAGAACAAATTGACCCAAAGAACAAACTAGAAGATTTAACTTCTCATCTAGGTAACTGCAAGTGTTTTAATAGAAAGAAGAAACATTTAAATGCAAGGAACTTTAAAGGCAAAAATTGCATTAATAAAGAGTGAAGAGAATGACATAGTATAAAATATATAACTATAAATATTTGTCATATAAACTAAATAAATTTCACATGAATACTTTGTGAAATCCAGAGATAAAAAGTGAAGCTTATCATACAAATGGAAACTGAAACTGGAAAGAACACAAAAAGAGCATGTCAAGGTATGAGTCCTCACTGTGAACATGTGGGCACTTATCCCAAGGATCAAATATCTTAACCACGAGCCCTGTGGACTGCCAACACAAGGCGATTTAAATAGGTAGTTCCAAATAGAAATATCTTAAAGCAAATAGAGAAAGTGGATATAAGCAAAAAACAAAGGTTTCTTCTTACATATGATGCAAAGTTAGAGATAGCATTGGAGAAAAGAGGAGTAAGCAAAGATGAACAGCTTGAAAGGAAACTTAAGGAGCAAAGTCATAATTAAACTGATCAGTAACAGAGTCATGAGAGACTGTATCAATTGCCTCACATGAAGTTGAATCATGCTCATTTGAAAACGAATCATAAATCGGATCATAACTCTGTGTAAGGACCAGCTTCTCCCTCCCTTCCAACAAAGTACAAACTCTTGGGAACTTTGTATTTCAAAAGGAATCTTTTATTGAAAGGGATGAAAGCAAGTCAAAACTCAAAGCAGGCTCTGGGTCCCTCAGGGCATGCAGTTCAGCATAAAGGAAATTAGGAACCCCTGTCCACCTTCAGATGTGGATTCCAGCCAATCTGCAGGTGTGAATATGAATTGTATCAGCCTCTCTGAGAAACAGATACAATGAGTTTCTCAGGGTCATTTTACAATCCACTCATTTCCCCCTTTTTCCAAGGTGTGAGATTTCTTCAGGGATTCCTGGTGCCAGGCAACGGTTATAAATCAGGATAAAGTTTATACAAAGAGGATCAGGCAAGAAATTGGATACTTAGGAAAAGAACTAGATGCGACACTCCAAATCCTCCCCCCCTTCTTCCATGAAGAATGGCAGATACACGGATCTGACTGTCAGATCCCTAAAAGTGATACTGCCATTCAATCGGAGGAGGGGGGGACACTTGGATTCGATTCCCTAACATTGCCTGTGTCAACAGATACTTTACAACCTATATCCTGGTGCCAAAGAGCCCTGAGATCTCCTTTACCTGCAGGAATTTTTATGATAGCCATTTGGGTTGTCTCACTTTAAAGTATAATGGTAGGAATGCATGTTTGTTTGGGTTCTCAGAGGAAATAGTAAAGAAAACATCTTCACATTTGTGTATTGGCTAAAATCTGCATTCTGACTTAAAGGGAGGGGTCTCTACCACTTTAATCCTACTGCCTTGCCTAAGGGTATTCAGATCTTGCTTTAGCTGGATGGCTTTCACTTCTGCTTAATAAAAGAATCCTTTTGAACAACCACGTTTCAAGAGTTCGTACTTTCTTAAGTTGGAAGGAGAGGCGATCCTTACAGAAAGCAAGATCTGCAAAATGGTCAACCCAGAAAAGCAATCTTCGTTCTACTGAGGGGACCTTGCAAACCATGTCCGAACGAAGCAGAGAGCTGGGAGAAACTGATTGCTGGGGAGAGACAGCAAACACCACCCAGTCAGATACCTGTTTCGTGCACCCCATCGGAGAGGATGAGGTAACCCTGGAGAATCCTGAAAAGCCCCGCTGGTCAACTGGCATCGGGAAGAAAGATGGCTGGAATGAGAAAACCAGAGGAGTCCCCCTCAACCGTGGCAATCGAAAACCGGGGTGGAAACTGGAACTAGAAGCCCTTACTGACCAGGGGGGACTGACCAAAGCACCAGGACTTCAGGACTAACTGAAGAGGCATATAACCCAATTGGTGATGGAAACTTTGGAAAATCTCAACTTCCGAAGGGAGCCAGGACAACAACCAAAGGGCGCAGAAAGGGCAGCCATTGCGGATGATGCCACGGGAGGCACCCCCCCTTCTGGAGGCTGCCTATCGAGTAGAGGGCACAGCAGCAGTGGGAGAAGACCCAGCAAATCCTCCTCACCAGGCAGCACGCACACCAGTGCCCATTCCCAATCAGCCCCGGGTCCCGCAACTGGACAGAGAAACTCCACCCCCTTGGGGTGAAGTTTGATGGGAATCTGCACAATTAGGATTCTTTGTGGCACATGTGCTAACCTACATGCAAGAGTATGGATGGGATTTCCAAACTCAAGGATCCTGAGTGTGAATTGTGACCCTAGCCCTAGAGGGTGCTGCAGCCAGATGGATGGTGACCCTATATAACGCCAATGCACCAGAACTGTGGGATTTCGACCGCTTGATGATGGCCTTGTGATGTCAGTTCGAGGACCCACTGGCAGATCACAAAGCACGCAACCCCATTAAGGTGGTGAAGCAGGGGCGACGGTCAGTAGCAGAGTAGACTGAAGAATTCCGGGACCTTGCATGTCTTGTGTACTGGCTGGAAGATATTTTGGTGAGCTGTTTCAAGGATGGACTGAGTGATGATCTATACAATGCCTGCGTGGCCCGAGGTGCACCAAATCACCTACATGAATGGTATGTCACCGCCGAAGAAGCTGAGATCGATATGGCCAGAAACCAGTATCGAGCGAGGCAAGCATGGAAAAAATCCCCACCCCAATGGAAGCTAGGGCCCCCCAAACCACAAACCGCCTTCTCTCTGAGATCTTCAGCCTGTTTCAAGTGTGGAAAAGAGGGGCACCGAGCTGCAGAGTGTTGTTCGCAAACACCCGCCTGGAACCACCCACCGGGGAAGGGCCCTGAAAAACTGGGTCGACGTGGGAAGGAGACTGCTCTAAGGAGCAGGCAAACCACAGAAGTTCCATCCCCTCCCCTCTTTGGGGAGGAAACCCTGGCATCTAAACAGGAGGAATCACACTCATTCGGAAGCGATCCAGATGATGAACCACTGGTAAGCAAACCAATTAAACCACTTACCCTCCCCTTAAGACTATTTATCCCAAACCAGGACAGGGAGATAAGTATCTCCACCCTAGTGGATTCAGGGTGCACCCGTTGTTTGATCAGCCCAACCTTAGTAGGGAAGTTAGGGATTAACGTAAGAAAGCTGAAACCCCCATTGCTTTCTGCCAACTAGATGGGTCAATAGCAGGAGGGAAGCCAGCTTCTTTTGCCACTGAACCTCTACATATAGACATCGGAAGCCACGAGGAAAGACTTACATTTATAGTGGCACTTGGCATGGAATGGCCGTTAGTTCTGGGCCTTGCATGGCTGAAAAAATGGAACCCAAAAGTCAATTGGAAACAAGGCATTATAAAATTCCAGAGGAATGTGACTTTTGCTGAGAACCCGAATCCACATAAAGGAACTGAGGGGGCAGAGAATCGAGAAACAGCCATGCCAGGTCACGCCATACCAACTGAGGGCATACCCCCAGAATACAAGGATTTAGCTGAGGTTTTTAGCGAAAAAGCCTCAGATGAGCTCCCCCCCACCGTGCCACTGATTGTGCAATAGAAATCTTACCTGGCGTGAAACTCCCTAAACCAAAGATGTACAGCATGTCACTGAGGGAATTGGAAGAGCTGAGAACATTTATTGAGAAAAACCTAGCAATGAGTTTCATCGAGCCAACCCGACCTAAAATCGTAGCTCCAGTGCTTTTTAGAGAGAAAAAAGCTGGCTCTAAACATCTCTGCATTGATTTTTGTACCCTGAATGCTGTCAGTGTAGAGAACATGTATCCCCTCCCCCTTATGAAAGATATGTTAGCACACCTCGTTAAAGGGAATTTTTTTTCAAAGCTGGACTTTAAGGGAGGCTTACTATTGTGTCAGAATTAAGGAGGGGGTTGAGTGAAAAACGGCATTTAACACCCCCCTTGGCTGCTACCAATTCAAGATGCTCCCCTTTGGATTGCAAGGAGCCCCTGCGGTGTTTATGCAGTTAATAAATGAAGTGCTGCATCAGCATTTATATAAGGGGGTTCTGGTCTATTTGGATGACATTTTAATCTATACCGAGACCAAAGCAGAACATGTAAAACTAGTCAGGGCGGTTTTAAACAAACTCCGCTCTGCCAAACTTTATGCTAAACTTTCCAAATATGAATTCCACCAAGAGAAGATTGACTATTTGGGGTACCACATTTCACACCAGGGGGGTTGAAATGAATCCTCTAAAAGTGCAGGCTGTACTTGATTGGAACCCTCCACGCACGCGTAAACAGTTACAGAGCTTCTTGGGTTTTGCCAACTTTTACCGCCAGTTTATCCCTGCTTTCATTCAGATTGCCCTCCCCATCACCAAGCTCTTAAAAACGAAGGGGGAGGACAACCCTAAACCAAAGCAGCCATTGAACTGAACTATGGAATGCCAGGCGGCATTTGAAAAACTTAAACGGCTGTTCTTGGCAGAACCAATTCTAAAACACCCAGACACGGAGAAACCATTTGTCATACAAGCAGATGCCAGCAATGTGGCAATAGGAGTGGTCCTGCTTCAGAAGAATGAGCAAGACCAACTACAACCCTGCGCTTACACATCCAAGAAGTTAAATGAGACTGAGCAAAGGTGGGCCATTTGGGAGAAAGAGGCTTATGCAGTTCGTTGGGCATTGTTAACCTGGAAGTACTTCCTAGAAGGTAATAAGACTCTTTTTGAAGTCTGGACTGATCATAAAAATCTAGAAGCCCTAAAGACCCCAAGGAAACTCTCCCCAAAACATGTACAATGGGCTCAGTACTTTAAACAGTTTGATTTTACTCTAAAATATTTCCCTGGGGGAAAAAAATTTCTGGCGGATGCACTATCCAGAAAACCGCAATACAATAATTCAAAGCCAGATGTAATCAAACCCATAGTACAAAACAATCAACTAGCTGCCAAAGTGGTCACCGGATCCCAGGCAAAACAAGAGACATTGATGGGCAATGACACCACCCAAAATTTTAAACAATGAGGAATGGTTTTTGAACAACAAATCCAGCTGTCTGATGAAAGAAGAGTTGGCTTGGGTGTGGGGGAAGTTGTATGTTTCTGCCAGCCAAAGACTATGCTTAATGGTAAGGTGCCACGACTCCAAATTAGCTAGACATTTTGGCTTTGTGAAAACTTTACACCTGATTAAAAGACAATTTTGGTGGCCATCACTAAAAAAGGACATAGAAAGCTATGTAGCTAGCTGCCCCATTTGTGCAGCAGCAAAAAGACACCAGGGGAAATCCCCAGGTCTATTGCAGAAGGTAGCTGAACCTTCAGCACCTTGGAGAGAGATTGCTATGGATTTCATTGTGGAATTGCCAAACAGTGAGGGAAATACTGTTATTTGACAGACTTGTTTTCAAAACAGGCACATTTTATACCCTGCCAAAAGATCCCAACTGCTAAAAGTTTAGCCAAATTATTCCTAATACACATTTATCAACTTCATGGTGCTCCACAAAGAATCATTTCTGACAGAGGGGTTCAATTCACCTCCAACTTTTGGAGGGCATTTTTGGACTTACTTGGTACTGGCCAAGGGTTAAGCTCGGGTTATCACCCTCAGATTAATGAAAATTCTGAAATTTTGAACTCGGTATTAGAACAATATTTAAGATGTTTTATTAATTTTCAACAGGATAACTGGACCGAACTTTTGCCTTTTGCTGAAGTTGTGTTTAATAATGCTGTCCATTCAAGCACTGATTTTATTCCTTTTAGAGTAGCAACAGGCCAGGATTTCAGCCCCATGCCTGAACTACCCACAGAAGAACCCACCATCCCCTCACTTAAGAAGTGGATGGATAATTTGCAAAACACATGGCCAGTGGTTAGACTAGCTTTAAAGGAAGCTAGAGAAGCTTTTAAAATTCAAGATGACAAAAAAGGATGGAACCCAAACCTTTTCATATTGGAGACAGAGTATACTTATCTGCAAAATTCCTGAAATCATTACAACCATCGAAGAAACTAGGGCCAAAGTTCATTGGACTTTTCTCCATCACTAGAATCATCAATCCAGTAGCAGTTGAATTACTCCTTCCAAAGACACTCAGGAAGATCCACCCAGTATTCCATATTAGTTTACTCAAGCGAGAAGTAATCTCATTCCTCAGACCACTTGCATCTACACCACCGGTGCCCATCATGATTGAAGGTGAACAACACTTTGAAATCAAGAAAATCCTTGACTCTAGGATCCACAGAGGGAAAATCCAATACTTAGTTCCTTGGAAACATTTACCATCAGCACACAATGAATGGGTCGTTAAACACCATGTTAGGGCTCCGATCTTACCGAGGAAATTTTACTCCCAATACCCTAACAAACCTTGTTAATATATTATCATGAAATCTTGTGTATATTTTTTTTTCAGGTGAACCCTTTCGCTTTCTAAGGAGGGTAGCATGTCAGGTCCCTAAAAGTGATACTGCCATTCAATCGGAGGAGGGGGGACACTTGGATTTGATTCCCTAGCATTGCCTGTGTCAACAGATACTTTACAACCTATATCCTAGCACCAAAGAGCCCTGAGATCTCCTTTACCTGCAGGAATTTTTATGATAGCCATGTGGGTTGTCTCACTTTAAAGTATAATGGTGGGAATGCATGTTTGTTCGGGTTCTCAGAGGAAATAGTAAAGAAAACATCTTCACACTTGTGTACTGGCTAAAATCTGCATTCTGACTTAAAGGGAGGGGTCTCTATCACGTTAATCCTACTGCCTTGCCTAAGGGTATTCAGATCTTGCTTTAGCTGGATGGCTTTCACTTCTGCTTAATAAAAGAATCCTTTTGAACAACCACGTTTCAAGAGTTCGTACTTTCTTAAGTTGGAAGGAGAGGCGATCCTTACACTGACACTCTGTCTCTTCAATCACTATGTGCAAATATTTATGCTGTGATTGTAAATTCAGGATGTATTGGCTCAAAGTGAATAGAGACTCATCCTTCTCAATGATCTTAATGTGGTTTTATTGAAAAGAAAACACACCTCCAGGGCTATTCTGCACATATTGTAGATGTTCATGCATTAAGTGCTTCATTTAAAAAAGGGGCAGAGAAGACAGAAAGGAAAAGATCACTTGAATTTGGTTTTGTACCAGACAAATCCAACTCTCTTAAGTTTCTTTGCTTCTTAATATTGCCCTATTTTCTAACTTTTAAAAACAATTTAAATATAATCAAGATAAGAAAATAATATTTCCATTGAGAGGAGCACAATCTAAATTGGCACAGCTAGTATTTGCTGGGAATATAAGAAGAAATGCCTCATTTGCTTTTAAAATTTATACACTGAAGAATTAACCAACTGTAGTGAAATGTTTTTCTCAACTGCTTTTCTCTGTTGAAAATTCTATTTTAAAAAAGCAAAGATAATGAGAAATGCTATAAGCTACACAAAAACACTATTTTTGTTCATTTTAATATGTTTTGATGTGAATGTAAAATATTGTATAATAAACTACTCTTTCTTATCTTAGCTTCATATTTAACATTATCATGATGGTTGTTCATGTTCATAATTGCTATATGAGTGTATATGTTGCCAGTAGCATAATGCAACTGAGAAAGGCATGGAATATACTGTATACTATGTCTGACAATAGTATATATATTAGATAAGAGAGCAAGATACTAACAACAGAACATTTGCACTAATATGAGTTGAAACAAATAAGGTAGCAAAAATGATACTGCAAGCTTACTAGAAAATGCCAATTGTTACATTTATCCCTTTATTTTCTTACATTACCAAATATTTTATGATATTGTAAATCTACATATATACAGTTTTGCCATCATTTATAGGAATGACATGAATTAACCAATTCAACCAATTAAATAGTTAAATTAAGAAATTTCACTAGCAAAATTCTTGCACTCAATGCTACATCACAGTATACAAGTGTTTGAATTTTCCATCTTCTATCATTAAAAATAAGATATATATCAGACTTGTAAATATATTCTTTGTTCTTGAAACATCATCTATACCACATTATTTAAATCCAATGATTGATCATCTAAAGTATTTTCAAAAATTAAAAATCCATACCCTCCACCTGTGGTTTCTTGCATAGAAACAAACATGCATGCATACTACATAAATGAATATAGTAGAAAGATGCCAAATGAGTGAGGTTGACAGGAAGCAGGCATATTGACAGCACTCTTTCAATTCAACTACCATATGTATCCGAAGAGTAGAATGAATATGAATGAATTGGGGATTTAACTCATGCTTGCTTTGCTGCCAAGAACAGCAAAATATCAATATATCTCAACCCTTTGTTCTCAAACAGTTTGATTAGATTGACCTTCACCATGTTAGGGCAGGATGTGACAGTTGTTCCCTTTTTGGCTGTTGAATAGCCTTGGAAGGTGTTGTTGATAAAACACTCAAATTTGATTGGAGCCGGATATCATATTGGCAGAACCAGAGACTTAACTGTGTAAGTCCTTAAGAAGTTATATTTTGATCATATTGATCTTTCAGATGTGGAAAAGATTCCTTATACTTTGAATTCTGCCACTTGTGGGTTGGATTCTATATGTGAGCAAATGTTGGATGGCTGTAGTGGCTTTCTTTTTATTTTCTTTAGCAATTGTAGATTTTTTCCAGTAGTAAATAATAATAGTATTAAAAAGAAGTGTAATAAAACTCAGTATGTTTAAAAACAAAAAATATTTCTGGAGGAAAAAAGTTTAGAATAATTAAACTGTCACTTTTATATTGTTGTTTTGCGCATCTACAGTATGCAATTACTGAATATTGAATGTTCTGTTTCCAGTCAGGAGAATAAGAAAGGAAAAAATAGAAGATAAAGAAGGAAGAAAGTCTATGGATAGTATTTTATATGACAGACAAGCAAACAATCAGATGATAGCAGTTGCTCTTTCCTCTCTGAACAGAACCTTCTCAGCATAACTAAGATCATCTTTTTCAAACTCTTCCTGGAGACATTAATTTATCAGACTGTATCACATGAAAAACATTCCAACAAACTGAAATTTTACAAAACTATTTTCATAAATTGAAGAAAAATATAATGCAAAGAAATGGCTTGATGTAACATTGCATGAAATAATATAGATTATTTTTTAAGAATAATGCAACTGAACAACAATAAGAGAAATAAAACAAACACTTACTGTTAGCATTAATCTTGCTACACAGTAGTCTGTTAAAATACAATTCATTGACAATGGCTAGAGTAACAGCAGATTATATACATCTGCTAGAATGCTTCTTTTTAACAGGAGGATTATGTAGAATGCCATCCAAGAATCCATATGTTCTCAAAATTTCATAATCTTAATCCTCTAGGCACTATTTCTTTAGCATCATTGAAGATTACTCAAAACAGCAGGGTTTAATGAAGTGTGCTAGGTTTTGCATGATTTTGCTTCTTCTTCTCCCCGCCATGGCTGAGAGGGAAAAAGAATCCCGGGTCAGACAGGAGAGCTGTAACTCTCCTCGACCTTGCAGGGTTCCCCTCTTTGCTTCACCGCCCCTACAAGGCAGCTTTGGCTCCTCTCGGAGCACACAAACAGGGAGAATTCAGCACAGGGAACGCGGAGACCCGTTTCCTGTATCTGACATCACCATGACATCAACCGGAAGTCTTATTTAGTAAAAAGGCCACTCACTTGTTTACAGAAGTAACTAGCCATATCTCTCTTATTTCTTGGGAAAGCATAGAAGAGTACCTTTGAAGTGGTTTAGTACATAATGGAACTTTCAACCCCCTAAATAGTACCTTATGCACCTGTTTGTAAATGACTATTGCATTTGTATAAAGGAACATGTGTGTGTATTCTTGAAGGTCATAAAGATGGTGACCATGAATATTATTAATAGGGAGCATGTTTATGTGCATGCAGATAAGAACATAATACTGCATTCTTAATATAGCAGTAAAGTTTGCTTATCTTAGGATCCAGTGTTAGAATCCATATATGCTCTAGGACAGTGATGGCTAACCTTTTTGCTGTCTCGTGCCAAAAGCGGGGGGAGCGCAGGGAGGTCACCCACGTGTGTGCCCATACCCATAATTCAATGTGCCTTGCCCCCACTTTTAGCACGCAATGGCACAGTGGGCCCGGTAGGCCCGTTTTCCCCCCACCCCAGTTTCCAGAGGCTTCCTAGAAGCCTGGGGAGGGCGAAAATGGCCTTCCCCACCCACCCACCCTGGGAGGCCCTCCAGAGGATTGAAACAGCCAATTTCCCAACTTCCGGTCAGTGGGACCGGAAGGCCCAGAAATCAGCTGGCTGGCACACACATACGCGCTGGAGTTGAGCTACAGCAACACTCACGTGCCCACTGATATGGCTCCCAGGGACCGGTAAGATCCCACAGAGTTGGTCCCATCAGCTAAACAATGCCAGTTGACAGGCCCGTGGGGGAGGGCCTTCTCTGTGGCTGCCCTAGCTCTCTGGAACCAGTTATCTCCTGATTACTCCCAAGTTGACTCTGCTTTCTTAGTTGTTCTTGTCTTCTGGCAGCTCTGCGCATGTGCACACTGGGAACAGGCTCCAGCTGTTCCTCTGCCTCACTGCTGTCTAGCTCCCTCTTTGCCTCTGATGCAGAGCCCTCTTCCGAACTTTCTCCAGCCCCCAGGACTGGCCCATGTTCCTCCCCAACCTCCCCACTGTCCAACTCTGCTGCTAGCTCCACTGGCCGCCAGCGGGCCACAACACGGATTCCCTTATTCCCAATTGTACCTCTACCTGGTACACTGACATATAAACTAGCAAAAATCCTGCAGAGGAAACTCAGACACCTGGTCAATGACTCAACCCACTCAATAAACTCTCCAGAACAATTTCTCCAATTCATGAAACACAGCAAAATCAACAAGGAAAAAATTATGGTCTTCTTCGACATAACTGGTCCCTTTACCTCGATTGACATCAATCTAGCTAACTAAATCATACACCATCTATTACTAAACACTATACCTACTGCAGAACACTCCATAGCCACAGAAACCATCACGAAACTCCTGGATCTGTGCCTCAACACATACTTCAGGTTCAATGGAAAAATCTATAAGCAAGTACAAGTTACCCTGATGGGATCACCCATATCAGGCCTAATAGCAGAAGCAGTCATGCAATGACTTGAATTCATAGTTCTACCCATCATCCAATCAAAATTCTGGACATGATATATTGATGACGTCTTCCTCATCATCATCAAATGCTCCAAATTGAAGAAACATAATGTTAGGATATGGTTTGAGCCTAACAAGTTGTCCAGGCAATATATGTGTTCTTTAATATGAATATGTATTGTGTGACTTTAAAGTTTTCCTGCTGATTCTTTGCAATGCTGAGTCATGCTGTAATTAGTTGTGAAGGTATTTAAGAAAGGTACTGTAACGTATTCAGTTGATGATAAGCTACCATTGTGTGAGGAGTGCTATCCATTGCGCTATCATCGTTGGATGGATCTGCTACCATTGTGGTTTGTGAACCAGAGTGAGTTTGTTATTCTAATCAACTACTGTTTGTGTGATAAGAAGAGTTTTGTATCACTGGACTGATTTAACTGGCAAAGACTTGGATTTGTTTAAAGACTATGAGATTTAACTAAATTAGGTGTTTACGAAACTGTGAAATTGCCACCTGGTGAAAAATTAATAGGTTGTAGATGGGTTTAAAAAATTAAGAAAAGCATAGATGTGACAGTAACCCATAAAGCTTGCCTTGTAGCTCAAGGTTTTTCTCAGACCTAAAAAGATTTCGATGAGGTTTTTGCTCCTAGTTTACGTGCTAGTACTTTAAGAACAATGCTAGTGTGGGCGGCTAAGTATAAATATAGTATTAACCATATAGATGTAGAGACAGCATACTTGCATGCTCCATTGAGACACACCATCTATATGAGGAAGCCTTTAGGAGTTGAAACAAAAAACCACACTGATTGTTGGAAGTTAAACAAAAGCCTTTATGGTTTGAGACAATCAGGGTTTGAGTGGAACCAAAGTATATTTAAAGAGCTAAATAAGATCGGTTTTCATGAAGATGTAGCGGATAAGTGTCTCTTTAAAAGAGAAAATAATGGGTTAGTATCATTTTTGTTATTGTTTACAGATGATATAGCCATAATAACTAAAACTGACAAGGAAGCTATAGATATTGTTAAACAGTTACAAACCAAATTTAAGATCAGAAATTTAGGAAATATTAGGCATTATTTGGGTCTAGATATCAATCAAACAGCTAGAGGTTATAAAATATCTCAATCTAGCAAAATAAGCCAAATATTGAAACGTTATGGCATGGAGCTATGTAAGCCAGCTAAAACGCCTATGGCACAGGATTTTCAACAGGGAGAAATCCAAAGTCTTAAATTTAGTAAGGAGATCTACCAGTCTCTTATAGGTAGTCTATCTTATATAAGCAATTAGTCGAGACCTGATATTTCATTTGGAGTAAACCAATTAGCGAGATATAATGCAGAGCCAACTGATAGGCATTGGCAGGCCGCAAAGCATATATTAAGATATCTGAAAATGACGATGCATTATGCATTGTATCTAGAACCTAACAATGATTTAGTGTTGAGCGCATATACTGATGCCAGTTGTGCTACTGATTTGATCACCAGAAAGTCCACATCGGGTATAGCTATCATGTTAGACAATTGTTTGATTGGCTGGAAATCAATTCGTCAAAAACATAGTAGTCTATCTACTATGGAGGCAGAATTCTCATGTTTGTCACTAGTTTGTACTGATCTGATTTATTACAAACAACTAATGATGGATATTGGTTTAAAGACGGATTATCCAATTGTAATACATGAGGACAACCAAGCTGCTATAAAAATGGCAACAAATTTAGCAGTTAAAACTAGATCTAAGTATACTGACATTCGGTATCTGAATGTTCGTCAGTGTATCCAAAGCAACATGGTTAAGTTGGAATATTGTATGTCGGAAGACAATATTGCTGACAATTTTACCAAAGCGCAAGGTGCTATCAAACATAAAACGTGTTATGAAAGCTATAGATTAAGAATCTAAATTGTATATATTGACCTGGCCAAAGGGGAGAATTTTAGGATATGGTTTGAGCCTAACAAGTTGTCCAGGCAATATATGTGTTCTGTGACTTTAATATGAATATGTATTGTGTGACTTTAAAGTTTTACTGCTGATTCATTGCAATGCTGAGTCATGCTGTAATTAGTTGTGAATGTATTTAAGAAAGGTACTGTAATGTATTCAGTTGATGATAAGCTACCATTGTGTGAGGAGTGCTATCCATTGTGCTATCATCATTGGATGGATCTGCTACCATCATGGTTTGTGTTCTTGTGCAGAGATTGTAATACAGGGAGATTGTAATACATCATCAGCGAAGAGGAAATGCCGTAAGCATTTCAGCTAGACTTTAGACTTTGATCTCAATCTAGAGAGATTAAAGAGTTTTCCGTCTGATCTAGTCCGGAGGTAAATACCCTCTGTTGCAGTTTCAAAAGCATGTTTCAGCATGACAGCAAAAAAGATCCTGAATAAAGTTGGAGCGAGGACACATCCCTGCTTCACTCCACTTCTAATATCAAAGGAATCTGAAGTTAAGCCATCAAAAACTACAGTGCCCTTCATTTCTTCATGAAAGGACCTGATGACGTTGAGGAGCTGAGGTGGACATCCAATCTTGGGGAGAATTTTATAAAGGTCATCCCTGCTAACCAAGTCAAAAGCCTTCGTAAGATCTATGAAGACTACAAAAAGTGGCTGTCTTTGTTCCCTGCATTTCTCCTGCAACTGTCGAAAGGAAAATACCCTGTCAGTAGTGGACCTGTTGGCTCGAAATCCACACTGTGATCTGGATAGACTCTCTCTGCAAGCACCTGGAGCCTCTTCAGTACGACACGGGCAAGCAGCTTCCCTACAACACTAAGAAGAGAGATGCTACAGTAGTTGTTACAGTCACCCCTGTCACCTTTGTTCTTGTATAGTGTGACGATATTTGCATCCTTCATGTCCTGTGGTACTCCACCTTCCCTCCAACAAAGACAGAAGATTTCATGCAGTTCAGTGGAGATGTTCTCTTTGCAGCACTTCAGAACTTCGGCAGGGATGTTATCTTTCCCGGGTGCCTTGCCAGAGGCAAGGGAATCCAGGGGCGCATTTAGTTCTTCTAAAGTTGGTTCACTGTCAAGCTCCTCCAAGACAGGCAGGCACTCAATGTTATTTAATGCTTCTTCAGTTACCACATTTTTTCTGGAATATAACTAAGAGTAGTGCTGCACCCAGTGTGCCATCTGCTGTGCTCGGTCCTGGATAACCTCACCTGTAGCAGACTTCAGAGGGGCAGATTTCTTCTATGTTGGACCTAAGTCCTGCTTGATGTTGCCTGTGTCAGCTGCTATCTGGATCCGAGAGCAAAGCTGCAGCCAATAATCATACCATCTACTCAATAACATATTCCCTGGGATCAAATTTACACTTGAAGATGAAACAGACAACAGACTCCCATTCCTTGATGTTGACACAAGGCAACTGGACAACAGAAAATTAGAAACCCATGTCTACCATAAGCCCACGTACATAGACCAGATCTTCTGCTTTGCAAGCAACCACCCCATCACACACAAAGGAAGATGTGTCCAGACCCTGTTTAGAAGGGCCAGGACACACTGTAGCACCACAACACTAAGAAAAGTGGAAGAAAAATGGCTGCTCAATGTCTTTCTCCATAACAGCTATCCAAAAAACTTCATATTCCGACACACAGCACTCAAACCACAACACACTCCATAGCCAACCACAATGCAAAAACTAACTCTACCATACACAAAAGGAGTGTCGGAAATAACAGCGCAAATCCTTCAACCCAGAGGTGAAAGGCTACCGGTTCATACCGGTTCGAATGAACCAATAGTTAAAAAAAAAAGCTACCAGTTCGTCTGAATCAGTATTTTCAACAATCAGCTATGCCACGTGATTTATATTTGCTAGAAAGCAGGAAATCCTGCTTTCTAGCAAATCAAAATTGTGCAGCACAGTTGTTCCCCACCCCCCGCTGTTCTACTTACATTCAAACAGCTCCTTTTTCCATGTGAAGTGTGTTTTTGGTGCGCACTGCGCATGCGTGCATGCATCGTACGTTTGGCACGCAGCGCGCATGTGCAGGCAGCAAACCGGTGGCAACCCGTGGAGGATTTCACCACTGCTTCAACCTCTAGGAATAAAAATAGCTCACAAATCCACACTATTGCAAACCTTTTCATTTATTTTAAGGGAAAAATTAACATCCAACTTAGGAGATATTGGGTTCTTTTCCTACTTTCTTTTTAAAGGGATAGAACTAAAAACTGGAATACATATCAAATGAAAAGTAATTATTTTGAAAATCAGTGAAAAATATTCAGCTCAACAGAACATGCATAAATAGCCAATTCATTTGGTTTTGGTGTAATAAACTGTATTTCCTGATTTTTTACTCCTTTTTGCATAATAAAATAGTCTTGCATTTAGCATAAATTATATACTTCATCATAGAAGCAGAAGAAATAGGTCCTGCTAACTGCAGTGCATATGCAGTAGAAATGTGAGCAAATGACAGCTATTTACTAGCAGATTGGATTTTACTTTCAGTAAGCATGCAGTGTCAAAATCATCAAGGCCCACAATTATTACTTCACTTAAGTAATGTATTTCTATAATTTGAAGCTGAAATATCAGTGGCTTGTATAATCAGCCTTTATGCATCTAAATCAGCAATCCTTGCTTCCTATAAACAAAAACATCACCAAACTGAGAAAAGAAATGTAAAAATGATATTGTGAAAGGAACAATGAAAAATAAATGTAAATGTAAAAGAGGAGTAACATAAGGAATCAAATACTTAAAGTGGATTTATTGTATGAAATAATTATTATGCATCATATGATGGCCGCCTGGGACAGGGCGGCTACTGGGGCCTTGGACCACATCGTGCCTTTGGGGCCTCTGACCCGATGCAGATCTTGTCTAGCTCCTTGGTTTTCCGAGGAGCTGAGAGAGTTGAAGCATCGGAAAAGTCGCCTGGAGAGCGATTGGAGGACAAGCCGATCTGAATCTGACTGAACACAGGTGAGATTTTATATTAAGACCTACCTAGTGGCGATAAGAGCGGCGAAGTCTAGCTACTTCTCTGCTCTTATTGCATCTGCAGAGAACCGCCCAGCCATACTGTTTAGGGTGACCCGCTCTCTACTTCAGGTGGGGGTACGGGAAGATCCCTTACAGGGTCGAGCTGAGGATTTTGTACAATTCCTGCATGATAAAGTCGCTCAGATTCGGGAAGGCCTGGACTCCGATTGGGTAGATACAGGGGAGGAGATGGGGGTAGGTCTTGTGAGCGTTATCTGGGAAGAGTTTGAATCTGTGGCTACTGAGGACATGGACAGGATTCTGGGCAAGCTTAACACTGCCACATGTTTATTGGACCCGTGTCCCTCCTGGTTGGTACTGGCCTCCCAGGAGGTTACACAAGGCTGTCTCCAGGGGATTATAAATGCTTCTCTTTTTTTTTTTTTTATTGCAAAAGTTTTACAGTTACATTTTCACCCCTTTTCCCCCCCCCCACAACCCCCCCAACCTTCCCAACCTCCCTAACCCACCCTAACCCTCCCCTCCCCCCAGACTTCCTAGTATACTCATGTCAGATAAAAGGAAAAAACCCTCCTTTGTATATAAAACTTGAACCCTTCCCTCCCCCTTAAATTTTCATCTTCCTTACATTAACATTTATAACATTTTCAAATAAATTTTCATCCTAATTACCTTAAAGATATTTCTATCTTGATATAGCATTTTCTAACAAATTTTCACCCTCAACCTTAAAAATATTTCTGTCTTAATATAACATCCTCTAGCAAATTTTCACCCTCAATCTTAAAATATTTCTATCTTGATATAACATTTTCAAATAAAAGCTATTTGGTACTTCCTAGTTTGGTATTTATGCTGAACATAATTTATCCACTTCTTCCATTCCCATTCATAAGTCTCTTGAGAACAATCTTTTAAATATGCTGAAATCTTCGCCATCTCTGCAAAACTGGCCATCCTCAAAGTCCATTCCTCAATCGTAGGCAGCGCTTCATTTTTCCAGTATTTACCTATCAACAATCTTGCTGCAGTTATCATATACAATATCAATTTTGTTTCACCCGATGTAAAACCCTTAACTATACCCAATAAAAACAGTTGTGGAGAAAACTGAATTTTTTCCTTTAAAACATTCTGCATGACCCACCAAATTTTTATCCAAAAAGCCTTAACTTTCTTACAGGTCCACCAAACATGATAATATGTAGCGTCTAGGCAATCACATCTCCAACATTTAGGCTGCACATTAGGGTACATACACGACAATTTTTTGGGGTCTAGATGCCATCTGTAAAACATTTTATAAAAATTTTCCCTCAGGTTCTGCGACTGTGTAAATTTAACATTCTGAACCCAAATTTTTTCCCATGTTTCCAACATCACTGGTTCCTCAAAATTTTGTGCCCACTTAATCATGCAGTCTTTAACTAGCTCAGATTCTGAATCCCTTTCTAACAAAACATTATAAAGTCTTTTAATATGCATTGGGCCTTTCTCTTTTATGTGTCTAACTAATTCTTCCTCATACATCATAATACCAGTTTTTTGGTCCTCTTTCCATCTCAATTGCAATTGATTATATTGTAACCAAGTTAAATTGATCCCTTCAGCCAACAATGTCTGTAATGTCTTCAGCTGCCATCTGCCCGCATCTGTAAAAAGAACCTCTTTATATAAAAACCCCCCGAGTGACATTATATTTGTATTCCACAAGGTATGACCAAGATCCAGCCATAGCGGTATTTTATAATTCCAGTTGTTTCGGTGCTTCTTCCAAACTCTCAACAAAGAATCTCTAAGTATATGGCTTTTAAAAACTTTATCCACTTTACTGTCATAAAATAAGTAGGCGTGCCATCCAAATTCCAAATCGAAACTTTCTGCGTTTAATATTCCAGTCTTTTTTCCTCCAAACCAATCACTTACTAAAGTCAAAGCTGTTGCATCATAATATAATTGTAGGTTTGGAAGTTTGAGACCTCCCCTTTCTGGAACGTCTTGCATAATTTTCATTTTTACTCTTGGCTTTTTCTCGTTCCAGACAAACTTGTTCACACCAGTTTGCCATACTTTTAATTGTTTATCATTTCTGAGCACCGGGATCATTTGAAACAAAAAAAGAAATCTTGGCAAAATGTTCATCTTAACTGCTGCTATTCTTCCAAGTAAAGACAGCTGCAGTTTTTTCCAAATCTCCATGTCTTTTTGCACCTCTCGCCACAACACCTCATAATTATTTTGAAACAATTTCATACTTGATTCTGCAACCTGAACTCCTAGATATTTTACCTTTGGTACAATCTCAAAACCTGCCCTCCTTTCTAACTCCAGTTTACGATCTTGTGTCATATTTTTAACTACCATCTTAGTTTTTTTCTGATTCAATCTAAAACCTGAAACTTTACCATAGTCTTGTATAATGTCCTTCATCTGGATTATCGATTCCATTGGTTGTGCTAGGGTAACAACCAGATCGTCTGCAAATGCCTTTATTCTGTAATCCTCTTGCCTTATCATTATACCTTTCAAAGTGTTAGAGTCCCTTATCGTATTTAACAAGACTTCTAGTGTTAGAATAAACAACAATGGGGACAGTGGACATCCCTGTCTTGTTCCTTTTTCGATTTTAAACTCTGTTGTCAAGCTTCCATTGATAATGATCTGTGCCTTTTGCTCTTGATAAATTGCTGAAACCGCCTGTATAAATTGGTCCCCAAAGTCCATCTTTTTTAAAGTCTTTAATAGAAAATTCCAATCCACTCTATCAAAGGCCTTCTCCGCATCCAGAAAAACCAGCACTGCAGGGATCTGTTTATTCTTCTCAAGATATTCCAATAAGTCTATTACTTGCCTTACATTGTCTTTCATGTACCTACCCTCAATAAATCCCGCTTGGTCATCATGAATCACCTTTTGAATTACTGGCATCAGTCTGTTGGCTAATACTTTTGCATAAATTTTATAATCCGTATTCAAAAGAGATATTGGTCTGTAATTCTCCGGTTTTTTGGGACCTGCTTGCTCTTTTGGTATCAAAGAAATATAAGCTGTAGTCCATGATGGGGGTACTTTTCCCCCTTGTTGTATATTACAAAATAAGTCTCTAAGTTGTTCCACCATTTCTGCCTGCAAAGCTTTATAATACACTGCTGTCAGACCATCCGTTCCAGGAGCTTTGGCTGTTTTTAATTGTTTTATTGCTGCTATTATCTCCTCCTCTGTTATAGGATAATCCATTCTTTCCTTTTGTTGCTCAGTAATTTTTGTAACTCTTTTGTTGTCTAAGTATTTTTCTATAAGTCCATTCTGCACCTCCTCTCTGGCATATAGTTTAGTGTAATATTGGAGAAAAGCTTCTTTTATTAAATTCTGTTGAAAAACTTCTTTCCCCCCAATATCAACACTATCAATAGTCCGTGCGCTCTGTTTCTTCCTTAATGTGTAAGCCAACCACCTGCCTGGTTTATTAGCGTTGCAGAATGTATTATGCTTCGCATATTGTAAATTTGTTGCAACTTGTTCCGCTATAAGCATTTGGAATTGGTCTTTCAAAAGTTTTATAACACTAAGTATTCTTTCATCTGTTGGATTTTTAATAAGTAACTGTTCTTTGTTCTTTATTTCTGCTTCCAGTTCAAGTCTTTTCTTTTGTCGAATCAACCTATGTTTAGTGTTCATATATATAAGCACCCCTCTCATATAAGCTTTGCTTGCATCCCACACAATTTCCATTGGGGTGCCTTTATTCAAATTCATTTCAAAAAACTCTTTCAAATACTTTTTAAGTTCTATTATATTTTTCTCATATCTGAACAGGTTTTCATTTAATCTCCAAGAGCGTCTCTCATTCTTGCATGTCTCAATTTCTATCCACACTGGGCTATGATCAGTCAAAGTTCTTGGCAGAATCTTTGTTCTTTTTGTCCTAAGAAGTAGATCATCAGACAACAAGATAAAATCAATCCTGGAAAAGGATCTATGTCTATCAGAGAAGAAAGTATAGTCCAGTTCTTTTGGATTATGTATTCTCCAAATATCTTTTAATTCCAGATCTTCTTTCATATCAAAAAAAGTCTGTGGTAATCTAATTCTTGACTTTGCCAAAGTCTTTTTGTCTAATTTAGAGTCAATTACTCCATTCCAATCTCCCATAATTAAAATAGATCTATAATCCCATTGGAGTATTTTAGTATGCAGCATTTTATAATAATCCTGTTGTTGGTTAGGAGCATAAATTCCTATCAAAAGAATTTGATTATTAGCAGAAAGCAATTCAATTGCTACAAACCTACCATCTTGATCAGCTTCTATAAGTTTGGCTGTTAGTTTTTTATTTACATAAATAACCACACCATTCTTTTTTTGGTTAGTTGAAGATATAAAATGTGTTCCTAATTTGGAATTTTTCAAATAATTTTGATCTTGAGCTGTAATATGCGTTTCTTGTAAGCAAATTATATCATTATTATGTTGTTTTAAGTATGTAAATACTTTCTTCCTTTTTTGTGTTACATTCAGCCCATTCACGTTCCAAGATAAACATTTAATCATCATCATTCTCTTTCTGGAGCGAAGCGCAGAACCTTAGGATTTCATCCGAAATCTTCTGGCCTGCATTCCCCACAGCCCCAGCTTCATCTCGCCTTTCCTGCTGTAACTTTTGTTTAAGTTCCTTGGCTTTTGCTCGGGTTATACGCTGGTCCTTAACTTCAGCCGCCCAAGCCAGCTCCAAGATTGGAGAAGGTTCCAGCAAGGGCTCATCCAGAAAACCTCCTTCAGCGCCCTTCAACTCCTCTGATTCCTGCTTAGATTGTTGTTGCAATTCTTGAGGTTGCTTCTTATCACTCTCTTTAATCTCCAAAACTGTAGATGTGCGTGGGGATGGTGTTCTTTCTTTAAAGATGTCAGTATAAAATTGCTCCGCCTTCTCCACAGTATTCAAGCGGTGTTTCTCTCCCTTATATCTCAAAATTATGCCAGTTGGAGCATCCCAACGAAATGGGATTTGATTATTCTGCAATTCTTTAACAAGAAAACCATATTCTTTTCTGGATTTCAACATCTTAGGTGGGAGCTCCTTGTAAACTGTAACCTTGGATCCGCTCACTTGCACAGAAGTGAGGAAAGATTTTTGCAGAATATCATTTCTTATTGCTCTGTCTGTAAAATATATGACCACATCTCTGGGCAATTGTCTTTGTCTGGCCACCCACGAGTTAACTCTGTAGATTTTATCTATTTTGCAAAAGACCATCTCAGGATCAGTTTTTAAAATCACAGCTAGGGCTTCAGCACAAATCTGTCTCAAATCTTGTCTCTCCTCTTCTCTAATTCCTCGAAGCCGTATAGCAAATTCCATTGCCCGGAATTGCATCATAACAATGTCATTCTCAACTCTCTGCATCTTGTCATCAACCTCAAAAAATTTATGATCATTATTTTTCAACTTAGCATTAACTTCTGATTTAAATTCATCCACTTTTGACTCAACTTTCATAATAAATCCTGCCAGGCCAGACGCCACATCCGTTATTTTTTTGGTCACCATCTTTTGGTTCTGCTGCATTTCCTGCATAATTTCCTGTTGTGACTTTTGGATTTTTTCATCTATTTTATTTATTTTATCATCCATGTCTTGAAATTTCTCATCCAAAATATTTGAAATGAATTCTTTTAGATCTCCCATGTCCAGATCTTTTTTTTGAGCTTGTGGCTGCGTGTTCTGTTTACGTGGGGGGGATCCCCCCCCTGTTTTGCCTTCCTGCTTCTTTGAAGCCATCCTGCCACGTAAGCTGGCTTTTCTAAAAAGGGAGGTTCCGCCTCTTCTGCCACCTCCACAATACCTTCTAAAAAAGTCCCCCAGATTTACTCAGGGCAAAACTATAGTGCAGCAAAAACAAGTAAAACAAGTAAAAGGGAGAGATTTTCCTCTTATTTCTGTTGCAGCCGGAGCAACTTTGTAGCAACTTTTCAACTTTATAGAAGACAAGATAACTTCACCAATCCACACCCACTGATTCATTTGCTGAGCGCCATATTTTTTCAGTCACTTTCACTCATTCCGAGACTTTCACTTCAGCATAAAAAATCAGCAAAGGGCTAATACTTGCAGTTCAGAGTTTCAGGGTTCAAGTGGATTTCAGGTGTTTATTTGGCTTACTTCCTCGCTCTTTAAAGGTTTCCTGAAGTCGGCTTGTTCTGCAAAGGCAGAAGACGTCCCACGCCGCCCGGAGTCTCAGCAGGATGTAAGGGAGCCGCGCCTGTTTCCTCCCCAGAAACGATTCCCTGGGGGGGTTACAGGGGCTCTACCTGTACCCTGCTGCCTCTTCTTCATAAATCCTAGGGATTTTGAAGATTTCAAGCCACTTCACGATCGGGAAGCGGCTCTACAAGCGGCGGTGGTGGCGGTGGTAAAGGAAGGCACCGTTGCCGCCGAAGACGAGGAAACCGGAAGCCCTATAAATGCTTCTCTGAGTGAGGGTGTCTTCCCCCGCCGCCTTGAAAGAGGTGGTTGTGAAGCCTCTCTCAAGAAGCCTTCCTGGACACGGCTATATTATCAAATTATTGTCCAGTCCCCAATCTTCGCTTTGTTGCGAAGGTTGTAGAGAGTGTGGTGGCATGACAACTACCCCGATACCTGGATGAAGTTGTCTATCTGGATCCGTTCCAGTCAGGCTTCAGGTCACGATACAGCACGGAAACAGCATTGGTCATGTTGGTGAATGATCTCTGGAGGGCTCGAGACAGAGGTTGCTCCTCTATCCTGGTCCTATTAGATCTCTCAGCGGCCTTTGATACCATTGACCATGGTATCTTACTGCACCGGCTGGAGGGGTTAGGAATAGGGGGCACCATGCTTTTGTGGTTCTCCTCCTTCCTCTCTGACCATTCACAGTTTGTGTTGGCAGTGGGGCAGAGGTCAACCTCAAGGCAACTTATTTGTCGGGTGCCGCAAGGGTCAGTCCTCTCACCCCTTCTATTCAACATTTATGTAAAACCGCTAGGTGAGATCATCCGTGGTTTCGGGGTGAGTGTTCATCAGTATGCTAATGACACACAGCTATACATCTCTACCCCAGACCACCCCAATGATGCCCTTGCTGTGATGTCCCGTTGCCTGGAGGCTGTGCGGATCTGGATGGGGAGAAACAAACTCAGACTCAACCCCTCCAAGACTGAGTGGCTGTAGCTTCTGGCGTCCCGGTATAGTCAGCTGGTACCATCACTGACAATTGGGGATGAGATCTTGCTCCCCACAGAGAGCGCCCACAACTTGGGTGTCCTCCTGGATTCACGACTGTCTTTAGAAGATCATTTGATGGCCATGGCCAGGGGTGCCTTTTATCAGGTTTGCCTGATCCGCCAGTTGCGTCTCTTTCTGGATCGGGACACCTTGTGCACAGTCACTCATGCCCTAGTCACCTCCCGTATGGACTACTGTAATGCTCTCTACATGGGGCTCCCCTTGAAAAGCACCTGGAGGCTCCAACTGGTCCAGAATGTAGCCGCGCGGGTGATTATGGGCACAGCTCGTTGCGCCCATGTAACACCTCTCCTACGCGAGCTGCACTGGCTCCCGGTGGTCTTCCAGGTGTGATTCAAGGTGTTAGTTATCACCTTTAAAGCGCTCCATGGTTTAGGACCTGGATACCTATGGCATCTTTTGCCACCAATAGCCTCCCACCGACCAGTTCATTCTCACAGGGAGGGACTACTCAGGGTACCGTCAGTCAAATTATGCCAACTGGCGACTCCCAGGGGGAGGGCCTTCTCTGTGAGGGCTCCAACCCTTTGGAATGAACTGCCCCCTGAGATACGAAATATCCCTGATCTCCGTGCTTTCCACTGTGCCCTCAAAACCCTGATGTTCCAACAAGTGGGGCTAAACATATGAACATGTGAATGTTTTTAAAATGTTATCTAATTTTAGGTTCTATTTAATTGGGCCAAGCTATGTTATAATAATAATTTTAATTAGCAATTTTATGATGTTTGTGTATTTATATTTTTCTTGACTGTACACCGCCTTGAGTCCTACAGGAGAAAGGCGGTATAGAAATATAATAAATAAATAAATAAATAAATAAATAAATAAATAAATAAATAAATAAATAAATAAATAAATCAATCAATCATTCAACATTGTGATAGCTTCTGCTGAATTCCAGTCAGGAAGCCTTCATCATCACTGGAAGCTTTCAAGAAGAGATTGGACTACCATTTGTCAGAAATGTTGTAGGGTCTCCTGCTTGGGTGGGGGGTTGGACTAAATGACCTACAAGGTCCCCTTCAACTCTGTTAATCTTAATGCTTTTTATTTAATTCTGTTACCTGCCTAATTATAATTATACATGTATTTTCTATTTACAAGAAGCATAGGCTCCTTGTAAATAGCTCGGTAAGTAGATGCATTGTTATAAATTTTTAAAAATCTTATGTTAAACTGACTTTTAAGACAGAGAAAAATGATAACATAATGATGAATGGAACCCACAGGTTTCTATATTTATCCGTATTATTACTCATACAAACACACTGTCCACTATTTTTCTCATGCTTTTTTTCCAAGAACTTCTTGTATTCCTGACTTGAATAAAAGTATATCTTCCTTAAAGCATCCATATACTATTTTAGCAAGAAGCTGAGCCACTTGTTACCTACTATTGTTAAATGCATGGCTGATACAATTGTATTGTTTTTATTTTGAATGCTTTTAGATACAATATTCTCTCTTTTTTAGTCAAATATTGTTTGTTCTGTATTGTGCCTATATATTAAAACTGAGATATTGCTGAAATGAAAAAGGGATCCTCATCTTGAATTCCTTATTTTCATATTATTTCATAACAATATATATCCCAAAGTAAAGTTTGCCCCAAATAGTTTTCTATGTGAACAGAACAAAAGATTTATTTATTTAGGATATGGCATATAATACATGGACTAGCAATATATATTAACACAAGGCAGTATTCCTGTATGAAGATGATCTGATATGCCATTTCCAGATACATTTCACTTTATAATTTAATATGAATATTCATTATTTGCTATAATTTATAATTTAATAGGATTTAATTCATTACTATATTTTTTCTAAAGTTCTAAATCAGAGTTTTGCCAGACAACAAAAGGTACAGGAAAGAATTCCACTTCTTGACCAGATTCAGCTCTATGCCTCTTTCATAGCTTGATAATATAATCTTCCCATTAATTTTTTCATGTCCCCTCAGCTCTAGTAAAGTTGCTGGACTTCAGGGAGAACAAGAAATATGTGTTTTTTTGTTTAACTGCAAAATATGAGACATAAATTTTAACTTTAATACTATTTTCTTTCCTGAACGTGATGTAACTAGAAAGTTGCACTGGAGTTAGAAAATAAAGAAATTTATTATAAACTGATATAACAATTTTACCAGGAAAATTGAGAAAATTAACTTAAATGATAAGAATCTGGCTGCAACTGGGGAAGTCAGATTCAAAGCCTAGTTTCTTTTTTACTCTAATGCTAGGGTAGATAGAAAGAGGATATTGGAGGAGATGGGAGTTTCTTGGTAGCCCTAGAATAATAATTGCTGGTGATAAAAGGAGTTATAAACAAAAAGAGGAACAAAAGACTACTTATGATTAAAAGGTAAAAAGAGAAGGTATAACACTTTCTTTTGGCTACTACAAAAGCTACAAAAAATTGTACCTTTAGGATACAAATGATTCAGGACAAAACACATGGCAATAAAGGGTCACAAGTTTCATCAGGAAGAGTTTCACCAAGTAATTTAGCTTAGGAAAGTTTGTAAGTTTGTGTATTTATTTGTTTCTTTGTCTGCATCCTTTATTATTTTTACAAATCCAACACATCTTCCTTTTCCTATTCCCTCCAACAACAACATCCCTGTGAGGTTGAGCTGAGAGAAGATGAGTGCCCAAGGTCATCCAGCTGGTTTTCATGACTAAGGTGGGACTAGAACTCATGGTCTCCCATTTTCAAGCCTAGTGCCTTAACCACTATAGCAGAAAAGCCAATAGGAAGATAATCAGCCTAGATCTGTGATGGCGAACCTATGGCATGCATGGCAGAGATGGCACGTAGTGCCCTCTCTGATGGCACGTGAGCTGTTGTCCCAGTTCAGCTCTGCTATGCATGCACACATGCGTCCTGCCAGTCACCTGGTCTTCGGGTCTCTGCCATGCATGCATGGGGGGTGGAGTGCATGTGTGGGAGCCATGCTTGCATGCGTGGGGGGGTGCGGAAGGGCCATGCGTGCATGCATGGGGGCAGGGCACATGCGCGGGGGCCGCACGGGCATTGTATTTTGGGGGTTTGGCCGGGCATGCGCACTTTGGCCACTTGATCCAGAAAAGGTTAGCCATTACTGGCCTAGATGCAGCCTGGTGGAAATTCATAAAGTGATCTAGCAGCTTACTACACGGTTTTTTTTTCAGAAGCAGCCATGGCTGTTGGCATTTTTGCCAAGTGAAGTTGGCTTGCTTAAAAGTATATTCTGTTTTTGATGTACTGCATGATATACTGAAGTTATGTAGACTTCTCTACTATTGGGAGAAAGAGACTGCTAGAGCAGAACACATTTCCCTTCAGGACATAAGGAAAATCATCCTATTATTATCTGAAGTTCTTCTTGCATTTATAAAACATTATCTCTATGGAGATTGTTTTTTCTAATACAAATGGCAAAGTATTCCTACCCATGGTTTTGAAATGTTTTTATCCAATCCACAGAAGGAGGGAGGAAAGGAAAAGGCCTGCTGATTAAAGGCTTGTAAGTTTGTTTAGAGTAAGTTAAAACAGGAGCTGAAAGAGATTCTACTGAGAAATCCCCTCAGGAATTAGGTTATAAAATATAGGATCACCTACATCAGGGTGTCAAGCTCAAGACCGCAGGCTGGTGGTGGTTAGATCCAGCCCGCAGGGCCATCCTGGAAACAGTAACCTGGAAACAGTGACCTGCAACCTGCAAAACGACTTCAGCTGAAACCATGCTTACTTCTGCTTCGTTTCTTGGTTGCCATTCAAGGGGTGGGGGAGGGGGAATTTAGGAATATGGTGCCTCAGCTGGCTAGCTATAACATCTACCAGCTGGTGTATGAATCAAGGTCATGTCAACGGACATCTGTCGAAGCCGGGCAGGAACCTGCGACCAGACTGATTGGCCCATGTGACCTGAGAGGCCTGGGGTGGGGGGAATCTTATTCTTTTAACTATCTCTGTGCACAGGAATAATTTAGAGCTAGCTTCACCTTTCTAAGTGCCGATATGATGTACTCAATAATGGGTTTCTTGAACCTGAACAAAGTGTCAGAGTCCTGACTTCCTGGAGTTCATTACTCAGAATGATGACAGACCGGCCAGGATGAGGTCCAGGCTGACCAGGCGCTGATCTGCAATCTGGTGGCGGCCATCTGGGCCAGACTTCGGCCGCCTTACATCTGCAAAGCTGCCTCGGCCCCACTCCCTGGACTTGCGCACAGGAGGCAGTGAGTGTGCATGGCCTAGTGTCCCTGGGCACTTCTTTTCACCCAGGATGCCATCCCCCGTGCACTCACTGCCTCCTGCGCACATGCCCAGGGGCAGGACCAAGGCAGCACCATGTATCTAAGGCTGGCCCAGATGGCTGCCACTAGGTTGCAGATCAGCACCCTATTTGCTGGTCTTTCACTGGGACTATATCACCCCTGCATGGGGAAGCCACACTGCCAATCTCTCCCCCTCCCCTCATCCTTTCCTGAGCACAGAGGAAGGAAGGAGATGCCAAGGAGATAGAATGGGATCTTTAGGCCATGGGCCTTCTGCCTGCCAGGTGTGATGGGCGATAGGCAATAGCAGGGGTTCTGGGGAGAATGCAGCAGGCAAGTGGTGGTGACGTGCGGCTTTTGGCATTGCGGGGTGGGGTGGGGGAGGCAGAAGCAGAACTGCCCTCTCGGCATCAGGCAGAGGCAATGAAGGGAAGGGTGGACAAAAAGGGAAGTTGCTGCTCCATATGTTTTTTAAACTGCCAGAGGCTCTGGGCAGAGGCTTCACATTTTCATCCCTCCACCATAATTTCCTCTGCGTGGCTCTCTGCTCATTTCTCCCAGACCCACACATGTATTTGTGTGTGCACACATCAGGGGTGGGTTCTACTTACCTTTACTACCAGTTTGCAATGGGAGCACACACACGCGCAGGCTTCTGTGCATGCGCAGAAACTTCCGCGCATGTGCAGATCATCCATGATGACATCTGGGTGGGTGGGCAGAGCCTCCCGCCACTTTTACTACCGGTTTGCAAGAACCCGACCAAACCGGGACCAACCCACCACTGGTGCACATGCAGGATGTGAGGTGTCTGGCAGCAGGGGCTCCGTAGCCCACTGCGACCACTGGGTTGGCCCTCCAAGTAGCAGGTGCAGCAGTGGTGGCGCTGGCAGAGTGGGGGGGATGCACATGATGGGAACACCGGATGTGCCTGCTCCATCCCATGTGGCTGGAATGGCCAGGGGGCTGCCTAGCACATCCAGCAGGCTGGACAGTGTGCCTTCTTCTTGCATCTCTGCCTTTGGTTACTGCTGCTGCCATGGACTAAGACAAGATGAGGCATATGGTGGGGCAGTTATCACCAGGTACCATCAGTCCTCCTACTTCATTTTGCTTGCGATTGGAGAGTAGGTCACCACTGGCTCTCTCATGGATCTTGTCCTTGGCCCGCACATGGAGCATGTTCCCCTCACACAGCTGGTGCACCTCGGCACCGCTGTGGGCCGCTGCCACCACTGAGGCTGCCAGCAGTTCACGCAGGTCCATTAGGCTGCTGCTGTCACTGCTCAGAGCACCAGGCCCACCCAGCACAAAAGAGGCTAAGCAGCCAGCTAGAAATGCCCAGGCCCAGCAGGCAAAAGTCAGCTATCATGAGCAGAGAAAGCTGTAGCCCCATCAGCACCATGGCTGCCCAGGCTCAGCCAGGATTGTGTGCCTCCCCCCATCTCTTCTGGGCTTGGGTGGCCATGGCTCCGATGAGGATATGGCTTTCCCTGCTCATGGCCTTTCTACCTGGCCGCTTCACCTCCTTTGAGCCGGGCGGATCTACCAAGCAGCAGGTCTGCCAAGCGGCGGCAAGGCCCAGATGCATTGGGTGCACAAGGGGAACATGCTCCATGTGCTTGCCAAGGGCAAGACACATGAGGGGGCCAAGGAGAAGATCACCAATGGTGACCTGCTCTCCAGCCACATGCCAAAACAGACAGTGGGATGGAGTAAGTGCGTCCAATGGTCTGCATCACGTGCCTCCCCCTGCTTCCACCTGCTGCTGATGCAACTGCCACATGTGCTGCTGGGATGGAGAGCCCGGAGAAGTGGGCTCCGGAGCTCCAGAGCCAGCTGGTGGGCCAGAAAACATCAGCCCTCACGCACAAAGGATGGCAAGTGTGCAATGGCTGACAGTTTCCAGCATAAGCCACCCCACCCCCTGCATTGCATCACCTCACCTCACCTCCTCCTGGTGAACGAGCCTGTGATGTTGAGCTGGACATGCCCTGTGGGCCTTGCCCACACCCCACCCTTGCCCCCTGAGAACAACCACAATGCTGATGCAGCCCGCAATGAAATTGAGTTTGACATCAACTTCACTTCCTTATGAGGTCATGTTATGTACAGTTTCTTTAATATAAACTATACTACTTGCAAGCTCTTTGATCAAATTCTTATTTTTAATTTAAAATAAAACTGTTGCCTTTCATGATAAACAAAGCAATTTAGAGTTTCACCAGAGAAAATTCTTCCCAAATACTTCAGTTTATTCATGGCACCAATAGGTTAAATGAAATCAATCATTTGCCTGAGCAATAATAATATCATATGCCAGTTTAGGTGCACACAATTCTTTATTATAATCTAAGACTAGTTGTCATGTGTCTTTATACAAATGAAGCACATTTAAAATGCAGAAGTATCATAAGTATCATTTACAATTTAGACAATTCTAGAATATTCCAATGTTTCTATAAGAACAATCAAAAATTGGCTGCCTTGTAGGTAAGATCTCAATATTATTCATTAATATTTTTTCTACTGACATAGAGACATAAAAGTAAAGTATATTCATGTATGTTTGTTTGTGTGTGCATATTCTTTTTAAATTGTGAAGGCCCTCTATAAATCAGGCAGAGTCAATGAACAAAAAAATATACACACAATATATACTCAATTTACAACAGTTCATTTAGTGACCTTCAAAGTTACAACAGCATTGAAAAAGTGACATAACCATTTTTCACACTTACAACCTTTGCTGCATTCCTATGGTCACTTGATCAAAATTCAGATGCTTGGCAACTGGTTCATATTGATCACCATTGCTGGGTCCCAATGTCATGTGGTCACATTTTGCAACCTTTTGACAAGCAAAATCAATGGGAAAGCCAGGTTCACTTAACAACTATGTTACTAACTTATCAACCGCAGTGTTTCACTTAACAACTGTAGCAAGAAAGGTCATAAAATGGGGCAAAACTCACTTAACAAATGTCTCACTTAAGCATAGAAATTTTGGGCACAATTGTAGTCATAATTCAAGGTCCACCTATAGTACCAATTATTTATATGATTAGTCTTTGTGGAATGTAAACAATCGTGCAATAATATGCTCTCCTCCAATCTGAAAAACTAATCTTGCTTAAAATTATTAGTAATTTCTCTCCAATTTTAATCAAATAAATTAATGGTCTTTGATTTTTATGTTTATTAAGATAAAGAAAAATATTCTTGGGTATTATTGAGAAATAATAATATGACTTCCTGAACAATCTGAAAATGTTGCTAGAATTAGAACTAGATTGTTTGGAGTTTCTCAATTTTATTTGCACATGCTCCCTCTGGTACCCACATGCATACTATTCCAGGAAGTTGTCTTCAGTGGAAAGGAATTATACAGTATGGGACAAGGAACTGCTGGATGTGAAGGTCATTTTTTTGACCTGGCAGCATGTTTGCTACATTTCTAATCAGTCAGTTCAGAACCATGTAACTGTAACATTTTGAATGTTTTATGAAGAATAAATACAAATTTATTTGATAATTATGTTCTAATCCTTGATGGTTAGGTTGCTTATAATTGGAATAGGAATGTTTAGGCATGGACCTTTGGCTGTGCCTCCTTCACCCCCAGCCACCCTCCTCAGCCCATTTATAGCCAGCTTTCCTCCTCCACCGGCCGTCTCCCAATCATTCTCCACAGCCAATGGGCCAATGGCCCTCCACCACTTGCCCTTCATCCCTGCCCATTTGCCCAAATGCCATTTGACCTGGGTCTTTGGATACATGGTACAAATAGCCCCAGCCAATCAGGTGGCAGGCAGAAGCAATGGTACTGCAGGAGCAGTGTGTGATACAAGATTTTTTTAAAAAATACCGTGGCTGCTCCACAGGTGTTGGGGTCTTGCAGATCTGTCTCCAGGAGCAGAGGGAGGGGTAGTATCATCTGCCAGGGCCACTGGGGGGCCCAGACAGGTGAGAATGTGTTGGGGGGCACCAGGAAGGGAGGGAGGGCCACCTCAAGGGAGCTTCACAAAGACAGCTTAGCTCACAACTCAAGTCAACTCCAATGAAAGAGGGGATGAAGATCAAGATGGGCACAACTTCTGGTGTTGCAGGGGGGTTGGGGGATGCACAGGTGAACAGCAAGGCTGGCACTGCTTCTGCAATTGCAGGGGGCTGGGGGGTTGGCAGGCCAAGCAGAGCAGACTAGACAGTGGAGCTGAGCTGACCGAAAAGCTAACCAGCAGGCTGAGAGAGATGACCAGAGCAGAGACAAGGCCAAAAAAACCCAACCACTGAAGGAGAGAAGGGAGCTGGCAGAGAAAACTACACAAGGCTAGAGCAGCAAACAACGCAAGCAAAGGCAACAATTAAGCTTGAGGTCCCAATAGGAAGGGGGTGAAGACCCCAGTAGAGAATAAAAATAAACACAGGACAGAAAATAAAGGACTAATAAATAGGCAAATAATAAGGACAAGAGTGGAACATTAGAAATCAAGAAAGAATAGGATTAATAAAGATCAGTCAAATAAATAAGGCAAATCTTAAATAATAAAATAGGGAGGAATTGGAGCTCAAAATTTTAAAAAAAATATAGGGAAGAAAAGGATAAATAAAACTAAAACAATAATAAGAAATTTACATAAATAACAAGTTAGAAAAACGAGCATGCAGACAGAAAAAAAGGATAGAAAAAAATAGGGATAATTATCTAAAACAGAAGGTAGAAACAAGGCAAAGCACATCCACCAACCAAAAAAGGGATTTTCAAATTCTAAATATTTAAACCTTAAAACTTTTACATTTGGAAAACTCTACATGAACTATTGCATTTTTAAACTATTAACTTAAACTTTTCTTCTGGAGAACTGTGGCAAAATCTTCCACATCCTTAAATGAACAACTAAAATGAAACATTTTAAAACTATTTTTTATCCCTTTCTTCAAAAATATATTGAGATAAAATCTCCTACTTTTACATAATGCTTTTACCCTAAAAAGAACCAGCAAAAAGAAAAAAAACTAATGGTATAGGTGACTGATACTATTATGGTAAGCAATATATGTTCCATGTATGTGCTTATGCCCCCAAAACACCCAAATTATGCATGTATTAAATGTAAACTATGTGAACTGCTAGAGGAAAAATAAGAGTTTCCATAAAGAAATAAAATCAAGAGTTTATAACAGCACAAGAAAGACAGAAATAAGGAAAATAAGTTGTACTGTAAATTCCTTCACAGATTTTTCCTTTTATATTGATCTATATACATTCTGGATGGGTTTTATCTTTGATCATGTGCATTTCTGTAGATATGTAGTGATCTCTCACATATAATGCAATTCCACCTCCTCTTTTTTTTAGATCTGTTTCTTTTGAACAATTTCTATCCATCCATCAGTACATTCCAGTCATGGGTTTTATCCCATCAGGTTTCTGTAATGGCAACTATGTCGTACTTACCTTTGTGTACTATTGCTTCTAGTTCACCCTGTTTGTTCCCCAAGCTTTGAGCATTTGTATATAAGCATTTAAGACTTTTATACCTGTCCATGGGTATGATTCTTGCATCTTCTAATTGTTGTTTGAGTTTTACTTTTTTCTCATCACTCCCTATCTCATTGTTTGATTTGTTTTCTTGAGATTTATAGTTGGTTTTGTGTTCTAGAGATTCTAAAGATTGTTCACCCTCCCCCCTCAATTTTAGTTTAAAGCCCTTCTGATGAGTTGGGCCAGTCTTTTTCTGAGTACATTTTTCCCGAGTACATTTTCCCCTGTTTTCATGAGGTGCAATCCATCCCTTGCCAAGAGTCCTTCTTGTAGATAATGCAATCCATGATCCAGGAAACCAAAGTTTTCTTGGCAACACCAACCCTTTAGCCAGTGGTTTATTTGTAGAATTCTTTTTCCCCCACAATGGGTGTTGCCTTTCATTGGGAGTACTGATGAGAACACTACTTTTGCTCCTAGCTCCTTACCTTTATCACCTAGTTGGTTATAATCTCTCAGTATTGTACTTAGTTCTTTGTTGTGTCATTTGTCCCAATGTGAAGGAGGAGGAAAGGGTAATAATATGTGGGCCTAATTATTTTGGTTAGGTTCTCAGCCACATCTTTAATTTTTGCCCCAGGGAGACAACATACCTTCCTAGATTGTATGTCTGGTCTGCAGATGACTGGTTCTGTTTCGTTAAGAATAGAATCTCCTATCACCAACACTTGCCTTCCTTTTTTAAGGGGTGCAGTCTGGGGTGGTTTTCTGTTTATCTCAGGTGTGTTTGTTGATTTGACTGTTTTAGGGAGATTTGATGATGTCTCTTTTCTAAGTGTCTAAATGTTTTCTTTGAGGGGGGTTGTGGGTCTGAGTATTTCCAACTGGGGGGAGAAATCAGTTGCTCATTTTTAATGGGGCTGCCTATGATCACTTGGATATAAATTTTGAATAAACTAAGATTAACTGCATTTATGTATTGTATTAAGATATAATCTAAGGTTTCTAATTCCAGTGACACTAATCTATTATCAGCTTTTACAGATAAATGAGGAAACATGGCCAGCTAAGCTAATTCTACTTTGTTCTTCATTAACAGAAACTTGCCAAGTTTAAAAGAACAGTTCTCCTACCATCACCTTTAGAGCCACATAATTTAGGGAGGATCTCTCCTGTGCCTCTTGCTTCACCAACTATGAATCAGTGGGCTATAATCCCTCTTATTTTATTGTTCCCTAGGCAACATTTACCCAATTGCCAAAGGTCATTCTATAAGCAAAAAAATCTATTGTAGTATAGCATAATACATAAACATAATTATATTTTGTGTATATAAAATGAATTTTTTAAGAATTGTGAATTGCAAATATACTTGATGAAAAATTGCATTGGTTTATAGAATATAATCAATCAAATTTACATGGAAGACTAATTCTCATGTACCCTTTCAATATTTGGGAATCACAGTACTGTATCAGATTAAACTGACTGTACATGTATTTGCTATATATTAAACAAATATTGTATGTAATTTCCATCATTATGTACATAACACATTGATGATAAATTTGTGTCACAAAGTATATTTTTGAACACTCACACTGGTGTGTCAAAGGACATTTTCATATGTAAGATAATGATGTTTGTATAACTTCAGGAACTAATTAATATAAATTAACCCATATTCAGTTCATTTAGTGACTGTTCAAAGTTACAACAACACTGAAAAAAATGACTTATGACCGTTTTTCACATTTACAACCATTGCAACATCCCCATAGTCACATTATCAAAATTCAGACACTTGGCAACACTCATATTATGATGGTTGCAGTCTCCCAGGGTCATGTGATCATCTCTACTTCTGACCTGACAAGCAAAATCAACGGGGAAGCCAGATTCACTTAGTAACCATGTTCTTAACTTAACAACTGCAGTGATTCACTTAACAACTGTGGCAAGAAAGGTCGTAAAATTCACTTTAAAATGTTTCACTTAGCAACAGAAATTTTCAGCTCAATTATGGTCATAGGTTGAGGACCACCTGTTATAAGAAGCAAACTATTTGGCAGTATTATTGTTTGTCTGATTTACATGCAAGATTCATTCTTGGAATCTTATTGTGATGTTTAAATCAATAATCCTAGTAGCAATATTTCATGTTGAATTTAGGGTTGCCAGGTCTGCTTCCAAAAAATAGCGGACAAGCCGGGGGGGGGGGGGGGGTAAGTAGTAAAAAAATAAAAAATAAATAAAATTAAATTATATATTTTCTTACAAACATTTTAACATGTATTAAAATAATCACTTCAAAACTTTACTTAAAATTCAAAACATCAAATATATTATAATAATAAGTAAAATATTAAATTACATTTTACTTTGCTGTTGTGTGTATTTTTTATTTGACTGTGCAGCTTTGATCAATTCTTTGTGTTTAAGGAATAATTCTTTAATTTCAGTACAACGTTGAGAAATATTAAAAAATATACAAAGTTCACTTCAAACTGATACAAGCAGTCGGTTACGTTCGTCAGTCCACAAATTTCCCATGCCACTGAAAATTCGTTCAACGTTTGCATTTGATACCGGAATTGATGCACAATACTGGAACAGTTTCAGTAAACTCAGAGCTGGCTCTTTCTTGAAAAGCAATCCACTTATACATCCACTTATCAAGGGATGAATCACCCTGCAGATGAACATAAACTTCTTCTAAGGCAGAAATTTCATCAAAGAGAGTGTTAGGTGGAAGTTCTTCTCGCCATGGTGATAATAACCAGATGTTCGTCATTTCTTCTAAAGTTGGAGGATTATTGCGATCAATTAGATTGAAACAATTTAGTGTCTCATATACTGAATCGGTGAAATTATACCACTTTTCTAGGTATGCAATGGCTCTTTTATACACGTTGATGGCTTCTTTCTTGAACTTTTGCACGGCATTCTCAGGCAAATGTTTTTTTCGTAAGGCAAATAAAACTTTCATTCCAAAAAACTGCTCATCGTATTTTTTTTGCAAAGAATCACGCAGCTTACACATGATAATGTGAAGATCACATGCAAGAATTTTCTTGCTTTCCAGCTTCAGTAGGGTGTCTTGCATTATTGACATGAAGAAGTGTGTGAAATATAAATACAATTCTGAAATTGTTGGTTCATCGTCCTTTGCGAGTTCATTTTCCTGATCTGAAATAAGGTTCCAGATAACCTTACGGCACTCATCAGATCCAAGAGAAATAAAATACGATTTTAGAGGTATCCAGTTTAAAGGAAGTCTTTCAACCGCTTTAAACAAACTTAACCAATGTGTTGGAACGTGGCGCAAAACTTCATGGAATTCTGACTCGCAAAACTCAAAAAATGATTTCAACTCTTCTCGTTTCTTCGCAGAATTCGAAAATTCGGCAAAAACCTTCAGCACTACATTTTTGATATCAAAAGATAACTGCTTTAATGCATTTTTGCGCTGTTGTGTAAAATGTGATTATTGCAATGGGCATTCAATCTTTGTCTCATTCTAATTTATGAAAAAAAAGACAAAACGTGATTCTCCTATCCTTATTCTCTTAGACTGTACAACTTTAGATTATGTACCATTTCATCATAAAGCTTTTGAATAAAAAAATGTCCACTATTTTGTGAAAAAAAGATAGTGAACATAATGTGAAAAAAGTGGACTGTCCGCTCAAATAGTGGACACCTGGCAACCCTAGTTGAATTACTAAATAATATCTGATTTTAAAGTGCTTCTCCTACAATATATTATGTGGCACATTAGAATACAACTATTCTATTAGTTAGCTTTGTCATGAAAATGTTTGCTTTGCTTTCAGCAATTTTGTTATGAAAAATAAAGAAATGTGAGAAGTCTAATGGGAATGGGAAGATTGGCAGGTGAAGGAAAGAAGACAACTATTTTTAGGACTGTTTGATTCCAACAGCTTGTCCTAATGATAAAAAAAGCATTCTTTGGTGGGCAAAGATAGGAAACTATTACCTGACTTGATACATATGCTCATATTTTGTGAAATGTACTACTTTATTCCTGATATATAATTAACAATCAAATCCTTGAAAGAGATATGGCAGCTGAATATTTAACAGAGATGATAGATCCATTTACCATTGGTTTAAAACCTAGATACTGTTTGGGGATTATTAGGTAATAATAATATAATTTGGAATCTGATTTTCCTGAAGTCATTAACTGTAATAAAACATGTTTAGAAAAACAGATTGGGAGAAACAAGCAGCTCAGTTAGTAATTTAATAAAAGAATCTGGCTGCTTTATCCCCTTGTCCCTCAGGGATTTTCATTAATTTGAGAAGGTTATAGAAAAAGGCAAAACATTAACTAAAGTTAGGGGCATTTCAGTTGAACACTCCTATATTGTTATCTGTTATAAATAAGAAAATCAAAGTGTACTCGGGAAAACAGTTTGTGACAGAAGCTAAATATTAGTATTCAGAATGCCTGCCCAGAAATATTTCAACAGGCACTCCATGTCAGCTACAAGCAACAATGCAATGACGACTGAAACAAGACATTAAGAGGAAAACAGAGATGTGTGCAACAATGTGATTTTTAAAATTCACAAAAAACAGTATAGTTCTGCTATAGAGGCCCATATCTTACTAATGCAATATTTATTATTTATCCTAGATTTATTTATTTATTTATCCAACTTCCACCCCACTACAATTTGGCAGGTTATATAATTAACAATTAAAATATCCATGATCAGAATTAATCACAGTCACCATCACAACACTAACAACATAAAAGCCTGAACCAAAAACTGCCAAAACATAAGGGCAGTGAATATGGCATCAAGTAAAGGCTTAGAAAAAGTCCCCCAAAAGAATTTAATAATTTTTCTTAAAATTAGCAGGTGGGGAGCCCATTAAATTTAAGTTATTCCTAAAACACATCTACATCTAATACCACTCTATAAAGCCTTAGTAAGACCACACCTAGAATGCTGCATCCAGTTTTGGTCACCACACTATAAAAAAGATGTTGAGACTCTAGAAAAAGTGCAGAGGAGAGCAACCAGGATGATTAGGGGACTGGAGACTAAAACATATGAAGGGGAAAGCATGGGAAAATGTGAAATAGGCTCTTAATGAGGAAGAAAGCCCAAGCCGACAAGCACTGATCTTCTCAACCACCATTCCAAATAGGGGACAAGGTTTACCTCTCCACCAAATATTTGAGGTTAAAGCTGCCTTGTAAGAAGCTAGGACCAAAATTCCTAGGACCTTTCCCTATTGTGAGAATCGTTAACCTGTAGAGCTAAAACTCCCCTGCGTACTAGGGAAAGTGCATCTGGTCTTCCATAGCAGTCTGTTGAGACCGTTAATAGGAACTCAGTTGAGGTCAGTAGCCCAGGAAGCTCCAAAACCAATTGTAGAGCAAGGAGAAACCCATTATGAGGTGAAAAGGATTCTAGGCTCTAGATCAGGAGTCTGCAACCTTAAACACTTGGTCAGGTCCATTTGGACCTGTTTCCCACAGAAAAGAAAGCACTGGGAGCCACAAAACCTGGGTGGGCATGGTCAACTCGATGTCACTCACTTCTACCAAGCTACATACCAGCTAGCCATGCCTACCCAGCCAGTCATTAGGGCAGAGAATTGATTGTTTAAAAACACCAGGAATCACAAAACTCTTTTGACATCTCTCTCTCTGTGTGTATCTCTCTCTCCCTCTCTTTCCCCCTCTCTCTTGTATTTCTCTCTTTCTGCATCTCTCTCCCCCTCTCCCTTTCTATATTCCCCCCTCTCTCCCCCTCTCTCTGTATCTCTCTGTGTCTCTCTCTGTATGTCTCTCCCTTCCCCCTCTCTCCCTCTCTCCCCCTCTCTCTGTGTGTCTCTCTCTACATCTCTCTCCCCTCTTTCTGTATCTCTCTTTGTTTCTCTCCCCCCTCTCTTTCCATCTCTATCTCCCCCTCTCTGTGTGTGTCTGTGTATGTGTCTGTGTCTGTGTCTCTCTATGTCTCTCTCTCCCCACTCCCTCTCTATCTCCCCCTCTCTGTGTGTATCTCTCTCTCTATGTCTCTCTCTCTCCCCCTTCTCTCTCCCCCCTCTCTCTGTATCATTCTCTGGGTGTGTGCCTCTCTCTCCCTATCACCCCCATTGTATCTCTCTCTCTCTCTCTGTATATGTGTCTCTTCTCTCCCTCCCCCCCTCCCCCCCCCCCTCTCTCTCTCAGAAAGCCAAGGCTGGGGCCAAGCCAACAAGCTCTCCCACCTCAACCCTTTGCTGTGCTTTGGCCGAGCCTGGCTACTCACTTGAGGAGGATCTCCCCACTCATGCGCACCATCCCGGCATTTCCACAGCTGGCCAGGGGATTGTGAGAAGAGAAGGAAGGAGAGGAGAAGGAGGATCCCCTGAAGGGAAGACGCTGTGGCTTGCACTTATTCCTCAGCCAGCCCGGATTTCCAAAAAGCTGCCAAAAAGAAAGAAAAGGAATAGCGAAGAGCCCCAGGGGAGCTCACTGGCTTGGCCCAGCCTCAGCTTTCCGAGAGAGAGAGAAGAGATACACAGACAGAGAGAGAGAGAGAGATACAGATACACAGAGAGAGAGAGATACAGAGATACAGATACACACAGACAAAGACACACACACACACACACACACACACACACACAAAGAGAGAGAGAGAGAGAGAGATACAGAGAGAGGGGAGATAGAAGGCAAGAGAGAGAGAGAGAGAGAGAGAGAGAGAGATACAGAGAGAGGGGGAGAGGGGGAGATAGAGAGGGAGAGGAGGAGAGAGATACAGAGAGAGATACAGAGAGGGGTGTTAGGATATGGTTTGAGCCTAACAAGTTGTCCAGGCAATATATGTGTTCTGTGACATTGTTCTGTAAGAACAATGCTAGTGTGGGCAGCTAAGTATAAATATAGTATTAACCATATAGATGTAGAGACAGCATACTTGCATGCTTCATTGAGACACACCATCTATATGAGGAAGCCTTTAGGAGTTGAAACATAAAACCATACTGATTGTTGGAAGTTAAATAAAAGCCTTTATGGTTTGAGACAATCAGGGTTTAAGTGGAACCAATGTATAGTGAAAGAGCTAAAAAAGATCAATTTTCATGAAGGTGTAGCACAGTGGTTCTCAACCTGGGGGTCGTGACCTCTTTAGGGGTCGAATGGCCATTTCACAGGGGTTGCCAAAGCCCTCTCTCGCCCCCCCATGCCTTCACTCACCCTCACTCTCTGCTCTGTTGGATCGCCGGCCGTTCGCTTACCCCGCCCACTCCCAATCTATTGCTGCCTCTTGAGTCCCAGCTGATGGCTAGAGAGAAAAAAACTGTTTAAATTCTTGACACGGGGCTTCAAAGGGCTGCCCTATAGCCAGTGGTGGGATTCTGCTGGTTCCGCCCCGCCCCTCCGCACCACTATTTATTGCCAATAAATAGTGGTGGGCGAGGGGTGGGCGAGGCAGCAATTTAACAAATGGTTCAGTGTTTTTTTGTAATTTTATTGGCCCGTGGAGCTTCAGCATAGGCTAATTAGCCCTTGATTAGATCGGCTCCCGACTCTCAGCTGATTTGCTCTCAGCTGTTTTGCTCAGGGCTCTCCTGCTTGCTGGAGCAGATTTTTTTCCCCTAGCTATGCTGAAAAACGAAACTGAAAGTAAATCAGGCTGTTGGCTTTGCTGTTGCTGCAACATTGGAAAATTAGGCAGGCAGATTTCTTTTCTTTTTCCTCACCAAAAAAGGTAGGTGCAAACAATGGGAAATTTAGGGAAAAAGAGGAGAGTTCAAGATTTTAAAACACACACACACAAAAAGCTCTATTTAACTAGGCAATTGTAATAATTGAGATACTATTAATTGTATATTGTGTTGAAAGCAGAAATGGTAAAGTTGTGGTTTGGAGGAATATATGGGGGAAATTATTTGGTTTATTATTATTGGTAAATATAATTAATTGATTTGTAAGAAATTGGATTGCATGGAAATAATTGGAATATTCATGTTCATATTGATTAATATACAAAAAAGGTAGTTATATAACTAATTGATTTATATTAAAATGTTGAATTTATATTAAACAACTGTAATGTTACATAATTAATCAATGTGAGGATGGATATAAAAATAGATGACAATGGGAAGGGGTATAATATAGAATAGAAGGGAAAAATTGAATTTGATTAAGATTAGAGATGAGGATGAAGGGTAATATTGGTTTTTTTACAAAAATAGATGAGGAATAAATATTGGCAAAAAGGAAATATAGAAATTGTAAATTTAATTGAAATGAACACTGTTTAAATTTGTGAACCGGCCAAATACTCTGTTCAAAGAAAATACATTGTATGTTTGTATGTGTGTTTCTAATTATTGTTATTCATTCATATTTGTTCTCTTTTATTCTTTAAAGTTTAACAATTCATTCTTTATCTTAATATCTTTATATTTGTTTGGGGTTGGCTTTCTTCCCTTTCATCTTTTTTATTGTACAGCAATCTTTCTCCTCAAACCTCTCTCTTTTCTTTCCTTTTTTTTTTTTTTTTAATTTGATTTATATGCCGCCCTTCTCCGGAGACTCAGGGCGGCTTACAATGCGTTAAGCAATAGCCTTCATTCTTTTGTATATTTTATACAAAGTCAGCTTATTGCCCCCACAAACTGGGTCCTCATTTCACCTACCTTAGAAAGGATGGAAGGCTGAGTCAACCTTGAGCCTTGGAGAGATTCGAACCAGCAGAAATTGCAGGCAGCTGTGTTAATGACAGGGTGCACCTAACCACTGTACTAGCAAGGCTCATTCTTACTTTCTCTTCCTCCCCCTCTTCTTCTCCTCCCTACTTCCTCTTCCTTTCTCCTTCTCCTCCTCTCTTCCTCCCTCTCTTACCCTCACTCCTACTCTAATTTCCCTTTCCTTCCTTCATCCCTCTCTATTGTTGTATCCTTTTATGCATATGGACTACTCAGAGGGCTGAAAAAGTTATTTCTGACTGGTCCTCGCACTTTTGACCAGATCTCGAATTTACGACTATCCTCACATTTTATGTTTTTTGCCCTATCTTATCACCATGTTGAAAAAAAGCAGTTGTGAAATGAGTGACATGGTTGTTAAGAATGCTGCATGGGCATAAATGTGAGGATGGTCATAAGTGTGAGGACCAGTCAAAAGTGCGAGGACCTGTCAGAAATGACTTTTTTCAGCCCTCTGAGTATTCCCTATACACATAGCCATGGCCACCCGGTTACATGACCAGCTAGCCACGCCCACCCAGTCACATGACCTCCAAGACACGCCCACAAAATAAGCCACGCCCACAGAACCGGTTGTAACACAGAGAGAGAGAGAGATACAGAGAGAGGGGAGATAGAAGGCAAGAGAGAGAGAGACATAGTGAGAGAGATACAGAGAGAGGGGGAGAGGGGGAGATTGAGAGGGAGAGGGGGAGAGAGATACAGAGAGAGATACAGAGAGGGGTGTTAGGATATGGTTTGAGCCTAACAAGTTGTCCAGGCAATATATTTGTTCTGTGACTTTAATGTGAATATGTATTGTGTAATGCTGAGTCATGCTGTAATTAGTTGTAAATGTATTTAAGAAAGGTACTGTAATGGATTCAGTTGAGGATAAGCTACCATTCATTGTGCTATCATTGGTTTGATGGATCTGCTACCATCGTGGTTTGTGAACCAGAGTGAGTTTGTTATTCTAACCAACTACTGTTTGTGTGGTAAGAAGAGTTTCTGTATCACTGGACTGATTTAACTGGCAAAGACGTGGATTGATTTAAAGACTATGAGATTGTTTTTTCACTATAAAGTAAACTTTTGATAAACCAGTTTGCACATCTCTTATTCATTGCTCTCAGCAACGTTTCTCTGTGCTCTACACTCTGCTGGTTGGTAACACAACAACAATATCCTTAACAAGGGGGCAGAGAAGGGGGGAGAGAGAGAGAGAGAGAGAGAGAGATACACAGAGAAGGAGGAGATAGAAGGGAAGAAAGAGAGACATAGAGAGAGGGGGGAGAGAGAGGGAGAGGGGAGGGAGAGAGACACAAAGAGGTAGAGAGAGGCACACCCACAGAGAGAGATAGAAAGTCATAAAGACACACACAGAGAGGGAGGAGAGAGAGGGAGAGAGAGGGAGGGATATATATATATATATATATATATATATATATATAGAGAGAGAGAGAGAGAGAGAGAGAGAGAGAGGGGGGGGGAGATGCAAAGAGAGGGGGACAGAGGGGGGTGAGGGAGAGAGAGAGACATGGAGAGACACAGAGAGAGAGAGAGATACAGAGAGAGGAGGAGAAAGAGGGGGAACATAGGGAGAGAGATACAGAGAGAGAGGTACAAGAGAGAGGGGGAGAAGGGGGGAGAGAGAGACAGATACAGAGAGATGGGGAGAGGGGGAGATAGAGAGGGAGAGGGGGAGAGAGATACAGAGAGAGAGATACAGAGAGAGGGGGCAGAGAGGGGGAGACAGACAGAGGGGGGAGAGGGGGGAGATGCAGAGGGAGAGGGGGAGAGAGAGAGATACAAAGAGAGAGATACAGAGAGAGGGGGGAGAGAGAAAGAGGGAGAGAGAGAGACAGAGATACAAAGAGAGGGGAGAGAGGGAGAGAGAGAGCGAGTTTAATTGCTGTTTGTGATTCATATCTTACAGATGCTCTTTTCCACATAAGGGGAACCGACTGTCAACTCTCAAAATGAAGATGAAGCCATATTTTTCTTGTTTCATTTCTTAGTTGCTGTGTGTGCTCACATTTGCAAACCAGTAGGGAAGGTAAGTGAATCCCACCTCTGGGGAGGTCCAACAGTCAACTCTAAATTGAACCTGGCTGAAGTCATCTTTTCCTGCTTCATAGTTGCCACACACTCTGCGGGGTGGGAGTAGGTAGACTGTCTCACAGACAAAAGTACAAGCCTTCCCATGGGGACCACGGTCATCCTAACAAATGGCAGTTGAAGGAGGAGAGGAGTGACCGGGGAGCCATCAGTGGTTTTAATTGGACAATTTGACTTGGGACAGTGGAGGAGGGAAACATTTATTCTTTTAATTATACTTTTAAAGAGGTTTTCATGCCTCTTGGTCAATTCATTGGCTATGCCAATATGATGTACCCAATAAACATGTTCTTTGAGGAACCTGCCTGCCTCGGAATTCTGATTTCTTTGGATGTGTTACTCGGAACCCTGACACTTAGTCTAAATGACTGTGTAATTTTACAGATATACAGCAATAGTATTTAGACTTATGTACTGCCGCATAGTGGCCTATAGCACTCTCTGGGTGGTTTAGATCCCCAACAACCTCGGTCCTCATTTTACCGATCTCTGAAGGATGGAAGGATGGGTCAAACTCGAGCCCTGTCAGGATCGAATGCCTGATTGTGGGCAGAGTTTGCCTGCAATACTGCATTCTAACTACTGACCACCAGGGCTCCTTTTGATATATGATAATGATCCTATAATAATACACAATGTTACAACAAAAGTCAACCTTTCAGATCTAAAATAGTTCTTAAAATTATCAAAATATTTTGTCAAGCATAGGTTCATATATTCTAGTTGTAAATTTTCTGTCAGTCCATTTGGTCAACTGATTCAAATAAATTTTTTATCAAGTTTTTTTATTTTTTTAGACAAACACACATACAAACATACAATGTATTTTCTTTGAACGGAGTATTTTGCCAGTTCACAAATTTAAATAGTATTTAGTCATTTCAATTTCAATTTATAATTTCTATATTTCCTTTTTGCCATATTCATTTCTCATCTATTTTTTAAGAACCAATATTACCCTTCATTCTCATCTCTAATCTTAATTAAATTCAGTTTTTCCCTTCTATTCTATATTATACCGCTTCCCATTGTCATCTATTTGTATATCTTTCCTCACCTTGGTTAGTTATGTAATGTTACAGCAGTTTAATTCTTATGATTATAATAAATCCATTTATTTTATAACATATATTTCTTTTGATAATACAAATCCAACATTTTAGTCTAAATCAGTTAGTTATATATCTTTTTTATATTAATCAATATAAACATGAATATTCCAATTATTTCCATGCAATCCAATTCCTTACAAATCAATTAATTATAGCCAATTCTGCTTTCAACATAATATACAATTGGAAGTATTTCAATTATTACAATTAATCATTTCTACTTTCTTCACATTATAGAATTAAAGAATTAAAAATATCCCAACCATTACAGTTTCCCTAGTTAACTTTAAAGTATTCTAGCTGTTATCCAAGCCACAACTTAATCCTTTCTACTTTCACCACCATATACCATTAAAGGTATTTCAATTGTTACAATTTAAACTTATCCATATTTCTTTTTTTAAAATGAAATTAAAAAAAAAACCAAAGCTTATTATTATCTAAGTTTCAAAGATACAATACAAATATTGGCAAGAATGTTCCCCGGCACACCATCAACATGTTGGAAATGCAACCACCACAAAGACACCTATTACCATATGTGGTGGACCTGCCCAATGGTGAAACAATAGGCAAAGGATCAAAATACAAATAGAGGAAATAACACACCAAAAGATAGAACTAAGACCAGAAAGCTTCTTATTAGGCATAGTGAATGGATACTATGAAAAAGAAACAACCTATTTAATTATACATATGATAACAGCAGCACGAATACTATACGCACAACACTGGAAGAGTAGTGATATACCAACACCAGATAAAGTAATCAATAAAATTATGGAATGTGCAGAATTAGATAGATAGAATTAGATAGACTCACAAAGGAATTACAAAATAGGGAAGAACATGACTTTTACTTAGTATGGGAAAAGTGATATAGTTGGTTGAAAGATAGGAAAGAGATGAAGCAATAGGAAGTAAATAAAATGACCAAATATAATATGATGGAAACAAAGAACAGACATAGGTCAACAAAGATCAATATTAGATAGACAAAAGGGAATGACCAAATAAGGAAGAGTCAAAATACAAAGAGAAATGTATATTATAGTTGCGACAAACTGGATATGTATTAAAATGGATGTTTATATGTTTTTATGTTTTGTACGTTTCATTGTTCTGTTTAGTTTATACTTATAAATAAAAATTGGAGGAAAAACAAACAAACAAATATTCCAATTATTATTCATTTCATTTTTGCAATCATATGATTTCCCATTTTTTTACTATAATTCATATTTCAATTCTAAATACATATAGCATCTTTCTCTTTCATTTCTTTTTCTCCCTTCCCATTTTTATTTTTACCTTTTTCTTTCCCCTTTTTTTCTTTTGTACTTTGAAATCTTGAGCTCTCCTCTTTTGCCCTAAATTTCCCATTGTTTCCCATCTCTTTTCTCCTTTTTTAGTTCCCCATTATTTATCCCACTATTTATCCCAGTATAATCATTCTGTGTTTCACAAATCTGAACTCTTCTATTTTGCCCTGCATTTCCTGTTGTTTCCCATCCTTTTCCTCTCTTTTTTTCTTTTCACTGTTAATCCCAGTGTAATCATTTAAAATTTTTGTGTTCTTTCTATTTCTCCCTTCTCTCCTTCTTTGTCTCTTTCTGCCTTTTCTGTTTTTTCCATTGTTAATCCCAATGTAATCTCTAAAAACCTCCTTTTTATTATTACTATCCATATATTCAATTAGTTTTCCAAAATTAATCTCATTGTCTTTATCGTCTTCTTTGTTTTCAGTCTCTGTGTCTTGCTTCTCCATCTTTGTTTCCTTGTCAGCTTGAACATGCTGTCTCTCAGTTTTTGGATCCTCAAGTTTTGATTCTCCATGTGGCATTGTAATTATTCCTCTTATTTCTGCTTTCCACGACAAATACATCATTTCCATCATTTCTCTAATTTCCTGCGCCATTTTATTCTTTCTATATTAGTATTGTTCCAGATTTAAAAGTTCTGTTGTTTTCCTCTTTTTTTCCCAAAATCAAGCCACTTGCAGACAAAGCAATCCTCACCGAAAGTTCTCACGACTATTATCACTGATATAGTTCAAAGTTTCCAAAACAAAGATTCCAAATTGCAATGCTCTTTTTTCTCCTGAAGTTGTCTCTCTAGAATCCACAATTCTCTTAATTGTTTAACAGTGTCCATTTTGTATCAATCTTTGTTAACAATCTAGCTTCTTTTTTCTTCTTTTTAACTTTAAAAATACCAAATCAGTTTTATAGTCCAGTCCAAATTAAACAATACTTTTCCCCTCTTTTTTTTTTTTTTGGTATAAAGCACTTCTATTGCAGGGTGTAATATCCAATTGTCTTTTATTTTTCTTAGTCTTCAACAAGAAAGGATCTATTTATTTTCTTTCCAATCCTTTAGCCAACTTTGGGGTTGTTTCTTCTAATTCTTAAAATTTTCCAGTTAATTTTATTCAAAAATCAATTTTCTTTTCGGGTTTTTGTCCCTTTAAATTCCACTTACATCCTATTTTCTTCTTCTAAACTAGTTAGCCACTAGTTTTACATTGGGGGTTTCAGGTTTTAAAATATTTTTTGTTGTTCTTATTTCGCCTGTGGGTTGACTGTCACTCACCCGGCTTCAAAAACTCTGTTGCATTCACCGCTCCTGTTCAATACTTCATCTGGTTGCCCCAGCTTCTTGACAGCCACAATAGCTGCTGCCTCCGCTGCCGAATCGGAGAGAGATTCCTCTGACTTTTGAGGAACTTGCCTGTTCCTTTTAGTCTTCCGAGGTGCTTCTCCTTCTTCCCCATCCCTACAGGACGGTTCTGGTCTGAAGACCCCTCGGCAGCGGTTTGTCAGTCCAGGTTTTCGCAGAGCTCATCAGAGCCCACTAATTCCCTGACTGTCTCACTGCAACGTTTACAGTCGAATCTGATTCAAATAATTATTCGAGGGATGGTATTTAAAAGAGTATTTTAAAAAGTAATACATGGAATACAAGATAATTCATTTTTTCACTATAATGCACTGGGGGTACCTTTCTTAGGTAACAACTCAGACCAGCAAATTTTTGTCTGTCCCTCTTGTCATTCCTTTGAATGAGAAATTCAAATTTCATATAGCATTGATATTCTTGGTTTCAAAGAAAAATAACAACATAAAGCAAGCATATCATATTCCATATAAATTATCTTTCACTGCTATAGCACAATTACATGGTGATATATTGGTGGATTGAATGCCTTTCACAGATGTCTGTTTAGAAATCAGACTTTCTTTGCATATGTATATATGATATCAGTGGAAAATTATATGGAACCTTTATATTAGGTTTCCTGTCTACTAACTCTGTGCTGAGGTGTAGCTGGAAGAAGTCTGAAATATTATCTCTAAGGGACTGCTTTGAGCATCTGCAACTGAGGATATGCAATAATATTCTTTGGTGCACACACAAAAAAAATAATATAATCTGATGAAAGGAGAAAAACAGGAGATCTATTACTTTCCTTTGTGGCTTTGGACAGGTTGTTATTGCTGGGGAAAAGATGTAGGACAACACTTGTACCTTTACTAAAGAATTACCCTTCTGCACAATTACTTATAAAATAGTCCCAATGGAAATCATAATGGTTAACTGCCTCAATAAAAGCAGCACAACTAATTTAATATTGTATGACATTAGAATTAAGTTGCAACGTTCACGACAGCATCAGCAAGGAATATCTTTTTTGAAAAGACACCATTTTTTTCCTCTCTCTCAATATACTGTAAATATAGCTAGATAGACACATATGGAGATAGATTCAGTAATCTTTCCAATATTCTTTCATTTTGCCCCATTTTAATTGGGAGTACTTATAATTTGCTAGGTTACTTGAATATCAGTATTCAGCATTCAGTTTCTAATTTGTCTTTTTATGCAATTGCAATTTCATATATAATATGGACTGTTTGAATTAGCTTTGAGGTTAAAGCCCTTCTGCAAAGAGCACAGATTAGAATCATTTTGATGCTGAGGCCAAGTAATACTCTAAGGCTAAATTTTGATGTGTGTTAATACAAAGTTCAGACCACATTTTAGGTTGATTTAAATGCAGAGGGACTTGCTTCCAGTCTCAGTCTAACATTCTGGTCATCCTCAAAAAGTTAGAATGGATATATTTTCTTGCTTGTATTGTATAGTTGAAAACCAAATTTATTAATTACCTTAACTTTATACATCATCAGAGCCAGCGGTGAAATCCGCTTACCTTCGCTACCAGTTTGGATATGCGCAGATGATAAAAAAAAGGGACGTAATGATGTCCCGGTGGGTGGGCGGAGCTTCCTGCCACCAGTGCTACCAGTTAGCCGGATAGAACCGGGGGGGATTTCACCATTGATCAGAGCTAGGAGATAGTTTTCCTTCTTTTATACTGAAGAATTGCACCATAGCTGCTGACAGAGTATTTGCATTTAGTAAGGCACAGTCTCTATGCCTAGTTCATCTAAAAGATACTTAGCATACAATTTCTAAGTAGTTAAAATATTTCACTTGTTCAGCTGGTTGCCCATCCATATTGCATTTATATCTCTTATGTTTTTCAAAAAGACTAAGACTTTAGTCTCTTCATGATTTATTGAAAGTGTTTCACATGTGCAGTACCTAGAAAACTGTATCATTAATCTATGTAATCCAAATTTAGTTTGAAATGTTGCATCATTAGCATATCATAATATAGGTGTTTTTTCCTAGATAATTTTGGAAGATTTAGAGAAAACATCTCCCTCCCAGAAAAGAATACAATCTATTTATGTTAATGCCTGCAGGAAATTGTTGAAAAGCATTACTTTAGAGAAAAAAATCAGCTACCACATAGAAAACAGACCTACTGCTGCTAAACAATAAATATTCTATTTCAGTAAATTTTTGGAATTCTGTAAGGAATCCTACAGCAAACTTTCAAAGGAATAAAATAAAGAGTAAACCCCAAAATCAGTAACTGACCAGGAAACAATCTTTTGGGATTCCAGAAACTATGCTTAGCCAAATCTTCTAATTATAAAATTACTAAGACTTTTCATATTTTATTCCTAGAAAAATATTCCTAGAAAAGTTTGTGGTATTAAAGCTACAACAATATTTATTATTAACTTCTGTGGATATATTCCTGAGAGGAATGAGTGAAGAATGTCAGGAATGTATGCAGTGTATGTCAAGAATGTATATTTCAAGCAGAATCATCCAAACTATGAAGGTCAACCCAACTGCCCAGTTAAAGCAAGAAGAACAGATATGGGGTATCAGCAATATAGGAAGTTGGTGGAAGAAAAATGTTCACTTTTGTGACAGTAGTGGAGGCATCAATTTCTATTGCACAGAAGAAATCACTCCTGTATTTTTACCCAAAAAACCAAATTTATAGAAAATATAAAATGAATGACAATACAATGCTGGATGATGGATTCCTCAAGTCAGATGGCACTCAACATACTAAAGAGAAATTGCTGAACATCTTTCACCGTGCTAATGTACTTATGATGTAATTATATTTAAGCCTTTGGGGAGTTTTGTTGTTGATGTTGCCATACACAAAAATAAAATTCAAAGCTGCAGAAATAGAATTACAATAGGAACACAGAACTTAAATGCATGAGCATGGGAAAGCCCCAATACAATGAAAGAGGAATTGAAATGACCACAAATTGACATGTTAAGCATTAATGAATTGAGATAGACCTGGATCAAACACATTTAGTGTGAGGATCACAATGTTTATTACTGAAGCCATGAAAAACAAAGAAGAAATGTGTGGCTTTTATTTTAGGAAGGGCATAACAAGATCATAACAAGGATAATATCAATTAGACTTCATGGACAACTATTTTATATGACAATCATTGAAGTTTATGCGCCAACTACCAATGCAGAAGAAGATGATCAAGTTCAATTTGAAATCTACAGGATTTCAAAAGCAAGATCTACAGGATTTCAAAAGCAAGCAAGCAAGCAAGATGTGCTGCTTGTGATTAGTGACTGAAGTCAAAGTTGGAAACATTAAAGAGGAAAATGTAATATATTCCCTACTTACAAGAACTTAGAAGATAAAGTTAGATCAGCACTCCAATCATTGAAGCTGGAGGACTACAGGAATTGATGGAAAACTCCTTGAAATATGGCAAGAATCAATCAAGCTGTCAACTCGCAAAACATTTCTAGTCTGCTCTCGAGTTGCCATGGGCAGCAAGGGGGAGCACATTCCATGCATACCTTCTTCTCAGATTACTAAAGCCAGTTTGTGAGGCGTGTTTCTACAGCCTGCAGGAGTGCCTCATTGGATAATGTGATTTATGACACAGACTGAGAGGAGGGGGGAAACAGGGTCAAAGTTGAGCCATAACTTACATGCGGCAGGGCAGACCTCACTCAAGGAGATGCCAACATGCTGCTCCTAATAAATAATTGGATTTCTTGTGAAACTTGGCTAGAGACTCATGAGTTAATTAGGGCATCTGTCAGAACCTTGAGAGCAGGTCTGCTCTCCATTTAAAATCAATCAAGATTACTAGGCTTTCTGAATCCCAGGCTCTTCAAACACTCCCTGATATCTGGGGTGCTTGGAGTTCTGGTTCTTGCGACTCTGGTTCTTGCGACTCAGGCAACCATGGCAGAGGGTGGGCTATCCAAAGAAAGCCTGCTGTAAGCAACTCAAAAAGTGGCAGAGATTACCTCCATTCAAACAATCTCAGGACCCAGCAGCCTGATTGCAACTGGAGTGCAGCCTCTCCCAGACATCAAAGCTGAGATGACCAAAGCAAGAAGGGATGAATATTGGTGGAAGATGATCCCTAAAGCAGCTGAGTTTGAGTTCCCCCACCCCAATGCCCAGAAAAAGGGAAAGCCTCTGAGAGAGCTGGGAAGAATGGATTGGATGTGGGACTGGGCACAAGCCAGGCTCCCAAAGCTCCTGATGAGTTCCATAGAGCAACTGAGGGAGGAAATTGATCAAGCCACCATTTGTGAGGAGGGGGCATCATGCCGGCCAAAAGAGAGGGGAGGGGGCAGCAGATCCTTTTGAAGTAAGGAGACACAGACTGGAATGCAGTCCCCCTTCTCTCCCCACCAGAAGGAGGAGGAGCCTGAGATTGCAGCCACTGCCACTTCCATGCAGCAGGCAACCCTCTCCCTCTCTCCGAACTAGAGCCAAGGAAGACGGCCAGTCACATCAATTGCAAGATTACAGGGGCCAACGGGAGGAGGGAGAAGCAGTGCTGAATGAAGTGCCCCGCTTCAGGGGAAAATTTGATGGGGACTCAGACCAGCTAGCTCTATTCCTTGACTCGGCTGAGATCCACCTAGAACACTATGGACACCTCTATCCATTCCCCAGAGCCATGGTGAATACCATTGCAGAGGGGCTAGAGGGAGAAGCAAGGGAATGGCTAGCTGTCCTCCATAAGAGGAGAGCCCCACAACTGCAAGATGTAGATGACTTCCTATGACTGCTAGAGGCCAGATTTGAGGAGGCAGAGGAGGACCCGTATGCAGAAGATGAGCTCAGAAACCTAAGGCAGAGAGGGTGACCCATTAAAGAACACATCCATGAGTTCAAGAGAGTCATTGGGAAGCTACCCCCTTTGCTGGAGTGGCTGTTAGTTCATTTTTTCAGAACAAGCATGGACAAGCAAATTGCCCGGGTAACTGCCTATCAGGATATCCCAAACTGACTCTCTGAGTCATTCTGAGTACCCATAAAAGCCACATCCGACAGAACCCCAGAGGCCAAACAAATCTCAAAGGAATATCAGGACCTCGCAGAAGTATTCAGTGAGGCTGAGTGTGAAGTCCTGCCTCCCCACCATGAGACAGACTGCACCATCAAAATCATCCCTGGAGCAAAACTATCCAAGCCCAAACTGTATGCCATGACGCCCCGGAAAATGCAAGAAATGTGAACATAGGCAAAAACCTAGTCAGGGATTCATCAAGCCAGCCAAGTCACTGGTCACAGCGCCAGTCCTCTTCAAAGAAAAAAAAAGATGGAACTAAGATATTGTGAGTGGACTTTAGAGGAATCAGTGCCGTATGCATACATAATCTATACACACTCCCCCTCATGAAGGACATGGTATCTCACCTAGCCAAGGGAAAGGTTTTTTACCAAATTAGACCTCAGAGAAGCATACTACTGAGTACGCATCAGGGAGGGAGATGAGTGGAAAACAGTGTTCAACTGCCCCCTAGGGAGCTTCCAATTCAAAGTGATGCCTTTCGGACTGCAGGGAGCCCCAGTGGTGTTCATGCAGTTAATAAATGAAGTGCTGCATGAGCACCTCTACAAAGGGGTCCTTGTCTACCTAGACGACATCCTCATCTACACTGAGACCATGAACGACCACATACTCTTAGTTCACCAGGTACTGGAGAAACTTCTGGCAGCCAACCTGTACGTCAAGCTATCAAAATGTGAATTTCACCGTGCATGGCTAGACTACCTGGGCTTCCAGGTGTCAAATGAGGGTATAGAGATGGACCCAGCCAAAGTACAATCCATCCTAGGCTGGCAAACCCCTCACACCCACAGACAGCTAAAAAGCTTCCTAGGGTTTGCAAATTTCTACAGACAATTCATCTCCTCCTTTGCAAAGATCTCCAAACCCATGATGGACCTCTTAAAGACAGGGGGCTCAGGGATGAAACCCCACCTGGGACAACCTCTACAATGGGACTTTGCCTGCCAAGAGGCATTTGAAACACTAAAAGAAATGTTTGCAAAGGAACCAGTGCTGAACTAGTTCCTTCATTAAACCCTTCATTATCCAAGCAGATGCCAGCAACGTGGCAGTGAGAGCAATGCTACTTCAAAGAAACAGCCAAGGAAACCTACAGCCCTGCGCCTACACCTCCCACAAGCTCACAGACACAGAGAGAGACAATGGGCCACATGGGAAAAAGAGGCTTTCGTGTTGAGATGGGCACTGCTAACCTGGCAACACCTGCTGGAAGGGGGCCAGAAACCATTTGAAGTGTGGACTGACCACAAAAATCTGGAGGCCCTCAGGACCCCACAAAAAATATCATCAAAACAAGTCCATTGGGCTCCATACTTCAACCATTTCAACTTCATGCTAAAGCAGGTAGTGGACGCCATTGTTCCCCCTACTCAAGTAGCTGCCCAAGTGAACACCATATGCAACACCACGAACGACAAGACCAATCAGCAAATGACCTAACAACAAAACTCAAAATTGAACTGCTAGCAGACCCCTGGTTCCAAGACAATCAACATATCTTGACAAAAAGAGATGACCTCACATGGAAGGGGATGAAACTCTATGTCCCAGAATCCCTACACACCCTAATCCTCCAGAGGAGCCATGATGTTAAACGGGCAGCCCATTTCAGGTTCCTAAAGATTTTACATTTAGCATGGAGGCAGTTTTGGTGGCCCGGCATAAAGAAAGATGTGGGCAATTATGTGAAAAGTTGTACCATCTGTGCCACAATGAAGAAACTTCCAGGAAAAACTCCCAGACTACTACAACTGGAAGCAGAACCAACAAGATCATGGGAGGGTTATTGCAATGGACTTTATAGTGGAGTTGCTGAAAAGTGGGGGAAACACGGTGATCTGGACTGTAATAGACCTATTCTCCAAACAGGTGCACTTCATACCCTGCAGCAGACTACCCTCCACCCACCAGTTGGCCAAACTGTTCCTGAAGTACATCTACCACCTGCATGGAGTGCCACGGAGAATTATCTCAGACAGAGGGGTCCAGTTCATGGCTAAATTCTGGAGGGAGTTCCTGTGATCCATTGGGTCATCCCTGGGCCTGAGATCGGCCTTTCATCTGAACACCAATGGGAGGGCAGAGAGACCGAATGCCATGGTAGAGCAGTTCTTGAGATGCTATATGAACTATCAGCAGTCCAATAGGGTGGACCTCCTGCCTTTCGCTGAGGTTGCATACAATAATGTGGTTCATAATAGCATGGAACTAACCCCATGGACTTTGTTCCAATGCCTGAGTATCCAAGGGATACCCCCTCCTCAATCAGCTTGACTGAGTGGATGTCAACACTGAAAGCAACCTGGGAGAATGTCAAGAAAGTGCTAGCTAAAGTGGCACAAAAACGTATAAGAAACAGGCAGACAAACACCAAGCTCCGCAATGGCCATTCCAGTTGGGGGAGAAGGTGTACCTCTCCACATAATCTTTGAGGTTAAAACTCCCTAGCAAGAAACTGGGGCCAAAGTTTATGGGACCATTCCCCATAGTAAAGGTCATCAACCCAATCATAGTGCAATTGAAATTGTCCCAACTGCTAGGGAAGATATACCCAATATTCCACAGTAGCCTCTTAAAACCCGTGGCCAGATTGACCCTGAGGTTGTGGCCCCCCTGTGAGCCCACAGAAACCCATGGTCATAGGGGGCCAAGCCCATTTGTGGTACAGCAAATCCTCGATTCGAGGTGGCATAGGAGACAACTCCAATACTTAATGAAGTAGAAGGGTTATCCCTTATCAGAGGCCTCTTGGGTAAAGAGTAGGAACATCCAGGCTGATCAACTCATAGCAAAATTCCATACAGAAAATCCAAACAAGTCTGTGGGGGGGGGGACACATCCCTAAATCCTATACCTGCACTCAATTTGTTTTTCTTTGTACAGGTCACCTTCAGGAAGTGATGGGAGCCAAATGTCAACTCACAAAGCATTTCTAGTCTGCTCTCGAGTTGCCATGGGCAGCAGGGCGGGGCACATTGCATGCATACCTTCTTCCAATGTTGGATCTCAGATTACCAAAGCCAGTTTGTGAGGCGTGTTTCTACAGCCCATGGGAGTGCCTCATTGGAGAATGTGATTTATGACATAGACTGAGAGGAGGGGGAAAACAGGGTCAAAGTTGAGCCGTAACTTACGTCTGGTAGAGCACATGCTGCTCCTAATAAATAATTGGATTTCTTTTGGAACTTGGCTTGAGACTCATGAGTTAATTAGGGCATCTGTCGGAACTTTGATACAAGCTTCTAGCCAACCTATACAGCAAATCTGTAGGTGGTGCAATCAAGAATTGATCAGGGGTCAAGCTTCCGGTGGCACCGCAGGCACTGACAGATGTTCCTTTCAGACCGTCAGCCCTGCAATTTTGTTAAAACCGCCAAGACAGCGCAAATCAGCTGTCTGGCTGCTTGGAAACCTTCCCCTTGGGAGAAGAGAGGAAGGCGAGCAGCCGGACTAAGGTAGAGCTCCCCAAAAGCCATAGGAGCAATTCTGGGGCTTGGAGGGTGAGAGCTCCCTGGTAGTCTGGCTGAGCTCCGAATCCAAGGCTTTTCTGCTTCAAGCAGAACAAGACGCTGCGACCACCCCTGCAATCAACATTTAGATTCAAAATAAGCTCAAAGCAGGCAGAACAAAAACAGGGGTCCTAGCAATTGCAAGTACTGAACTTTAACTCTGTGTCTATACTTCTTCCTTCTAAGACTTTTAAAACAAAAGCAAAAATGGCGCCTGAACTGTAACAGGGCGTGAAAGTGAAAGTTATAGTGAAAGTGATAGTTAACATCATTAGCGCTTCCAAGGCTTCTAAGGCTATTTAAGATTATTGGATTCTACACCAAAGAAAGAAAGATTTAAAGTGGAAAGACTACAGTTTGGACTTTAAATAAACTATAATACTTACAAAAGATTTAAAAACATTTGGACTTACTGATTTGGTTGCTGTAGGAAGTATAAATTGAAAGCTAAAAATGGCTTCTAAGCAAATAAAATCTAGTTTCAAAAGTGCTGGATCGCCAGCACAACCATCAAAATTACAATCTTTGTCTACTTCAAACCCACAAGTATTGACTTCGGAGATTCTACAGGAATCTGTGCAGGACGCTTTGAAGCAACAAACTTCTTTTTTAGAGGGGAAAATTAAGGGAGTGTCTGAAGAAATGGCTGAAATTAAAGAAGTTATACAAACTTGGAATAAAGAAATAAGAGAAGACATAGTAATGGCATTTCAGGGTCTGGCAAAACACATTGAGTTGTTGGATGAAAGAGTAGAAGAAATTAATCAGTCCAATTTGAATTTGGAAAATAAAATGGATGAAGTTCAGACCAAGGTGGATAGGGCAGACGATGAAGTGGTGATGTTACAGTATAGAGCGATGGAATTTGCCCTGAGAGTAAGAGGTTTGAGAGAACACAATCGAGAGATTTGAGAGAGATCTTTGCAGAGGCTTTTGCAAAGATAACTGGGGAGCAACAAGCAGATCTCTCATTGCAAATTGACAAAATATATCGTGTTAATTCCTGGTTTGCCAGACAGAATCAACTGCCAAGAAACATTATGATTTACTTTACAACAAGGAGGACCCGAAATGAAATTTTACAAGCTTTCTATAAAAATAAACTTCAAATTGCAGGACAAGAGATTTTAGTGTGAAAGAAATTCCCCCCAAAATGTTGAGAAGCAGAAAGGAGTTTGCTTTCTTGGTGGATGAACTTAGAAATCAACAGATTCAGTTTAGATGGGATGTTCCAGCTGGACTGGTGGTGAATTACATGGGAGAAAGGTATCGCTTTAACACAATATGGAAGGCAAGAGATTTTTATACTAATGTATTAAAGGCTGAATGTCCACCATCTCAGGAAATGAGGAGAAGAAAAGAAGAGCTGGCAATACAGGGACAGAAGGAAAGACAGCCACAAGCTGCAGGAGAGACCTCACTTATTGAAGAAGATTTATTGCAATTCTTTGGTACTGATCAACCTTTGGAAGTAGCAGAAAAAAGAGAAGAACCACAAGAACAAAGGCAGATCCATGCAGCAGCAAAGCGAAAAGGACAAGATTTAAAGATACAGCAAACTCAAATGAAAGCTCAAGAAGCTACAAAAACAGAAGCAGTGGGTGGGGGGTGGGGCAAGACCGAAGAGAAAAGTGCAGGAGGATCTTCAGCTGGCCCTTTTAAAGCTTCAAGGGGTCAAGAATGGCAACTAAATTTTTGACTTGGAATGTCAATGGTCTAAATTCACCACAAAAGAGAAAGAAAATATTTCATTATCTGAAACAGTTTAAAAATGATATAATTTGTCTGCAAGAAACACATATTAGAGTGACAGATCAAAAATATTTGATAAATTCAAGATTGGGAACACACGGAACTTCCAGTTTCCCTGTCTTTGGCGACGACGGTGCTTTTTGAAGCACCGCCAGCCCAGCCGCTTGTAGAGCCACTTCGCGATCGAGAAGCGGCTTGAAAACTTCAAAATCCTTAGGATTCTTGGAGGAGAGGCAGCAGGGCACAGGTCGAGCCCCTGTAACCCCCCAGGGAATTGTTTCTGGGGAGGAAACAGGAGCGGCTCCCTCCCAACCTGCTGAGACTCCGGGCGGCGTGGGACGATTCTGCTTTTGCAGAACAAGCCGGCTGCAGGAAGCATTAAAAGAGAAAGGAAATAACCTAAACAAGCAGCGGAAATCCACCTGAACCCTAAAACTCGGAATTGCAAGTATTAGCGCTTTGCTGATTTCTTAACTTGAGAAAAAAAATGCGAATGAGTGAAAGTGACTTGAAAAAATATGGCGCTCAGCATTAGAGTGAACGAGCTAGCGAGTGTGGATTGGTGAAGTCATCTTGCTTTGTTACAAAGTTATTAAGTTGCTATAAAGTTGCTTCGTTTGTAACAACAGAAACAAGAGAAAAATTTCTCCCTTTTTAATACTTGACTTTGCATCACCTCAGTTTTGATTTGATTAAATCTGGGGGACTTTTTCAGAAGTCTTTGTGGAGGTGGGAGAGGAAAAGGAACCTCCCTCTTCAGAAAAATCAGCATACGTGGCAGGATAGCCTCAAAGAAGCAGGAAGGGAAGGCACCAGGGGGGGGGATCCCCCACATGTAAACATGAAATGCAGATTCCTCCTGCTCAACAGTTACAAACTCAGAAAAAAGATTTTGATATGGGAGATTTAAAAGAATTTTAAATCCTTCAAAAATTTTGGATGATAAATTTCAAAAATCCCAACAGGAAATAGATGATAAACTTCAAAAGTCTCAACAGGAAATTATGCAGGAAATTAAACAGAATCAAAAAAAGGTGACCAAAAAAATATCAGATGTGGCGTCTGGCCTGGCAGAATTTATTATTAAAGTTGATTCAAAAGTGGATGAATTTAAATCAGAAGTCAATGTTAAGATGAAAGATAATGATCACAAATTTCTTGATATTGATGATAAAATCCAGAGAGTTGAAAATGAAATTGTTATGATGCAATTCAGGGCAATGGAATTCGCTATACGGCTTCGAGGAATTAGAGAAGAGGACAGATAGGATTTGAGACAGGTCTCTGCTGAGGCTTTGGCTGTGATTCTAAAAATTAATCCTGATATGGTTTTTTACAAAATAGACAAAATTTACAGAGCGAATTCCTGGGTGGCCAGACAAAGACAATTGCCTAGAGATGTGGTCATATATTTTACGGATAGAACAATAAGAAATGATATCCTGCAAAAATCTTTTCATACCTCTGTGCAAGTAGGGGGTTCGCAAATTACAGTCTACAAAGAGTTACCACCTAAAATGCTGAAAACCAGAAAAGACTTTGGCTTTCTTGTTAAAGAATTGCAACACCAACAGATACCATTTCGGTGGGATGCTCCAACTGGTATAATTTTGAGATATAAGGGAGAAAGATATCGTTTGAATACTGTGGAGAAGGCGGAGCAATTTTACACTACCATCTTTAAAGAAAGAACACCATCTCCACGTGCATCTACAGTTTTGGAGATTAAGGAGAGTGATAAGAAGCAACTTCAACAAGAACCGCAAGAACAGTCTAAGCAGGAATCAGAGGAAATGAAGGGCGCTGAAGGAGGTTTTTTGGATGAGCCTTTGTTGGAATCTTCTCCAATTCTGGACCCGGTCTGGATGGCTGAAGTTAAGGATCAGCGTATAACCCGAGCAAAATCCAAGCAACTGAAAGAAAAACAACAACAGGAAAGACAAGAGAAAAAGGGAGCTAAGAGTACTACACAAGAGACTGGAGACATGGGGAATGCAGGATCGAAGATTCCGGGAGACATCCGGTTATTCTGCTCTTTGCTCCAGAAAGATAATGATGATGATTAAATGCTTATCTTGGAATGTGAATGGGTTGAATTCAGCACAGAAAAGGAAGAAATTATTTGCATATTTGAAACAATTTAATAATGACATAATTTGTTTACAAGAAACGCATATTACAGTTCAAGATCAAAATTATTTGAAAAATTCCAAATTAGGAACACACTTTATATCTTCAACTAACTAAAAAAAGAATGGTGTGGTTATTTATGTAAATAAAAAATTAACAGCCAAAGTTATAGAAGTAGATCAAGATGGTAGGTTTGTAGCAATTGAACTACTTACAGCAAATGGCCAAATTCTTTTGATTGGAATTTATGCTCCCAATCAACAACAGGACCACTTCTACAAAATGTTACATACTAAAATATTACAATGGGATTACAGATTTATTTTAATTATGGGAGACTGGAATGGAGTAATTGATTGTAAATTAGACAAAAAGAGTTTGGCGAAGTCAAGGATTAGACTACCACAGACTTTTTTTGATATGAAAGAAGATTTGGAAATAAAAGATATTTGGAGAATACATAATCCAAAAGAATTGGACTATACTTTTTTTTCTGATAGACATAGATCCTTCTCTATGATTGATTTCATTTTGTTGTCAGATGATTTACTCGTCAGGACAAAAAGAACAAAGATTTTACCAAGAACTTTGACTGACCATAGCCCAGTATGGATAGAAATTGAGATAAGTAAGACTGAGAGACGCTCTTGGAGATTAAATGAAAACTTGTTCAGATATGAAAATAATATAATAGAACTTAAAAAGTACTTGAAAGAGTTTTTTGAAATGAATTTGAATAAAGGCACCCCAATGGAAATTGTGTGGGATGCAAGCAAGGCTTATATGAGAGGGGTGCTTATTTATATGAACTCTAAACACAGATTGATTCAACAAAAGAAAAGACTTGAATTGGAAGCAGAAATAAAGAATAAAGAACAGTTACTTATTAAAAATCCAACAGATGAAAGAATACGTGGTGTTATAAAACTTTTGAAAGATCAATTCCAAATGCTCATGGCGGAACAAGTTGCAACAAATTTACAATATGCGAAGCACAATACATTCTGTAATGCCAATAAACCGGGCAGATGGTTGGCCTATACACTGAGGAAAAAACAGAGTATACGGACTATTGATAGTATTGATATTGGAGGGAAAGAAATTTTTCAACAAAAATTAATTAAAGAAGCTTTTGTGGACTACTACACTAAATTATATGCTAAAGATGAGGTGCAGAATGGACTTATAGAAAAATACTTAGATAATAAAAGAGTTATAAAAATTACTGACCAACAAAAGGAAAAAATGAATTATCCTATAACAGAGGAGGAGATAATCGTAGCAATCAAACAACTAAAAACAGCTAAAGCCCCTGGAACGGATGGTGGAACAACTCAGAGACTTATTTTGTAATATACAACAAGGGGGAAAAATACCCCCATCATGGACAACAGCTTATATTTCTTTGATACCAAAAGAGCAAGCAGGTCCTAAAAAACCGGAGAATTACAGACCAATATCTCTTCTGAATACGGATTATAAAATTTATGCCAAAGTATTAGCCAACAGGTTGATGCCAGTAATTCAAAAGGTGATTCATGATGATCAAGCGGGATTTATCGAGGGTAGATACATGAAGGACAATGTAAGGCAAGTAATAGATTTATTGGAATATCTTGAGAAGAATAAACAGATCCCTGCAGTGCTGGTTTTCTTGGATGCAGAGAAGGCCTTTGATAGAGTGGATTGGAATTTTCTATTAAAGACTTTAAAAAAGATGGACTTTGGGGACCAATTTATACAGGCAGTCTCAGCAATTTATCAAGAGCAAAAGGCACAGATTATTATCAATGGAAGTTTGACAACAGAGTTTAAAACTGAAAAAGGAACAAGACAGGGATGTCCGCTGTCCCCACTTCTATTTATTTTAACATTAGAAGTCTTGTTAAATACAATACGGGACTCTAATATCTTGAAAGGTATAATGATAAGGCAAGAGGACTACAGAATAAAGGCATTCACAGATGATCTGGTTGTTACCCTAACACATCCAATGGAATCAATAATCCAGATGAAGGACATTATACAAGACTATGGTAAAGTTTCAGGTTTTAGACTGAATCAGAAAAAAACAAAGATGATAGTCAAAAATATGACTCAAGATCGTAAACATGAGCTTGAAAGAAGGGCAGGTTTTGAGATTGTACCAAAGGTAAAATATCTAGGAGTTCAGGTTGCAGAATCAAACACAAAATTGTTTCAAAATAACTATGAGGTGTTGTGGCGAGAGGTGCAGAAAGATATGGAGACTTGGAAAAAACTGCAGCTGTCTCTACTTGGAAGAATAGCAGCAATTAAGATGAATATTTTGCCAAGATTTCTTTTTTTGTTTCAAATGATTCCGGTGCTTAATAGTGATAAACAATTGAAATTGTGGCAAACTGGAGTGAATAAGTTTGTCTGGAATGAGAAAAAGCCGAGAGTGAAAATGAAAATTATGCAAGATGTTCCAGAAAGGGGAGGTCTTAAACTTCCAAACCTACAGTTATATTATGATGCAGCAGCTTTGACTTTAACAAGTGATTGGTTTGGAGGAAAAAAGACTGGAATATTGAACGCAGAAAGTTTTGATTTGGAATTTGGATGGCATGCCTATTTATTTTATGATAACAAAGTGGATAAAGTATTTAAAAGCCATATACTTAGAGATTCTTTGATGAGAGTTTGGAAGAAGCACCGATTCAAATGGGATTATAAAATACCATTATGGCTGGATCTTGGTCATACTTTGTGGAATACAAATATAATGTCACTTGGGGGGTTTTTATACAAAGAGGTTCTTTTTACAGATGCGGGCAGATGGCAGCTGAAGACATTACAGACACTGTTGGCTGAAGGGATTAACTTAACTTGGTTACAATATAATCAATTGCAATTGAGATGGAAAGAGGACCAAAAAACTGGTATTATGATGCATGAGGAAGAATTGGTTAGACACATAAAAGAGAAAGGTCCAATGCATATTAAAAGACTTTATAATGTTTTGTTAGAAAGGGATTCAGAAACTGAATTAGTTAAAGATTGTATGATTAAGTGGGCACAAAATTTTGAGGAACCAGTGATGTTGGAAACATGGGAAAAAATTTGGGTTCAGAATGTTAAATTTACACAGTCGCAGAATTTGAGGGAAAATTTTTATAAAATGTTTTATAGATGGCATTTAGACCCCAAAAATTTGTCGTGTATGTACCCTAATGTTCAGCCTAAATGTTGGAGATGTGATTGTTTAGATGCTACATATTATCATGTTTGGTGGACCTTTTTGGATAAAAATTTGGTGGGTCATGCAGAATGTTTTGAAGAAGAAAATTCAATTTTCTCCACAATTGTTTTTATTGGGTATAGTTAACGGTTTTACATTGGGTGAAACAAAATTGATATTGTACATGATAACAGCAGCAAGATTGTTGATAGGTAAATACTGGAAAAATGAAGCACTGCCCACGATCGAGGAATGGACTTTGAAGATGGCCAGTTTTGCAGAAATGGCGAAGATTTCAGCATACTTAAAAGGTTGTTCACAAGAGACTTATGAATGGGAATGGAAAAAGTGGATAGATTATGTTCAGAACAAATATCAAACTAGGAAGTATCAAATAGCTTTTATTTGAAAATGTTATATTAAGATAGAAATATTTTAATGTAATGAAGATGAAAATTTACTTGAAAATGTTATATTAAGATAGAAATATTTTAATGTAATGAAGATGAAAACTTATAAGGGGGAGGGAGGGGTTCAAGTTTTATATAAGTTCTATACAAAGGAGGGTTTTTCCTTTTATTTGATATGAGTATATTGTGTGGAAGTCCGAGGGGGAGGGGAGGGTTAGGGTGGGTTAGGGAGGTTGGGAAGTTTGGGGTGGGTTGAGGGGGGAGAAAAAAGGGGTGAAAATGTAATTGTAAAACTTTTGCAATAATAAAAAAAAAAAAGATTGGGAACACACTTTTGTGCATCTGCTCCAGAGAAGAAAAATGGTATAGTTATATACCTAATGACAGATTTAACAGCTAAATTAATTGGGGCAGATGCTCAAGGAAGATATATTGCAATTGAATTTTTAATAGAGGGGAAGAAAACACTTTTAATTGGAGTATATGCTCCCAATCAATAGCAAGAAAAGTTCTATAAGTTTTTGCATACTAAAATAATACAATGGGATTATAAATTGTGTATATTAATGGGTGATTGGAATGGAGTACTGGACACTCAAAAGGACAAAAAAGGACTACTTCAAAATACCAAAAAACATGCAAGACTGCCCAAATCTTTTTTTTATATGATGGATGATATGGAGTTGAGAAATATTTGGCGAGTACGAAATCCAGAAGAAAAGGATTTTACTTTTTTTTCTGACAGACATCAATCCTTCTCCAGGATTGATTTCATATTGATTACTAATGATTTCTTTTCTAGGGTAAAGAAGACGAAGATATGTCCAAGAATTTTATCTGATCATAGTCCGGTGTGAATGGAATTAGAGCAGGAAAAGGGACCCAGAAGGTTTGGAGGTTAATGAAAACTTGTTTAGATATGAGGAAAATGTGAAAGAATGTAAAAAACAAATGAAAGAATTTTTTGTTATGAATATGAACAAAGGTACACCTATGGAAATGGTCTGGGATGCAAGTAAAGCATATATGAGAGGAACCTTAATACATTTGAATAATAAATATAGACATAGACAAGAAAAAAAATTGAGGGATTTAGAAGAGGAAATAAAAATGGAAGAGCAGGCACTCATATTAAACCCAACAGATAAGAAAATAAAGGAAACAATAAATTTGTTACGAGGGCAGTTTAATATGTTGATGGCAGACCAAGTGGCAACTAATTTACAATATGCTAAACATAATACTTTTTGTAATTCAAATAAACCAGGTAGATGGTTAGCCTACTTGTTAAGGAAGAAACAAAAGCTACGTACTATAGAGATGATAGAATTCAAAGCTAAAGAGGTATATCAACAAAATATGATTAAAAAAGCTTTTTTAGAATTCTATACAAAGTTATATGCTAGTGATACAATTCAAGGTAAAGACATAGACAGATATTTACAGGAGGAGAATATTCCTGTAATTACATCAGAGCAGAGGGAAGGATTGAACCAACCAATAACTTCAGAGGAAATTATTTTAGCAATTAAACAGTTGAAGGGGGGTAAAGCTCCAGGCACAGATGGATTGACAGCTGTTTATTATAAAAAATTGCAGTTAGAAATGGTAGAACCACTTAAGGAACTATTTCAGAAGATCCAAGTTGGAGGAGATGTGCCCCCTTCCTGGAGAACAGCTTTTATTTCATTGATTCCAAAGGAGGACCAAGATCATAGTCAACCTAAGAATTATAGGCCAATATCGCTTTTAAATACTGATTATGAGATTTTTGCTAAAATACTAGCAAATAGGTTAATAGTAATTATGCAACAAATGATCCATAATGACCAATCTGGATTTATAAGCGGGAGACAAATGAAAGGTAATGTAAGACAAATTGTAAACTTATTGGAATATCTGGGAAGGAACAACCAAGTCCCTGCAGTGCTTATCTTTCTGGATGCGGAGAAGGCATTTGATCGATTGAATTGGCAATTTTTATTGAAAATAATAGAAAAGATGCAGTTTGGAGAATACTTTACACAATCTATTAGAGCAATATATCAGAGACAAACAGCACAAATAATAATTAATGGTGGTTTAATAGAAACTTTTAAAATTGAAAAAGGAACAAGACAGGGATGCCCGTTGTCACCATTATTGTTTATTTTAACTTTGGAACCTTTATTGAATAAAATACGAGGGACAAATAAAATAAAGGGAATTAAAATTAGACATCATGATTATAGATTAAGAGCATTTGCAGGTGACTTGGTTGTTACCTTAACTCAACCAGTACAATCAGCTATAGGTTTAATGGATATAATTAGCCAATATGGACAAATGTCTGGATTTAAAATAAATAAACAAAAAACAAAGATAATAACTAAAAACATGATGGCAAAGCAAAAAGAAGAACTAGAAAGACTAACAGGATTTGAAATAGTAAAAAGGGTTAAATATCTAGGGGTATATATCACAGCCTCAAATGTAAAATTATATAAAAATAATTATGAAATGTTATGTCAAAAAATACAGAAAGAGATGGAGAATTGGGGAAAACTACAATTATCCTTGTTGGGAAGAATAGCAGCAATAAAAATGAATGTTCTACCTATGTTGCTATTTTTGTTCCAAATGATACCAATACTCAAGAAAGATGAAAATCTGAGGGAATGGCAAAAGGGTATTAATAATTTTGTTTGGGCAGGGAAAAGACCGAGAATAAAGTTAAAAATAATGCAAGATATACGTGAAAGAGGAGGTCTTAAAATGCCTAATTTAAGATTATACTATGAAGGAGCTGTCCTAACAATAATTAGTGATTGGATTAACTCAACAGAAGAAAGAATATTGAATATTGAAGAATATGATTTGTTATATGGCTGGCATGCTTATTTATTATATGAAAGGTAGATAAGACCTTTAAAAGGCATATATTAAGGAATACCTTGTTACGAGTTTGGAAAAAGTATCAATGTAAGTTAAATTATAAGATGCCTATATGGGCAATACCCAGACATGCGATAGAGAATATAAGTATAGAACAAAAGCAAGAGGTGATTACTTATAAAGAGCTTCTTAAAATGGAAGGGGGGGTATTGCAGTTAAAATCTTTAAACTTTAATCTTTAAAGAAAGAATAATTCAAACTTGGTTTCAGTCTGGTCAGTTGCAAGCTAGATGGAAAGAAGATCAGAGAATTGGTATCATGCAGAACGAGGAAAATTTGGTAAAACAAATTAGAGATCAAGGTCAAATGCATATAAAAAGATTATACAATCTATTGATAGAAATAGATTCAGAAATGGAATTAGTTAAGGATTGTATGATAAAATGGGCGCAAAATATTCAGGAACCAATAATGATGGAAACTTGGGAAAAAATATGGGTTAGAAACATAAAATTTACGCAAGCACAAAATTTAAGAGAAAATTTTTATAAAATGTTTTATAGATGGCATTTAGATCCTAAAAAGTTGGCTTGTATGTATCCGAATTTACAATCTAAGTGTTGGAGATGTGATTGTGATGATGCCACTTACTATCATATATGGTGGACTTGTAAAAAGGTTAAAGCATTTTGGATTAAAATATGGTGGATTATCCAAAATATTCTTAAAAAGAAGATAAAGTTTACTCCACAATTGTTTTTGCTGGGTATAATCACAGATTGTACGGTTATAGAGACTAAATTGATTTTAAATTTAATAACTGCAGCTAGATTTTTGGTGGCGCAATATTGGAAGAAGGAAGATTTGCCTACTATTGAAGAATGGACATTAAAAGTAGTGAATTTGGCAGAAATGGCAAAGATTTTGGCATATTTGAAAGATCACTCACAAGAAAGATATATATCGGAATGGAGAAGATGGATTGATTATATTCAAAACAAATATCGGACTAAAAAGTATCAAATAGCTTATGAATGAATAGAACAATTAAGAGTATTGATGCTTAGTTAGTAAAAGGGGAGTTAAAGTGTGAAGGGGGGGATAGGAATCCTTAGTTTATTAGCTTAGTTTAGCATATGATTGTCAATTGTATACCCTGTATTTTGTTCTGGGAAGTTTGGGGGTGGGGGGGGGAAGGAAGGGAGGGAGGGATGGGGAAATACTTGTAAAAAATTTTTTTGTTTTTTTTTCCTTTCTGTAAAACTCTTTAATAAAAAGAATTGAGCAGGGGTAAAATCCAGCAGGTTGTGACAGGTTCTGGAGAACCGATAGTGGAGATTTTGAGCAGTTTGGAGAACCGATAGCGGAAATTTTGAGTAGTTCAGAGAACCAGCAAATACCACCTCTGGATGGCCCCAGAATGGGTGGGAATGGAGATTTTGCAGTATCCTTCCCCTGGAGTGGGGTGGGAATGGAGATTTTGCAGTATCCTTCCCCTGCCACGCCCACCAAGCTACATCCATAGAACCGGTAGTAAGAAAATTTGGATTTCACCACTGGAATTGAGTCTAAAGCTTGAGACCTAGATTCATTGTAGACCAATCTCTTTTCATATCAATTTAATAGTCAGCAATGGCTACTCTATCACATTTTTTTCCCTTTTCTGTCAAAAGTTGCCCTCTCTATGACAGTGTGTAATTTGATTATCTACAAGTGGAAATAAAGTAATTTATGTCAGGCAAATTGGGTAATGAAGAATTTAGCAGCATGGATTGTCTGGGGGCTTCCAAGCCACTGCTCTAACACTTATCATTCTTCAGAAACTTCATTAGTTCCTAATTACTGTATGGCTATATGTCAATATTTTAATCATTTTATATAAAGCCCTGCATAGCTTGGGATCTGTATACTTTACTGACCACCCTACACACACTCTCCCTGACACTCCACCCCCAATTCCTGTTCTCATAGCAAGGTGTTCTTCCCATTCCATACTACCCGGTAGAATGTGTAAGATGTGAACTCTAATTAAAATATATTCATTATATTTGGTTCTACAGTTCTGTTTATATATGAAAATATACTCTGTATTTATTTTATTTTATTTATTTTATTTTGAATTTGTATACCGCCCTTCTCCCTGAGGACTCAGGGCGGTGAACAGCCAAGTAAAAACATCAAGTACAAATATTAAAATACAGTTAAAAATATACATATATAAATTTGGCCCCGTTAATTAAAAACAATAAACAAAACACTTAAAAACACTTTTAAAAAATTAAAAGTATAGGTAGCTAAGTTAACAAGCTAGAAAGGTAAATCTTTCCTTTGAATATATGTATTCCTATCAGGTTGGGCTATATAAGATTTAATAAAGGGTTTTTAAACTGTTATTTGTTTCCCTATGTATATCCTGCTTAGATAGAGACTCTGAAGTAGATAATCCTAGGTTATTTATATATGTAGTTCTGCTACCATATATAAAATAGGGGTCTGTAAAATGAAGTCTTCAAATTTAACTATAGTATATTAAGAATATAAAATTCAGATCTTGGGGGAGTACTTCAAAATAAATTATTTGAGACAGAAACTTGACAGGAGAAAATATGAGGTTGTTCATATCAGCATAACATTAAAAATGTCACATTACCTTTCTAATCAATGAAAATGGAATAAATGTTTACATTTCATTTTTAAGGCTCTTCTCTTGATTTCAACTGAGACATCACTTTATTAGAGTAAATTACCTAATTAGCCCTTTTCTGGTACACTAATTAAATAAGCCTTTATTTCACGCACTGTAAAGCAAGGCTGTCAATAATTGATTTCCATTTCTAAACAAATAAAAATGTAAACACCGGTAAATAATCATTCTTTTGAATTAGGAAGACTTGGCAGGGGAAGAAATCATTTATCCAGGTCAAAATGCTTCATCATGGCAAAGAAAAAAGACTATATTATTAAATGAATTATAAAAGTTTTATAAAGATGACTTTCATAAAAGACGCCTTTTTGGCTTTCTAGGTTATTTTATTTTTTTGAACCAAAAAGTTCCATTTTCTCTTCCGCTATAATGTAGGAAACAGGATGTCCATTCTCAGATCAGCAAACAGTCTAGCAGTGAAACATAAAATTATAATCCTAGCCTAATAGGATAGCCTGATTCAAGCCAATTCACATTTCAAAATGAGACTTTGGTCATGTATTGCATTAAACATTGCACACAACATGGTTTGGTCTGGCCTTAGCATACCATTGTCAGGTTCTGGAACGACGTGAGACAAAACAGTTCAAACAGGTTTGCTATGAGAGTTCTTTATCCTGCAATCCGGCATGCTCTGATAATCACCCATGAAAGTGAAACATTGTCAGTGCTATGCGCACTGTACTCCCCGCCATCTTTTGAAGTCTCCCACCTCCATTCACAGCTCCACCCCATGACTCCACCCTTAGTCCAACCTCCGCCTACCACCCCTCTCCAGCCGACAATCAGTCTTGGTTTGCCAGTCCTGACAGCCTGCAATGGCGGCAACTTTGCTCTAAATGAGCACCCGGCCCCGAACATCCAGCATCGAAAATGGTGGTGCCCGCAGCAGCGGCTCCGGTGCCAGTCCCTGGGGTTCACCGCAGACAAAGTGGCAGGCAGCAGCCCAGAGAAATGGTATCAGGCCCCAGGGAAGCACACCGGTCTCACTGGTGGCCAGGATAGCAGCGGCCATGTCGGTGGCGGGTTCTGGGTGGTTAGGCTTGCGGGCTGGTGGTCTCCCCCTCCGGAATGGCAGCCCGGTGGATTGGAGCTGACAACCATATTGTATGAAGCCAAATATGTTTTGAAACTTATGAGATCACAGAAAAGGTTGCAGTAGACTTACAAAATATAAATCTATAGGGAGTTTAAATGGACAGTCTTTTTTGTTTTTAATTCAGTGTCTTACTGGCACAGGTGTTTATCTACAGTGAGGTACTTATCTTTAAAATAATCAACTTTAATAATCAACTTACTTTTATTTATGTTTTTTTACAAAATGTGAGCTGTAATCTATTTCCTCATGTCTGCATTATATGTGTCTTCATAATAATTAATAAAGAGAGTAATTAATAAAGGAACATTCAAAAACTTTTAGCTTTCAAAGAAATTTCTGTTACTATGTCACAAACTAATTATAACATCTGACACAATTACAGCAATAAGTTGTGCCCATTATTATGTTTTGATAGAAAACCTTGTAATTAATAATGTGATCATTATATGGGAAAATTTCTGCATGAAACATTTATTAGTTTATTTATTAACCTTGTATGCCACTTGTCTCCCAATAATTTGCCTAGTACTGCATAATTATAAATGTTAGGAAAGACAACTTTAGTACTCTATTTTTTAAAAAATAGTGTTCAAAGAAAGTATAGCTTTACTATGAAATATTTGCTCTCATGAAAGAAAGAGGAACATAGAGCCGTGGTGGGAAAGTGGTTAGAATGCAGTACTGCAGGCTGCTTCTGCTGCCTGCTGTCTGCTTGCAATTTGGCAGATCGAATCTCACCAGGCTCAAAGTTAACTGAGCCTTCCACCCTTCTGAGGTGGGTAAACTGAGGACCCAGATTGTTGGGGGCGATATGCTGACTCTGTAAACCTGGACTGTAAAAGCACTGTGAAGCAGTATATAAGTCTAAGTGCTATTGCTAAGTGCTATATTTATATGTACAAAATATATTGAAAAATGAAACTAACAAAAAGGCTTTCATAGCTTTTAATTAAGAAACCATGTATTCATCATAAATAGGGAATTCAGTCACATGGTGACTGAAAAGTTCAGAAAGTTTTCTACATTATTAATTCATTAAAACTATTTCTTAAAAAAAAAATGGAAGGCACCCAATTTGTATGGCTGTCTTTTGCTTTAATAACCAGTGTTCATTACTAGGAGGAAGAACATGCCTACTAATGTATAAGTGAAACAGAGATAAATGAGCTACAGCCACTAAGGTTATTCATTCCCTGAATAGTAAGATAATTTGAGATAATTTTCTATTGGGAAATATATTTGACCATTGGCATTTAGCAATAATCCCAGCAAAAATAAGGACAATGATTTATTGCTCATACTATACCATAATGAAGGGGTTTTTTTTCATGAAACTGCATAGCATGGAACTTGGTTGATCTGAACCAAAGTACAGTGGAATAATTTAAAATGTAGTATTTCCTAGCTCAAAGAAAAAAGGAAACATGCTGTTTTTCTATCAAGAATTACAGGGTTCTAGCCTTTTTTAAAGGCTAGAGTCACAGCCATGGTCTGTTATGTTTGATCATATATAACAATTCATGCAGTTCATATTATCTTCCTCAGCAGTTCTTGAATCTAGAATGTTGTCTTAAGTTACTTGGAAAATTAATTTGAGCTTAATGCATATGCTAAAAATTTCCCAATTGCTAGTATGAAAGTGGAGTCTACAATGTTTAGCTGCTAACTGTGTCTAATATATTATGACAAAATATAGTACAGTACTCTGGGAAATTATCTAAGGATGCTTGTGCCTAAGGATTTTTTTTTCCACATGTAATTATAAGAGACTTTTATGGAAGCTATCTCAGGGCTTTGAATGTTTTTCTGCTGTTGGAATGGATATTATGCAGTATTTATTTTAACCAATATGTAGAGTGCCAAACACACATTGTAACTGTATTCATGCATAAAATACATGGTAATGGGATTTCCTTGCTTGATCTGTAAGCCATGATATTATTTAGTCAATATTCATATTTAATCAAATTATAGTTTAACTTTTTAAAAACATTGAATTTCTTTTTAAAACAACAATAGCTAAAATAAATAGCAAACATAACATTTAGAATAGAGACTTTACAAAATGGTAAGCTTTTTTTTCTGTTTGGCCAGTAAGCACTAAAAAAATGTAATAATCTCATTTTGTCCCACTTCCTGTCATAAACATTTGGTGTAACGCCTAATTCATGTCCCCTTCCCCCAAAAAAACCCTATCCCAGCAATTCTGAGATGTCAACATCTTATATATTTTTTTTTCCTTATACAAAAGAATTTTAAAATCTAAGCAATTTTGAATCCCCATTTGGAATTATGGACTATGCTGATGATGTTATGCTTGCTTCCACTACCAGAGGCGATCTACAGCAGCAAGTTCAAACATGGAATGATCACCTCAACCATTTTGGACTCCACCTCAACATCAAGAAAACTGAATACTTAGACACTGTCCCCATCCCTGGAATGCTTCAAATCAATGGAGAAAACCTAAAGAAGGTAGACATTTTTTGGTATCTGGGATCCCACCTCCAAGGCAACAGCGACATCAATGGCAAGGTGTGAGCAAAAGTGAATGCAGCTTGGATGCATTGGTGAGAACTCAATGGTGTGTTATGTGACAGATAAATGCCAACCCGTCTTAAATATAAGATTTACAAGACCACCATCCGCCCTATTACACTGTATGGCACTGAATACTGGACAGCAATAACAGGGACTATACAAAAGCTATCTCCATGCCATGGAAATGCAAATGCTCCATTGGATATTGGACATCTCCCTTCTTGACCATACCACAAATGACACCATTTGACAACATTTTGGTGTGGCATCAATTATAGAGAAGATGAAAGATGGCCGGCTCCACTGGTATGGACATGTCTTGGGAGCAGCACCTTCCACCATTGCCAAGGCTGCCTACCAACTATAAGTCAATGGCCAGCGACCTTGCAGGCACCCAAAACAGAGATGGCAAGCCACAATTAACAAAGATATGCAAGGCATGGGCCTGCACCATGGAGACGCATCTGACTGTGCAAAATGGCGTTCAGTGATCCGAAAAGTGGACCCTGCACTTGCAGGACCAAGTCCTCACTGGTTTAATTTTATCAACAGTAGAGTCCTTCAGGTTTCTAGATTCTATCATATCTCAAGACTTAAAATGGACACCTAACATCAAAAACATCAAAAAAGCACGACAAAGAATGTTCTTTCTGCACCAACTCAGAAAGCTCAAACTGCCCAAAAAGCTGCTGATTCAGTTCTACAGAGAAATTATTGAGTCTGTCATCTGCACCTCCATAACTGTCTGGTTTGGCTCTGCAACCAAACAAGACAAACACAGACTTCAATGGATAATTAGAACTGCAGAAATACTGGAGGTATATAACGAGGCCCTAGAGAAGGCAAAAATTCCATGGACCTGGACGGAAGCAATAATTACCATTATACCTAAAGAGGATACTGACCTCCAATTAATCCAGAACTACAGACCGATATCCTTACTAAACACAGACTACAAAGTGTTCGCCATAATCATAGCGGAAAGACTCAAAAAAGTATTGAATAGTTATATTCATTCGGACCAAAATGGATTCCTACTGGGCTGCCAAATTAAGAACAACATGAGAGTGATAATAAATGCACTTGAATACTATGAAGCCCACCCGGAGAAACAATCTGCGCTGGTTTTCCTTGATGCCCAAAAAGTGTTTGATAATTTAAATTGGAAATTCCTAAAAGAACAATTAAAAAGTATGCAATTTGGACCAAATCTGGAAAATATTATAGGGAAAATATACACGAAACAAACAGTGAAAGTAATTTTGAATGATGATATGACAGACCAATTTGACATAACAAAAGGGGCCAGACAAGATTGCCCACTCTCCCCTCTACTGTATATCCTATCTTTAGAGATTTTGTTAAAAAAAATTAGGGAGGACCAAGAAATCAAAGGATTAAAAGTGAGACGAGAAGAATACAAGACCCAGGCTTTTGCTGACAATCTTGTACTTATAGCAGAAGAACCACTAGAAGTAGTACCAAAACTCATTAAGAAAATAGAAGATTATGGAGAGGTGGCTGGTTTAAAGATAAATAGAAATAAATCAAAATTACTAGTTAAAAATCTGACGAAAACACAGCAGATAGATCTGGAGAATAGTACACAAATTCAAGTGACTAATGAAATTAAATATTTAGGCATATGGCTGTCACCAAGAACCTCCTCTATAAAAGAAAATAATTATGATAAACTAATAACACAGATAAAAAAAGTCCTAGACAATTGGAAAAACCTACAAATCTCATTTATGGGAAGAATCTCTACTATCAAAATGAATACACTACCAAAATTATTGTATTTGTTCCAGGTTGCACCAATTAAATTAAGAAAAAAAATTCTTTGTGAGCCTAAACAAGATTATTTCTAAATTTATATGGCAGGGGAAACGTCCACAAATAAAATTAAAATTACTCCAGGACTCCAAGGAAAGAGGAGGAACAGCACTCCCGGATTGGGAACTCTATTACCAAGCGGCAGGACTAGTATGGGTTAAAGATTGGATGGAATTGATTAACAGCAGACTATTAACTATTGAAGGCCATGACTTACAAATGGGCTAGCATTCCTTTATATGGGATGAAAAGTATAAGTCACACACTTATTTTAAAAGACATACACTTAGAAATGCTCTATTATTAACTTGGTTAAAAATTAAAAAACAACATTATACAAAAATCCCGATTTGGTTTTCACCCTCAGAAGCACTAAAACATCCAAACCTAACAGAAACCAAAAATATAATTAGATATAAAGACTTAATTGATCATCAAGGAAAATTGAAACCCAAACAACAATTGGATACAGAATTAAATAGGGAAATCGATTGGTGGACCTTCTCACAGATACAAGCAAAACATAAGGAATATATAAAAATGTATGAAATATGTAAAGAAAAACAAGAATTAGATAAAATTATATTAGATTCGGGAGAGAAATTAATTAGTAAAATTTACAAAATTTTATTGAGATACAAGATGGAGGAGGAAATAGTTAAAAATACAATGATCAAAAGGATGCAAAACTTTAAATACTCAATAGAATTGGAAAGATGGGAAGAATTCTGGCAAATGAATACAAAAACAACATTGGCAGTGGCATACAAGGAGAACCAGCTAAAGATGTTTTACAAGTGGCATATGTCACCTACAAGATTGGCCAAAATAAACCCAAAAAATAGTTCGGCGTGTTGGAAGTGTAAGAATCCACAAGGCACTTTTTACCATCTATGGTGGACATGCCTGGCGGCTAAGAAATTTTGGTCCAATATCAAGAAATGGCTAGAACAAGTCACCAAACTACAAATAGATAAGAAACCCAAAACCTTTCTGTTAGGAATCTTTACAAAATCCTATCCCAAAGAAATAAAATACTTGTTAATACATATTTTAACTGCAGCAAGGATAACATATGCCAAAAATTGGAAACTAGAAAAAAACCCAATGGGAGAAGAAATAATAGACAAAATCACACAATGTGCCGAGATGGATAGGCTGACAAAAGAGCTAAAGGAAAAAGAAGACACTGAGTTTTATAAAGTCTGGAATAAATGGTATCAATGGCATAGGGCCACTATGGAAGAAATATAACTAGAAATTAGATAGAATAGAAGTCCAAGTGTACACAAATTACTTCCTTGTGGGCGAATAAAATTACAGAGAGAAAAATGCAATATATAGATTATTAAAGCAGAAGTCTTAGAAAATAGAAGAGAAAAGAGGGAAAAAAGGCACTAAGAAATTATTAAGTCAAGATTTAAGGAATAAGTATAACTGTATTACTTGAAAGACCATTACGAAACAAATGCTTCAAATGATTGATTATTTATAATTGTTTATTGTATATGTATTTTTATGTCTTTGTCATATGTGTTTTATGTGTTTTATATTTGTTTTAATAAAGTTTATAAATTTTTTTAAAAAGAACTGCAGAAAAAACAATTGCTACCAACCTGCCTTCCATTGAGGATCTGTATACTGCACGAGTCAAAAAGAGGGCTGTGAAAATATCTACAGACCCTTCACATCCTGGACATAAATTGTTTCAACTTCTACCCTCAAAACGATGCTATAGGGCACTGCACACCAAAACAACTAGACACAAGGACAGTTTTTTCCCGAATGCTATCACTCTGCTTAACAACTAATTCCCACAACACTGTCAAATAATTTACTAAGACTGTATTATTATTATTATTATTCTCTTCCTTCCTACTATCTATGTCTTCCCACTTATTACTATAACCATGTTGCTTGTATCTTTCAATTTATATTGTTTTTATCTGTTTCCTAGTACAATTTGATAGCTTATTAGTAACCTTGACTATCACCAAGTGTTGTATCTTTTTATTCTCGATGAATGTATTTTACTCTCCTTATGTACACTGAGAGCATACTGTATACACAAAAGACAAATTCCTTGTGGACTTCCTTTGGACTTCCTTTGGAAATCCATAAGTCATAAAAAGGCTATAGTTTCCCATATCGGCCTTAGAATATGTGCTTTTCCAAAATCTAGGCTGAAAGATGAAATGTTTTGCATTAAAAACTGCACCTTCTTATAATTTTTCATAATTTATTATCTGTTTATAACAGAGCTACTGGATTAACATCTGTAGAAAGGCAAAATTCTCTAGACTGAAAGGGAGGAGAGAGAATGGTAAGGAATGTAACTCCCAATTTGTTAATCAGTGCTTTTGTGTGGATAATATGCAGACACATTCCTGACAATCAGTGGAGATTTTTCTTTCTGAAAATCAACTTTCAAGGGTAGTAACCCTGATAGTTTGAGACACCTCTGAAAACTAGTTTCTATGTTCACGAAACAAGTTCTTCAAGAGCCTAAAATATGAGATGAATTTGGTTCAATTGTGCAATAGAACCATTTTCCATTGCAGACAAATTGCTCTGTTGGACGATAGAGTTCATTTAGTCTAATGTTATTTGGAAAACCAATATAGGCAAGATTAGATTGTTTGCAGAAATAGAACTTTACTGAGAAGGTAAGAAAAGTGGAAACATATGATTTAAACACACTTAGTGAAGATTTATAAAGACTTATAAACTGTGAGGGATCTCACAAAGAATGATGGTTCGTTGAGGGTGCTTCCAAGAAAAGGTCAGCACGCAAGGATGCAATCAAATTAAATCTTTATTTAGAAGTAAAAGTGGAGTAAAATAAGTTCCCAGGCATGGAAGCATCCATGCCTGGATTGAGCCCATGGATCAGTCCCATAGGAGAGTAGAACAAGAGCAGGGAAAAAAGGGAAAAGGCAAAAAGCAAAAGGGCAGGGAGCAGTCCCTGTGCAGGGGTTCTTATAGGGGCCCCTGGCCCCTCCCTTACAAGGTGTGGTGAGGGGCTGGAGGGCCATTAACTTTCCCCAATGGGGCTGCAGGGGCTGGAGCCCCTTGACCCACCAGTGGGATCAAAGGTGCCTCTTTGCCCCCATCTGGTGGTCTTTGAAGAGATTGCCATGGCTGGCACAAAACACCTAACAATTCCCCTTCTTGCCAGCCAATGACAGGTGACGGTGAATATGTCTGAGAGGGCGAGCAGGTGTCATAGACATACAGATGCATTGTTTACAGGACCAAACACAAACGCTTACACAGAAGGTTGTGTCGGTCAATGGGCACAGGTTTTGTAAACAAGTCAGCTAACTGGTCCGTTGTGTTACAATGTTTGATGTGTACAAACCCCATTCTGGCAAGCTGCCTGACATTCTTGTAGCAGATGTCTGTGTGGCGGGAACTAGAGCCCACCGCGTATGCCCCTGAGATCCCAATTGTGGCCGTGTTATCTTCCTGAATTTGGATGGGCAGAGTAGGAGGTGCCCAAATGCTCGTTACCAGAGCATTGAACCAAATCAAGTCATTTGCAGTGTCTGATAGGCTGGCATATTCTGCCTCGGCCGTGGAGCAAGAAACAATTTTTTGCTGCCTAACATGCCAATGGATAGGACAGCCATTTAGCAGTATGAGGAAACCAAAGGTGCTCCATCTACTCTTGGTGTCACCAGCCCAATCTACATCCGAGTAAGCGGACAGCTGGGCTGGCTTCCCCTTCTCTGGCTCCAGCATAAGGAGGGCACCGGCCATGCCCCTGAGGTACCTAAGTACCTCTTGACAGCATTCCAGTGGAATTCCTTTGGGTTTTCCACGTGCCTGGACAATAGATTCACAGCTAAAGCTATGTCAGGCCTACTCCAATTGCTAATGTATAGCAAGGAGCCAATCACAGATCTATATAATTTGTTGTCTGTGAAGTCAGGGCTGTCTTTGTGATCATGGCCATAGTAATCACTTTGTATAGGGCTATGCATTGGGTTAGACTCCGCCATTTTACATTTGGCCACCAATTCTTCATTTTTTTTCTTTTTGGGATAATGCAAATCCCTTTTTAGTGGCCAAGATATGTACACCCAGGTACCTGTCAACCCACCCCAAGGACTTCAGGGTAAACTTTTCCCCCAGGGCCTTGGCAAATTCATCACACCTTTCCTTGCCAGGCCCTACGTATAGGAGGTCATCCATGTAAACCAACACCCGTTCTGTATCACCTTTGGTGTCACGTGTAAAAACGCACTCATCTGCATGAGATGCCCTGAAGCCAATTCACTCTAAACCCTTTTTGAGGCAGTCGTACCAGAGTTTCCCCGACTGCTTGAGGCCATATAATCCCTTTAGGAGTAGCCATGTGTTTCCCCCCTCCTGCTGGTAACCAGGAGGGGCCCTCACGTAGATCTGCCAGTCCAAGTTGGCATGGAGGTAGGCCGTCTGGATGTCGAATTGGTAGACTTCCTTCCCCAGAGTGGCTGCAGTTACAAGGGCGGCCTTGACGCTTTCTGCCCGGACAGTTGGAGAGTAGGTCTCTATGTAGTCCTCCATGTAGCGTTGGGCGAACCCCTGTGCTACCAAGCGGGCCTTGTAAAGATAGCGGCCATTGGCAAGTGGTTTGGCCTTGAAAACCCACCTTGTGCCAATGACCTTCTTCTCCTTGGGTAGCTGCCCGGGGGTGAAGACCTTGAGTTTTCTCAGGCTCTTCATCTCCTGTTCCATCGCGAGCTGCCACTTCTCCTGTTCTTCGATGGGCAGCTCCTGGATGTCAGAGAAAGTCTTTGGGGTGACCACGACGCTGTTGACGGATGCAATGTGCCCAATGTCAATTCTCTTTGGTGGGACCCCCTTGTTGGACCGCTTTGACCTTCTGACCTCCTGCCACTCACCACCCTTTTCCTCTGCAGGTTCTTCGCCAACTGGCTGTTCATGACTGGGATGTGGAGGCCCTCGGTCCCAGATGTTGGGCATCATGGGCCTCTGGAGCATTGCTGGAGGCGAAGACTCAGGTGAAGATGGCGTGTCTTCCCCCTCAGGACTGGACGGCTCATCCTCCTCATCTGGACCAGGTAGGCTAACCTCTTCATCCTGTTCCTCGTTCTCGTCGGTGGCAGGTCTGTGGTTGTCTCAGGTGGTGTCATGTTTGGTGCGGCTTTGCTGGGCCGGTTGATGTATGGGCCCAGATCATTTGAGTGGATCTGGGTCCAATTGGAGTCCTCTTCGAAGGAGGCAGATTGAGAAATCACAGTCCTGCCCCCTTCTCCCAGGAATCGGTAGGCCTTGGAGCCAGGGGCATAGCCCAAGAACCTTAGTCTCTGGGAGACGGATCTCCCCTTCTTCCACAGCTGCTTGGGGATGTACACCCAAGCGTAGGAGCCAAACACACTCAAGTGTCCCAAACTTGGCTTCCTACCGTGGACCAAAAAATATGGGGTCTGGTTCACAATGCTGCTCCAGGTGCGGTTCAGGGTGTAGTTGGTGTAGTGTACCGCCTCCACCCAGTACGATTCCACAACCCCAGCATCCATAATCAGGCTGCGCACTATGGTCTGCAGAATGCCGTTACGTTTTTCTGACACACTGTTTTGCGCAGGTGTAAAAGGCACTGTACGAAAATGGTGTATGCCCTTGTGCCTTATCCAGTCCTGGAATTTTCGGGACATGAACTCGGCCCCACGGTCGCTCTGCAGCTACGTGATCTTGGTGTACAGTGACTTTATGGCATCAAAGGCTTCAGATTTTTCCATGAGGGTACACACATGGCCATACCTCGAGAAGTCATCAACGGCAGTGAGGAAATACTGCCTCTTTCCTAGGGACGGTGTAAATGGCCCAACCAAATCAACATGTATTAATTGATATGGATATTGAGTTTTACGCAGTGACACCTTAGGTATTGAGGCGGCCTTCCTCTTTGCCCTCTTACAGATGGCACAGTCCAGAAACACCTCACAATCCTGGAGATGAATCCCCTCAGCGAATTCCCCCATCTTTTTAACCACTGGGAAGCTCACATGGCCTAATCTCCGATGTAAGAGGTGGGCACATTTAGTATGGAGCAGCTTTCCCACTGACACCCCCTTGGCTCTGGTTGCCCCTTCTTTGGGCTTACCTGCCTTAGGTGCCTGCTGAGGCTCAGGTTTCTTGCCCGCATTGGCCTTGGAAGGCCGTGGTGCTGGTTGAGGCGGCATGGGCGCAACTGCCTCAGTCTTGTGCATCTTTGACAGCCTGGGAGCTGGCTGTGGAGCCTTTCTCTCTCTCTGCTCACAGGCCCCTTCTGGGGTGGCACCCTGTGAGCTGTCTCCTGTGGCTGGGTACTCGGGGGAGAAATATGGCAAACCATTTATAATGGTAACATTACCAATGACCCTTTTGTCTCAAGTGACATGACCTCCCCCTTTGTGAAACAATACCTCCACCCTGCCATCATCACATAGCTTGGTTATGCTTAACAGGTTATTGGCTATAGAGGGAGCATGTAATACACCTTCGACATTGCCCAGCCCTGGTACAGAGACAGTGCCCTCCCCAACAACCAAAGCATTATTACCATTTGCAACCTTAATGGAGGAGTTAATTCTCCTTAACCTCTTAAAGCCTTGCCTCAAGTTAGCAATGTGAGATGAAGCCCCAGAGTCCAGTAACCAGAGGCCAGTAGGGCCATCAGCCCTTGCAGTGGGGGTGAGGTAACTAGTATACAGAAAATTGCCCTTAGCACCACCTTTTCCCCCGCCAGGCCCCCTTCTCTGCCCCCTGCCCCTTCCTTGATTGGAACCATGCTTAGGTCCTTGCTGGTAATGGGGGCAGTCCTTCTTCAGATGCTCCTCAGAACCACAGATGAAACACTTGGGTAGAGCGTTAACCTGCTCTGAACTCTGGTGCCTTCTGTTTTTTTATTGCAAAAGTTTTATAATTACATTTTCACCCCCTTTTTCCCCCCCCACAACCCCCCCCAATCTTCCCAACCTCCCTAACCCACCCTAACCCTCCCCTCCCCCCAGACTTCCTAGTATACTCATGTCAGATAAAAGGAAAAAACCCTCCTTTGTATATAAAACTTGAACCCTTCCCTCCCCCTTACAAATTTTCATCTTCCTTACATTAACATTAATATTTCTATCTTAGTATAACATTTTGAAATAAATTTTCATCCTGATTACCTTGAAAATATTTCTATCTTGATATAGCATTTTCTAACAAATTTTCACCCTCAACCTTAAAAGTATTTCTATCTTAATATAACATCTTCTAACAAATTTTCACCCTCAACCTTAAAATATTTCTATCTTGATATAACATTTTCAAATAAAAGCTATTTGGTACTTCCTAGTTTGGTATTTATGCTGAACGTAATTTATCCACTTCTTCCATTCCCATTCATAAGTCTCTTGAGAACAATCTTTTAAATATGCTGAAATCTTCGCCATCTCTGCAAAACTGGCCATCTTCAAAGTCCATTCCTCAATCGTAGGCAGCGCTTCATTTTTCCAGTATTTACCTATCAACAATCTTGCTGCAGTTATCATATACAATATCAATTTTGTTTCACCCGATGTAAAACCCTTAACTATACCCAATAAAAACAGTTGTGAAAATTGAATTTTTTTCTTCAAAACATTCTGCATGACCCACCAAATTTTTATCCAAAAAGCCTTAACTTTCTTACAGGTCCACCAAACATGATAATATGTAGCGTCTAGGCAATCACATCTCCAACATTTAGGCTGCACATTAGGGTACATACACGACAATTTTTTGGGGTCTAGATGCCATCTGTAAAACATTTTATAAAAATTTTCCCTCAGATTCTGCGACTGTGTAAATTTAACATTCTGAACCCAAATTTTTTCCCATGTTTCCAACATCACTGGTTCCTCAACATTATATGACATTATATTTGTATTCCACAAGGTATGACCAAGATCCAGCCATAGCGGTATTTTATAATTCCATTTGTTTCGGTGCTTCTTCCAAACTCTCAACAAAGAATCTCTAAGTATATGGCTTTTAAATACTTTATCCACTTTACTGTCATAAAATAAGTAAGCGTGCCATCCAAGTTCCAAATCGAAACTTTCTGCGTTTAATATTCCAGTCTTTTTTCCTCCAAACCAATCACTTACTAAAGTCAGAGCTGTTGCATCATAATATAATTGTAGGTTTGGAAGTTTGAGACCTCCCCTTTCTGGAACGTCTTGCATAATTTTCATTTTTACTCTTGGCTTTTTCTCGTTCCAGACAAACTTATTCACACCAATTTGCCATACTTTTAATTGTTTATCATTTCTGAGCACCGGGATCATTTGAAACAAAAAAAGAAATCTTGGCAAAATGTTCATCTTAACTGCTGCTATTCTTCCAAGTAAAGACAGCTGCAGTTTTTTCCAAATCTCCATATCTTTTTGCACCTCTCGCCACAACACCTCATAGTTATTTTGAAACAATTTCATATTTGATTCTGCAACCTGAACTCCTAGATATTTTACCTTTGGTACAATCTCAAAACCTGCCCTCCTTTCTAACTCCAGTTTACGATCTTGTGTCATATTTTTAACTACCATCTTAGTTTTTTTTCTGATTCAATCTGAAACCTGAAACTTTACCATAGTCTTGTATAATGTCCTTCATCTGGATTATCGATTCCATTGGCTGTGCTAGGGTAACAACCAGATCGTCTGCAAATGCCTTTATTCTGTAATCCTCTTGCCTTATCATTATACCTTTCAAAGTGTTAGAGTCCCTTATTGTATTTAACAAGACTTCTAGTGTTAAAATAAACAACAATGGGGACAGTGGACATCCCTGTCTTGTTCCTTTTTCGATTTTAAACTCTGTTGTCAAGCTTCCATTAATAATGATCTGTGCCTTTTGCTCTTGGTAAATTGCTGAAACCGCCTGTATAAATTGGTCCCCAAAGTCCATCTTTTTTAAAGTCTTTAATAGAAAATTCCAATCCACTCTATCAAAGGCCTTCTCCGCATCCAAAAAAACCAGCACTGCAGGAATCTGTTTATTCTTCTCAAGATATTCCAATAAGTCTATTACTTGCCTTACATTGTCCTTCATGTACCTACCCTCAATAAATCCCGCTTGGTCATCATGAATCACCTTTTGAATTACTGGCATCAGTCTGTTGGCTAATACTTTTGCATAAATTTTATAATCCGTATTCAAAAGAGATATTGGTCTGTAATTCTCCGTTTTTTTGGGACCTGCTTGCTCTTTTGGTATCAAAGAAATATAAGCTGTAGTCCATGATGGGGGTACTTTTCCCCCTTGTTGTATATTACAAAATAAGTCTCTGAGTTGTTCCACCATTTCTGCCTGCAAAGTTTTATAGTACACTGCTGTCAGACCATCCGTTCCAGGAGCTTTGGCTGTTTTTAATTGTTTTATTGCTGCTATTATCTCCTCCTCTGTTATAGGATAATCCATTCTTTCCTTTTGTTGCTCAGTAATTTTTGTAACTCTTTTGTTGTCTAAGTATTTTTCTATAAGTCCATTCTGCACCTCCTCTCTGGCATATAATTTAGTGTAATATTGAAGAAAAGCTTCTTTTATTAAATTCTGTTGAAAAACTTCTTTCCCCCCAATATCAACACTATCAATAGTCCGTGTGCTCTGTTTCTTCCTTAATGTGTAAGTCAACCACCTGCCTGGTTTATTAGCGTTGCAGAATGTATTATGCTTCGCATATTGTAAATTTGTTGCAACTTGTTCCGCTATAAGCATTTGGAATTGGTCTTTCAAAAGTTTTATAACACTAAGTATTCTTTCATCTGTTGGATTTTTAATAAGTAACTGTTCTTTATTCTTTATTTCTGCTTCCAATTCAAGTCTTTTCTTTTGTCGAATCAACCTATGTTTAGAGTTCATATATATAAGCACCGCTCTCATATAAGCTTTGCTTGCGTCCCACACAATTTCCATTGGGGTGCCTTTATTCAAATTCATTTCAAAAAACTCTTTCAAATACTTTTTAAGTTCTATTATATTTTTCTCATATCTGAACAAGTTTTCATTTAATCTCCAAGAGCGTCTCTCATTCTTGCATGTCTCAATTTCTATCCACACTGGGCTATGATCAGTCAAAGTTCTTGGCAGAATCTTTGTTCTTTTTGTCCTAACAAGTAGATCATCAGACAACAAGATAAAATCAATCCTGGAAAAGGATCTATGTCTGTCAGAGAAGAAAGTATAGTCCAGTTCTTTTGGATTATGTATTCTCCAAATATCTTTTAATTCCAGGTCTTCTTTCATATCAAAAAAAGTCTGTGGTAATCTAATTCTTGACTTTGCCAAAGTCTTTTTGTCTAATTTAGAGTCAATTACTCCATTCCAATCTCCCATAATTAAAATAGATCTGTAATCCCATTGGAGTATTTTAGTATGCAGCATTTTGTAAAAATAGTCCTGTTGTTGATTAGGAGCATAAATTCCTATCAAAAGAATTTGATTATTAGCAGAAAGTAATTCAATTGCTACAAACCTACCATCTTGATCAGCTTCTATAAGTTTGGCTGTTAGTTTTTTATTTACATAAATAACCACACCATTCTTTTTTTGGTTAGTTGAAGATATAAAATGTGTTCCTAATTTGGAATTTTTCAAATAGTTTTGATCTTGAGCTGTAATATGCGTTTCTTGTAAGCAAATTATATCATTATTATGTTGTTTTAAATATGTAAATACTTTCTTCCTTTTTTGTGTTACATTCAACCCATTCACATTCCAAGATAAACATTTAATCATCATCATTCTCTTTCTGGAGCGAAGCGCAGAACCTTAGAATTTCATCCAAAATCTTCTGTTCTGCATTCCCCACAGCTCCAGCTTCATCTCGTCTTTCCTGCTGTAACTTTTGTTTAAGTTCCTTGGCTTTTGCTCGGGTTATACGCTGGTCCTTAACTTCAGCCGCCCAAGCCAGCTCCAAGATTGGAGAAGGTTCCAGCAAGGGCTCATCCAGAAAACCTCCTTCAGCGCCCTTCAACTCCTCTGATTCCTGCTTAGATTGTTGTTGCAATTCTTGAGGTTGCTTCTTATCACTCTCTTTAATCTCCGAAACTGTAGATATGCGTGGGGATGGTGTTCTTTCTTTAAAGATGTCAGTATAAAATTGCTCCGCCTTCTCCACAGTATTCAAGCGGTGTTTCTCTCCCTTATATCTCAAAATTATGCCAGTTGGAGCGTCCCAACGAAATGGGATTTGATTATTCTGCAGTTCTTTAACAAGAAAACCATATTCTTTTCTGGATTTCAACATCTTAGGTGGGAGCTCCTTGTAGACTGTAACCTTAGATCCGCTCACTTGCACAGAAGTGAGAAAAGATTTTTGCAGGATATCATTTCTTATTGCTCTGTCTGTAAAATATATGACCACATCTCTGGGCAATTGTCTTTGTCTGGCCACCCACGAGTTAACTCTGTAGATTTTATCTATTTTGCAAAAGACCATCTCAGGATCAGTTTTTAAAATCACAGCTAGGGCTTCAGCACAAATCTGTCTCAAATCTTGTCTCTCCTCTTCTCTAATTCCTCGAAGCCGTATAGCAAATTCCATTGCCCGGAATTGCATCATAACAATGTCATTCTCAACTCTCTGCATCTTGTCATCAACATCAAAAAATTTATGATCATTATTTTTCATCTTAGCATTAACTTCTAATTTAAATTCATCCACTTTTGACTCAACTTTCATAATAAATCCTGCCAGGCCAGACGCCACATCCGTTATTTTTTTGGTCACCATCTTTTGGTTCTGCTGCATTTCCTGCATAATTTCCTGTTGTGACTTTTGGATTTTTTCATCTATTTTATTTATTTTATCATCCATGTCTTGAAATTTCTCATCCAAAATATTTGAAATGAATTCTTTTAAATCTCCCATGTCCAGATCTTTTTTTTGAGCTTGTGACTGCGTGTTCTGTTTACGTGGGGGGGATCCCCCCCTGTTTTGCCTTCCTGCTTCTTTGAAGCCATCCTGCCACGTAAGCTGGCTTTTCTAAAAAGGGAGGTTCCGCCTCTTCTGCCACCTCCACAAAACCTTCTAAGAAAGTCCCCCAGATTTACTCAGGGCAAAACTATGGTGCAGCAAAAACAAGTAAAAGGGAGAGATTTTCCTCTTATTTCTGTTACAGCCGGAGCAACTTTGTAGCAACTTTTTAACTTTATAGAAGACAAGATAACTTCACCAATCCACACCCACTGATTCATTTGCTGAGCGCCATATTTTTTCAGTCACTTTCACTCATTCCGAAACTTTCACTTCAGCATAAAAAATCAGCAAAGGGCTAATACTTGCAGTTCAGAGTTTCAGGGTTCAAGTGGATTTCAAGTGTTTATTTGGCTTATTTCCTCGCTCTTTAAAGGTTTCCTGAAGTCGGCTTGTTCTGCGAAGGCAGAAGACGTCCCACGCCGCCTGGAGTCTCAGCAGGTTGTAAGGGAGCCGCGCCTGTTTCCTCCCCAGAAACAATTCCCTGGGGGGGTTGCAGGGGCTCTACCTGTACCCTGCTGCCTCTTCTTCATAAATCCTAGGGATTTTGAAGATTTCAAGCCGCTTCACGATTGGGAAGCGGCTCTACAAGCGGCGGGGGTGGCGGTGCTAAAAGAAGGCACCGTCGCCGCCGAAGACGAGGAAACCGGAAGTGACCTCTGGTGCCTTCTGTTGATGCAATGAGTTGTGGCCCTGGTGTACTCTCCCACATCTCTACGCCTCCTGTCTTCCTCATTGAGCTTCCCTGTGAGGTAGGACAGAGTCATGGCTTCCTTTCTGGTTCCCTATAGTGAGACAATAAAATTGCCCCAACAGACTTCCAGCGGTGACATCATCACAAACGGGTGAGGAAACGGAGGCTCCGTCTCTGAAACCCAAATTTCCTCATTAATTGCTCTTTAGGGGCATTCCCGAACTTGGAGGGATCGGGAAACGAAAGAGGAATTCGCAAAGCCCCCTGGTATTGCGCTGTCATCAGGGAGGTCGAGCGATCAACCTCTTAAATTGATGGAGAAGAAGTCGGCCTTATCGGCAGACAGGAGTGATGGCGCCCGCCTAGATCGAAGCAAAAAGGGGAAGCAAATCCGAGTGACTGTCAGATAGATCACCTACAATAGAGACGGCAAACGGGATGCACGATTGAATCAGAGAAAGACAAGTGAGTTATAACAGCGGCGATACAAGAGGAGAAGGAAAAAAGGGGGAATAATTACAGCGCGGAAGATAGAAACCCATAGAATGACTAAGCAAATATAAGAAAAGGAGAAATAGCGCTCGAAGCGGTCTGACTGCGGACCTTTACAGCTGATCAAAGGGAGCAGCCTGTGGACTTTGTGGATATAGAGACAAGCTGTTTGATCTTGGGAATTATAACTGATACAAACCCCAAACATCGGAAACTGAACACAGAGACTGAAATACTGGACTAAGTGGTGAATTTCACGGATACAGAAGATCTGTCGGGATTTCGAACTCTGGATTTACAAATAACTTTGGATAATAAGAACTCAAGTTTAAAAAAACAAGATTTGAAAATTGAATGCAGAGATCTGATGACTGGGAGAAGAAATTAAAAAAAAAGACTGAGACGACACAGATTGCGTTTTTCATGATTGTGAAAGAACAGACTGAGAGAGGTAAAGCAAGAAGACAATAAGGACTACAGAAAATAAAAATTAAGTGAATTATTAATTTTGAACTGTTTAATTAGTTAATAAGTTTAACATTTGAAAGAAATATATAAGTTGACAATATTTTTATAGCTATAAATTGTATTGTGGAATTGTAGTTAGACAAGGAATTATTGTTAAAGTGAAAGACTGATTTTTATATAAAACAACAGATGTTTTGACTGTATCTCTGAGATAGACTGATTGAAAAAAGGGGTAATTGAAAAGATTGCTAATTAGAAAATTAAGAAAATTAAATTAAAATCTTGATTGATAAGTAAATAGATTTATACTGTGAATAAGAATTAATTGCTTAATCGGGATAACTGGCAATATAATATAATATAACTATATATAAGTTGTGTGGTGTATAAGTAGTATTTGGAGGGGAAAAGAGATATTAAGGAATAACTTAATAATTGATGTTAAGGTTGGAAAGCTTTACAAGAATATTAAAAATGTCTACAACATCCACCATAACAAAGACAGGGAAAAAACCTACAACTAGTACGTTAGTAATGACTCCTTCCCCCTCACAACAAAAAACAATAAATAGCATGATGGGGAAAGAAAAAGAAAAAGAAAAACTGGAAATGGCACCTAATGTAATACAAGATATGTTTCAAAAGATCCAGGAAACACTGCTTCAAACACAAGAAAAAATAGCTGAAAATCAGGAAGAAATGAGAACGTTCCATGCAGAGATCAGAAATGAATTAGGAGAAGTTAAGGAAGACATTAAGACCATGAAAGATAAAATTGGGGGCATTCAAAATTCTATAGCAGAAAATGAACAGAGAATTAGGAAAACGGAAACGTGGAATTAAACGTAGAAGCAATGGAGCAAAAAACCCTACAACTAAACAAAGAAATGTCAGATTCCTTGGCCATGCTCGAAATGGAAAAGGCCTCATACTTCTTGCATTTTCAAAATGTTCCAGAAGAAAAAAATGAGGATTTAGAAGGAAAGATGGTGGAGATTATTGCAGGAATGATACAAAAAGAGCCAGAAGAAATAAAAGGACAATTGGAAGAAACTTATCGTGTACAAACAAATTATATAAGAAGACACAGATTGGCGAGAGAAGTCCATGTTAAATTTTTAAAAAAATCAATCCGAAATGAAGCCTATAAGAAATCTAGAGAAGAAACGGTGATCTATAATGGAAAAGAAATTATAATTTTAAAACAGATACCCCGAAGAGTAAGAAATCTACGACAACAATATCAGTTTTTAACACAACTATTGATCAAATACAAGATAATGTATAGATGGCTGCCAATAGAGGGGATCTTAATTATGTGGGAAGACAAAAGATATAAAATAGATACTCTAGAAAAGGCAAGAGAATTTCATAACACACATTTTAGACTAGAAGTAGAACAGGAAAGTAAGGAGGAAACAGATAGTAAAAGTCAAGAAGAAGAACCAATAGAAACAAAGGAAGAAAAAGAAATAAGACAGAGGCAAGAAAAAGAGAGAGAACAGAGAGAAGGTGCAAAACCTAGAGAACGGATGGAAACAAGAAACACCAAAAAACAGATACAATAGGCAATGGATGAACAGATCAGACTCTTTTCGGTAAACATTAATGGCTTAAATGCCCCAAAGAAAAGGAATCAAATTTTCACAAAATTACGAAAATTAGAAGCAGATGTGATATGTCTGCAAGTAGTACACATTCAAAAAGATTATCAAAAAATCCTAGAAAACCCCAAATTAGGAAAATTATATTTATCTCTGGCCCCAAAAAAGAAAAAAGGAGTAGTGATTTACGTAAAAGAAAAAATACAATCTAAACTAGTTTATACCGATGAGCAAGGTAGAGTGGTGATGGTTGAATTAGAAATAGGAAAAAGGAAAATGTTAATTGTAGGGATTTATGCACCTAACCAAAAACTACAGGTTTTTTTTAAAGACCTACATATAAAATTAGCAGAATTAGAATATAACGATATTTGTGTAATAGGGGATTATAATGCAATAGTAAATGCAAAGAAAGACTACAAAACTGGGAAAAAGAACAAAAGAAAAAAGAAATACTTCCAAAAGAATTCTTTACCATGGCTGAAGAACTAAACTTGGCAGATGTATGGAGGGAAACACATGAAGAAGAGGCCTAATACACCTTTTACTCCCATCTGCATAACTCCTGGTCAAGACTGGACATGACATGGATGACCCCAAGTATCAAAACAGAAGTAGAAAAAATTGAGATAGGCACAAACCAATGGGCAGACCACAATCCACTATTCATAAACTGGAAAGGGGAAAGAAGACGTAAGAGATGGACAATGAACCAAAGATTATGTAAAGAAAAAGAATTTAATTTGATGTTAGAAAAGGAAGTTAAAATATTCTTTCAGATAAATAAAATAGAGGAAACCTCTTTACAAAACACATGGGATACTTTAAAAGCATATATAAGGGGCCTAGTAATAGCATATATGAGGAAAAAGAATAAAGAGAAGAAAAAACAATTAGATAAATTAGAGAAAGACCTAAAACAAATAGAACAAAAACTCCAGGAAAAGCCCCAGAACAAAACAATAAGAGAAGAATGGGAAATGATTAAGCATAAACTGAATTTGATAAACCAAATAGAACTAGCCCCAAAAATAAAAATGGCGAAACAAAACTATTTCGAGCACGCAAATAAAACGGGCAGATGGCTAGCCTATAAACTGAAAAAAGAACAGAAAAAAAAATGATATACCAATTGAAAGATGATAAAGGAGAAATCCAACATAGTAAAGAGGCCAAAAAAGATATTATTAAGAAATTTTATGCGAATCTATATAATCAGGGGAAAATAGAGGAAGATAAAATAAAACACTACATAGAGAAATCAGGAATGCCAAAAATCACAGAAGAACAAAGAATTACTCTCAATAGGCCAATAACCAAATTAGAACTAGATGAAGTACTGAAAAAGCAAAAAAACAATAAAACACTGGGTCCCGACGGGCTACCGGTAGAAATATATAAAACAATGCAAGAAGTATTGGGAGAGAATATGTTGCGATTATATAATGAAGCTATGGAGAAAGCCAAGATACCAAATTCATGGACAGAAGCCATAATAACAATCATTCCAAAAGAAGACACAGATCTTCAGTTAATATGAAACTATAGACCTATTTCATTATTGAATGCCAATTACAAAATATTTGCAGCAATCTTGGCAGAAAGAATTAAATTAGTATTAAATACATATATACACCCAGACCAAAATGGATTTCTGCCGGGACGCCAAATAAAGAACAACATGAGAATAATACTTAATGCTTTAGAATACTATGAATCACACCCGGAGAAGCAGGCAGTGTTGGTTTTTCTTGACGCCCAAAAGGCCTTCGATAACCAAAATTGGAAATTTATGATTGAACAACTACAAAATATGCAAATTGGGGAAAAATTTGGGAAAATTATAGCAGAAATCTATACCAAGCAATCAGCAAGGATAATTATGAATGATGACTTAACAGACAAATTTAATATAGCAAAAGGAGTCAGACAAGGCTGTCCACTTTCCCCCTTACTATATATTCTATCATTGGAAACCCTGTTGAAAAAAATTAGAGAAGACCAAGGAATTGAAGGTTTAAGGATTAATAGAGAAGAATACAAAGTTCAAGCCTTTGCTGATGACTTAGTGTTTTTGACAGAAAATCCTATGGAATCTATACCTAATTTGTTCCAAAAAATAGAAGAATTTGGAGAAGTGGCTGGACTAAAAATTAATAAAAGTAAATCGAAGCTAATTGTTAAAAACCTTACCGAAATCCAAACAAAAGATTTGATAGATAATATACAAATTCAAACAACAACAAAAATAAAGTATCTAGGAATCTGCCTATCTACAAGAACATCAGCAATTAAAGAAAACAATTATGATAAATTACTAGAACAAACAAAGAAAGACTTAGAAAAATGGGAAAATTTACACATTTCATTCCTAGGAAGAATTTCGGCCATCAAAATGATTATATTACGTAATTTTTTATATTTGTTTCAGGTCACCCAAATTAAAATAGATAAACTGTTTTTTGAAAAGCTGAATAAAATAACATCTAAATTTATTTGGCAAGGGAAAAGGCCACAAATAAAATTTAAACTGCTTCAGGATACAAAAGATAGAGGAGGAGCTGCACTCCCTGATTGGGAGATATACTACCAAGCAGCAGTACTATCGTGGATCAAAGATTGGATAGAATTAAAGGACTCTAGAACTTTAACAATTGAGGGACACGAACTTCAAACTGGCTGGCACTCCTTTATGTGGGATGAGAAATACAAAACACATTCATATTTTAAAACACATACAATAAGGAACTCACTATTACAAATTTGGCTTAAAATTAAAAAACAACATTATATGAAGATACCAAATTGGCTAGCACCGGCTGAATCAATTAGACACCCAAATTTAACATATAAGACAAAAATAATTAGATATAAAGATATAATTGACTATCAAGGTAAACTAAAGACAAAACAACAATTGGAGATAGATTTACACAGAGGAATAGACTGGTGGACTTACACTCAAATACAATCCAAATATAGAGAGCATATAAAAACATATGAAATTTATAATCAAAAACAAGAAATAGATAAAATTATATTAAATTCAGAAAATAAATTAATTAGTAGAATTTATAAATTTCTCCTATGCTATAAATTGGAAGAAGAGACAGTCAAAGAAACAATGATTAAGTGGGCTCAAAATATCAAACACACAATACCTTTGGAAAAATGGGAAAAGTTCTGGCAGGTAAACCTAAAGTTAACGAAAGCAACGGCGTACAAGGAAAACCAACTGAAAATGTTTTATCGGTGGCATATGTCTCGAACCAGATTGGCAAAAATACAACCTAAAAATAGCCCAATTTGTTGGAAGTGCAAAAAGGCACAAGGGACTTTCTATCATTTATGGTGGACGTGCCCGGCAGCAAAGAAATTTTGGTCTAACATCAAAAAATGGTTGGAACAAATAACAAAAACACAGATTGAAAAAGAACCAGAAACGTTTTTATTAGAAATATTTAACAAATCATACCCTAAGGATATCAAATATCTTACAATTCATATATTAACTGCTGCAAGAATAACCCACGCAAGAAATTGGAAACGAAAAAATACCAAGTGAAACAGAAGTAATAGAGAAAATTTTAGAATGCGCTGAAATGGATAGGTTAACCAAAGAATTACAACAAAAAGAAGAATCAGACTATTATAAAATATGGAATAATTGGTATAATTGGTTAAAAATTAGAAATATACAAAAAATATAGGGGATATATTACCGATTGATACATATATATGTAATAAAAATATTAGATTACAGAAAGGTGAAGGAATATATTATAAGTAGAATTGTAGAACGTCACTCTGAAAAAATGAGAGGGGCTTCCAGAAGACTCTTCAGACCTCTTAAGAAGAAATTATATTCTTTTTGTGTATATGTTGTGTAAATGTTTGTTGTGTATATGTTACGTATGTCTTTTTTAATATTTATATTCAATAAAAACTATTTTTTTAAAAAAATTGCCCCAACTGTTGTCCAGGGATGCCAGAATGACAGCGATCATGTTGGCCTCAGTCACGGGGTAGTCCCTGAGCACCAGCTCTGCCCTGAGTGCCTTCAACTTTCCCAGGTGCTCAGCCATGCTAGCCCCAAATTTTAGCTTGGTGTTATAGAACTCCGTTGTGAGTCTTGTGGTGGAGCCCAAGCTATCACTATTAAATAGGCTATATAACAACCCCCAAATTTCACCAGCTGTGAGCCCATCTGGAATGCTAGGGTACAATTTAGCATCCAGTGAGCTCAGTAGAGTGGTATAGGCTCTCCTGTGGTACCACTCTTCTTGAGATCCCCAAGGGAAAGGTGGGGGGTCTAAAACCATTTCTAGGGTCCCCTCTTTTAAGAGACATACCTGAATCTCTTTATTCCATATATTAAAATTTTCTCCTGCCAGATGTAATTTTTCAAAGTTATTTGGGAGAACAGACACAGCTGGGGCAGAAAATGCTGATCCCACTTGCTGTCCAAGGTATCTTTGCTTTGGTTCCATTGAAGTAAATGGGAGAGGGATCCCTCTGCTGGCTGGTGTAGGTATTTTTCTCTGATTATTTTTCTCCTTTTTAGATGGAGCCAAGTGAGCATGCTCAGAACTCATTCCAGCCCAGGAGCTGATGGGGGCGGACCTCTCCCTCTGTGCTTCAGAGCCAGGCCTGGGCCCAGGCCTGTGGAGCTCTGAAGAGTCTTCTGGAAGCCCCTCTGGTACTGGAACACTTACCAGGGGGCGAAGGCTGCATGATGGGGCTGGAAAAGCCCGAAAATGCTGAGGATCGCCTGGAGGGGCCCACCACTGGCCCTGAAGACTCCGGAAGAGGCAGCCATCTTGGGAGGTGGGAGGCTCAGCTGGAGGCCCCCTGAAGTCATCGAGGTGAGTCCTCCATTGCCTCGGTGGGGTGTGGGGAAGGCTGGAGCCCCAGGGGTTCTTCTGGGGCTCTCTGGAGGCCTGGGTCCTGGCTGGGGGGCTCCGGACTGGATGCCCCCTCCTCGCTGGTCCCCTGGGGGTGTTGAGGGAGGCTGGCTGCCCCCAAGGTTGAGGCCACAGTCATTGTGGCCTCCAGGGCTGCGACCAGGACTTGGATTGCAGCCCTGATGCCTGCTGCAGCAGGAGCGGCTGGGCAGACTTCGAGGCTTGCCTGTGGGGGGCCCGAGCAGTTTGCATGCTGCTTTGGCTGGCTGCCATCGGTTGCTGGGCCTCGTGGCCTAGCTGAAGCCTACCAAGCTTCGCTGGAGTAGGTGGCCTGGGGGCCGCCATGTTGCTTCCGGTTGGCCCCGGAAGCTGCAGGTCGCGATTTCCTGCCAAAAGCTCCAGGGCCCCGGGGCCCCCCAGGGTGGCTGGCACCATGTTGGGCAGCCTCCTGGGTGCTGGGGAAGGACTTACCCGGTGTCCAGAGGCCCCCTTCACCGGTGTCCCATGTGGCTGGGCTCCTGGCGTCCCTCACGCTGCTAGGAGCGTTCTTAGCAGCTCTCTGCATTCCTCACCAGTGAGCTGGTCTACGCTGTGGGTGGCCTGGTCCCTGGCTGCATACCCAGTGTTCTGGAAGTCCTGGGTGGACTGCTGGCCTTCCACGCCTTCCTCTGTGGCTTGCAGCTGCAAGGAAGCATGCAAAGGGGTCCCTTGCATTCCACTGGGTCCTCTGGGAGCATAGAGATCATCTGTACCCTCCTCTGGATTGAAGCTCGCATCAGGGACTGGATGCAGGGTTGCCAACCTTGCTTGGAGACTCCTGGCCATAATCGGGTCCTGCCATCCATCTCTTGGGAGTTCTTGCTGGAATCTCCTGGCATCTTGCTTCTGCTGGCTTGGAAGCGTTGCCTCAAACCATTCTCTGCTACCACTTTGTGAGGGATCTCACGAAGAATGATGGTTCGTTGAGGGCGCTTTCAAGAAAGGGTCAGCACGCAAGGATGCAATCAAATTAAGTCTTTATTTAGAAGTAAAAGTGGAGTAAAATAAGTTCCCAGGCATGGAGGCATCCATGCCTTGATTGAGCCTATGGATCAGTCCCATAGGAGAGTAGAACAAGAGCAGGGAAAAAAGAGAAAAGACAAAAAGCAAAAAGCAAAAAGCAAAAGGGCAGGGAGCAGTCCCTGTGCAGGGGTTCTTATAGGGGCCCCTGGCCCCTCTCTTACAAGGTGTGTGAAGGGCCGGAAAACCATTAACTTTCCCCAATGGGGCTGCAGGGGCTGGAGCCCCTTGACCCACCAGTGGGATCAAAGGTGCCTCTTTGCCCCCATCTGGTGGCCTTTGAAGAGACTGCCATGGCTGGCACAAAACACCTAATATAAACCTTATAAGACTTTAGGTTACGTATGAACTTGTGCCAATACTACTTAAACACACACATACAAGTTCAGATGTATTCCAACCTGCATGGGTTTAATACCACTTTACTAATATTATCCTGCATGTTTTATTTATGTAAATAATATTCAAATTAAAATCCAAAGCCTGTACAGTATTTTGCCAATATTTTGAGTTAGTTACTGGGACTTTGTAAGCACAATTTAAGGGCAAAGAAATATAAAATTCTATTCCACTGCAGAGAAGCACCTAGAAAGGAATGTTTGGCCAGGGAAATGTTTCACATAAGTGTAGTTGACCAAAGTTAGCAAAATTTGTAGGGATCAGACACTACTACTGTATACAGAGTAAACAAGATAGGTTATATAATGATCTTAGAAAGCAAGCTAGTATGAGATTATAAAGGAAGCAAGCACATTAGCACTTAAATATAACCCAGAGAAAATTAGCCTATTTAAAATGTTTAATTAGCTGCATTTTACCAATAAAACATGTTTCAAGAAGCATGGCTTTTGACTAACATCTATTTGCCCACATTAAAACAAGCATATGCATGTGCTGAATACTTACAATCTAAACGTGAGCTTGCAAAATTAAATAGTCATTGCATAACTATGAAACTTATTATTCAAAAGTATTCATATTAGATATTTAAAGATAACAGATTAACAGAGTTGGAAGGGACCTTTAGGTCATCTAGTCCAACCCCCCGCTCAAGGAGGAGACCCTACACCATTTCCGACAAATGGCAGTCCAATCTTTTCTTGAAAGTCATTTTTCTCTGACAACCATTACAATTGTAATATACAATTGTAATTGTATATTACAATTCAAATCCAATTCAATTCAATTCAAATTCAAATGTATTTTTGAATTTCCCATCAGAACATCTAACATTTATCCAAATGTTAAAACTGAATGGTTCATTGGCCATGTTAAACTTAGGGTCAAGCACCTCCAACATTTCTTCAAATTTACTCAGATGTGATTTGTTACTGTTTCTAACTATTGCATGCCTATATTAGGGCCAGTAATATTTTACAGAATTTACTAAAATAATAGGGCATTTCTAATTATCAGCTATATTCCTTTTTCTGCTTTGCTTCTCAATACAAACCAATTAGAATGGTACATGTAGTTCCAGGTTTTGATTTTGAAATCAATATTATCATTATTAGTTCTAACGCTTTCTTCTGTGATTCTTGGTAGCTGAGAACTCATTATATATCATCACTTAGGTGAGAAATGTGATGAATAGATTAAAAAAATCAATCTTGATTGGATCTAAGGAAATAAAAGTTGTTCATTGGTTGGGAGCATTATTCAGCACCATGACATTAAACCAACACTCCTAAAACTTGTCAAACTTCCTGAGCCCTGGCCCTCCACCCTGGTCAATGCAGGGGGAAGGGAAGAGATGGCTGAGAAGAAGAGGAAAGAGGCTGCCAGCAAGCCTGGAGGAGCCAGTGATGATGCAAGCAGGAGCCCTAGTGAGCAAGGTCATCCTGCTGGTGATCATATGGCTGAAAATGTGGGGAAACCCAATCTGACAGAGACACGGAAGGAAGCAGCGAGCTGGGGAAGCCCCTTCCTTGCACATGAATTCTGGTAGAGGAGAGCCCCTGGAACAGCACAAGTCGAGCTCCCAATGCAGGGGCCCAACCCTCACAGTGGATGGAAAGGACAGCAGTAGACTTGGATGAGTTGAGGGAGTGGAAATATTTGACTGTGCTTCAGAGCTCTTCAGTAGAGCCGCTGAGAGAGTGGTTTGACCGCACGACCATCTGCGGTGTAGAACCTCTGTACCGGCTGGAAGTAAAGGAGGAGGTGATCCACAAAGCTACCCAGTCACTTCTGGGACAATGGAGCCTGAGTCCTTCTGCCAGAGTCCACCTCACCAGCCTGAAGTTCTGACTGATGGCGAGGGGAAGGAGCCAAGAGTGAGATGCTCCAGTGCAGCAGAGAGCTGCAGTGATGGGGACAAGCCCCAGGAGAAGCCCCTGATCCTTACCAGTGGCAGTAATGAGGATGAGTCCTGACCCCAGCCAGGGGCTCCAGCAGTCACCAGGAGTGATCACTCCAGCCCAGCAACCACTGCAGACTCTCCCCCATGGCCCCAGGTGGTATCAGACTCCTTCACCCCAGGGCCTGGGTGGCACCCTAGATATTGGCCACTGCCACCCCACTACATGAAGCCTCCCCCCCCACTACCGTCCCATTCAACAGTAACACCAACCAGCTGGCAATCTTCCTTGACAATGTCCTTGTTCATCTAGACTGCTACTGCCTGGCCTACCTGACCCAGAGATCGATAGTGAGTATGGAAACTGCCAAGTCGAGGGGGAAGCAGCAGAATGGGTGGCTACCCTCCATAATGATGACACCCCTGACTGAGAGACGCTGGAAGATTCCTGGGGGAGCTGAGAGCAAGGTTCGAATATGAGGTAAAAGCCCAATAGGTGAGGGGAAGATACAGGAGTAAAGCAGAGGGGACAGCCGGTGAAGGAATACATTCGAGAGTTCCAGAGGGTCGCAGGGAGGCTGTGGCACTGGCCAGAATGGATGCTCATCTACCACTTCAAAGAGGGCCTTGACAGAGGCCTACAACAGGCTTATGCATACTGAGGCCACCCCTATCGGCTGCAAGAGTGGTACCAGGCCACCACAGAACTGGATGTGGAAGTGTGAGCCTGCAGGTTGAGTAGCGACGCTGAAGCGAGGATGAAAAAGAGCCAAGAGAGCTTACCAGCTGGGAAGCAATCAGGCTCAGCAATGCCCACCAGTGCTCCTGCAAGACCACCCAAGCCCCCATCCAGTGCTTCTGATGCAGTCAGATGGGGCACTGAGCAGCCAAATGCTTGGCAGCGGCACCCATACCAAAAGCAATGGCAAAGCCAAAAAAGTCACCATGGAAGCCACCAGGGAAGTCCAGCTTGGGACGCCAGGCTGTCAAGGTCCCCTCTTCCCTGCCCAAGGGGGAGGGAACTCCAGCTGAAGGAGACCAGTCACGAGGCATATGACAGCAAGGATGAGGGAGAAAGAGATCTGATGGTGAGTCATCCACCCTTTTGTGATCCCCATGAGAATTGTGGCACCCAAATCAGGGGCTTGGGGGTGGGGTTTGAGGCCCTAATAGACACAGGCTGTACTTGATCTTTAATAAGCCTGCCCACACTGCTGGAGCTGTGAATCTGGGTGAGGAGGCTATCCAGGGCTATCCAGGGCTATGAGGTTTGAACAAGTCGATAGCTCACTAATAGTAACCCATTTGACTAAGCCTGTGAGGCTGGAGATGGGTCAGCACTGGGAGATGATCTGGTTCTTGATTGTCCCAAAGATAACAGAAGCTGTGGTCCTAGGACTAGCCTGGCTCACCTGACAATATGGTGGGAAGGGGGAAACAGGAAATTGAGGTTGAGGTTCCCTCCCCCCACAAGTCATATAAGCTTCTACACAGAAGACAAGAGTCAAGGGCCCAGAACACTTAAGGGCTGGGTCAAATGAGCTGCCAGGGACCCAGACCATCCCCAGAAAAAAACCAGGACCTGGTGGAGGTGTTCAGGGAGGAGGAGTGTGATGTACTACCCCCTCACATGCCCACGGACTACGCGATTGAGATTCTTCCAGGGGCAAAACTACCTAAGCCCAAGATGACCATTGGGATGACCTTGGTACATTGACAAGAACCAAGCCAGGGGCTTCATCCAGCCGGCTAAATCCCAAGTAGCAGTGCCTGTCCTGTACAAGGAAAAGAAGAATGGGATGATGAGATTATGCGTAGACTTTAGGGAAATCAATGAATTGTACATGGAGAACATGTGCCCACTCCCCCTCATGAAGGACATTCTGGCCCACCTAGCCAAGGGGAAGATATTTACCTAGTTAGATTTGAGAGAAGTATATTACTGCATCAGAATCAGAGAGGGAGACGAATGGAAGACGGTGTTTAATTGCCCTCTTGGAAGCTTCCAGTTCAAACTGATGCAGTTTGGACTACAGGCTCCCAGCATTAGTGTTCATGCAGTTGATCAACAAGGTGCTGCATGAGCACTTGTATAAGGGAGTCCTAATTTACCTGGATGGCATTCTCATTTTCATCGAGATGATGGAAGAGCATGTCAAACAAGTCCTTAAGAAGCTTCTGGCAGCAAACCTATATCCAAATGCGAGTTCCACCAGACCCGACTGGACTACCTGGGTTATTGAAAATTGAGCAAAGGGGTAGAAATGGATCCAGGGAAGGTGAAAGCCATTTTAGAATGGCAAGCCCCTCAAACCAGTAAACAACTACAAAGCTTTTTGGAGTTCGCTAACTTCTATAGGCAATTTATCCCATCCTTTGCAAGAATAGCCTTGCTGATCATAGAGCTGCTGAAAACAGGGAAAACCAGAGCTAAACACCAGTTGAGCCAGCCGCTCCAATGAATGATGGAATGCCAAAAGGCATTCGAAACTCTGAAAAGGCTAATTGCAGAGGAACCGGTTCTGAAGCACCCTAATCCCGAGAAGCCCTTTGTGATCCAAGCCAACACCAGTGACATAGACATAGGGGCCATCTTCCTCCAGAGGAATGAGGAGGGGAATCTGTAATCATCGCCTACACCTCCCAAAAACTCACTGACAGTGAGAGATGCTGACTTGTATGGGAAAAGGAGGTTTTTGTGGTCCAGTGGGCACTATTGACCTGGTGCCACCTCCTAGAAGGGAGTAATGTACTGTTTGACATGTGCACTGACCATAAAAATTTGGAGGCACTTAGAACACCTCACAAACCCTCACTGAAGCAGATTCATTGGGCGCAGTACTTCAGCCAATTTAATTTCACCTTGAAATACCTCCCGGGAGAAAAAAAATTCTGGCTGATGCCCTCTCAAGAATGCCCCAGTAAAAGAGCAATTGGGAGGAGGTGGTTAATGTAATTATTCCCCTACTCCAGAAAGTGGCCCAGGTTGACCATGTGATGATGAGCCACATGACAACTGACCACACCAAGGGAGGAACTGACCCAGAAACTCAAAACCGAGTTGCAAAGTGACCCCTGGTTCAAGGAACACTCACAGTTGTTGACCATTAGAGATGAGCTGGCCTGGAAGGGGACTAAACTATATGTTCCTAACAGCCTGCAGATGCACGTCCTATGAAAGGGTCATGCTGCCAGACTGGCAGGACATTTTGGCTTCCTGAAAACCCTGCACTGGTTAAGAGACAGTTCTGGTGGCCTGGGATGAAAAAAGACATTGAGAGCTATGTTGTGCAACCTGTGCAATGATGAAGACAAGACCAGGAAAGTCCCCTGGGTTGCTGCAGCATGTAGCCTAGCCCATCTGGCCCTGGGAACAGATCGCAATTGACTTTATAGTTGAGCTGGCACAAAGTTGGGGGAATACCATGATTTGGACAGTGATGGACCTATTTCCCCCACATTACTGTTTGCCCACAAACTGATGAAGTTGTTCTTGAGGTATATATACTGATTGCATGGGGTTCCATGCAGAATTATTTCAGATTGGGGGGTGCAACTCACCACTAAGTTCTGGAGGGAGTTCTTAAAGTTCATTGGGTGTTCCCAGGGTGGGTGTCGGCAACCCATGGCTCTGAAGCCACATGAGGCTCTTTGGGCCCCCTGCTATGGCTCCCTGTCAGGTGATTCCAACACTGGCTGGCCCCGCCCCTCTCCCTCCCCTTCCAGAGGCACCACAGAAGCAGCTGACTCACTCTTGCTGGAGTATCTTCCAGCCCTTGTTGGTGCTGAGTGTACCTCGTCGCTTGGAGATTCGTGCAACCTGCTGTCTGCCCTGAGACACTAGCCTACCCTGCCTGCAACCAATGGCGGCCTCGCTAACACAAGGGCTGGCAGGGTGGGAATGGGATCCAGGAGGAGGGGACAATGGAAAGGGGCCCATCCCACAGCGCCCAGCTGCGGCTTTAAAACTTGAACAGGGAACTTAAGCTGCCTGGAGGATGCTTTTCAATGAAAGTCACTGGCGGCAGTGCTCCACTGGAGGAGTAAAGAAGCTCAGGCCCCACCAAACCTTGCATGCCCACCCTGGGAGTCAGGCTCAGAGAAATGAGAAATGAGAAATGAGAAATGAGTGCCCTCGCCAAAGACACTTACCCATCAGCTGGTCTCTCCACACACACACACACCCCCGTGTGTAGCACTCCCTCGTGCTGTTGCTAGGGCACACCGATTTGGCCTTGGTTCTCAGGATTCTTATCATTGTTATATCTGGCACATTGGAGGAAAACATTCTACATTGTTGAGAGGAAAAAACCTCTCAGCATGTTTGCTGCAATTAATTGATTGATTGGTTTGAATATTTTGAATGAGCCAATCAGAGCACAGCTTCCTGGCTCTGAGTTTCCCGCACTTTCCAACGGTCAGTTGGTTAGTATATAAGTAGCAACAAGATTACAGCCACTCTGGAGCCTCGCAGTTGCTGATCCTTCCAGACCCTCACAGAGATGCCGAGCAGAGCTGAAGTGACTACAAAGAGCTGAGTCACTGCCTTGCTCCTGAGAAGGATGACAAAGAATGCTGGGTGCCTCCCACGTTTGGGAAGAAGATAAGAGCTAAATGGACTTTGCTGAGAGGAGAATCTTTTGGGCTGTTGATGTCTTCTTGTAGGTTTTGTTTTTATGTGTTTTTATTAAACAAAGTTAATTTTTCAAGACTCCTTAGTCAGCTTCCATGCTAGTGCATTTGTGTGCGTATTGGGCAACGGTCTATTCGAACCCCCAAAACCTCTTTCCCTTCACAATGGGTAGCAGAGGATGGTTTCGATGGACCTGATCCGTAGCACAATGCATTAGCATGCCTACTATTAAACCAACGTGACAGGAAAAAGTCGAGACCTGGACCTTTACCAAGAGTAAGCAACTCCAAGGCCAATTGATGGAAGAACAAACCAGGATGACTTCAGCTGGAGGACTTCAAGCAACGATTGGGCAGGAGAGCGAAGAGGCTGTGAGTTTTGAAACAAACGCCCCAGCTCTCGAGATGCACGTTACAGAAGGTGATTTTCCCCCACTTGGAGGAGCAGTAGATGGACAGGCCCTAAGACAATGAGCATAAGATCAATGAGAGAAGATGAACTGAGGTCCATAATACTTCGAACCTTCAGTCTTCCCACGACGTCTCAGAATCCAGCTGCTGATTTCAGCTTTTTAATGCAAGCTACAACTACACAAGCAGCAGCTCGAGAAAGGACTGAAAACACCAGGCCGGTAAGAGATTTCCAAACTTCTCCTGTAACTTCCCTCGCTGGCTGTAAATCCAAGGCAGGAAACAAAGGATTGCCTGCTTTAAATTTTCCTCCAAATGTAATGGCGCCATCTACTGCCCAAATTGTTTTAGATCAGCTAGCTGAAAGTTTTGCCCCCCCCCTCCAACTGCAGCATTGTTAGCTTCGGTTGAACTCAAATGCCGCCAATGCTGCCTGAACGGGTTACTATCCAGATGACCAATACGGTGATGGCAGGCACAGCCTTGAATGTAAGGAATTCATCTCCTGAATCTGAAGTTACGAGTGCCATTGAGACATTAACTGCACATTTTGGAACTGACTTTAAGTTGCTCCTTGCTCAATGTGAAACTGCAACTCGTGTTAATACTCCCTCGACATCTATGACCCATTCTTCATCTGTTGCAAACGGGGTGGGCATTTCCGGGGTCCCCCCAGTTTTTGGAGCCACTTCTGGGATTATGCCAACTGGAGTTGATGTTCCAGGAGAACGCTCAAGATTTTCTGTGGTGGGGCAGCCAAGGAGGTCTTTGCATTCTGCACCACAGGCACGGATGATTCCTGAGCACATACAGCCTGAGAATTTGACCCCCTCCATTGAAGGGGGGCCACCATCGAGTGACCAATTGGCAGTCTTTAGGCCAACTGCTGTTATTCCCATGCCCTATTGCCAGTTAAAAATTTGCGACATCATGGAAGGCAGCATTTTTCTAATCCTACGCCTTCAAATGCAAATATTTTGCCATCCAGTTTTAAAACCCTACATATTAATGAAAAGAATTTAGAGGAATGGTCTAAAAATGTGCAGGTTATTTTAATGAGGGAGGATGTGTTATCGTTATTGCTTGATTCCCCCCCACAAGCCCTGGACCATGGAAATTGATTTTTTGCATCACAAGGCATTTTGTGTTTTGCTATTAGCTATTGACCCTGCTTTGTATCCCAGTATTCCACATGGTTTAACTATATGTGAAGTTTGGCAAAAATTGTTTAAACTGTTTTGTTGCAAGAATTCAAATGCAACAAGCAGAATTTCCAGGGAATTTCATTCTGCAAAATTGAAACCAGGTATTGATATGAATGCACATCTTTATGAACTTAATAAGATGAGGCAGGAGTTAACCCTAAGGGGACAGCATGTAGATGAACAAAGTTTGATTAGTATTATAATCAATTCCCTGGATCCTAGTTGGGATAATTTTGTGTCCCAACTGGACAATATTAATCCTGAAAATATGTCCCTGGAAGTTCTGTCTGGTAAGTTAATTGCTGAAGACAACTTGAGAAAAGATAGGGCAACCTTCCCTATCCTATGGGAAGGATAGGCAAATGAGAAGATCAAATAGCCCCATAAGATTTTTACTGTTGGAGAATGTTTTAACTGTGGGTCTAAGGGTCATTATAAAAGGGATTGCCCGCATAATGTCAGAGCACGCCAAATGGCGCCCTCTGGTGGTCGATATAGAAAAAGATCACCTACCCCACATGGGAAGCCACAAGGTAACCCTTCTAGTCAGAGAAGGGGTAGATGGCCGAAGAAGGATGATAAGAAGGACAAATTTGATTTTGTTAGTAACCTTGTTACTGTGGTTGAGACATCTGAATCAGATCTCTCAAGAAAACAATGTGATAAACTCTGGTTGTTGGACAGTGGGGCCAGTAAACATATTGTGAATAACTGAAGTTTGTTTACTGAATTGAGGGGATATAAATCCATGGTTAAGGTTGCAAATGGTAAAAGGGTAAGAGTTATTGGCATTCGTAAAGTTTTTGTTCCTGGGCTTGGGGAAGTTGATGATGTTTTATATGTACCTGACATTGATCACAATTTGCTCAGCAGTGTGAAGATAAGTGAAAACTCTAAGATAGAGGTATTGTTCACAGAGGAAACTGCTGTGGTTACCAATAATAAGCATGTGGTTGGGGAAGTTTTGAAAATCAGTGGTTTACCTTATTACTCTCCTATTTCAAAGGTTGAGGAATCTAATGTTACAGACCAGGTTACCACTTTTGATAGTGATGATGATGAATCCCAATTTGATTCAGATGATGATGTTGAGGGTACACAAGAGAAGGGGAATTTTAAAAATAATTGTAAAAATGTTTGAAGTAATAAGAAGTCTGTAAGTTTTAACCTAAAACAGGAAAGAAGTGAGCCTGAGAATGCCAACGCAATCTCCATTGGTAAGCCATTACATTTATTATTTATTTATTTATTTATTTATTTATTTGATTTTTATACCGCCCCCTCTCCCGAAGGACTCGGGGCGGTGAACAGCCAAAATTAAAAACATACAATATAAACATTAAAATACGTTTAAAACAGAATTAAATCCAAAATGGCTCCCCAATTTAAAACGCCTTACCCATGACCCTATAAGTAAGACAAATTTAAATTTTAAAATTTCCACATTTAAAATTTCCACATTTAAAAAGGGGGAAGATTTAGGCCAGGCCAGCTTGATGAAATAGAAAAGTCTTAAGCGCGCGGCGGAAGGTGCACAGATCTGGGATCCTACGTATCTCCGGGGGGAGCTCATTCCAGATCATAGGTGCCCCCACAGAGAAGGCTCTTCCCCTAGGGGCCGACAGCCGACATTGTTTGGCCGACGGCACATGATGAATGTGCTCATCTTATGCATCATAGATTGGGTCATGTAAGCTTTCCAGTAGTACAAAAGGTATCTGAATGTTCAAATGGAAGTAGGGTTAAAGATTGTAACATTTTTCTGGACTGTTCTATTTGCAGGATTGTGAAGTCAAAAACGAGCCCTGCACCCAAGAAATCCCTGAGATATTCTGAACACATATTTCAGTTGCTACATATGGATCTGGTGGGTCCCCTGAAAGCTTCTTTTAGTGGAAATCGTTACTTTCTGACAATTGTGGATGACCATAGCAGGTTTTGTTTTGTTTACCCTATTAAATCCAAGGATCAGACATTGTCTAAGTTTAGTGTCGCCTAGTGGAGAACCAGCATAAGGTCAATATTCAAAAGATTTTGACTGACAGAGGAACTGAATTTAACTCAGCTCAGTTCTCTGTCTGGTTAAAACGGAAAGGCATAATACATTTACGAACTTCGCTTTACTCCGCTTTTCAGAACGGAATTTTAGAAAGACAGAATGGTGTGCTGCAGACAATGGTAAGATGTGCACTTGAGGATGCTAATTTAAGTTTTTCATATTGGGCGGAAGCTGTTTTGTATGCAAATTATACACTCAACCGGGTATGGTCCAGTGTGGTACAAAAGACCCCATATGAGATGGTGTATGGCCATAAGCCAAAATCGGCACATCTTCATGTTTTTGGAGTAATGGCTGATGTCCACGTCCCAAAAGAACTTAGAAAGAAGGGGGATAAAGTCGCAACCAAACTGAGGTTTATGGGTTATTAGACAGGTTCTAAAGCCTTTAGGTTCATGGACTCAAAAGGCAGAATTGTAATATCCAGATCAGCCACCTTTTATGAAGGCACCAATTGGAGCAGGATCCATGCAAATGAGATCCTGGCTCAAGATCCCCCTCGTAGTAATAATAAAAATGCAGAAAAAGTGTCTGAAGGCCTATCTACTGATAGCGACACCTCTGGTTTTGGAGATGAGGAGAACAGTACACCTCCCAAACCCTTGAAGGGAATCTTAAAGTGGAAAATGCAGACAGCATGGAAAGAAGGGCATCCCACTTTAAAGGTAAAGGATGGTGATAGTGAGGAGGACAACTTATCAGATAGTACTGGAGTGGATGAGGAACCAGTCCAAAGGCCAGTTTGATCCACTAGGGGGAAGAAGCCAAAAAAGTATGAAGATTTTGCTACTTCTGTTGAAGATGTGTTAACGCTATCTGATAAAGAACAACAAAATTGGTGTGCTGCGATGGATACCGAATTGCAGAGCTTGAAAAAACTAGAGGTATTCATACCAACGGAGTTACCAGTGAACAAAAAGGTAATTGGCACAAGATGGGTCTTTAAGAAAAAGCCCACTGAGGATGGAAAATTTATTTACAAGGCGAGGTTGGTTGCACAGGGCTTCTCACAGAGATTCCCTGATGACTATGTTGACACCTTCTTGCCTACAGTGTGGCCTGAAAGTGTGAAGACTGCACTTACTATAGCTGCCATACAAGGGGAGAATGTATATCAATTTGACGTACAAACAGCATACTTACATGCCAAGCTAGATAAGAAAATATATGTTAAGGCTCCTCAAGGTATAGATCACCAGGGAAATAATATTTGGCTTTTAAACAAAAGCCTGTATGGTCTGAAACAATCTGGCAGAAGGTGGTACGAATGCCTTACCAGTAGTTTAAAACAGATGGGTTTTACAACCTCGTCAGCCAACGAATGTATGTTCATTAAAAATCACCAGGGTATTAAAGAGACAATCCTGGTTTACATGGATGATATTTTGTATGTCTGCAAGTCTGAGGACAGATGTAAGTTGTTCTCCAAGGAGTTAAGCAAGAATTTTGCCCTAAAGCCTCTGGGTCGGATCGATAAATTTCTAGGAGTCCAATTCATAAAAATGGAGAAGAGATATGAACTCTCCCAACAGGACAAGATTATAGAATTGATAGAAAGGTGCAATATGACAGAGGCCAAACCTTGTGACACACCCATGCAGACAGATTTCCTCAAGAATATGTATGCTGAAAGTGAACCTTTTGAGCAGAGGACCCTTTATAAATCAGTAATAGGATCATTGCTGTATATTGCAAGCTGGACTAGGCCAGACATTAGTCTAACTGTAAATGTTCTGTCCAGGCATTCTGAGAATCCCACCCAATACCACTGGAGCGGAATCAAAAGAGTTTTGAGATATTTAAAGAACACTGTTAAACATTCACTCTTGTTGGAGCCAGATATATCAGATAAACCAAGTTTATGCTGTTATGAAGATGCTGATTGGGCAGGGGACATTAAGTCCAGAAAGAGTACCTTAAATTATGTTATATTCCTGAATGGAAGTCCCATTCATTGGTACTCAGGTAAACAAAAGTTAACCACAACTTCTACTGCCGAAGCAGAATATGTGTGTTTATCAAAAGTATCTAATGATCTGGTGTGGTTTGATGATCTCCTAATAAACTTGTGGGAAGAACCAGTGTATCCTATTGACATTTACGAGAACAACACGGCTGCTATTAATATTTCACAAGCTGATGCAGTGGGACAGAGGTCACGTCACATTGACATCAAGTACAAACATGTCAGACAAATGACCAGGATAGGCTTTGTTAGGACAGTTTTCTGTGAGACAAAGGAACAAATAGCAGACTTGCTCATGAAGCCATTACCTAGGGACCAACACCAATACCTCTTAGATAAGATATCTATGACCATGTAAGATTGTACTTCTTACTACTGTAATGTATATGCTCATGACTTGTATGTACATGTATTTTTGTAATCAATTATTGCAGAGAAGGGGATTGTTGAGAGGAAAAACCTCTCAGCATGTTTGCTGCAATTAATTGATTGATTGGTTTGAACATTTTGAATGAGCCAATCAGAATACAGCTTCTGAGTTTCCTGCACTTTCCAACGGTCAGTTGGTTAGCATATAAGTAGCAACAGGATTACAGCCACTCTGGAGCCTCGCAGTTGCTGATCCTCCCAGACCCTCGCAGAGATGCTGAGCAGAGCTGAAGTGACTACAAAGAGCTGAGTCACTGCCTTGTTCCTGAGAAGGATGACAAAGAACGCTGGACACCTTCCACATTTGGGAAGAAGATAAGAGCTAAATGGACTTTGCTGAGAGGAGAATCTTTTGGGCTGTTGATGCCTTCTTGTAGGTTTTGTTTTTATGTCTTTTTATTATACAAAGTTAATTTTTCAAGACTCCTTAGTCAGCTTCCATGCTTTTTTTTTATTATTTTATTATTATTTATTGAATTTATATACCGCCTTACTCCCGAAGGACTCAGGGCGGTGAACAGCCAAAAGATAAAATACATATAATACAAATGTTAAAAAATCATTAAAATACAATTAAATAATTTGGCCCAGAAAACAAAATTTAAAAACCCCAATTATTAACACAAATGCTAGTGGGTTTGTGTGTGTATTGGGCCACAGTCTATTCGAACCCCCAAAACCTCCTTCCCTTCACATACATTCCATAAGTCATCCCCCCCCATAAGTATGGCAACTAAAAATGAAGCAAGAAAAATATGACTTCATCTAGAGTCATTTTGAGACTTGACAGTCAGTTCCTCTTATGTGGAAAAGAGCATCTGTAAGATATGAATCACAAACAGCAATTAAACTTCCCCCCTCTCTCCCCCTCTTTCTGTATCTCTGTCTCTCCCTCTCCCTCTATATCTCCCCCCTCTTACCACCTCTCTGTATCTCTCTGTATCTCTCTCTCCCCCTCTCTATGTTCCCCCCCTCTCCCCTCTGTATCTTTCTCTCTGTCTCCATGTCTCTCTCTCTCCCCCCTCTCCCCCTCCCACCCCCTCTCTCTGTATCTCTATTTCTATGTCTCTCTCTCTCCCTCCCTCCCCCTCTCTCTGGGTGTCTCTCTCCTTGTCTCTCTCCCCCCTCTCTGTATCTGTCTCTGTGTGTGTCTCTCTATGTCTCTCTCTCTCCCTCTCTTCCTCTCTCTGTGTCTCTGTCAAGTATTTGCCAGCCATTGGCACATGTGTCATATAGACATCAGTGGAGGCAGAGAGTGTCTCCACCCCTATGTGGAAAGGAGGGACTTACCCTGAGTATAAAACCCCCTCCAACCTTTTCCACCTTGCTCTCTCCATCTCTCTCTCTCTCTCTCACACACTTCTTGTGTTTGTTCTTCATGAGACTTGATCTCTGTTGTACATAGTTAATATGATTTATTATATGAATAAATACAATTAAGACATTTATTTATGCATCTGCCTCTGAACTCTTCTATGCTCCAGGGTGTTTCTACGATCCCAATTCCACAGAATGGTAGCAGAGGGAATGGTAGCAGAACTCCACTCCAGGAGCTGTTGAAAAGGCAAGATGCCCTCCAAAATAACCTGTGAGAGAAGCTCCCCTGTTGTGACCAGAGGCCTTCAACAGAGGAGAACTTCACATCAGCCCCAGTCTGAATCGCTAATGGAAAACATCAAAGGGGATTTCCATCCAGCTACAACCTGGCAGCCAGAGGCCACCCAGATGCAGCAAGAGATCCCAGGGGCTGAGCCAAGCGATGCTGGAGAAGGCTTCTTCAGCACTGATGACAAGGGGGCAGAAGGACAAGATGAAAGCCTGGAGAGGCAAGTGGCTGATGTCAGAAGAGGAGTGCTGAGCAGTGCTCGCCTCCCTCCTGAAGACAAGGGCAGCATCAGAGATGCCTGCCATCCCAGTAAGGACTCCCCTGCCTGATCTCTCCAAGATGGCGCCTGCCGCCAGAGAAACTCTCCCCTCACACAGTTTCCTGCCAAACAAAATGGCCACCAGCTCCCTTCTGGAGCAAACTTCCCCCAAGATGGCTGCTCCCCTGGGCACTTTGCCAGAACCACGAACCAGGCCTACCCCATCTCCACGGTCCAGGCCTACAACGCCAGCCAGTCAGTTCAGCACTCCAGTGGCCCAGAGGACCACTTTGAACCTACAAGCCCCTTGCCAGGCTGCGCCTACCACGGCAAGCATCAAAGAAGCCATAGAAACCCTGATCACTGCCCTGGAAATTAGGGAGCAACCACCCCCCAGCCACCCCGAGGTCCCAGACCCACCTCATCTGATGTGCCTCCAGTCTCATGAAAGATCTCCAGGCCTTCTTCCAGCTACTCCAAGATTTCCCTGCCACACAGCTGATTTTCGGGCCTATGCTGAGGCTTCAGCCAGGCCTGACTTCAGAACCCAGAGAGGGAGATCAGAGTTCCAACAAGAAAAGGCTTTGGAGCATGCTCCATTTCCTGCACGTGCCCAGTTGCTTCAAACTACAGAAAGACTACAAGAAGGAGCCAGACCTAAGCAATCAATCCCAGGCGTAGGGATCCCAATGCCATTCACGACAGGCTCTTTTCAGCCCTTTGAACAACTCCCCATGCAGTTTAACGGTAATAGTTTTGTAACTTTGCCAAATAATTTTGAAAAATTACATTTAAGTGGTCAGAATGTTAAAAAATGGTGTAAAGAGGTTCAGATAATTCTCTTAAGAGAAAATACCCTGGACATGATCAAAAGACCACCTCCTTTACCTTGAAGCCCTGAAATCGAGTTCCTGCATAAAAGAGCTTACACAACCCTGTTAAGTTCTATAGACACAGCTCTTTATGCCAGTCTTTCAGATGGACTCACAGCTCAGGAAGTTTGGACTGCCCTATATAATTTGTTCCATAGTGACAATATGGCTGCAACCAGCAGATTGTCAAGAATTTTTCACAATTATAAACTCAAACCTGGTGTCAAGATGGGGGAACATTTGGCAACGCTTAAAGCCATGAGGAATGAGCTTATACAGAGGGGGGAGCCTGTTCCTGACTCCACTTTAATTAGTGTAATGTTGAACTCCCTAGTCAAATCCTGGAGTCCCTTCATTATTTCTCTAGAAGGGGTTTCTAGGGAACAAAGAAATATAGAATACTTTTCTGGTCGCTTTATTGAGGAAGATTTAAGGCGCAGAGATGAGGAACAACAAGAAATGAAGGAGGCATATCACAGGCCTAGGCCTCAGAGGAGGTGCCAGGACACAAGTGAAAGGATTAATACCCACCTGCTTTGATTGTGACATGCAAGGTCACTTTAAAAGGGAGCGCCCTCACTCTAGGGCCAACACGGCTGGACCTAAGCATAATAAAAATAAAAGAGGCCATGGAAGAGGGGGAGGTGGTCATAAAGGATACCAATTCTGTAGTGTCACAGGTGACAATCCCACCTCCCAGGTACAGGATGCTGAGGGGCTGTGGCTTCTTGATTCAGGTGCATCAACGCATATAGCTAACAAGAAGCAATGATTTAAGATTTTACACCCACTCAAGTCCTCAGTAAAAGTTGCCACTGGGGACAAAGCAGAGGTAACTGGGGAAGGCGTGATCAATGTGCCTGGTATAGGAGATGTTACTGGGGCACTGTATGTTCCCTCAATCAAGAACAACCTTTTAAGTATTTTAAAATTGACTGAGGATAAAAATGTAAAACTGGTATTTGAGAAGGGTGGAGGTTATATTTTCAAAAGTGGGGATGTTGTTGGCAATATTGTAAAAATCAACAATTTGCCTTATTTTTCCCCAAAAGCAAAGGTCAAAAGGCACAAGACACCTAATAAGAGGGCACAGGGGGCTAGCGCCCAGATAGAGCAGAATGCTCCTGTGCCAATCCCCAGGTTGTCCAAACTCAAGGATGCTGGCCCTAATCCCAATGAAGCTCCTTAACCGGCTCCTAGGACATCCAAAGCCATTAAGGCTGAGCCCATTAAGATCACAACTCCTCAGCTAACCCTGAGAAAGTTTAAGGTGACCATTAATCCAGTGCCTACTGTCATTACTGCACAAACCAAGACTGGTAATGATAAGATACATAAGGTAGCTTTCCGGTTGGCACCGCCGCCGTCGCAAGACAGTCCTTTCAAGACCGCCAGCCCCGCCGCCCGTAAAGAGCCACCTCTACAGCTGAGAGGTGGCTTGAAAAACTCCATGATCCAGAGGAATCGGGAGGAGAGCTGGTGAGACAAGGTAGAGCCCCCTACGAAGTCCCCAGATTGTTTTTTGTTGTTGTTGTTGTTGTTTTTTTTTGCTTCTGGGGAGGAAGCAGGGCGAGGCTCCCTATCCAGCTTGCCGAGGCTCCAGACTCTGGGAGCAACTCTGCATTTAGCAGAGCCAGACGACATGACCAATATAACGAGCGAAAACTAAGAGAATTTCTAAAAACAAGCAGGGTGGAATCTGGACTTGAAACTTAAACTGCAAGTACTTTGATTAGCCCTGTGAATGAATTTAATAACTGAGAGAAAGTAAAAGCTTGTTAAAATGGGGTCCGGCTTTAGCAATAAGGAAAGCTGAAAGTGAACATGGATTTGCTTCAGTGTCTAATGCGTTACAAAGTAACGAAAAGTAACAGCGCTGGCCAGAAGAAAAGAGAAAAGTTCTTTTTAAAGTGATTTGATCCGTTCCCTCTCCTTTGGGACTTGACTAAAGCTGGGGAAATCTTTGAAAGGATTTTGTGGTGGAAAGGGAGGGAGGACCTCTTTCTTAGAAAGAATCAGTCTGCATGGAATAATGGCTTCAAAGCAGACAAAGCCAGCTAAAGCTGCAGGGGGGGGGCTCCCCCACTCATAAGCCACAAGAGCAGCCTTTGAGCTTGCAGACACAGAGCCAAACACAAGAGACTGGGTTTAAAGACTTGAAGGAATTTATTACTGTGGCTCTGAAGGATCAAAATGAAGTTTTGGACCAGAAATTTGAAAAATCTCAGCAGGAATTTAAGGAGGTGGTTCAAGAAAAGTATGACAAGATGAAATGGGACATATTGACAGTTATGACTGGATTGTCAGAAGTAGTGGTCCAGATTGATAAAAAAGTGGAACAACTTAGTTCAGAAGTAGAATCCAAAATGAAGGAAGCTGATCATAAAATTTCTGATGTTGACAATAAAACACAAAGGATTGAAAATGAAGTGATAATGATGCAATTTAGACTTATGGAGTTTGCTGTAAGACTCAGAGGCATAAAAGAAAACAACAGAGAGGACTTGAGAAGGGTTTGTGCTGATGCTCTTGCTGTAATGTTAAAGGTTGATCCTGAGGAGATTTTGTGCAAGATTGATAAGGTCTATAGAGTGAATTCTTGGGTGGCAAGGCAAAGGCAATTGCCTAGAGATGTGGTGATCTATTTTACAGATAGAAAAATAAGAAATGATATTTTACAAAAGTCTTTTGTTTCTACTATTCAAGTGGATGGAAGAGAGATTGGGATCTACAAAGAACTGCCACCTAAGATGCTAACAGATAGAAAAGATTTTGGTTTTTTGGTGACTGAATTAAAGAAACAACAAATTCCATTTAGATGGGATGCTCCAGTTGGCATAATATTGAGGTACCAAGGAGAGAGATATCGATTAAATACTGTTGAAAAAGCAGAAGAATTTTACTATAATGTTTTTAAAGCTGGCACAACATCTCCACACACATCTTCAGTGTTACGTACAGAGGAGGGTGAGAAAGAGAAGCAACTAGAACAAGAGTTTGAAAAGCAGCGGAAACAGATGGAGATGGAGGCAATGGAAACTCAAGGAGCAACAGGGGTTTTTTTAGATCAACCGCTGCTGGATCTTCCCTTAGGGCCTATAGGTGAACCACCTAAAAATACAAGAGAAGTGGCAGCGGACCTTGATTTGATGTTGCACAATGCTAAAGACCAGCGTATAACTCGAGCAGCTTACAAACAAATGGTAGAGAAACAACAACAGCAGAGGTCAAAGCCACCACAAGACAAGCAGGGAGTCAATGGCAAAGCACAAAAATCCGAAGCCATGGGAGGAGCTAAGCCAAAGACTACTAGTTTGGAACAGAAGCTTCAGCAAATGCTCTTAACGCTTCAGGACACCACAAATGACAATTAAGTTTTTATCTTGGAATGTGAACGGACTGAACTCACCACAGAAAAGAAGAAAGATATTTCATTATCTGAGACAATTTAATAATGATGTTATTTGCTTACAAGAAACTCATATTAGAACACAAGATCAAAAATACCTGATAAATTCTAGATTAGGAGCACATTTTATAGCCTCAAATTTGGAGAAAAAGAATGGCGTAGTGATTTATATAAATAAAAGATTGCCAGCAAAAATCATAGAAGCAGATGATTGTGGAAGATATATAGCAATTGAAGTTTTTACAGATAATGGGCCAACCTTGGTGATTGGAATTTATGCTCCTAATCAGCAACAAGAAAATTTTTATAAAATATTACAATGGGATTATAGATCTATTTTACTTATGGGAGACTGGAATGGAGTAATAGATTCTAAAAAAGATAAAAAGAGTTTGGCAAAGTCATGTGTTAAACTACCACAGATCTTTTTTGATATGAAAGAAGATTTGGAACTGAAAGATATATGGAGAGTGCATAACCCAAAAGAACTGGACTTTACTTTTTTTTTCAGATAGACATAGATCCTTCTCTATGATTGACTTTATTCTACTTACGTCTGACTTACTTTTAAAAACAAAGAAAACAAAGATATTTCCGAGGACTTTATCTGACCATAGCCCGGTATGGATAGAAATAGAAATGGGAAAGAATGAGAGAAGATCTTGGAGAGTAAATGAAAACTTGTTTAGATATGAAAAGAATGTAAATGAACTTAAAAAACAAATGAAGGAATTTTTTGAAATGAACTTGAACAAGGGTACCCCTATTGAAATTGTTTGGGATGTGAGTAAGGCGTATATGCGGGGGGTACTGATTTATATGAATTCTAAACATAAATTAAATCGACAAAGAAAAAGATTAGAACTGGAAGGGGAGATAAAGAAAAAAGAGCAGTTGCTTATAAAAAATCCAACAGATGAAAAATTACAAGGAATTATAAAACTTTTGAAAGATCAATTTCAAATGCTTACAGCGGAACAAGCAGCAACTAATTTACAATTTGCAAAACATAATAGATTTTGCAACGCTAATAAACTGGGCAGGTGGTTGGCTTACATGCTGAGGAAGCAGCAGAGTACTCGGACTATTGGTAGTATTGAGTATTGATGGAAGGAAGTATTTCAACAAAGATTAATCAAAGAAGCCTTCTTAGATTATTATACTAAACTATATGGTAAAGATGATATACAGAATGAACTTATAAATAAATATCTAGAAGAAAAGAGAGTTATAAAAATTTCTAGTGTGCAAAAGGAAAGAACGAGTCTACCAATAACAGCTGAGGAGATTATTGTTGCTATTAAACAACTGAAAACAGCTAAAGCTCCAGGAACGGATGGTTTAACTGTGGTGTATTATAAAACTCTACAAGCAGAAATGATTGAACATCTTAAAGACTTATTTTGTAGTATACAACAAGGGGGGAAAATACCCCCTTCATGGAAAGCAGTTTTTGTCTCTTTGATACTGAAAGAGGAAGCAGGTTCTACAAAACCGGAAAATTTTAGACCAATATCTCTCCTGAATACGGACTATAAAATTTTTGCGAAAGTATTAGCCAACAGATTAATGCCAGTTATTCAAGAGGTGATTCATCATGACCAAGCAGGATTTATAGAAGGCAGATACATGAAGGATAATTTGAGGCAAATTATAGATTTATTGGAATATCTTGAGAAGAATAAGCAGATCTCTGCAGTGCTGGTGTTTTTGGATGCGGAGAAGGCCTTTGATCGAGTAAATTGGAACTTTCTATTAAAGACTTTAAAAAAATGGACTTTGGGGACCAGTTTGTACAGGCGGTCTCAGCAATTTATCAAGAGCAAACAGCACAAATTATCATTATTGGAAGCTTAACTACAAATTTCAGTATAGAAAAAGGTACAAGACAAGGATGTCCGTTATCCCCATTGTTGTTTATTTTAACTCTAGAAGTCTTGTTGAATACAATACGGGACTCGAGCACGTTGAAGGGAATAGTGATAAGGCAAGAGGATTACAGAACAAGGGCATTTGCAGATGATCTGGTTGTTACCCTAACACGGCCAATGGAATCAATAATCCAGATGAAAGACATTATAGAAGAATATGGTATGGTATCAGGATTCAGACTGAATCAGAAAAAAACTAGGATGATAGTTAAAAATATGACAATTGATCAAAAGAAGGAATTGGAAAGGAAGGCAGGCTTTGAAATAGTACCAAAGGTGAGATATCTAGGAGTTCAAGTTGCAGATTCAAATATAAAACTGTTCCAAAACAATTATGAGGTGTTGTGGTGAAAGATAGAAAAGGATATGGAAACTTGGGAAAAACTGCAGCTGTCTCTACTTGGAAGAATAGCAGCAGTTAAAATGAATGTTCTACCTAGATTTTTATTTTTGTTTCAAATGATTCCAGTGCTTAAAAGTGATAAATAGTTGATGGAATGGCAAAAAGGAGTGAATAAGTTTGTTTGGAATGAGAAAAAGCCAAGAGTTAAATTGAAAATTATGCAAGATGTTCGTGAAAGGGGTGGTCTTAAACTCCCAAACCTGCGACTGTATTATGAAGCAGCAGCGTTGACACAAGCAAGTGACTGGTTTGGAAGAACAAAGACTGGAATATTGAATATAGAGAGTCATGACCTTGAATTTGGCTGGCATGCATACCTATTTTTTGAGAACAAGGTGGATAAAGTATTTAACAGCCATATGCTTAGAAACTCCTTGATGAGAGTATGGAAGAAGCACCGACTCAAATGGGATTATAAAATACCGTTGTGGTTGGACCTTGATCACATCATATGGAATATAAATATAAAGTCACTCGGGGCGGTTTTATATAAAGAAGTACTTTTTTGTGATGGGGCAGATTGCAATTAAAGACATTAAACCTACTGTTGGAAGAAGGGATTAATTTAACTTGGTTACAGTATAATCAACTTCAACTGAGATGGAGAGAAGATCAAAAAATTGGATTAATGTTGCATGAAGAAGAATTGGTTAGACAGATAAAAGAGAAGGGCCCAATGCATATTAAGAGGGTTTATAATGTTTTGTTAGAAAGAGATTCAGAAAATGAATTGGTTAAAGATTGTATGATAAAATGGGCACAAAATTTTGCAGAACCACTTATGATGGAAATGTGGGAAAAAATATGGGTTCAGAATGTTAAATTTACACAGTCACAGAATTTGAGGGAAAATTTCTATAAAATGTTTTATAGGTGGCATTTAGATCCTAAGAAATTGTCATGCATGTATCCTAATGTTCAACCAAAATGTTGGAGATGTGATTGCTTAGATGCTACATATTATCATATATGGTGGACCTGCAAGAAAGTAAAGGCTTTCTGGATAAAAATTTGGTGGGTTATGCAAAATGTTCTGAAGATAAAAATCCAATTTTCTCCTCAATTGTTTCTACTGGGTATAGTTAAGGGCTTTTCAGTGGGTGAAACAAAATTGATATTGTATATGGTGACAGCAGCTAGGTTATTGATCAGTCAATATTGGAAAAGGGATGTTATGCCTACAATTCAAGAATGTACTTTGAAGGTGGCCAGGTTTGCAGAAATGGCGAAGATATCAGCATACTTAAAAGACCAGACTCAAGAGACTTATGCAGGGGAGTGGAAGAAATGGATAGACTATGTGCAGAATAAATACCAAACTAGGAAGTACCAGATAGCTTTTAGCTGAATGTTGTGTAGAAATGTATAGTATGTAGGGGGTACAATAGCTTAATATTATGAATAAAATGTATAGTACACAGGGGGGAGAATAGAAGGGTGGTAAAGTATGATATAATATAATGTGGACGGATTTCATCTTGGGGAAGTCATGGGAGGAGGGGAGGGTCAGGGAGGGTTAGGGGGAGAAGGGGGGGTAAAAATGGGAAAAATTTGTATTTGTAAAACTTTTTCAATAAAAAAAAAGATACATAAGGTTGACAAAGTGTGCATGGGTAAACCTTTACATTTGGATTGTGCACATATATTACACCGCAGGCTCGGCCATGCCAGCTTCCCAATTATTAGCAAAATGCAAGATTTTTCCGATGGCCTTAAGATAAAGAATTGTAATATCTATTTGGAATGTGCCATCTGTAAGGCAGCAAAATCAAAAACTGCTGCTATACCTAAAGTCTCTTCCCAACATGCAAGGTACCCTTATCAGCTGGTACACATGGATTTGGTTGGTCCTTTTAGGCCCTCCCTTGGCAAGGGGAGTTATTTTTTAACGGTAGTCGATGATTACTCTCGTTATGGCCATGTATTTATTTTAAAGGACAAAACTGAAGTCTTTACCAACTTCAAATATCTTTACAACCAGATCCAAACGCAACACAAGGTGTGCATCGCTCAGGTGCAGAGCGATAGGGGAACTGAGTTTACATCCAGGACTTTTGAAAAGTGGATGAAGGAGAGAGGTATCCTCCATTTTAAATCATCACCTCAAACGCCTTCGGAGAATGGCATTGTAGAAAGGAGAAATGGCATGCTGCAGAATGTCATGAACTGCTTACTTGCAGATGCCGACATGAGCCAAGGTTTTTGGGCAGAAGCAGTCAAAATGGCTAATTATCTAGTCAACAGGACATGGAGTAGTGCCATTAATCAAACCCCATACTTCCTGGTCCACGGAAGGAAACCTAGCCTCTCACACCTGAGAATTTTTGGTTCCTATGTCTGGGTCCATATTCCCAAGCACCTCAGAAGAAAGGGGGGCAAGGCATCGAGGAGGCTCAGATATATAGGTTATGCAACCAGCAGCAAGGCCTCTAGATTTGTAGACAAAAATAACCTTGTCATTGTCTCAAGATCAGCTTCCTTTGAGGAGGGGTCAAATTGGTCAAGAATTCATTTCAATGAACCTGGTTATTCCCCTATTAGAAATGACACTGAACTACCAGCACCACCTAAAGAGGATGAACCAACATACTCCAAACTACAGACCAGCTGATAAATGTACCTTCACAAGGGATACCAAAGGGGGGCTAGAGAAAGTCCTAGTGTATGTTGATGACCTTTTATATATAGGGCCTGACAAGGGGGGATGTAATATATTTGCCAGGACCCTGCAAAAAAGGTTCACTCTAAAGTCTTTAGGATATGTGGACAAGTACCTAGGCGAAAAAATCATCACTACACCAAAAGGTTTTGCTCTCTCCCAAAAGGAGAAGATAGAGGAACTTTTGGTGAAATGTAAAATGGAAGATAGCAAGCCAACTGCTATCCCAATGCAGACCGACTATTATGGATTGGCATACAAGGATAGCCCAGAGTTCCAAAATAATACTCTATTTAGGTCAGTGGTCGGTTCATTATTATATATAAGTAATTGGAGCCATCCAGACATTGCCCTGGCCTTGAACCTGCTATCCAGACAAGTGGAACATCCTACCCAGTTCCACTGGTTGGCCATTAAAAAGCTATTAAGGTATCTCAAGACCACAGCAGATTACGTGCTTCGCTTGGAACCTGAGAATAGAGACAAGGCCCAATTAGAATGCTTCGCAGATGCGGACTGGGCCAGAGATACCAAAACCCATAGGAGTACTTCGGACTTCTTGGTACTGTTAAATGGGCATCCATCCATTGGCATGTGGGACAACAGAAATTTGTTTCATGCTCCACTGCTGAGGCCGAATTTGCATGCCTATCAGAGGAAGGGAATGATCTGATATGGTTTGATGCCTTAATCTCTAGCATCTGGACACCACCGACTTTGCCCATCCAAATTATAGAAGACAACACCAGGGCCATAGGCATTGCCAAAGCCTATGCGGTGGGGAAAAGGTCCAGACATATTGATATCCGTTATCAAAATGTTAGACAACTAGTAGAGATGGGTGTCAGGATTCGGTGTTATCTCAAATAAACTTCATTCTCAAATGCAAAGTCTTTGATGAATCTTTTCTTTATTTCAGAATTAACTATGTCATTCCTGAACTCTTAGTGCAGCCAGAACTGGCATCTCCTTCCAAACTCCTCCCTTTCCGCTCTTTATTCCCCAATGTCTCATTGGCCATCGTGCAGATCCATCTCTCTGTCCCAAGCCCTTTCCAGTCACAGGAATTCCCCCCTCCCTCTATCACCTAAGTAACGTTATCTACCAAGGAGCAGGAAACTAAGTGAAAGTTCATCTCAGCATTAAAGCAAGGCTTCTCTTTCTCTCATTCATGGCTGCACTGGGGAAAATCATAAATTGGAACACTGACATCCGGCCCCTCGCCCTTCATTTCTCCAATGTGACCTGCCCCAAAGGGAAAAAAACACAACAAGTTAAGTATCATTATCCCCTCCTTGGGCGCGTTCCCCCCCCATCCCGGCTTGCCCGGGTGGTCTGCATGGAATTTTGCTATAAGGCGGTCAGCTTGGATGTTTGAGCTCTTCACCCAGGAAGCCTCTGACAATGGGTAGCCCTTCCATTTAATTAAGTATTAGAGGCGCCCCCTGTGCCATCTTGAGTCAAGAATTCGCTGTACTTCGTAGTGAGTTTGGCCCCCAACCACCAGGGGCCCAGGGGGGTCATGTGGCATCGGCCTTAAAGTAGACCACACTACAGGCTTCAGAAGGCTACTATGGAAAATGGGGTGAATCTTCCCTAGGAGCTGGGGCAACTGCAGTTGTACTGTAACTGGGTTGATTATTTTTACTATAGGGAATGGTCCTATAAATTTTGGGCCCAATTTCTTGCTCAGGAGTCTAACTCTCAAGTACCTGGTGGAAAGGTAGACCTTCTCTCCCAGTTGAAATGGTCTTTGGGGAGTTCAGTGCTTGTCTGCTTGTTCCTTATAGGATTGGGCCACCTTGGCCAGCACCCTTTTAACATTCGCCCAGGTTTCTCTCAACATTGCCATCCAGTTGGTCAAGCTGACTGAGGAAGGGGGCTCCCTCGGGTACTCTGGCATGGGGACAAAATCCATACCACTCACTACTTTGAACAGGGTTAACCCCGTGCTACTGTGGACAGCATTATTATACGCGACCTCCGCAAAAGATAGGAGGTCTGCCCAATTGGACTGCTGGTAGTCGACGTAGCATCTTAAATATTGTTCTATCATAGCGTTCAGTCTCTCCGCCCTCCCCCCCCCATTGGTGCTCGGGTGAAATGCTGAGCTGAGCCCTTGGGATGACCCTATGGATCATAGGAACTCCCTCCAGAACTTTGCTGTGAACTGGATCCCTCGGTCGGAGATGATTCTCCTGGGGACTCCATGCAGGCGGTAGATGTGTTTCAGGAACAGTTTGGATAACTGGCGGGCTGAGGGCAGTCTGCTGCAAGGGATGAAGTGTGCCTGTTTGGAGAATAAGTCTATTACAGTCCAGATCACTGTATTTCCACTACTCCTCGGTAGGTCTACTATGAAGTCCATCGCAATCTCCTACCATGGTCTTGTCGGTTCAGCTACTGGTTGCAACAGTCCAGGAGGGCACCCTGGTCTTTTCTTCATCGTGGCACAAATGGTGCAACTTTTTACATAACTGTCTACGTCCTTTCTCATGTGGGGCCACCAGAACTGCCTTCGTACTAGGTGCAGAGTCTTTAGGAACCCAAAGTGTCCCGCTGATTTAACGTTGTGGCTCCTCTTGAGGATCAGGGTGCGTAAAGTCTGTGGGACATAGAGCTTTGTCCCCTTCCATGCTAGGTCATCTCTTTTTGTCAAGAGATGTTGATTGTCTCGGAACCAGGAGTCTGTCACTGTTTCATTTTTTAGTCTTGCAGTTAAGTCACTTGCAGGTTGGCCCTGCTGGTCACGTCGTTGCCGTCTGGTGATCACCTGACCCGCTGCTTGGGTGGAGGGGGTGATGGCATTCACTACCTGCTCCCGCTCACTGTTGTATTGGGGCATCCGAGAGAGGGCGTCCTCCCCCCTGGGATGTGCTTAAGCTCGAAGTTGAAATGATTGAAGTATTGAGCCCACCGGACTTGCCTGGGTGACAATTTCTGTGGGGTTTTGAGGGCCTCCAGGTTTTTATGATCAGTCCAGATTTCGAACGGTTTCTGGGCTCCTTCTAGTAGGTGCCGCCAGGTCAACAAGGCCCATCTCACCACGAACGCTTCCTTCTCCCACGCCGCCCATCGCCTCTCCGTGTCGGTGAGTTTGCGGGAGGTGTAGGCGCAAGGTTGTAGATTACCTTGGCTGTTCTTTTGGAACAGCACGGCCCCCACTGCCACATTACTTGCGTCTGCTTGGATGACGAAGGGCTGTTCAGGGTCAGGGTGTTTTAAGACAGGTTCTTTTGCAAACATCCCTTTTAGTTTCGAATGCCCGTTGGCAGGTCAGATCCCACTGTAGGGGTTGTCCCAGCTGGGGTTTCATCGTCAGGCTTCCTGTCTTTTGGAGGTCTGTTAAAGGTTTGGCAATTCTCGTGAACGAGGGGATGAATTGTCTGTAGAAGTTTGCGAATCCTAGGAAGCTTTGCAGTTGTCTGGGGGTGCAAGGGGGCTGCCATTGTAGAACTGATTGGACTTTGGCTGGGTCCATCTCTATCCCCTCGTTTGATACTCGGTAGCCTAGGTAGTCTAGCCGTGATTGGTGGAAGTCGCATTTTGACAGTTTGACATACAGGTTCGCCCTCAGCAGTTTTTCCAGTACTTGGCGGACGAGGGGTATTGTTGTGGCCCCGCCCTCTGAGCCTATCTCATCGGAGGAAGAAGGCCCCGAACATGAGGGAGAGGAGTCAGCCAGGCCTCCCTCTCCAGGCCCCTCCCCTCTGGCACTGTCTCAGGTGCCGGCTGAGGGAGAGGAGATTAGCCAGGAGCCAGGTGTCTTGGATGAGAGCGAAGAAGGAGAGCCGTTGTTCCTGGATGCACACCAACGAAGGCGTGATAAACGGTTGCAGCAGTTAAGGAGGCGTGCTAGGTATTAGAACTGAGTTACTGGACCACACCCCAGAGACTATATAAGAGAGGGTGGTGGCTGGTAAAACTCCATGACGAACAAAAACTAACTTTGGCTAATCACTTGAACAACGCCTGAAGCTGCCGAAGGGATATTGTTTTGCTGGACTATTTACAATGCGTATGTAATGTTATGTTATCTGTTGCAGTAAAGCTTTTGGCAGACGGTGCTTATATTGTTGCCAAATTTGAGATAACGACCTGTGTGCGTGCCAAGTACATTCTTAACCCTCGGCTGGCTGTGTTTGTGTGTGTGTGTAGACGGGGACAGATCATCTTGTTCGTCACCAACACATACTCCATTGTTAACCCACGATGGACCAACAGTTGCAGCAGCAGATACAGCAGATGCTAGAGGCCAATCAGCTTCTGCAACAGCAAGTAGCACAGCTAACTGCTCAACTTGCTTTGGGAAATGCTCCTGCAGCTCCCCCTCCTCCCCCTCCCCATCCGAGATGCCCAGTGAATGTGCCAGATAGGTTTTCTGGGCAGCAGGGGATGTTCCCGGCCTTCATGGGACAATGCCAACTTTTCATGGCGATGAGGCCGGAGGATTTTCCGGACAACCGGGCTCAGGTGGCATTTGTAATCAGCTCCCTCTCTGGCACTGCCGCCCGATGGGCCACGCCCCTGTTGCTGCAAAATAGCCCCTTGCTCCTGGACTATCAGGGCTTTTTGCAACACCTGCGCACCATGTTTGAAGACCCCCTCCGGGTGCAGTGGGCAGTGAGGCGCATCAAGGACCTCCGGCAAGGCAAGCGCCCCCTGCAGGACTATATTGTGGAGTTTCGACTGCTAGGCCAGGATTCGGCTTGGAATGAGGTGGCGCTGATGGATGCCTTCCAGGACGGCCTCTCCAACGAGATGCAGGACGAGCTGGTTCGTGTAGAGGCGCCACAGACCCTCGACATGCTGGTGACCCAATTCCTGCGTATCGACGCCCACCTTCAACGGCAACGGCCCCGTCGGGCCCTTCCGGAACTACCAACAGCACCCCGGACCACACCGTGCTTTGTGGTGACGGCTGAGGAGCCCATGGAGCTCGGAGCAACCAGACCTCAACTGACGGCCCAGGAGCGGATGCAGAGACGCCAAGGGGGGTTCTGCCTCTATTGCGGCGAGGCTGGACATTTTGCCGCCTCATGTCCCAGGAAGTGGAGTGGAGCGCTCAAGCCTGTTCCGGAGTCTCGGCATGACCATCTGGGAAACGGGCCAGGCCTGGCCTAGGGGAAACCCTGGGCCAGGCACGTGACCATGCCCCGCCGGAGTCTGTGGCTGTGGACTGTGAGCCCCCTTGATTTTGAACACCCAGCTGTTGTTGGCTAACCGGTCGGAGGGGCTCCAGGCACATGCGCTGGTGGACTCGGGGGCCACCACGAACTTTATGGACCAGGCCTTTGTGGCCCATTACAAAGTCCCCTTGGTTCCAGTGGACCCTCCGTTGTGGGTCGAGACTATCGATGGGCGGGAACTTGTGGCGGGGCCCATCAAATTCACTATCCAGCCCTTGCGCCTCGCCATTGGGAACCACGAGGAGGCGATCCAATTTTACGTGACGGCGGACCTGCACTTTCCCTTGGTCCTGGGGATGGCCTGGCTTCGGGCGCACTACCCTCAGGTGGCATGGTCAAGAAATGCCATCTCGTTCCCGAGCCTGCAGTGTGTCGACCACCTTCGCCACACCTGTGCCGGCCAGGACGTCTCTGCCCTGAACGTCTCCTTGCCTCCGGAGCTGATGCCCTTCGCTGATGTGTTCAGCGAGAAGGAGGCAGACCGCTTGCCCCCGCACCGACCCTACGACTGCGCAGTGGACCTGATGCTCAACGCGCCCCTGCCCTCGGGACGCCTGTACTCCATGTCAGAGCCCGAGCTGGCCGCCTTATGGGACTTTCTGGAAAAGAACCTGGCCCGTGGGTTCATCCGGCCTTCGAGCTCCCCGCTCTCGGCCCCGGTCCTCTTCGTTAAAAAGAAGACGGGGGACTTACGCCTGTGTTGCAACTACCGGCACTTGAATGCCATCACAGTGCAGAATCGCTATCCCCTGCCACTGATCCCGGAGCTGATGGAGAGGTTGCGGGAGGCCTCGATCTTCACTAAGCTCGATTTCCGAGGGGCCTACAACCAGGTGCACGTGCAAGAGGGGGACGAGTGGAAGACGGCGTTCGGCACTCGATATGGACACTTCAAGTATACCGTCATGCCGTTCGGGTTGACCAACGCCCCCGCGGTCTTCCAGCACTTGATGAACGTGTTCCGGGACATGCTGGACCGGTTCGTGGTGATCTACCTGGATGACATTTTGATCTATTCCCGGACCCAGGAAAGCCACCTCCAGCATGTCCGCCAGGTCCTGCAGCGCCTGCAGGAGCACCAGCTCTATGCAAAGTTGGAGAAATGCTACTTCTTCCAGACTTCCATAGAGTTCCTCGGGCACATCATCACCCCCGAGGGCATCGCGATGGACCCGCGCAAGGTTGGGAACCCCCGCGTCGGGTGAAGGACGTCCAGCGTCTGTGGGGTTTGCCAACTACTACCGGACTTTCATCCAGGGTTTCGCCACCCTGACCTTGCCATTGACCCAGCTCCTTTGGAAGAAGGTCCCGTTCCAGTGGGGGCCCCCGAAGCAGCAGGCCTTTGAGATCCTCAAGCAGGCCTTCGTCATGGAAGCCGGTCCTGAGGCACCCCAATCCACACTGTCCGTTCATGTCGAGACGGACGCATCCAACGTGGCGATTGGGGCGGTGCTGCTACAGGCTCCGGTGGATGGTGGCACTCTTTTTCCCTGCGCTTATTACTCCCGGAAACTCAATCCTTCCGAGCGCAACTACACCATCTGGGAAAAGAAGTTGCTGGCTATCAAGGCCACGTTCGAGGCTTGGCGACATCACCTCGAGGGGGCCCGACACCAGGTGGAGGTGTGGACGGACTATCGGAACCTGGAGCACCTCACCACGGCCAGGAAGTTGAACCAGCGGCAGATCCGGTGGTCGTTGTTTTTCGCCCGGTTCAACTTCCACATCACGTACGTTCCAAGCAGCCTCAACCAGAGGGTGGACACACTATCCCATAAGCTGGAATACTTTTGCCCCAAGGACTCCCTTCCCCCCGGACGGTGCTGCCAGCGGACTCCTTGGCCGTGGTCCAGGAACTGGTGGACCTGCGGGCTCAGGTGCTGGAAGCGCAGCAATGGGATGACTGGTCGCAGCAGCAGAGAGCGGACGTCGGCCCCGCATCCCCATCGACCATGGAGGAGGGCTTACTCAGGCACCGGGGTCGGCTGTACGTGCCCACGAGTCCGCTCCGAGCCCTCGTCATGAACCAGTGCCATGACAACCCCGCGGCGGGGCACTTCAGCTTCTTTAAGACCTTGAACCTGGTGACGCAGACTTTTTGGTGGCCTCAGGTACGGCACGACGTGCACGCCTACATGACGTCCTGTGTGACGTGCTGACAGGCCAAAGCCACATCCGGCCCCCCTCCTGGACTCCTCCAGCCACTGCCGACACCGGAGAAACTGTGGGGAGCCATCTCCATGGACTTCCTGATGGACCTGCCCCTGTCCGCTACATTCACGACCGTCCTCTTGGTGGTGGATGCGCTCACGAAGATGGCACATTTCATCCCATGCCGCGGCCTGCCTTCGGCCCACACCATGGCTCGCTTGTTCCTGCAACATATCTTCTGCCTCCATGGCCTGCCAACCGGGTGGTGTCGGACCGCGTGGCCAAGTTCACGGCCCACTTCTGGAAAAACCTGATGGCCGCACTGGAGGTGCAGGTGTGCCTGTTATCGTCGCACCATCCGGAGACTGACGGGGGCACGGAGAAGGTCATCGGCATACTGGAGCAGTACCTCCGCTGTTTCGTCAACCAGCAGCAGGACAACTGGGCCGAGTACCTTCCCCTGGCGGAGTTCACCTTTAATAACTCCCAACACACCTCCACCCAGATGACCCCGTTCCATGCCAACGTCGGATACCATCCACAGCTTTTCCCGTTGACAATCTTAGATTCCTCTGTTCCCGAGACCCGGGACTTCCTCTCAGAGCTGCAGGCGGTGCAGCAACTGGTGCGTCGGCAGCTGATCCAGGCGAAAGAGGATTATAAACGGTTCACCGATCGCGTCCACCGGGCGACGCCACCGCTGGAAGTCAGAGATCGGGTGTGGCTGTCCTCGAAACACCTCCCCACGGACCGGCCGGTGAGGAAACTAGTCCACCGCTTTATCGGTCCCTTCCCTATCGAGGCGGTCATCAACCCAGTGGCCTACCGGTTGACTCTACCCTGCTCCATGCAGCTCCACGCCATTTTTCATCGGTCCCTCCTGGTCCCTGAGGCCCCCGCGAGCCATCTCCGCCGCCCGCCGATGCCTGCCCCCCAGCCGCAGCCGACGAGGACGACGCCTTGATGTACGAGGTGGACAGCATCCGGGACTCCCATTGGCTGAAGGGGCGCTTCCAATACCTCATCACCTGGAAGGGGTACGGGCCCAAGTATTTCACCTGGGTGGATGCGTCTGCCGTTCAGGCCCCTGACCTGGTACGGGCTTTCCACGAACAGTTCCCGTCCCGACCCCATCCCGACCGTCAGACCTGGGGGAAGGGCCCTGTGGTGGGGGATAGTGTTGTGGCCCTGCCCTCTGAGCCTATCTCATCAGAGGAAGAAGGCTCCGAACATGAGGGAGAGGAGTCAGCCAGGCCTCCCTCTCCAGGCCCCTCCCCTCTGACACTGTCTCAGGTGCCGGCCGAGGGAGAGGAAATTAGCCAGGAGCAAGGTGTCTCGGATGAGAGCGAAGAAGGAGAGCCGTCATTCCTGGATGCATGCCAACGAAGGTGTGATAAACGGTTGCAGCAGTTAAGGAGGCGTGCTAGGTATTAGAACTGAGTCACTGGACCACACCCCAGAGACTATATAAGAGAGGGTGGTGGCTGGTAAAACTCCATGACGAACAAAAACTAACTTTGGCTAGTCACTTGAACAACGCCTGAAGCTGCCGAAGGGATATTGTTTTGCTGGACTATTTACAATGCGTATGTAATGTTATGTTATCTGTTGCAGTAAAGCTTTTGGCAGACGGTGCTTATATTGTTGCCAAGTTTGAGATAACGACCTGTGTGCATGCCAGGTACTTTCTTAACCCTCGGCTGGCTGTGTTTGTGTGTGTGTGTAGACAGGGACAGATCAGGTATGTGTTCGTCTATGGTCTCCGTGTAGATGAGAATATCGTCCAGGTAGATGAGGACCCCTTTGTAAAGGTGCTCATGTAGGACTTCATTTATCAACTGCATGAACACTGCTGGGGCTCCTTGCAGTCCAAAGGGCATTACCTTGCACTGGAAACTCCCCAGGGGGCAGTTGAATGCTGTTTTCCATTCATCTCCTGCCTTGATGCATATTCGGTAATAAGCTTCTGAAAGGTCTAGTTTGGTGAAAACTTTTCCTTTAGCTAGGTGGGCTAGCATCTCCTTCATGAGGGGGAGGGGATATAAGTTGTGTACGCAAACGGCATTGATATCTCAAAAATCGACCACCAGCCTCATAGAGCCGTCCTTTTTCTCTTTAAACAGGACCGGTGCCTCTACCCTTGGTTTTACTGGCTCAATGAATCCCGTTCGTAAGTTCTTGTCTATGTAGTTCCGCATTTCCTGCATTTCACGGGGCGTCATGGCATACAGTTTCGGTTTGGGCAGTTTCACTCCTGGGATAATCTCGATGGCACAATTGGTCTCGTGGTGGTGGGGGGTAGAATGTCACACTCGGCCTCGCTGAATACCTCTGCAAGGTCTTGGTACTCCCCTGGGATCTGTTCTGTATCACAAGCGCTATCGGGTGCGGCTGCCAGTTGCTTCACTGTACCTTCTGGGAGGGGCCCTTGTGTTGGCGGTGTTTTCTTCTGCAGTGGCAGGCGCCTTTGGGGTCTCTGCGTGGGGGGGAATTCTCCTGGTCGGGGGGGTAGGGGTTGGGGGCCCTTTGCTATCCTCAGTCTGCGGGTTCCCTCTTGCCACCAAATGATTGGGCCCCTTTTGTCCAGCCACGAGAGTCCCAATATGACTGGGTCTGTCATCTTGGGGGCTATTATGAACCGGATCGTTTCCCAGTGATCTGCTAGTTCCAGCCTCATGGGTTCAGTCAAGTGTGTGGCATAAGTTCCCCCCACTAGGGACCCATCAACTTGCTCAAAACGAATTGGTTGGTTGAGCTTTTTAGCTCGGATCCCCAATTTTAGAACCGTGGGTAAGTTAATTAGGCACCTCGTGCTGCCAGAGTCTATTAGGGCTTGGAAAGTCCCTTGGGTCCCTGTTTTGGGGGCTGTTAAGTGTATGGGGAAAAGGAAAGGATGGACGGGTCCACTCACCTTCGGGTCATCCTCGCCTTTGTCCTTGGTGTCATAGGGTTTGGGGGATTGATCTCCCTCATCTGGGATTCCTCTTGTTTCGGTCAGGTGAGCGAAAAACTCCGGGCTTTGGGGAGCTTTCCGTGGCATGTGGGTGGCGCATTTGGGCCCTCGTTCCGGTCGTGCTTTGGGCGGTGGAGCTGGTCCCGGTCTAGGGGTTCCACACTTTGCTGCCAGGTGGCCAATTCCCCCACATCTGTAGCACCTCAGTGGGTTCCGTGGGGTGGCTGGCCTCTGGGTGGGCTGTGATGTTGGGGTTTCTCATCTGTTGGGTGGCCCCTGGTCCGGTTGGCCTCTCTCCTTTCTATCTGGTTGTTTCGACATGTCGTTGGCCCGCAGCCCTCTGTCGACTTTTATCGCTAACCGGAACCATTCGTAGAGTCGGTTTGGGATGTCTCGATAGGCAGTCACTTGGGCAATTCTCTTATCTAGGCTTGTCCTAAAAAAGTACACCACGCTCTGGTAGGGGAGGCAGTGTCCCAATGACTCTCCTGAATTCACAGATATGCTCTCTGATGGGCTTCCCCTTCTGCATTAGGTTTCTGAGCTCGTCTTCCACATAGGAGTCCTCCTCCGCCTCCTCATAACGGGCTCTCAATAGTTGCAAGAACCCATCTGCATCTTGCAGTTGGGGGGCCCTGTTTTTGTAGAGGGATGCTGACCACCTCTTTGCTTCTCCCTCCAACCCTTCTGAGATAGCACTCACTAGGGCTCTGGAGAAAGGATAGAGGTGTCCAAAATGCTCTATGTATATCTCAGCTGAATCGAGGAATTGGGCGAGATTGTCTGGGTCACCATCGAACTTCCCTCTGAACTGGGGTGATTCCTCCCTCTCTGCCCTCTCCTCTCTGTGCTGAGCTCTGTAGGCCTGGCCTTGGTGTTGATAGTCCTCTTCTTCATCTCTCATCCTGGGGTAGGGAGGTGCTGCCTCATCTAGGCTTCTCTGCTTGCTGGGTCCGGGGGGAACCCATGAATGCATCGTCGGGCTCCTTCTCCTTCTGCTGTGCGGGGGGGAGGGCTGCGCTTCAGCCTACGGCCTCTTGGATCAACAGCCCAGACTGGTTCCCTTTTCTTTGGGTCTGCAAGATGGCCCCTCCCCCCGAAGGGTGGCATGATCAAATTTCTCTTTCAACTCATCTATGGGGCTTTTGAGTGGCTTCTTTAGAATTTCTTGGTGCCTGGCTTGGTGCCTGGCTTGCTGCCAGTCTCATAGCCAGTCCGCCCTCCCCAATACACTTAGGGGTTTCCCTTTATCCTTCACATTTGGAAAGGGAAATTCAGCCTCGGAGGCTTTTGGCACAATCCCTGGGTACTTATCTGGTTTCTGTTTCTTGGCTTGAAGTTCTGCTGGGGGGGGAAGGCAGGGAGAATTGAGCCTTTGTACTTTCCAAACTGGCTGGAATCACGGCCGGTTCTCCTCCTGTCGCTGGAAGTAAACTTTCCTCCGATAGCTTGGCTTCAGCCATCGTGTCCGGCGATAACCTCCAATCCGCCCACACGTCTGGGAGGGAGCGGGATGATTTAAAGTCAGCCAGCCTGGCTTTGGAAGAGTTCAGTCTGTCTATCAGGATTCGGTGTTATCTCAAATAAACTTCATTCTCAAACGCAAAGTCTTTGATAAATCTTTTCTTTATTTCAGAATTAACTACGTCATCCCTGAACTCTTAGTGCAGCCAGAACTGGCATCTCCTTCCAAACTCCTCCCTTTCCACTCTTTATTCCCCAATGTCTCATTGGCCATCGTGCAGATCCATCTCTCCATCCCAAGCCCTTTCCAGTCACAGGAATTCCCCCCTCCCTCTATCACCTAAGTAATGTTATCTACCAAGGAGCAGGAAACTAAGTGAAAGTTCATCTCAGCATTAAAGCAAGGCTTCTCTTTCTCTCATTCATGTCAGCACTGGGGATAATCATAAATTGGAACGCTGACAATGGGATTTATATCTTTAACACACTGTCAGACCAAACATCAAACAGCTGATATTTTCACAAAACCTCTCCCAGCGGATAGGCACAAAGATCTGTGTAAAAAGTTATGTCTCACAGGGTAAAATCTGTTGCGCATTGCATTAGTGTGTTTGCATGCCATTGGCTCGCAAGGAGGGGAACTGTCAAGTATTTGCAAGCCATTGGCACATGTGTCATATAGACACCAGTGGAGGCAGAGAGTGTCTCCACCCCTATGTGGAAAGGAGGGTCTTACCCTGAGTATAAAACCCCCTCCAACCTTTTCCACCTTGCTCTCTCCATCTCTCTTTTCATGTTTGTTCCTCATGAGACTTGATCTCTGTTGTACATAGTTAATATGATTTATTATATAAATAAATACATTTAAGACATTTATTTATGCATCTGCCTCTGAACTCTTCTATGCTCCTGGGTGTTTCTACGATCCCAATTCCACAGTCTCTCTCTCTCTATGTCTCTCTCTTCCCTTCTATCTCCTCCTCTCTCTGTATCTGTGTTTGTGTGTGTGTGTCTATGTCTGTCTTTGTGCATGTGTGTATCTGTATCTCTGTACCTCTCTCTTCTGTGTCCCTTGGAAAGCCAAGACTGGGCCAAGGCAGTTAGCTCTCCTTGGGGCTCTTTGCTATTCCCTTTCTTTCTTCTTGGCAACTTTTTGGAAATCCAGGCTGGATCCCTTTGGGCAACCCTCCTCCTTCTCCTCTCGTGCCCCCCTGGCTGTCTGTGGCAGGGCTTGGAGGGTGCGCATAAGTGGGGAGACCCTCCTCAAATGAGTAGCCTGGCTCGGCCAAAGCACAGCAAAGGATTGAGGAGGAGAGCTTGCCAGCTTGGCCCCAGCCTTGGCTTTCCGAGAGAGAGAGAAAAGATACACACAGAGAGAGATACAGATACACACAGAGACAGAGATACAGAGAGAGGGGGGGAGAGAGAGCGGGAGAGGGGGAGAGAGAGACACAAACACAGAGAGTGACACACAGAGAGAAATACAGAGAGGGGGGAGAGAGAAGGGGAGAGAGAAAGAGAGACATAGAGAGAGACACAGAGAGGAGGGAGAGAGAGGAAGAGAGAGAGACATAGAGAGAGACACAGAGAGAGATACAGAGATGGGGAGAGAGGGACAGAGAGAGGGGGAGAGAGAGACAGAGAGAGATACACAGAGAGGGGGAGAGATGGGGGAACATAGAGAGGGGGAGAGAGATACACAGAGAGAGATACAAAAGAGGGGAGAGAGAGAGGGATACAGAGAGAAGGGGGAGAGATGGGAGAGAGATACAGAGAGGGGGAGAGAAGGGGGAGAGAGGGGGGGAGGGGGAGAGAGGGAGAGGGGGAGAAAGAGAGACATAGATACAGGGAGAGGGGGTAGAGAGAGAGAGAGGGAGAGAGAGAGATATAATTTAATTCAATTCAATTCAATTCAATTCAATTCAATTCAATTCAATTCAATTCAATTCAATTCAATTCAATTCAATTCAATTTAATTTAATTTAATTTAATTTATATGCCGCTCCTCTCCGAAGACTCAGGGCGGCTGTCAAAAGGGTTTGTGGTTCCCAGTGTTTTTTAACAACCAGTTCTCTGCCCTAATGACCAGCTGGGTAGGCATAGCTAGTGAGTCACATGACTGGGAGTGAGTGATGTCAAGTTGACCACACTCACCCAGGTTTTGTGGCTCACGGTGTTTTCTTTTCTGTGGGAAACAGGTCCAAATGGCTCTTTGAGTGTTTAAGGTTGTAGACCCCTGTCCCAGGGGCTTAATTTGGAATTTCATCTGACTAGCAATGGGGTGGCAGAATGAACTAAAGCCATGGTATAGCAGTATCTAAGGCAGGGATGGCGAACCTATGGCACTCATGCCACAGGTAGCATGCGTAGCCATATCAGTAGGCAAGCCAGCTCAGCTCTGGCATGCATGCACACGCCAGCCAACTGATTTTCGGGCCTTCTGGGCCCACCAGAAGGAGGGAAACAGGCTGTTTCCTGCCTCCGGAGGGGCTGAGGGTGGGTGGGGAAGTCCCGTTTTTCTTTCTTACCTGGCTCCAAATCCTCTCTATGCATCTGCAGAGGGCGAAAACAGCCTTTCCCACTCCCTCAGAGGCCCTCCAAAGGCTGAAAGGGCCCATTTCCCAACTCCTGGTGGGACAGGAAGTGACGTTTTTTCCTGTCCCAAGCCTCCAGAAACTCCTAGAGTTTCAGGCCTCTGAGAGAGTGGGAAAGGCTCTTTTCATCCTTCCCAGATGCATACAGAGGATCTGGAGCCAGGTAAGAAAGAAAAATGGGCCTACCGGGCCATCACGTGCCAGGAGCGGGGGTGGGGAAGGGGGGGTTGCACACGCATGTGCAGGGCAGGGCGCATAGAATTATGGGTGCACCTGCACGCGTGAACCTTCCCCCACCCGCCCCGGTCTCCTGGCACCTGATGGCAAAAAGGTTAGCCATCACTGATCTAAGGTGTTATGTCAAGTACCAGCAGACTAACTGGGCAGAACTACTGCCTTTTGCTGAAGTGGTATAGTGCACAGCAGCACGGGGCTTACTCCCTTCAAGGTGGACTTGGTCCCTATGCCAGAATACCTCCAGGAGCCTCCCTCTTCCATTAGTCTAATGGAGTGGGTTGGTTCATTGCAGAATGTATATGGAAGATGAGCACTGGCGAAAGCAACAGAAGCCTACAAACTGCAAGCTTAAAAGAAATGGGCCCTGCAGAAACCCTTCCAGATAGGGGAGAAGGTTTACCTCTCCACAAAGTGCTTAAGGCTAAAGTTGCCCTGCAAACTACTAGGTCCTAAGTTCTTGGGGCCTTCCCCATTGTAAAGATAATCAATCCAGTTAAAACTCCCCCACCTTTTGGTGAAGGTGCATGCGGTGTTCCACAGTAGCTTGTTAAAACCTGTAGTTGGCTCTACATTGAGACCGATAGCTTCAGTGGCACCAAGTCCATAGTAGTGGAAGGGGAGACCCATTATGAAATAAAGCGGATTTTAGATTCTAAGCTCTATAAGGGGAAGTTACAATATTTAGTGCAATGGAAAGGATATCTTTTATCAGAGGCCACCTGGGTTAAGAGCACCAATGTGAGAGCAGACAGACTAGTAAAGAAATGCCATGATAAGAACCCTCAAAAACCCAAAGCATCAATAAATGGGTAAGTGTGACTGAAAAGGGTTTAATTGCTGTTTGTGATTCATACCTTACAGATGCTCTTTTCCACATAAGAGGAGCCGACTGTCAACTCTTGAAATGATTGTAGATGAAGCCATATTTTTCTTGCTTCATTTCTTAGTTGGCATACTTAAGGGTGGGGAGGGAGACTTATGGAATGTAGAATGTTTTCCTCCAATGTGCCAGACATAACAACGATAAGGCTCCTGAGAAATAAGGCCAAATCAGTGTGCCCTAGCAACGGCACAAGGGAGTGCTGAGAAGTTCATCACCTGCTTGGTTGGCTAATGTGACCTGTGACATAAGAGGCATGGGAAGTATCTATTCTTTTTTTTTTTTTTTTGCAATTTTTAAAAATTTTTAAACAAACAAAACATAAAACATCCTTCATCCATTACAATTTCAAGCAGTGTGTCAATCAGTTACAAATCCCTTGTGCTTCTTCCCCATAATCATATTTTACTGATTATCTAATTTCTCATATTATCAACCTGATATATATCTTTATATCATTATTCTCATTTGTCATTTATTCAACAATAGCATTGTCATTCCCCCGCAAAAAATATTTTCACATATTATATTCTAACATTCATTTTATATTTCATATTTCATTTCCATGTTTTATTATCTAGCCATTGGTAAAATAAATCCCATATCTTATAATATTGTTTACCTTCTTGTTCTCTAATTTCAAATATCAATTTACTCACTTCAGCACATTCCATGATTTTCTTAATAACTTCATCTTGCATTGGCATTTTCTCGTTTTTCCAGTTTTTAGCAAACACAATTCTAGCCACTGTCAATACATTCACAATCAAATATCTCAATTCTCTATTGTATGTTTCTGGTATAATTCCTAATAAAAAAATCTCTGGTTTAAAGTCTGTGTTTTTTTATCATTTTTTCCAACCGTGGATTTTAGTCCAGTATCTTTTAGCTTCTACACATGTCCACCACATATGGTAATATGAGCCCGGTATCTGATAACATTTCCAACACTTTTCAGATTTATTCTTGAACATTCTGGTTATTCTTGTCGGGGTAAATACCACCTGTAAAACATCTTATATAAGTTTTCCTTATATGCTGTTGACATTGTCATTTTATAATTTTGCAATCACAATTTTTGCCATTTCTCTAAATCAATTCCATAACCAAAATTTTCCCCCATACAATCATTGTTTATTTAACTTGTTCTTCTTCTAATTTTACCTCTAATAAATAACCATACAATTTTTTAATTACATAGTCATCAGAGCCTATTAAGATTTTATCTAAATTAGTCAAAGTGTTGTAAAGACCTTCTGTCTTACAATCATCATATCTAGAACATATTTGCAAATAAGAAAACCAATTCATCTTTAAATCTTGTTCTTCCAGTTCTTGCTTCAATTTAAGTTCACTCTTTTCATCCAATAATTCACTATATCTAACAATTTGTTCCCTTCTAAATGTTGCTAAATGTGAAAACGCTTCAATCATTGATACCTAGACTGGAATTTTCAAATAATGTTGTTTTTTAATCTTCTCCCAATTTAATAACAAAGCCTCTCGTATGTAGTGTCTTCTAAAATACCCCTGTGCTTTTGTTACCTTATACCATAAAAAAGAATGCCACCCCAACAACAAATCATGTCCTTCTAAAGTCAATAATCCGGTATTCCTTAACATTATCCATTCTTTAATCCACATCACATCAAACTTGTCGCTTAATAATAAAGTTCCCAATTAGGTAAACCAAAACCCCCTCTCATTCTAACATCTTGTAACAACTATAATTTTATCCTTGCTTTTTTTCCCTGCCAAATATATTTTAACACTATTTTGTTCAATTCTTCAAAATAATTTTTTCCCAATCTAATTGGAATTGTCTGGAACAAATATAAAATTCTAGGCAATATATTCATCTTAATAGTTGATATTCTCCCTATCAGTAATAATTGTAATTTTTCCCATTTTGCCAAGTCTGTTCCAATCTGTTGTTTAAGTTTATTATAGTTATTCTCTTTAAGTGTGCTACATCTTGCTGTCAAGTATATCCCCAAGTACTTAACCTTATTTGTGACCTGCATCTTTGATATTTCTGCCAATTCTTCTTTTTGTTTTATTAACATATTTTTTGTCAAAATCTTCGTTTTGTCTTTATTAATCTTCAAACCTGCTACTTTCCCAAATTCTCCTATTTTATCTATCAATGTAGTTATTGATGCTAATGGTTCTTCAAGAATAAAAACCAGGTCACCTGCGAATGCTTGCAATTTATATTCTTCCTTTTGAATTTTCATTCCTTTTATATCCTTTTATATTTTATACCTTTCATAATATGAAAATACTTTTAATAGCAATATATGCTCCAAACAATAATCAAGACGACTTCTATAGAAAGCTACAAATGAAAATAATTGAATTGGATTATGATAATATCTGCATGATGGGAGATTTTAATGGTATAGTGGATGAGAAATTAGATTATAAAACACACAAGGTAATAAAGCACAGTAGAAAGACCCTTCCAAAATCCTTTTTTAAGATGACAAAGGAAATAAATTTAAAAGATGCATGGAGAGAAAGAAATGGAAAAAATAGACAATATACTTTTTATTCTGACAGACACTCATCTTGGTCTAGATTAGATATGATATGGACAACAATGGAATTGACCTCGAATATAGAAAAATAGAAGCAAATACCTGGGCAGATCATAACCCAGTGACAGTTAAATGGAAAGGACAAAGGAGAAGATCTAGATGGACTTTAAATAATACAGTATTAAAAGAAAAGGACTTTGTGCAGAAAATGGAGAAAGAATTGGCTTTCTTCTTTAAAGAGAATAGAAAAGAGGACACATCGATGCAAAATCTTTGGGATACAATGAAAGCTTATGCTAGAGGTCTGATAATGGACTATACAAGGAAAAGAAATATTAGAAAAGACAAGCCTATACAATATTAGAAGATGACTATAAGAGATTTGAAAAGGAACTCCAGAAATTTCCACAAAAGAAGGATATTAAAATAAAAATGGACACAATAAAACATAAAATAGGTTTAATGGAGAAAGAAGATTTGGCGCAAAAAATAAGAAGTGCTAAGCAGAATTACTTTGAAGATGCCAACAAACCAGGTAGATGGCTAGCATATAAATTGAAAAAAGAGAGAGAATCAAGAAAAATAATACAGCTAATGGATGACCAAGGATAAAGTAAATTTGGGAATAAAGAGAAGAAAAAAATTATCCAAGATTATTATAGAGAATTGTATGAACAAGAAAACATAGAGGAGGAAAATGTTAAACGATATCTCCAAAAAGTGAACCTACCCCAGATTCCTAAGGACATTGAAGAGATGTTAGAGAGAAATATAACCATGATGGAACTAACTGAAGCAATTAAAAAACAAAAGAATGGGAAGGCACCAGGTCTGGATGGACTTCCTGCGGAATACTATAAGACATTACAGGAATCCCTGTGTCTCCCACTGTTAGAAGTCATGAATGAAGCTATGTCAAGGATGGAAATACCTAAGTCATGGTCAGAAGCATATATTACACTTGTTCCAAAGAAGGACACCAAACCACAACAAATCAAGAACTATAGGCCTATTTCTCTGCTAAATTCAGACTACAAAATCTTCGCTTCAGTATTAGCAGAAAGACTCAAAGGATATTTAAATAACTTTATACACTCTAATCAAAATGGGTTTCTGCCAAAGAAACAGATTAGAGACAACATGAGAATAATTCTGGAATATTATGAGGCCCGTTCCCCCCCCCCCGAGTTTTTTGTGGTACTTTTATTCCTGGGGCTTGAACAGCTATTTACAAAAGGGTTGGCATAGCCATAGAAGAAATGGCCGAGAGGCAGGATGTAAGCTTGGCATTCTGTCTGATTTTTTTACTGCCTTTCTGAGGGCATGTGATTTTTCCTTAAATCTGGATGATTACCTTAGGATATCTTGTGAGGTGAGATCAGTTGGTATCTTTAAGTGATGCAAATGGATCTAATGATTGCTTCTCCTGAATGCTTTGTCAGTTCACTGAGCACAGGAGTCTCTTGTCTATGGGGATTCTTCAGTCATCCAGGTCATGGTTGTCCCAAAGGTGCTTTTTTCAAAAAGCAACTGGACTTTCTTGGTTTCTTGAAAAAGCACCTTTGGGACAGGAGTCTCTTGCATTGCTTTAGAGTGGCCAAGCTACATGATTGTTCACTGTTAATAAGTGGATCTTCCTTCCAATTGTTATAGTTTGCTCTCATGATAATATGGCATAGTAACATGGCACCAATTCTAGAAAGTTAGCATCCACCCCTCTCCTAGAAGAATGAAATATTTTGAGAAATATTAAAAAGGAAGAATATATTTCCCTGGATGAGAAATGGAGAAACATGTTTTCTTAGAGGGAGAAAGCAGACCCCACCTTCCTTAATAGCCCACAGCAGATGTCAGCACTTAAGAGATAAAGAGATAGATAGCTATATTCATAGGCAAAAATTCCCTGCAGCAAGGTCTGAACAAAACAGAATGGGATTAGCCCTCGCTCAAGATGTTAATTTGTTAATTAGTCTCTTTACCTCTGCATTTTGTAGCCCAAATATGCCCACCCACTTTCTGGAGAGTTTAAATAACCTCTCTACTAAAGGGTTTCACTTTATGAGCAACTTGGCTGCTGATAGTTATCCTTGTATTTTAACTATTTTAATTCCTCAACATGTTCTGGCACCTGCCTGATTTGTAACTCTAGGTTGCAGGTATTGCTGAGGAAAAAGAAAGTATTCAAACAAATTGGTTTTTCCATGATGGCTGTGACTCATTGACCTTCAGTGTGTATTCTGCCATTTCTAATCTAATGACTGGTATTTAGGGCAGCTTTTTGCAAGCAAAGAAGCTTTTTGTATTTTTGTACAGGTAATCCTTGATTTACAACAGTTCATTTAGTGACCATTCAAAGTTATAATGGTACTGAAAAAAGTGACTTATGACTGTTTTTTCACACGTACAACAGTTGCAGCATCCCCATGGTCACAGGAGGCCAGGCGAGGCTAAGCACCCCTTGATGTGAATCATCATGTGTCAAGCCTGAATTTGATTGGGGTGTGGGATTGTTTGTATCATTGAGTACTCTGACATGAATTCAGTTTGACACAGTTTGGAGCTGAAGAAGGGAGAGCCGAGGAAGATAGAGCCTTCAGCCAAAACGACATACCTAGCCGATGAGTCAAGTACATTCCAATGGCTGGTTGACTGGAGGAGGAGGAGAGAAGTTGCCAAGCAACCAACTCTCAGCTTGATTGGACAATGTGACAGTTTGTTTTGGAAAATTAAGAAACTATTACTTATATTGGTGTGGAAAGCACGAGAACCTTCAGTACTGGCTTTCTACCAGTAGTGCCAAGATAATAATAATAATAATAATAATAATAATAATAATAATAATAATAATAATAATAATAATGATAATGATAATAATAATAATTTTATTTCTATACCGCCCTTCTCCCGAAGGACTCAGGGCGGTGTACAGCCAGTTTAAAAATACAAGACACAACAATAATTAAAAATTAAAATAATTAAATAGATTTGGCTGATTTAAAACTCTAAAAATTAAAATGCCCCAATTTAAAATGATTATATTGACAGCCCTGCCTGACGGAACAACAAGGTCTTCAATGCGCAGCGGAACACCCGGAGGTCGGAGATCTTGCGTATTTCCGGGGGCAGTTCATTCCACAGGGCTGGGGCTCCCACAGAGAAGGCCCTCCCCCTGGGTGTCGCCAACCAACATAACTTGGCTGATGGCACCCTGAGGAGACCCTCTCTGTGGGAACGGACTGGTCGGTGGGAGGCTATTGGTGGCAGGAGACGGTCTCGAAGGTACCCGGGTCCTATGCCATGGAGCGCTTTAAAGGTGGTAATCAACACCTTGAATCGCACCCGGAAGACCACTGGGAGCCAGTGCAGCTCGCGCAGGAGGGGTGTCACGTGGGCACAATGGGTTGCGCCCATAACCACCCGCGCGGCCGCATTCTGGACCAGTTGGAGCCTCCGAGTGCTCTTCAAGGGGAGCCCCATGTAGAGAGCATTACAATAGTCCAGCCGGGAGGTGACAAGGGCATGAGTGACCGTGCGCAAGGCGTCCCGGTCCAGAAAGGGCTGCAACTGGCGGATCAGGCGAACCTGATGAAAGGCCCCCCTGGCCACGGCCATCAAGTGCTCTTCTAAAGACAGCCGTGCATCCAGGAGGACACCCAGATTGCGAGCCCTCTCTGTGGGGGGCAAGGATTCACCCCCAATAGTCAGCGATGGCGTCTGCTGACTATATCGGGATGCCGGCAACCACAGCCACTCGGTCTTGGATGGGTTGAGTCTGAGCCTGTTCCTCCCCATCCAGGCCCGTACGGCCTCCAGGCAGCGAGACATCACATCAAGGGCATCGTTGGGGTGGTCTGGGGTGGAGATGTACAGCTGAGTATCATCAGCGTACAGGGGACACTTCACCCCAAAACCACGGATGATCTCACCCAGAGGCTTCACAGAAATGTTGAACAGAAGAGGCGAGAGGACCGACCCTTGTGGCACTCCCCATGCGAGATGCCTCGAGGTCGACCTCTGCCCCCCTGCCAACACGAACTGCGGCCGGAGAGGAAGGAAGAGAACCACCGCAAAACGGTGCCCCCTACTCCTAACCCTCTCAACCGCTGCAGCATGATACCATGGTCGATGGTATCAAAAGCCGCTGAGAGATCTAATAGGACTAGGACAGAGGAGCAACCCCTGTCCCAGGCCCTCCAGAGATCATCCACCAACGCGACCAATGCCGTTTCTGTGCTGTGCCCCTGCCTGAAGCCCGACTGGTACGGGTCTAGATAGATAGCTTCATCCAGGTGCCCGGGCAGTTGTCGTGCCACCACACTCTCAACAACCTTCGCCACAAAACGAAGGTTGGAGACCGGACGGTAGTTAACTAATTCAGCCGGGTCCAGGGAAGGCTTCTTGAGGAGGGGCCTCACCACCGCCTCTTTCAAGGCGGCGGGAAAGGCACCCTCACTCAAAGAAGCAGTTATAATCCCCTGGAGCCAGCCTCGTGTAACCTCCCGGGAGGCCAGTACCAACCAGGAGGGACACGGGTCCAATAAACATGTGGCGGCACTAATCCTACCCAGAACCCTGTCCACATCCTCGGGAGCCACAGGATCAAACTCCTCCCAGATAATATTCTCAAGACCTACCCTCGCCTCCTCCCCTGGACTCACCCAGTCGGAGTCCAAACCTTCCGGAATCCGAGCAACTTTATCATGCAGGAATTGCACAAAATCCTCAGCTCGACCCTGCAAGGGATCTTCCCGAACTACCCCACCCCCCCGAAGAAGGGAGTGGGTCACCCTAAACAGGGCGGCTGGGCGGTTCTCTGCAGATGCGATAAGAGCGGGAAAATGGTTAGATTTCGCCGCTTTTATCGCCACTAGGTAGGTCTTGATATAAGACCTCACCTGTGTCTGGTCGGAATCAGAATGACTAGTCCTCCAAATGCTCTCTAGGCGACTTTTCCGATGCTTCATCTCTCTCAGCTCCTCAGAGAACCAAGGAGCCAATTGAGATTGGCATCAGGTCAGAGGCCGCAAAGGCACGACACGATCCAAAGCTCCAGCGGCCGCACTCTCCCAGGCGGCTACCAGCTCTTCAGTCGAGTCGTGTGTCAGGGTCTCAGGAAATGGCCCAAGCTCCGTCAGGAATCTTTCAGGATCCATCAGGCGCCTGGGACGGAACCATTTAGTCGGTTCCGTCTCCCTGCGGCGGGGGGAAGCAGTAGGAAAGTCCAAGTGGAGGAGCGAATGATCTGTCCATGACAAGGGTTTAATGTCTAAGTCCCCTCTACCAAGATCATTCAACCACTGACCAGAGATGAAAATCAAGTCCAGAGTGTGTCCTCCTATGTGAGTTGGGCCTTGAACTAATTGGGTCAGGTCCATGGCCGTCATGGAAGCAATGAACTCCCGAGCCACTTCTGACGTCTCACCCATGGATGGAAGGTTGAAATCCCCCATGACAATAAGTCTGGGGGTATCCACCGTCACCCCGGCAATGACGTCGAGTAGCTCGGGTAGGGTCGCTGCCACGTGGCAGGGAGCCAGGTACGCAGTCAGCAAACCCATCTGCACCCCACGGCCCCACTTCACAAAGAGGGACTCACATCCGGCTATCTGAGGAACAGTGGTCTCCCTCGGACAAAGACTCCCTCGGACAAAGACTCCCTTGGACAAAGATGATGTATCTAAATAAATTTGTACTTTGAGGAAATGCAATGCCTCGGAGTTCGATTTGTAATGGGTGCATTACTTGGAAACTGACATTAAGCCAGTACTTTAAAAATACTTCACTCCAACCAGTGCTACATTCCGGGTTCCTGAGCCCCGGATGCTCCCTGGTCAACCCAGGGAGCAGGAAGACTCAGGGAAGATAGAGGTGTTCTGACCTAGGCTTCCTTAGAAAGCATGAAGCAAAGTCTTAATTCTGGTAAAACCTCTTTTATTAATACGACTGTGAATTCTGTTCATTCACAATCAACAAGGCTTTGGCAAACAGTCTTTCAGAGGAATGTTTATCAACCCCCAACTTACCTCACTTGGAACACTGCCAGATAACCAATTTCCAAATGCAGAGCAAGGCCAAACTTGGCACTGAGTCTATTAGAGTCACAAACAGAACTTTCCAATCTTGAAATGACATGAACTAATTGCTTCCTGCAAAAGCCCAAATCCCGTTTGCTCCTCTTTTATGTCCTATGGGAGTGGCCATCATCTCCAAGGTGTGGCCTTACTCC